>OY728147.1:1506219807-1507630725 GCA_963277665.1 Viscum album | reverse complement strand
GTTCCCGGTCACCGCGGGCACACGGCACGTCCGATTGACGTGCCGTCTGCTCGACCACATCACAATTCACTCACCCTTTGATGTCGTCCGATTTCAGGCCATTCGCAATTCGTTCGGCCCGTTTGGACCCCCCCACGCGCGTTTCTCAAGCGCGCGCAACGCTTAAAGAACGCATAATGAGCCCTCCTGCGCAGACCGCACGTCCGATTGACGTGCCGTCTGCGCGTGCACGTCGCGAATAATAATTTGAATGTTGTCCTGTGATTTCAGGTCAATCCGATGTCGTTCGCTATGAGTTTGACCGTTAGACGCCCGTTTTGGCCGTTTATGACACCGGAACGGCGTTCCCGGTCACCGCGGGCACACGGCACGTCCGATTGACGTGCCGTCTGCTCGACCACATCACAATTCACTCACCCTTTGATGTCGTCCGATTTCAGGCAATTCGCAATTCGTTCGGCCCGTTTGGACCCCCCCACGCGCGTTTCTCAAGCGCGCGCAACGCTTAAAGAACGCATAATGAGCCCTCCTGCGCAGACCGCACGTCCGATTGACGTGCCGTCTGCGCGTGCACGTCGCGAATAATAATTTGAATGCTGTCCTGTGATTTCAGGTCAATCCGATGTCGTTCGCTATGAGTTTGACCGTTAGACGCCCGTTTTGGCCGTTTATGACACCAGAACGGCGTTCCCGGTCACCGCGGGCACACGGCACGTCCGATTGAAACCAAAATAAAAGAGAAAACCCGATGGATGGGGGATCTGCTGACCCCTGAAGTGCTGCGTCTGGAGGGGGGGCAGCCTCCATGGTAGGTGAGATATCTACAGGAATACTATGTATAGTAGATGCAATGTGTACTGATGGAGGCAGAAAACCCGATGGATAACCCTGTACAGATGAGGGTGGATATGGATATGGATATGGCGGTGGGATATATGGGGGCACAGTACCCGTACAGTGGATGGTGGGAATGGAAACTGAGGGATGGGAGTCTGAGAACTACCATCCGATGTGGGAGTGGGAAAAAAGGGATACGGAAAAGGTGGGTATGGATAATATGGAGGTGGCATAATGGGAGGATGGCCTCCTGATGTCTCAAGCGGCGTAGTAGTAGGCTGACCTGTAGAATCAGTGCCCCCCGCCACAATATCATCCTCAGTGGCATAATCCAAGCGTCTCCTCGACGATGCGGTCTAAAATAACATAGATGATAAAATAAAACGAACGATAACAAGATAAATAATATGAAAGACCATAATATTCAAACATAATTTGTACTTACATTGTTTCCAGGAGGAGACCTACGTTGTTCGTTTCTCAATATTCTTCTACTCCTTCTACTACCATCATAATCAGACATTTTGACCTGAAAATTTAAAATAATATTATCAAATAAATAGAAATAATGCAAAATGTTAAATAATACAATTGTATCATAAAACAATGAGATACATTTTCATGTGTGATATTTATATTGATAAAATATCAAGACTTTTCTATGTTCAAGATTTACTAGAGAAGTGGTTAAACATAAATTGGTGAGGCTATTAATAGTTTTATATTCGATAATGGTATAAAATATACTAGTTATTTTGATATCATGAATGAAAGTTAAAAAAAAACACATACAATATTGCGATAATATAAGGTAAATACTTACAAATGTGTCAACGCTATGTGGGGTCTGTGACAATTTCTGGTTCACAATCTGTTCTAACAATTGCATCATCTGTATCATCAAATGCAACATTCGAATAAATACCAACAGGTTCATCCACAACATCATTGTTATCCATGCCTTCGTCAAAAATATGTCTAGGAATAACATCAACAATAACACCAAATTGTGGTTGTAACGGGTCACTTACATAAAACACTTGTTTAGCTTGTGACGCAAGAATATAAGGTTCATCGGTACGAAGCTGGCGGTTCATATCAATCACTCTAAATCCACAGTTATCAATATGCATTCCTTGTCGTGTCATTGAATCAAACCACTTGCATTTCATCATTGCGACACGACCATGTGCATAGTAATCTAATATAATGATTCTTTCAACAACACCGTAATATGATATATTTTCTGATCGAGGTTGCCTGTCCGATGCACTCGCATAACAATCTGTTGTGGCGCTTATCGTGACACCGTCATGCTGTGTTGCCATTGTTTTTGCACAACTATTTATAACAAATTTATATCCATTGACAACCATTGACTTACAATCACGCACCACATCGTTTGGACCAAAGGACAATGCTTTTATTTCATCTGATACTTCAATCATTGGTAGAGTTAAAACCTAAAAGATACCAACATAGAATATTAAACAGAGACATGTGATTATGTTATGAGAAGAAGAAAAAGAAATCTATTACCTTTGACTTTAACCAGGCAGCAAATTCTTTGCTGTGCAACAGTTCCTTCCTCTTAATAGATAGAGAGCGATGTCTCTTTTTTATAATTTCAAAATGTTCTCTACAGATATGCAAGCATTAAAATGTCAGAAGATATAAAGAAATCACACAATGAAAAAAATACATATTTATTAGTTTACTTACTTGATATAATCATCAAGCACACTACAGTTGAATAATACTGTGCGATGTTCCATTTCCCACTCTTCCCTGCTTAAAGTACACAACGAGTACGATCCAGATATCCCCCCTGTTTGGGGCATTGAAGGAAATGCAGGCTCAATGGGATCATATTGCTCATCTTCAGTTCTCATTAGTCGATTAGACCTCGTAGTGACGTTAGCCAAGTACGATGAACAGAAATCCATGCATTCTTGTGCTAAATAGCATTTCACAATACAGCCTTCAGGATGATATTTATTTCTCACATAAGATTTCAATGTAAACATCATTCTTTCGGTAGGATACATCCACCGACTCGAAACAGGACCACCAAAGAGAACTTCCGTGGGAAGATGCACAGTCAAATGTAACATAATTGTGAAAAAAGACGGTGGGAAAATTTTCTCCAAGTCGCAAAGAATAATCGGTGCATCTCTCTGCAATTTCTGAACAGCACTTCTGCTCAATCTTTTGGCACAAAGATCTCGATAAAATTGACATAACTTAATCACCGCAACTCTAACATTATGTGAAAGTAAATGACGAATGGCAATGGGAATCAACTCATGTAACAAGACATGGTAATCATGGGTTTTAAGAGATTTGAGTTTCACATCTTGCGTATTCACCCTTTTCGAAATATTACTTGAATAACCATCCGGAACCTTCAAACTTTCCAAGACCTGAAGAAATTGTTTTTTCTCCACATTTGTCATCGAATAACAGGCAACAGGGACTTTCCACTTATTTTGACCAATTAACTCAGGATGAAGTCTTGCTCTTATACCCCAATCCATCAAATCACGACGACACCGCAAATCGTCTTTTGTTTTGCCTTTGACATTTAAAATAGTAGCAAGTAACATCTCACAAATGTTTTTCTCGATATGCATTACATCCAAACAATGACGTAATAAATTCGATGACCAATACGGCAACTCAAAGAATATGCTTTTCTTTCTCCAATTGCTGTTGGAATTGGAATTAGCATGCTTTCGCTTTCTGATATTTGATTGACTTTTGCCAAGAACATAATTCAAATCATCAAGTTCTTTAACAATATCAGTCCCTGACATTCGTTGAGGTGTCTCATCTGTCTCGATGGCATTATCGAACTGTCTCCGATTATTCCTGTATGGATGGTCCATTGGTAGAAAACGTCGATGCCCTATGAAGCTGAAAGTTCGTCGAAACTTCATTCTTCGGAAACGTGTATTTTTCATACAAATAGGACAGGATAATTTCCCTTTAGTACTCCAACCAGACATCATTCCGTAGGCAGGGAAATCATTTATCGTCCATAATAAAGCTGCACGAAACATAAAGTACTCCTTTCTGAATGCATCATACGCTTGTGCACCAACAATCCAAAGCTCATTTAACTCCTCTATTAATGGCTGCAAGTATATATCAATATCATTTCCAGGATCACTGGGTCCAGATATCAATATACTCAGGATAGTGCACGACTTCTTCATACACATCCATGAAGGAAAGTTATAAATGTGAATGAAAACAGGCCAAGTACTGTGTGCAGTATGCATTTGGCGAAATGGGTTGAAACCATCACAGGATAATCCCAATCTAACATTTCGTGGGTCGGCTGCAAAATCAGGATGTAACCTATCAAATTTCTTCCAAGCCAACCCATCTGCAGGATGCACTATTTCATCGTTATCCTTATTTCTTTCATCTGCATGCCATCTCATATTCATTGCCATTTGTTCTGACATAAAAAATTTTTGAATCCTGGGAATTAAAGGGAAGTGCCACATCACTTTCTGTGGTATGCGTGATTGAGATCCATCTTTATTAGTCTTCCACCTTGATGTGCCACACTGTTTGCACTGACTCAAGTTTGCATTCTCCTTCCAGAACAAACAACAGTCTTTGAGACAAGAATGAATCTTACTAGATGAAAATCCAAATTTGTTAACCAACTTTGATGCCATGTAATCATTTTCTGGAATACATGCATCATCAGGCAGTAAATCCTTAATAAATGTAAGGAGATAGTCGACTGCAGTATTACTAAATCCATACATTGTTTTCCCATGATATAATCGCATTAAAAACTCAAGTTTGCTCATTTTTCCACATGCTTGATATACTGGGGTATTTGCATCTTCCATCAACTTTCTAACACTCTCAACGTCATCATCCTGATTAATAGATGAGAACTGTGTTCCAGTATTCATTTCCTCTTGCACTGGTCTACATGAGGAGCTAGCTTCAGAAACAAAAGGAAACCGATCAGAAATCAGATTTTTCATACCAATCTTTTCTGCTGAATCGATGACATTCAACACTTGAGCTTTTTCTCCATTGTGATACCACACATGATAATTTTTTTGGAAACCACTTTTAGTGATATGGTAACTCACTTCCTCGCGAGTTAACCAAGGTCTTCCAACACAATCAAAACACGGGCATCGAATCAATCCGCCATCTGAATCATTATTGAATGCAAAGTCCAAAAAATATTGTAACTCCTTCTGAAATTCATCAGTGATCCGATCAATGTTGTACATCCAGTATCTATCCATTCTGAGGCAGATAAACATACATTAGATAAATAATCTAGAAAATGACTTAACATTGTATGTATCGTTTCATAAGATATTAAGTAATCATCAATAACAAGTTAATAAAAAAATTATAACAAATATATTAAAATTATGGTTTAGGGAATTCATAAATGTTTTAAATTATAAAAATTCACGAATAGTCATACATAAGTTCCAATAATGAGGACTGATTATAGTAAAAAGAGTTTATATGAAATCTAAGAGATAATAATAATCAATTCCCAAAAGTGTTTGGGTTAATTCATAACGAGTTCTGATGTTCTGTATTAAATCTACAAAGATTTATTGAAATTTAGAGACATTTTGAAAATATAACCCATATCTACAAAGATTTGTTGTCATTCTACTAAAATCCTTGGGAATTTCTGGTGTGGTTGAGTTGTTTAGTGATTTTTCTCAGTTTTCTTTTATGCCTTACCCCGCACCCCATTGAGTAGTGGTAGATGACGGAAAATATAAACCATATCTACAAAGATATGTTGTCATTATACTAAAATCCTTGAGAATTTCTAGTGTGGTTGAGTTGTTTAGTGATTTTTCTCAGTTTTCTTTTATGCCTTACCCCGCACCCCATTGAGTAGTGGTAGATGACGAAAAATATAAACCATATCATAAAGAAATTAATAACAGAAATCATCATTATTTATCTTTGAGAAGGAGAGAGACATTTCATAGAAAATAGTTTTCTTCTTGGTTGAAATTGAAGGTGGAAATATTACTATAATAAATTAATTATATCAATATTTAATTATGTTCAATATCCATTTATATTATATGAACTAGAGGTAAATCCATTTTGCTCAAGGACTCCTAAGGATATTATTTTTTTGAAGGTTGGGGACCCACCTTACATCAAGTAAGTGGATGATGGATTGATCATCTTACTCTATTAGAATAGAGTCTCTACCCTCAACCCTACACCTATTATTATTTCCTAAAAGGGCATACCCTTCCAACTTCTTGAATAGATTCAAAAAAGACTCTATATATAGACACAAGTTACAATAATATCCATAGTTGAGGACCCACTCATGATTGAGTTTATGGATGGATATATTCCGGAATTCAATAGCATAATATCTTGAGTCAACCATAAAAGGCTGGTCAGTTGGTTTTTTGTGTTCTAACTCTCACATGAGTTTCCTACACTTGGGATTAATGTGCATGGGTTTAACATAGTGAAAACATGTGACTTTTCTATCCAAGGAACTAGTTTTGGATTTGGGTTCTTTATTACTCTTACTTTTGTATCTATTGAACTGTTTCTTTTTTACATTAAGTTTTAGGTCTTCCCCTTGTGAAAAACACTCAACCTCTCCTTTTATCTTAAGTTTAGAATGAAAATCCTTAGACCAAATAGATTATTTAACATCTTCTTTAGTTAAAGAATCTCGACCATATATCATGGTCTCAATTAGTGTGATGTAGCTATTGTTAAGAGGGATTAAGAGGATTAATTTCTGATCCTCATCATCTATAGAAACATTAATATTGGTTAAATATAATTTGACTTTATTAAACTCTTCTAAATAGGTTTTTATTGAAGTACAATGCTTTATTTTGAATGTGAACATATGATGATTCTAGTAAGTTATTCCTACTAATGAAGCAGTCATGTATAAATTTTTATGTTTTAGAAAATTTATACAGTGGTAGACTTATAATATACTTCTCTAAGGACCCCATCACCTATGTAAAGTAAAAGGGTTCTATGAGACTTAATATATATATTAGGGGTAACATCTTAGTATTCTACAATGGTCTGAACATTTCATTAACAGTCGTAATGGGTTTCTTGGGCCCATATAGGGATTCAATTCAGCCTTGTTGTCCGAGAAAGGCTCTCATTTTAATTCTTCATGTATTGGAATCTTTTTCTCCATTGAATTTCTCAATTTCATTTTAATTCTTCATATATTGGTACATATTCAGCACTAGAAACAGATGGAACAACTTTCTCCCCCGGGCTCCTTAGATGTTCGTGGTCGGATCACAATGCATTTTCATATGACAACCTAGGTCATGTGAATCATGCATCCTTTATAGGAAAACATGTAGATCCAAACTCGTCTACCCAAATCAACATTCTACTAATACCCACATTCCTAGTATTGATCCCTTGGGATGCAACCATTCCAATCCATTTAGAAGAAGACCATCAGCAGACCTGACTTAGGTGTCCAAGTTACTTGCAGATAGAGCAGAAATCATACCAAGATTTGTAATGGACCACGTAGAAACATCTATAATCCTCTTCAATGAAAATACACACTAATTCTACTAGTGGCTTCAAAACATCAACCTCAGCAGATATGAAACAGAAGGGGAAAACATGTAAATCTTACCTAAATCAAAGAAATCGAAGGTGCAAATGAGGCATAAAAAATGCAGATAACCAGAACTCGGGAGAGAAAAAAATAGAGGGAGATGGGGGTGTCGACCTCGAGGGCTTCGATGAGGAGGGCGCGACGAGGAAGGCGTCGGCGAGGAGGGCGCCGGCGAGGAGGGCGCGGGGAGGATGACGCGGCGAGGAGGGTCGCGGCGAGGAGGGCGTCGGCGAGGAGAGCGTCGGCGAGGAGAGCGCGGCGAGGAGGGCGTCGACGAGGAGGATGGCGCGGCGTTGATGCGTCGTGGAGGAGGAGGCCGCGGCGAGGATGAGGACGCGGGGAGGAGAAATGGCGAGGGCGAGGAGATGGAGCCCGACGCTTGGGGGAGAGGGCGAGGATGGAGCCCGACGGAATGGGGGAGAAAAAAACTGAGCGAGGGGATATAGCCACGGATAGAAAAAAAACCGTGGTTGTATAAAACCTATAGCCACGGTTCTATAAAACCGTGGCTATAGGTCCGTGGCTATAGCCCAGATTTCTAGTAGTGCAATTTTCCCCCATTGGTGATGTAAATGTTACATATCATCAATAAAAAAATGATCTTATAATCTTGTCAACTATTCCATTTCAATACATATATATACTCATAGAATCTATATAATCATGATGTACCATAGATTTTCATAACATTAATTAACTATTATACACTCTATGAAATGTTGTAGAATGTCCAATTTTGTTCCCAGTGTGGTATAGATACAAAGTAACTCAAAATTAATCTTGAACGATAAGTAAAGACCAATAAAAAACCTGTAGACATAAACATGAATGGTAATATTTTAAAGAATAATAGTTATTATCTTAAATATTTGATCTTTCAACGACTCTACTGTGATAAATATTTCCACAATGATAAAGCAGATATCTTAGAATCACAGGGCCTTCTAGATCCATGGAATGATTAAGACGACTATTATTGAATAACATAGAATATTTGAACAAAGTTATGAACTCCTATTCCTATGAAATTAACTAAGGGGGTGAATTCAAGTAGAATCATCCCTGCTCTAAAATCCACGTATCTATTGTGGAAGTATACTCAGTTATATGATCTTTAATTTTTGATCATTGGGAGGGACATCCTCAGATGTTGGACAATTCCATCCCAACAATAAATGTATCACCATATGTTGATGGAGAGGTGGAATTATGTAAAATGAAAAAAAATCATTTATAACGCCTAAATCATTTTTCATATATATAATCAAATCCATGAGATCCCTATGAGTCTGCAAATAATCAAAGGTATATCCTACCTTCCACTGACAAAGGGATTCATCCCTACACATTAGTCATACTCTCACATATATGTAATACTAAAAATATACTAATGTAAATGTAATTAATTCCAGGAACAATATATCAAAAAATTGAAGAAAGAGACAGATCATCTGAAAAGGGAATACAATTATATACTGAATGGATAGAACAAACATGGAATCAATTAAATAGATACTAAGAAACAATCAATTAATATATATATTTCATGTGATTCAACATTCTTATTCATGTTGCATGAATGAACCTAAATCTCAATTAAACATTAAAATTAATCCCATAAATCTATACTCGAAGGTACATTAGACATGAGTGAGCTAGAAAATTTTCAACTCCCTAACCTGATTTCAACACAACATATCTCCATTATACATTTTCCAGGGTTAGTTGAAATGAAATAAATAAATATTTCCTATGATACTATTTTGTAACACCCTAACCCATACCATCAATTCTGAGATAGAGAGCCAGAATACCTCATGTGCACCTCCCCATATGCCAGAGACTAGTGACCTATAGCAACATTCTATAATCCATTAGGGGGGCGGGGAATATTCTCAACATCAATTCCTTACACAAATAATATAAATAAAATATAAAAAATTGGATCAATCAATGCCCAAGTAAAAATAAATAAATGGCATACATGTCATATAAAAAAGAATAAATGGACTCTCAACACCTTTTCATTGGGACATTTCCCTTCATTATGACCCTTATCATGAAATCTACACATGCATCTAGTTTCATATATATTTTATGAGAAAAAAACCTAAAAGTACCCCACAAATGAATTTTTAATATAACTACAAATAATTTCAATCAATTTATATAATTGAATAACTATAACTGAATCCATTCCAATATACAAATGGAACTATCTGAGGCATTATATTGGTAGTTTTTTCTAACTCCATAATTATGGTTTGAATTTGGGGAAAGGAAGATTATTGTACTAAAATTAATAGAGGAAGTGGCTTGGAAAGAGAATATGATCTATCAAAACATGAGTATAGATTAGATTAGGACTAAATGATATGCATATAATTGGAAGAAATACTTTTCCATTGTGTAAGGTGATCATATTTTTCTTAGAATCATGCAATGGAAAAGTTTTATGAATATTTTTAAGAATATAAATCTATTTCAATGGTTTAATGGACCTTATGAAATCCTACAGAAGGTTGGTCCAGTCTCTATAGAGTATCTTTGCATCCATGTTTATCTCAGGTGCATAATGTTTTTCAGGGTTTGAAGTTGAGAAAGTATGTTCCAGATCCTTCTCATGTTTGGGGCCCACAAATAGTGGTGTTGGAAAGAACCTTTATTATAAGGAAAATTTTATTTAGATTCTTGATCATAGAGATCATGTATTTTGGAATAAGGTAATTCACCATGTTAGCATTTTGGTGAGAAACCACATGGTTTAAGAAGAAACATGTGAATTTGAAAATGCAATGAGGGAAAGGTACCCTCACATGTTTAACAAGTAAAAAATATATTATGGAGCCATAATTTCTTGAAGGTTTGGAGAATGTAAAAACCCAGGTACTTATAAAATAATTTCTTTTCAATCTAGAAATAAATAGTCAAATTCTTTATAAATGTATAATGAAATTAGTGGTATTTATAGAAATTAAAAAATTTATACTGATGGAATAGTAACTTATCCATTTGAGTAGTAAAATAACCCTTAGGAATATTAATCATGACAATAGAATAGTAACCTCACCCATGAGATTGTAGATAAAATTTATTTATATTATAAGGGTAATCATGATATATTTACATAACGTAATAAGTCAATAATTTTTTTAGAAATGATAAATTAAGTATTTATATTTTTAAAAGTAAATAATATTTAATTACTATTATATAATTAAGTCAATGATATAACAGAAGATATATTTTTATATAATAGATTCATATTTTTTCTTATGATTATAATATAATTTTATGGGACATTATTAAAATTTTTGAAGTATTATAAAACCAATTATTGATTTGAAACTGGTATTTTTTTAAAAAATTATAATTTTAAATAAAAATATATATCTTATATTTATAATATTATTTTCCAAATATTGAGTTCTTTTTTTAATTCTATATGTCAAAAAATGGTTAGGATTGTTTTTTTTGTATGTTTATGAAATACTTGAGTATTTGGTGGATACTGAACTACGGTAATTTATGATAAAATAAATACGTGATTTATTAAGTCATAAATTATCTAAGTCTGATGTAGGCCTAGAATAATGAAATATCCTTCATTATTTTAATATATTTTATGATATTTATGAATTTATTCGTATTCTTGAGAAATGATAATAAACTAATAAATTTAATATTGAGAATAAACCCATCTCCTCTACTATAAATACCTCCACTCACCACCACATCCCTTCACACTTAAATACTTTTAGATTGATTAATTTATTCACAAATCCCTCAAAATACTCTTCACCAAGTCAAATATATTATATTTTCTACAAAATATGAAAACCAAGGGCCTTAAAGAGGTTCTCAAGGAGGATAATTGAATAAGTAAAAATATTATTTCATTTTCTTTTATTTTATTTTCAATTTTTTTCATTATCTTATAATCTAATCTCCTCCCCTTATAAAATATTAAATAAAAAAATATTATATTATATATACTATTATTTAATCATTTTTATGTAATAATCGATCATCGTAGTTCTACTCCTCTCCCTTTTAATCTAAAAATAAAAACATCATCTCGTATGTGTCGATTTACCGACATCACAGACAATGTGTTCTCCATTTCTACTACCACTTTCTTGTTTTTCTAGAAAACCATTAATATTATTAAATAATATTTTATTGTTCATATTATAAGTTATATTATGTTTCTAACTAGTTTTTATGCATTATATCATTTTAGAAAAATCAAATTGGCTCGTACTGATCAAAATTCACCAAAACAAACTAACATTCATCACAAATGTTTTCTCTAACTATTCATAATCATAACCAAAACTATATATAAGACCATTTAATATAATTAAATTTCATTAATATCATTTAATCTCAATTATGGATTTGTTCTTTCGTCCGACAAAAAAATACATAATAAACCAAACATGGAAACCAATAAATAAATACACCAAAACAATGATGATATCAATATATTATTAATAAATGGTTGAAAATATTTAATGATGATATCTTATAAGTAATAATAAATACTAATGTTCTTATTTAATTTATTAATAACACTCTTTAAACGAATATACATGAGATTTGAGCACATTTTATGTAAGACCAACATGAGGTAAGGGAATTCTTAACCTAGTTTCCATTCATTGGGTCAACCATCGACATTATTGATTATGTGGTAATAAAAATTGTTTTTATATGAATTTGTAATATATTTTTATTTATTATGTGTATTTATAGTTTATATACATATTCCATTATTTTTATCAATTATCACATCAAATATATTATATTTGTAATGGATATTTCATTAAAAATCCTCTTTTAATTTACTTTGTTTTTTAAATGAAAATGATTTATATGATGTACGAATTCTTGTGTAGTAACTGTATTCTAGTTCACGGTAATTGCTTGTGATGAAGTGTGGGACATATATCTCCCTCCAATACATTGTTTATGTTTTTTTAGTGGACAACCACGTGGTTATTCTATTTGTAATTGTAGTAGTTACACCATAAGGTAGACGTGAGGTTTATATTCTAAGGTATTTGTGTGGGTCACATTTTAAGGTAGAAATAAAGGTTAAAATCATATGGTCATCAGGATTTTCATAATATTATTTAATTAATTCCTCAATATACCTCTTTGGTGTTATTTATATTTTTTAGGTTTTAAGGAAATATCTTGTTTTCACAATATAACTATATGATACGTATTGGGTGAGAAGAATGTATTTGTGAAAATTATTTCGTATGATTATTGGTATTCAGGTACTAATATTTTATCTTGTTATTTTTAAATCCATTAATGATCTATTTTTTCTCATCCCAACATTTAATATGTTTTTTCATCGGGTTTAATGATGGGTAAGATAAAAGGATAATCTAATATAAATGATGAGAAAATGTCTCATGAATAGATTTCAAATTTTTTAATAAAAACATTAGTATTATTAAAATGTGGATATTTTATTGTCGTATACACTTTTTATGTTTATGTTTGGAAATTTTTGAATTATTTCCTCTCCTTTTAAAACTCTAGACTGAATAGATCATTTGGAATGTAAAGAAATGAATTATAAAGGAAGTTACTAGATTATGTAATTTATAAGGATGATTCTTTATATAATGTGATTAAAAAATGAAAATTAATTTATTTGAGGGGAATTATGGTTAGGAAACACTCACACTATAAAAAAATCATTGTTATCATTTGTTCTTTTGTCTTTAGGTTTCCATATTTGTTTTAATTTTGGTTTTCTGTTTTGGTATCAAGTTTTCTTATATTTGTAATTCATACATTAAGACTAAATTAAAATGAAACCTATTAAAATATTTATAAATTATGATTCTAAAATAGTACCTCTAATTTATAATATAAAATTTTCATGTGTCATAAATTAATATTAACAGAAATGCATGTAACGTTCAAAAACACTCATTTGATCCCAAAATCTCTATCAATGGTTTTACTATTTATGGGTAAATATGTTAATTAAAAATGATAAATTTTCCCATTAATGGATCATATTTAATATTTTTTAATAGTTTAAAAACACAATGAATAACATAATATTTTTTTTAATTTCAATATCATTTATTTTATTTTATTATTACCTAAATAATCTATTTGTTGGTGTTTCAAAATAATTTAGTTTAATTATATATTCTCTAAAAATTAAATATATATTTTTATTATAAAAAATTATTATTTATATTCCAAAATAAAATTTATAACCAAACCTATGTAGCTTCCTCTCAACTCTAAATCATTTTAAATGTTAAAGGTAAGAAAGGTTCCTTTTTTGTCTTTTTACTTAAATTACTTATTATATATGTCGCATTAATGGAATAGTATTACAATAACTAATAAAATTTAAGAATAAGGTTTTAACGGTCGAAATATATACATTCCATGGGTGTTAGAAAAGTGTTGGTTGTTAATACACATTATATTCTATGTTCAACAATTAAGTAATCTTTTTAACAATAATAACTGTAGTTAATTTTGATTACATTCACTAATATTTTTTTCAAAAAAAATAATATTATCTTAATATACAAACAATTTAATAATTATTTGAGATATCTTTATCAATTTTCCTAAATTCCATTTTCAAAAGTGGATAAATTTAATTAAATATTAACGTTGTAGTTTCTTCTATGCAGTGGGTTTTTATGGAGAAAAGTTCAAAATTTTAGAATGTTTTTATATCCAATTTCAATTTGACATTGAATCTATTGAAAAAAAATTGAATTGATATATGTAGAATTGAATTATTTATACCTTAAAACAATTTGGGGTATAATATAACTATATAAATAAATTATATGAAAAAAAATCAATTGAAATGGAGTTTTTTTCAATTTTCAAAAAAAAAGAAACTTCTTAGAAAAATGCAAAAAATTCACCCAATGTGAATTTTGATATTCCTCTTAAAAAAATAATTTATTTTTTCAAATAAAACAAATAAAATGATAAACAAACATTTTAAAAACATTTTTACCCTTAAAATGTGGTAAATCTACTTTTTAGAAAAAATACATTTTTTTTCATAAAACGTGATTAATTCTTATTATATTCCTATCATAACTATAGGATGAATGATTAAAAATTTATAAACATCTATAAACATAATATATTTATTCTTTTTCACTGTTATTTACCATAATTCTTTCAAAAAAACTTAAATTATTATAATTAGTTCATGTAATGTATATCACATTAAATTACATTAAGATTACAACACAACCTTTATAAAAAATAATGAATACAATAAAAGGTATCTCTAGATGTTCAGGAACCTATACTGATGAAATAGTAACATGAAATTTGGAATAGTAATTTGACCCTTATGAATAATAGTCTGGCTAATATAATATTTACCTCAACCATGAAAGTATAAATAAAATTTATGCATCTTACAATTGGAAATATAATATAAATATATTATAGTATATGTAAATAAATATTTTAGAAACTATTAATTAAGTGTAGGTAATTTTATAAAATATGTGATTATTTTTGATTTTATAATTCATATAATGTTTTAAATGAAAATTTATTTCCATAAAATGTAATAAAAAATTAATATTTTTCACCTTATTATTATAAGATACTTTTATAATATATTATTTAATTATTCAAAGTGATAGAAAATCAGATATAATTTTAGATTTTGTATTTTCCAAGTAAATGATTATATTGATTTAAAATTAAATTTATAATATTTAGAAAATTGTTTTCATAAAATTGAGGTTTTTTAGAATTCTACATGCGGAAAAATGATTAGGGTGTTTTTTTGAATTTTTATAAAATACTTGAACTTCCGGTGAATAGTAATATACGATAATTTATAATAAAAACTAAATACCAGAATTATGGAGTCATGGATGATTAATGGATGATGTAAGCCCAAAATCTTGAATTATTATTAATTACTTTAATATTTTTTTTACAATTTTATAATTCCCCATAGCCTTAAGAAAACTTATTAAACTAAAAAATTAATTAATGAGAAATCATCTCTCTTCTTTCCTATAAATACCACACCTCAACACCTCCTCTAATCACACCTCTCAAGCATTGAGCCTTGTCCAAATGGGATAAAATTTATTCTCATGCCCCTTAACTAATTCATGAACCCTTTGGTATCATCAAAATACATAATCCTTTTCCTTAATAAAGGTTCTCACGGAGGATAAATTAAAGAGGTAAAATCAACTTTCTTTTATCTTAATTTCATTTCAAGTCCTTTTCTTTTCTTATTTTATACACACCTCACCTCATTCAAATGTTATTATAACTCAAATAATTTACATATACTATAATTCTATTATGGTAATCTAATAATACCCTATTGTTTCTTTCCCCTCTCCATTTTTATTAAAAATTAAAACATCATATGTGATATGTTAGTTTGTCACTTTCAAGGATTACAATGTTTTCAATTACAATTCCCTATATCAAGACTTCTCGTAAAACAATTTTTCTTGTCAAAATATATTATAATATATGTATTTAATCCTATTTAATGATATATAACATTTATATATATGATATGTTAATCAAAAAATCAAAACTAGTTCATAATGATTAATAAAATGCCCAAATAATCTAAACGATTATCATTAATGTCATATCTAATGATTCTGCTCAAAAAATTCAAATGAATTATATAACCATTTAATCATATTAGTTTTCATTAATAACATATAACATTAATTTTGTATAACCTTTCTCATTTTATATGATTTTCTATATATGTATACAAGTAACCAATCCTGAAAACCAAGGAAATTAATGCTCCCGATGATGAAATTATATCTTATAACGCATAAATGGGACCAAAATGAACTTAAAATTTATATAAAATAAAATAAATGTGTAAAATGTTCAAAATTAATTAATTTATTAATAAAATATTATTATCCAGAACCTTAATATCAAGTGTATAACCATTTCATATATAAGGTAAGGGTTTCATTCTGAACCTCCATTTATCCGTTAAGTTTCACTTACTCTCTCTTTTCCCCAGTGTATATCCACATTATCATTATGTAATTATTGTATATTCATTTTATATGTCCTAAATTAATTTTCCGAGATAAAATCATATTTATTTGATAAAATAAATGTTTTAAAATGGTTCTCTTCTAAATTTATATTGGTAATCAAACATGGTTCAAGGAAATTCTAGATTTCATTCCCATTTAAAAGTTAGCTCCATAATATTATTTAATACACCATTATTTTTCTAAAATCACTCCTTTTATCGTGAAAAATGTATTAGTTCATTTATTTTTTTATACAAACAATTATTCTTTTTATGTTTCAATGAAACTTTAATCTTTTTTTAAACAACACTAAATTATTTATTTATAACATTTCTTAAGTACCCTTTTTTATGGTTTCCCTTTAATTGGACATCAATTATCTAGATCTATGCCTATTTTCTATTATTATAATCTCTGTATGATTTAAATTCATTCTTTCTTAGAAACCATTATTGTATTACCTTTTGTTGCTCTGTTTGACATGATTATGATATCCAATTGTTTGCTTGGAAAACCCTTTTTTCCTTATGTATGATTATTCATGTGGCTCAAATATTCAAGAAATTATTATTATGGGTATTCCAAGATATCACACCAATGTAATTGGTAAAATTTAGTCTCATGATATGTCATGATTGAATAGTGAGTGAACTAGATTCCTTAGTGGGACTTTGTCGACCCTTTCATGGAAGCTAGCCTTAACTCATGTTTATGTTCAGTTATATGTTGTCGTCACACTACAATGATGTCATGGTAATGTGTTCCAATATTATAAAAATTATTATTATTTATTTTTATTCATGTTTTATGCCTTTATTTCATCAATTTATTTCATATAATCCATGTGCTATGTTCTATTCCTATGCTTATTCCATTACAAGGATTTTTAGCACATCCCATTCCTTCACGTATTCCTCATGTTATCTTATTCTTATATAAGGATTTAAGAGAGTTAAGATCTCATTATCTGGTTTAAATAAAATATTTTTTTTTGGTTTCATTATGTGAAATTATGTTCCTATTCTCTATGATAGTAGACTTAACAACCCTTGGCTTGTAATTTTTTTTAATTATGCTTAATATAGTGAAACAATATGTTTTAAAGGATAGGGTCTTTATATTCACACATTCTAATATAACAGTCAGGTAATAAAAACTATATTAAATAATTATATCAATAGTATATTATTGTTCAGTTATAATCGACCATGCATGTGGAAAAAGTTATTGATTAAACTCAATGTTACCTACAATGCATGATAACATGGTGTTTTGTGTAACGAAATATAAAATTTTCATTAAGTGTAACTCAATATATGAATAAATTTAAATAAATTTGAAAGAACATATTTCATAAAATATTAGGATGTCATACTAAACATGTATTAAGGATTGGAGACTACTGGACCTTAGAATGTGTTTCCCACTATTGGATTGTTCATGAGGATTTTGTGGCTTTTGGTTTGAGATTATCACCGATTTATGAGGATCCTAAGACACCAATAACCTTATAACCCTAGGGATTACCCGTAGTTCTCATGTCATGTGATGATATGAATATCGATCATCTTATTTTCATATTTACTTTCATTTTTTATTTCAAACAATGTTTTATTTAAAATTCCTCCATATTTTCGATTAAAAACAACCGTATTGATTCGACTCATAATGTTTTAACATGTAATATTTTTTGGTAGTACCCACCTATGCATTTTCTATCATCCTACCATTATAATTAAAATTTATAATAGTGGTGGTATGTTAGTAGTGGTTTCTTAAATGGATGATAATTTTTTTCAATATATTTAGAGTTGGTTTTTCAATATCCTTATATTAATAATTTTAATTTGAAAAAATTGACTTCATCCTCCTCCCCAAGCCCACAATCTCTACTCCCCTATCTCTCCTCGAGCCACCCATTTCCCCTAGCCCAATCCCTCATGTCACCATCATCTTCACTCATTTCCCTCACTATCAACCCTGTTCCATCTCACCACATCCACCCATTCCCCACACACTAGTTCCCCATTAACCATATCTACAAATCCTTTCGTCCCTAACCTCTCCCCTTGTAGCCACCCCTATCTCCCCCGGTGATGCCCATCTTCCACTGGCCACTACCCCTTATTCCCACTCTCCAATGCCCCCCCCACTATTCCATTGATCTTCCCTCATCCCTCTATCCTCCTCCTAGTTTGGGTTCATTGGAGCCTATGGTTGAATCGCAATGAATTTGGGTGTTTTATTTTGTCATTTTTTTATCATAGGGGTTTTTTACGAGTGATTTTAGACTCTTTGTAGTGATATTCATTCAAGGATATAGTATTCATCATATTTAAGGTAGGTTTATATCTTTTTCTCCTATTTTTGGTCAAATTAAATTAGGTATTTTATTATTTTCTTTTTCCCCTAAATATTTTCGGGATCCATTGGCTCTTTTGATGTAAAATTTCATCCTCATTTGTAATGGTGGTGATTTTTAGGTAATTTAATTATATTAATTAATTAAATACATCCTATTTTTATTAGTTCTTTTAACATAATTATTATTCATTTTAATTTAATTAATTCAGTTTTATTTTTTATTTGTTTGTCTACTTGTGTTTCTGTTAGTAATAATGATTTTTTTTCAATTTATGTTTCAAAATCAATTTTGATATAATGAAAACAATTGATGTCAATAAGAAATATTTTCATAAGATCCAAAAGTATCATGTTATTGTTTTCATTTTATTTCAAGGATAATATTTTTGAATAGTGTAACATGTTCAATAATGGGGTTCTTAATCCATAAACGACTCGTCATAAGATTGTTTTAAATAATTAAAATTATATTGATTGTTTACATTTAATTTCATTATAATAAAAAATTTATTTCAAATAAAGAATTATAAATATGATATTAATTTATTATAAATATAATATTTAATTACAACATCAATTGTGAATAAATTCAATAAAAGGATTATGTGAAAATTAAACATCATTAGTCGCATCGGTATTGTAGAACCACCATGGTGAATGATGTTTTTAAGAGTTTTAAGAAGGGGAAATAAATATTTATTTGATTTAATAAAAGTGATATATTATAATTAAACTACTTTCCTAGAGTTACTTTTAATAATCATTATTATATTATAATGGGAAAGAGTATAATAAAAATAAAAATACTTTCATTTTGAATAATTTTTTTTAAAAAAGTAAGGGATTATGAAAAAGGGCAATATGAGAGGGAATTCATAATATCTAAATAATAATATAACTAATGGGTTAGAATAACATATAACTGAAATAAATGAATTATATAAATATGTTGTTAATATGATATTATAACTAAATATATCTACAATAAAGGGTTCGAATAAGGAACCCTTACCAAGATCTGGAAGACACCAACATTAATTATCATATTGAATTATAGTTTTAAATTTTTTTTCTATTTTATAGATAGAATTTAGGAAAATATTTCCCACTGAAATAGTTATTGTGATATTATTATTGTATTTTTTTTAGTTTTTATTTAAAATATTATTTGAATGTATTTAACTGGTTATATCATTTTTTTTAAAAAAAATTCTTTTAAAAAGAGAAATGGGTATGTATTTAAAACATTAAATTTTTGTAGTTTTGAAATTATTTTTCTTAATATATAATTTTTATATATTCTATACTAATTATGAAGTGATTTGAATGATAAATTTCAACATGTATTGATGGATTAAATTATGACTCACCAGAAGTGTGATAAAAAAATTTATTGACATAAAAAATATATATAACAAAATATTATGTATTTTGTTAAATGAATACCATTTATAGCAAAATAATTCATTTTTGTTTTGATAATTGTGATAAAAATGTTATTCATTTCATTATAATAAAAAAATGAAAGTAAAATAATACTTGTTAATTTTTGGATGATATGTGAGTATCATTATTTTATTATTTTTACATGAGAATTTGCATTTTTTCTGTATTTTTTATTTATATTTTGAGTAACATTTGATGAATATTTATTGAAGAAAATGTTTATGTGAACAACTTAGTAGGAATTGAGAATGTTATTGAATACTATTAATTCAATGTGGAGTGTTTTGGAATAAATATAATGTAGGTTTTCATAAGAATATTACACTATTTTATAAGGGAAATTAGAAATGTTGTATTGTTTGAAAATTTTGATAGATTTTCATTGAATTTTTTAAATAATATGAATATATAGTAGTACATGAGATTAAAATAGATATTTTATTTTGAATCATGTTGAAAATTGTAGTTTTATTTATTTTAGGAAAAAAATATATCCAATTGATAAAACATAATATTAATATGAGTCATATATGTTTAAATATTATAGTTTAAATGTTTTTATAAGTTATTTTGTTTGATTACAAATAAATAATTCTTTATTTTTTTATAGACTTTTATAATCCATATAAATTTAATTTTTTAAGTGTTGTCATTTATTTTCATAGCTATGTATATTTTTTCTGTACTCTGTTGTAATTTCTAAATTCTATTTTCATTGATTTTTTTGAAATATATGTTTTGAATATAATTTTTTAATGAAATAAATATAATGAAAAAGATTACATGTTTAACTTATCCCATCTAACTCTTAGTCAACGTTCCATAAAAAATACATATAGATGAAGATCTACCAACCTCCCTCTCTATAGAATATGAGGCCCTATCCATCTTTCCCCAACACTATCACTCACACCCTCTATTCCGTCATCATATGGGGCACCCTTCATCAATATCCCATCCACAAATGAGAAAAATCCTCCCCATTCTATAGCTTAATCTATGATTAAGAAGTTTTTCACTCCTATTTCATTATGAGAATATTGGAGGGTGAAAGGTATAGGTACAAAAATTAATGTCAATAAAGTTTTTAAAAATTATTATATAACTAAATATTCTTTAACAATGATGCAAGAAATGTTAATATGGAGAGAAATATGAATAGTTATTCTTTCTATAATATAAATATATTGAATATAGTTGTCCCATTTTACTATTATGGGGCCCCTATGTATAATTTAATGAGATTTTTTTCCATATTCTTGGCTAGTTGGCGAAGGATAAGGTTACCCTTCTGATTACCTATACTGATTGGTGGTATGTGCCTCCATATTGCCAAAATAAAGTCTTGGATTCATAGAGAAAGGTAATTATAATTCATTTTGGTGTAATTAATGTCAATATGTTATTTGATTCTAATATTTTAAAAATGAATATCTTTGAATATATTATATTCCAATTAACAATTTTTGGTCTTATAGCATGAAAGTGGACATTGAAAATATTGGGTAAAAAATCAAAGGATTTTATGTGGTGATTATGGAATTAATTCAATTATACTTTTTGAGCACTAAATAATTTTATGATGAGGTAAAGAATGGGGTACCTATAAAGAAATGGATGGTTTTTTTGATAGTAATTACTAAGTGAAGAACATGGTATTGAACTATATATTATTATATTAATATCATTTTTCAAATATATATATATATATATATGACAAGGATATGAAATTTCATACATTACTATTAAATTACATGTAATTTATTTTAGGATGATTCAAAGAGAAATGCATCAAGTCGAGCTATAAAAATTATCCCTTACACTACATGGTCAATGATTTTTCCAGAAACAGATTTATTGTGGTAATATTTTCATTAGATTAATTATTTATAAGATAAATTTATCCTTTTAATATAATAAATTATTTATTTTTATTTATTTAATGTATTCATATAAATTTGGGCACTATGTATCCCGAACAGAATAGTGGCTGGATTTGAATGAAAAATTCGATGGGAGTTATATTAATGAGGCTTCCCAAGAAGTTGGGGTATGCATTCCATTTTAATTATAATTACTTATTATCAGTTGTCACTATGTTGATATTTATTAATTCAAATATTACTAACATTTGATTTATAGGTAAAAATTAAAGAAACATGGAATATTAATCCCACACAGACCTTCTCAGTCTCCATGTACGATCTAGTTGGTTAAGTCCTTTGGAAGGAGTATCCTAGTTGAGTGTGCGGGATAGGTTTGGGACCAATTCCATCTATGGTCTTTGGAAAGCCATCTAGGATATTAGTAGAATATACCCATACTTTATGTTACTTTGTACCATGATATTCTCAAAGGGAATTTGTTACAATTGAAAAACTATATGAATTATTGAGTCTTTAAAAGATGAAATATTCAAAGGTCGTCACTCTAAAAAATCTGTTTATTGAATTATATGAGAATATGACTGGATCTTTCACTGGTGACATATCATCAATTGATGGTAATTATCAGGTAAGTAAAACACCATAAAAATAATTTATTACATAATATTTTATTGGTTTTATGATTAATTATAAAAGTACAACACTATTTAATGTTCTACAAAATTACCATGTAAATTCCATTTGCATGAAGCTGAGATAGAGATGGGAAGGGTGTTGATCAAATTTCATCATGTATTCATTATGGTTAACATTTTATTTTAGAGATTATTTGTAACATAACTTATATGTTCTCATATATGGGTGTAGTGAACATGGATATGATTTTAAACATTTTTTTCATTATTATATCATGAATGTTGTTACATTATTATAATGATCACATTGGTTGATATAGTTCTTAAAATTCCCTTAACCATTTCGGTAGATTGTTTTATAACATCTTTTTTTTCTTTCATAGTCAATATATGTATTTCCTTGGTACTATAATTTTTTATTATACACATCGTGAGTAGGGCCACTCATTAGTATCATATAATAATCGTTTTGTTTTGGGATTGAATATTTGTTTCTCCTTGTGTTATGATAGTTTCAACTATTTCTATATTCCAATATTGGGATGATACATTTAGTAGTTAATTTAAAACACCAATAAATGTGAATTTATACTATTTCATATAAATATTCAGGTGTGGTAGTCTTTTACTTCATCCTTTAATATATTTTTTCATTTGGATGTTCTAGGGATGCAGATATTGAAGCATTATTTGTTTTAAATATACAAATATAAGTATTTTAAAAGTAAACTATGTAAGGTTTATTTTTTTAGTGCTAGTATTCTTATTTTTGTTGACAGTTTCCACATTTAAAAAATTCCAATTTCATGGTGGTTCAAAGTACCACAAAATTTTCTAAATTTTTTGCCGGAGAAACCCTGTGTAAAACAAAATTCTACGATAGTTTTTAAAAAATACTACTAAATGTTGTGAACCAACATGAGATGGATGATAATTCCAACTTTATCATTGAATTATATAAACCATAATTCCATCTTTAGAATAGAATTCTATAAACCATCACATTACCATATATTGATGGTTTAAATCATCCCCAAATTAATGAAAAACATTGTATATGTTTATTTTTTATACCATGTAAACAAACATGGGTGTATATAGACCATGTTTTGTTTGAACCATTTAAATTAATGTTGTTTTGTGGTGGGAATAATATATCTAATTGATAATTTTCCACTGATTCCATGTGTTTCTAGATGTGGAATGAAGTTGGGACCCTCATTTGGTATAGAAACATGGTCCCATAATTGGTTTCCACCGCATTTTTGTGTTACATATTATTTATTTAGAATGTAAATAATTTAACTCTAATATCTATTCCATTGTATTTACTTAGTAAATATATATTATTTCTATATTATTATAGTTTTTTATGTTTCACAAACTAACTCGGGTCGACCCTGAACTAGTTACTCGACCTGTTCCATGACATGGCCCAAAGGGCATTACTAATCCCCATAGACTGAAAACAAAGTGTCGGGAATAAATTGGTTAAATAGGGGGAATGATTTCTCCCAATAATAATAAAATAACTAAAAATTGAAAGAGAAATTAAACAGCCTAATATATAAATAATATTCACACTAACCATATTTATAAAACGGTGGAAACACAAAAATTAAACCAAAAAAACAAACTGCATCTGAGGACTACACATTTCCTTGTGACCCCAAGGGTCACTCTTCGATACCAAGAGAAATTGTCTCCCGTGGAGATCGATACCAAGATGAACCTGCAAAATATGATAAAAACGGGAAATAACTATAGTAATGAGTATTAAATCTCAGTAGTCGTGCCCAAAGAATCTATTCCCAATTCACTTACTTTAAAATAAAATACATATCAACTTCTAGTTTGTAATACAATATAAAAATGTGAACGTTTCCATGAATTCTCCATTTTAAAATAAATCACAACTCATTTCACTTTTTCCATTCAAAAATACACATTTATACTAATTAATGAAACATTTATATTTTCAGGGGGAAAGTGATTGGTTCATTACAAAATGAAACAAATGAGTATAAACCACTTTTACATTGAAAACATTTTTCATGAAAATTTTGAATCCGACTCATCACTTTCAAAGAAAGACACCACATATGAGAGCACTATAATAAACACATAATAAGGGAAATGGAAATTAACTCATAGGAGTAACCATGTATCTAAATATTTCATCATAAGTAATTATGTTCTCATAGACATTGGAAGAACTTATGAGCTTCTAAATAATCCAATACATACTATACATGTGAATTATCCCAAATGTATTCCTTACTTGATGGAATCAGGATTCCCAAATACTCAATCATACCCTACCTAGATTGACTAAGGGGGCCCAGTCCCAAATAAATAATAACAAAATATCCCCCTATTATGGGTCACTAGCTAGTGTGTAATCTAAATAGTTCATCAATTATTCTCAAAAAATTCGATAACATTACCAGGATATCCATGATAATAAATATAAAGAGGGTGATCCAACCGATTCCAAATGAGTATCAAATTGCAAACACATATATACTAGTTAGCACAATAGGCACCACTCGAATCACCCCAAGTATCTATATCTTTCATTAAAACTCATCAATCACAAAGGAGTCCATACCTAGGATCTCCCTTTTCCACACATATTAAATGGGTATCAATGATTCTATAGAAAGAACATCACACCCATTCATATAAAAATATTAAGAGACATAAAAAAGATAGTTTTCATAAAAAATCACAACTTTTGTAAAAGTTACAAATGGGCCTCAAGTTCCTCTCACAAAAACAAACACTTTCCAAAGAACCAAATAAACTTTTTAAAAAGGTGTGAACACATAATTTTCCATTAAAAAGACATTTTACAAATGTTATTCAAGTACTCACACCACATATTGATGCTAAAACCATTTCCATCAATTTGAGAATTTGGCCACACACCATTATCATATACCATTCTATTTTCTAGATCCAAAAACATTTATAGACTAATTTTAGAAACTCAGAACCACAATTTAAATGTCACAAAATATCCACAAAATTAAACCTAGAATTTCATCAAAAACATAGTGTGAACTATTAAAAAAAATATTTACATCTATCCAAAAACAAGGAAGAAATCACAACTTTTCACATAAAAAAATTATTCGAAGACCACAATAAAATATTTAACACAGAAAGAAAGTGTGAAAGGCATGAAATCAATTAATATTAAACATTAAAAGAATCTTCAAAGGGAAAAATACCTCAAATTACATGTTTTTCAATAATTCCAACCCAAAAGAATTCCACATAGGTTTCGAGGAGCAAGAACATCCACTAGGAAACCTAAGAAGGAAAAAACTCTAATTTTTCACCAGCATAGATACCCAAATCAGCCAAAAATATCCACTAGGGTTAGAGGAAAAAGGGAAAAGTGGATGAAAATAAATGGAGAATGAGATGGGGTCCCTAACCTTTCAATCCTAGTAAATAGTAACCAAGAAATTACATTTAATCCCACATGAAGGGCTTGAAGGAGACTGAGAAACCCCATGGAATGAGTCTAGTTTAGAGGAGTTTGAGTTGAGGTCAAAGTGGATAAACCCTAGTTAAAAAAATGAAAAATTCCAAAATACCCTATCATGAGTTGGATTCATGTTTTTCTCACATAGTTTATCAAATAGTTCTCAAATAGTGTGATTTCCCACTATCTAGTATTGCAAAGGTTGCACACTTAAGCTACATGTTTAGTTAAACTATGTTTCAAAAATGTAACCCCCTTTACAATTAACTTCATGGTTAAAATAACTAATCTCATTAATCGTGTGACCTAGAAAATGTACCCCAAATACCTTATTTCACTCCAAAACTCATCTTACTCAATTAGATAAACTATCAAATAATCATACCACATAAGAAGATACTAATAAGAGCATTAAAAAATAATTTTATAAGACAACTCCACCTAATGCCTTTATATAAATAATGGACATGGAAAAACACCACACAAAACATCCAAGACTCAAAATTAAAATCATGAACACCCAAAAAAACCACATTTAAATCTGGAACACCTTAATCTCAAGAGAAAAACAATGAACAAAAAGATAATTCAAAACAAATGACGGAAATGAAAATTCAAGATTTATAATTCTTCCCACAATTATTCCATCTACCCCAAAAAAGCCACAAAATCGTCTAGTTTATCAATTGAAGACTATTGTTTTCCATATCCATATAATCCAACCTCTTAAACCAAGGACATATAACTAACTACCAAACAAAACTCATGACTCATGCTCAAAACCAAAAACAACTAAAAATATTTCTCAACAAACAATGGAAAACCAAATCCAAGACCTCTACAACCATGCTTCAAACAATACCATTGGGCGTACTCCAAAAACCGGATATTTACCCAAACAGAAAAGGAAACTCAAAATTAGATAACACCAAAGAACCCACATGCTGCTAAGCTAACACCAAAACAATAAATTATATTATCAATACAAAGGGCCAGAACAAACTCCCCACTGTTAGAAACATTCTATCACTGATCATATTTAGAATAAAACTCAATGAGAACCACGGTGGATCTACCCAAAATTAAGAAACAAACTATATTATACAAACTAAACATGCCAAATTTCCCACATACATCAAAAACCATCCACCATAATGGGAGGAGGTGGAGAGAAATGAAGGATCACTACACCAAATGGATAACATCACAATAATAATAAAAATTAATGTCTCATATCTAAAAGAAACAGCCTTTGGGAGTTCACAATTATTAGAGAAAAATATTTCTACATTAAGGGGGGTTAGTGTAATAAGGAGAATAATAAAAGAGAATTTATATTTTCAAACCCCAACATTTGTTACAAGATCTAACCAAGAGTTCCCCACACCCCTATAGACTTCTAGATTTTGTGAAAGGATTCACTCTATGACCTATGGTTGGATCCTTGAAGTGTGATGTATTTTTTGCACCACATTAAAGAGATTATATCAAAACACACAATCAATAATTGAATGTTCATATTTTCCAAAAAACACTTTTTTTGAATGCTTATATTCTTAGGAGTTCCACAACATCCCCTAACTTTCCAAACTAAAGAGAACATTACAGGGCACTGGTGTTATGAAATAAAGAAGCGTTAAAATTGGAAGTACACATTCAATACAAAGAAAATTAATGTAGAACCATAATAAATAGACTAAGGATACTTTAAAAATTCTAAATCCACTCTTCCACATTAATAGGCGTCACATGACCATAAAATAAATGTTGATTTAACATTCAAAACTCAAGAAAAAAATCATTATGTTGATCAACTGTAAAGACTACTAATAGAGAACCACCCATAGTCATATCATTAATATTCATCAAATATTTATGGGGAACACACTATAAATCCTATCCAACTAACAAGAAGATTCACTATCCTTCACTGCATATTAAATTGTCAAAAGTTTTTATTTAAAACATGTTCTTAAGAAAACAAACACAGTGGATTGACCACTCACCAATGTTCTTCCCAGAAGCCTCACACATGTACATTCCCATACCACTCCAAGAACCTAATAAATCATGACAATCTAACTGCTCTACACATTCAATCATCCCACAAAACATCCACCCATATCCATGCATGTGATCACCCATTGAAATAACAATGGTCAAAACAAAACATCTACACTTTTCAAAACAAAACATTCCCACCATGTTTTCACAATCTCGATTCACTTAGTATTTC
This sequence comes from Viscum album, assembly GCA_963277665.1. Classification (NCBI taxonomy): domain Eukaryota; kingdom Viridiplantae; phylum Streptophyta; class Magnoliopsida; order Santalales; family Viscaceae; genus Viscum; species Viscum album. The sequence goes on along the minus strand of OY728147.1, from coordinate 1,507,602,096 downwards.
ATGATTCATAATAATTTTCAAAATAACAACCACAAATCAAAAAGAAGATTTTTTAAACTCTACAATCCAACTCCCTTTCATTATTTCTCAAGAAAAAATCCATTAAGTTACATACAAAAATCAACTACACCCCACTAAAAACACTTTTAGCAACATAATAAATAAAATTTCATAAAAAGAAAGTAATTTGGGTAAAACCCATTCCCACACATTGAATTAAAATTGAAATCAATCATTACAAAAATTACTATTTTCTAAATAAATAATTTTTATATACTTCAGATTTTGATTATAAAAATCTGACAATATTAAGCAACTTCCATTTTACCCAAAATTTAATTTCAGAATAATCTAATTTTTACAATGTCTTATGAAACATTAATTATGAAAATACATTTTACATATTCTTAATAGATCCCTAAACCCATGTTTTTATATATTTTGTAGACACCTGGGAACTATGCAGGGTCAGGATGCATGGTTTACAAGCCAAGTGCCAACCATGAAGAATGGTTTTGTCACAAAAAAGTGGCTTATCACACACTTTAAACGTGGTATGTCAAACCGTGAATGGGTCATGCACCCTCAACCAAAAGAAACCATATGTTTTCAGGGTTACCTAGAGCAAGCTGAACGGTTTTCCAAAACCATTCTATAACCATGAATCACGAGAAAACACCCTAAAACTCAAAATTTAAATCTAAATCACCAGAAATTCGAAAGTGAAACTGAGAAAATTGCATAAATAATAATAAAACAAATTCAACTGATTTGAAAAATTTCCCATCAATTCCAGAAATCTCATTTCATCATGAATAATTTGACTAAAATTTCATTCCATCAAATTAATTTGATTAATAATCATTTTATCAAAAATATTCTTCTTCCATATAGAAATTTTTCATATACCTTATCTAAATAATATGAAAATTCATTTTTCCATCTTATAAAAATCAAAAATATTACCACCAAAATTATAGTTTTAACTATTTCAATTCAAGGGGTTTCAAAATAATTTTTGAGTCAATAGGTATTCACAACATCTCCTAAGGGAAAACATGTGGCGTTGGGTTACATATCTATATAGTTGGCGGCCATATTACAATCAAGCTATTACTACAAGGATTCCATTATGACCATGTCCTCAATTTCACATAGCTTTCCATGCCATGTGCTCATATGGAGACTATTAACCAAACACCATTTTCGTTTCCCAAATACCCAACAATCCACAAGAACTAAACTAACCAATCATATATTGAATTTCCATGAAACCCGAGGTTTGGTATCGATATTTTTAGACATACATTCCCTCATACATACACCTAGAGGATTTAACAGTACTACTCCATCTACATTAATATTCTCAAATAACATTGAGCAGTCTAAGGGTTCTCTAGGGTCTAACCTAGTTTTAATACCATTTTGTATAGAACCAACCTTGTTAGACCCTGAACGGGTCACCTGAGAGGATATAAAACATGGGCCAAAGGGAATTCCTGATCCCCATGGACAGGCAACAAGTTTTGGGAATCAACAAATTAAACTAAAAGAACAATTTTCCCCAATTCTAAATAAAACACTGCACACAAAATAGAAATAGAAAAAACCAATATATAAATAATAACCACCCTAAACATCTTTATATAAGGATGGAAATACAATAACTGAAAAAAGAAACCAAATTGCACTTGAAAAACACACATCCCCTTGTGAAACCGAGGGCCACTCTCTAATACCAAGAGAAACCATCACCCAAGGTTATCAATACCAAGCTAAACATGCACCACAAGCTAAAAAGAATAATGAACTATATGTTTGAGTATTAATACTCAGTAGTAATTTCAAAAGAATCTATTCCCAATACACATCATTTGAAACAAAAGACAAATCCACAAAAGGATTAAAATAAAAAAAGTTTTGAATTTTCATGAATTTTCCATTTTAAAATAAATCGGTACTCATTTCTCTTTTTCCATTCCAAAATACAGATTTATTACAATTAATGAATCATTATCATTTTCAATGGGAAAGTGATGTTATCATTGCAAAAGGGAAAAAATGTGTATAAAACAATTATCTTGAAAATATTTTTCATGAATCGTTGGAATCTGCCTCATCGATTTCCATGAAAGACAACAGATATGAGATAACTACAATAATCACATAATAAAGGAAATAAAAACAAAAACGTATGAGTAACCAAGTGTCTCACTAATCCTTCATAAGTAACTAAGTTCCAATAGGCATGGGAGTAACATAAGAGCTTGTGAATAATCAATAAAATACTATAATTGTGACTCATCCTGAAGGAATTCATTACCTAGTGAAATCATAATGCCCAAACACTTGATCGTACCATGCCTAGCATGACTGAGGGACCCAGTCCCATAGAAATAATAAAAAAATATCTCATTCTATGGGAATTTGGCTAGTACCAAATCCAACTACTATATTAATCATTATCAGAAAATTTAATAGTTGTACTAGATTCTCCATGTCAATATATATAATGATGGTTAGCCAAAAGATTCCATCTAAGCATCAAATCACAAACACATATATAATAGTTAACACAACAAGCATCAAGTGAATCATCCCAAGGATCCATCATTTACCTTAAAATTAATTAATCAAAAATGCGTACATAACAAAAATCTCTTTTTCTACACTATTTAAATAGGTCTCATAGATTCCACAATAAGGGCTTAGCACCCATTTATATAAACTAAGTATGAGAATTACCGAAGGAGAGTTTTAATAATAAAAATTTTCACTAATTTTAAAAAATTCCCAAACAAGCCTCAAGTTATTTCCAAAAAACCATCACCTACAATTGAACCAAAAACACATTTTTAAAATGGTAATAATAAACCATATTCACATCCAAATTCATTTTACAAATTTCATTCTATTACTTGCACCACGTATGCAAGCTAAAACCATTTTCGTCAAATCTAAAATTGGGCCACAAACCGTCCTCATACAACATTTTATTTTCAGACACAAAATTTTGTTCAATTCATTCGAGAAACCTACAACTACCTTTTAAATTTCAAAAAATATCCACAAAATCCAACCGAATAGTTCATCGAACACTTGGTGTGAAATATTAAATAATATAGCAGAATTTGTCACATAATAAGGGAGAAACCACCACTTATCACACCAAATAATTAATTCAAAGATCGCACATAAATATTTGACATGTTTGTAAGGTGTGAAAATCATGAAACCAATGAATCATAAACATTAAAAAGAAGTGAAAATGGAAACCTGCCTCAAATCACATGTTTATCAACAGCAACAACCCGAAATAACATGAAAAATGTTTTGAGAAGAGAGAGCATCCACAAGGATCCCTATGACGGAGGAACCTCTGAATTTCACACCACCCTAGATACAAAAATCGTCCAAACAAGGACACTAGGGTTAGAAGAGAAAGGTAATAGTGTATGAAATGAAAATGAGAAGGAGAAGTCATCTCTAACCTTTCAATTTAGGTTAAGAATCACTAAGAAATCACATTTAATCCCACTTGAAGGGTCTTAGAGGATCCACCCCCCCCCCATGGAATGCATTTAGGTTAGGGGAGTTAGAATTGGGATTCATGCGGAGAAATCTTCATTATTAAAAAGTTTAAACCCCTAATATACATTATCATGAGTGTGTTGCTCGTTTAGCTCGCACAGTTCTAAAAAACATGGTCAAACCATATAGTTTCCCACTATCGAGTGATGAACAAGCTACACACTTAATTTGTAGGGTTTATTGAACCATGTACCAACTATGTGACCCCATGCACACTTACCTACATGGTTAAACTAACAGTGTACCTTAACTGTTCAACTAAGAAAAGGTCCACAAAAATTCCCCCTTTCATACAAAAACTCATATAACTCAAGGGGATAAACCATCCATCAAACATAACATAAAAAAATGTTCCACTGGGAGTGTTACACACTCATTTTCTATGACAACTCCCCCTCATACCTTTCAACTAACAATGGATAATTCCAAAAACCACCCAAAACATCCATGAATCAAAATTTAAATTTAGAATACCTGAAAGTAGAAATTTATTATCAAAAAACCCAGAACTCTAGAGAATAACTAAGAACTGAACAATAATTCAGTGCATATGATGGAAATGATTATATGTTTATGACATTATAGTTTATTTTTATGGTTGAAATCATTCCCAAATGACATGTTTGATGCCTAATAACTTGTTACTAGTTTGTGGGGATTAGGAATTCCATTCAGGATTTTCCGCATGTCAAATCAAGTGTTGGTTGGATGGAACCCTGGTTTATATCAAGAAACAATGGTACCAGATGATTTATTTTCCCTTTCTTTTAGTCCTGATGTTTGGGAGAGACTGGGTAGACCTGAACATGGATATAAAAGGTTTGAGGTTCTACTTGAGAGTGTGGTGCATAACCAATACATCTCGTGACATGACTTGGGACACCATGGGATATTTGGTAATTGTTTTGAATCCTCATCTATGAGAGATGTGTAGGATTTAGACTATTCATGGACCCTTAGTTGGGGTATAGTGGTTTTATTTGTAATATTTCTTCAATTGTTTTTCTTTTTATTAATAGAAGTTCTTGGAATTTATCAATGTTTCTAAATGTTTTTATACTTGTGTATTTAGGGTTTCATTATATTTTTTTGATTATTTTAGATTCATTCATCCCTGGATAATTCCTATTCAATATTAGGAAGAGGTTGTAGAGATTTGTCCTTTTCCATATTAATAGAGACGTTGAAAGTGGTGGCTCAGGTTATACCAGAATTGGATCTGGGAGCAGGCTTTGATCCTGATCATAATATGGATGTCAATCTAGGCACAAGAAAGGAAAATTCCCAATAATTTATCAAGAACAAGACACCTACCTTTTTGAGTAGCACTAATCCCCATGATGTTTTGGATTAGATTGAAAATTTTTAAATGGTTTTTGGGTTCCATAATTCTCTCATGTTAGTTATGCTATAATTTTCATCGTTCTTCTTTGAATGTACCTATCAATGGTTGTAGGAATTAGTGGTTCCAGATGGGAAACATGTGAATATTTGTATCATGGACATCAAGGTCATTATAAATGAAGATTGTTACCATAATATATTTTCTGTTTCTCAGACCCAGGAGTTCTAGGATCTCCCCCAAGTGGATCTGACTATGTTTGAGTATCCCAACCACTTCATGGATTTGGTGGGGTTCACACCTGTGGTAATCTCTAACGAATAATTGAAGGATTAGGTTTTTAAATGGGGTTGCGGTTATAAATTATTTACTAGGTATTGTAGCTTAAATTTATGTCATATGTTGAGGTGTTTGATTGATCCTTCATGGTAGAGATTGATCCGAGTGTACAATCTTTTTTTGGAGAGGTTTCAATAGTGGTTCAGGGTAGTGGTGGATCATTTGAATATATGTGGAAGTTTTATGAGTTGTAAATGAGTGTAGGTGGTCGGTCAAGCCATCCTTCCAGACCATCTTCATCAATGGCCTCAGATTCTAGGTCAGTCATGTACCATCAGTGTGGGAGTTTAGGGCTTATGTGATCAGTGTGTTTATCCCCACTTAGGACTCGTCATTGGTGTTGAATCATGGGTCACTTAAAGTGGTTTGGTAGATTCACACAGCCATATCATGTTTGTTTAGGTTTCCCAACATCAAGAGGAATTTTGACCAAGTCAGATCCAGCCAGTCCAATGGGTTCTCGGTTCAACATTCGTGGTGCTATGGATGGATCTTCTTCTACATAGAGTCTTATTAAAGTAGATTTTCATGTTATTAGTCATTAATAAGATCATGAAAATATTATTCACCTTCATTTTATGCACTTGGTTCCAATAGGATCTGATATTGGACTTATGATTGTTTGAGGTACGGTTTCTATTGTCTTGTCCACAACAGTTTCTTTGTTATATTTGGGTGCTTCTTGTTCCTTTATTATGTGATGGAGTTTTTTGGAACTAATCTGTATGAAAATATATCATGTTTCTAAGAGTTTTTATTATGCTCTTAAATATTTAGGGGTCAATCTATAATTTAATTTCATAGTTCTTGAAATGGACCTCTTCAAAGTGATCCTCTAAATGGATTGAATTATGAGTTTTTAAGGACACATTGATTTTTATTAGTGGAGAGTTTGATTTGTGGCACTATATAGGATTAAAAAGATCATCCAAGGAGAATGGGATTCTCGGTCAGGATGTGTTGGACCTCCACTTTCAAAATTGGGAAACATTTTTTCACATCTTATTGCTCATGTTAGAGGATGATGATAGCTGTTAAAATAGTTTTTTACCACCTATGGTACATGTGTTTCGAAATGTATTTCCCATTGATTTCTCAAGTTTTTCTAAAGAGTTGTATGTGGATCTCAAGATTGATTTATTATCAAGAACAGAACTAATATACCTTATCATGTACTATATTTCCCCAGGCTAAAGGGAATTAAAATTACAACTAGAAATTTTGGATCCTAAAGGATTATTTCACCCAAGCATCTCCCTTCAGCTTCGCCAGTTCTATTTTCAAATTTGGATGATGGATCTCTTTGGTTGTGTATCAATTACTAAAAATATAATACAGTGAGGATAATTAATAAATCCCCATGGCCTTGAATTAATGAACTCCTTGATCATCTCAATAGAGATAGGTGTTTCTCTAGGATTGAATTTGTATTCGGGTATCACCATGTAAGAGTCAAAAGAGAATGATGTTTATAAGATATCCTTTTGAAATAGGTATGACCACTTCAAATATTTTTTCATTATTTTCAGGTTTAAAAATTCTCTAATATTATTTATGACACTCATGAAATGGGTGTTCCATCCGTACATCAAATCCACTGACATCATGTCAGTGTAAGACATCGTGGCCTATTCTGGGATCAAGTAAGCACACCAACATCCATTGAGGATCATGTTAGTAACTCCTCTAGATTATTGACTCTATGCTATTTCGTCTAAGTGTACCTTCTAGAACAGGTAGTTAAGGATTATAGGCCACATTTTTTTGAAGCGTGGGGTTTTTTGGACCGTGAGACTATTTTCGTGGTGATATGATGGGATAATACAAGGAATGTATTTGAAATTAAGTGATTTGTTTCCTATAATGGTATTACAAAATGTTTTTTATATATCTATTTTAGATTAATTTTACCATGTAATATCTTACCCTTAATGGGGTATGGTTCGTATGAATACTTTATTCTCTTGAATCATTTGATGAACTTAATTACTAGATGACCACATCCCCTCTTTTTCTCATTCCAAAATCAAGAATGGAATATAAGGTCTTTTTTATGCCTCAGGTATTGGTTTTATTTATTTTTCTTATGTAGGATAACCATTTGTTGGAATATGTTTCTTCCAAACATCGGCCACATGAAAATAACTACACATTTCAAGTCCTATAATTGGAATCTTTGATTCATGATATAGATACATGGAATCACCATCTATTTGGAATGAAAGTTTTAGTCAACAAAACCCATTAGAGTTTGGCCAAACATTTCTCATATAAGGATTTAGACATGGGGTAGTTTCGTTTGGTTGAGTACCTTTAGGGAATGAATTTTTTTTTGTCATTTATACCCTTGGAAAATGGAATTTGGTAGCATGTTATTTTAGATTAAAATTTTTTAATAATGTAGTCATGTAGTCTAGTGTTTAGTGGACTTCCATAGAAATTTTTATCCTAGATGAATTTAGAATCCATGTAGCATAATGGAGGAATTCTTTTTTTCTCCTTTCAGATAACACCCTCTCTTCTGAATTTGATCTAATAATATCATCCTGGTGATGAGTTTTTCCAATGATCAATGAAATATCTTAATTGATGGATGGTTCCTAGCAAGTGGTTATTGTATCCTTAGGGAGTTATTTGATTCAAGTATTTCATTATGCTTCTATTCTCATTGAAGAGGGTGGTGATGAAGGTTAGCCAATACTATTAGTGGAATGTACATACAACGAATACCAATATGTTTTATGATGTGTTTCATCAGTTCTTCCAGCTAGGTATGAGACATGATATAGCTGACATTGTATCCTGGTGTTATATGAGCCAGTAGATTAAACCCAATTCCCAAAGACCCTCCAGTTTTATTTACCATTATTGATTCATACCTAGAAGTGGGATAAGGTAACTATGGACTTATTGGACATCCATGTACACATCAGGGAAGGAATTATATATGGGTAGTGATTGATTGTCTAACAAAATAAACACATTTCATTCCAATAAAGGACTCAACCAATGTGGATGAGTTAGGTCAGTTATTTATTCAGTAGATTTTAATGCTTCATGGGGATTCATCAGAAATCATTTTTGATAGAGACCTTCATTTACCCTTCAGTTTTGGGGAGGCCTTTAGAAGGAAATAGGATCCCATGTCTGGTAGAGCACGATAGACCATCATAAAAAATATGGTTAAAATGAGTAGAGAATTCAAGTATAAAACACATGCTCTAGGAATGTGCATTATATTTCATAGGATTAGAGGATAATAATTTAAAGTTGGATAAGTTTTCAAATAATAACAATTTCTAATCCTCAATATGAGTGGTTCACTTTGAGGAAATTTATGGTCAACCATGTCAAGTTCCCTTATGTTGGGAAGAGGTGTGTGAGACCACATTTTTTAGACCATGCATCATGTAAGAGATATCAATCAAGGTTCCTTTGATCCCGTAATAGTTGTTGGTATAAGAATGCATCCATAGATCTTATGTCGATTAGAAATGTCAATATTTTGAATTATATTTTATTTATCATGTGTTTTAAAAGGTGGCCCGTTGTGGGTGTCAACATTGCCTCAGTAAATAAGGTGAGTGAATGATGAGGTATGTTTGACCTTTTGAGGTTAATGAGTATATTTTTAATGGGGGGTGTTAACTGCATTTTCTATATTAGTTGACATGAATTCATGACATGTTCCATGTCTCATAGTTTTATATTTATAATTTGGTCTCCTCTCACATGATGAAATTGGAATTGTTTGAGCTGGAATCATATTTTTCTGTTTCTGAGTGACCAGTACATATTGTGTGTTCCCATGAGGAAGTGATTAATGGGAAGTCCATGTGGTTGTTCTAAATTATTTTGTAGCATGGGGATGATGAGTAAGATATGTGGGATTGGATTTCTTGGGTTGAGGATCTATACCTATTTTTTTCCTCTGATCAGACATTGGAATAACTTTCTGATGGTGGAATGTTTACATAGTTGATAGAATTGTCACATCTATAATTTCAGTTTTAGGTATTATTTCATTTATTTTGGATTCATAATTCTCTATTTTTTCCTATGTATTTTTAATGAAAATTGATGTTTTGGTGTCTAGAAGCATGTTCCATGTGGTTGGTGCATATTTAGTAAAAACCATGAACTAGACCAGAGGGGACTGTATAGCTAGACTAGTGGGGCTATTTGTGGTGATGGTTCAACCACATGGTTGTGATACCTCCCCCAGTTAAACTATATTCCCACCATTATCTATGGATAGTGGTGTCACACGCTTGGTTCACTACTTGGTTAATAGTGAGACCAAACAATGGGGCCTTCCCATGACATTAAGAATATTGAATTTACCATTATCCATATTTTAATTTAACCCCAAATCCAACCTATATTACTTTATTAATCCTCTGATTCCCTAGGCCTGCCTCCCCTACCCTTTTTCCCCCATGGACCTCTATTTCATGGTTGTTTTGGTGTGTAATATTTAAAACCAACTCTAGTAATCCTTTCATACAATTATTTCTTCTTTCTTATGGGCCTTCACTTTCTTTTCGCTTTGGTTATTCTTCCTTTAGGGGTTTAGATTCCCTAAACAGGGTTAAACCCTCATTTTTTAGTCAGATCTTTATATTTATCATATTAACATTCCATTATAAGGTCTCCTCTTAGTGCGTTAGCAGTTTCCACCATTTTTCAAAAACAATTATGCAATAGGTTTTTGGTTTCATGATTTAACATTGTTGGATGATTTTATTATTCTTTTTATTCTTTCTAAATAGATTCTAAAAATTTATTTAATGGTGAAAACGTGTTTTAAAATGGTTTTGGCGTGCATAAGTGTTTGAAATGACTTTTTTTCTATCCAAAATGGTGGTTTTCATAAGTGATTATATTGTTATATGTGTGTATGTTGAATAAGTCATTTCTGTGACATAGTGAATGGAATTGATCATAACAGAATCCTCTGTAAATTTTTATAGTAGACTAAGTCTAATATGCTAGAGGGTAATGAAGGTCAAGGATCAGTTCCCCTTGTAGGATTTGTGCTACTATATGAACTAAACATATGATAATGATCAGAGACCAGTAAGGTTTGTGATGTGTTCCCTTCTTGTAAATCTTTTATAAGGGAACCATTCACTTTGATTTGTGCTTATCACTAAGGTACAAGGATCCTATGACCCCACTAACCCTAGTACATTAGTTATTACCCATAGTTCTCATCTTAGGTACTGTTATTCTTATCATTCATCTTATTGGTTTTTTTACTTTAAATTTTTATTTCAAATGGTGTTTCCATCATAATGAACTATTACTTTTCCATTAAAAACTAACATGTTGATTTTTCTAATAATTTTACATCATGGAATCTCTTTTGGGGTATCGAACATGGAATTTGATCACAGCCAACATAAACCCTTGAGTGTATGTCGACTATGTTATTTTTAACCCAAGTAAATGAAAGATGTTTCATGGTGGTGGTGGTGGTTCTAGTTACTAGTGTTCATGTCATTTAAGGTGTTTGTGGAGCTAGTATCAGCTTGTGGTCTATCTTCTTGCATAGATACATGGTATTTTATTCAGCTCCCCTCACTGTTATAGTGTTGTTATTTTATTTAGAATGTAGACTTTCTAAATATATTTAGATGTTCTATTGGATTTGGTTAGTAAATATGGTGTAAAAATTTATTTAGTTAGGTTGTTTATGGATGATTAGTATAGGAAAAATCATTCCCAATTTCAATTTTTTATCCCATGAACTAGTTTCCATCCCATGGGGAGTAAAAACAGCTTTTGTCCCTTATTGTGGGTCGAGTTAGGTGTTGGGTTGGACGAAATCCCAGCATGGTTCTTGATAGTTCCACAATAATATCATATTACTAAAATATATATAGGGATTAATTTTATAATAAATAAACACATGTATATTTACTATGAAAAAGTATTTTCTCACATACATAGGTTTATCATAAGGGTTTTCAATAAATTTCTATCATTCTAGTAACCAAAAATAACTAAACCTTGTTCGAATAACAACAATAGAGAGCCCAAATGATCATATATAATTATTAAATATTATTACATTAATATCCATTACCTATCAACAGAATACACTCCATAATAAAAAATGTTGATTTTCCATCAAAATTTAGATACTTAAACAATTTGTTTGTAAATGATCTGAATCTTCTCCATTTAAGATAATCACAACTAGATCCCTTATAAGAAATATCATAGATGAAATAATTCTTCTTTTCATGGGTAAAAGAGATATAATAATTGGTGAGAATATATTTTCATTAAAAGAAAACAATGGTGATACCAATGATCATTTAGGAATAACATAATAATAAGTTTATGAGATCTTAAGCTTAACATTTTTAAAACATGCATATCAATTCATAGATACTAATAATGTGTTTTGGAAAAATTATTGGAAGTTCATATGAATATAATAATAAGGAAATCAAATAAAATGATCCCTAATAGCATAAAATTTTCATAACTTCATATTGTAAGTATGAGGAATAATCATAATCATAGAAATATTCTTTCAATGGAAACCACCAAAGATATGCATCACATGTTAGTTTTGTGATAACCACCCTTTTACCAGCTTTGGGGTTGGGATAACCCCTTGTTTTCACATTTAATAATGTCCCATGCTTTTTAAAGACAGATATTACATATTTTATAATGAATATGAAATACATTACACAAATACAGACCTAAAGACCAAAATAGTTTAGTGTATTTGGAGACTGGGTACATAGTCATATAATTTGGTGAAATATATTCAATATCTCCCATATATATCTTCCAATTTAGTTCACATCGCAAAAATAAAATACTTAAAACCATTATTCATGACCTGGTGAATATAGCGATAATAAATTATGATATTAGATGCTTAGTATGGGTAGACAAGGAAGGTATGTAATTATTACATGAGCATAAGGGTATGAGAAATGATAAGAACATTATAAAACCATACCCTATATATCATATATCAAAATACTGAGTCACATCATAATTATTTGCAGTTCATAAGACATTGATCATAAAGAGATATAATATCATGATCCATTATATTATATCATTATCATACAACATGTAATTGTGGAATATACATAAGCATGATGAATGATTTCCATTATAGTAAATTATTATTACCAAGGTTATGATGGTAGAATATGTTCACTCAAAAACCATCATATTACTACATGTTTACTCTAAAGACCAGAATAGAAGACATGGTCCCTTAATAAACTAGGTTCACTCTCCATTCCAGAATTTTCTATCTCATGATATGTAAATTTTTACCTAATTAATTAGATAGAGATATAGGTCCCCCCAGACACAGAAATTAAAATCATACATATGTGTTACATAAGATCATAAAAAATTCATCATATCATATACCATAAATAAAAAAGATGTTATAAACATTTTATAATATAAAAACCTATTAAAATGATCAAGGTTTCATAATCCTTTGATTTTTTTATTATTTAATAACCAATGTAAAAATAAAGCAAGACTCATAATAATTTTATCATGTTATTTCCCATGGAATATAAATGGGTTTGATAAACATATTTTCATCATAAATATGAACCATTCATAAAAATAAAAAAAAGGTGTCCTTGGATTATATCCTTTGGATATCATAAGTAACATCAAATAATTTTATATTATAGGGAAAGTGATTTTAAAATAAAAATAACTTGTAATGTTTATTTTGTAAAATAACACTTCTCTGAGAATCACATTCCGAAAATAAAAATTCATAAAATATATTTTAAATCCTTTTCTTTGAGAATAACATTAAAAACATATATGTGAAGCATCAAAATATATTTTAAAATAATTCATGATGAAAATACCACATTTTATTTTAAAATATTCTCTTTAACATAAAACCTTTTGAAAACCATTTTATTTGAAATTAAACTTGAAAAAATATAATTGAATCCTAAAAAATCTATTTTATTACCATGGTAAATTTTTTTCATGTCGTACACATTAAGACATGGATCCCTTTAATATTTTCTTAAAAAGCCAAACAATCATTTTTTTGGAAAATGACATTAATATTCCTTTCAAAAAAATTAAATGTTAATCATGGGAAAATTTTCTTCAACAAATCATTTTAAATGTTTCAATACAAAATTAAAGCTTTTTAGAAATCATGATTTCAATGGAAATTTGGATTTTGATCGAGGAGGGAAATAAAAAAGATTTTTTAAAAAACATTATTTAATACTCTTGAGAAAATAAAGAGTGTAAAATGAACTAGAAAATGTATGTTCTTTATATATAACCATATGAGAATAAAATACTTGGGTTTATAGATATTTAGATCATTATATTTTATCATTGGAAGAATAATCATAAACAATCCTAGAAAATGATGACTTTATAACATCAAACACTTACCACATTGGTAAATTTAAATCAGAATCCACATGAATTAATAATTTCAAAGGAGACATAAAAGTCATGAAAAATAAATGCCTAATATTACATGTAAATTTTGAATTATATAAACCTCATTAAATAATATGGGTCTATAACATGACACACGTCTTAATAAAATAACATTGAGAAAACAATATCTTACTATTTTGGTAACCATCGAACCCTAAGACACAATAAAGAGATATCCTCAAATGGATACTTAAATCCAATTATTTTTTTAGTTGAAAAATAAAAAAAAAATCAGGGAAAATATATACATCATATAAATGAAATAGTTATTTAATATGACATGTTTCTAAAAGGTTTTATAAAATGATATAGAAATCACTTAACACATTAGTAATCTTTTGAATCATAATCCTAGATAAATCATAACTGAAAATAATTACGTGAATTTTAAATTCATTATATTCAATATATATTATGTAAATGTGGATTAAAATACACCATTAAAAATAAATGAGTAGTGAATTTTCATATTTCTACCAAGAATAAAAGAGAGACTTTAAATATCTTACCTTATGCCTCGACTGCCATCATACATGTCAGGACCTTCTGTATAATAAAAAACTAGTTCATTGCACATATAGTATATAATAATGATTATATATATTATACCATATATTATTTAATTATGGATATTAATTTCTATAGTATTACTAATACCTTGTTAAAATTACGTTTCAGGTAATATCCTCTTTGTTTTCAAATAAGTGTAAATTTGTTATTTTCTGTCCACTTACTTTGATCATGGTTGTGTGAACTAAAAAATAATAATAATTACACAATTATAATATATATATATATATGAATTATAACTTTATTAACAATCATGAATGGTGTTTTTTTAAATAGACCATGTTGTGATAATTTAGACGGTAGGTCATACGTACACACGAGTAACCTATCCATTTTTCAATGATCATTATGGAAAAAATGTATACATTATTTTATCATTATAAAATGATTATAATATCATAAATAACCTATTTATCATTTAAATATACTTATACATATCATTAGTTTTTGGTAGTGAGGACAAGAGGGAGTCACATAACTTCGCAGGGGCGGCAATCCACACATTCATGAATGACATTATCACCTTTCTATGAGTGAAAATGTAATAAATAAAATGATATATTACGTTTAAATATTTATATATGTGTCACTAATATCACAATAATTTAATTTATATCATATATATTAAATAACTTTGTCCTTAGTATCTTCCATGTACAACGTTAATGAAAAACAAATTGCATCGCCTCATGAGGCAGTAGTCCCTCGTACACATGAGTGACGTTATCGTATCCCCTACGAAATGGAATGTAAAAAATGTATATATTATATAATTTCTAAATAGGAATAATTATTATTTAAATGTTTAGTATATATATTATTCACATCATCAATCCCGACTGTGCGTGGTGGTAATAAAATAAAAGAATGACGTCGGTTTGTGAGGTGGTAGTCTTTCATACACATGAATGGTAATTTCATAAATCATTAGATGGATGTGGGGTTTTTTTAGGTCAAAACATTATCCTAAATTCATATATGTATATATAAAATCCCAAGGTTTTTATATCATAATTGTTTATTAATATTTTTATAAGGAGAAGGATTAAATTAAAAAAAATCATAATGAAGAATATTACCTCTTTATTTGGTAACCTATTTAGATTTACTTATATGTGTATTTTTTTCTGATATAAATGTGTTTTTATGGTGTGAATTAGAGAAAGGAGTGGGTGTCCTTTTATAAGTGAGTTGTGTTCCACACTTGTAATTTTATAAAATAAAAAAGGTGTGACCTTCTTTTTCTCATTCAAAAAGGATCCAAAATGGACTATTCATGATACTTGATACTATAGAGTAAAAATATGTCCATAAAATATATTTCATACAGGTTTTTATTTTATTTTAATGGTTATCATCTTAGTTAAACCCAGCCCATGGTAAACCAATTTTTACTTTAACTATGGTAAATAGCTTTTATTATTGTCACATTTGATTTTAGTCAAAAATTATGTAGAAATTATTATATAATATATACTTTTATCATTAAAAATATTGAACCAATTTTTTCCAAACTAAATTATATGAATTTAAAAATATTAATTCGAAATTAATCCCTCCTACACGAACAGATATATAGTTTTAAATGAGAAAATATTAAAAAGTACTCAATGTGTTATATAAAAGATACATTTAAAAATGGATCCAATCACATAATTGTATTAGTAAATTTATAATTGAACTAATATTAATATAAAACTAACTTAACAGATAATTTTACTTTATAAATAATTTAAATGAAAAAGAATTTTTCAATTAAAATTCAGAATTTTTAACTATTCATCAAAAAATTAATCTTTTCATTAAATTTTCAAAACTTCACCCTAAGATAAATTTGAAATTATGATTTAAAAAACTAAAAATTTCCTTCAACATAATTTTTCTTAAAATTTTTAAAATTGTTTTTAAAATAAGCCTGCAGGAAGATAAAAAAACTTCTATTTTGAAAATTACAATTTTCAAGATTAATATTTGAATTATTTTTATCTCTTGAGTAGATAACACATATGATAAATTTTAAATATTTTATTGAATATATTACATATAAATTTTATTTATATTATTCAAAAAATTGGTTTTTTATTTATCAAAGTAAAAATGGGGTTTTTCATAAAAAAATGTTTTTCAGGAAAAAAAATTTCTTTCTTTTCAAACGGTATTATTTTCATTTTTAATTAATTCTTCACCAATAAATTCATTTTATATAAATTTTCAAAAAATATATTTTTATAATTTTGTTAATACTATTCATACACTTTATTCCAATCCCTAGGTTATAACTATCATATAATAATATTTTAATAATATGCCTTATTTTATAACTCATGGTTGTGTTTAACTGATGTTAAAACCATTGTTACGTGTAAAATAAAAAATAAAAATTATTAAATTCACCAGGAAAAAATCTTTCAAAAAATATTGTGTTGTTACATTTAACCCCCCATAAAATTAATCTCATAATTAAAATTCCACTTGCACATCTAAACAATGAAATTTGAAAATTCTTTCAAATAAATTAACATTATAATAAGTGTAAATAAATCATCCTCTTTTAAAAGAAAAAGGGATGTGAAAAAAGTTATATGGAATTACTCGTACTGGGTTTATAAATAAGATAACATCGGAATGAAGTGAAAACATGGGCATATAAGTGAAATATAACATCCAAATAAATATGAAGTGTGATAGAGAATATGATTTGGATAAATTTAAAGATCAAAAATCCATAAACCAAATACTTGTGAAAATATCATTGATATCATAAAAAATTATAGTAATAGGGGAAAATTTTATTTAATAATCCTTTTCAAAATGTTAGTGAATATTTTTGATAAATTATACTCACTTTATTTTATTCCATTTTAGAAGCACAATCTCATCCTTTGGTTGTGCCTTTTGTCGATATCCACTTCAGGTATTCTTATAAGAGATGGATTTTTTCATTTTTGAAGAACTAATTAATATCCATGATAGAATGATAAGTAATTCCATAAATATGTTATCTAAAAAATGTACAAACTAGTTATCCAATGTGGATAAATATTTATATTGTGATGTAATATGTTAATGTATAATATCTCATCCAATGATCAACTTAAACCATTCCATAAATGGTTAACCTTATAACCGTAACAAAAATTAAAAATTTGTATATCACGTCACTAAATATCTCAAAATCAACATAACATTAAAACCCCAAAAACATAAAGTGTACGTTGATTTTCTTATACCAAACATGGGAATACCTTCACTACTTATTCTATAAAAACATGATAATACCAAAAATTACTATAAAACCTAATTTAAAACATACATAATTATTCATTCCTTACATAAAAAACATATTATTTGATATATTCCTTAAATCCAAAAAAGTTTTAAAACTCTATCAATGATAGTTTAAACTACTATTTTAAAAAATCATTAATCGATTCCATGATAATAAATATTGTCCAATTGACTTACTCATGTCAAAATCCTCTTTTTCCCATCATCATTATCTCAACATCAAGAACGTATTAAGAGTTTCACTCCCTTAATAAATATTTCACCATTCCATTAAATCACTTTTTCAATCCATTGGTACTATTTAACATATTTTTCTGAATCCTAAATTTAAAAAATATACTAAACAATAAATATATTTTACAAGATTTAGATAACATAATTGGTCGTTTGTTTCACCGAAAGTATGTTATTGGTGCCCCAAATTGATATTACCCACTCTTAAAATTAGTATAGTGCAAGTGCAAGGTCGATCTATAGGGAACTTTGGTAGTGAGTTGGATCAGTTGAGTTTATAATTAATTTAGTAAAACATGCAGAATTTAGAGTGGATTGGTTGGTTTGGATTGAGTGAAACTATTTTGTTTATTTTAAGAAAATTATTAACAATTCAAAGGAAACAACAAGTAGTTTAAAGGTGTTTGAACAGGAAGATAAGTGTATTGGGGTTTTTGTGGTTATGGAGTTTTATACAGATTGCTTATATGGTTGTGTTGTTCATGATAATTCATCATTCTGGATTCCCTTTTATCACAAGATTTTGTTGGTCCTGTTCCACTTGTCTGGAATTGAATAAATTGACTCCTTGATCCGGTAGTCAGTGTTTCTCAATTCTTAATTTGGTTCAGTCGATTTATGAATCAGTGAAACCTTTTCAATGGTCATGAAATCTTTCACCATTACTCTTCTTTTATATCGCTGATAATTCTTCCCTTGGTCCAGCTCAGAATTCTCAGTAATATTTAACAATGATTTAATAGGAGTAAAGAGAATTAAGAAGAACGAACACAACTATCTAAATCAATACAGCATAATAAAATCCTTTAATTCCCATATCCCCAATATAAGGGGTTTAGTTACACAAGGAACGAATGATCGGACCAACACACTCGATACCTGATGAGTTCATTGAGTAAGATTCGAGGAGCGGTGTCAGTAGGTGGAACTGTGGAAAAACAGCGCCACGGTGGTTTTAGAAATGGCAGCAACAGAATGTCCCCCCTCCTCCAATAGGGTTTTCCCTCTAAAATCTGAAGTCCAAGGCCTCTATTTGTAGAGACTCGAAGCTTGACGTACATGGACATTACATTACATTTTCTGAATACTTAGTACATAACAAAAACACACACACAAGGATCGTAATAGTTTAGTGTCTTTGGAAACTCAGAACGTAATCTTCTAATCGTGGTGAAAGATCTTCAATATCTCCCATAAAGATCTTCCCTTTTTTTACCTAAAACCTTTCTTTACATCCTGGGGAAAAGAAAACATAAAAAGGGTGAGCTCAAATGCTCAGCAAGGGAAAATTAAAGAAATAAAAATCATATCATATCTTTTTGAAAATCATAACCTGCAAAAGAGATCATAATATCTTAACATGGAATAAATCATAGATGTGAAAATGAGATCACCATAATCATAACATGAAACTTGAAACTTTTTGGCATGCACACATAATCATAGAGAATCATTTCTTGTTAGTCAAGACTCATTGCCAAGACTATCTTAGTGGACAAAGTCCCTTTCTGAATCAAGTAACCCTCGTTTCAGTCCTGTTTCACTGAACCGGTATAACCTACCGTTCCAGCCCTGTCTATCTCATGAGATATAAAATCATTACCCAATGAATTGGAGGGAGATATAGGTCCCACCCATCTTATAATGAATCCTTTCTTATGTGTGCCACATAATCATAAATCACACATCATCGCATAACACATGTAACAAAAATGGGATTCTTGAAACATCATGACATCATAAATAAATTCATATAAGATAAAGGAATTCATAAAAATAATTCCATCACAACATGATCAAATCAGTGTAATAATAGGTATAAAAACAGAACCCTTTATTATCGTAGATGGAAAACAATTTTGATAAAACACTTGAACTCCATTCTTGAGGAAAATATCCTTTCTTCTTCAAAAACACTTTTCTTTTCTTAACATGTCATACAATTATAAACTAAAAGAAGTTGATTAAAAATAAACTTGAAAACTTGTAAAGGAAGCTTCTTGGGAATAATTTTTTAAAAATCCATTCATGCCGTATAAGTTAAAAAAAACATTCTTCGTACATTTGTCGGAAAAGTCAAAAAAAGTACCTCGTACGAAAAACGACAAAAGATTCCTTTCATATCTTTTACTAAAAACTCACCGAAGGGTAAAATAGGTTTTAAACAATTTTAGGTAGATGGAAATAATATTACATATTTATGAAACATGGATGTGGATGATAAAATACACCCCAGTAAATACTTACGAATAAACAATCTCGGATAAAAATGAGATTGTGAAATTTCCTTTACCTTAGGTCCGATTTGCTTCGTAAGTGTCTGAACCTCCTGTATAATGATTTAAATAATGTCATTTACTTATTACAGAATCATATTCATTGTTATGAAATCATATATGGTTCACTTATGACTTTATATTACCCGTTCTTTTGTAAATTCCATGTTAAAGAGCGTTTTGGGTAAAATTGTTTCATTTGTCGTTCGTGTTTTGACTTGTAATTATTCATATGATTACTTAGATCATGATTACTTAATTCCATAACATAAAACATGATTTATATATATATATTCAGGATATACATATATATAATAAATCATTAAATGGAAAGAAATACACTGTTCATGGAGACGGTAGTCCGTACGTACGCATGAACGCTGTTTTCGTTTCCTTATTGAATTGAATGGAATTAAGTTGATGACATACATATAAATATACATAAATCCAGTATAATTATTATGTCATATATTTCATTAGTACTTATTATATATACTTTATAATCATTCATGAATGGTTAATCACTGAGAATGAATCTCATCGCGTCGTGGGGACGGTAGTCCGTACGTACGCACAAGTGATGATATCGTTCCCATGGTCGTGGAATTGTGTTGAAGTGTATGTATACTATTTCAGTATCAATATCAATTTATAATAATCATATATAGTTACTCATTACACCTTTATACCCATCCAATTAAGGTGGTGGCGGAAAATAGATTACACCACGGCATGGAGACGGTATTCCGTACGTACGCACGCGCGGTGATTTCCTTTTTCCGTAGGATGGATAGAAAGTTAATTAGAGTTGTTTCATATTTATAATAACATATCAGTATATAAGAAATACTGATGTTATTACTTTATCATGAAACAAATAAATAAGAATAAGTTGAAGAAGAAAGAAATTGAAAAAGATCGGTAATGGATATTAACTCTTTTTGACGAGCCTTTTCTTAAACTCCACTTAATGAACTAAGGATGGTATTTGAAGAAGACCAGGACCTATATAATGATACTAGGGAAGTGGAGAAGAGATTTTGGCAGGGTTTTTCCGAGCTTGAAGGCTCAAAGTTGTGTGAGGAAGAGAGGGAAGAGGTTCCCTTTTATAAGGGAGGAGAGGGGCACCTTTGGAATTCTCAAAAATATTAATTTATAATAAATCTAACCCCACATAAAAACCTCCAAAAATGACTCATATTAGAATATTAGATAAGATAAGGTTGTAATGTCATCAACCAATAGAATTTAGACTTGTTAGGAATTTATTTTAAACATTATCAAGATGATTTATCCTTATTTAATCAATTTAATTTTATTTGTGGTAATAACATTCTAATTTTTAAATTATAACAAATAATTACTTATTTGTTGTGAATTGTCCATAATTGGATTATTAATAACATTTTAGATCATATAAATTTAATTTTATAATTTGGAAATATTTTGTGATTTTTAATCAATTTTATAATATGTTTTTTTATAAAATAACAATAGTGTCAATTTTGACACTATTCATTTATTTGAATTTAAATAAAATAAATACAGAAGATATGTTCGAAATAAAAGTTTCAATAGATTCATAAAATGTCATATGTATCTTAAAAATTATTGGATCACATTAAATAGTTCATATAATATTTATTTTATTATTTTTTAAACCATTTATTTGGTTTATCTCTTAATAAAATAAATACTACAAAATTTTTGTATAATTATTTAATATACTTATTTTTTGCATAAAAATTAAAAATAAAATCCTATGATGAAAATAAATCTATTACCTTTCACAATAATACTTTTACTCTAATTTATCATCTTAAAATCACAATATTTAAATTGTTATATTTACTAAATTATGAAGGTGACAACTTTGGCATCATTTAAAATAAATTAATATAAGTGTCATAATCGCTTTTATAAGGCTCCAAATGGTCAAATATTAGACCATTGGATGCTTATGGTTTACATTTACATGGCCAATAAGTGTTTGTTAGGTATTTGTGCATTTTATGGTCACTATTAGTTTAATAAAAACAATATTCTTGATTTTTCACTAGATAAACAATTTCTGCATCACTATTGTGTCATAATTAATGATAATTATTTAATCCCTAAAAATTATAAATAAATTTATATGATGTAGATAATTTCATTAGCTTTTTGGAGACTATTCATGTTCGAAGTTTCATGAAGTTTATCACTAAATTAAATTAATATACATATAAGATTAAAGAGAGTGACATGTTGTCACTTTCTTTGGTTTTAATAATAATTAAGTTATTTTCATGGAAAAATGTCCATTAAATGATTCTAATCCGACCCTTAGGTGATATGGGTCGACTTTTAGTCATCCAATAGAATTTTGACATTTGTTAGGGTAATTTTAAAATATTATATTTACCCTTAATTACCAGATTTACCTTTAACTATGGTAAATAAAATTTACCGTAGTTACTATTCATAATTCCCAAAAATAAAAATTAGATTATTAACATAATTTGGACCCACAGATTCCAAATATGGAATCCATTTTTCCAAATTCAATACACAAAAGATGCAGAAATTAAATTAAAATTAATCCCGTTGTCGAAAGAAAACGGGTTTTTTCATTAAAACATTGCAAAAGCTTGAATTGATTTAACCTACGAATTCAAGGTAAAATCAATGCTAATGACATACATTATATTAAATGGTAAAAATATATTCTATTTATACTTTAAAACCATTAAATATTATAATTTAACCACATAAGATATTACGATGAAAAAATTTGTTTTTAATTAAAATATAGCGTGTTTTTACTATTCATTAAAATAAGAAAGTTATCGGAAAAATATCAAAACTTTATCTAATGTAAATTTTTATATCCCGATTAAAAAGAAGAATATTATTTTGTCAAATTGAAAAAATAAACATGTCAAAAACTATATTTAAAGTGGGTGCGCCATCAAAAGGCGGTAAAACTGCATTTTTTGAAAAATACTTATTTTACCCGAAAATTTTATTTTGTTCTTATACCATGTTCTAGAAATGTGTAAGATGAATAATAATGTTATAAAATTCAAAATTTAGTTAATAATATTCAGAATGGCTAGTTCATGACAATATTATAATAATATAACATTGTTTATTAAAACCCGGTATTGCGTACAACACACGCTATCGAGGAAGGTCGTGATTTCGTGTAATGCATGCCAAGTCAGGGTTGTGTGTTGTGAAAGAATCCATCGTTGTTTCGTATAATAGAATCCAACCATATTTCATTTATACATTTAATATATATATATATATATATTCAATGTTGCGTAGAATAACTATTATCAAAATTATGTGTAACACGGTCCAAGAATAGTGTTGTGTATACTGCAAGCTAATACGGTGTTGCGTATAGCGCAGGGTAATCTTGGTGTAGAATACAACATAAGACATTAATGAAATTAAAATAATATTTTTCATAAAATCTCGGGGTGTTACACTATTTATAGAAAAATAATGTACACAGCGTGTATAAAAATTACACGTCGTGTACTTCCGTCAACACGCTTTGGTGCCATTTTCTCCACTGGTAGGTGGCCTAACACGTCGTCTCTGACTTTGAACATTGTGCCTCCTGGTAGTTGAGTGTACACGGTGTGTAGCGCCTCCATACATGGCATGTAGTATAATTTTTTTTTTTCAGAAACCCCTTCTAGAATAGCACACACGGTATGTAAGAATGGAACACATCGTGTCTCCTTCAATGGCCACATGGGCGTGTAGAAACTTCTTGGCAACAACCACTTCTAGAATGTAGTACAAGACGTGTAATTCCACCCCAAATGGCGTGTAGCTTCTTCCTGGTGACATGGGAATGTACTCCCTCCTTCAATCTGTGTCCCTGACTGGATGTACACGATGTGTATACAAGTAAACGCCGTGTAATTTCAAAATTTTCCAAGACATCTCTTGATTTGTGTATTATGACCAGAAAGCTCCTGAAAAAAGATAAGGTCACCAAAATCAGAGTATTTGTCTTCTAAGAAGTTAGTATTTGGTGAAAACTTGTTTTTATTTTCAATAATATGTATGAAAATGTATACACAAATCGGGTGCATCAAACTCCCCCACACATAGTTGTTCGCTTATCCTCAAGAAAATCTCAACATTTAATTAAAAGAGACTATACTTTTAAAGGAAAGGGATTTAATTAATCAAAAGTATAAATGATAAAGTTACTGAGGAAAATATTAAAGGGGAACAAACAAATTCAATTCCTAAGATATTTAAATCATGCCTCATATATAATTCAATTAACTACTCTCATCCTATTTCAACACATTTTTCAACCATTCAAAAATAAGCATGCCACTTGATGATCTATCTTACCAGTCAATATCACACTCCACACTCAAGATGTTTTTATTCAGAGTTATGCTTAATATAAGGTATATGCACTCTATCCATAGGTTTTCAAGATTCCTTGTTCTCTACTTTAGGAAAAATTGAATTACAATAATAATGAGGGATTTATCAATAATGTTCAGATGTATCTGTGGCTAAGGGTTGGTATGTTCAGATGAAAAATAAATTCTGAGGCTTGAAAAAGGATGGCTAATTACTTTAGACAACATTTCATGATATTCAATGTAAAGATCTGTGAAAATGTTTCCTTCTCAAGCTCAGTCGACTATTGTTGTAATCACCATTGTTTCCCTTACAAGTAGGGTTCCTAAATCAAATGGGCACAAGGTTCCCTTATTATTCTATTTTTTTAAGAAGAACTCAAGAGAAACACTTATGAATACAAAGAATAATTGTTTGGAACCCTTCTGCCCTAAATATTGAAGAGGCACTCCCCCACACATTATTTCATGATTGTTTACAAAAAATATGCAATGTATTTTCAACTCCCTCTTTAAATCTCCAAAAAATGAATAATCATGAAAAGTTCCAAAAGAAATAGGGTAGGAATGGAAATAGTCTTGTAATGTTGCTTCCAATAAAGGTTGTTCATGGCTTCTATGGTCTTAATATAGATTAAATTTAGGGTAGGTCTCAAGATAAAGGGGTGAAAACAATCTAGTTCCTCAATCATTTTAATGTTATTTAAAAATTATTCATGTTTTGAAATTAAAACATGCAAATTCTAGTAGTGATTCATATCCTAAGAATCTCTCAAGAAAGAGGGTATTTAGAAAAGAAATACGAAAAAGGGTTTAGAATACCTCTTAGGAGTGGAAAAATAATAAAGGGACAATCAGTTCATGACATTCATATAAATGATTAGATTAATCAATGTAATTAATCAAGGATTAAAAGTTGCAATTGAAACTATATGAGCAATCATTTTAAAATACTTAACAATCAGAATCAGCATGCAACACTCAAAAAGTTCCTACTGATAACTTGAGCATTGATAAAT
Organism: Viscum album; assembly: GCA_963277665.1. Taxonomy (NCBI): domain Eukaryota; kingdom Viridiplantae; phylum Streptophyta; class Magnoliopsida; order Santalales; family Viscaceae; genus Viscum; species Viscum album. Next base: position 1,507,576,568 of record OY728147.1, on the reverse strand, counting down.
ATGATTAACCAAATATTGACTCGATTTTTCAAATATATAATCTAATAATGATGTCTCCTAGATTAGTTCATGGGAAAATACTGATGTAAAATTGAGAGAGGATCCCCAACACTGAAAATCGCACATGGTCCACCAAGTTCCCAATAAAGAAAAAGGTAATGTATGGACACAACAAGTGGACCAAACCGAGGGAAAGTAAGGAAAGCAGGAAAATCAAGTAAGAAAAGAAAAATAAAAGGAAAAAAGAACACTCCCCTCGTGTCCAGGCAATGAAAATTGGTAGGTGAAGTAAAATCGCAGCCCAAAATGATCTAGAGTACCTGTGATGGTAGAAAAAGAAATATGGCAAGTAAGAATAACAAACACAGGCATAAGAGATCACAAAAATTTATACAATGAAAATCGTATGACCTAAAATCAATCATGGGGTCATTTCAGAAGAGGCACCATCGAGGAAAGGATCAGCTAGAAAAGATGGAATAGGTGGCGTGGAAGTTGAAGGCATGGACTCAGCTACGGGATGGGAAGCTAGAGAAGTAGCAGCTGCAGGCACGGGATCCGGAAAATGAGGCACAACGGCTCTCCCGGGACTGGTAGCTGTGGTGGCGGTAGGATAAGTAGAAGTAGGGCCCACAGTAGACAACAGAACAGAGTATGTGGCATGTGTAGTGATGGGCACTGGAGCAGCAACAGAAGGGCCAGGAGCTGAGGCAGAGGCATGTGGTAGAGGCAATAAAATACAAAGATGATGAAAAATATGCACCAACAACTGCTCTACGTGGTCCTGGCAGCTGTCGAGATGAATAAAATGCCACAAAATGGTGTCTTGGCAGCCGATGATACGATCCAACTGCTACGCCATCTGATCCTGCCAGATATCTAAATGACCCAATACCTGCTCCATTGCGGCTAGGCGGTGGGAAAGGGAAAGATCAACTGAGGGTATGGGGGTAGGTGGGATGAGTGATGGGACAGAAGAAGGAAGGCCAGAATAATTGGGGTCAGTAAGAGGTGGGTGAGGGGGAGAAGCTGGAGGGTGTAGGGAAGGAGGAGCAGGGTAATCAGCTCGGGCAGGAGGGTCAGCTGGTGGCCGGGGGTGAGCCTGGGCAAGGATGAAGGCACCCCCTACTTCCAGACCATCCCCATGTGAATGAGCATGAGAATGTCAATTCGTTGGGGTGAACCTAACAGGTCATGAGGAAAAGAGGGCTCGAAAACCCCAATATGGTGGGTAAGATAGGTAGTGTACAACCTGCCTTTCAGATTTCCCTAAGGGATGGTAAACATGGAGTGTAAATATGATGCGGATAGATAGAGGAGGTACAGTTAGTCGTGTCGGATAACACAGGTAAGGAGATCCATGTCACAGCTAGTCACGACCCCCATATCTTTAGGGTGGGGGAAACGGATGGCGCTGAAGCACTGATGGGCAAAGCGGATGATGGGGTCAGTGATAAGGGTTCTCTTCTGGGAATTGGGGTACTACCAGTGGTCTGGCCCAGTGATCTCCTGCCACATAGTGACGAACTCAGAGCGCTCGGGCCTGGATAGGGTAGAAACATGAGGTGGGGTGATGGGATGGGGGTAGAAGCCACACCCTCGGCCAAACTCGGTCATGGTGAGGGAGAAATGCCAGCCGCCTAGCTGGAACCATACCACGAGCACCGCATCACTAGGTGTCTCCTGGTACTCCGCTCCATCAAACTCAAAAGAGGCCGCGAACTCCAAAAATAAATCAGGTAAAACAGGAGTACAGATCTGGAAAATATCTAGGAGTGGGGTGTTCCCAAGAAGATCCTCCATGTCCTCCCAAATACCAAGCTACTACGGAATGCTTCTATCGGGATATCGACCACTCAATGGTATCGGCCGACAAGAGAAGCGTCGGACCCTGTCATATGTGAGATCAGTGACTAGTAATACCGTACAGGGATATGGAGCACCTGCATGTCCCGGCCCAGATGCAGGTGCAGCAGTAGGGGCTGGCTCTGTGGAAGGATCTCCTGAAGTAGAGGGTGACTTGGTGGATGGGGAGCTCGATGAGGGACCACCTACTGATGAAGATGGCTCGGGGAGAGTGGAAGCTGGTGTAGCAGAAATAGTTGTGCGTGAAAGCTATGTTTCGGAAGGTGGAGGGGCAGCAAAAGTATACTAGGCCTCCGCTGAGGGAGTGAGTGGCCGCAGAATGGCCAATGGAGGGAGCGCGAAGACCGGAGCATCTGGGTCCGGCTGCGTCGGCGGTCAGAGTCAGATCCGATGAAATATGGACCCCTCACCCTCTGTGGCAGAGGCTGGACACTTCCCTTGGGAAGGATCGTGATCTTCCATAATCTGAAAAAGAAATAAAAACCAAACAAAAGAAAAATAAAACAAAACAAATCAAAACAAAACAAAGAAAATGTTAGAAAACAAGAAAATAAATGTACACGGCATGTACTCTAGAGTACACAGAGTGTAGTAAAAATATATAGTATCTCATGTTCTTTGGATTGACATGCCAAGGGTGACAAATAGACCATGAAATAGTACACGGCGTGTACCGAACATACATGTCGTGTTCACACAAAGTGTAGCTGGTCAGGTATTCATAAAGGACACAGCCATGTTTGTGAAAGTATAAAAATAAAGGACACACTGTGTATAGGTAGGAGACGGAGTGTTCTTTACCAGAAGATCATGACCGTGTGGAGGGTGAAACATTGGCCGACCAAAGGAAATGGTATACACGGCGTGTACCGAACACACATGTCATGTATAGGAACATCGGATAAGAGGACGTGTTAGGTGCCACACACGGAGGGGCCAAAGGAAAGGGTATGCATAGCGTGTACCAAACACAGACACCATGTACGTGAAAATGGTGTGTGAGGCCATGTGCCGAGGGGTACTCGGGCAAGATGAAAAGGACACGGTGTGTACCGAACATACACACCGTGTATATTCAAATTTGAAGTATTTTATGTGTGGTAGTGTACATAAGTACACGAAGTGTTTTCTTCATATCTTGGTCATGTACTTGCGGAAGCCGAACGGTCGACCGATCCGAAAAGCACCCTAAACCAGTGTAAAAATTAAAAATAGAAGGTGTAGAACGGTGTACCTTGACCAAAAGTCACAATGTAAAAGAATCAGAACTTGAAACGCCCAAAATCAACGGATCTGAAAAGTCAGGGTGTGGGTGTCGTTCGGGATAATAAACGGGAAGAGGGGGGAGAAATGGGGATCCTCGCAACACAGGCTCAAGACGAGCGGCCCGCGGCTTATATAGCCGCAGTACACAACATGTACGTTTGGACTACACAGAATGTATTCCCAATTTTTTTATATTAAATCATAAAATATACAATATAATAATTAATATTAATTTATTAAAAATAGAAGTAAAATAGTTATATATATTAAAAGAAAATTAAATTATACATGTAATGTGGTGGGAAAATATAGGCCGTGTGTTTAAAAATAGTTAAAAGAGAAGTACAACCTTTGGTCCGGTGGTCGGGGAAAGGTTCGAACCGGCAATCGGTCTTTCCAAATGGAAGACCTCAATCACTGGAGCGAAGGTTGTACTGTTGCCCATATTTATCATTTATATATAGTTAATCTATATGGCCTATACACACAAGAAGAAAGAAATGAACGACGTGTGGTTTTTATTTAGGAAAGGATGGGGATGAAGTAGGGAGATTAGAATGATTCGAACCCAGCCCTTTTGAACCCGGTATCAAGAATTTGCCAATCTGCCAACTTCACCAGCATGTTGTTTCTTATTTTAAAATTTTTTTTAATTTATATTGAAAAAAAATTATAGTGCACTTGTCATATATAAAAATGCACGTCATGTGGTTTTATTAAAAGAAAAAATGATGGAAATGGGACGGTTTTCTGGATTCGAACCCGGGACTTTTGGATCCGGATTACAATTCTAGCCAACCGGTCCATCGTTATCATGGGTTTTATTATATTTAAACACACACACACACACACACATATATATATATATCTGAAAAATACCTCACACACCATGTAAATAAAAGGAGGAACCACGTGCCGAAGGTTGGTCAGGAGGATTCGAACCGGGGACGGCTTGAATAAACTCCATTAACTTTACCATCGGCACCGACATCATCCTGGGTTATTTATTTGTTATGCTATAGATCTATACTATTATGATTATAAATTAAAAAGATAAGTACAAGACATTTATATTGGTGGAACATGGCGTGTAACCTCTGGGTTGCCTCCCATGAAGCACCTTTATTCTAGGTTGTTCGCTCGACCTTCTTACCTTGCTTACCTGATATTTACGGTGGATAATGGTCCCAATAGTGGCCGCCCTGGCCATCTAGGAGTTTCATGTTCTCTAGAACTTCTTCAATAGGAATTTATAGAATGTTAATGTTATCAGAAATATAGGAACATACCAGATCATCCACCAGGAGATTATCCATGGTTGTTATTGCAGAATACTCCTCGTGATCGGACGATGAAGCCTGCTTTATTGCTTTGAGAACATTGTAGGAGACTCTCTCAAATTCTACACGGAAAATCATCTCTCCCTGGTGCACATCAATAAGTGCATTCCCAGTGGCTAAGAAAGGTATTCCCAATATAAGTGGTGCCTCCGGATCATCCCCCATGTCGAGGATGATGAAATCTTCTAGGAGGATCAATCGTCCCACTTTCACAAGTACATCTTCCTGTATCTTCTTCAGATACTTAATGGATCGATCAACAAGTTGAAGGGATACTCGAGTTGGCTTCAAATCATAGATCCCGAGCTTTTGGAGAACTCTTAATGGCATGAGGTTGACAATTGGTCCCAAGTAGCATAGAGCTTTCCCAAAGTCACAGGGTCCAATTGTGCAGGGAATAGTAAAACTACCTAGATTCTAGATCATTGGAGGAATGGAATATTAAAAAACCATAGATCACTCCTTTGTAAGTACAATAAACCCCAAATCCTCCATCTTTCTCTTATTTGAGCAGATTTCCTTCATGAATTTTACATATGTGGGAATTTGAGTCAGGGCCTCTACAAATGGGATGTTGATATGTAGATTCTTGAATACATCCATTAATTTTCTAAATTGGTGATCTAGCTTTCTTTTCTTCATTCTCTTTGGAAAAGGTAATGAAGGCTTGAATGGTTGGACTGCCTCCTTTCCTTTATTCTACAAAGCCTCCTTCTGCGGGCTTTTGGATGAGGAGGGGTCAGTACTGGTACATTATTCATCATAAGGGGGTGTGGGTGCACCTGTCTATGCTTGTTGGTTCTATTGGATCTATTTTCCACTCTAGAGCATGATAGCATGGGCCTCCTCCCTCGGATTCATCTCGGTGTTTCCTAGTACTGTACCAGGATGCCTCTATGATAGCTGGTTTGCTATCTGTCCAATTTTATTATCTAGGTTTCGAATGGAAGCCTCCTGGTTCTGAAATTTCATCTGAGTAGTTGATATGATCGTATTCATCAGGTCCTCTAACATTGATGTGTTCCTTTGCTGAGATGGCTAGTCAGGTGGTGGAGGTGGTTACTGCCTTTGTTGTTGCGGCCAAGGGTTCTGGTACCCTTGCGGCTAATAGGAACCCTTCTGGAACAGCTGTCTCAGAAATTGATTCTGGTACCGAGGCTGACTGTAGTTGGACGGTCATTGGGGCAGATGGTTTTTCTTCTATTGACCCCAACCTTGGTTCTGATTATCTCACCATGCCGGGTTTTGGTACTGTTGATATTGATTCGACCATCGATTTTGAGCAACAAATCTCACCTCGCTTGTCGAAGGGTCGAATGGAAGTCTTGGGTGTTCTCCCAGATTGTGGTTGTTACCATAGTCGCCGCATGCCAGATGGTTCACCGCATGAATTTGAGATGCACCTTTGAGATTCAATGCGTCAATTTTCTTGGACGCTGCATCCATCTGATCAGCGAGCATGGTAGTAGCATCAATACTATGCATAACTTTTTTTTGAGTCCCCCACTCGGAGTGCCACTAGAAGCTGTTGGTAGACATATCTTCCAGAAGTTCAAAAAAATCTTCACGAGACTTCCTCATCACCGTACCTCCAGCAGCAGCATCCAACACGGACTTGGTATTTGTTGTCAGTCATCTGTAGAAGGTATGGAATTGCATCCAGAGTGGGAGTATGTGGTGGGGGAATTTTCATAACATCACTTCGAAACGTTCTCAGGACTTGTATAGAGACTCAGAGTCGTGCTGCTGGAAGTTGTAGATCTCATTCCTGAGCGTCACTGTCTTCGATAGTGGGAAGTATTTGGATAGGAACGCCTGGGCTAGCTCCTCCTAGGCAAGGATAGATCTTTGTGGCATCCCCTTGATCCAGTATTTCTCCTTGTACTGTAGAGAAAAGGGAAATAGGTAAAGACGGATGGTTTCCTCGGACATTCCATTGTACCGAAATGTGTTGCAGACCACCAAAAAGTGGGAGAGATTGGCATTCGGGTCCTCACTGGTAGGCCTCCAAATTTTACAGTGTTCGGAATCAGCTGCATGGTAGCAGGCTGGATCTCGAAGTGTTGGTCATATATTGGAGGATGGATGATACCCGTATCTTCTCCATGGATCTAAGGAAGACCGTACCTCATAAGGGTACGACGTGGAGGTGGCTGCTGAGGTGGTGGAGCTTGTATGTACAACTGCTCCGGAGGAGTGAAATAGGACCGTTCGAAGATCTGTTGGGGTTGTTGTAGATGGTTGTACGCTGGAAGAAATTGTTGTGGTGGACATTGGTAATCCCTTGGGAGGAATTCTATAAAGCCTTCAGGCGCCTACTCTGGTATACCAGCAGCGGGAAGCTGCTGGTCCTGGTACGGATGCTCAGCCACAGCATCCACGTCTGGTGCTCCTTCTTCCTTGGTCTCCATGGTTCGTGTATCTAGGTTGTGAGTTTCTTTTAGTGCACGCCGATGATGAAGTAGGGTCTGTTCGATCTCTGGGTCAAGCGGAACAAGTTCTCATGAATCGGCGCTCCTGAACCGTGTAGGGCGTCTATTCATGCACTTTAAGCTTCTGCACAATCACAACACAAATACTACGCGTAACAAGGGAAAAATAAAAGAGAAAAATAAATGGTATTAAGAGTGAAATTTTTTGGAATTTCCAAATTTTTATTTTCACTTAATTAATTATTAACGCAACTAAATTTTAGTACTTAAACCGAACATTCCCCGGTAATGGCGCAAAAATGTGGTCAGTCGTTTCACCGAAATTATGTTATTAGTTCCCCAAATTGATATAACCCAATATTAAACTTAGTAAAGTGAAAGTGTGGGGTCGATCCACAGGGAACTTTTGTAGTGCATTGGATCAGTTTAGTTTTTAATTAATTTAGTGAAACATGCAAAATTTAGAGTGGATTGGTTGGTTTGGATTGTGTAAAACTATTTTTTTTACTTTATGAAAATGATTAACAATTCAAAGGAAATAACAAGTGGTTTAAAGGTGTTTTAACAGAAAGAGAAGCGTATTTTGGTTTTGGTGGTTATGGAGTATTTATACATATTTCTTAAATGGTTGTGTTGTTAATGATGATTCATCATTTTGGATTCCCTTTTATCACAATATTTTGTTGGTCCCGTTCCTTTTGTTTGGAATTGAAGAAATTGACTCCTTGGTCTGGTAGTCAGTGTTTCTCAATTCTTAATTTTGTTCAGTCCATTTATGAATTGGTGAAACCTTTTCAATCGTCATGAAAGCTTTCACCATTACTCTTATTTTATATCGCTGAGAATTCTTCCCTTGGTCCGGCTCAGAATTCTCAGTAATATTTAACAATGATATTAGAGGAGTAAGGAGAATTAAGAAGAACGAACACAAATATATAAATCAATACAGAATAATATAATCCTTTATCACCCATAGTCCCAACACAAGGGGTTTAGTTACACATGGAAAGAATGATCGGACCAACACACTCGATACCTGATGAGTTCATTGTGTAAGCTTCGAGGAGTGGTGTCGGTAGGTGGAACTGTGGAATAACGGCACCGCGGTGGTTTTGGAAATGGCAACAGCAGAATGTCTCCCCTCCTCTAATGGGTTTTTTCCCTCTAAAATCTGAAGGCCAAGGCCTCTGTTTATAGAAAAATAATGTAAAGGGCGTGTATAGAAAGTACAAGCCGTGTACTTCCATCAACGCGCTTTGGCGCCATTTTCTCCGCTGGTAGGCAGACTAACACATCATATTTGACATTGAACACGGCGTCGCCTAGTATTTCAGTGTACACAGCGTGTAGCGCTGCCATACACGGCGTTTAGTACAAAAATTTGGCCTGCAGCCCCTTCTAGAATAGCAGACACGGCTTGTATGAATGGAACACGCCAGGTCTCCATCAACATCCACATGGGCATGTAGACTCTTCTCAGCAAAAACCGCTTCTAGAATGTAGTACACGGCATGTAATGCCGCCCCACACAGCATGTAGATTCTGCCTAGTGACAGGGGCATGTACTCTCTCCTTAAATCTGTGTCCCAATATAGATATACACGGCGTGTATACAAGTACACGCCGCGTAGTTTCAAAATTTTCACAGACTTCCCTTGATTTGTGTATTTTGGCCAGAAATCTCTTGAAAATAGACAAGGCCACCAAAATCAAAGTATTTTCCTTCTAAGAAGTATGTATTTGGTGAAAACTTGTTTTTATTTTCAATAATATGTAAGAAAATGTATACAAAAATCGGGTACATAAATAATCATTGAATTCCAATACAAAGATATATAACAAATCCCATCTCTTTAATAAACCATTAACTATTACTCATCATAATATATCTTAATAACACATACCTTTCATAAGTCATTTATATCATCTTCACCAACAACATAAAAATTACTACTCATACAATAAAGGTAATTATATTTAGGAAAATTCAATTTAGGACATATATTTTTATAATAACCGTACATTTTACATTTACAACATTCAATTGTCGATGATATCTTTGGGAGCCCATTATTCTCCTTCATTTTATTAACATAAATTTTTATTTTTCTATTCTAGTTACATGGTTTGTGTCTTTATTTTCCAATAAAAAATAACTTCATGTCTCTCTGAGAAGTCCACAAGAGTGAATCTTACAACATTATGGATTTATAAAAAAATAAAATATTCTTTCATCCATGGTCTCTACTACATATAATCTCACTGAATTGTATCCTTTTCTTCTTTGGTGAGTTAGAGAGTTGTTTAAGGTACATATTGTTAATCATGATTCATGATATCTGATCATGAATAATAACAACATCCTTCACTATATCCATTATCAAATGTGGATTCTCATCATAAAATATTCTATCATATTTAATGTTAATTAAGTTATTTATATTTTGTTCATAGACTATAACAAAAAATTATTGAGTTACAAATACTAATCATAGTGTAAAACCACATAATCTTGAAAAACTTTGTTATGGGATGACTAAATCATGACATCTTTTTTTTAATATGTGATCACATTTGTTTATCCTTGGTCATTAATATTCATCATCAATTTTAATCCTTCATGTTGGTTTATAATGTTTTTGTGAATTTCCAATGAATATCACCCAAGAGTGTTAAAGAAGGTCTGAAATAAGGCCTATATTCATGATCGATTTTCTATGCTATTAAAACTAGGTACCTCTATTCTAGATCCAAGTCCACTTGTATTATCCCAGAATGGATGTAATTTTTGGATACCACATTCTTTACCATTTACCAATATTCTAGGATATTTTCCTATACTTTGACTCAACTTTAGACTTATCCTTTGAGAAATCCATAAATTTATTCTTAGAAATACCTCAAGGTATCGAACAAATTTTTTCTTATCCTTTTGTTCTGAATATTAAATAAACCTTTTATATGGTACCACCTGTAGTGAACAAGGATTTTCATTCATAAATATTATAACTTTATGGATTAAATTTGAATATGTTACACGAACACCTTCCTGAGGACCATAAAAGTTTTTTATATTTTGAGACTTGATACATAATATCTAAATTTGGTGAAATATCTTCGAAATATACCACAAATATCTTCCACAATAGTATTATTTACCAACATACCATACTCAATACCATTCTTTAAAACCTAGGTAAAGGATTCATAATAAAGGGTGAGCATAGATTCCTTGTATGGTTAAATAAAAGAGATATGATAGCATAAAAAATAAAATAAGGGTATGATAACATGATCATAACATTTTAAAACCACAATATGAATATAATTTATCAAAATATAGAGTCACAAAAAAATTATCTGATGTTTATAATTCATGAATCTTATAGAAATCAAAGTACATGATCCATGACTGTGTATCATATGAATAAGACATAGAATTTATTAGTACACATAATAATATTGAATAATTTTCATTTTATTCAAGGAATATTAACATGGTTATCATAACGGAGTGGGTTCACTACCCCATTCAATAATAATACTGAAGGTTCACTCCTAAGACCATTGTAGTGAAGAAATTGTCATACTAAATAGGGTTCACATCCCATTCTAGTCCTATCTATCTCATGAGATTTAAATAATTACCCAAAGATTTTGATGGATATATAGGACACAACCATCATAAAAAAATCATACATATTTGTTCCATTTGATCATTACACATTTAATATACAATAACACATGAGATGAAATGGATTTTATCAACATTTTATAATATTATTTATTATGTAAAAGGGATGGTTTTCATAATCATGTCACCATTTAATCATAGCATAACCCATGAAAAACTAAGTGGGTTTCATTATAATTTATCATGGTATAATCCATGGAAGATGATTGGATTCCCTAAAAATATTTACATCATAAAAATAAACCATAAAGATGAATAAAAATAACAATTTTCTTGGATAAAATTCCCAGTAAATCATAAGTGACCAAAAATTATATATTGTTGGATGAAAAAAATATGGAATGAAAAATCCCTTGGTATTTTTATTTAGTAAAATGAATTTCCATTTTAAAACCTATTTTTAAAACAAAAAATTATAATATATTTGGGAAAACATATTTTTAAAACTAAAAATTAATTGAAAATACCTTTTAAAAATAGTAATGGATGATTTGAAAAATCCTTTAAAACATTTTTTAGGAAAATAAACTTTTGAATTTGAAAAACTGTTTTTAATACATAAAACATTTTGAAAATAATTTTATTTGAAAATAATAATAATTACATATAAATATCATGTCAAATAATATAATGGTTATGATGGTGGTATACTCCATTCATTTTATACACATTAAAATGAAGAATTATTTCCTATTTATGTTAAAATCCAAATGGACATTTATTGGAAAAAATAATAAGATTAATTTAAAAAAATAACATTAAATCAAGGGTAAAAATATACTTAATAAGTCATATGAATATTTCTTCAATAATTTTTGAAAATAGTTTTAGAAAATATGGTTTTTTAAGGAAAATGGGGTTTCATCCAAAGGGGGAAATAAATAATATTTTTATTAAAAAAATTGTTTAAACACTAGTAAAAATAAATAGTGAAAAATAAAAATATTTATTCATTAAAAATAACTATGGAATAATAAAATATGTGAGTATATTGATATTTTTATCATAATATTTAACAATTTTAAGGATAATCATAAACAATCTTTATAAATGATGATGTTGTAAGGTAAAATTCTTACTACTTTGGTAACATTAAATTATAGTCCTCATTTAATAATAATGTTAAAAATATGTAAAATTTGATGATAAAACAATAATTTAGTGATATTGATTATAAATTGGTCTGTATATAATCCTTATAAAATACGATAAGTGTACAACATAACTAATTTATTATGGAAGGAAAATTGTGGAAAATAATAGCTTACCATTCTGGTAATAATTAAAATGTGACCCCCATGAAAGATATATCAAAAAATGGATATTTAAATCCAAAAAATAATTTATGTTGGGAATCATAAAATATATTAATGGGCAGTATATACAAAACATAATGTATATAGGTGGTGAATATGACATATGTCCCCCAAAAGTAATAAGTGAAATGGGAATACCTTACAACATTAGAAATATTTTAAATCAAAAGACAGAGTAAAAAAAACATTAAATGAACAATTTTATATTAAAAGGATCATATATATGATATATATTTTAAAATGATAAAATATGCACCACACAAAATAAATGAGTTGTGAGTTTTTATATGTCTCCTATAAATATAATTTTTATTATAAATCCATTGCCTTAAGTCTAAAATTCCTTTATACAAGTTCAAAACTCTTTTATTAAAAATATATTTTTATTATACATATATTATTGAAACATAATTATATATGTTATACCATATATTATTTACTTATGACCATGCAATACGAGTTTATTAAAAATTTCTTACAAAAACAATGATTCGAGTAATAACCGCTTTGTTTTTCATATATCATTTGATTTGTTATTTTTTATGATATTAAATTTATTATAGTAACATAATATCTATAATAATAATTATAATTAATTAAATATCTTATTTACACATCAAATATACTTTTATGATCAATTATTAATATTGTCTTTCAAAAGTAAAGTATGTTGCGATCATGGAGGTTGTTGGTTGTATGTATGCACAAGGAATATTTCCATTTTCCAATAATCATTATATAATAAAGGTAATTTATATTTTTCATTTATTTATTAACATTATTATAATAAATATTTTATTTCTATTTTAAATATATTAATATAAATTATTCATGTGGGGTGGGGATGAAAAGAGTGAGTCGCATCACTTTGTGAAGGCGGTAGTCCACATATACAAGAATGATGGTTTCATCTTATAGTGAGTGCAAAGGTATGAAACGAAATGATATATTATATTTCATGAATGATAAATATTTAATGGATGTAATTATTATTTTATTTATATCATATATATTCAATATCTATTTTCTTATTATCTTCAATGTAAATCATTACTAAAAATAAATCGCATCACTTCACGAGGTGGTGGTCTGCCATACACACAAGAGACATTATCATATCCCATATGGAATGAAAAGTAAAAAATAATATTCTCATATAATTTATAAATAGTAATAATTATGTTATAAATTTCATATATACACTTTTTTTCATTCATCATAGAAACCATGAAAGGTGGAAATTTAAAAATGAATGACATCGATTCACAAGATGGTAGTCCACCATACACATGAATGATGATTTTGTAACCCAATTGATTAATGTGGGGATGGTTTTATGTAATAAACATAAAATAAAATAAAAACATATTAAACATAATTTGGTCTGTATAGAATAATTTTATAATAAAAATTGAAGGAGGTGGAGGATGAAATCAAATAAAAACTCTCGATGAAGAATGATACCTCTTTCTCAGGTAACCTCCTTATATTTCAAAGAAATATTTATAAGGATTTATTTAGGACCAACAAAAGGATTATAATTTGAGATGAATAAATTTTATATGTGATTTATGATGTTAATTATAAAAAAATATTTCATTGTGTGAAGAGGATGTGAGAGGGGGTGGCCATTTATATGTTTGGTGAGTGGTACACTTGTTTTGTTTTGGAACAAAAAATTTATGTCCATGTTTTTATCAGGTAAAAATGGATTGTAAATGAAGAATTATCTGGATTTGTAAATTTTATGGTTGAAATATGGCAAAAAAATAAATTTTATAAAAATTGTGATGTTATTTTAACCCTTATCTTTTTAGTTTAAACCATGGTAAATCTATTTTTATATTAATAGTTAAAACTAATTTTTACTTTTTTCACTATTAAATTTGGAAAAAAAATTATGTAAACCATATTAGATAATATAATTTAGGCTAACTCTAAATATTTAATCCATTTTTGAAAATTTTCTTCCCATAAGTGTTGAAATTTATTTTAACGTTAATCCCATAGAGGAGATATGTAGCGAGTCTTCAACGAGAAATTGTTTAAATGTTTATAAATTTTTTATATCAAAATTTAATATGAAATTGATTATAATGACTGAAATTTTATAAACAAATATAGTATTTAACTTTTTTTAATTTAATTTTTAAAAAAAATATAATTTATCTTTATAAGTAATTTTTAATAGGAAGTTTTAAATTTAAATTTTGGGTTTTTTCACAATGAATCAAAAAATTAATCTTTAAAAAAAATTAATAATTCAACAAAATAAAATTTGAAATTATAATTTAAAAACAGATTTTTTTTTCTATATAAACATTCTAAATATTTGAAAAAAATGTGTTCGTAGAAATTAAACTTTTTTAAAAAATAGTGTTTTAAAGTGTAAAATTTGATTTATTGTTATCTCTTGAATTGACAAGTACATGTAATAAATGTTACAATTTTTATTGAATATAAACAATATAAATTAAATTAGAATAATTTATAAACATTTATTATTAATTTATTGAGTTAAAATATTTTTTAGTCATAAAAACGGGTTTTGAGAAAATATTTACATTTATTTTCAAATAGTGTATCTTTTTAATTTTTGAATAATTTGTCCTAAAATAATTCATTTAATATAAATTTTTAAAACAATCATTTTTATAATTTAGTTTGTCATATTCATACCCAACATTCCAATAGTTACGTTATAACTATAATATAATAATATCATATTTAATCTAAAATGTTTCACTTGAACTCAGTGATCCATGTATTGTAAGATAAACTTAGTGTTACATGTAACACAAAATATCAATTTTATTAAATTCATTTGAAAAACTATATGTCACAAAATCTCATGGTTTTACACTTTTTTTCCTAGAATAACCTCCCATTTTCTCTTTGATATGATAAAAATAATAATTACCCTATTCATTGGTAGGATATAATAGACCCACCCATCACATAATCACAATCCATTCATTTGTATTCCATAATATTATTAAAACATTTGACATTTAATTATAACACATCCCTTGGAAATGAAAATATGTTTCATAAATATTTAATCATCATAATAATTACCCATATACATGATTAATAAATATTTTAACTTGGTATAAATGCTGGTAAATCTATAAAATAATCAATAAATGATGTTATTATAGTAGAAAATAATTTTATAAGTCCACTAAAACATTTCATGAGGAATATAACCTTTTCATTTTGACATCACTTAATTTAAAAATAAAAATACACAAAATTTTATCAAAACATTTTTGTTTAAAAATAACCAAGGAAGCATATAAAGTATGGTTCAAATCACTGAACAATCATGGTAGTTAGAAATTTTGTACATGCCATGAATGTTTAAACAAAAAATTAGTTTACACAATTTATATAAAGTACTTTACAAAGAAAATGAAATGAATATTCCTCTTAAACTATTTAATAAAAATTAAAACTTGACTAAAATTTTCATTATTCGTTTATTTTATTATAATATAAATATTCATTGAAAAATTTAAATAATAAAAGAGACATTAAAGTAAATGATTCTCAATGAAAGAGAAAAACAATATCAGTTATAGAAAAACAAATCAGACATTTCAGTATTTAATCAATGGAAAATAAAATAAAATAATAATAGTTAATAGATACAATCAAAGGATAAGAAATGAAATGTGATATATTTTATAAATATCACATAAAACCATCATCAATAAATTAGTCATATAAAATCCTGATTCAAAATGATATTATAATGTAAAACCCCTACTACTTCATAAAAATTTGAATCGTACCCACAAAAAAGTAAATAATATCAAATGACACCTTAAGTACCAGGAATTTGAATAGAATCAGTGTATAAAATTTTTAATACTCATTAGATACATCTCATAAAATATGATAAATGTATAATATAACATATGTCCCAATGTAGAAAAATTGAGATGATAGACTCTCACCACTTTGGTAACATTCAAATCAATAAATAATGAAGGAAACAATTAAAACTATAAATATTAAAGAAGATAATTTGGTTCCACTATATAACATACAAAATGGAATTTTTATACACCTTATAAACATAAGTGGATGCAAAACATCAAATATATCTCAATAAACAATATTTAGATGAGAAACACTTACCTTATGTATAAATTCATTCATATGGCCTATATAATCCAATATTACATATATAGATTTAATAAAATTATATATTTTAACAATTTACAAGCTTATAATATCTTATATTATACCCTTATGACATTAAAACGTCATTTTAATAAAAAATAATTAATAAAATTGTTTTTCTTGGTAAATTTTTTTCAGTGATCAAGTGTTTTTCATTTTAGAAATTTTGGTCCTAAAATATTGATCATTATTCTATGATATATAGAATATTATTATTGTATTTAATATGAAATTTAATCAACATATACTATTTTATAGAATTTCATATAAATCATTGATCAAAAATAGCTTATTCTACTTCATGGAGATGGTTGCCTATAAGTATACACAAGGGATGTTTCACCTTTTCTATTGATGGAATGAAATAATGGTAAATTATAATTTTCATTTATATAACCATTATTCAATAATAAATATCATATATATATATATAAACTAAATCTACTTTTATTATAATCAATGTTAAGGTGAAATTAAAAACAAATCACGTTGCTTTATGGAGGTGGAAGTTTACATGTATGCAGAAGAAATGCATTCATTTCCCATTTAATAAAGAGGATGTAAAAAATGTTTCTTAAAATATCACAAAAATATTGTGGTGTATTTATGATACTATATAAATAGTATTTTTACTGATAAAAAACTTCTATAAATGATGTAATATGAAATGAAACTGAAAGAGCCCAGTTTGGATTTATACATCTTCTTTGAGGGACCTCCTCTAGCGTACATCTTATGGCTTGAAAAATTAGTGTTAAGAGAAGAAATTAATATTGAATATGAAATTAATGAATTTATAAAAAAATTTATAATTAATTTAATGAACTATAATTATCAAATATTTTTAATGAGGTAGGTGAATAGGTTCCTTTTATAATTGAGGGGATAGAAACACATGGAACTTCAAAAAACATTTCAATAATATAAGGTCACCTTTATGTGAATAAGGCTTAAAATGGTAATTTAATAGATGGAAGGTTATTATAAGGTTTAATAAACTTTAAATAATTATAATTAAACAAGTTTCAGTGGATTTACTATTCATATATGTTAGTTTAATACCCCGATAGACTAATTTTTACCTTCAGTGTGTGAACAAAGTTTGAAAACATTTACAATTCATTGTTAAAAAAATAAGTTGGATATATTAAATTATATTAATTGTTATGATTTTAAATATTTAATCCATTAATCTATATTTATTTTATATATGGGGTAAAATTTAAATTTAAATAATCATTTAAAATGAAACAAAAATCTGTTTTAGAGTAATGAATTTTTATGGATCAAACTGAAATTGATTTTGTTTATAGACTCATAAAAATCATCACATGAATTTTATTATCTTATAATGAATATATAATATAAAAATATCATTATAAACATTAAAAAAATGGTTATTAACTTATTTTATAATGTTATGAGTTGATTTGGTTCACAATTGTTTTTAGAAAGGTTTTT
Organism: Viscum album; assembly: GCA_963277665.1. Lineage (NCBI taxonomy): Eukaryota > Viridiplantae > Streptophyta > Magnoliopsida > Santalales > Viscaceae > Viscum > Viscum album. The sequence goes on along the minus strand of OY728147.1, from coordinate 1,507,559,002 downwards.
TTCAGAAATGATATGATATTATACTGAAAGGAAGATTTATTTTATATTTAATTATATATATTATATATAACTAAATGAGACTATGTTTACTTAAATATAATATTGTATTCAATTTTTAACATTTAAATATCAATAATTAATTAAAATAGACTATAGTTTTACAAAAAATGATCTTTTCACTGTTTACATAAAAATCAATATTTTTTAAAAAAAATCCAGAACATCACCCTAATCTAATATTTAAAAGATTAATTAAAAAATTATAGTCATTAAAAATAATAAAATTCATTAAATGATATAAATTATTTATAATTCACTAATGTATTTGTTTTTCTTAAATCTCACTTCAATATATTTATTTACCTAGTAATGTTGTGTAGTTCAGTCCTATGGGAGATCTCTTCAGGAGGCCACTCACACACACCTATTTATTATTTTAAAAATATAAAAACATACTAATATAAAACTAAATTATATTATTAATTAGTTGGGGTTTTTAAATTCATAATTTTTTTTTATTTTTAGAAAGGAAAAAATCACAATAAAATACATGAAGAACCTATTGAAGGAGAAAGAATTTATAGTTTTTTGAGTTCATGATGATTGTATACTTGTTTTTAAAAAGTATTATTTCAAATTTTTTTATTGATTTTTGATTTAATTATATCACTTTACACCCTCCTAGTTTTTATTACACATCACCAACCCTCTATGTGGAGGGCATCCTCCCTCTCATCATCTCCAGAATGTTACACTGGTCCACTGCATGTATCATTATCATAACGAAGGAAATGTATAGTGATTAGTGAAAATAATACCCTTAAAATAAAAAAAAACATTTTAAAACCTAGAAAAAATATTGTTTCATTTTATATTAAATTGACAATGTAAAAAAATAAAAAAAAATTGAAGGAAATGAACTCAAGATTCCATCACTGCCCCCCAAGGCATCATAGTTAGTTTTCAATTTTCATGGATTTGGGAAGTGAAAAGTGGAATATAAGGATAGAGGCATAAATATTAATATTAGTATATGACTATTAAATAATAAAAATAATTAAAAAATTCTATAAAATGACTCACTGTAAAAGAGGTACATATTTATAGGCACAGGGGGTTGAACATATTTTTTACAATTCTATTCTAAAATTATTCCTTCCTATTTCGCCTAATAATATCTATAATCTATGTACAAGGTATTCATAAAAAAATTAATTCATGTATCCTCATTTGTCCCTATAAATTTCATTTTATATGTCCAAAAATTGATAAAGGTAAGTTGAATTACTAGAAAGTATAATTCTTTCCAGTCATACATTCCCTATAAAATGTATCTAATGACCATATATATTTTGGAATTTTAATGGTATAAAATTTAAATGTGGTTTTATATGTACTTTTTTCTGGAATATCTTCATAGTTCACCATTAAACATCTATCTTATTTGAAGTGTATTGAATGAGTTGTCCTAGAATCATAAGTGATAATATTTCTATTCAAGAAGATTTATTGAATATGAATTAAAGTAATTCACAATATTTTTTCTACCTAAAATTGATCAAACATAAATTCCTATAGTTTTATGATATTATCTACATAATTTATTCTTACTTATTCAATAATTTCATACCAATCTCCGTAAGTGACTGAATTTTATCACTTATTATTTATTGTTAGAGCTATCCCATGGAATCCACATCATAGTTGAAGTTAGGTCCATTTTTCCCTCAAATAATGGATATATTTCTCTTTAAATAAGTGAAAAGTTTTATAAAAAATTTAAATAATACTCTGATGAGATTTCACAACAATATTCAACACACACTTTATTTTAGGATAAAAATTATACAGTTCTCTTAAAAGAGAAAAACTGAATTTCAATGAAAATTTCAATTTTATGCTCAAATTATAATTTTTGATTAAATTATCTCATAAATAATAGTGTGAGAAAATTTAATCAATTTTTATAAACACAATATTCAATAAAATAATGGTTTTTCAACTCTCCCATATTTTCCAATTTTCACACGAAGACAAAAATTATGTAACTTCCATATCAAATTCACTAAAAATATCGATAATGAGAAAAGGTCAAAATAATAATTTCAAAAATAAATTTTATCATGTATCATTTATGAAAATAATACCTTCATTTTCTCAGCTAAAATTTATGTTTTTAAAACCTCAAAAATATATACCTAATTTAATCATACCTACTTCATATTGAAATTCATGTCACTCTTCACTCAAGAAAAATTAAATCAAATTTTTTTATTATACTTAAAAAGAGAATGTGTCACCATAGGTTGTTGGAAATTCTCATTTTTTCTCAATGTGTGACATAAAAATTTAATTAATCATGAGGTCCATTTATTAAGGATCAAAATTATCTAAGGAATAAGTTTGGTGGAAAATGAAAGAAATTGAGGCATAAAAATAAAATTGAACTCCTAAATAAAAATTTATGAATATTGATGTGAATGAATTGGAAATATAACTCACTCAATTACTATTAATATAGAAACAAAGAATCCCCTTTATCTTGGAAAATTAGTCAAAAAGTGGTTACAATTAATGATTGCATGCTAATTTTCATTTTCATTTTTTTATATTTATTTTAGGGATGATAAGAAGATAAGGAAGTATTTTGAGATAAAAGAATGTATTCTTAATGATTAAATCAATATCAACAATATAGATTTTATTTTAATGAAAGATAAACATATAACTGATCTCAAATCAACCACCTAACTCCACATGATCTTAAGACCATTAGTATATTAATGGTGATTTTTTACCTACCCATGACACAACTGTTTCTTTTTAGTTTATTCATCTGATTTTTTAGATAATGGGATTATAAAATTAATCAATTAATATTGATTCACAAAAATATCTATTACAACACTAAAAAAATAATTAAACATAACCCACACACTAAATAATTAATTCCACCCTAATGAATAAAATGAAAATTCATTCCTCACATTAAATCTTGAAATATCCTTGAATGAATATTAGGAGTTAAAGTGGGAATTGAATAATTTCCTCTTAAAAAGGATTAAATGTATAAGAATATTCTTGGATTTTAATGGATGACAATAATTTCTGTAAAATTTAGGTCTCAAGATTAAAGATATAACACTAAATAAAAGCCTCAATAATATAAAAAACATTTCATAACCTCTAAATCTTTGAAAGATAAAAAATATAAAGTAATATTTTGAAAAAAATACATGTTTCTATAAATATAGTGTGGGTATTATAATGAATATATAAAAATGGTTTCGAATACCTCACTATATGGTAAAAAATAATTTGAGGCATGTATCATTGACATGGATTTACAAAAGTAGGCAAACTCATAAAAATGAATGAAAATAAAAATATAAGAAAAATTTCCATCACAAATAATCATTTAAAAAATATTTTATCAAAAACAATGAATAATCTCTCAAAATCAATTCATGGTAGGAAAATAAAAATGGATATTCATTGATGCTCAGTGATCAAAGTAAAATATTAAATAAAATTCACAATTACACGAATGTATTTTAAAACTTCCCCCATGATTAAATTTTATTATCCTTTATTTATGTTCAAAAAAATAAATAGGTAAGTTCCTAAAAACCCAAGAGAATGAAATATTACACCTAGCTATATTTATTTAATAGAAAATATTTCAAGAACTAGACACTACCACTTCAAAAGTAAATGGATGATGGAAATAGGACATTAGTTCTTTATGGATCAAAATTTAAATAAAACTAAATATAAGAAGTGGAAAGAAGAATTAATTTCGGGTTTTTTCTTGAGAATTTATTGATTTTTTTTATTACCTCATTTGGAAGTTCCAATGGTCACCCAAGTTCTTCCTTTAATGAAATGAAACATGTCTCAACTTGATGGTGGTTGTTTAATAGAATTGTATGCACCCTAACCAGATAGTGGTCATAAAACATGGATGATGGTAAGTCCCACTAGTAAGGACTGATGAATTTAGATTCATGAAACATCATTGCATGGAATTCACTTATATTTTCAGGTACCAAAAGCTACAAAATACATACACATAGTCTACCTCCATGTCAGCTGGAATTATTATGATCTAACCCATACCATCAAAAAATACGTAGTTTTTTGGATTTTTACATCTCCATGATCCCCCACCATGGGATCATCTAACCAATACTGAGAAACCAATTCATCCTAAGACAAAAATAATGTTCACCATGTTATAAAATACTAAAATAATTACATATCACATCAAAAAATAATAAGGCATGTAAATAATAGATATCAAGAATCTAAACATAATGAATAATATTAGATTATTTGAATTGGTCTCAAGGGCCAATCTATCACCCATATACCAAATTTAGTAATCATTTTTAAAAATCATAAAAAACAAAACCATGAAAACAACACATATAAATCCTTGTATACTAAGGAAACTTCGAACTCATGACCATATATTCAAGTGTTACAGTTTTCCAATAAGGTAGTCACCCAAAACAAAATAACACCCAAGGAACCTACCAACCATCTCCAATGTCATATAAGATCCTTAAATAGATATTAAAAGAAAAAATGAAATTTTAAATGAAATTGACTACCCAAATAAGTGTTGTGAAGAGAAACACCATCAATACTTTGTTGAATTCCAAATATATTCTTAAAAATATTATTGTTACACTAATTTGGTGAAATATAATTGAAAGAATACACAAATAGACATAGTATAATATATCACATTCTCATCTATGATCATTTAAGAAAGAAGTAAGAAAATGTCCCGAACAAGATTAGACTCACTATAGTTCTCCACCAAATTATTTGAATCTAGAAGCACACTTAATGTTGAACTAACTGAGGCTTTATATATATAAAAGGAAAGGTATGATCGATTTTCAAAATAATGAAATTTGATATTTGATATATTCTATAGCACTAACCATTCCTATATCGAAAGTATTCCCAAAATTATTATACATCAATAGGGAATAAAAATTTAGCACATTAATTTACAGAAAAAAGTGAAGAACGCATTAAACATACAATTATTACTCCCCAACATAGTTTCAAGACTAAATTAAACTCAATGGTATATATCCAAGGAATAACATTTCATTTAGGAAATTTTATGTACTATAATACAATAAAAACATCCCCTAACATACCCTTGACATGTTCATGGTTTTCATATAAACAACTTTGTTATTGGGAGTCCCAACGTTTTCCTACCCATTCATGGTTGTTTTTCCCTTATGTCTCACCCCAAAATAGGTGGGATGGGGTTATCTGGGATATGGTCCAAAACATTCACCCCTAATAACTATGTCTTATCCTAGGAATTTTCAATACATCTTCTCTCAAACCCATTTTACTTTGTAGATACCAAGAACAAAACAAATTACATCAAGCCATGATTTTACCCATTTTGAGCCAAAACCTGCAAAACCATCTTTTAATCTTCCAAACACATCCAACATAAATTGAACCCATGATTCAATCATCACATGGTTAGAAAAATCATTTCAGTCATTATAGATACTATATTACTATAAAAACTAAAAATTAGTTTGTTATAATTATACCCCTCTATGGTTTTCTCATCATCATAAAGTATCATCAGGGTCGAGCTCGAATAATTCATACCGCTGTCTCTGAATAACAAAAATTCAATCCCACATCACCTCATGGACTAATATGTTCCTCGATAAGATCCAAACAAGTGGAATAATCTTCCCCCAAAAAACCTTCTATCTCTAGTTGACAATAAAAACAATCCATTCTTCATATGATGCATCCAAATCTATTTCAACATCATTATATTCTGTAACATGCATTGGATCAGGCATGTACATTCAATGTCCAGATATGCAGAACACGTTTAATTTTGTAATGGTGATTATGTACTAAATAGAAATCCACTATCCCAATATGCATGATGACCTCAAATGGCCAAAAAAATCTTGTTACCACATTTCCTTACATCCGAATACATTTATGCCCTAACTGGGGATTCAATGACAAGATAACTTAGTCATCCAAAATGAACTCCAAAGATCTCCATATATAGTAAGTATTTGGTGAATTTCACCTCTTATAGTTGATCATTATCTTCTTTATGAAAATAACACAATCTAATGTCACATGGACCAATCATAGTCCTACAATGACTACCTCATCCACCTCATTCAAGTATAATAGTTAGGTATAATTTCAACCATATAGTTCCTCATATGGTTCCATCTGGATTAAATTATAACAACTATTATTAACTGAAAAATTTACCATGGATATATGATCATCCCATGATCCTCTAAATTCATGTTCTCTAGATCAATGAATATCATCTATAATCTAAAACATTATCTCAAATTTTTTATCTGTCTGTGAGATATATTCAATTTTGAATAATAATTTATACCCATAGCTTTCTGTATGTCCAGCCAAGAAATTATTTGTGGCTCATGTCTCTGTGAAATATAATTATGAAGAGAACTTCATTAAGATAGATAATCTCATAGGAAAATATCTTTTTCAACTGATCCCCTAAAATAGTCTGCCAAAAAGAAATAAATGGATCACCATGGTCATCATATCTACTATAACTCATGCATTCTCAAGATCCATTTAGGTCTTTGGTTACCATGTAAAAGATACATCCTGAAATCATCTCATTCCTATATGGAACTGTATGTGGAAGTATTAAACCACAATAAAATTATTATCTAATAATCTATAGATGTAAATACATTTTGATACAAAACAAGTCACATACATATTCATACATATACACTATAAGTGTCATATTATATCATGTAATGTCATTATCAAACTGATATGTGATGTCCACTTCAAGGAATAGGAGACTCTCATAGGCTCTTTCCTAACAAGAGTAGGAACTAAAACCCTCAGAAAAACATAAACTATATCATAATCTCTGATGTACGAATATGGTATCAGATCATCTCCCGCCATCCATTCATGCATCACTAACCACATTGAATATAAATCATTTTAGGTCACCACCCAATATTTTATAGTTGGAGTGATATTTAGAGACATACATGTCACTTCCCCCAGTCCGTAGTCACATTAATTTACCAATTGTCCAAGAAACACATCTAAAAAACACTTCATATAAAGTCCTCTGTCAAAGATCATGGGGATCCTACATATCCCTATAGAGAGATCCTATAATAATGTTACCCATACATAGTTTAAAATGAAATAAAAAATTCTACCATGTATAGATACTCCATCGATCATCATAATCAAACATTTATGTGTCACCCTGAGACGATATATAAAGAAAATTTACAACAAAACACTCCCTAAAGAGGTGGTGTCACCAACACATCAACACATTCTCTATAGGTTCCATCTCTAGTTCATTTTTAGGATAACACCACTCATGGGGTCTTATCTAGAGAGACCCACAGGCTACCACCCAATCTTGCAACACACATATAACACCCAAACCAAAACATGTGGCATAGAAAAAAACAGAGTAACCCATCTCATGTTTTGGTAGTGTTATATTCAAATATTTAATTATACTCATCTTCAACTCAAAAACAACTTCTTCACACTGATCAATCCTGTAAAACATCACCCAATTAATTGTATTTTCTATCATGGGGTTACAGAATTTAAAGAATATAGGATGAAACACTAATAGTATCCTACTAATCCCTAGAATCTTATTATCATGAATACATTCTAAGGATGAGTCCATGATAATACCACCTCCACCTACTCTAGGTGTTCTAACATTTCAACCTATAATGCCACATTCCCTATGAAATGAACCTCCATAATCAAAAAGTGACACTTTGTAATCAATGCATAAATCTGTTGAAATAAATGTGTACTCAATGTTATATCAAGATTCCATACATAATGTTGTGTAGTATAATAAAATATGGGGATTTCCTAAATGAATAAAAAGATGGGAAAATTCTCATATAAGAGAAATATCTAATTTCTAATGGAAACTTACAATAATAGATAATTAATCTAACAATATTACTTCACTAAGAACATTTATAGATAGTACCATCTCTTAAACATTGTTATTAGTACATCTTCCTCCTGGAAATATAGGTGATTGTATCATGAATGGTAGACAATCATGTAAATCAAAAATACTCCCCATTACCAATTAACTAGGAAATTGATCCAAGTAAAAGTGTACCTAATCTTCAACACCACCTACTTCAACATTCTATAATAAACACATAGATAAAGTGTATCATCTTCTATTTTGGAGAGAAACACTAGATCACCCCATTGAGGTGTTCTCTGTATGATAAGAATGTTAAAATACAAGTCAAAAAACTTGACATTGACTTTATACAAATTGTAATTAAGAAAATGATGATGATTAATTTTCATATTTAGCTCTATTAACATGATTTTTATTTTTAAATCAACCCTAATATCATGATATGAAACTAAAAAATACTACAAGAAACATGTACTAATAAATATATAATATTGAGGTAACTGATAAGTTGATTAAAATTGATTTTACCATAATAGATAAACCCATGAAATATAAAATAATATCTCAAATATTACTAAAATATTGGAAAAATCTAAGAGGTTCACATATCCAATTAATGGTAATTATATTTTTCTGTCACTTAGGTATGATATATGATATCCTTAGCCAATAGCAGATTTTTTGAGAACAATATCTCACAATCTATTAAATCCAAAATATCACATCAAATAATTTCATAACATGGATCCTAAAATATCACAATAATCTATAGACAATTATCAATGTAGAAAATTCTTTATACCTCGAAAGGATGTCTAATTTAGTGCTTAAGTGTTTTTCAAGATAAAGAACCTCTAGGGAAATTCAAATTGGTATTTCAATAACAACTACCACATGATAATAGATAAAGGAATGAGATACTATATTATATAAAAAAGTGGTAGATTGGGCAGTGGTGATCAAGACCATAACTCAAATCATACACAGTCATTCAACAAAATCATATAGATCTAGATCGATTATTGAAACTCATCTTGTCTCCTCTCCATAACCTTTCTAAAAATCCATTAATTTATACAGAGTATCCATTAACTATTGAGGTCCTCTACCCCCAACATGACCTTATCTCATAGAACTATTATGAGAAGACCTCAAGCATAATTACCAATAATGAATATCTCTTCCACATTAGTGATGCTACACATGTGGATTCTTATAATAATTTATATGATAGCATCATAACTGACAAATAATTTACATGGAATAACCATCCATCATAAATGACATAGATTACATCCTCCCTAACCCATTAACCTAATACCATTCATATCTTGAGCTTCTCGCATATTCTAACTAGAAAATGAGGCTTCTATAGTAGTGAGAAGAACCCTAGGAACAAGTGCAATATACACTGAATTTGAACCCACAATCCTATCTTTATCTAGAAACTTCTTAGTAGTTTGGGCCTTGCATGATACCTCTATAAATGATATTAGACCAAATCCCGTATACCATTTTTTTGATGTCATAAAGTACTATTTAAATATTTTGGTCCTAGCAGGCATTATTTCCACCCATTATATGAGTAAAACCTTGGTGTTCTGTTGAATGGGAAAAATAAATAGAGATATATATACATATATATATATATATATATATTAGATTACACTCCATGAACACATGTGAATAGACCTTCTTCAACCTATCAAAAAATATTAAACCAGGAATAGATCCTTGGAGTCTACCCATATAATACAATATCATCATTTAGATTTATTCATGATAGTAAAACATCTCTCAAAAGATCTCTGGTACATTACAGTCTCAAACAGTACTCTCATATTCCTTTGGATTTTGGAGAAAATCAAAATGTTTCACAATGGTATCTATCCATTCCTTTATAACTTTTCAGTCTATAGTACTTAAAATTCTATATGGATGCTAGAGTTAGAAGTCTAGAGCTTAATAATTCATAACCTTCTAAATGTTTCATCCTTGTATGGCCAAAATAAAATAATATTCTAAGATAACTATATACGCAGTGGGAAACCCCAATTATTTACAAGATGATTATAGAGTGTAACATTTTGGGTATTTATAGGATAATAGTTTTTCATATCTATTCATATTTATTAATAAGATATTAATTTTATTTTAAATGGGACTCTTTTTCTGATAGCATCCTCGATATGAAACAATAGGTTTCTTCTAAATCTTACATTACACACAATGTTTAGTTCTACCAAAAAATAATACAATAATATTATTATTATTTTAAATGGTAGTCAATTCCAAGTTGATGTATTGGAAATAATGAATAGAAAAATCTAAAATGTGATTACACATGTTTTTTTTAAAATTTTATACATTTGTCCTACAAATTTTAGAGCATAAAAACGAGAATGAATCCAACTTTAAACATAAAATACTCTAATATTTTTAAGAGGTCATTTATAACCTTTTGATGGAAAACCATTTTTAAATATATTTTTTTCACTTTTACATGTTCTATTTGAAAAAATAAACATTTTTTTTTGAATAAAGTCATAAATTTTATCATTGGTTGAAATTTTTCTATTTTTTCTGATAAAATCCATATTTTAATGAATAGTGAATAATACTACATTTTAATTCAAAACCGTCTGTTCATCTAATTTATTTATATAGTTAAATGTTTCATTTAAAATGTATTAAAGTGTAATAGGATTATTTTTTTATAAATAAATGCAATTTTATTCATTGTATGTAATTTTACATTGAAATTGGACATAAAGACCTGCCAATCTATTGATTTTTTTACTTCATAAAAACTTTCTTTCTGGTTTTGACAACGAGAATTAATTTTAAATTTATATCTACAAGTTTTTTGTTTTAAATTTGAAAAAAATTGATTCCCTATTTATAATCATAACATCAAAACATTTTAAATTGTAACCTTTTTTTAACATTATGAATAGTAACTTCAGTAATTATTTTTATTTACCATGGTTGAAAGGTAAATCAAGTATATAAGGGTAAACAATAATATAAAAATAATATAAAACTAACCTAAAACGTTTCATAATACTATTAGATGATATATGGACGACCATGATCTTCCATGGGACAATTATAGGACCCCATGGAGCCACTTAGGTGTGATAATGACATGTTATTCTATTTAATTTAATGTTAAGTGAAATATAACATAAACAAGTATATTTTTTCAAGAACTATTTTAAGGAAGAGTTATATAACTAATATTTTTTATTATAAGTAGTAATTATAAATCTAAAAATGTTTCTTACACCATGGTATTTTATTTATAATTATCATCCTTTAAATAAATAAATTTATTTATGACATATTGATGATACAGTGATTACAATTTTATTGAAATATTCGAATAAATAACATTCTAAATTTTAAAATAAATGTAATTTGAACTTTTTTATTCCATACCTAAAATTTATAAATTATTATGACATTTTATATTTCATTTAATGTAATTTTTTAATGAATCATGTTTTTATGACTTAAAAAAATCATTTACAAAAGAGTGTCAAAATTGACATAAATTAGTTTTTAAAACAAAAACTAATTTATGAAATGATATAATAGAAAGAAAAATCCAAGATTTTTCCAAATGTCATAGATAAATTTAAAATTTTCATTAATTATCTACATTAAGTTCTCTTGGAATTTTACACTAGCCACATTACCTATATTGTGTGAAAATACCAAAAGATGTGAGAAGAGTTAAATTTTTTTTAACTAAGTTTTAAAGAGAAAAGATATGGTTACATTTGTGACCTATAATTTTCTAAAACCTATTGGCTGAGAATATTTTGACCCATCTTAATAATATCCTATAAATAATAACTTTGGATCAATTATAATTTCAAAATCAATTTAAAATAAAAATAATATTTCAAGACTTTGTAAAAGTTCCCCTCCTCCCTCTTATAAAAGTCCACACCTATACCCACTTACTAACACCTATCAAGACCCTTGTCTCATATAAATTATTTTATTATAATCTCCCAACATCAATACATTCATCCTATAATCCTTACCTTTGGCAGAAGAAAATTCAATGAAGCCTTTTGGATCAAATCAATAAAGGTTACATGATTTTGATGTAACATATTCTCCCAAACTTATTTCATTTATTTTATTTATCCAACAAACTAAAAATTATTTATTAAATTCTTTAAAATAAAATAAGTAAAATAAATATACTAGGATGTTTTTATGTGATTTTTTAAACCTACACTTACACACACCTACATATAATAGATACAGAACATATTTTTCTGTATAAGGTAAACTACTGCCTCACGAAATGACGATTGTTCAATTTTTTCCTACCACCTCTCAAGGTGGTAATTATGAAGGAAATTTATTTATATATTATTTTTATTATTTTTATATTATCTCTATTATTCTATAATTTTTATTTATAATATACCTTTATGCTTTCCTTGTTGTATAAATAAGATAATTTCATTTGAGTAAGTGTGGACAACTGCCCACTTAAAGTAATGTGACTTGTACCCATTATACATGGAACATATAAAATATGGTTTTATTAAACCTAGGATATATGCATGAAATAAATATAATACTTTTATTATAACATACATTTATATCATTTGAGTATTATTCTTTTAATATGACAAAGAACTGAAAGTAGAATTCATGCGTACATACGTCCTACCATCTGTATGAACGGTGAATTTAATTTATTATCTTCAAATATATTGTATATTATAAATATATATATAATGGATATATATATATATGTGAAATTTTAATCATGAATAATATTCTTAAGATGGTGTAATTTTGATTACGTGGACAATTTTCTTCAAAACAAGTACATTTTTGCCTCAAGTATAGAATATTAAAAAAATGACCAATATGAACTTAAATTATTATGTAATTTTTATAAATTGATAATAAGTGATATTAATGTAATAATAAAATTTAAAAAGGTTCCCTAGAAATTATAAATTAACCTCATTTTATTATTCAGGAACATAACAATTCTACTTGACGGGTCGGACTCAAGGTAAGGGAATTCATAACCCAATATTCATTCAGTGTGTTAAATATCAATGTCATTGGATATGTTTTTTTACGAAAATTTGTGAATTACTAATTATTGTTTTACACTTAAAATACACTTATATTTTGTGTATTTATATTTTTGACACAAAATTATGCAATTTATTTATCCTTAATCTATTGGTAAGATCGTTGTAAGGGACTTCGCCACAATCTCCTTTCATTGAGGTATTTTTTGATAATATACAACACATTATTCTATATGGTGTATAATAAACCCCTTAAACATTTAAATAAAATGGAATCTTTTTTCTAAAAATATATTTATTAAATGAAAAAAATGAATGTTTTCAATGTATGTGGAAACAATTACTTCTTCGTCTCCAAAATCATTATTTGATACTTGTATTATTCCCTAAGAATTAATGTATTTTAAAGGAAAAAAAATATATTATTCCCTTTTTAATTTTTTTATTATTGAAAATGGTTTTGAAAGTGGATTTACTATTCCAATATCTTGAAATGATCTCCTGTGATTGAAAATGAAATTTTATGAGTGAAATGTTGATAATTGAAATCATGAATGTGATATGATTATATAATGGTACACTGACATTTTACGAGTGGTTACATGATAAACCAATTAATGGGGGTTATGTGATGGACCAATGATGTGTGGTTACATGATAAACCAAATATGGATGCTTCTCTAAAAAACCATGTATGGGTTGTTACGTTATAACCTCCAAAACATTGGTCTTGGAAGTCGACCATATGGCTATTCCATTTAGTGATATGTGTAGAACTAGACTTTATCGTTATTCCATTTAAGTATGTTTATGGCCCATGTTACCCATGTATGTTATATGTTGCATTATATGATCTTTATGGTAATATTTTGTTATACAAGGGTAAGCAGTAGCCTAATATTCAGTGAAGTGTTTTCGCTTCTTCTTAAATGTGAAAAGTATTACATTATTATAAAGTATTCATGGTTTAGTTGTTTTTTAAAAACTAGAAACTTTCATACATTATGTATCCCTTATTGATATTTTTATGGTCATCCCACATTTTTAAATGTTTTTTATAGGACATAATGAATAATAGAGTCAATGATTTGATTAAGGAAAACACATTATATTTAAACATGAAATGAACCATGTTTCTTTTTAAAAAGTTTCTATTTTATTAAACAAATTGGGTAGTGAATAAAAGTGTCTACTTATAATATTTAAGTTTTTATATATGAGTTATGGCCAACTTCTTTAAAGCTCTAAACCTGAAATGACCCTCTACGTAATTACATGTCAAAAAATTGACTTAAATCAATATTATGTAATGTTTAAGGATGGGGAATTATAGTTGTTATCAGTGTTCAATATAGATATATTTAGAGGTTTGGGTGTTATTTATGTATATATGGAAAGATATATATATAATCATAATGGTAATCATATTATAAAGAGTCATAATTATTTTAGAAAAATTGAATAATTTTGAGATAACATTGATGTGTATATCTTACTATTTATCATCCTCATATGATATTATATGATGAATTTACTGATATCACACTAATATTTTTGGTTTTAGTATATTGCTAGATTTAGAAGGTACAAAAGTAGTAATGGAAGGGATGGAAACTGTGGTGATTTTCTGAATAAGAAACCTAATGAAATGGGATCTACAATAAAAACACTTAGGGTTAATCTAAACTAACTATCCATAGTCATGAATGACCACTTGAAACTTAGTGATTTTTCTAAGGAATAATATATTCAATAAACAAAACCCTATGTATGATCATGTAATTATCATAAACAAAAGTATATTCAACAACATATGTGTATAGGATATTTAAAGTAACACTAAGGAAATTTTTTTAAAGGGATGAGAAGATGTTATAGAAGTGGAAATGACGGCCATAAAGCAATTTCCTTCTAAGGAAAAGGGTTGAATTTAGTGGACTGTGTGAAATGTAAAGAAGATCTTTCTGAGTCATCAATTGATGGTTTTAAATGAGGGGATTATGCCCATTATGCAAACAGATTCCCGACAAAGAAGGTTCAGGAATAAGATCAGCAATACCCTAAAAATATATGTTTATCAATACCTGATTCAATTCCAATTTAATATGGGGAAACTGAAAATGAAATATAAACGATATGGATTATTTCATGTCTCATGTTTTGAAATTATTTAATCATAGGACAAGATCCGTGTTTTCTTTTAGTAGGATAGAAGTACTAATGAATAATATGAAAAATCCTTGTTAGGGTATCATCAAGAACTCTAAATTTTTAAGAAGTCTATATATATGGGATTAAAGAGTTATGATTGATGGTTTGATTATGAAATGTTTAAAAGTATTAATACTCTTTTAGTTATGGGATTACATTGGAATAAAATTTCTAGTGTGTGTAACCCTGTAGTTTTTTTTGTGAAAATGTTATTCGAGGTAGAATTATCATTTATATTGCGTACACAATTATAAAGTGATATATTACCTTTATATGACCTATGGTTTGAGGTAATTATGTGATATTTCTTTTTGGGATGAAAAATGAAGTACATGAGATAAAATTGGATATTAAAATATGTAATGGTTATTTTCTAAGATTTTCTCTCATTTTGGGAATGATATATGATTAATATAGTTCTAAGAAAAGGACTACCCATAGGAAGGGTGACAACCCGTTGCATTAGACATGGTTGAGGGGATCAAACCCATAACTGAAGTGTGACAAGTCTTTGTTACCTACCCTTAGCCTACGTGAATTCCTTAGTTAGTATTGATTTTCCTTTTAGTTAAATTAGTCTATGGATTAAGAATAAGTTTACTTAGGTAACTTATATTTTATCTAACAGATATCCTTGGTATTGGGAAATGATTTGGGGATTAAGTGATAAATGTTATTTTTTAATACATTCAATATTATAGGAGCCCTTTATGATAAATTCAAATAGAATAATTTGGAATTTTATTTTGAGGAATAAAGGTATAATTATTTTTGGGGAAATATATGATTTAATTATGGACTTGAGGTGACTTGGGTTAATATGAAAATGTTTAACCTATCATAGAGAATATGTTATTTTTGAAATTAATTTTTGGTGTGAGCCATTAAGAGAGGATGATGTTATTTGGAGATAAATGTAAAATTTTATCTCGGTAGATTAGGTTATCAAATCCTTCTAAATTTTTTGTTTCAAACATTGTTTAGATTATTTTATAGTAATTATATGGACTATTATTTTTGGAATGGAAAATGTTGGAATTTGGGTATTACTGTTGAATTTTGGAGGTTAAAATTACTATTTTTTTACCATAAATGATCTGTCATAGGTAAACCCTCTGACCATTTATTAAGAAAGGAAAATTACAGTGAACAAACACAACAAAAAAAGAAAAAATAGTTACATGTCATATAAGTCATACCCCTCACCACACCCATGATATATGACTTCCTTAGCATGAGCCGATTCCCATTCGGAGGATTTATAGTGCTTCAAGACTTGAGCATACTTCCGTTTGAGATTCAGTTTCTCTAACAATAATAACTCCTTAGAGGAATGCCAAACAGAGGACCTGGTTGACACCGGCTTTGGCAATCTAGAATAAACCTTCCTCCATCTTCTTTTAAATAAGGGAGGTTCCAAATTTCCAAATTTATTCTTCCCGTCCTTAACAACATCACTAATGGAAGGCTTGACTAAATCACAATTATTTTCATCGTCGTTTTCCATGACGTCCCCCCATTTTCCAGTGATGACAACTAATTGAAAAGTATCAATCATGGTCTGATTATATTCATATTTCCCATTAGGATCAATTATATCTAAACACTATGGAGGCTCCCCAAAAACAATACCAGCATCCTTATCCTTTCTCAAAACATCCTCTTTAACAATATGAATGTTGTGGCCATCCTAAATTTGAGGACTCCCATTCATCTCATAATGACCCAATTCTTGAAATCGGTTGCAAGTATCAATTATGATATGCAAACCACAATCAGAAATCAGATGGAAAAGAGAATCCTTAATGACTAGAAAACATGGAGTGCATAGTGGGATTGTCCATTAACTGAGCTCAATGCCATCTCTCCCTCCTTCTACTCAGCATCACCAGCTTTGATCAGCCCACTTTCTTCCCTTCCTTCATCATACTGATCAACAAAATCTTCCCCATGCGACAATACATTCCCTAAAGTTGCAGGTGATCCCAACTTGCATCCAATTCCATTACTAGGACCACCTTCATCCATATCAATATGATCCACAACAGTATTCAATATAATATCTCGCTTCAATCTATCAAACACTTTAGCAACAGACAGATTAGGGGTTGACTATGCCTGCCTTCCCTGAGATGAATCACCTAGACTATCATCAGTTCCATGCTTAGCTGCATCAGAGCACGTCTGTCCTTGACCATATACCTTACCAGGAATCTTCATAGAAGTATCTGACCTTCTGTTTCTGGCTCTACGAAGACAATGACCATCCATATGACCCAAACGACTGCAAGCCAAGCAGTAATCTACCCAATTTTCAAACACAAAATCTTGCCTCCATTAGAACTCCTCACCAACAGTAATCCAAATCCAGTCCACTGGTGGCTTCGAGGCATCCAACTCAACAAAAACATGAGGATAAAAGTGATGAGTCATAGAGGATGTGTGAGAATCCAAGCAGAGGAAATGACCAACTGGGTTACCCAGCATATGAATTATCGAAGTATTTTGAAAAGGAAAAGGAAGATGAGGCAGGCTTACCCAGGTTGCTACTACAGGAGGATCCCGATTCATACAGAGATCAAAAGTCCATCGGAGATGGAAAAAATTGCATCAGTTGAATCTCCGAGGAGCTCTGGACAATGTGCTGATTAAGTCTTCCTATGAAACAAATCGAATCATTAGGTGATTATTATCAATAATCCCTTCAACCACATGTTCATTCAGATCCAAGTCACAGAACACAAAGCGGTCAAACTCATCAACATAAGGCCTTCGATGAGAAAAGTGATTAATCAGGGTCAAATCTAGAAGCCTGAGGCAGCAAAGAATTCCGATAAAGAAATCTAAAGCTGAGGGACCCCGAGATGAATATTGGGAACTTTTGGACTCAGAGAAATCATCAGGATGTATGGAAGATAACTAGGGTTTGAAAAAGGTACGAACGACGCCCGCGACATCAGGGGTGATGGAGCCAAATCATCTTCCCACTCCCTCTACTAGGAAGGGTGGAAATCCATAATTTGGAATAAACTAGGGTTCATCACTGGTAAAGAGAAGGGTAAGCGACTCTTTATTTCCATTTATTAATAACGTGTTGTTGGGTAACGAGGTATTGGGCTGGCCTACCCACCTGCGTGTCGCATGTCCCCAATGAGGCCCAAGATGACCAACCCATTGGCTTAGGCCAGTTCCCAATAGGGTAGAGTGGACCACAAGTGGTTTTCTAGCATATAGTGCATGTTTCCTTATGTGGAATCGAACCCGGAACCTCGGGGCCAGGACTCCACCACCTTTAACCAACTCATCTATGCCCCGCGGGAAAACATGTTGTTAGGTAATGAGGTATTGGGATGGCTTGCCAACCTGCACGCAGCATGTCCCCAGCGAGGCCTAAGCTGGCCAACCCTTGGCCATAGGCCAATTCCCAATGAGGTAGAGGGGCCAACGAGTGGTTTTCTAGCATATAGTGTGTGTTTCCTTGCGAGGACAAGATGGTTAGTTTTTTATCCACATCCATGTTTTCCTACATGGATTCTTAAAATATTTTATCTCGATTGGCCTTGGAAGTTCTATTTCATTCTTTTAAGTTATACTTTAATTGAATATTATTTCTAAGTGGTATTTTCAATGAATTTACTAAGACAAAATTTAAAATCGAGAGGACGCAATTTCCAAAAGGGGGGAAGGATGTAACATCCCAGTATTTAAAGAATAAAAAATTAACATATCTATTAATATATATGATTAATATATTAATTTTAACTTAAATGGTTAAAAAATTATATCATACTCGACACGCAATAACGGGTTTCTCCAAAATCTTACGTTGTACACAACGTTGAGTTATGCTAAAAAATAATACAATAATATTACTATTATTTTAAATGGTAGTTAATGACTAGAAATTGTATTGGCGGGAATTAACTGAGCTAACTAAAATATTATTACACATTTTTAGTAAATTTTATTACATTAATCAAATAAATTATAGAGTGTTAAAATGAGAATGAACCAAATTTTAAGCATAAAATACACTAACATTTTGAAAAGGACATTTTACCACCTTTTGATGACGAACTATTTTTAAATATAGGTATTTCCACATATATATGTTCTATTAGACAAAATAAACTTATTCTTTTGAAACAGTGCATCAACTGGTTGAAATTATGGTTTTTTTATAAAATCGATATTTTAATGAATTGTGAATAATAATGCATTTTAATTCAAAACTGCATTTTCATCTAATTTATGTATATAGTTATATTGTAATTTTAATTAGTTTTAATGTGTAATTGATTTTGTTTTTATTATTTAATCACATTTATTTCATTTTAAATAATTTCACATTAAAATTAGACATAAACACATGTCTATATTTTGATAGTTTTTACTTCTTAAAAACCTGCCTTCTGGTTTTGACAACGAGAAATGATTTAAAATTAATTTATTCTAATTATCTATTTTGAATTTGTAAAAATGGATTCCATATTTATAATCAAAATTTATATATTTTTTAAATAGTTTCCTTTTATTTTTCAAAATAACGAATCGTATCATCAGTAATTATTATTTTTTACCGTGGCTAAATGGTGAATCAGGTAAATTAGGGTAAAAATTAATAATATAATAACATAAAACTATCATAACACATGTCCTAATCTTATTAGATGATATATTTATGAACATGATCATTATTTTCTTTATTTTAGGACTCCATGGATCCAATTGGGTGTGATAATTACATGTTATAATAATTAATTTAAAGTAAAGAGAAATATAACATAAACATGTATCTTTTTTAAAAAATGATTTTAAGGAGGAGTTATATAACTGATCACTTTGAGTATAAATAGTTATTATAAATCAAAAAATATTTCCTACATAATGGTATTTTTTTTTAATTTTCATTCATTAAATAAATATTTTTATTTATGACACAATGATGATTCAGTGATTACCTTATTAATGATCGATCCAAATAAATGATATTATAAATATTAAAATAAATGTAATTTGAACATTTTGATGCCATAAACTAATTTTTTGGATTCTTATGAGATGTTATATTTGAATTAACAACGTTCTTTTTAAGGACTAATTTTATTATGACTTTAACCAAAATAAATTAAGGAATAGTGTCAAAATTGACATAAATGAGTTTTCAAAACAAATAGTATTTTAATAAATAATATAATGGTCATAAAAATCATATATTAGGCAAACTAACTTAGATAATGCTAAAAATATAATTGATTATCCACTTGAGGTTCTCTTGGAATTTTATAGTAACAATATTAACCATACAGTGCAAATATACATGAAGGCATGGTAAGAGTTAATTTTTTTAACTAAACTTTAATGCCAAAAGATAAGTTTAAATTTGTGACATAAATTTTTATAAAACCAATTGGTTTAGAGTATTTCGTCCCATAATCATCATATTCTATAAATATATCCCTTTTGAACTATTATAATTTGAAAATAAATTTATAATGAAATAATAATTCAATACTTTCCTAAAATGCCCCTCCTCCCTCTTATACAAGGACACCACCTCTACCCACTTACTCCCACCTATCAAGCCTATTGTCTTTCCCAAAATATGCTCAAATTAGATCCCAAAATCCCTCCATTCTCATATAATATTTACATTTGGTAGAAATGAACTCAATAATTTCTTTTGGCTCAAATAAATAATAGTTACCCGATTTA
This sequence comes from Viscum album, assembly GCA_963277665.1. Lineage (NCBI taxonomy): Eukaryota > Viridiplantae > Streptophyta > Magnoliopsida > Santalales > Viscaceae > Viscum > Viscum album. The sequence goes on along the minus strand of OY728147.1, from coordinate 1,507,537,981 downwards.
GTGCTAATGTCTTCTCTCAAGTTTCTTTCATTTATTTTACTTATTCAACCCCCAAACCTATATTTTATCCCATGTTTTATAAAAAAACTAGTATACTTAATATACTTGTAATTTTTATTATAATGATTTTACATGCACTTACACTCTACATTATCTAATGGATATAGAACATAATGCATCTTTGTACAGTGAACTACTACCTCACGAAATGATGATTGTTCCTTTTTCTCCTACCACTTATGATGGAGGAAGTTATGATTGAAGAATATTTATATATAATATATATTATATTTACATTTTACCTATTCTTTTTTAATTTTTATTTATAAATTACCTTTTATCATTCCATGTTGTGTAAATACAATAATTTCGTTTGAGGGAGTGTAGATTACCACCCCATCAATGTAATGTAACTGATTACCCTTATAAATGGAATGTATAAAAGATGGTTATATTAGACCTATGAGAAATAAATCACATAAATATAATATTGGAATTAAAATATACATTTGTATCATTTGATTATTCTTATCTTAATATGAAAAATAAATGAAAGTAGCTTTCATGAGTACGTAAGGCCTTCTGTCTCCATGAATAGTGCATTTCATTTCTTATATCCAAATATTGTGGATATTTTAAAGACAAATATAATGGATATATATGATATTTAATTCATGAATAATATTCTAGAGATTATTTACTTTTTACAACATTTGATATTCACATCAAAACAAGTTCATTTTCGACCCAAGTACTAAATATTGAAAAGACGACCGATATGAACATAAATAACTGTGTAATTTTTATGACATGGTAATAAGTGATATAAAAAGAATAATGAACATGAAAAAGGTTCTCAGTAAATTATAAATTTCCCTAATTTTATTATTGAGGAACATAACAATTGTACGTGATGATTCGAACTCAAGGAAAAGAAATCATAACTCAATCTCCATTGATTAAGTAAAATATCAATGTCATTGGTTATGTTATTATATGAATATGTGTGATTTAACCGGGATTTATTTACCGTAAATATCCACTTATATTTTGTGTATTTATATTTTTTCACACATAATTTTGTCATTGATTTATCCTAATCTATTGATACAATCTTTTAAGGGATTTCGACTCAATATCCTTTCATTTATGCATATTTTTATAATATACATTATCTTATTTTATACAATTTATAATAAACCACTTTGTATTTTAATTAAAATAGAATACTGTTTCTACAAATCATTTTACTGAATGAGAAAAAAGAATGTTTTTAACAAATGTGGAGACAATTACTTCTCCTCCAACATAACCATTATTTGATTTTTGGCTTCCTCTATAACGATACTATAAATTTAAGCTATAGATAGAGACTTATAGACATGTTTTTATAGTTCTGGGGCTATATCATTTTTATTACCATGGTTAAAATAAACCTCAATGGGTATATCAATTTTATATCATGGCTTTCATTTTATTCACAATCTATATCGGGCTCATCCTCCTCCCCCGATCCGCAACCCAGTCATCACACAGCCTTCTTCCCTGATGACCTCCCCTCTTCCCCATCCCCCAACAACCTCTCTCACAGTGGTGCCCTCCTCCCCAAAGACCACTCTCACAACAAAACCCTCCTCTTTGATGACCTCTCTCACCATGGCTCCCTCCTCCCTAACGACCTCTATCACAGCGACACCCTCCTCCTCGACGCTTCCAATCAATGTCACCCTCCACGGTAGTTTATGGGTTTAATTATTATTTCAATCACATTAATGTTATCAAAATATATCATTATAGGCTAAAAATTAGGATTTAGACAACATTATTATCTTCCAAAGATCTATTCTACAAAATTTTGCATTTCAAGACCAAACGATCATGATTTATTCATCCCTAAAAAACCGAACCAATCAACCATTATCATATTTGATATCTGTAATAAAATTTTTATTTTAGGTCTAGTTTGAGGTACATCTTCTATCCAAAAAATAAAAATTAGAAATGTATATATCATTTAAAAAAATATTTGAAACATTTTCCTTATGATATCATTTCATCTTCTTCTATGACCATTGATGAAAATATTCATATGTTTGATTCTTATAACGTTATTTTTGTTCAGGACACTCCCTTTCGTCATAAAAAATTTAAAAAATATTTTTTTTTTGAATATTATTTAAGCTACTGATATCCTCTTTTATGGGTCTCATGAGTCACCTCTGGTTCGACCTTAGTGGATGAGTAGCCATCATTTTTCCTATATCCATCATACCAAAAACACTAAATGTTAAAATAATAAGATTCTGATTGAAAAAATATTGCCTACTATTTTTGTTTTGTTTCTCTCTAAAAAATCATTTTCCATGTTGAAATCTTGTTTGATTTAACTAATTTTTTTACAATAAAAACACCTAATATTATGTTTCATTATCCCATTTCTGATAGCTTTATAATTAGGCTATTATGATTATCCCAATTTTACATTCCACAAAATATTGTAGGCCCTTGTTCTCGAATGAGGTTTGGTTTTATAATTCTTTTTATCACATTACATATTATATTTAACATTGTTTTATTGGTGAAACACCTTTTGAATAGAAAAAGTGACTTTAGAAAAACTTCCTGGTATATATTTTTATTCAATAAGAACTTGTTTCTTTGAGTATCAAAATTTCATGTTAGGTGTAAAGATTCATTTCCATTAATCACACTTACACCACCAAAACCTGACTTCTACATCATGTTCTTTATCCTTCCTAACCAATTATTTTACAGTATTGTCCAAAACATCATTCATTCACACTCATTCCTCCGCATTGATCTAGATATCTACTCCTTTTCTAAGTTATGAAAAAATCCAATTCTCAATTTTTAATCAATTCTATCAATTCTAATTTCTCAACCTCTGATTGTTGTATATAGAGATTTGGTTTAGGAAATAATACATTTTTTTCATGGTTTTTTCCCTATATTTGTGATGTTATTGTTGGGATACCTCAATTAAAACATTTAGGACAACTCGCCCTAATAAATCATTGTTATTACGATCACTATTGTCAGCTAATTTTTTATCAGTAACATTTACTAATACATCTTAACCATAGTACCTACAATTATCAACTTTTTCCACATTAGACTCATCTAAACATCCAAATTCATGGGAAAAACTATTTTTCTTCTTGATGAATTTTAATTTCAGTTATCTCTTGTTTTTTATCACTTTTTTTAAAAAATATTCATGAACACCTCATCATCATCTTCTTGAAGGTTTTTAAAACACATAGAAATGAGGTGAACTATATAGAAATATTGGAAACAATCAAAAGGAAGCTTGGATTTGAATTTTAATCTTATCCTCTAGGTTTTGGGAAAAATTATATCACATAATTTACCTCATAATCTTATAGAAAAAATATAATAAATAATATACCCATTTCCTTGAATAAAATATCATATGAAATTTTCTTTTCTCTGTTATCAATATCATCATTTCTTATTTTATATATGACATTTGTGGTTTTATGGATATAAATAAATACATCCTTTTGATCTTTCTCTACTTGTAATGACACTTTGGGATTAAACCATCATTGACGTATCCTCATGATTCATTTCAGGATCTTGGGGTCAACAATATTTTCCCCTAGAACATTCATGTATTCATCAAAAGAGTTAATATCATTAAATAATGCTTCAATTGATTTGGTCAAACTAAACTTTATATTTTCATATTTAATCAATGTTACATGCATCATAATATAAACTAGAAAAAATCAATATTTTTGTAGAATAGTCATATATTAGTATAAGAGCCTACACATAGAATCAATATGATGATCTTCTTCCTCTTATTATCATTGAAATATCACATGGTTGTTCATAGTAATTTTTCTTTGATACTATAAAATATCAGTTATACATCTCCAAGTTTTCCGCTCATGATTTCTTAGAACATTACCTTTCATTTTTCATATATTCTCTTCTCTAAATCCAACATTTGTACAATTTCATTAAATTTTAAAGAAACCTCCATGATTTGAGATGTCACATATGTTATCATACAAACTCAGAATCGCTAACTCATATTCAAAGTTTTATTCTTCGTTGTGATCAGAATAAAATAATCATGGTTGGTTAAATAAAAAATAAAAAGGAGTTGAATGAGTTTTTAATAGAGTAAAATGTTTCATGTAATGATAATTATTATATTATAATCATCCCATTAAACCTTATACTCCATGAATTCTAGTTTCACTATATCGTTTGGTAATCTAGCACCTCACTGAAATTGAAAAATTTATTATGAAATGGTAAAATCTCATTCTTTTCTCTAGATCATTGGAGATGGTTTATTTTGAGGAAAGGGGTTTCTATTTAGTTTATTTTTTTTTATCACCATACTATTCTATAGGGCATAATATTTTTGTTTTGGTATGGGGGATGAGATTTCTTTTCTTTTTTATATTCCATGTATAACTCTCTTATCTTCGGTTTGGTGTTGGGAGTTTGGATTGAGGGGAGTATATGTTGTATGTTTATGATTCTTTTTCGTTCCACATTGTCAGTTTTATCATGACTTTATTTTTATATTGTTTTAAATCTTTATCTTTTTCATTCACATCATGATATACTTATACCAATATATTATAATGAAATGATGTAAATATATACTACTAATACTATGTGTTATATTTTGGGAAATGGGAATTATTTTTTTTAAATGAATTGAAGAAATATAATCCCAAATGATGATGAAGTGTATGGAAAGATAACATTTTAACATGATTCTTAATTATACTATTTTTAGTTATTATTTATAGAATATATATTGCAATGTTGTATTGATGATATTATGTTTAATAATATGTGTAAAAATAATTGATTTAATAATGGGAATATAATGTAAATTAAAATAAATATAGGAACTATAGATTCAATAACATGTAAATGTTTTTCTAAATCTCGTTCTCTTGAGATAAATTTGAGGGATGGTTCATGCTTAGAATGATAGTTCCATCATTTACATTTAAAAAGAGTAGTTTAGATGTGGTATAATTATCATTTTTATGTGAGATTGGATGTTTTTATTAGTCACATGAGAGTATCCATTACATTTCAATCATTTTTTCCCATAGGATGGTTTTCTTTTATTTTTGGGTGGGGTAGAGAGAAATTTTAGGGAATAAGAGAGGCACAAATGTTTCGTTTTAGGGTAATTCCATTTGATGTGTCTTATGATGAGGTGTGTAAGACATTAAGAGATATGTGGGATTGTTTATCAGAGGGTTGGGTATGTCTTAGTGATGGTATTCGTGATATATTACGGCTGAGATTTAGGCATGGATTTTATATGTTGGATAGCTATTGGAATTGGGTTTCATTACCATCATGCCTTATGGGTTGAGCCCACTATTTTTTTCTTCTCTCTTCATTCATTGGGTTTCGTATGTTTTATATATATAACCATACCTACATGGTATTTTCTTATATGGTTCATGTCTTTTACTGATGGTAGAAATATTGTATTTGAGTTAAGTAGATCTAGTATTAGTAGAGCGTAGTAGTTCATAGTGGTGCTTAACATGTTTGAGGGTCATATCCTTGTAACCTGAGCCAATCTCTACCCTTTTTTTCCTTTGTATTTGTTCTTAGGTTGAAGACTGTGTATCATTTAAGTTAGGTAAATTATTTTTCTCCTTTTAATTTTTAATTACTTTTCTATCCGTGGATTTAGTTTCTAAAGGATTTTTCTTATAATGAATAATGTATATAGGGGGTGCATGTGCGGGGTAGTGGAGTTGCAAGTGGGGGAGGGTTGGGGTATGTGAGGGAACTGTGGGTGAAATTTGGGGTGCAGTTCAGGTGAAGGGGGAAGGGGGTGTATAGGGGTAGTGGGGGTGAAGGGAGGAAGGGGGTAGTGTGTAGGTGTGGGGAGGGGTAGGGGAAGGGGGTGTCTAGGATAGAGGGTGGGGGTGTCTATGGGAGGGGGTGTTCAGGAGGGTGGGTGGTGGCGTCCAAGGGGGAGGGGGAGGGTGTACATGAGGGGGGGGGGGGGGTCCTGGGGGTGGGGGAGGGGTTTCAAAGAGGGGGTGTCCTATTGGGGGTGTTTAGTGGGGTAAAGGGGGATAGGGGAAGTGTGTAGGGGGAAGGGGTTCAAGGGAAGGGGTTTTTTTAAGAGTGTGGGAGTGTCCAGGCAGTGAAGGGGGTTGGGGGTAGTGTGCAAGGTGTGAGGGGTGAAGGGGGAAGGGGCAGGGGCAGAGATGGGGTAGGGGTGCATTGGGAGGGGGTTATCCATGATGGGTGTCTACGGGGAGTGTCTATGGATGAAGGGAGATACAGGGTAGTGTGAAGGGGGAAAGGAGGGGGTAGAGGGAAAGTGGAGGGGGATGTCCCAGAGGTGGTTGGGGTGGCTATCCAGGGGGTGTCCAAGAGGGTGGGGTTGTCCATCGGGTGGCTGAGAGGGGGTGTATAGGATATAAGGGGAGTGGTTTCGAGGAGGGATGGGTGCCTAGAATGGAGGGGTGTGTTTGGGGGAGGTTGGGGGATGTACAGGATGGGGGTGTCTAGTAAGGGGTGTTCACGATAGAGGGTGGGGGTGTACAGGATGTGGGGTGTCCAGAGGGTGTCTAGGAGTGAGGGCGTGTCTAGGGGTTGTCTAGTAGAGGTGTCTAGGGGGTGTCCAGGAGGGTTTCCATGAGTATGGGTGTGTCTAGGAGGTAGTAGGAGAATTTTCCATGAGGGAGGGGAGTCAATGGGGTGTCTAGGATGGGAGTCTCTTGGAGGGGGGTCTAGGAGGGAGGGAGTGTCTAGGGGGTGCTCTGGAGGGTTAGTGTCTAGGAGGGTGTCCAGGGGGTGTCCATCAGAGAATTTTTAAAAAAGAATAATAGGTCATTATCCAAAAATATATGTTTTAATGTGGGTGTTTGAAGTACACCCACATAATCTTATTTGGTCATATAAAGGTGTGACTATTCGAGATGTTTTTATAATTTCAATCATTTATGAATTCCCTTAACAATAATATTTGTTATGATTTTTTATTAACATGTTATTTATTGTTACTTATTATATTATAAAATAATATATTTAATGTTAATATATTCAATTGATTATTTATTTAATGTATGTTTTTATGCTCCAGAATGGATAGATAATGGATGTACAACATTGATCAGATCACTGATTAATTTCTGAAGGAGTTTTGATATTTCTTGATATTTTCATTCATTAATGATTCATGTGGACAATTTATTTGATTCCCTTATTTTGATTGTGTTGGAAGACCATGGTTAACTCGTGAATAAGTGAATTACCATATAACTAAACATGGTTTCCAAAAAAATTATCATGTGTCGTATCACAATCAAGAAAAAGCGCAAGTGGTGAATGACATCGATTCAGTGGAAAGGATTGGTATGAAAATCTATGTTTTGATCAGTTTCTTATTATTTCTGATGATATATCCTCTTCAAGACTAGTTCAAGAGGAAATTAATACCAAAACAGAGTTTTCATTGATTAATTAGGATGCCGATGTTGTGAGTGTTATAAATCTCATGGAAGATGCAAATACCCTAGTATATCAGACAGGAGGAAAAATGATAAAACATAAGTTTTTAATTAAATTATTTAATGGGAAGAAAATTTATGGATTTATTAATACTGCGGTCTACTATACCCTTAAATTTATTAAGGATTTACTTTTTGATGAAGCATGTATTCCAGAAAATGATTACATGGCATCAGAGTTGGTTGAAAATTTTGGATTTTCATATATTAAGATTTGTTCTTTCCCCAAAGATAGTTGTCTGTTATGGAAGGAAAATGTAGTGTTGAGTCTATTAATATAGTGTGGCATATCAATGAGGAAGACTAATAAAGACAGAACTCAATCTAGCATAACTGAGAAAATGATGCAGCACATCCCTTTAATTCCCAGGCATCAAAAAAAATTTATGTCTGAATAAATGGAAAAGAATACGAGATAGCATGAAGATGAAATAAATAAGGATAATGATGAAATGGTGCTTCCGACATATGGGTTGGCTTCAAATAAATTTGATATGTTACATCCTGGTTTTTTAACTGACCCATGAAATGTTAGATTGGGATTATCCTGTGATGTTTTCAACACATTTTTTCAAATTCAAACTACACATAGTTCTTAGCCTATTTTCACTCAAATTTTTAACTTTACTTCAAGGATATGTATGAGGAATACATTTACTATCATGATTATAATGATATCTAGACCCAGTGATCATAGAAATGATATTGATATATACTTGCATCCTTTAATAAAGGAGTTAAAGGAGCATTGGATTGTTGGTTCACAAACATAAGATTAATTCAATAAGGAGTACATAATGTTTCATGTATCTTTATTATTGATGATAAAATATTTCCATACCTATAGAATTATTTTGGGTTGGAGTACTAAAGGAAAATTATCCTTCCCTATTTGTATGAAAAATAAACATTCCCAAAGATTAAAGTTTCGATGAACTTTTAACTTTATAGGGAGTCAAATATTTCTACTGATGGATCATCCATACTGGAAAAATCAGAGATAGTTCAATAATATCGATGAGACAGATGAGGTGACTCAATGAATATGAGGGAATTATATTGTTAGGAACATGATTATTTTAATTGTGTTCGTGGAATAATTCAATCAATTATTAGAAATGGAAAACCTGTTAATTCGAATTCCATTAGCAATTGGAGAAAGAAAAGAATATTCTTTGAGTTTCTGTATTGGTCATGGAATTTATTTTATCATTGTTTATATGTAATGCATATTGAGAAAAACAATTTTGAGATGTTACCTGATAATATTTTAAATTTGAATGGAAAAACAACAGATGATTTGTAGTCTAGTCATGATTTGATGGATTGGGGTATAAGAGAAAAACATCATCCAAAGATAATTTTTCAAAATAAGTGGAATATACCAATTGCCTATTATTCGATGAAAATTTTGGAGAAAAACAATTTTCATCTGTTCATAAAAAGATTGAAGGTTCTAGATGGTTGTCATGTATTATTTCTAAAAGGGTTAATACAGAATATGTGAAACTAAAATATATTAAAATCCATGAATACCATTTCATTTTACATGAGTTGATTTTATTTCCATTCAGAGTTTAAATTTACATAATGTTATAGTTTTTGTGACTAAGTTATACCATTTTTACCGAGACCTTTATTCTAAAATACTGAGCAGAATTTCTATTCAAAAATTAAAGAGAGATGCACTAATTATTCATTATAACTTGGAGAAAATTTTCCCACTACCATTTATCACATGTGTGTTACATATAACAGGGAATCATCCCATAGATGTTCTTTTTTGTGGTAATATTTCGAGTTGATGGATGTATCATAAAGAAAGAACGATGTTTACATTGAAATATTATGTGAGAAATAATTATCACCCTAATGGCTCTATTTTAAAATGTTTTTTTGCACAAGAATTGCATGGATTTTTGTTTGTCATACTTAGATAACATCACTACAAGGTATAATCAACTAATGAGAACTAAGAATAGGCAATATGATCCCATTAAGCCTAAATTTTCTTTACCTACCCAAATAGGGGGATATCGGGATTGTACTCGTTGTGTACTTTAATAAGGGAAACTGGGAAATGGATTATCATACAATATTATTCAATTTTTTTGTGTTTGATTATTATATCAATTAAGTTAACTAATAAATATGAAATTTTTCATTTTTTTTATTTCTTTATATATTATAACATTTTAAATCTTTCATATTAGTTGAGAACATTAAGATTTTTTTAAAAATATACATCATTATCTATCAATTAAGAGGAATGAACTGTTGCACATCAAAGAATTTGCTGCTAGGTTAATGTCACACCCGGTTTTTTATGTTTTTGTTTTGATCCGATTAATTTGAAATCCCAATAATTTTTTTGGGGATTATGTGAGATTAATTTTGAGTTTTTAAGTTTCATCTATGTTTAATCACCTAATTTTGGTTCCCCATTTCTTATTTATGAGTTTTTGGAGAAAGGGTGGTTACTTCATGATTTGGGCCAACCGTGAGCCCATTTCCATTTAAAAAAAAATTGTTTCTTTTATAAATCATCTATTTTCAACATTTTTCACCAATTAAACTTCCCACAAGGCCTCAACTGATATATTCAAACTACAATATCCTTTTGGACCCCTTAATAATTCATAATAATAATGAAGTTGGGTTACTTATTTAGGCATTGGGCCAGCCCATGGGCCCATTTCCTATTTTTTTAAAAAAATTATTTTATATCTAATTCAATAATTAATATTTTTTAGTGCTTCTACTTCCCACCCGAATCCAATATCCCTATCCTCAGGCCCAATATCTATTTTCCCCATTTGGAGCTCAGAATAGTCGCAGAGTGGGGAATCATGCTCAATGTCTCTCAAATTGCCAACAATTGACAAGGTAAATTGTATCATTCATAAATCAATCTATTCATACTATTTTACCACCAATATTCATTTACTGGTTCGACCAGACCATAGGAGTCTCTCTATGAAGTTTCAATCCATTCCCTTTTATCTATGGGTGTAGATATAGTGGAATACGAAGAGATTTCTATTGGAAAGGGTGAGATTCCTTCTCCTTTATCCTCCATCTTCTTCATCCTTTCATTATTTCTTGGTTAAAAAATCCCCCCTAGTCCTGTTTCATTTATGGTTCTGTTATTACATGATTTTTTATGGGGTTTTTATTCATTTTGGTTTCTTCACCATAGGTTTAAGGTTACTAAACCCTCAGATGGTGTTTTTGGGAGTGCGTTTCCATTACGCCACAGATTTGAGGTAGGATGTCTCCTACACAAGCCTTTATCATTTAAGTTTCATCATTATCATACTATTATAACCTTATCTATATTCTCTTTGCTGCTGTGAAACCTTGGTTTAAAATTTTTTGTGTGCAAATTGTGTTTAATGAATTATTTTGTTAAAAGTATAGTTGATTGGGTTTAAATGTGCACTCCTCTTGTTTGATAAATTATTCTGTTAGCTTCTGCACTTGGTTTATTGTATTTTGAATATGTTTTATTATCTTAAATAACTTTATGGCATGAAAATGGTATTTTATCACTTTTTAAATTTTTAATATAAGTTGTTTTTTAAAAGATTTCATGCCACGTGTTCGGTAAATTGCCTGGTTGGCTTTTATATGTCTAGTGCAATTTAAAATTATTTATTTGGATTTATAAATAAATAGGGAGAATATAAAAAAATTATTTTGGGATTATTTTATGGATTTTCAATTTAAATTTGGTTTTACAAATAAATAGTTTTTGGTTTACAACATGTTTTGGCCCGAGTTGCCGAAAAATAGCCTATTTCACATTCTTATGAAAATGGTTGTGTTTTGAATATGTAACCTGAGTATTTTATGGGATTTATGAATGTTGTTTGATGATGTATATGGTGTGTATACAACTCTTTATAAAAATTTAAATTCATATCTTTTTCAAATGGTAGTTTTGGGATAATGTTTGAAGGCAAGTTTGGCCTATCCAAAAAATTAAGAATGAGTGTTTTACTTGTATATACCATGTTGTGTCAATTGGGATTGTTTTATCATCCATTAAATGATTTTATTAAATGTTTTTAGAGATTTAAAATATGGTTGGGTATTTTCTAGTTGTTTTTATATAATTCATATAGTGTTTTTGAATGAGTTTTATGTGCAAAATGTTAATACACTCCTTGAAATTGTTTTACAAAAACTTATAGTGGTTTATTGATTCGTTAAAAAATGTGAAGAATGTTTATGTGATATTTGTGATTTTATGGTTTGGGAGTGGAATATGAATGTGAAAGGTGTATTTGATAAGATTTGTAACTTGATTGAGAACTAACGGGAATCCCGGGTATCTAGGTGGGCGGACGTGTACTGGTATGCTAGTGATTCTGTGTGGTTTGGCCCCTATTTCACATAGCAAGTTTGACGATAACAACACTAAATAAATTATGATGACGATGTTTTTGGGGGACCACTAGGATATGGGTGTGCTCCCTACTAGTGGATCATGTGCACTAGAACATATATTTATTATGGTTACTTTCCCTGAGATACGAGCTACCTGGGTCTCACAACTAACTTGTGTCTAGGGGTGTTCCTGTGAGTTGTGCTCATTGGCTATTTTGTACTCACCATCGGCATAAGGTGTGTTTTATTGTTAAATTTAGTAGTATGTCTTATTTATTTAAAAATTTTCAATCTTTAATTTAACCCTCATTGAAACAATTTTCATTTGGGAGTTTCACCTCTTTGAGAAATTGTTACTTTCATTTTTGTTTATTTAACATGCATGTTTTTGTCTGATAATTATTATAGCATGGAACCTCATTTGAAAAAAAATACATTTATATCTTTTATTTAAAATTATAAATTTATTTTTCTTTTATTTTAATGGAAGTTTATTAGTAATAGAATATCGGGCCAACCCATTGAGTTTTAATACTCATGCCTATGGTTTTCATCTATTTTTGACCCTTTTGCAGGTTTCAGATCTAGTTTGATCACCATGGGTGATTTGTAATAATTTTTTTGGAGAATGACCAGTGTGGTCACATGGAGTTCATTGGTTAACTAGTTTGGTCAGTTGAGATTTTTTTTATATGTACATTCAATTTCTTATACAAATAATGTTCTGATCAATTTTTATATAATTTTTTTGGGATGTCCATTTCATTTTTTTGTTTGTTTGATTGTTTATATATGGGATAAATCATTCTCTTGTGTACTCTAATGATTTCCTTGGTGCTTGTCACCATCCCGGGAGTATCGGGAATGCCTATCGAGACTTGTCACGAGCTGGCCTGGGAGACCGGTTCTGGGTTGACTCGGGCTGGTTCATGACAAAATGGTATCAGAGGAGGTTGGCTCTTAGCAAACCATTCTTTTAGAGTACCCTTGTTATTTGGGGATGTCAAGGTAGATGGAGTAGGATTTTTGGAACTTTGGGGGTAACTGTGGGAAGAGCGTCGTGAAATCTTGCTCATTCGGATCCTCTGGTTTCCATGGGAAGTCTAGTTTTATTAGTGTCCTTTGTTCTTGATGTTTTTTTGGTGTTGCGATATGAGTATGAGAGTCTGACTAATGGAATCTGTGATCTCTTCGGGACTAGAAATCCATGTGGAGTTGGGGCATGGTTTTAATAAGTATCTCCGTGTTGGTTTTGTGTTTGACATATGACCTCCAACCATATGGTCAAGTCACCCACCGACACTAGTTCCCTTTTGTGGGTTTCTTGGACCTTTCATGAATTCTGAATTTTTTTTGGAAATCCTTGTGTAAGAATTATGGATATGGGTTTTAAAGGAATGATTGGATTTGAAAAAGTAGAAAGGGGGTTTTCAGAAATTAAATATAAGAATGGTTTTGGTAAGGTTGCGTTTTTTTAAACAAATTTTGGGGAGGAAGTGGAAATGATTTAATGGGATATGATTTTACAAAATATAAACTTGTGGTTTGTTGAAATAAAATGTTTTGAAAGTGTGAATCATTTTAAATTAATTTTGAATCTTTGATTTAAATGGGCTGTTGAAAACTGTTTGAATCTGATGAATACGTTTTGGAAATTTGGTTTTGTGTGGCTGGTGTTTTTCTGGAAAGGGGTTTTGGCTTTTGTGGTTGTCAGATTATGAAAAGAAACCTTGCTGAATTTTTTTAAAAATGGGAAAGGGCTACTTGGAATAGAATGGTTGTTTATCAAATTTCTATTAAATGAAATGGATTTTTTTAATCAAGTGGTTCTTGAGGAAGTGTGGTTTGTTTTGTGGAATATGAAAAGCGTTTTTGACTTGGTAGTTGGTGTTCCTTTTGACAGTACATGATTTTTGGAATGATGTTGTTTTGTATTAGCCTTTAGTGTTTTCATGGGTTCTCACATGCATGGTTTTATTGATATCTAGAAGGATGGCCTATATGGAATGGTTTTTGAGTTCCTGGGGTGGCACATAAATGTTCATGTGAGTGAGACTTGATGAAACACCATTGGTGAATGTGAAAATCCACCAAGTTACATTTTTTCAAAAGTTTTATTAGCTGAATAATTGTGGTGTTTATTTTTAACTGACAGTTATGTGGATGGTTTATCCTATGACTTAGATGTTTTGTCTATTCATTATAATTTTTTATGATCTATAATTCATACTCTGGTTGCATCTTCAAATGGGATCTTGTTGGTGGCACAGTTTTGGATTAATGTTCAGTGGGTTTATAAAGTTGTGTTGGATGTTGTGATGTCGCCACAGATAGTTATATGTTTTCAGGATTTCTAATTGATAAACCAAATGATTCTTTCTCATGTTTCACAAGATATAACCACCTTCTAAAATTATTCATCATCCCATTAGTTTAGATATAAATCTATTTGGGATCGATTTAAAATGCTTCCAGTTCATCATAATTCTTGTGGACATAACAGTTTTGTTTGCTGATGTTGATGCATTTTTCCATTCTCGTTGTCCATTCGGCTCCTCATTCCGAGTGAGATAGAATTTTTATATATATATATATATATATATATGAGTTAGTATTTATATGATAGTGTTTTTGGAGCAAGTGAGTTTTTTTTGAGTGGTGTGATACTTAGCACTTGACTGCGGGGAAGCAGATGCTTCATGATTTAGGGCTCCAGCCATAGGCCTTGGAGTGAAGCTTGTCACGTAGTCAAGAAATCTATAGAGGTGTGGGGTGCTTGTACAGGATCCTTCCTCCACCATTGTGGTAAATTATTTTCTATGTCTATATTTTGGTTCCACATTACTATGAATTTCCATTTGTCACAACAAGTGTGGTGGACTTACCCCTCACATTGTGTCTATGGTTATGCCTTCATTGATGTGGGTTTCAGATCAATGACCCTTTGTGGACTGCCTCTATAAATCGGGTGTGGTCCTGGTGTTACCTATTCATAGGTGGAGAGTTTTGTGTAGTTCCTGGGTTTCTGTTGTGGTTCTAGTGGCCAAATTATTGGGTCCCCTTCCCTCCCCTCCACGAGTGGTGGGGGTTCGGATCCGTGCTGAAAGAGTTGGCCAAGTTCTCATCCACTCTATTTGGAAGTGAGTGGTTTAAATGTTCATGTTATAACCCTATTTACATGGTTTTTTGGGTTATTTTGGGATATTTTTTTTTGGAATTGTTAAAGTGAGGTAATGTTGAGTTCTTGATTTTTTTTGTTAGTTGGGTTCTAAGAGTGGGGAGACTGACCACTGGTCTCGTTGATTTGTCCTCCTATAAACATGTCTAGTGCTAGTTGTTTTTTAATTTTGGGGATTACATTCTATACTACCATAGATTCCTTAGTTTTATTGAGTGCTCTTTATTTTGGGTGATTGTTTGTTTCATTGGTAGAAGGCCCAATAATCGGGTACTTGGCTTGGTTGTCGAGGTGGTGGCTTGACCATTCCGCTGATTTTCACAAAGTGGTTGGGATTTTATGATTTGTTTGGGAAATAGGGTTAAGTTATGTTGATGGAAAATGTTATTTCACTACATTGATAGGTTGGATCATGTTGATAAGAAATCCTTAGGTGTTTATCTTTCATCTAGAAAGTGTTTTGTCTTTCCGGGGAACGAAAGCATTAATGGTGGGGAGAATTGTAATGGCCCGGACCTCTCTGGTCCATTACTTTGAGAAAATGTGGTGTTGGAGGTGTTCCGGGAGGTCAATGTGACTTATCCCCAACACTTTGCCAAAATTATAGTTCTGTGAACAGTGTTTCCAGTTTTATGAACAGTATCGGTGGACTTCTATCGTTAGACTTGAACAGTGTTTCTATCAGTGATCTTCTATCGGTGGACTTCTATCGGTGGGCTTGAACATTATTTCTATGGGTGAGCTTCTATCGGTGGACTTCTATCGGTTGACATGAAAAGTGTTTCTATCGGTGAGCTTCTATTTGTGGACTTCTATCGGTATACATGAACAGTGTTTCTATCGGTGAGGTTTTATCAGTGGACTTATATCGGTAGACTAGAACAGTGTTTCTATCGGTGAGCTTCTATCAGTGGACTTCTATCGGTAGACTTGAATAGTGTTTCTATCGGTGAGCTTCTATCGGTGGACTTCTATCGATAGACTTGAATAGTGTTTCTATCGGTGAGGTTCTATCGGTGGACTTTTATCAGTAGACTTGTACAGTGTTTCCAGATCGGTAGACTTGTACAGTGTTTCTAGATCGGTAGACTTGCCTTTGCCAAATTTTGAGTATGTGAGTGTTTCCAGCTTCTTACAGTTTTTCCCCATTTGACGTTTCCTTTGATGTAAAATAAATTTAAAGCCTTATTTTTAAGGACTCTTAAGCCGATTAAAAGTCCATAAATCCTATATTAATTATCCCTATAGCTCGGGATGTTTTTACTTGGTCAAACTGCATGGGTTAATGCGATCCGTTTTAAATTGAGAATTAACCGAATCGTAAACCATCACCTCATTAAATATTCAAAAAGGAACCAAATGTCATTATCCCTTGTTCTTCCCCTTTGTTCTCAGCTAAGAGACACTAGAACCTTTCAATCATTCCCTTAAGAGTTTCACAATCAGACCCTAATCTTCTGAATGGTTCCGCTCTATTTTGGATGCAACCGAGCTGTATCGGTCAATCTTCCCTATAAGGTATGTTTTATCGTCATTACCTTGGGGATCATCTTATAATGTTTCTCCCTTCTATATTATACCATGTAATTTCCAAGATTCTAATGGGTTTTTTCATGGGGTTGGTTGGTACTGTCATACCGTGGCATCCTCTAGTGGATGCAGTTGTCATGAGAGGAGGATTGTGACCCATTGTGTGGATAAAGGACGTCAAGAACTATTCGAGGTAGGGGATTCATAGCTTCTCTAATTTTATATGTGAAATCATATAATTAGAATGATTTATCCCTTTCGATCGCAATGAAATTGACCTAATTAAATACTTGAACCGTATTAAAAGAATTGGTTGATCGCATGTTTTTTCTTTATACCGTGATAACTGTTTCCATCATTTTTTGCTAGATAGGGTGATAACAATGATTTCTTTGATTAGTTGTTTGTTCTTGATGGAAATTGATAATGAACGTAAAGATGGAGTTAATTGTTAATTAATTGGCTAAAGATAAAGAATAATTTAAATGAATCTGGTTGTTTCCGTTGTTGTAGTTGTTCTAATTTGAGGTTAATCAAATTATGGAAGTAAGCATGGTTATTTAACTGTGATAGCTTACTGATTAGGTCTCCCATAATCGGAACCTACGAATAACAAATCTGCTAATTCAATATGGATTGAAGAACAGATTGTGTGAGAATTTCTTAAAGTGTTTTGAGTTACCCTCTTGATTATTAAAGGGTCAACAACCCATTGATGTGATGTTTTTTTCTTTCTGCTTGTGCTGTGATGTGAGCCTGTGTGGCTGTTGTGATATGTGGAGGCTTGGGGACTTGTGGTTGTGGTAGCGGATGACGCTTAGGGTGGCGAGATGCATCAGCTTATGCATGTGGGTGTCAGGGAGGACACTAAGGATGATGGTATGGGATGGATGTGATGGCCGGATGTTGGTGGTTTTGTTTGGTTTCTTATCTACTTTACTCTTCTCTACTGCTCAAGACAGCTGGTCTTGCTTAACCTCCTTCCAAAGGAGGCTAGGAAACGTGAGTTATGCCACATGCTTTCCTTGTTTATCATATCGAGGGAGAATGGGTCTATGTTCTTGCTATTGGAGGAAAAGACTCGACGGGTAGTATATCTACTCACCGTGTTGATCCCCCTTTGTGTTTAGTAGCATAGGATGACTTTCTAGAATGCCTAGGAATATGGGAACGCAATTCTGTAATGAATGTTTGATTAAATGGTGATAATCCACGGGGAGGGAGATACTGGAATTTAAAGGTGATGTGAATCTTAAAAAGAGCAATTGATTTTGGTTGTGATGCTAATGAACTTTAATGTTAAATTATTCATTGTTAATTAATGTTTAAAGAATTAATTAACGTACAGTATAACTGATAAAATGATAGTGGAGTAATCTAATAAATCTCTTCAAATGTTTGTGTGCTTATAGGACACCTAGTCTTAGAAGTAGCAGCTTGGAGTCTGAGAGATGTTAGCTGTAGTTGTATCTAAGACTAGGTAATGCCCATAGTGTGGATGTGAGTTATATATATATTCTGTACTTTTTGTGTATCTATACGCTACTCCACCCTGTGGGTAAGGGAAACTAACACCTTGGGGATTCTGAGCCCTAGGGGGTGTTTTCCGTATCATTCTGATGGGAGGTCGAATGGCTAACTACCTCCTTTATCCCCGCTCTCTTCTCTTGGTAGATACATGTGATAATAGGCACAATAGTTAGTTTCCCCATATATGTGTGTAGATGGCTGTAATGGCTTGTGGTTATTTCAGACACATATATTCTACATATGGTATCCTATGGACTACTATAAGTGTAATGTGTATAGGGTGTGATGACTTGAGGATCCATACTCGGTGTATGGGCTATAATGGATTAAGGTATAATACCCGATGTATGATACAAATTATGCAAGTTGTGGTGGCTCCCAGAACTTACCTGTTTACTTTTGGTTGTGAGGATGGTGTGGTGCTTCGCTCATGTGTCTGTGGGCAAGCCTTTGTGGTGCATGAGGTGCAGATTGTGGAGCTTAGCTCAGGTGTCTGCAGGCAAGACTTTGGAGAGAGATACACAGGACGTATGTCGTTGGGGAGAAGCGGAAAACAAGTGGGGAAGTAGTAGAGGGGTACCCTTGATATTATTCATTATATTTTATATTCTTGTATGCGTTACTTGGCGAGAGTGGCCATGTGAGGTTCGGAACTTAGTATACCTGTTTAGGTGATAAGTTAGTTTCACTTGTTGTTCACTAGGCTTTAGCATGATTTCTTTACTTTTTCATGAGAGGCTTGGTGAGGATCCTACTGAGTGTACTGTTATACTCACCCTATGTATATATAAACTATTTTTTTAGGTCACTTGGAGCAGGTTGGAGATCAAGATGGTTACTACTAGCTTCTGGTTGGAGGAGCTGTTCGGGCTTGTGGTCACTGTCATTTTACTTTCTTTTTGGTACTTTTAGTTTCCCCTTTCATTTGTATTACTTTTTCATGACATTTCATATATGTACTTGGGTTTATTTTATATTTCAGTTCTGATTTGGAGTTGGTTGGTGTCTATCTTATCTCTCTCTTCCACATGAGTTCTCTTAGAGGGTAATGCCTCCCATGTGTGTGTTTACTATACCCTCGGTCCTAGTCGCCAACCCGGGGTCTACTGGAGGTGGGACTCAGGGGTCAGTATCTTCTTTCTCACATTGCCGGCCCAGGAGGGGTACACTTTGTGGGGAGGGGGTTGCGACAGAGTGGTATCAGAGATGTGGTTGAGGGATTGGATGAAGTTTGGAGTTAGGCACAGGTGAGGTTGCATGGGATGGTAGGGAAATGGTTTTATTTATGTTTAGCAAGTGGGGTAAACACTGGAGACCAGCAGGGACATAGGCGTTTAGGGCCCCTTATGATCTGTTGCACGGAGCTTTAAGTTTATGATGGCTACTAAACAAAGTGATACTAGTTGCAGGGTAGAGACCTAGGAAAGGATCATGCATCATTCATCTTTGCGGCTGTGTTTGAATGGGTAGACCTTGGGATAGGTTAACGTAAAATTAATAAAAGAGAAAAATTAATTTATTAATGTTGATTCTTCCATATTCCATGCTTAGTAGCTCTAACAGTTGTTATTTTATTGGTATGGCTCCAGGTCAACATCCTCGTCAGGTTTGCACAGAAGATGTCCAGTAGGCTGTTCCAGCAGATCGCCGTCGGGTAGAGGTTGACGACGATTACACTTGGAGGAAGACACTCCGAGAGTTTCAGCGCCAGAGTCTATAGAAGTACGAGGGATCTACTTCA
Source organism: Viscum album (assembly GCA_963277665.1). NCBI lineage: Eukaryota > Viridiplantae > Streptophyta > Magnoliopsida > Santalales > Viscaceae > Viscum > Viscum album. The sequence goes on along the minus strand of OY728147.1, from coordinate 1,507,518,042 downwards.
GATGCAGTCGCAAAAGACTGGTTGAAGGAGGTCGAGATAGGCTTCAGTTAGATTCGTGCTCAGAAGGAACACTGGGTGTCCCTGGTTGTGACGATGATGCGTGGAGCAGCGAGGAAGTGGTGGTTCTTGCTACTCAGGGATTGTGAGGAGTCAGCGATCTCATGGGAGGAGTTTCGAGACTGGTTTAGAGTCGAGTTTCTTTCTTCGACTGTGAAGGCATCCAGTCTCTAGGAGCTTCTTACCCTTCGACAGGGGAGCTCTAGTGTTCTAGAGTTTGGAATCCATTTTAGGAACCTTCTATGATATGCTTCAGACCTGTTACCAGATGAGGAGGCCAGGGCGAGGCATTTCGAGGAGGATTTGTGTCCAGAGATCCAGCGCCAGGTAACCCCATTTATGCTAAAGACGTATCTTGAGGTGTTGGTGAGGGTAGAGGTTGTTGAGAGGACTTTGGCTAGGACCGAATCATCACGAGAGGGGAATCGTCATGATTTCTCAAGAAGAAAATTTGTGGTCTGGGGATCTTGGTTTTCATGGCAGAAGAGTTTCCGTTCACCTCAGGGTAGGTCCCATCCCTTCCCATCTCATTTCTCCAGAGGCAGAAACTATCAAGCCTATACCAAGGGATCAGGTGCTTGTTTTTCTTGTGGTGGTCATGGTCATCAGCAGCGGGAGTGCTCGAATTTTTAGAGTAGTCATCGTGCATCGGGCGCTCCTCTCCAGGTTCCTCCGTTGAGGCAGTTCCAGCCGAGGAAACAACAGCATGTTGCACCAGCTTTAGATCACTAGAGGGTAGATGGAGCATGTAGAGGATAACCCCATGATGCTCCCCATCCTCAAAGAGCAGAGTGCGGCCGTGGTGGTGGTCGTCATCCGGGTCAGAGAGGCCGTGGAGGAGGGCGTGATCAGCTTCATTCTCTACAGTTTCTAGCACCAGGCGAGCCAGATATCGTTCAAGGTACCATTTCTTCTTTTCTACCTTGGTGTATGCCTTGTTTGGTTCAAGAGAAACACACTCCTTCATATCACCTACCCTTTTCCATGCTTTGGGACTTGAGGTAGAGAGGCTTCCAGTGCCCTTGGCATTGACTACGCCAGTTGGAGGTCGAGCCAACATGTTTGAAGTATGTAGAGACTGTGAGCTACTATTGGGGGAACACCGCTCTTGGGGAGATTTTCTATGTTTATGAATACAACCATATGATGTCATAATCGGTGCAGGATATTGTGGATTGCTACAGGAATAAGGTCGTTTTCTTTGATTCATATGGAGAGAAAGTGGTGTTTGTCGGTGAGCGAGATCCTCGGATGGGTCATAGACGAGTTCCATCCTTATCATCCATGATGTCTGAGATGATGCTGAGTTCTTCAGAGGTTCAGTAGTTGGAGTTTCCGAGGGTCGTAGAGGAGTACCCTGATATCTTTCCAAAAGAGGTTTTAGCCTTACCCCCTCGATGGGAGATCGAGTTTGGGATCGAGCTACATCCAGGAGCATCTTCTATCTCTATGTCTTTGTATAGGATGGCCCCTTATGAGTTACGAGAGATATGTATTCAGATTGATGGTCTATTGCAGTGAAGTTTTGTTCAGCCAAGTGTATCAACGTGGGGTGTGCCAGTTTTGTTTGTGAAAAAGGCTGACAGCATTTTGCGGTTGTGCGTCGATTATCGTCGATTAAACAAAGTTACAATAATGAACCGCTATCCTCTCCCACGGATTGATGAATTATTCGATCAACTGAAGGGTGAAAGTTGGTTCTCAAAGATCGAATTACGGTCAGGATATCATCATATGCATGTAAAGGATGAGGATATCTCGAAGACTTCTTTCCGTTGTCATCATGGTTATTATGAGTTTGTTGTAATGTCATTCAGCGTGACAAATGATCCAGCTATTTTCATTGGGTTTAGGAATGTTGTGTTCTGTGAAATCCTGGACATCTTTTTTGTGGTTTTCATCAACGACATCCTTGTGTACTCCACATCTGAAGAGGAGCATGCAGAGCATCTATGAGCTATTTAGGGAGTTCTTCACCAACATAAGTTGTTTGGGAAGTTGTCGAAGTGTTAGTTTTTAGATCGATAAGTTTGATTCTTGGGGAATGTTGTGTCTCAATAGGGAGTAGCTGTGGATCCGTCGAAGATAGAAGTAGTGGTTTCTTGGGTAGCCCCCAATACCGTGTCAAACGTGCGAAGTTTTCTTGGTCTCACTGGCTATTATAGGAGGTTTGTAGCCAATTTCTCCCGAGTTGCGACTCCTCTAATAGCTTTAACCAGGAAGGATCAAGCGTTCATATGAACTGATCAGTGTGAAGTAGCTTTTGAGTATCTAAAGGAGAAGTTGGTGAGTGCTCTAGTCCTTTGTCTTCCAGTGGAGGGAGTCTAGTTTGATGTTTTCTGTGATGCTTCACATATGGGGATAGGTTGGGTTCTAATGCAGCAGAGGTCAGTTGTTTTTTATGGGTCTCAGCTGTTGCGCCCCCATGAATGAAACTATGCCACCCATGATCTTGAGTTGGAATCTGTGGTGTTTTCTCTAAATTTTTGGAGGCATTACCTCATTGGTGAGCACTTTGTGGTTTTCACCGATCATAAGAGTTTGAGGTATGTTTTCTCCGAACATGAATTGAACTTGAGGCAGCGTCGGTGGATGGAGTTATTGCAGGAATATGACTATGAAATATCTTATACACCTAGAAAAGAGAATTTTGTAGCTGATGCACTGAGCTGAAAGTCATTTAATGATGTTGTGCGTGAATCTGGTGATTCCTGGAGAGTGATGGAAGAGTTATCAGCTTTGCATCTTGATATGGGAGAAGTTGGGGGGTGGAGGTTGTCTTTTCCAGATGACAGTGCAGTCATACCTGATGCAGAAGGTGGAAGAGTCTCAGTTGGGTGATCTAGAGGTTGAGTTTTGGAGAGACAGAGTTGTTTGTGGTGTGGCCTCTGATGGTTGGTCAAAGGATGAACAACCCTGAGTGTTGTATCATGGAAGGATTTTTGTTCCCTTGGAGATGCGCGAGATGGTTCTCCGAGAGTTCCATAGTTCTCCCTTGGCAGTATATCCTTGTGTGACAAAGATGTACCGATCCTTGAGGAGCTAGTTTTGGTGGCCTGGGCTGAATCATGCGGTTGTAGAGTGTGTGTCTCGATGTTTAGTCTACCAGAACGTGAAGTCCGAACACCATGTTCCTGGTGGCCTTCTCCAGCAATTAGAGATTCCTCAGTGGAAGTGGGAGGACATCTCAATGGGCTTTGTTATAGGTTTAACTCGAGCTCTGGGAGTACATGATTCTATATGGGTGGTAGTGGATAGTTTAACAAAATTGGACCACTTCATAGCGATCAAGGAGTCGAGCTCAGTGGAAGTTTTATCGAGGAAGTTTCTAGATGAGGTGGTGAGACTTCATGGACTGACTAGGATGATCATTTCTGATCGAGATCCTTGTTTTACCTCCAGGGTGTGGAGAGGTCTCCAGTAAGCTTTAGGCTCTCAACTGTTCCTTAGCACTGCTTTTCATCATCAAACGGATGGTCAGACAGAGCGAACCATCCAGACTCTTGAGGACATGTTGCACTCTTGTGTTCTTGATTTTGGAGGTTCATGGATGAATCACTTACCCTTGGTAGAGTTTTCTTAAAATAATAGTTTTCACTCTACCATCAGTATGGTGCCGTTTGAAGTCTTGTATGGATAGCCATGCCGTTCTCCATTGTGCTGGACTGGGGTCGGAGAGTTTGCAATTATCGTACCAGAACCAGTGCAGAATACAACAGAGATGGTTCAGGTGATTCGTGAGAGGATGAAGAAAGCGAAAGATTGTTATAAATCATATTTTGTTCTAAGAAGGTGACCCTTAGAGTTTAATGTTGGGGATCATGTGTTTTTGAAGGTGAATCCCCGTCGTGGGCAGCGAAGGTTTGGTCGTAGAAGTAAGCTTTCTCCCTGGTTTGTTGGGCCTTTCAAGGTGTTAGCTCATGTTGGAGCTATAGCGTATCGAGTAGAACTTCCCCCTCAGATGAGTCGGATACATGATGTTTTCCATGTATCACAGCTCTTTCATTATCTTCATGATGAATCTCATGTTATCGTTTAGGGAGAGATCGATATTCATGATGATGCAACCTTCGAGGAGTGACCTGTGGAGATCCAAGACTGCAAGGAGAAGGTGTTGCGTGGGTATTCTATCCCCTTAGTTCATGTCTTGTGGTGACACAGTGGCATGGAGGAGAGTACGTAGGAGCGTGAGTCATAGATACGTGCTCAGTACCCAAAGTTTCTTAATGTTTAACTCTTTTCATGTAATGATGTTACTTTGTGGTTAGACCTTTCATGTTTTATATATGAACTTCTTTTATTCCTTTTTATGGCTTGCTCTCTTTTGAGAGGTATCACGATGGGTGGTTGTTCGGTCCCCGTTTCTTTTTTTTCCTCTTTAGGTTGGTTTTGAATTCTCGAAGATGAGAATGTTTTGAGAGGTATCTGATGTAATGGCCCGGACCTCTCTGGTCCATTACATTGTAAAAATGTGGGGTTGGAGGTGTTCCGGGAGGTCAAGGTGACTTATCCCAACCACATTACCAAATTTCCAGTTCTGTAAACAGTGTTTCCAGTTTTATGAACAGTATCAGTGGACTTTTATCGGTAGATTTGAACAGTGTTTCTATCGGCGATCTCTTATCGGTGGACTTCTATCGGTAGACTTGAACAATGTTTCTATCGGTGAGCTTCTATTTATGTACTTCTATTGTTATACTTGAACAGTGTTACTATCGATGAGCTTCTATTGGTGGACTTCTATCGGTAGACAAGAACAGTGTTTCTATCGCTGAGGTTATATCAGTGGACTTCTATCGGTAGACTTGAATAGTGTGTCTATCGGTGAGCTTCTATCAGTGGACTTCTATTGGTAGACTTGAACAGTGTTTCTATTGGTGAGCTCCTATCAGTGGACTTCTATCCGTAGACTTGAACAGTGTTTCTATCAATGGGGTTCTATCGGTGGACTTCTATCGGTAGACTTGTATAGTGTTTCCAGATCGGTAGACTTGTACAGTGTTTCCAGATCGGTAGACTTGCCTTTGCCAAATTTTGAGTATGTGAACAGTGTTTCTAGATTCTTATAGTTTTTCCCCATTTGACGTTTCCTTAGATGTAAAATACATTTAACACATTATTTTTAAGAACTCTTATGATATTAAAAGTCCATAAATCCTATATTAATTATCCCTGTAGCTCGGGATGTTTTTACTTGGTCAAACCACGTGGGTTAATGTGATCTGTTTTTAATAGAGAATTAACCGGATCATAAATCGTCGCCTCGTTAAATATTCAAAAAGGAACCAGATATCATTCTCCATTGTTCTTCCCTTTTTTTCTCGGCTAAGAGACACTAGAACCTTTCAATCATTCCCGTAGTTGTTTCACAATCAAACTCTAATCCTCCGATTGGTTCTGCTCTATTTTGGATGCAACTGATCTGTATCGGTCAATATTCCCTATAAGGTATGTTTTATCATCATTCCCTTGGGGGTCATCTTATAATGTTTCTCCCTTCCATATTATACCATGTAATATCCAAGATTCTAATGGGTTTTTTCTTGGGGTTTGTTGGTACTGTTGTACCGTGGCATCCTCTGGTGGATGTAGTTGTCGTGAGAGGAGTATTTTGACCCGTTCTGTGGATAAAGGACGTCAAGAACTCTTCGAGGTAGGGGATTCATAGCTTCTCTAATTTTATATGTTCAATCATAGAATTAGCATGATTTATCCCTTTGGATCAAAATGAAATTGACCTAATTAAATACTTAAACCGGATTAAAGGAATTGGTTGATCGCATGTTGTTTCTTTATACCATGATAACAGTTTGCCTCATGTTTTGCTAGATAGAGTGATATCTATGATTTCTTTGATTAGTTGTTCATTCTTGATGGATATTTATAATGAACGTAAAGCCGGATTTAATTGTTAATTAATTGGATAAAGATAAAGAGGCATGTAAATGAATCTGGTTATTGACGTTGTAGTAGTTGTTCTAATTTGAGGTTAATCAAATCAGGGCAGTAAGCATTGTTATTTAATTTTGATACCTTACTGATTAGGTCTCCCGTAATTGGAACCTATGAATAACAAATATGCTAATTCTATATGGATTGAAGAACAGATTGTGTGAGAATTTCTTAAAGGGTTCTGAGTTACCCTCTTTATTGTTAAAGGGTCAAGAGCCCATTGATGTGATGTTGTGTTTTCTTGCTGCTTGTGTTGTGATGTGAGCATGGGTGGATGTGGTGATATGTGGAGGCATGGGGACTTGTGGTTATGGAAAAGATGACGCCTAGGGTGGCGAGATGCCTTAACTTATGCATGTGGGTATTGGGGAGGACACAAAGGATGATGGTATGGGATGGATGTGATGGATGGATGTTGGTGGTTTTGTTTGGTTTCTTATCTGCTTTACTTTTTCCCACTGCTCAAGACAGCTTGTCTTGCTTACCCTCCTTCCGAAGGAGGCGAAGACACGTGGGGTATGCCACCTGCTTTCCGTGTTTAGACTCTTGAGGTAGAATGGGTCTATGCTCTTACTATAGGCGGCAAAGACTCGACGGGTAGTATATCTACTCACCATGTTGAGACCCCTTTGTGTTTAGTAGCATAGGATGCCTTTCTAGAATGCATGGGAATATGGGAAAGTAATTTTTTAATGAAAGTTTGATTAAATGTTGATAATCCACAGGGAGGGAGATACTGGAATTTAAAGGTGATGTGAATCTTAAAAAGAGTAGTTGATTTTCGGTGTGATGCTAATGATATTTAATGTTAAATTGTTCATGGTTAATTACTGTTTAATGAATTAATTAACATACAGTGGAACTGATAAAATGAGAATGGGGTAATCTAATAATTCTCTTCAAATGTTTGTGTTCTTATAGGACACCTAGTCTTAGAAGTAGCAGCCTGGAGTCTGAGAGACGTTAGCTACAGTTGTATCTAAGAATAGGTAATGCCCATAGTGTGGATGTGCATTATATATATATTCTATAATTCTTGTGTTTCTATACACTACTCCACCCTGTCGGTAAGGGCAACTGACACCCTGGGGATTCTGAGCCCTGGGGGGTGTTTTCCCCAACATTCTGATGGGAGGTTGAATGGCTGACTACCCCCTTTGGCCTAGCTCTCTTCTCTGGGTAGATACATGTGCCAACATGCACAACAGTTAGTTTCCCCATATATGTGTGTAGAGGTCTGTAATGTCTTGTGGTTATTTCACACACATATATTCTGAATATGGTATCCTATGGACTACTATAGGTGTAACGTGTATAGGATGTGATGGCTTGAGGATCCCTACTCGGAGTATAGGATATAATGGATTGAGGTATAATACCTGATGTATGATACACATTATGTGGGTTGTGGTGGCTCCTGGAACTTACTTAGTTACTTTTGGTTGTGAGGATGGTGTGGTGATTCACCCAGGTTTCTGCGAGAAAGCCTTTGTGGTGCACAAGGTGTAGATTGTAGAGTATAGCCCAGGTGTCTGCGGGCAAGCTTTTGGAGAAAGATGCACAGGACTTATGTCATTGGGGAAAAGAGGAAAACCAGTGGGGAAGTAGTAGTAGGGTACCCATGATATTTTTCATTATATACTATATTCTTGTATGCGTTACTTGGTGAGAGTGGCCATGGTGAGGTTGGGAACTTAGTATAACTATTTAGGTGATGAGTTAGTTTCAGTTGTTGTTAACTAGGCTTTATAATGCTTTCTTTACTTTTGCACGAGAGGATTGGGGAGGATCCTACTGAGTATACTATTATACTAACCCTATGTGTATATAAACTATTTATTTCTTAGGTCACATGGAGTAGGTTGGAGATCAAGCTGGTTACTACTAGTTTGTGGTTGGAGGAGCAGTACGGGCTTGTGGTCACTACTGTTTTACTTTATTTTGGGTACTTTTAGTTTCCCCTTTCAGTTTTAGTACTTTTTCATGACATTTCATATATGTACTTGGGTTTCTTTTATATTTCAGTTCTGATTTGGCATTGATTGGTGTCTATCTTATATCTCTCTTCCGCATGTGTTCTCTTAGAGGGTAATGCCTCCCATTTGTGTGTTTCATATACCCCAGGTGCTAGTCACCAACCGGGGGCCTACTAGAGGCGGGACTCGGGGGGTCATTATCTTCTTTCTCACATTTCCGGCCCAGGAGGGGTACACTTTGTGGGGAGGGGGCCTTGACAAGAATTGTCACACCAGGGTTTTCATGTTTTGGTTTTGATCCAGTTCATTTGAAATCCCGAAACATTTCTAGGGTCTTGTGTGAGATTAATGTTGAGTTTTTAAGTTTCATCGATTTCTAATAACCCTAATTTGGGGTCCCCATTGCTTGTTTTGGATTTTTGGAGAAAGGGTGGTTACTTCATGATTTGGGCCAACCGTGATCCCATTTCCAATTTTAAAAACCAAATTGGTTTCTATTATAACTCCTATTTTTTTAAACTTTTCACCCATTACACTTCCCACATAGCCTCAAATGATATATTTAATCTAAAATATCATTTTTTACCCCTTATTAATTCACAATCATGGTGAATTGGGTTTACTTATTCAGGCATTGGGCCAGTCCATGGGCCCATTTCTTGTTATAAAAAAATCAATTATTAATTTTATATCTAATTCAATATTTACTAGTTTTTGGTTATTCCACCTCCGAACCTAATCCAATATCCCTATCCTGACCCCCATTATCTATTTTCCCCATTTGGAGCTCAGAATGGTCGCTAAGTGGGGAAACCTTCTTAATGTCTCTCAAATCATCCAGGATTGACTAGGTAAATTGTATCATTCATAAATCAATCTATTTGTACTCTTTTGGACACTAATATTCTTTCCCTAGTTCTTCCAGACATTAGGAATCTCTCCAAGATGTTTCAGGCCATTCCCTTTTATCTAAGTGTGAAGATCTAGAAGAATATAAAGATTATTCTAGTTGAAAAGGCGAGATTCTTTCTCCTTTATGCTTCATCTTCTTCCTCCTTTCATTATTTCTTGGTTTTATAATCTCCCCTAGTCATATTTGACATAAGGTTCAATTATTACATGATTTTTATGGGGTTTTTATTCATTGGGGTCTGTTCATCATTGGTTTAGGGTTTGTAAATCCTTTGATGGTGATTTTGGGAGTGTGTTTCCATTAAGCCATGGACTTGAGGTATGATTTCCCTTGAACAAGCCTTTATCATTTATGTTTCATCATTCTCATACTTTTATAACCTTATTTATATGATATTTTCTGCTGTGAAACCATTTTTTAAATGTTTTTGTGTGCAAATTATGTTTTATGACTTATTTTGTTGAAAATGTAGTTGTTTTGGTATAAATGTGCACTCCTCTTGTTTGATAAATTATTCCATGATCTTCTGCACATGGTTTATTTTATTTTTAATATTTTCAGTATCTTGAATATCTTTATGGCATGAAAATGGTATTTTATCCCTTTTTAAGTGCTAAATATAAGTTGTTTTTTTAAAGAGTACATGCCACGTGTTCAGTAAATTACCCGGTTGGTTTTTATGTGTCTAGTGAAATTTAAAATGACTTGTTTGTATTTATAAATACATTGAAATCATGTAAAAAAATTATTTTTGGATCATTTTTTGTCTTTGAAATTTGTATTTGGTTTTACAAATAAATGGGTTTTTGTTTACAACATATTTTGGCCTGAGTTGCTAGAAAATGGCATGTTTCACATTCTTATGAAAATTCTGCTGTTTTGAATATGTAACATGAGTGTTTTATGGGATTTACGAATGTGGTTTTATGCGTTATATGGTGTGTACACACATCTTTAAAAGAATTTAAATTCTTATCTTTTTCAAATGGATGTTTTGGGAAAATGATTAAAGGCCTGTTTGGCCTTTCCTAAAAATGAAGAATGAGTGTTTTACTTGTATATACCATGTTGTGTCAATTGGGATAGATTTATTGTCCATGAAATGATTTTTTTAAATGTTTTCAGGGATGAAAAATATGGTTGGGTATGGTCTTGGTGTGTGTTTATAATTCAAATATTGTTTTTGAATGAGTTTTTTGTTCAAAGTCTCAATACACTCCTTGAAATTGTTTTATGAAAATTTGTAGTGGTTTATTGATTCTTTAAAAAAATGTGAAGAATGTTTTCTGGTATTTTTGTGTTTATATGGTTTGGGAATGGAATTTTTATTTGAAATTTTTATTTTATAATATGTGTAACTTTATTGAGCACAAACAGGAATCTCGGGTATCTAGGTGGGTGAAAGTGTACTAGTATGCTAGTGATTCTTCGGTGTTTGGCCTCTGTTTCACATAGCAGGTTTGACAATGACAACACTAACTAAACTATGATGATGATGATGTTTTGGGACCACTAGGTTATGGGTATTCTCGCTACTAATGGCGTGTGGGCACTAGAATGGAAATTTAGTATGGTTACTTTCACCGAGATACGAGGTACCTGGGGCTCACAACTAACTAGTGCCTACAGGTATTCCCGTGAGTTGTGCTCATTGGCTATTTTGTACTCACCATCGACATACGATGTGTTTGGATGGTAAATTCAGTAGTGTGTGTTATTTATTTAAAAGTTTATAATCTTTAAATTATCCCTCATTGAAATAATTTTCATTTTTGTAGTTTCACCTCTTTGAAAAAAAATTATTTGAAATTTGTTTATTAAACATGAATGTTTTTGTCAGATAATTATTATAGCATGGAACATAATTTGAAAAAAATAATTTTATATATTTTATTTAAAAATATAAATTGACATTTATTTCATTTTAAAGGATGTTCATTGGGAATAGAATATCAAGATAACCTACTGAGTTTTAATACTCACGCATATAGTCTTCATATGTTTTTAGCCCTTGTGCAGGTTTCAACATGAGTTTGATCGCCTTGGGTGATGTGTAATCATTTTTTAGAGTGACCGGTGGGGTCACATGGAGTTCATTGGTTAACTAGTTTGGTAAGTTGAGTTTTTTATTTAGTTTTACTTTCAGTTTCTTGTAAAAATAATGTTGAGTTCAATTTTTATATAATTTTTTTGGTTGTCAATTTCATTCCTCTGTTTTTTTTTTGATTTTCTATATATGGGAGAAATTGTTACCTTGTGTTCTCTATTGATTCCCTTGGTGCTTGTCTCCATCCCAGGAGGATCGGGAATGCCTCTCGGGACTTGTCGCGGGCTGGCCTGGGTGACCGGTTTAGGGTTGACTCGGGATGGTTCGTGGCAGTTAAAGTTAAAGGTAATAGATTTTTCTTATTCTCATAACATAATCACTTGTCTCTATTTAATAGTAATGGTTGGTATATTTTAGGTCTTAAGTCTACCAATTAATGAAGTATGAGATGAAGTAATATAATTTCCCTTTGGTCCAAATGATGTGGTACGTGATTATAAAGAAATTGTTATCAATGGATTAAATTTTTTATAAATAGCTGTGAAAAAATAGCTACAAAGAATGAAGATTTCATGATAAGTTCCACAATATATTATTATACGGGTGATTTAGATAGAAAACCCCATTTGGAAAATATATCATATTGTGGTGTTGTTGAAAGAATCATTTTATTATATTACTATGCACATGGTCATGACGGAATGATGAAATTTAAGTGGTTTTATTAAATGACATGACAAGCAATGCATATTGATAACTGTGGATTTAGAGTGATTTATATGAATCTATAGCTTTATATTAATGAACCTTATATTCTTGTGTCACAGGCTAGACAGGTATTTTATGTAACTGACCTGTTACAAAAATAATTTGGTGTTATTATTGATTTCATTCCAAGGAATATTTTTGACAAAGACATGGATAAAAATGATGTTGTGGATAAACCTTTTAGTATTTATTCAAATTTTAAATTTCCTGACACGTATGATTTAATTTCTAGAATTTATTATGAACGAGAAATTTTCTTAGAGAACACATAATGTTGACACATTTTTAATTATTTATTTGACATGATTGTAATATTTTATGTGTTTTTTTTAAACTTCAATTCATTATATAAAATTATATAGTATATTTTATAACATTGTAAAATGTAGAACTATTATTAGTTTGAGAATACTGTTTTAAATTTCTAGATCAATATTTCTGAATATGATGATACTAGAAGAAATAGAAGAATATAAATAAATGAACAACATATGTCTCCTCTGGGCAACCCTGTAAGTACAATTTATGATTCAATATTATAGTCATTCATATTATTTATATTTTTATTGTTCTCTATATTTTATTGTCTATGTTATTTCAGGCTACTTCATATATGAGACGATTGGATTATACTACTGAGGTTGATAGAATGGAGGGGGTACTGATTCTACAGTTCAGACTACTACCATGTCTCTTGAGTCACCAAGAGGCCATCCACCCATTATGCCACCTCTATGTTATCAATACCTACCTTTTCTATATCCCTTTCTACCCACACCCACATCAGATGGTAGTTATCAGACTCTCATCATTCCTTATTTTTTACTCCCACTATCCATACTACAGGGCCCTGTACACCCATATATCCCACCACTATATCGATATCCATATCCACCCTCATTTGTACAGCATTATCGATCAGGTTTTATCCCTCCATTATTAAACTTATAATCATATACTGTACATAGTATTCCTACTATATATATATCACACCCTCTATAGAGGGTAATCCCCCTCTAGATGCTGCACTTTAGGAGTATGTAGATCCGAAATCTATTGGTATGTGTTTAAATATTACTATTAATGATTAATAATAAATATATATATAATATTTTCCTTTATTACATTTTTGCATGATTAGCTCTATCCTCCACCAGAAGATGAGGCCACACAACACAAAAATGAAAGAGGTTTGGAATCAAAACATGCAATTCATGGTTTAATACAGGGAGGATAGTTCTTTAATTAAAAATAATGGCATGGAATGTAAAATTATTATGGGACCACTTTATAGACACTCCAATATCATTATGGTTCAACCAATAACCTAGAGGGAAGTTATAGAACAAATAAAGGACAATACATGGGTAGATATTTGGGTAAGTAATTTTAATCACACTATATATATATATATATATTAATTTATAATATTTTCATAAAAAATAGTTTTTCCATTGTATTTTATATATAATTTTCCTGATAGAAAAAATTCCAAGGCTTTAATGTTAATGGATTTATGTGAAATGTGGCGAGAATACAAGTATGACTTATATCTTGGTTGGAAAAAGAGAGTTGGTATGAAGTTTGAACAAGTACTAGTGATTCATGATTTTCCAATATCAAAATACAAAGGTATGATCGGCTATTTAAAGATTCTAGAGATTAAGGTATTTGTTAAATTTATATATATATTCATTTATTTATTTAAAAAAATATGTTTATGAAAATATATAATTATTTTTTATTGGATAAATCACACAGAAATAAAATAAATAAGTGTGGAATGAAACATGTTTATACTTGTGGACACACTTAACTCCTAAATAATGAGAAAATATAGGTAATTTAATATTTAAAATATTTAGCATCATTTAGTGTAATTTTTTTGACTTCAAATTTTGATTTTATTTTTTTTAGAAAAAAGAATAGAATATTGAGGGTCATGTTCCTCGCTATACTTTTTTTTACAATCAGAAAAAATATAGATGGTATTGTGCCAAACACTAACACCAAGAATGCAATTGTATATATATTTAAATTTCTTTTATTTTGAATCAATTTAATTCATTATATAATTTTCTAAAATTATAATATTTTATATATCAATAAAAAAATATTTTTGAGGCATTGGAAGAAATAGAACCTGATAATTTGGGACTGAATGATCATATACATTGGGTATTAAGAGATGAGCATCGAGGTAGAGTGTGTTTTCAAACATGGAAGAAGATTGTACCATCTCAATACTGGTCTACTGAAAATGTTTCACCGAGTATCAGTTATAGTTTGGTCAAAATGGAACAAATGATGCTGCAATCAATGAAGAAACTCCAAAATATGAAAAGTCGATAATTGAAAATATGATTAAAGTTATGTCTGTCATTTCTTCTACACTTCCACTAGAAGAAACTGAAATGGTTGATTCCTATTTGGTGTCGATGCGTTCTTCTAATTTAGATTTTTCTTTCAGATTTGGAAACATAGACAAAGCCAGAGTCGTACATAGTTTTGGCGTCAATACCGAAGCTGATGTGGATGATGATATTGGTGGTGTGAGAGGTGATAAGGGTGTTTCTGTAGGAGGAATGGATGTGGGTTATTATGAGTCTGATGATATTGATATTAAGACTCACTATTTATGTGAATTGTATTTTTGGATTGTTAATATGTGTAATTTTATTATGAAGTGAGTTTGGATTATTATAATACTGAATTGTATTTTGGTTTCATTGAATATTTATACATATATTTTATTTTTCTATTATGAGATATGTTGGTTTATGTAGTAGTTATGTTTTATTATTATTTTATTAAATGGTCTCCTCCCTCAACAAGACCGTTATTCCTCTTAGACGACACTACTCTTAGGTGGCCCCTCTATCTCCACTAGTGCACCTCTGACAGTATGTAGTCCAATTTTCCATTTCAGGTTTCAGGTATTCCCTCTTTTAGTTCCATTAATCATATTGTGAGTTGGATGTGAATATATGTAGGTGAAAGATCTAAAAAGAGAGTTTAGCATCTTGTTTCTGGATTCCTGATGGATTTTTATTTTTGATAATTTGTTGATTTTGATGACTTGTATTGGTATGCAGGATAGGGATTCATGCTATGTAGAGAACCAGCAACAAAATATAGCTGATGAAATTTATTTTCCTCCACAACATGCAATCAGGATTGATATGAATATAAAATTCAAGAGGTAATGGATATTTTATACAATTTTTTACAAAACATTAATAACCATTTGCTTTTTTAATCAAATTTACTTGGCATCGACCATGCCAGTAGAATTGATGATTTTGAGTTTACTTCTGAGTGTTCAATATTCGATCTTCTAGACATTCTCTATATCATGGTTGTATAGTTGATCCCCAAGAATTCACTTTTGAATCCTATACCTTTATATTTTTTTAGAAAAATTATTTTATAAATTCTCTTAGTTCATAATTTTCTTTTTTCTTTTATCTTATTGAATTTTCTTGATATGCATGTTTTCACGTATACGCATGCATGGGGATGTCCAAGGGTGTCCAAGGGGTTTCCATGGGGGGTCCATGGGGTTAGGGGTGTCCAGGGGGTGTGTTTATGGGGAGCAGGTGTCCAATGGGTGTCATGGTTGTGTCTTGGGGCTGTCCAGGTAGTGTTTAGGGGGTGTCCAGGGGGTTTATCCTTTCAATCTATAAACCCCTATTCTCCCACTTTATCAATTTCTAGGGATCATGATTTCTATTTTAATTTTATATATCATCCTAATTGTGTGATTACATTATTTTTCACATTTTCTAGTTTTCCTCCCATCCGATATGGTATTTTTCCACCTGATTAACCATGATTTTATTCTTTAATTGGCCTCTGATCAAATTTATTATATGAATCTGGAAGAATATGAAAATAAATACATCACAATCGAGTTACCATGTTCTTGAGTATGGTAAAAATGTTACAATTTATGCATTTTAGTTAATTTCTTGTGATTTATGATAGGTAGTGTTCTACTACTGAGAAACAACTTGAATTTGAACTCCGACATGGTGGAGGTGTCACAATAAAAATTGCTCTCCCTTGTGGAAGAATGCTTAATGGATTCAAATAGTAATGTCAAAGTAATTTCCCTATTTTGGGATTCCTGATGGCTTTTCCTTTTTGATTATTTGTTGATATTGATGACCTTTATTGGTATGCAGGATATTAATTCATGTTATATAGAGAAGAAACAAAAAAACATAGCTTACACAAATGATTTGCTTCCAATACTTACAACAGGGATTGATGTGAATATAAAATTCTAAAGGTAATGGTTATTTTATACCAATATTTTTAAAACATTAGTAACCATTTGTTTTTTTAAAAATAAAATTGACATGGCATACACCATGCTTGCTGAATTTTTTATTTTCAATTTACACCTGAGTGTGCAATATTCAATCTTCTTGACATAGCTTTGTATCATGGTTTTATAGTTGATCCCTAGGTATGAAATTATGAATCCTATACCTTTATATTTTTTTATAAAAAAATATTTTATTCATTCTCTCATTTTACAGTTTTATCCATTCCTTTATCTTCTTTTCTTTTCTTAATATGCATGTTTGCACGTATATGCATGAATGGGGGTGTCAGGGGAGTGTCCAGGGGTGCCCAGGGGGTGTCCAGGGGATGTCCAAGGAGGTGTCTAAGGGATGGGGGGATGTCTAATGGGGTTGTCTAGGGGGTTTCTAGGGGGAGTGGTGCCCAGGGGGTGTCTAGGGGGTGTCTCAGGGGTGTTCAAGGGGGTGCCTAGGGGGTGTCTTGGGGTGTCCAAGGGGGGTTTATAGGGGGATGTTTATGAGGTGTCCTATAGGTGTCTAGGGGGTGTCCTGGGGGTGTTTCCAGTTGGGTATGTCCAGGGGGTGTCCAAGGGGTTGTCTATGGGGGGTGTCTGGGGGTGTGTCTTGGGGGAGGAGTGTTCAGGGGGTGTCCAAGGGGGGGTCTATGGGGGTGTCCAGTGCGGTATCCAGTGGGGGTGTCCAGTGGGATGTCCAGGGGGGTGTCTAGGGGGGATGGGGTGTCTAGGGATGTCTAAGGAGGGTGTACTGGGTGTATTAAGGGGGTCTAGGGGGAGGGGTGTCTATAGGGGGTGAAATTCGGGGTTTTCCATTGGAGAGTGGTGGTGTGAAAGGGGGTGGTGGTGTGATGGGGGGTCTTTCTAGGGGGAGGGATGCACTACAGGGGGAGTAGGGGTGGCTGTGGGGGTGTTTTTTTTAAAATTGGAACGCATTTAGCCATGGTTTTAAACCGTGGATATAATACTTTTTCCAAGGCTGGAAACTGTGGCTACAGATTATGTGTGGAATAAGTTTCTTCCCTAGTTTCAAACTATGGCTATAGGGATACAGCCACAGTTCAAAATCATGGTTATAGGACTTACCTTATAGTCATGCCAATACCAGCAACAGTCCATGGAACCATGGATATAACTTATAGCCACAATTTATGGGCTTATAGCTATGATTTCAAATCATGTTTATGGCATTAATTTCTAGAAGTGTAACCTTTAATGTTTTTTAAAAAGGAAAATAAATACTTTATACAATTTTTTTTTGTTTTGGTATTCATGAAAATGGTTTTGAAAGTGAATTTTCAATTTCAATAGCTTGAAATGATCTCTTGTAATTGAAAGTGAAATTTTATGAGTTAGATGTTGATAATTGAAATATTTTGTGTGTTATGATTATATTATTGTACTTATACATTTGATAGGTGGTTATGTGATAAACCAAAATGGGTGGTTATGTGATTAATTAATAATGGGTGGTTATGTGATAAATCAAAGATAGTGGTTCAATGATAAATCATATACAGGTGGTTATGTTATAACCTCCAATTAATTGGGCATGGAAGTCAGTTGTATAGCAATTGCATTTAGTGAGATGTATGGAATTCGACTGTATGGTTATTCTATTTAGGTATGTTTATGTCCCAAGTTACCTTTATATGTTATATGTTTTTTTCTATTGGATTTATGGTATTATTTTGGTTAAAAAAAGGGTATGACATGAGATCATATTCAATGAAGTGTTTTTGCTACTTATTAAAGGTACAAATTAGTTCTTTATGATAATGTATTCATGGATTACATGTTTTCACGAGGCTAATAGTTTCCATTCATTATGTATCCCTTATTGAGATTTTTATACTTATCCAATGTTATGAAATTTTTATCATAGGACAAAAATAAGAATATAGTCAAGGATGGGATCATAGAAAATTCTAACTATTTAAACATGAAACAAACCATGTTTCTTTTTAAAAAGTTTCTGTTTTATGAAAAAAAAAATTGAATAGTGTGTAGAATTATCTACCTGTAATGTTTACGCTTTTATGTATGAGTTATGAACTATTTCTCTAAAGATATAAACCTAAAAACATCCTTGATGTGATTAAAAATAAAAATATTAAATTGTCTTAAGATTATGTAATGTTTAATGTTGGGGCCTTATATAGGTCACATCCTCCTGTGGTACTACTGAGAGTGTAGCCACATTACCCCTAATGAGATCATATTTCGCTGCCTCTATCTGTAGTCACATCAAACATATCTATGGAATATTTTTTGAAATTGAATAATTAATCATAAAATGTTCGAATCCGTTAGTTTTTGATTAGTCATGATCAATATTTGGGCTAAAAATGGTTATCCTAGGAGGATACCCATAACATAAAGCATATACAACCCTGAAATACATATAGATGAAGCCAAGTTCTCTGTAGTTACACATTAGCCACAACCATATATATTTATTATAAATAAATAATACTTCCCAAGTTAAAAAAATAAATTCCCATGCAAATATTTTCTAATAATTGATAATATTGGCATATCCTGAGAAGATATCACCAATCTTTGCATTTAATTGAAGAACTAATATAATATATGCAACAATTATATATATTTCATTTGAAACTGAGTGACTAATAATGTTGTATTAATTCACATGAATATAATAAAATAGTTAAAACATAATATATATTGGCTCAATATTAAACTATGAAACAATAAATTTAAGTACAATCCCAACAATGGTCAATCTGATGTCTATTACATAGGTTTTATCTGGGTTTTCATGAAACTCCTCTTATTGAGAGCAACATAGCCTAACCCATTTCTACCTTTCCCAAAAACATAGTAAAAAGGAGATAAATTATCTTTTTATATAAATTTTTATTTCCCTATCTTGTATAAAAAATACAAACCAAAGTGACATAAGGAATCATGACCACGTCCTTGTATTAAAAATCTTGTTGACTGAATTTTTTTTGAATTCCATAAGTGGGGTCACAATACCTTATGTATTTGTAAAAAAAAGATTTAAATTAAATGATATTATAACAAAGTGTATTAAATAAACAATTCACATAAAAACAACATGTACCTAGAATTATTAAAAATAAATAACCAAGGTCCCAAGTGGAAGGTGAAACGATTATATGATAAAGATGGTAAATTAAATAAAAAATTGTAGTATCCCTCCAAATTCTATAATAATTCTTCCCCTAAACAACATGATCTATATCCTATCTCCCAATGTTATGACATTTCCCATCCTTGTCTCCTTGTTCATTATGTCTCCACATTCATTAGGATTCCCATATAGAGTTTGAGTACAATCCTAGTATGACACCACTATTGAATCTTTAACATAAGTCTATATAAATATATAATACTATATTTCATTATATAAATAAATTCATTAGTAAATATTCATTCATTAATGATTTATATCATTGTGTGGGAACCCAAAAATGATGAACCTCGATGCCACCTACTTTAGAAGGATTCCACTAACAATGTCATTTTATATCACCACATATCTCATGACGTGTCACAAGTTCCAACATTAGTTGGTACCCAACATCAATCAATCATATTTCAATGTTTCTGAAACACCACGATATTTTATCAGATATATTCTTTTAATTTCTTTTATGTATTATGATACAAAAATATTATATTTTACTATAATAAACAACATATTATCTTGATGTATATGCAACAATATTCTTGTCTTGTGTTACACACAATTTCAAGTTCTTTTCATAGAATTCAATTCATGCAACTCATTTCTCGCAACATTTAGTATAGATTTTATTCGATGTATAAAAGTACAATATATGGATTATTTTATATGCAACACCAGAAAAATATTTCACTACATTCAATACTAACTTGGCTTTTTTACACGAAAGAGAGACCTTCTTCGATAGCTTGTGTTGTACGCAATACTGAGTTTCACTAAACAATGATATATTGTTAAAATATTATTAATTAATGGGATATAAACAATCCATTATGAATATTATTATCCAAATTTTTAATTTTATATAACATTAATATTCATATTAAATATTTTCAAGAACATGATATAAGAGAAAAAACAAATTTTTCTGATAAAAGAAGTAAATTTTTAAAAATTGATGTTTTGTCGCCTTTCGATGGCACACAAATTTTAAATATAGTTTTGAAAACACACATATATATTCTATTTTAAAAAATAAACATCTTATTTGGATGTGGGACATAAAAATTTACTTATGTTGATTTTTTGGTAATTTTTTGATAGAGTTCATTTGGTAATGAATAGTGAAACATACCGCATTTTAAGTCCAAAATGCCTTTTCATATAATCTATTTATATTTTTAGATTGTACTTTTAAATGGTTTTAAAGTGTAATTAGATTATATTTTTATCATTTAATCCAATTTCTTTCATTAGAAATAATTTTACTTTTAAATTGGAC
Organism: Viscum album; assembly: GCA_963277665.1. Classification (NCBI taxonomy): domain Eukaryota; kingdom Viridiplantae; phylum Streptophyta; class Magnoliopsida; order Santalales; family Viscaceae; genus Viscum; species Viscum album. The sequence goes on along the minus strand of OY728147.1, from coordinate 1,507,497,548 downwards.
AAAACACCTAGAAATATTTTGATAGTTATTACTTCTTATAATCTTTATTTTTGTTTTTGACAATAATAATTAATTTTAAATTAATTACTAAAAATTATGTATTTGAAATTTGGAAACATGGATTCTATATTTGAAATCATAAGGTTAAAATTGGTTAAATATGTACATTTTATTTTTCGACATTATGAATATTAACTACAGTAATTTTTTTTCCATGGTTAAAGGGTAAATCTAGTAAATACCTGTAAAAAATAATATTATAATAATATTAACCTACCCTAACACATGTACTATTCAAATTTTATGAGATATTTTCATTCTATGGTCATTTATAGGTTGATTTTTGGACCCCGTTGAACCACTTGGATGGGAAAAAGAGATTTTATTAGAATTAATTTAAAGTAAAAAGAAATATGACATAAACTTGTATCTTCTTAATAAAACAATTTTGATATGGGGCTAAACATAACATAAATTAGACTATAAATATTAATTATTCATATAAAAATATTTTATACATGATCATAATTTATTTATAATTTTTAGTCACCAAATAAATAAATTTATTTATGTCACAATGATGTTGTTGTGATTACCTTATTAATGAATGATTTAAATAAATGAGATTATAAATATTAAAAAAAATTATTTTTAACATTTTTATTCTAGAAATGTATTTTATGGATGATTATTACTTTTTATCTTTGAATTAAAGATTTGTTTCTAATGAATCAAGTTGTTATATATTTTGAAAAAAGTCATTATAGGAATAGTATAAAAATTTACATAAGTGCATTTTTAAAAGTAATACTATTTCATTAAATGATATAATAGTCTTAAAATTATAATATTAGTCCAAATGAATTATATAATGGTGAAAATATAATTAGTGATTCTCTTAAGTTTTTATTTTCATTTTATAGTATCTATATTAACCATTTAGTATGAATATACAAGAAGACGTGGTAAGATTTAAATTAGTTAACTAAGGGTTAAAGCTAAATGATAAGTTTAAATTTGAAACCCAAACATGTTTAAAACCTATTATTTTAAATTATTTTGAACAATAATAATATTATATTTTAATTAAATGAGTTTTGAAACTTTTGAAACCGAAAATCATTTTATAATAAAATAATATTTCAGTACCTTCCAAAAGTAGCCCTCCTCATCTCTTATAAAAAGCATCTCCTCCCACATTTCCTCACACCACCTTGAGCCATATATCTCGACCAAACCCTGAAGAATTCACCTATAAACATTTTTATTAAACTTTTGGTGTTCTTGGTTTTCAAGAAATTACATACCTAGTGTCCCGAATAGGTGATCCAAAGGAAGTCCAACGAATAAGAGATAAATGCTTTACCAATTCAATTCAATTTCTTTTCTCCGTATATTTCCTCTTTATATGTTCATTACACATAAAAGTACTAAAACTAGTATATTAAACATTATGAGATATTTGTATAATAGATTTAAATAATGAATATAACATGATAATTATTATATATAATTAATATACCATCCAGTTACATACCATTTAACCATCAAGAGAATGATATCATCACTCATGTGTACGTCTAACCTATCATCTCTATGACACTATGTGATTAGTTCTTCACGTTAACAATTCAATAATGATTAAAAAAATTATATTATTTGATAAAATAATAATTATGAACATAATTTCCTAAATAAAATAAATCCTATAAATAACAAACATGACTTACACATAAAAACGAGAATCGGAAAATAAAGCAGTTAACACCTGAAATAACGGAAATAATGAAATAACATTAACAAAATGATATAATAGGATCATATATGATATCATAAATATGGATATGGTCTGGGGAGAATTTAACAACATTATTTAACAATTATAATGTAGGTTACCACACCCTTGACAAATAAAAAATACAATATGACAGATTATTTTTTAAATCTCATTTTTAAAATAGATTTTTTATACAATAGGTTTTACTAGGGTTATATTTATAATAAAAGTCTATTTTTTCTAAAAAATCATTCATAAAATGTTTAATATTATTCTATGTATTTATAGATTCATTTCTTCCGATTTTTTACATTTACTACATGGTATGGAAGGAATCTTTCTTTTGTTTACCATACAATGTAATTTTTTAATTTTCTTACAAAAGTACGTGGAGAATACATTTTTAACTTACATGGAATGAAAATAAATTTACATATTCATAATGCCTTATTTAAATGAATCTTAGTCTAAAAATTCTCAATTTTACATTCAACAAAATTATATTCTTTTAAAATGCACGGGATTTTGAGAAAAAAAAGTGTTTTGGGAAAAGAAATGATATTTTCCTCAATAATTAATTTCAAGTGTTATATAAAAATTATTTTCCATATAATATGACACTCATAAATATGGTAATGTTTTTATACCTATTATTAATATGATATTATTTTTTTAATTAGGGAATTATCTTTTATATGGATTATATTATGATTTAATGATATTTAAGAAACCCATTTTATTTCATGGGTTATGCTATTGGGAATTTTTTTTGTGCAACATGTAAGAATGATTTCAATATGATATAGTTGGGACATATAACTCCCTAAAATGAATTTTAAAAATACTTATATCTCATGATATAGACATGATTGAAATGGTAAGTAAATATGGTTCTGTAATAAATTCCAGGAACATCACGTAAAACTAGTTCAGTATTGGACTTTGTCTACTATGATGGTCTTGGGTGTAATGCCTTGGATAATATTGAAATATTATTATTTTATTATTAGTTTTTCACAATTACATGTTTTATTCCAATGAAATTCTATCATGGTTAACTTTTCTTTATGATCTATGCATTAAGTATTGCCAAGATTTTTTTCATGACACAATATTTTGATATATAAACATTATGTTCATGTTTTTACGTTAAAATAATTGCGGTATGTTTTATGTTCAACTATTTTAACATTATTGAGAATTTGATATCACCCTTTTAATGTTTTCTTTTACCCAAGATATAGAAAATGGTTTAGGTAGAAAAATAAATGAGGATGATCTTTATGGGAGATGTTGAGTATCTTTCACAATGTAAAGAAGATTATATTCCAAGTTTCCAAAGACACTAAACTAATATAGTATTTGGGAAAATTTGTGTGTCTTGTAATAAGTATTCCAAAAAAATTAATGTAATGTCCATGTATGTGGAGCTGGGTTATTAGAGTTAGTATCAGAGTAAAGGTGTATTCATCCTTTGGAAACAAGGATGCGAAAACTTGAGTTAAATCTCTAGGGATATTTCTAAGGATATGTCTTGGTATGTCCTAAGGATAAGTCTTGTACTGGTTACAATCCTTGGGTTTTTGTGATAATCATGACTAACCTAGTGTTAAACCTATGATATCATAGATTGAAATATTATATGTATATTACCATTATTATGTGTTTCTAATCTATGATATATATTTCTCACACTTTTCTTTCTAATATTAGTCATTATCTAGAACTACATAGAATATATGTAACCAGTGAATTTTGTTGTTGTTAATAGTGTGAGAATTATGAAGACAAATTTTCTAACTGAAATATCATGATGAGAATCATATCCACAATATGAGTATTGGTCATACTTTTGAGGATGAAGAGATTGTAAGCGATAGGATAAAGGTATGTGATATTCTTCCTGTATTGTTTACCTTAATCCTAAGAATTTTTTGGTTGTGAATCCTTATGACATGATTAATATTTTAGGAAAGAAGAAGAATATGGATCCTAAGTAATGGTTTAGGAATAACATTTCATGATTGAGGTGTATATATTTTGGATTTAAAAAATTATGTTATATGAATCCTGAAATATAAACTATTTTTTATATAAGTATTTAATTAATGATTGGAAGGGATATGTTGAATATTTATATAGATATGGAAAATGATTTTATGGGTAGGGTGATATATTTTGAGAACACATGATTAAGGTGAAGATAACCCTTTATATGTCCCTTATGTTTAGATAATGATATTTGCATAAAGATATATTGTATTTGAATAAGTAAATTAACAAGAAGTCTTCGTATCGGCTTGACTAGGATTGTCTGCAACTAGGAAGATGGTCTTTCTCTAGTTTAGCTGCAAGCTATTGCCTGGACATTTCATCAGACCAGCAGTAGATTTAGGGTTAACTGGGAATGTTGGCACCCTCCTTCTAAGGGTTTGAAACTCAATATGAATGACTCGTGTTCTCTGGGAGTCATGTGTGGGGGAGTGGTACCAATGGGTCGGTCAACTTTTATTTCTATATTAGACTGGGTCAGGAGAACTATCTATAGGACAAGGCTATATTGTTTCTCACATGGTTCATCTTATTCTGCCAAAGTAGTTTGGACATCTTTGAAGTTCAAACTGATTTGTTGTTTGTGCACAAATCACTATACGGATCTATCTTCTCCCCTAGTTCAATCAAATTCATCAATAGAAAGTGTCAGAAAATTCTCAACAACACCAATCAAGTTGTGAACACATGGCGGGAGGGGGACAAAGTAGCTGATCACATGGCCTTGTTTTGTGTCCCTGGTTCTAAGAATATTTTCTTGCATACTGTGGTTAGCCTAAAGCTAGAGGTGGTCAATCTGATTAGAGTGGATTCCCTTGGGATTCATCATTTCAGGCCTCCTTAGTTCAATATATTGGAAAAAAGTGCGTCGATGGTAGAATCCTATTGCACTCTTGTAATTTTCTTCGAATAAAAATTCACATATGATGATGATGATGCTAGTAACTTGGGAACTAATTATGAAGTTATTGGAAAGTGGGTTCTGCAATAATGGTTGAATTATAAAACTTTTTAGACTTAAGTTAATATTTCAAAAAAGGATTAGAATGATGAAACATGCATGTTTTCAATATGTATATATGAAAATTTTGGATGTTACTGTGACCCTAGAGAATACATGATGAAGGTATTAACATTTTTGGAAGGTGAGAAACCATAGATATATCTTAGGATTTATGGTCGATAAATGAAGGTTTTCACATGCTTGTTATATGACCTTTCATATAATGGATTTTTCTTTTTATAAATGTGAGTTTGGACTAAAGTAATTCTGATAATCCTAAATATTGGAATGGATTATGTTGAAATATGATAGTATTTGTTATGGATATTTTTTTAATATTATTTCTAGAATGTTATAATAGTATAGTTTTAGCAAACGGACAACCCACGGGATGGGAGACATCGCATCGCGTCAAATAAGGATGCATGAATCGAACCCACAACTGAAGTGTGACAAGCCTTTACTACCTACCACCAGCCAATGGGAAGTCCCTGTTATTATAAATTAGTTTTATTTTATTTAAGTTATATTATAGATGATTTATAAGTCCATTTCTGGAACCAAATATTATTAATTTCACTCTAGGTGGACTTATGCAGATGGAATGACCTATAATTCTATCTCACGATCTGTAGACACTTCAATAATGACAAATTTAGCTTCATTTATTTAAATTATAGATGAAATGGAAATTTTTTAAGGCATGAAAAATGGTGGGATTGTACCCAAATCATGTATGTATTTATTCTCATGAAAAACTCATCAAATTTAGGTTTAGGATATTGAAAACAAAAATTGTTATTCAAGTGCCTTCTAATATGATGAATTAGATAGTCCCCTAATTAATAGATTTATGGCTTTCTAGTTGTTTTCTTTTCCCATACCTTCTTCTCTATCACAGTTCATAAGAACATGATGGTCGAATTCATCTTTCATATCCATGTTTTCACTTCTAACCTATGTTCTCCTATACAGAAACAAAGTGAGGAGTTAAAATGGGTAACCATTATATATATATATCATTACTTTTTTAAATAATGTTTTATTCCCCTTTTTATGAAGTTGGTTTCCAAGAAATTAACATTCAAGTAGAAAACCATTTATAACCACGATGAATTTCGAGGGAGAAATCCATTTTTTAAGGAGTGTAGAATGTAACACCCATAGATTTTATGAGATAGATTCTTTAAATTTCATTGATGTTGTATGCTAAAACAATATTTAGTATGGGCTATACGCAACACTGTATTCACTTGAAGTATATAAAAAATTATTCTTGGCTAGTGTTACACAAATTTATAGTTCTTTTGATTGAATTTATTTAACGCAACTCATATCACACTACATCGAGTATATATATATTTTTTTGTATAAAATAAATTTACATTGATTATGTTATACACAAAACCAAATAAATCTTTCACTACATGAAATAATAAGTTAGATTTTGTTACACATAAGAGCAACCTTCCTCGATAGCTTGTGTTGAACGTAATATCGAGTTCCACTAAACAACAATGTACTATTAAAATATTATTACTTAATGGGATATAAACTAGAAATTATGAATATTATTAACAACATTTTTAATTTTATAAAACATTAAAATTCATCTTATATATTTTCTATAACATGATATAAGAACAAAATCAATTTTTTCACATAAAAGAACTACCTTTTCAAAATATGATGATTTGCCTTCTTTTGATGGTAAACCCATTTTAAATGAAGTTTTTAAAAAATTTATATATTGAATTTAAAAATATAAACTTCTTATTTTTAATAAGGACAAAAAATTACATTTTTTAAATTTTTGGTAATTTTCTAATAAAGTCCATTTTTTAATTAATAGTAAAAAATATACATATTAAGTAAAAATTGCCTTTCAGCTAGTTTATTTATATTGTTATATTGTAAATTTAATTAGATTTAAAGTGTAATTGCATGATATTTTTATCAGTTAATCCAATTTTAGTTAGTGGAAATAATTTTAAATTTATATTGGACATAAGAACATATCAATCTTTTGATAAATATTTTTTCTTAAAAACCTGCTTTTTGGTTTTGACAATGACAATTAAATTCAAAATAATTTTTAAAACTTATGCATTGAGTATTTAGTAGAATAAATTCCATATTTTTAATGAGAATGTTCAAATTATGTAAACATGTACCTTTTAGTTTTGGACATTATGAATAGTAAATATAGTAATAATTTTTATTTACCATGGTTAAAGGGTAAATCTGGTAAATAAGGGAAAAATAATATTATAATAATATTAAACAACCCAAAAAAATTCCATAATACTATTGGATAATATATTGCCGACCATTTGCATTGTTGGTTCTATTTTTCAACCCCATAAAACAACTTGGATGCGAAAATGAAATTTTATAATAATTAATTTAATGTAATGAGAAATGTGACATAATCTTTTATCTTCTTAAGAAAACAAATTTAATATGGAGATATACAAATGATATATTAGACTATAAATAGTCATTGTAAATATAAAAATATTTCCTACATCATGGTAATTTATTTATAATTTATAAAGACCAAATAAATAAATATATTTATGACACAATGATGATGTAGTGATTACCATATTGATGAATGATTTAAATAAATGAGATTATAAATATTAAAATATTTTTTTTTGAAACTTTTTATGCCATCCAAGAATTTTATGAATTATTATAACTTTTTTCCTTTTAATTAATGATGTTATTTCTAAATAATCAGGTTTTTGTGTATTTTTTTAAAAGTTGTGATATGAATAGTATAAAAATTTAAATAAATGAGTTTTTAAAACAAATACTGTTTAATTAAATGATATAATTATCCTAAACATGACAGATTCTCCCAAATGTCTTAGATAATGTTAAAAGTGTCATTAATTAACCAATTTAATTTCTATTGACATTTTATAGTAACTATATTAACCATATAGTATCAATAAACAAGAAGACATGGTAAGAGTTACATTACTTAACTAAAGGTTAAAGCTGAAAGATAAGGTTATATTTGGGACCTAAAATTGTCTGAAAACTATTATTTGAGATTATTTAAAACAATAATAATCGTATAAAAAATTAAATTTGTTTTAAAACTTTTTTAAACCAAATATCATTTTATAATAAAATAATATTTCAATACCTTCTTAAATTACCCCTCCTCATCTCTTATAAAAAGGAATCTCCTCCCACATTTCCTCACACCACCATGAGCCTTATAGTTCAACCATACTCTGACCAATTCTCTTATAAACATTATTATTTAATTTATTTAGGTACTGGTTTTAAAAAACTTCTATCCCTAGTGTCCCTAAGAAGAGATCCAAGGGAAGTCTTATGAAGAAGAGATAATTACTTTCCCAATTCAATTCAATTTCTTTTCTTCTTCTAATTACTCTTCCTATGTTGATTACATACTAAACTAATCACTTAAGTATATTCTATAATATGATATTTTATTATAATTATGGTACAACATTATACCTCCTTTTATTTATCTTACTAATAACAATATCCCTATGTGTGTGTACGCATGACTTTCAGTCACCACGCCGTGGTGTAATTTTTTATTCAATACTAATTTATTAGGATGGGTGTAATAATCAGTATAATGGATTTAAATAATGAATATAACCTAATAATTATATTTTATTGTTAATATACCATCCAAATACATATGATTTAACCATCAATAGAATGATATCGTCGCTCGTGTGTACGCACGACCTACCGTATCCATGACACTGTGAGATTCATTCTCTTCATGAACAATTAAATAATGATTATTAAATTTATATTATTTGTGAAAATAATCCTTATGAACATAATTTCATGAATAAAATACATCCTATACATAACAAACAATACTTACACAACAAAATAGATATGGTAAAATGAAATTGTTAACACCGAGAATAATGGTAATATTAAAATACTATTTATTGAATGGACCTAAGGAATTCTTTTTAATTTATTATTGATACCCCCCTTTAAATGGTTGAGCGTTTACCATTAAAAGGTCCATATTTTTTAATATTACATTTCTCATAGGTTTCAAGACAATACAATACCCGTATGGGTTAAATAAATCATACAGACTATGACTACTTGAAACCGCACCTCCCCAGCATCTGTATGGTGATTAGCTCTCTACCATTGCATGGTTGTTTGGCTAGAAATCATGTGTAGAGAGGCACAAGAAATGCATTGATGGAAAATTACATACCCTCACATATCCCTCCTCTGGTGGATGATCATGCTCTTGAATCCTCTTATGGAGCTGGTTCCTTCTAGAATCTGTTTAGGCATCTATATATCAGGTGACTCGAAGGCCTAATGGTGGCTTAAAGGCCTTAATGGTGGTCTAAAAGCCTTATTGACCAGATGGCCTAGGAATCCCAAATTCCTTAAGCACTCTAATTCCAAAACAATAGACCAAGGTGAATAGTTCTTTCTAATATAGTACCAAAAAATACCTGCTGTTGTAAATGATACTGTACCTGAAACAGTACTCCTACATTACCCAAAATTGTGCCTCCGCCTGGTTTTGAACTTAGGTATCATGGATTCACTTAGAGGTACCTCGCCTTATGGATTGAGGCTCATGTGCTATTGAAATAATATTAACCAAATGATATAATAGAAACATATATGATATCATAAATATGCATATGGTCCAGGTATAACTTAAAAACATGATTTAACCATTATACAGAAGGTGAACACACCCTCGACTAATGAAAAGTATAAGGTAAGGGATAATTTTTTGAAATCTCATTTTTATCCATGATTGTTTATACGTAAGTATCTATTGGGGGTATACTTATCATCCATTTCCATGTTTTCTTAAAAAATCATAAAAATTTTACTAGTCTTCTATGTATGTTTAGAGTCATTTTTACCCATTTTTTACTTTTACTACTTGGTTTTGAAAAACAAGTAAACCTGGTTCATTAATGGACTTTGGTCACTATGATGGTCCTAGAATCAATGCCTTGGGTACTATAAAAATCATATTATGTGTTAATTAGTTTTCAACAGTTACATATTTTATGACAATTCTATTATATCATGGTTAATGTTCCTTTCTGATATATGCCTTAAGTACTACCAAGATTTATTTAATTACTCAATATTTTAATATTTAAACTTTCTGTTCATGTTTTTACATTCAAATTTTTGTGGTTTGTTTTATGTTCTCCAGGTTTACCCTTATTGAGTATTTGAGCTCCCCCTTTTTATGTTTTCTTTTCCCAAGGATATAAATAAAGGTTTTAGGTAAGAAAAAAGGGGATGATATTTATGGGAGATGTTTAAGATCCTTCACAATGTTAGAAGATTATGTTCCATGTTTTCAAAGACACTAAACTAATACGATCTTTGGGGATATTTTTGTTACTTTTATTAAGTATTCTGCAAAAGTAATGTAATTTCCTTGTATTTAAAGCAGGTTCATTAGAGTTTCTCTTATAGTTAAATTCCACATAGCTCACCCAGATGGTGGCTATTAATAGGAACACTACACACCCTTCTCTAACATTGGACATCAACATTTGATGGTGGTGTGTCCCACCTAAAACATATAATATATTATAAGTATTCATCATCCCTATAATGAATTCTCCCAAATTAGAATATAACCAAAGAATACAAATCTCTTTGGCATAATCATCTCCAACATAAGCTAACATGTCCTTGATCTTACTCAACCATAAAACGATCCATGGTCTTTAGCATGGTCACAACATAATACTCCCCCTACAATAGGTATTCTTACCAATACTGATCAACTTATTCCACCTAGAACCTAAATATAGTTTCTTAAGATTATAAAATAAATCAAGAAGTATATATCATAAATAATTAAATATATGGAATTTAAAGAAAATTTCACGAGAGGCTAATAAAAATGAATAAGATCACATATATAGAGTGTCTCTCAAGGTCCACTCACTCACCCACATGAACTATTTATCAATAATAGTTATCAATCATAAGAAATTAGATGTTTTAATGATCATATAAAACACATTATATGTTAATGAACATTATACCTCCTGATCATTGATGTCAATGTCAAAGTTCTCTAGGAAGGTATTCACCTAAAACATTCTAAAAAACAAAATCCCTAATAAGAATTTCAAATTTCATATCATATGTGTTTATGGAAATTCCAATAATAGAAAATGGAGTTTAGAAGTCAAGGGAATTTTCAAAGAATATTCATAAAGAAAAACACCATACAGATTTTATACAAATCCAAATATCATCATGAAAGTATATTGTTACAAAAAATATGGAAAATCACCTTTCGAGACTACATAAATAATTATAGACTATGCCATAATTGCATAATACAGGATTATTAGAAAAGTATCAAGGAAAAATAGATTGGATTAAATAGGACTCATCATAGTTCTCCATAAAATCATACCAATCAAGAAGAACATAGTATAATAGAAGAAAAAATATATTACATTGATAAAAAACTAGAATGATAAATATAACATAATAATATATTCTCAATTTAATTCTACATCACTAATTTAAAGTTTTCCATGAATATTCCAAAAATCACCAATCAATGAGAGGGTAGAATAATCAAGCCATTTTAATAAAGGAAAATGAGTAATGAAGAAATTAAATACCCCATCATTAATTTCAAACATTGATTAAATATTAAACGCATATTATTAATGGAAATATAACGAAAATGGATCCATTTATGAAATTTCAAATTCCTTACAACCAAATTAAATTTAATTCACCAAGGGCAATCCATGGCCATGCGGTTTTTTAGCATCCTTGAAAACAAGGAACCCAAAGGAATTCTTTAAATTTCTAATTCATTTTCCACTCACCAAGATATCCAAAATAGGTGTGTTGTTTTCACCCATCAAGTGGCTTATAAAATACACAACTGAGTATGATGTCTTACAGAAATATTGGCTATGTCACACCATCTAATTATACATAGAGGAAACTTGGGAAAAATAGTTTGCATCAGGGTGTGTGGTTTCCTGTTTTGATCCAAACCCCTCCAAACACACTTGTATATTTCTAATCACATTTAAGAATAAATAATCATGGGAATAAAAAATTATAATATTCAAAAAAATTAAGAAGTTTTGGATCTTATATTATCACATCTACTAAAAATTATAGTGTTACACCTGGGGTGTTAAATTTTGTTCCCTAAAATTAATTATGAACTCATAATTTTATCTTTTAAATAAATTATTAGATATATAAAACTACCATTGTTGAAATACCAATATTTAAAAAGGTATAGTAACAAATTTATTGAAAATATAATGTGGGAATGATAAGGGTTGATGCATCCCAATCATAATATACATAAATATTACATCCTTAATGAAAAAAATTCAAATCATATAACAATTATACATGCTCGCAAGCCATAATGATTAGTTGTTTTTGGATTTTAGATACATAATAACTTATTTATATAAAAATAATACATATATAAAATAGAAAACATCATATTACAACAATTATGTAAATATAAACCATAAAAAATTCTTGAAAACTAAGGGAAGGAAAATATAATAAAGGGAGATCTTAAATGGTTATTAAGAATAAACCTAAGGGATATGAATCATAAGATCCTTTGATGATCATAATGGTTTAATAAAATAATCATTACTTGATACAAATATAACATATTCATTCCTAGAAAATATTACACCATAATCTCCAAAATAAAATCATATCGAGACACATTACTAATAAGGGATTCAAAACATCTATCATCATTCAAGAGTTCTAAAATTAACTGGTGGCATTAAAATCAAAAGAAGTCATAATATTATAAAAATAACTATTCCTGATCATGTTCATGAATAACATTATGCCCATAGTTATAATTGACCATACGGATGAATCAAAATGTGATAAAGTTATTCACAATCACTTACAACCCTTTTATATGAGTATAGCTATAATCAATCATACTACAAAATCAAACTATTAAAAAATACTTTCATAATTATTTCTATGTGTAATATCATCATATTAGGATATTTAAATTTCACATTATAATGTTAATTATTGTCTTTACTAGTCTCAACTACCTCATAATTATAAACCTTTAATATGTATTTCACAAGATAATAAAACATTCATCATATCATAACTAATGGAAAAAAATATGGGTTTTTAAAACAATTCATCATCATAATCATAAACCATCTTGAAAATAATAATAATTTTTTCATTTGATCATATCCAAAGAAACACATATGTAACATTAAATATTCCCATAATAGATGAAAAATTTCTTTAAAATATATCTATAATATTTCTTATGAAAAAACACTTTAAATTTTAAATATGTTATATATAGTATGAAATTTTACAAATTTTATTGAAATAAATCTCATTGAAAAGAACCATGAAAACATGTACTATCATATTACAATTAAATATTTACCTATTCAAGAATAATCAATAAAAAAATTCTTCTCACACCCTCGGTAAAAAGTACTTCATTCAAAAAAGAAAATATGATTCCTTTTAAAAAAGTTAAATAAATAAAAATATCACCAAAATAAAATTCTCATAATAATTACAGAATGGAATATTTTTTATAACATTATACATATCATTGATATAGTGGAGAATTATAGCCAAACAAAAGATGGGAAATAACAATACCTTTTAAAAAAAAGAAACATTTTGATTACAAAATTTTGAAAATCAATAAAAATATTTAATATAACAAAAAATAAACAAAGGATAATTAATTTAAAGTGGATTTTCATAAAATTATTATATAATTTCCTTTAATTAATATTAAAAAATAAATAGTCCTTATTAAAATGAGATTAAAACATAAATCCTGTAACATAAGTATCATTTGATATCCTGCATGTTGGTTCCCCTGTACAATACATGTATATTTTTTATAAATTTATTCTAGAATGGTAATAATATATATTATTAAATATTTTATTTTTTACTACATATTAATACAAAATTTTTTATAATTGTTTGTTGAAATCGCTATTTCATGTGATAACTGCTTCATTTTTCTTGCATGTTACAATGTGATGGCGCTGCTACTTTTACATTGATTTTGGTTCCTTCATATAAAAATTTTTAACCATGTATGGATTAATCTTATTAATCATTATATACAATTTAATATCTTTTAAAAAAAATATCTGATGAAAAAAATTAATTCACTCTATAGAGACGGTAGACCATATGCACGAACAATTTATGTAAAAAATTTTAGAAGAAAGGAAAAAATAAAAAATAAATAAAAATAAACCTTCAAAAAACTATAATAATATCATAAATATAATATATATAATCATTTAATCTATAATTATTTCAAATAAATTTAAGTTACAGTGACAATGAAATGCATCGCTTCAATGATGTGGTAGTCCACACATATGAACAAGAAATTAGTTCTTTTCCCATAGGATGGAAATGAAGTAGACAATGTTTTTTCCAAAATCGTAATAAAAATTATTTGTATTTATTATAATGAATTATTTTTTTAATAATTGAAATAATATATTTATTTAAGTTATATAATGAAATAAAATTAAAAGTACTCTGTTAAGAGTTATACCACTTCATAGAGAAACCTCTTTTAGATTATAGATTCATATTTAATGAAATGGTATTTTGAAATTAATAAAAGTTATAAGAAATGGAGAAGGATTATTAAAAGGTATTATCCTAGAAAATTTCTAATCTCTAAGGATAAGACATAGTTAATACGTGATGAGGAGATGGTTTAATATATAAAATAAGAAAAAAAAACTTGTGGAATAAATCTAAATAGAAAAAATATGTAATATCATTATCATATAAATTGAAACCAGGGACCCCAAAATATAAAACTAATATTATATAGGGTACAAAACAACTCAAAGTATAACATTTTTACATTTTTTACTTTAAATCATATTAAAACATATCTCTTTATTAAACCACTTTAATTACATTTTCACTTCAACCATATTAACAAAACTTTTTAGTAGGATTACATTCTTTTATGTAAAAAATAAAATGGTAAATTGGACCATATAAATAAATGATGATTCAAAATTAGATATAAATATTATCAGTTTTAATTTTATATGGTTTCTTAAATTAATTTAATATAATAATATTAAACACATGAAAATAAGTTTCTAGAAAAATATGAGATTAAGTGTAAATAAATTTCACCTAGAAATATATAATAAAAGTTTTAAATGAATTTATTTGGATAAATATTAAAAAATTATTTTTTTTGTTTATTATGTTCTTAGAAAATGAATGGAAAAATCTGACCATATAATTAAATGTAAAGACCCGATTGTTTTAAAAAATTGAACAAAATATCACTTCTGTTCGTAAAATTCTTGATTTGTGTCCCAAATTAAATGTAATCCTTTAAAATATATTATTAAAATATTTTAAAATATATTTGGTTCATAGATAGGTTTAAAATTTTATTAAATCTTTCTTATATAATAATAATTTCACAAATTATATTTTTTTTGGAAATTCATAATTTTCATTACTCTCCCAATAATCAACTATTACAAAAAAAACAAAAAAAATCAAACAAAGATAATTTTACATGATAAATACAAAAATGATAACCATTATTTCAGAATAATTTTTTTAAATTTGGAAAATATTAAGGATAATTTTAGAAAACACCTGAAATGTAAACCTTTTTTTTGAAGAAAATGTATTTCATATTTATAAAATAACATTACTATAAATTAATTACATTATTGTTATAGATTATTTAAAAAAGTCACATTGTGTAAAACAATCATATTTATTTTTCATATTGTTATTATTCTTATTCCTACACATAGTTTTAATATCTTTGTTATAAATATCAAATTTTAATAACTATTTTTTATAGTATATCGTAGTTCCCTTAAATAACATCTTTGAGTGTTCAGAATGTTATTGAAAAATTAGAATTTTCATAAAGATAAACATATCATAAAATTTCTTTGTATTAAATTATACTCAACATTAGAATTTATCCCTTGAATATTTATCACTCTTATAAAATTAATTGTATATGATTTTTCATTATCACATCCTTGGGTTCCCATGTTTCTTCTATAAATTTATGGTTTCACCACAAAACATTGACTATGTGACCGGACCTGTTCCACATAAATTTCATTTTTCAATCCATAATATTGATGGGTTGTTACTCATAAGATATATCAAGCACCCATGGTATAATATTTTATTTCCATGTAACAAAGGATCATTTATGTTCAGTCATATGAGGGATACATGGAACACATTGTGAAATTGAAAGAGATAGTGTAGAAGAACAAAGAGATAAGAAATCATCTAGATATGATCTAGAATTTCTATGCTGATGATATATATGGGGCTCAAATTTCCCATCATTCAAAATATCATAACTTTATTCCATAGAGATATTCATATGAATACCTTGTCATCACCTCTGAATTCTAGATCCCACCAATAATTGTAATCATAAACTTTATATTGACTTAGAACAACCTTGATGTTCTATTGAATGGTTTTAACGATATCTTCCACTTCCAACCTTAATTGGGGTCCCAATATCTTTATTTATATGCCTCCACATAATAATTTTGGTTATCTACACTTCCCTATAGATAAGGTTTCATAAGTATCCATCTAAGTGTTTTAGAGAATCCTATTGTTTAATGTAAACTCAAATAGATAAATTTTTTAATCCCAACCACATATTAAATATTAAATAATGTTCTCAACATATTAAAATTGTTTTAATGGTCTTATAAAATTGAAAATATTTTTTAAGGAAGTTTTATAGTACTAAAACTAAACTCTATGCCCAAATCCATTGGAATAATTCTCTAGCATATTCTAGTAAACCTTATATTTCAATAAAAAACAATTGAATGTTGTAATTCATGAAACTATTCCTCAATGCTAATATATTTCCATTAATTCATAAGAAGAGATAAATATTATTGACTTGTATTGAAATGTGATGAATTTTGCGGTGATCTACTACAACCTAAATAAGTTTATGGCCATTTCATGTTTTGGGGAGTCTAAAAATGAAATCCATTTTAATGTTTTTCCATTTCAAGTTTGGTAGGGTTTTGGTCAAAACGTCCACTTCAACATCTATCTATCACAATTATCTTGGGGACATACCAATTATTGAGAGTCATACTATGTAATATCCCATTTCATGTTATCCCACCAGAAATAATCCTTCATATCACTCTACAAATTCTTCTATCTAGGATGAATAGAGAATGATGAACTATGATATTCATCCACATATCCTTATTCATATATTATATTGTAACACACCTAGTTTCTATAGTTTGATACTTTTAATATTTCTATATATCTTATTTATGTTTTCAATTTTTTTGGCACTATGTTTTTGTTCTCACATTCCCAAATAATTAGGATAATACAAATATTTTTAATATTAAAACATGTGTTCATATATTTTGAAAATAAATCATTTTGACATTTATTGGGTCGTTAGATGGAAAAAATGAGAGCACAATTTTTTAAAAAACGTGATAATTACCCTAATTATGATTTATTTTAATTCATCATCATGTGTTGCATTGGAGATAGTCATTGGTGAGTATGCTAGGTAAATTAATTGAAATATTTATTTAAAATATTAAATGTGTAAACCAAAAAATGCCCTCGATTTAAATGTTTTTATGGAAAATATTCATCGTTATCCACATAACCCTATGATTTTATAATTTACTGGTAAGAGATTCCCTATTGGGATTAATGTACTCAGGTCACAGATTGAGGATGTACAAGTCAACGATATTCCTAGAAAAAACAACAAGAATAGTGGATTCAAACATATCTTCACTGGAGAATACGTTCATCATCAATTACTTATATGCTCATGAGGGAGGTATCATTATTTTCTAGAATTCCACACTTTTTATTCAATTATTGATAATGGATTTTATATGATTTTTATTCATTTTATTCCCATTCTTCCATGAGATACTAAATTAATTATCATTCTAGTACAAAATTATCAACATTTTTTACACTAGATTCAACCTTGTTTCTTCACTAATAATATATATGGTTGGGATATCATGGGAAAATGGTGATATCACATATTTTTCTCCTTCAGAATATTTTCTTCACATTTTTCAATGTTGGACTATTGGGTTAGTGATTCGACATTTTCAAACCAGTTCATCTTTGATAGAATCACAATAATAGTATTTAATAGATAAATAACCTTTAAATTGAATATTTATAGATAAAAATATGTGTATTTTTGTAACTCTTTTCACAGTTCTGTTGATTAGGATCCCATATAGTGATGGAAGATTGGATGACAACAACATGGGAGATTACAGTTTTTATTTCTAGCCACAAGGGAATAGGAATTGATGATTGGGGACCTTACCCTATTACCAAAATGTATTTTTGTGATTAAAATGCAAACCTTCATGGTAGATATAATGGATCTATTGAACACATGAAGATTGGGAGACCAGACTTCACTATCTCAGAAAATACCATTTACATGTTGTGTAATCCAGAGGATTATAGAGATCATTTCAAATATTCTCATAGTAGATATGTTTTCAACCTGAGTTATGTGTCTCGTGTAGTGTGGCTAAAAATACACACTATGTGATACTGCCATAGTGGCCAAGACATGTGATTGGACAACATTACTAGGACCCTATGTTAAGAGAGATATATCATGTTCATGAAAGTGAATGTCAAATTGAGGCACATGGAGAACCGAGTCATTTATAGGGAAGAAGACACACAGTCCATCGATTGGCTTCACTCACCATGTAGTATTCTCTAAAATAACGAATTTTTGTATCTCCTTATATTGTAACCCTATGCTAAAAATTTACCTATACTAAGTAATTTTCATCATAGTATGATATTCTTTACTTTGTTCTATAATCAGAGATTTGAAGTTAGGTAATATAAGTGAGATTATTATTTAGAAAATCCCAATATAGTGGAATTGTTCATTGTGAACATCATAGTGTTATTGGGGTTGGTACTCCACTCTATCTATAGGTGGTGGGTCCTTAATATCCTATATAGAGGAATATATATAACAGACCCACATTATAGTGGGTGTCGATCCTTTATTAATGAAGTGGTAATCTAAATCAATGAGCTCTAGTAGTGAGTGTTTCCTATAATTGAGATAGTTCCCCATTGTTTCCTCACAAATTATCCAAGTATTGCCCCTCCATACTCATTCTGGGGAGGTTATGTTTGATGATTATCATAAACATAAGATCTTTAGAGTTATAGGAAGAAACATCATTCTTAACTTGTCGTGATTATAGAAATATAATTATATCTCTTTCATTTGTTTTATTTTAGTATATCTACAATTGGAATTATTCCATCATTAATACATTTGGGTTGAGATTACAATTTTATTTTACTTCTTACCCATTGAATTTTGGGGTGTCCTATAGTGTATTTATATACTCCCCTTGTATGTGTTATTCCTATATATGTTTTTACTTATTTATATGATAGGAAAATCATTGGTGTCCTAGGTGGACAAGGTATTGATCATGTGTAGTGGTACTTAGAGTCTCTTACCATTATTAGGGGTCTTTCATGGAGAATGATAGTCTTTATTTATTTAGTATTTCTCAATTTTTAAATTATAATTAGCTCATTACAATATTTATTTTTGATTTTGTATTTTTCACCTTTATACCTTTTTTATAACTATATTCACTATATGTACATCATATAGGTTGTCGGATGCATGGATTATACTCTAGATGTTTTAGTTATTTTATATCATTGTAATATTTCCTGTAGATGGTTGTGTGTGTGTAAATATATTTTAGGATAATACCTAAAATTTCAGTGATATTCCGACTCACCTCTATTATGTAACCCCTTACATATTGGAGGTGGGATTGATGTGTCATTGATGGCATACTACTAGCCCGAGCAAGGAACCAATGGGATAGGTCATGAAAAAGTGGTACCAAAGGAAAAAACCTAACTTGAAGTTTGGCGTCACTACCAAGGTTATGATATAGAATCCCCAACATGTACATTGTTTTCAACAATGGATGGGTGAATTTACAACCCTAAAATGATATAGGGATAAAAAGGATAAATGTAAACAGCCATGTCAAAAAGAATCAACATTATTTCTTAGATACTACTTTATTGTAACTCCATAGTTAAATAGTATTTTATTAGAGTGGTGAAAAGGATGGGTGACCTCATTTTAATTTTCTCAGGGTGTGCCTAAGTGAGGAAAAAGTACCCTGAAAGAACATGTGTTTTTATGTGGGTATATAAATTTATATGAAGACTGATTCTATCTCATTTATGGGACTTAAATAATAGGAAAAATATATTTTTCAGAAAATGGGGGTGCCCATAGGACCATGTCGTCACATTGGTATCAAAGAAGGAACCCAACTAGAAGTCTGTTGGATCTTATGGGATGGGATTTAAGGTGAAAAATGAAGACGTTTTACTATATATTGGATGAATGTAGAAACCCTCAATGTTAAATGGGTAAAATGGAAAATTTAGTTACCCATGCAAATAGGTATGCCTTTATATTTCGGGGCATACCTAACTATAACTCCATATTTAAATATATTTTTCCTATAGTAGTGGTTAGGATGTGTGACCTCTTGTGATATTTCTCTATATGTGTGTGTGAGTGAGAAAAAGCACATTGTAGGATCATCTGTTAGCATGTGGGGTTAGTCATTAGTCTGATGGAATGTTCACATGGGATTAATGATGATTTATTTGATTATTTTCTCCAAAATTTGGTGCAAATATGTAACAAGTATCCCATGTCAAAAAATGATGACCCCATAGATCAATGTACGGTTTTGATAAGGTTTTTAATGATTGATATCAGGTTCGGCTAACATATTACGAGAGTTCATGATGATGATATTTCAAATAGTAGGTTCTCACATAATTATAATAACTATAACTACTTGGTGATTCACTATTCAATGAATAAAATCCCTATATTAATCATAGAACATATGAACAAGATCATCTATAAATTCTTGTATCGCTTGTTATATATAATTATCAATAACATTCTCAAATTCATTATATCTATGGGTGAGTGACAGATCATTTTAAGACAGTCGTATACTTACATTGTGATAACTATTATATTATAATTTGTCAAAGTGTTTATTTTTGATCTAGTAGGTTCACGTTTAAGGGAATTTCATCTCTTGGTATGGTGTAGTTGTGGACCCGACAATGATTTATGTAGCGATCTCTTTGCAACAACCCAAGAGGGCATCATATGTTTAGAGTTTTCTTATTCTATGGGGGTAATATTAGAAGTTTTGGGGTATAATTTTCTTGGATTTAATTCTTATTTACTAAATTTTTGATAAAAGGTGAGTTGTTTTTCTATACCGAGTCTAGTTAGGGAGTCTTTGACAAATTTAGGTAGAGGCAACATGGTGTTATGTATTGAGACTATCAAATTAAGTAATCAAGTATGTTTTGTTTTTTATGCCTCTACGGTAGGTATACAATGTTTTTTTATGTGTATTTAGAAATTTATCATTTACAAGTATAGTTATTTTAGACCCCATGAAGTGAACTTTGAAATCCATGTCTTTATGATAGCAGTGATAGTCTTTTATTTAATGATGTGGAGGAATTATATTTTATGTGGGAACATAATTGTTTACTAAAAACACTATATTCTCATGTAAATCTTCAACTAGAGATATATAATACTTTGATTGAGTCTATTATTAGAGTTCTTATAGGAATACAACTCCCAGATAGTTTACCCTCCATGAATGGGAAACATCGTGGTAGATGCACATAGAAAGAAACCATGTTCTCTCTTGTTTGAGGATATGTCAATACAGTTGGACCCATTGCTATTGTCCCTAGTTTTGGAGTGGGGTGTAGCTTATCTTTAACCTATAGTGGTGGCTCTAATTATTCTTTATAATTTTTGGGTTTCTTAGTTGGGATATGTAGACTGTGAACTTCTATTAAAACAGATGTCCATAGGAGATGCACTAAATACATTTTCTGAATATGGGGAAGACAATATACATTTATATGGTTAAAAGGTAGTTTCATTCATCTCTCAAAAAGATGTTTTCATGGAGTTTCATATTTCCCATTGGTTTTACATCTATGATTAATGATATGTACAATTTCCTTTAGCAGCAATTTTGGTGGGCTAACATGAGGAAATTTATTAAATATATTTTTCGATTGCCTCACATATCAAAATGTATTGGCTAAACCTCATGTTCTTGTCTATTTGACTCATCATATTGAGATCCCATAATATAAGTGAGTTATCATATTGATATATTTTGATATAGGGATTCCACATACAAAAAAAATAGTGATTTTATCTAGTTGATTTTGGACTGACTTATCAAGATGTCAAAGATTATTCCCATTTGGACAAAGCTTTTAGTTTAGGATCTTGGGAATTTTTATGTTCATGGGACTATTCGACTTCCAGAGGTACCCATGGTTATTTTCTTTGACTATGACTCTTGGTTTATGTAACAGTTTAACAGATGTTTGTTGGAAGCTTTTGGTTCCCAACTATAGATGATCTTGGCATTTCACCCTCAGATATATGTCAAAACTGAGCAGATCATCCTTGTTTCAGTGGATATAATGAGAACCTTTGTTTTGGACATCATATGTATCTTTGAGGAATAGATTTCAATGATTTATATTTCTTATAATCACATCTAACACTCCACTATCTACATGGAACCTTATGATACGCTATATATGAAATCCTACAGGCCACTATTATGATGCTTTGAGATTTGTGAGACATCCCTCGTTGGACCCAAACATAATCAATCAACAAGATAAGGGTTTACCTAAACTGTGAGTATTTGAGAACATTCCATTACTTCTTCTTTTATTCCAATGATAAATGCATTGTATGAAAACACATTTAGGATTCCAACAAAATTTCACTATTTATATCAATGGTATTAACTTAAATGGATGTTATTTTTCATGATTAATCCTTTAAATATTTTAATATAATCTATTTTTAGGCGATCTAGATTTTTGGATCAACCTTTTAAGACTTTAGGTCAGTTTTGTTAATAACGAATTCATGTATTATGGAACCCATTTCTCCTTCTATGAATTATTTATAACAAGATTAATGAAACTCATATTATTTTCTCTAGGTTTTCTTGATATTCTGAAAGAATGTTTTCTTATAGAACACCTATGTATGGATGATGATGAACGAGGTCCTATATCAACCCTCTAATACATTGGTTAGGTATTTATACCTCATGAGGTAAAGATATTTATTTTTGAAACAATGTAGATTATATACATTCACAAGATTATGAGTGAACATTTTTTAGATTTTCTACATTACAATGAATGACATTAACCATGGTTTATTTTAGCTAATTTCACAATATTAATCATTAAAATAATGAATATTATCGACATTCAAATGATAGAAGAAGGAAATTGTGTAGATTATCTAAGATCACAATAATGGGATTGAAAAAGATGAGATTACCTATGTTAAAAAATCATATGAATATGTATTTTTATGAATATTCAATAATTATATGTTATACTATTTTATTATTATCAATGGTACATGATTATTGGATCTAGTTTCCAAACACTTTTTCCATGGTATAAGTTGTTTTTTTTAGTATAAATAACCTTCCATCATGACTTATAGACAACTCTTATGGTCCCATATTGTTTTTAATAAGATATTTAATCCACATTTATGTTTTATCTACATATTATAATCTAACAGTTTATGAAATATTGATAAGATTTACCTTATTTAGTGTTTGATATTACCCCTTTATTATATTTCCCTTCCCAATGTAATGGATAAAATTATAACTTATGAGAAGTATTTAAGGGGCCTAGAAGAGTTAAATTATAGAGAAATGTTGACATGATTTTTTAAATAATTATTTTATTTTACTAGACATCAAATTCAATAAAACAAAAGGTTATCCAAGGTATTTGAAATTATTTGGAGATGGAATGTTTAAATTTTGGAAATGTAGTAAAATAAATATATATTTGTATTTAGAAACTATAGTTGGTACTATAGGAGGGTTATGTTATTTTTTAGGATTATTGTAGTCATTTTAGTGAATAGGATGAGGAAAAATTAGTTAAAACCATTACTATAAGTATAAAGGATAATTCATTATATCAAAAAACATTATGATGTTGAGGTTAACTAGATATTATGTGGCTCTAATAGAAATTGTACCCATGTATGGATATTTGAAAGAGGATACGATATTGGACCTAATGTACCAAGGGGTAATCACCCTAAAAATGGTTGGCTGAGAATTCAATCAACAATCACCTAAACATTTGATGAGTAGGCCTAATATTATTCCCATATATTGATACTATCAGGGGATATTATTTGGTAGATCACATTCTCTCAATAAACAAATATGACATATTGATTTACTAGTTACATTGAGGGATTATGTTGAAAAGTTTATGATAAACAAACTTAATATAACCTAGTATTTACATATAAAGTTATGCAATGATCCAATTGTAAAATAGTTGAAGTTAACATATGATAGGTAGAAAGTAATGTGTAATTTTTGAATTCATCTTACTATTATGATTTAATATTTTATATATTCATTTACTTTAATTAAGTTTAATAATTTCTTAGTCACTTTATATAATATTTGGTTGGAAATGATATATTGAAAATTTAGTTGTGGAAGTTACATCTCTAGAACTCCTAAAGATTACTTATAGAGGCTTTTTTAGAATAAATGGTTGAGAATGTCCACAAATTCATATTATAAAAGAAAAGATATATTACCACTTATTCGAAAAATCATCGATTTATGGATTTATGGTTGTAAACATTCTCCAAACCCTGTTCTCAATCACAATGCATCAGAACATGATGGTTAGATTTTTCATTCATATCCATGTTTTCACTTCTCAACTATGTTCTTCTATGGGGAAACACCGTGATGAGTTACAATGGGAAACTATTATGTTGTTAACATTCCTTTTTAAAATAATGTTTTAGTATCCTTTTTTATGATGTGGGTTTCTATGAACGAAACATTCAAGTAGAAAACCATATATAACCCTAACTAATTTCGAGGGAGAAATTCATTTTTATGGGAGGTAGAATGTAACACCCTATGATTTTATGAGATATGTTATTTTAATTTATTTAATGTTTTATTATACACAAATATTATCTTGAGCTATATAGGACACCATATTAACCTGCAGTATAAACAATAGTATTTTAGGCTTATGTTATGCACAATGTCAAGTTCATTTGATAGAATTCATTTCATGCAACTCATTTAATGCAACATTGAGTATAGATTTTGTTCAATTTATAAAAGAAATATGATAGGATTATCTTCTACACAACACAAAATTAATATTTCACTACACCCAACACTAACTTGGATTGTTTTACATTCAAAAACGACCTTCCTCGATAGCTTGTGTTGTACACAACACCGAGTTTCACTAAACAATAATGTATTATGAAAATATAATTATTTAATGAGATATAAACTAGACATTATGAATATTATTAAACATATTATTAATTTTAAATAACATTAAAATTCATCTTAAACATTTTATATAACATGATATAAGAACAAAATCTATTTTTTCGGATAAAAGAAGTATTTTTACAAAAAAATGATGTTTTCAACCTTATAATGGAGAAACCATTTTAAATATAGTTTTTAACAATTTTATATAATCTATTTGAAAAATCTAAACTACCTATTTTGGAAATGGGACATAAAAATTTACTTATATCTAATATTTGGTAATTTTCGGATAAAGATCATTTTTAATGAAGAGTGAAAAAACTACATATTAAGTCAAAACTGCCATTTCATCTAATTTATTTATATTATTATATTGTAATTTTCATTGGTTTTAAAGTTTAATATGATTATATTTTATCATTTAATCCTTTTCGGTTATTGGAGTTAATTTTACTTTTAAATTGGACATAAACACATGTTAATCTTTTGATAGTTGTTACTTCTTAAAACTCCGCCTTTTGGTTTTGACAATGGAAAATAAATTTAAATTAATTACTGAAATTTTTTTTTTTGAATTTATTAAAATGGATTCCATATTTGGATTCAAAGGTTTAAAATTTTTTAAATAAGTACATTTGGTTTTTGGACATTATGAATAGTAACTTCACTAATTATTTTTATTTATCATGGTTGAAATGTAAATCTGCTAAATAAGGGTAAAAATAATATTATAATAGTATTAAACTAACCTAACACATTTCCTAATCCTAATGGATGAGATATTTTGGACAATTCACATCAGGGGGTCTATTTTTGGACCCCATGGAGCTAGTTGGATGTGAAAATGACATTTTATAAAAATTAATTTAAAGTAATGAAAAATATGACATAAACCTGTCTCTTCTTAGTAAAACAATTTTAATATGGGGTTATACATAAGATAAATTAGATTTTAAATAGTCCTTAGAATTATATAAAATATTTATTACTTCATGGTATTTTATTTATAATTTTTAGACACCAAATAAAAAAATTTATTTTTGAGACAATGAATATGTAGTGATAACCTTATTATTGAATGATTTAAATAAATGAGATTATAAATATTAAAATAAAGTTTTTTTTGAAACTTTTTATGAAATAAAAGAATTTTATTGATTATTATTACTTTTTAAATTGTAATTAAGTATGTTTTGTCTAAATAATAATGATTTAATGGGTTTTTAAAAAAAGTCATGATATTAATAGTAAAAAATTGACATTAATGAGTTTTAAAAAAAATAGTATTTTATTAAATGATACAATAGTATTAAAATTATATGATTCGTCCAAATGACTTTGATACTGTTTAAAATGCCATTAACGAACCACATTAGGTTTTATTGTCATTTTATAGTAATTATATTAACCATATAATATGAATATATAGGAAGACATGGTAAGAGTTAAATTAGTTAGTTAAGGGTTAAAGCAAAAAGGTAATGTAACATTTGAGACCTAAACATGTATAAAACCAATTGTTTGAGAGGATTTAGGACAATCCACATCTTATTTTCAAATTAATTTTTTTTACCTTTTGAAATCGAAAATCATTTTGTAATAAAATAATATTTCAATACATCCATAAAGTTCCCCTCCTACTCTCTTATAAAAAGGCATCTCCTCCCAAATTTCCTTACACCACCTTGAGCCTTAAAGATCGACCACAAACAGCCCAATTCTTCTATAAACATTATTTTTTATTTTCTGGAGGTCGTGGTTTTCAAAAAATTCCATCTCTAGTGTCCCTAAGAAGAGATCTAAATGGAGTCCTCTGAAGAATAGATAATTGCTTTTCCAATACAACACAATTTCATTTCATGTCCAACATCCTCTTTATATGTTGATTTCATACTAAAGTAATAATTAAAATATATTATTCATGATGATATTCTATTAAAATTATGTTATACATTTATACCACCTTTTATACATCATACAAATAACAGTATCACCATGTGTTCGTATGTACGGATTACAATCCCCATGTCGTGGTGTAATTTTTTTTAAAAAAATAAATAATTAGGAAGGGTATAATGATGAGTATAATGGATTTAAATAATAAATATAAAATTGTTATTATTATTTATAATTAACATACCATCCAATTAAATACCATTTAACCATCAAGAGAATGATTTTGTCACTCGTGCATATGTACATCCTACCGTCTCCACGACATGGTGAGATACGTTCTCCATGTTAAAAATTCAAGAATGATTTTAAAATTTATATTATTTGTGAAAATAATAATTATGAAGTTAATTTCATGAATAAAATACATTATATTCATAACAAACATGACTTACACAACAAACCAGGAATGGGAAAACAAAGTAGTTAACACAAAAAATAATGGAAATATTGATAAATTATTAAACAAATGATATAATAAGATCATATATGTTATAATAAATATATATATAGTTATAGTATATCTTAACAACATGATTAAACCATTATACCAGAGGTGACCACACACTCGTCTAATGAAAAGTACAAGGTATGGGATAATTTTTCAAATCACATTTTTATCCAAGATTGTTTATACAAAAGTATTTACTATAGGGATATTTATCATCCATGTCCATGATTTCTAAAAATGATTTAATAAAATATTTAATATTTTTATATGTATCTTCAAAGGCTTTTTTACCTGATTTTTACTTTTACTAAATTGTATGGAAGGAATATTTCTTTTGTTTACCATATGAGGCACTTTTTCACTTTTCTGACAAAAGTATAGGGAGAATGTTTTTTATCTTACATAGAATGAATGTATTTTTACATCTTTATAACACCTTATTTACAAGAATCGAACTGATTATGTTTTCATTTTTATTTTCAAATAAATTTATTTCTTTTAAAATTGCATGACATTTTGAGAAAATAAAGTGTTTTTGAATAAGAAAGTATAATTTCGTTAGGAATTAAGTTCAAGTGTTTTTATCAAAATTATTTTACATCTATGATAAATCTCTAAAAAGGGTTGTGTTTATATCTATATTATTAATTTGGTTCTATTCTGTTAATTATGGAATGATCTTTTATATGGATTATGATATGATGGAATGATATTTAAGAAACCCATTTCATTTTATGGGTTACGCTATGGTGAATGTTCTTTTATGTTTTCTAGCACATGTAAGAATGATTTAATTATGAGATGGGTGGTACCTATATCTCCCTATAATGAATTGGGTAAAAATTTATATCTCATGAGATAGAAATTACTGGAGGAGAAATTAAATCAGGTTCAGTAATACATTGTTGGAACGACATGTAAACCCGGTTCAGTAATGGACTTTGTTCACTATGATGGTCTTGGCATCCATGCATGGGTTACTATGGAAATCATATAATTTATTTATTAGTTTTCCATAATTACATGTTTTATGCCAATACTATTTTATCATGGTAAAAGTTCCTTTATGATCTATGCCTTTAGTACTTCCATGATTTATTTAATGACCCAATATTTTGATATTTAAACATTATGTTCTTTTTTTTACAATAAAATGTTTATGGTTTGTTTTATGTTCTCCATTTTACCCTTACTGATCATTTGAGCTCACCCTTTTTATGTTTTCTTTTCCCAAGGATATAAAAAATGTTTTTATGTTGGAAAATAATAATGGAATATCATTATGGGAGATACTGGAGATCTTTTACAAAGCTAGAATATTATGTTCCATGTTTTTAAAGAAACTAATCTAATATGTTATTTGGGCATCTTTTTGTGTATTTTATTGTTTATTATGTAAAAATAATTTAATATCCATGTATTTCATGTTGGGTCGTTAGAGTTTCTCCTATAGTTTAAAGCCACATGCCTCACCCAGATGGTGGTCATTAATATGAACACTGCACGCCCTACTCAAATAGTGGACATGAATATATGATGGTGTTTTTTCCCACCTAAAATTGGTAATATATTATAATTATTCATCAATACTATAATTAATTCTCCCAAATTAGAATATATCCAAAGAATAAAAATATTTTTTCATTTTCCACTCCGACATAAGCTAACATGACCTTGATTCAAATCAACCATCAAACGATCGATGGTCCTTAGTATGGTCACATCATTATACTCCCCCTATAATGGGTTATCTTACCAACATAGATCATCCTATTCAAACATAAATCTAAAGATAGTTTCTTTAGGTTATAAAATAAATAAAGAAATTTGTATCATAAAAAATGGAATATTTGGAATTTAAATAAACTTTCTCAAGAGGCTAATTAAAATGCATAAGATCAAAAATAAAGAGTGGTTCTCCAGGGCCAGTCACTCACCCCCATGATATATTTATCAATAGTAGTTATCAATAATAAGAAATTAAATGTTTTCAAGATATTATAAAACACCCAATATGGTATTGAACATTATACCTCATGATATTAGATGTCAATGTCAAAGTTCTCCAGAACGGTAGTCCCCTAAAACATTATCAAATCCAAAATCCCTAAGAACCATTCCAAAATTTATATAAGAGTCATTTATAGAGATTCTATGAATGGGAAATGAAGTTTAGAATTCAATGGACATTCCAAAGAATAGTTGCTAAGGAAAACACCATAGAGACTTTATTGAATTCAAAATATCATATTAAAATTATATTATTGCAAAAAAATGAAAAATCATAATTCAAGTCTACATAATTAATTATAACCTATGCCATCGTAGCATAAAACGTGATTATTTTAAAGGCATCAAACAAAATATATTTTATTAAAAAAGATACATCAAGGTTCTCCATAAAATTATACGAATCTTGAAGAACACATTATAATGGACAAAAAAGTAATTAGATTGATAAAAGGAAAACAAGAATGATCAAAATAATATAATAATATATGTTTAAATGAATTATACATCACACAAATTGGAAATATTCCAAAAATATTTCCAAATTTAGCAATCTTTAAGAGGGTATAATAATCAAACCATTTAAATGAAGGAAAATGAGTATTGAAGAAATAATATATCCCCTCATTACTTTCAATCATTGAGTAAAGATTAAATATATATTATTAATGAAAATATGCAGAAGAAGTGTCAATTTTTGAAATTTCAAATTCCATACAACCAAATTAAATTTAATTCACCATGGACTAGCCATGTCCATGTGGGTTTTTGTAAAGAATCCTAAAAAATAGGGAACCCAAAGACATTATTCTAATTTCTTGTTCATTTCCACTAACCAAGATCTATATAATTGGTGTGGTGTTGTCACTCATCTAGTGTCTTATACAACCCACACCAAAGTATGTTGTATTATAGAAATACTTTCTAAATCCCCCTTCTAATTCAATATCAAGGAAACATGGGGGAAAAAAGATTGCACGAGTGCTTGTGGTTGGCTGTTTTGAACCAAACCCCTTAAAACACACAACTATATTTATAATCACTTTTAAAAATAACTAATCTTTGTAAAAAAGAAAATTAAAATATTTATAAAAAATATTTAATAAGTAATGGATCTTATATTATCATATCCACTAAATATTATAGTGTTATATCTGGGGTGTTATATTCTGTTCCCTTAATTAAATTAAGTCCTTCTAGTTTTATCATTTAAATCACTGATTCAATATAAAAAAATACCATTATTGAAAACCCAAAATTTAAAAATTTATAGTAATAAATTTATTGTAAATATAATGTGGTGAAGATAAAGTTTGAGGAATCCCAATCATAATATAAATAAATATTACATTAATAATGAAGAATATTAAAAATATATAACAATTATACATGTTCTTAGGCCATTATGATTAGTTGTTTTTGGATTTTAGATTCATAATAAACGTATTTATTAAAAAATAATACATATATCAAATAGATAACATCATATTACTAACCTTATTAAAATATAAACCATAAAAAATTACATAAAAAGTAAGGAAATGCAAATATAATAAAGGAAGATCTTTGATGATCATTAAGGGTATACAAAAGGGATATAAATCATAAGATCCTTAGATGATCATAAAGGTTTGATAAAACAATAAATTAATTTTTATAAATATAAAATATTCATTCTTATAAAATTTTCAACCAAAAACATCAAAACAAAATATTATAGAGATGCATGACTAACAAGGGTGTCAAAACAACTATCATCTTTCAAGAGTTATAACATTGGAAGGTTGCATTAAAATAAAAAGAAGTCATAATATAATAACATAACTATTGATGATAACGTCCATTAATAACATTATGTTCATAGTTATAATTGATCATACACCTGAATCAAAATGTGAAAAAAATGTTATTCACCATCATTTCCAACTATTTTTAAATGATTATGGCTAGAATCAATCATACTAGAAAATGAAACTTTGAAAAAATATTTTCATAATTGTTTCCATGTATAATATCATTATATTATGATATTTTAATGTCGCATTACAAAATTAATTATTGTCCTTATTTGTCCCAACTACATCATAATTATAATCAATTCATCTGTATTTCACTAGATCATAACACATTTATCATATCATAATTAATGGTAAAAATATGGTCTATTTGAACATTTTATCACCATAATAATAAAAAATACTGAAAATAATAATAATTTTATCATTTTATCATATACATATTAAAACATATCTCACATTAAATATTTATACAATACACAAAAAAAATTCTACAAATTTTTTTTATAATATTTCTTATAAAAATTACCCTTTCAAATTTAAATCTTATTATATAATGTATAAAAAATTTCCAAACATTATCAAAATAAATTTATTTGAAAAGAACCATGGAAACATATAGAAGAATATTCAAATTACTGATTGATCATGATTGTGTGAGATTCCATTCTAGAAAAAAAATTTAAAAAAATCTACTCACACCCTTAGTAAAAAGAACCTCATCCAAAAAACGAAATATGATTCATTTTAAAAAAATATATCACTACAATTGAATTATAATGGTCATTAGAGAATGGTACATTTTTTATAACATTATACTGATCATGAATATAGTGGAGAATTAATCTGGAAAAAAAAGGGGAAATAATGATTCCTTTCTAAAAAAATAGAATCATGTGGAGTACAATAGAGTGAAAAGCCATACAAATATTTTACAATTACAATAAATAAAAAAAAGATAATTAATGAAAAGTGAACCTTCATATTATTATTATAGAATTTCCTTTAATTAAAATTCAATTATAAATAATCCTTATCTAAATGAAATTGAAACATAAATCCTATATCTCAAGTATCAATGGGCATCGTACATGTTTCAACCCCAAGTACAATACATATATATTTACCATATATTTATTATAGAACCATAATCATATATATTATAAAATATTTTCTCTTTTACTAATTCTTAATACCATATTTTATCAATTCATTATTTAAATCATTATTTAATGTGATAACTACTTCATTTTACTTCCATGTTTCAATTTGATGGTGATGTACATTTACATTGATCATGGTTCCTTCATCTCAAAAGTTTTAACCATTTATATATTATAATTTTTAATCCTTATATACTCTTTAATATCTGTTAATATTAATATTTGATGAAAATTAAATTATTTCACTCCCTGGAGAAGGTAGACCATACATACGAATGAGTTATGTAATCACTTTTAGAATGAATGAAAAAAAAGAAAATGTAAATAATAATTAACCTTATAAAACTATAATAATATCATAAATAATATATATATATATATATATTCATTAAATATATCATTATATAAAATAAAGTGATTTTGTGGTGAAAATAAAATGCACCGCTTCATAGATATGGTAGTCCACACATATGCACAAGAAATGCTTTCTTTTCCCATAGGATGAAAATGAAGTAGAAAATGGTTTTTCCATAATATTAATAACAATTAAGTATATTTATTTTACATAAGTAATTTTTTAGTAATTGATATCATATATTTATATAAGTTACATGATGAATTGAAATTGGAAGTAATCAGTTTAGATTTGTACCGCTTCATAGAGAAACCACCTTCAGATTACACATTCAACTTTGAAGGAACTGTATTTTGAAATTACCAGAACCTATAAAAAATGAGGAAGGATTATAGGAAGGTATTAGGCTATTAAATTTACAAAATTTAAGGTTAAAAAATTGGTAATAATATAGTTGAAGATGGTTTAATATATAATATCAGGAAAGGAAACCTATAGAAAAAATCTAAATGGTTAATATTATATTATAGCATAATCATATAAATTGAAACCAAGGTACCTTAAATATAAAAATAATATTAGATAGGGTACAAATGAACTCAAAATATAACATTTTTTCATTTTTTTTCTTTGAATCATTTTTATAATTATCTCTTTATTAAACTACTTTTATTCTATTTTAACCTCAACTATATTAACATTACATTTTTCCACAATTATGTGATTTTATAAAAATATTATTAAATGTAACCATATATAGACACGATTATTGAAAATTATAGATAAATAATATTAGTTTTATTTTTATAAGTTGTGTAAAATTAATTTTAATATAAGAATATATCACACATGAAAATAGGTTTCTAGAAAAATATGTGATTTAAGGGGAAAAAAATTCACCTTGAAATAAATAATAAAAATGTTTAAATGAATTTATTTTGATAAATATAAAATAAATGGAACGTTTTTATACATTATGTTTTTGGAATAGCTAAGTGGAAATATCTGACCATAAAAATAAATTTAAAGACCCTATTTTTTTAAAAAACAAATTCAATAAAATATCACTTATGTTTTCAAAATTCAAGATTTGGGTCCCAAATTCAATATAATACATTAAAATATATTATTAAAATCTATTATAATATATTTGGTTGATAAATAGGTGTAATAATTTATTAAATCATGTATAAATAATAATAATTGAACAAAATTGATTATATATATATATTAATAATTTTCATTACTCACCCAATAATCAACTAATACAGAAAAACTAAATATTAAAATAATGGTAAATATTACATTATAAATCCAAAAATTATAACCATTCATTTAAATATATTTTTGTAAATTTTGGAAAAATTAATAATAAAATTAGCAAAAAATATTAAAAAAAATATTTTTCAAAGAAAAAGTATTTTTTATTTATAAATTAGCATTACTATAAGTTAAGTACATTATTATTATATGTTATTTAAAAAATTAGCTTTGTGTAAAAAAATGTATTTATTTTTGATAATGATTTTATTCTTATTTCTACACATATATTTAATAGCTTGGTTATAATTATCAAATTTTAATAACATTAATTTATAGTATTTCGTAGTTCCCTTATAGAACGCTATTGGGTGTTCAGAATGTTAATGAACAATTCAAATTTTCTTAATGATAAATGTATCATAAAATTTCAAGGTGGTAAATTATACTCCACATATGAATTTCTCCCTTTTATATTTATGAATCCTATTTAATAAGTTGTGTATGATTTTTCAATATCACATCCTCAGTTTCCCATGTTTCTTCAATAAACATGTTGTTTCTCCCCATAATATTGACTACGTGACCGGACTAGTTCCATATAAATTTCACTTTTCAATCTAGAATCCTGATGGGTTGTTCCTTATAATATATATCATGCACCCATGGTATGAACTTTGACTTCCACATAATGAAGGATTAGGCATGTTCTTTCTTATGAGGGATATGTGGAACACATTGTGAAATTGAAAGATTAATTTAGAAGCATAAAGTGATAAGAAATCATCTTAATATGATCTATAATTTATAAGCTGATGATATATCTAGGGATCAAATTTACCATCATTTAAAATATCATAACCTTCTTTCTTAGAGATATTCATATGAATTCCATGTCATCCCTTTTGAAATCTATATCTCACCAATAATTGTAATCATAACATTTATATTGACATAGAACTACCATGATGTTCTACTAAATTGCATTAACGATATCTTCAACATATTACCCTAATTGGGGTCCAAATATCATTTTTTCTTTGTCTTTTTATAATAATGTTGGGGATCGACATGTCCTTCCAAATAAGGCTTTATAAGGATCAATCAAAATGTTTTAGAGAAACCTTTTTTTGTATAAAAACTCAAAAATAGAAATATTTTGATCCCAACCACATTTGAAATATTAAAAAATTATCTTAACATATCAACAATGTTTGAAAGGTCTTTTAAAATTGACCATATTTTATAAATTTGGTATATAGTATTGAAACTCAACTCTATTCCCAAATATATTGGAATACTTCTCTAGCATATTAAGTTAAACCTAATATTTCAATAAAGTACAATTGAATGTGGTAATCCATGAAACCATACCTCAATAATAATATATTTCCTATACTTCATATAAAGAGATTAGTATTATTTACTTGTTTTGAAATGTTCAGAATTTTACAGTGATCCACTACAACCCCAATAACTTTATGGCCTTTTAATGTTTTTGGGGTTTTGAAAATTAAATCCACTTTAATGTTTTCCAATTTTCATTTTGGTATGTTTTTTTTCATAACATCCACTTAGACATCTATCTCTCACAATTATCATGGGGATATACCATGAATTGAGTTGTATAATATGTAATATCTCTTTTCATTTTATCCCACCAGAAATAATACTTCATATCACTCTACAAATTCTTCTGTCTAGGATTAATAGAGATTAAGGAACAATGATATTCATCCACATATCCTTATTCATAGATCATATTATAACACATCTAGTTTCTATAGTTTGATAATTTTAATATTTTTATATATCTCATTGAAATTTTCAATGTATATGGAACTATGTTTTTGGTGTCTCATGACCAAAGAATTAATATATTACAAATATTATTAATATTAAATCATTTTTTCAAATATTTTGAAAATAAATGGTTTTTCGATTTATTGGGACCATAGATGGAAGAAATAATAGTACATTTGTTTCCAAAACATAAGGATTTCCCTAATTATGATTTAATTTTAGTCATCATCATCTGTTCCATTAGATATAGTCGTTGGTGAGTATGCTGAGTAAATTAATTGAAATGTTTATCTAATATATTAAAATATTAACCTAAAACTCACCCTTATTTAAATGTTTTTATTTATAATATTCATGGATATCCACACAACCCTCATGTATTATAATTTATGGGGAGGAGATTCACTATTGGAATTAATGAACATAGATCCTGGATTGATGGTTCAAAACTCAAGTCAATTCCTAGAATAAACCAAAAACGTAGTGGATTAAAAAATTTCGTCACTCGAGAATATGTTCTTAATCAATAATTGATATGTTCATGTGGGATGAATTGTTATTTTATTGAATTTCACCATTTTCATTCATTTATTTAGAATTAATTTCTTATGATTTTTATTCATTTAATTTCCATTTTTCGCATGAGATACTAAATTAATTAATGTTCTAATACTAAATTATCTATATTTATTTACTCTATATTCACCCTTGTGTCTCCAATAATATAATCTATGGTTGGGATATCATTGTAAAAGGGTGATATCGCATATTTGTTCCCTTTCAACATATATTCTTTTCATCTTTCATTGTTGTCCCATATAGTTAGTGATTCAACTTTTTTAGACCTGTTTATGTGTGATCAAATTCCTAGAATTGTATTGAATTGATGAATGACCTATAAAATGAATATTTATATATATAAATAAGTCGATTTGGGGAAATATTATCTTTTTTTCTTGGTTCAGGACCCAGAATAGTGATGGAAGGCATGATGACTACTACTTGGGAGATTTTAGTTCTAATTTTTAGATAGAAGTGGCTAGAAATCAATGATTGGGAACCTTCCCCTACTACCCCAGGGATTTGAGTGAGTAAAATAAAAACCTTCATGGTAGAAATAATGGATCTAGTGAACGCATGGATAATGGGAGACTAGACTTCACTTTCTCAGAAAATACCATTTAAATGTTCTGTGATCCATAAGATCACATGGCATATTTCGAATATTCTCATAGTGAATAGGTTTTCAACCTTAGTTAAGTATCTCATGTATTGTGACTAAGAGTGCACACTATGTGATTATACCATATTGGCCAAGCCATATGATGGGAAAAAATGACTTGGGCCCTGAGTTAACAGATATATATCGTATTCAAGAAAGTGCAAGTCAACTAGAGGCACATGGAGAACAAAGTTATGTATATGGAAGAACACTCCCAAGTCATTAAGTGGTTTCACTCAATATGTAGTATTATCTAAAATAAATAATTTTTTTATCTCTTTCATTTGGGACCCTAGGCCAAAAAATTTCCTATACTATGTAATTTTCATCATAGTATGACATGTTTGTCTTTATTTCAGCATCAGAGATATTATGTAATGTGATATAAGTAAGATTATTCTTTCATCAATCCTAATATCATGGATGTGTTCATGTGTGATCATCATAGGGTTACTGGGGTTGGTACTTCACTATATCAATAGGTGGTGAGTAATCAATATCCAATAGAGTATGATATATAACAAACCAATATTATAGTGGGGGTCAGTCCTCGATTTATGGAGTGGTAATCCACATCACTGGGCTCTAGTGGTGAGTGTTTCCACTAATTGAGATATTGCTCCCTTGTTTTCCTCACACATTAGCAAAGTGTAGTCCCACCATACTCATTCTTGGGAGGTCAAGTGTCATGATTTTCATGGAGATAAGTTCTTTGGAGATATAGGTAGAAAATTCATTCATAACTACCAGTGATGATGGAAATATACTTATCTTGATTTGATTTAGTTTTTTTAGTATATCTACAATTAGAATTATTCCATCACTATGACATTTGGGTTTAGATTACAATTTTATTTTATTTCTTCATCATTAAATTTTGGGGTGTCCTGTAGTGTATTTATATACTCCCCCTATATGGGTTATTCCTACATGTTTTGTGACTTATTTATATGATAGGAAAATCAATAGTGTCCTTGGTAGACCTAGTATCAACGGAGTGTGGTGATACTTAGAGTCTCTTAAAAATTTTAGTAGTCCTTCATAGAAAATTATAGTATGTATTTATTAAGTACATCCCAATTTTCTAATTGTAATTATTTCATTACAATATTTCTTTTTAGGTATGTATTTTTTTCCAATATAATTCTGTTATACCTTTATTCACTTTTATGTACTTAATATAGGTGTTCGCATGCATGTATTATACTCTAGATATTTTAGTTATTTTATATCAATATAATATTTCTTGTAGATAGTTGGGAGTGTGTGTAAATATATTTTAGGCTAATACCTACAATTTTAGTGATATTCTTACTCTGCTCTATTTTGTAGCCCCTTTCATATTAGAGGTTAAATTGGTGTATTAGAGATGGATTACACCTAGCCTATGAGAGGACACATTGGGATAGTTCATGATTGATTATTAACAAAGAAAACCCTAACTAGAAGTGTGGTTTCACTACCAAGGTTAAGATATTGAATCCCCAACAAGTACACTGTGCTCAACAATGGATGGGTAAATTTACCACCCCAAAAAGATAAAGGGATAAAAAGGGTAAATGTCAACACCCATATCAAAAAGGTTCATCATTATTTTTGGGAGGCTAATTTATTATAAATTTTTAGTTAAATATGTTTGGACTGGAGAGGTGATTCGTATGGGTAACCTCATTTTAAATTTCCCAGGGTAGGTCTGAGTGAGGAAAA
Organism: Viscum album; assembly: GCA_963277665.1. Classification (NCBI taxonomy): domain Eukaryota; kingdom Viridiplantae; phylum Streptophyta; class Magnoliopsida; order Santalales; family Viscaceae; genus Viscum; species Viscum album. Next base: position 1,507,458,387 of record OY728147.1, on the reverse strand, counting down.
AGCACACTGAAAGAACATGTGTTTTCATGTGGTAACATATATTATTATCATGACCCATTCTGGAACATTGATTGGTCCTATATAGGGGAAAACGTGTATTTGTGGGAAAACATGGGTGCTTGTAGGACCTAGTGTTCACATTGGTATAATAGAAGTTACCCAACTAGAAGTGTGGTGGATCTTCTGGGTTTAGATTTACCGTTAAAAATGAAGAAAATTTAACTATATATAGGCTGAATGTAGTAACCCTAAATGTTAAATGGATAAAATGAAAATTTCAGTTACCCATTTCAATAAGTATTCTATTATATTTATAGGCCAATGTAATTATAAATCTATATTTAAATATGTTTTTCCTTTAATATTTGTTAGGATGTGTGACATCCTGGGATGTTTCCCTATATATGTGTGTGAGTATCGGAAATCACACTACAAGGTCATGTGTTGGCATGTGGGGATAGTCATTATTTTGATGGCATATTCACATGGTATCCTGGGGATTTAATTATTATTTTCAAATAAATTAGGTGGTAATAAATAACATGTATCCCATGTCAAGGAATGATGACCTCATCAATCATTTAATGGTTTCGATATGTGTTCTGATGTTTAATCTCAGGTTCTGTTGACATCTTCTGAGAGTTCAGGGTGATGATATTTCAAAGTTTGGGTTCTCCTTTAACTATAATAATTATTACACCTTGTTTATTAACCATTCTATGATGACCAACCGTATATTATTCATGGAACTTATGAACAGGATCACTTACAATTTATTGTATTTCTTGTTATTTATCATTATAAATAACATTCTTAAAACATATATATCTTAGGTTGAGTATAGAGATCATTTCAATATAGTCATATACGAACAATGGGATAACTAATAATATAATAATCTATCAAAGTGTTTATTCTAGATCAATTAGGATCACATTTATGGGAATTTCATCTCCTGGTACGGTGTAGCTGTTGACCCAGCAATGATTGGTGTAGTGATCTCTTTTGAAGAACCCGATAGGGAATCATAGGTGTGGAGTTAACTTATTTTATAGGGGTACTATCAGAGGTTTGTGCTATAATTTTCTATGATTCCATTACTATTTATTAATTTGATGTTGAAAGGAAATTCATTTTTCTATACTAAGAAGTGTTATGGAGTCTTCGAAAAATTAACATTGAGGAGACCCAGTGGTATGTATTGAGACTATCAAATTAGGGAATCAAGTATGTTACGTTTTTTTGATGCCTCTAGGTTAGGTATAAAATATTTTTTGATGTATATTAAGGAATTTATCACTTACATGTCTAGGTATTTGAGACCCCATGTAGTGAACTATGAAATCCACAGCTTTGTGTTAACATTGATAGTCTTTTATTTAAAGATATGGTGGAATTATATTTTTTGTGGGAATTTAATTATTTACTTAGAAAACTATAGTCTCATGTAAATATTCATCCACATATATATAATCCTTTTATATAGTCTATTATTGGATTTAATGTAGGAATAGTACTCTCATATTGTTTACCATCTATGAATGGGAAACATAGTGGTAGATGCACTTAGCAATAAATTGTGTTCTCTCTTATTGGATGATGTGTTAGAGTAGTTGGACCCATTGCTATTGTCCCTAGTCGTGGAGTGGGATGTAACTTATCTTTAAGAAATTGTGGTGACTATACTTCTTCTTTCTAATATTTGGGTGTCTCAGTTGGGATATATTTACTATAAAAATCTATTTAACTAGATATCCATATGAGATGCACCAAATATATTTTTTGAAGATGGGGAAAACAATATACATTTATATGGATATCAGTTAGTTTTATTCATGTTTCACAAGGATAGGTTTTTGGATTTTCATACTTACCCTTGGTTTTACATCTATGAATGATGATATATAGAAAGACATTTAGTAGCAATTTTAGTGGGCTAACATGAGGAAATTTATTAAAACATTTTTTTTCAATGACTCACATACCAACATGTATTGGCAAAACATCATGTTCTTGTCTATTTGAATCAACCTCTTGAGATACCATAATATATGTAAGTTATCATATCGAAATACTTTGAGATGGGGATGCCATATACAAAAAAATCAATGATTCTATCGGGATGAATTTAGTCCGATTTATCAAGATGTCACACATTATTCCCATTTGGGAGAATATTTTAGTTGAAGATATTAGGAATTTTTATGTTCATGTGACCATTAGGTACCCATGGTTATTGTCTTTTACTATGATTCCTAGTTCATGTAACAGTTTTACAGAGGTTTTTATGTAGATTTAGGTTCCCAATTATATATGAGCATGGAATTTCACCATCAGATAGATGTCTAAAATGAGCAAATCATCCATGTTTTATTGGATATGATGAGAACCTCTAGTTTTGATTTCATAAGGATCTATGAGGATTAGTTTCCAATGATGTATTTTTTTTATAATAACATCTAGCACTCCACTCTCTGTATATAACCTTACAATACTCTATATATGAATCCTTTTGGGGAACTATTAGGATGATTTGAGATTACTAAGACATCCCTTGTTGCACCCAAACTTTTTTAGTCAACAACAAATAGGTTTACTTGATCTGTGAGTATTTGATAACATCCCATATTTATAAGAAATATTATGAATATTAGTGTTATAGTAAATTGGGGTTGAATAGGGGAGATCATATTTCATTAAGAGTCTCCATGTGATGTGGTTTATGGAGTGTTGGTGCAAGTAAAAATATATCCCCAAATTTTTATTCTTGATCCAAATTTTATGACGGTTTGGAGAGTTTTCTTACAATTTGACCTTAACCCTGTACTTTGACTGAGTGTAGGATTCCAGACATGTGTCTCAGCTGAGGAGATATGTGGATAACCCATCACACTTTATTTACTTAGGTGATGTATACGTTGATAATAGAGACACCTTAAAAGAGTAATTGATGGTGAACAAGGATCCATAGAAGAAGATGTTTAGTGGATAGAATATTAATATGATTTGAGTTTTTTGATTGCAAGAGAGCACGTAGGAGAGCTCCTGGGAGCGTGAGTACTAGATGTTGGATTAGTACCTCTACCTCATTATTTATAATATTCTTTTTGAGGATAAATTATTTTAATGAGGGGAGTATATATCAAATCATGTTTCTATAATTTGATCCTTTTATTACTTCTATATATATCATAAATTTTCCATTTTGGTTTTTGATATTATTTGTGTTTTATAAGACCCCGAAATTAATATATTAAAAATATAATTAATATTAATTGAAAATAAATAATCATGTCAAAAATAAATTCTTTTTATATTGATTGAGACCTCATATTGGAAATCCAAGTTTCTATTTGTTTCCCAAACATGGGTTTTACTCTAAGTGTGATATAATTTTTCTTAGTGTTTCATATTTCATTGGATGCATTCATTCGAGTGTATGTTAAATAAATTAATAGAAAAATTTATTAAAATTATTAAATTTATAAGTCTAACCCTTCCCTCCATTTATATATTGTTATAGAGAATCTCTAGGGTTATCCATATAAATATAGAATATTATTGTGGAGGATATGGATATCCACTATTGGCATTGAGGAACTTAGATCATAGATTGACGATGAATGAATTAAGTATACTCATAGAACAAATTAAAAAAACCATGTATTCTCCAACATGTTCACTATAGAATATGTTCTTCACTGATGATTGATCCATTTTGGAGTTATGGATCATTATTTTGTGGGTTTCTACCATTTTTCAATTTTGACCATAAATTTCATTTCATTTCTATTCCTTTGATTTCTATTTTTCTCATGAACCATGAAATAAATATGTGTTGTTGCTTCTAATAAAATAAATTATTTTTCCCATGACTCTCCCATTATTCTCTATGACTATGATCAATGGAAATGATCACACAGAAAAATGATATTCTCAATTTGTTTTTATTCCTCTCATACTATGTTCTTCTCATTCTTTATCATTGGCCCATGGGATTTTCAATATGATATTTTTTGACTACTTTATGTGTGATTGATCCCTTCAAATCAAGTTAGATTTTTGAAAAACCATGGTATTAACGGTTTTCATCTATATGTATGTGTATTTTTAATACATGGGTGTAAGATTTATTGTTCTAGACCCTGAATCATGACAGAACTCTTCACTGCTACCACAAAAGATGTCATATTTTTGAATTCCAATCTCCAGATACTAGGATTTGATGATCAAGGACCTTCCCCTATGATCCTAGTGTATTCAAGTGAGTTAAATGGATACGTTCATGGTGAAAATTTTGAATCTAAAAAACAAGTGAAGAATGGGAGAACACACTTCATTATCAGAAAAAATACTAATTACATTTTTGTAATATGATGTAACACATTCCATGTTTGTTGTATTATTAGGGTGTCTATGGTTTTTGATAGAGCTATATATCCCACTCCATGAGCTTGGGACTACATTTCATGTGACACTACCTATGTAGCCAGGCAATTTGTTGGAAGAACACATTTGTGACCTTGAGTGAATAGACACAGTGTGTGCCTTTTTGACATGTCATGTCAAAGAAAAAATTTGACCAAGCCACTTCCAAGGATGAACACACATAGGATTTTATCCAATGTTACACACAATGTACCATGAAGCATATATAATGTACTTTCCTAGAAAAACATATACCTTTCCTATCAGCTTCTTCAAAAATTGGATTTGGGACCATGACTAACCTATGATTAGTAGTTTTAATCACAGGACATAATAGAGTTATTTTCATGGAATCATAGATACTTTTAAAATTATTTTAAGAAGTATATTTATTTTTGTGATTTTTAGTTGGTGGAATTGATTAGGATTGATTATCAATAAGTTATCTAGGCTGGAAAATTCATGTCTCTCTAGGTGGTTGGTCCCCTAAATCCTTTATACATGTACATAGAGAAATAATCCATATTGATTAGGATGAGGGTCCTATATATATGAGTTTTACTCCATATAATTGTGAATTTTCACTAAGAGGGTACTAAAAGGGACTGAGTTCTCCCTCATATATACCACATAGTGGTCAGGTACAAGAATTCCATTCTTATTTTCTGAGAGGTCACAAATGAATAATGGATTGGATATAGGGAATCTAGGGATCCAAGTAGATACTTTTTTCATAGCTATATTTGATGAAAGATATCCCCTTTTCTTGATTTAATTATGGTTAATTTTGTATATATACTTTTGGTATTATTTTTTATTTATTATTTATGGGTTTTGTTGACTATTTTGTCCAATAGATTCCATCTTGGTTTTCATGTAATCTTTTTGGGGATATATATACTCAACCTACATAGGATCTGCAAGCACATGTTCTTTATTATGTAGATGAAATACATATCAACTTCTAGTGGGGTGGAACTAGTGTAGGTGGATCATAGTGGAACATAGAAGTTCTTATCATGTTTGAGGTCATTTTTAGATATTGGCAGTTATGGTATCTTTAATATTTCATTATTATCTTTTTTTATATGAGTACCTATTTTCTATTTGGATGTGTATTTTTCCAATGTATACAATTTTTTATATTTCTTCACATTGATGTGTTTACTAGATGTGTTCCATTCATTGATTAAACTCTCGTTATTTTTCTTATTTTATATCATTCGCAATTTTATTGAGTTTTGTATTTGTGTGGTTACTTTATGATAAGACCTCACATATCTTTGATATGACTCCTCAACATTTCTCATAAGCCCATAGCTGACTAGATTTAGGATTAGGGTTCCACTCTCACCTGTCATTGGGTCAATGCAGGCCATGAGGATCAACGTCATGACTGGTATTAATGAAAAATATGTGTGTTTCCTTAACCTTACAATTCCATAATAATTATTGTTTTCCTAAATAACATTTCTAACCTTATTTTGAATTTACACATCCTTGTTATCAACATCTTCATAATCGTTAATCGACTCCAACCAAACTCTATGGATCAAATTATACTCCTTCTATGTGAATATACACTTCAATAATTTTTTAATCATATATATGTCACACCTTTCACCATGAAGATAAAACCACCATAAAATGAATTCCATTATTACTACTGCCAACTCTAAACCATGGGATGGGTAATTTTTTGGGTGGATTTTTATTTCTAATGAGGCATAGGATATCTCTATATAAGTCTACTTGAGGACACATCCCAATCACTTCTTTGGATAAATTATATAGATCAAAAACCCTTTTCTATTACTGAGTAATGTGAGATTTTTTATGTTGACCAACATCCTTTTCAACTTCTTGAAATTATCCTTATAATCATATTCCCTCATGGACATGGCTCACTCCCTGTCAATATGGTTAGTGGATATATATACATGATAAATTTTTCTTAAATCATTGATAATATCCTACTGTGATAAGAAAACATTGGGTTTCAGTTATGATGGTTGTTCTGGGTAATTCATCAATGATATCCTTATTTGAATGATCAATATATATACCCTTTCATAGATTATATGACCCTAGAATGAAACCATCTATATCCAAAATATAAAATTGGTAAATTTGGAATATAGTTACCCTTCTAGATTGTATTTAGTATAATATTAAAACTATCTTCATGATCAAAGTTAGTCATTGAATATATTAAAATATAATCTATATAGACTTCCATAAACTAATTTTAGAAATATCTGAATAAATTATTCCTTAGATCCATGAAGATAAAAGGTTCATTGTTGATTTAAAAATTGAAGAATTGAAAATTTAGATTGAATATAACTCATATTGAAAGTTATTATCAATGTTTCAACATTCTTGACCCATAACTGATGAAATAAAAATGAATGTTTTTTCTATAAGAAGTATTGATATCTTAATATTTCATCAAATAGGTAATTAATATGGGTTAGATCATACATATTATTGATAGTGATCAGTCTATGTTCAAAATAATAAATTCAAGGCTGTGTTGACCCATCATTAATCATTAAAAAATAGAATAGGTGCAGCCCATGGTGATGAAATTGAGTGTATAAATATATTATCAAGGTTCTCATTGAGTTATTTATGTAATTCCAACTACTAAATTGGAGATATTCTATAAGGAGTCTTTAAAATAGGTGTAACACTTGGAATTTTCCTCTATTGAAAATGCAACAAAACAACTCAAGGGAAGCCTATGAAAGTATTCAAGAAAGGCATCATAATAATCCAAAACTATAGTCATGTCAATTTTTTTGAGTTTTTCACTAACCATGTGTGATAAATATCCATCAAGAATATTTCGTAATACCTTCACAATATAATTAAAATCAATTATAATTTCATATTCATTATCAAACTGAAATATGAGCATTGTTGGATTCCGAATATCAAATGTGACATCCCTTCCATAGAAATTGATATGAGATTTATATATATATCTAATAAAATTTATAAAATCAATTCAAATACAAATATAGGTATATCTAAATAATTATTTAGAGGAACATTAACACAAAAATCTATTAAAGAGTGGTTATTGACAAGAGATTTTATCATAGTTTAATTAGGGGTTTTTAATGAAAACTAAATGTCTTACCTATTAGGTGGTGATTTTATACTATTATCAAAAAACATTATATATAAATTAATATGTATTTTTCAAATCAAATAACACATTTTCAGTTCTACAGTTGATTCTTAGTATACTAATCCACATGATATTCTTCTGACCCTCTTCTATTTGGATAGTATTGACCTTTCATTTATTAATTTTCATATGTTGATATTGATTCAAAGCATACAAATGAGATAAAGAGTTAGGAAATTGGTTCACATAATTTACAATCAGCTTTAAATAAAATGATTAAATGTCATTATTTGAATCCTTTTTCTCATATATTACATTTTCTAGCCTTTTAAACCATTTTAGATAATCACTCTCATCATGGAAACACATTCTCTAATTGATTCATTTCCCAGTTCGTTTAAAAAAAATCTTGAGTACTTTGCCTATTTTTTATCTTGTTTTGGGTTGGAATTTATTTCCCTCAATGGGATTCACAATTCGAGTATCTATGAAGTTACACATATTATACGTTTTCATTAAAACTAGAAGAATAATTTAAATTCCCACACTCTATTTTTATATTCATAGAACATATTACACATTATTCATAATTTTCTAAGTCACGTATAGCAAATACCATTCAATTACAAGGTTTCAAGTCTCCAATGAATTGATAAATTTTTCTTCTATTTTTAATTATAAATCAAAATTCATACCATGAAAATTTTGTAATGATTAATTCAAAGATACCAATGGATTTTTCTGCATTCTATTTCATCTCTATAAAGTCACATTACATCTTATTATGATGTTTTTTGAGAAATACATTTTGGATAAATGCCTTCTTAAACACCTCCCAATCTATGGAGTTTATTTATTTCTCATGCCTCGTGTTTTCTATATGAGTCCACCATTGATACACATATCATTACAAGCAAAAATTTCAATAGAGAACATTATCATGGTCCAAGAATGAAGGAATTTAAAATATATTTTTCATCACAATGATCCATTTCTCGGTAACCATTACATTAAAAGACCCAAAAAATGATGGTGTGTATTTATTTATAAAAGATCTAATTTAATTTTTTTCATCCTTGTTGTATTCAAAAGATCAATGTAGTCCTTGTCATCATTCATATATTGAGATATTTGTGTGAGATTAGCCACATTATATTTCTTCCCAACTCTTAATATAATTGTGTAACATCCTGCCATTTTAAGAAATAAAGACAATGTTCAATAATGTATATGATACACTACAATAATATTAAACGAATAATGAAAGATTATTATTAAAATGTGACCATTATAACAAAGACATTAAATTATATTTAATGAATATTATTAACAAAATTATGAAATATATAATTTTTTTACTCATTTATAATTTTTTAATTAATTGTTTTTAATAAAATATGAGATTTTTGGTAAGTTCGTTTTAATCTTTAAAAAATATTTTCTTTAGAAATGGTATTTACTTTTTCTATGGGTGACTATTATAATTATTTTTTAAAAATTATATCAAATTTATTTGAATAAATTAATTTCACTTTAAAAATTATTATTTAAAAATTACCTTATGGTGATGTCTTGTGAATTTTCGGAAAATATTGATTTTTCAAGGAATGATGAAGAATACTGATTTTAATTGGAAACAGTTTGATATTTTAAAGTATTAAAAGGTAAAAATACTTTTCATATTAGTTTTAAATTTTAATTATTTCAATTATATATAAAATAATACAATTAGTATTTTTTAAATAGATTTTAAACATCGATTTAGTATTAAATTATTTTTTTATTTAAAATAGATCTTTTTTCAATAATTGTTTTTCATTGTGTTTTTATAGTTTAATTTTAATTTAAATTAATAAAATTATGTGTTTTTAATTTTTTAAAATTTATACCATATTTGTAATTTTTCTTCCAAATATAGTAAATAAGGACCTTTTAATTTTAGATAATTTGAATAGTAACCTTTCAAATTTTTATTATCATGTCAAAGGATAAATTAGGTGATTTTTGTTAAGAATAAAATGATAAGAGACATTTCATAACCATAAATCTTACTTAAATCTTATGTTATGATAATATCTCGACCATAGTTATTCTATGGTCGAATATATGACCATATTATTCATTTTTCATGTGATTATGACCATCATAGTATTTTATTTAATGAAAATCCATCTTTGTCAAACTCTTGTTTTTAATAAGTGTGATATTTTTAATATCGTTTTATATTGATCATATTTTCTAATATAAATATTTTTTTTAAAAAATAATATTTATGCTCATAATGGTACATTATTATTCATTTTTAGAGAATAAATATTTACCATAAATGTTTTCTGAACTCTAAAAATACCATTTTTAATACCCATACCTACAAAAATGACATCCTATAATCCCTCCTCTCATTATAGATTTATGTTTTTAGGAATATCCCAAAAACTAGTATTCTTAAGTTGTTAAAAAAAGTTGATTTTATAAAGAAGATATATCATTTTTAATCGATCATTTCTATTTTGTTTATTCATACAAACCCTAAAACCGTATTTAACCTTAATAAAATAATAATTAAAGTGTCATAAATATAATTAAATGTTATTATGTTATTTCCATGACTAATATCCATCTCAACATTCATAAAATGTGAAAATAATTCATCGTTCAAGTGTACGGTGAACAACCGCCTCGCGAACTGGTGTAATTTGTTTTCCATCACCATCTCTTGAGATAGAATTATAATGATGGAATTAATTATGAAATATTATATTCATTAAAAATTTATCATTAAAATTTTATAATTTATCATTCACCTTTTTAACTTTCTATTCACAGAAAAATGATAATTTCGTTCATGCATACGTGTGGACTACAACCTGCACGAGGCAATGTGATTTATTTTTCATCACCACATTACCTGGATGACAAGTATATTTAATGAATAAATATTATAATTAATATATTATTATAATTATGGAAAGGTAATATTATATATACCATTTTTTATATTTATTGTTGAATAATGGAAACATTACTCAATTGTACATACGTCTTATTATCTCAATTATTGTAACATCATTCATTTTTCATCACAAAAATCAATGGGTGAATTTAAAAGAAAGAATTACATATAAAAATAATAATAATGAAATTATTATTATTCTTAATATGTTGAAATAATTACCACTTTGAGAATATTCAATATACATAAGTCATTTTAGACTTGTTGAGAGAATATCATCAAAATATATAAAGTGAACATAATTAACTATGTAATTTTATATAACATGGTATTAAATAAAATAAAGTAATAATGAACTTTGTAAAGGTTAATAAACAAGTATAAATTAACCTATATTTATAATTTTTTATTATAAACAATTTACATGATAATGCGGACTAAAGGAAAGGGACTTTCTTTATAAAATCATCATTTAAAGTTCCTCTTTCAACTTTTTTAAAAAAAAGTAAAAATGAATGTATATTTTCATACATATACATCATGAACATAATTTATCACTATCATGAAACTTTAGTTATTTTAATTTTACTTTATAATTTTTCATATTACTTTTTAAATAAAAAGTTTTTTTTTATAATGTGTGGAATTTTTGATTTTAGAAATGGGGCATTAAGGGAAAAGGGTATTTTGATAACAAAATGTGTTTTTCATGTGGGTTTGTTTTATTTATGATATGGATCAAGTACAGTTTTTGTGAAGAGTTAATCCCCATTATAGCTTATGGGTGAGACTTTTATATCTTATAATATGGGTTTTCCCCGAGAGTTATCTAATGCATTAGGTTCTCCAGTGGTCAAAGTCGACTACATGGCTTTTTTATTAGCAAGAGTAGTTGAAAGATTGATAGTAAGAGTGATATGGAAATGATATCCCATGGAACCTAAAAGAAATGTATATTAATTATAATTACTTTTCATGGTAATATTTTTATTACAAAATGTAAAATATTTTTATATTTAAATTAAAAATGGATTCCCTTTTTTTATGAAGATATATGATTCTAAGAAAAGGGCTTTCTTGGGTTTTTATATTTCTCATTATACTAAGGTTTTGTTTTATATTTATCTCCCATATGAAAATATTTTGTGATCATCCCATGTTTTAAAATGTTTTCTATAAGTTTTTAAGAAATATTTCAGACAAGGATGTGGTCAAGAATAAATTTTTTAAGATTTATCATTAAAGGAAACCATGTTTTAGTTAAAATGTTTTATTTGGTGGGGAAAATGGATACTGAGTTTAATTTTCCAATTGTAATGTATGGTTTTAGTATGTAATAGAATTACCTAATTTCATAAAATAACAAACCTAATATATCTATTGGATTTTAAAAATGTAAATCCAGTTCAGAGACACTATAATAGGTAACACTTATAGTCAAGTCCTTATAGTTGATATCAGAGGAGGGTTTAGACCACTTTGGAGTTTTGTATTTTTTCTAGTGAGGTATACTTAAGAGTTATGTAAATCATCATGGGTTTATAATTTTATGTATTATCATAAGATCAATGTCATATACACCATTTTTAATTTTTAATTGGTTTATGTCTAAGATGACTAACCGTATTTTAGGAGAAATTTATATTAATAAAAACCAATAGGTTTAATATAGTTTTTGTTGAAAAATTTATTTGAGGATGAATTCCATCAATTTTTCTGGTCACATGTTCAAAGGTATTATTATACGTTACATTTTTTTTGATATCATATTTTTACCTAACTACGGGTTGTTACAATTTTGGAAAATATTTTTTATTAGAAATTGATTTGGTGATTAATTAATTAATTTTATTTTGTAAGAGGATCTCTAAAATTTTCTGAAATATTTATGATACTAATGGATTTTATTATAAGAATAAAGATTAAATTATCGTTTGGATGAATGTATTATTTTATTTTATTTATTTTTATTTGGGTAATTTATGTAAATCATCATCATATATTGGATATTATGTAAGTTGTGAAATTACATTGTTTTAATTAGACATTGAGAGTTATTATTGTTTTATGGGTGATAAATACTAAAATTATCTTAGAAGACTATGTGATCAAATAACTCTTATTTTTATGGTTCAATCGTAGACTGAAATAATTTTATAAAATTTTAAGGTTTGTTATTTATTAAATGATCTATGTTGAACATTGGGTATTACTATTGAATTTCATTGATTAAGGTATTTTCTCTTAGTATGAAGGTTTACTCATTTTGGGTAAATACCTTATCTTATCCAAACTATTATGGTTTTTATAAATGAATTAATACAGGAGAAATATATAGTTATTATATTGTGGATTATTTGATTCATTAATAGTTGATTAAAATTCTTCAGACATGAAAAATTCATACTTATCATATAAGAAAAAAGATGAGTATGGGGTTGAAATTGTTTATAAAATGAAATTATACTTGTAAGTTATGTGTATTTCCCTTTTTTATTAGTTAATATGGAAATTTAATTCCTAAACTCAATGAAAATGATATCAAAACATAATCATTATATGTTTAATTTTCTTACCATGAAATCGATGGGCATTTAACCCATCATAGATTTATATTTTTTTATAGTAAATTTTCTCTTTCCCATGTTGTCGATCATTCTATGTCGTTTCTTAGGAGTTATTTTCCTATTTCAAATCATTTTTTTCACATCCCACCTATGTTATCATACTTGGAAACGAACAATATTTTTCTACAGCTATCTTTTGTACTTCCACTTTCTCCCTTATCAGGTGAAAATTTATTAAACCTTTCTAAGAATTTGGATTGAAAAAAATGTATTTTTAAAATTCAAACCCCTGGTTTTCGATCCAGTGTAAAAGTTATAAGGAATAGTTTTATTAAATTAAGGGATAATGTAACATCTCAAGATTTTAAAAATGAAATACTTTATTCGATAGAATACGAGATAAGAAACATTTATATTAGATGAACAAAAAATATTATTATTTAAATTTGACCTATATAACCTAGCTGTTAAATTGGAAGGAATGAACAGTATTAATATCATCATGAAATATATAATTTTTTTACACATTTTTATTATATAAATAGATTCTAATTAAAAAATTACTATATTTTTAGTATAAACAATCTATTCTTCTAAAAATTGGATTTCTACAAAAAAATTATACATTTTGAGGGGTGATTATTATAACAAATTTTATTAGATTCTTGGAAATTATTTTAATATTTTATTTAAATTTTGTAAATATATAATTTAAAAAATATATTAGTATGATTTTTTCATAATTTAATTAAAATATTTATTTTTCACTAAATATTGAAAAATACTGATTTTTATTAAAAATAGTTTTTTAATTTAAATTTTTTACAAGGTAAAATTGTGTTTTGAATTTATTTTGAATTTATAATATTAAAACATGATTCAAAGTTATCTAATTATGTAATTTTTAATTATTTTTTTATTGTAAATTAGAATAAAATCATTTTAAATTTTAAAATATAATTTTTCCAAAATACTTTTATTCATTATGTTATGCCTGTTTAATTTTGAATTAAATTCTATAAATTATTTCATGTTATTTTTATAAAAAAGATTTTTTGTTTTGAATAAATGGTTCCAAATTTATTAATTATGTCCCATTTTTAAAGAAAATAAGAATTATAACCTTAGTAGTTTTCATAACCACAATAAAGGATAAATCGGACAATTCTTGTTAAAAATAAAATGATTAGAACAATTAAATGAGCCCAAATAATTATTTATGTATTATTTATGATAATATATAAACCCTAATAATATAAAGCTACAATTTATGTTCTTTTGGTGCCACCTGGATGAGATTACAACAATTATAGTATTTTATTTAAAGATAAGTCAAACATGTCGCATTCTTGTTTTTAATGTAATGCCCTGACACCAGTTACCCAGAGCTGGTGAATTATTTTAATACATTGGAATTATTACAGTGAATAAAGTCTCGATGGACTGATCATTTTAATATTTTTGGAAATAAGATACATACCTGATTTCAACATTAAAACTTGAAAGGAAATGCAACACTAATTTATTCCATTAGAAACATCCAAGCCACCTAGATATGCATGTAAGTCCCTTATAACTAACTTCTTCGTATCCTATGAAAATGAAACATAAGAAAGGGGTGATCTCAAATACTTAGTAAGAGTAAGAAATACAGCAGAAGATAGCATAAACATTGGGTATACTGAATAATTGAAAATACATGCCTTTACAAATAATAAACATGAATACTTTATGGAAGGAATATGATCTGAGTAAATAATGCAATAATAAAACAAAATCATGTGTATTCTACTTGTCGAACAACCACATGAACCATCAATATTATTTTCATAATGAGGGAATGCATAATGCCGGACATTCTGGGACATTTTCTCAAGGCCTCGGCCAAGATGTCTAAAAATGATTAAGGCCTTGGCCAAAAACATATATCAAATTTTGAAAGGCCTCATCAAATTCTATGTCTAATTGTCTCATTAGACCTACCGGTGCACCAAAGAGCTATATTGGTCTCCACCCTTCACTTACAAAGTTCAATATATTCCTCATATGAAAAGGTTGAAACATAACATAAACATTCATATTTAAACTAGCATACGAAATGTCAATACGATAACCCTAAACCATGAATAGTATAAAAATAACAAGTCCACAGTCAAATATATCTCAAAACCTTCAATACAATATGGAATATTTGTATCTTAATAAATCAACCTCATGTAAGAATAATATCTCGTAACAGATGTTGACATAGTTGAAAATGATCAGTAAAAATCTTTGTGATAAATATCTCTTTTTCATGAAATCATTAAAAAGTCACATAATTTATAAAATAAGTCATTTAAACGATAATTTTTAATATAATTTTCTCATACCACTTAGAAACTTTTGAATTTAATTAACATCTAAAAACATTCATGTTCATATAAATAAATCCTTAAAACTATTTTGAAAACATGGACATTAGTGAGAAAGGTTTAGAAGAATAAATCATTAAAATATTTAAAATAATATTTTAGTAAAAAATTCCCTTAAAATAATCCCTTTTAAAACTATTTTATGAAACATGGAAATGGATAACAAATATGTCTTAGTAGATACTTATGTAGAAAACAACCTCGGATAATAAATAGCTTGTGAAATTAAACCTTACCTTGAACACTCCTTTGGTCGAGGGTATGTTTAACCTCCTATATAATGGCCATTTTATGTTATTAAATTATACCAGAATCATATTCATATTTATTAAATCATAAAATATACATTTATTACTTTATATAACACATTTAATAATGATTTTCATGTTAAATTATCATTTCGGGTAATAATCGCTTTCTTTATCATATGTATTTTAACTTGTCATTCTTGAACGTATCATTTGGATCATGATTTACATAATTCCAGAATATAAAACATTATTTATATATCATATATATTTAGAATATAAATATGTATAATAGATATATATATGGAATGTAAAACACCATTTTTGGAGATGGTAATCCGTACGTACGCATAAACCTTGTTTAAATTTTTATATCGTATTGAATGGAAGTAGGTGAATAAGATATATGTAATTACATAAATATATATATATGTGTGTGTTAAGTAGAATTATTATGTTATATATTATATACTTTTTAATAATATATATTTTTATAATCATCATTGAATGGTGAATGTGGAAGTGAATCTCATAGCGTCGTGGAGACGGTAATCCGTACGTACGCACGACATACAATATCATAATAATGATGGTGAAATCATATGTAATTGGATGTTATGTCATATATAAATAATAATAAACATGTTATATTTATTATTTACATCAGTTATACTCATTATTATTCCCATCCAAATAATGAAGTGTTTGAATAACAAACAACACCACGACATGGAGACTGTAAGTTGTACGTACACATATATGGTGACTTTGTCATTTATAGGATGGGTAGAATAATTAATATTTTTGTACCATATTTATAATAATATCACAGTATATATTAATTGTTGAATTTATTATTTTGGTATGGAAAAAACATAGAAAGAGGAAGTTGAAGAAGAAAAGAACTTGAAAGAGGGTGGTGAAATTATTAACTCTTCTTAGGGTGTTCCCTTTAGATTTGATCAAAAGGGATCCTTAAGTTGGATTTCTGATCTATTTAATGACTCTAGGTTTATTTTATGGATTATGGGAGGATATTTGGTCATGTTTTGGCCGACCCAAATGGATTTGGAGGTGTGATTTTGAGAGAAGGGGAAGTACCCTTTTATAAGAGAGGTGAGAGTCACTTTAGCAAAAGCTTTAAATATTATTTTATAATAAATTACTTTTCGGTTTCTAATGGCTCCAAAATGATTAATTTGTTGGATAAGGTGGGTTTCGGTAGAAAAACACTCAACCAATAGGTTTTAAATTGGTTTAGGTAACCATATTAACATCATAATTAAGATTTAACTTGTAGTCAAATAGTTTAACTTTTAACGGGTCTTCTTGTATTCTTACAGTATATGGTTAATAAAAATACTCTAAACATCCAAAAGAACCTAAAGTGTTTCATTAATTAAATTTATAATATTATTTAATCCATTTGGGAGAACCTTGTTTTTTAGGAATATTATATAATTTAATAATATAATATTTGTTTTAGAAACTCATTTATGTCAATTTTGAAACTATTTATTATTTGGTTTTTATGAAAATCATCAAAACTTATTACTTAAAAAAAGATACATTGAATCAATATTAACATGTCATATTGACCTATGAAATTCTTTTATGTCATAAAAACTTTTAAATTATATTTATTTTAGTATTTATAATACCATTTATTTTATTCTTTCATTAATAAGGTAATTACTGCTTAATCATTGTGTCATAAATAAATAAAATTATTTAATGTCTAAAAATTATAAATAAAATACCATTATTTAAGAAATCTATTTATATTTCTAATGAATATTTATATTCTACAAGATAACTTATATAACACATTGTAAAAATTGTTTTACTAAAAGTTATATGTATATGTCAATTTTCTGTTTACGTTAAACCTATTAATATAAAGTTTCATTATGACTCTAATGTGGATCCAAATGTTCTAAAAATCCATACTAGGATTAAAATGGTCGACCATGTATCAACCAATAGGATTAGAACACATGTTAGGGTTATTTAATATTATTATAGTAATATTTGTTTACCCTTATTTACGAAATTTACCCTTTAATAATGGTAAATAATATATTTACTGAAGTAAATATTCATAATGTCTAAAAATAAATGTTTCCTATTTACACAATTGGTACATTTTGATTCCAAATATGGAATCTGTTTCTCAAAATTCTAAACACATTAGTGGCAGAAATAAATTTTAAATTCATTTCTATTGTCAAAACAAAAAAATCGTGTTTTTATGAAATAATAACCATCAAAATATTAACACTTATTTATGTCTAGTTTAAAGGTGAAATTACATTTAATTACCAAAATTATATTAAATGATAAAAATATAATTTAATTATAATTTAATACCACAAAAATGTATAATTTAACTATATAATTTACTTTGACTAAAAATGTTTCCTTTAATTAAAATTTAATATTTTTCACTATTCATCAAAATATGAAAGTTATCAGAAAAACACCAAATTTTTATCCAAACTAAATTCTTATGTCTCTATTATAAATAATAAGTGTATTTTGTAAAGTTAAACATAAAAAAGTGTCAAATATTATTTTCAGAAAGGGTTTTCCCTTAAAAGGTGGTAAAATTGCATTTTTTGAAAAATACTTATTTTATCTGAAAAATTAAATTTGTTCTTATATTATATCTAAAAAATAATATAGATTTTAAAATTATATTGAGTATATAAAATTAAAAATTCATTTAATACTATTGAAAACATCTTTTTTAAAGGAAAGTTTGGTAAGTCATGATGCACTTGAACTCAGTGTTGCGTGTAAAACAACTTATTAAATTTCTTTGAAGAGAAAATGTACTACAAAATCATAGTGTGGTACATTCCCCCCCCCCATCAATAAGTTTCATCTATGATATTTGATGGTTTTCTTAGAAAATAAATGGTTAAAAATATAATAATACCATTGAGGAAAACCCACATCGAAAATTGGGTTAATGAAATTTAGTCTTAATTAGAGAGAAAGAGAAATGGAAAAGTCACCAAAAATTACGATCTCAATTAGGAGAACATTGTTGGAAATTAGAGAAACATAATTTCAGGAAAAACATAAATATTTATATGTAGTGATTGAGTACATCAATCACAAAAAATTGTAAAATGGAGGGCCTCAAATCCATCAATCTATGATAATGTAAAATATCATCACTTGAACAAAACATAAGGTATTAGGATAACACATTTTTTGGTTGTAAGATCCCTTCCCTAAATTTTATGAATTAATTTATTCATATAATAATTGGAATATATATATATATATATACTAGACAAGTAGAGTTTCATCCTTCAACCAATTCCTTCCACAAACTCATCTTTCACTCCAAAAGTAAATAGAATTCAAAAATATTAAATTTATCCTAATTGTATAGGGTTCCAAAAAAATGAATTTATAATTTATATGTCAGATCGTGTTATAAAAACAACATTATACAAACTAGGACATCATGTAGGCCAATGGTAGGTGATGCACCCTTGGCGCCCTTCGGTTGTGGGTTCAAGTCTCATGGCCTTATCCGACGCGATGGGTTATCACCCGACCTATGGGTTATCCTTTTTATAAAAATCCAAAAATAATATTAAGAAGTGTTTTAACTGTAAAAAATAGTATACATTGTTTAAATTAATCCATTCCAACATTTAGACTTATCCAAAATGCTTATCTCCAAAATCACAGTCCAAAAATAAAAAAGAAGGTCAAATAACATACATGTGAATACCTTCATTGTGTATTCTCATAAGACATGGTAATAAACTAAATTACAAGAAAACCATATTTGAATAGGTATGAACTTCCTTATATCTTATAGAGTACTTGATATACTCTTTATATCCAAAATTTATAAACTCTAATAATAATGGAATAAACAAACAATTAGTTAATTTCAAAGTAGTCAAGAATATCGAATATCCAAATCAATCATATATTTTTCCAAAATCACTAACTCGGTATCAAAACAATATTAAGGTTTATATTTATTTCAAGCATGTATTTTCCAAAAAAAATAGCTTTCTATTGAGTCACTTTTATTAGAACCATATAATCTCAAATCCTTAATGAAATAGTACTAAAGTACAATCCAAATATACTCTATAATTCCTATAAAATGTACATGATTAATACAATATTCAAATGACACAGTACTTTAATAACAACATGAGAAATCTAATCATTCTTATTCATATTCGGCAGTATCATAACTTGATTATTATCCAATTATAGCATTTGGGTTATACTGTGATGATTTAGACATTGATTCCTGTAGTGTCCCAACTTCATGAAGATACATTATTATACCTTTGACACCTTTTTCTTACCCTTGCAATCACGTACTTGGTGTCCTTTTTCTCCAAACATATAACAAACTCTCATTCCCTTTAAGCATTTACTAAGGTGATTTTTTCCACATTTATCACATAAGTGAAAATCCTTTTTTACCTTATTCCCTTTATCGATCTTTCCCTCTACCATCCTTTTCTTGTCATGCTTCCCTTCAAATCCATAGGACTCAGATAATTCTTTACATATCTTATTAACACATGATATTATTTCTTCATATGATGATAATACATCGGAGTCTATTTCCTTTATGAATGTTGGATTAATACCATGAAAGATATGATGATTATTAATCAATGAAACATGTGTATTTACAGATTTCTCATTCAATCTACTAGGATCCATTTCTAAATAGTGGCATACACTATGTTAGTTTTTGAATTGCAACGCATAATTCCAAACATGTAAAATACCCAACATAAATTGAAAATATTATGTATATAATCTATAATCATAAACTGTATTCTTTGAGGAAGTATTTACTCTTAAACCCTTTATAATGGCTTGTAAAGAAAATTTGAATTATCCTAAGAATATCCCCTGGAGTTTCGTATCCAAGAGTGCAGCAAGGCACATTGTCGTGTACAAGGATACCTCGGGTCAAGCCTGAATTTCTTTGTTAGAGTTTTCACTCCTAGGTATATCTATGTCAGAGTTACCTCTACCTTCTCGTATCCAGATAGGGAAAATTCACAAAATCTCTAGATTACCAAAATTCTAGGAAGTTCTTCTATAATAATCCTCAAATTCTATCACAGGGTAATGTTTTCTAATCGGAGTTTATCTAAATATAGTTTCCAAGGTTCGTATTAAGCTTCCTCTGATACCAACTATAACGCCCTGACCCCAGTTACCTAGATTCAGTGCATTATATTAATAAATTTTCATGATTAAAAGGAATCAAGTTTCAATGGACCAATCATTTTAGTATTCTTGGAAACAATATATAAACATGACTTCAACATTTAAACTTGAAATGAAATAAAACACTAATTTATTCCATTAGAATCATCCATGCCTCCTAGATATGCCTAAAAGTCACTCAAAACAACCTTCTTCGTATCCTGGGAAAATGAAACTTAAGAATTGGGTGAGCTCAGATGCTCATTAAGAGTAATAAATACAACGGAAGATAACATAAACATTAGTTATGGTGTACAATTGAAAACACATGCCTTTTCAAATAATACACATGAATACATTATGGATAGAATATGAGATGAGTAAATAATGACAAAATAAAACATAATCATGGGTATTCTACTAGTTGAATAGCCCCATGAAACAGCAATATTATTTTCATAATGAGGGAATGTATAATGTCGGACATTTTGAAACATTTTGTCAAGGCCTTGGCCAAGACTTCTAAAATGATTAAGTTCTCGGCCAAAACCATATATAAAAATGGGAAATGCCTCTGTTAATTACACATCTAATTGTCTCATGAGACCTACCGATGCACCGAGGAGCTATATAGGGCACCACCCGCCACTTACTAAGTCCAATACATTCCTCATATGAAAATGTTGAAATATAACATAAACATTCATATTAAAACTGCATACGAAATGTCAATAATTTAACCCAGAGTCATGAATGGTATAAAAATAACACATCTACAGTAAAATATATCACAAAACCTAAAATATAATAATAAATATTTGTATCATAATAAATAAACCTCGATCAAGAATAATATCCCATAAAAGATGTTGACATAGTTGAAAATGTTCAGTAAAAATCTCTGAGAAAAATATCACTTTTTCAGGAAATCATTTTAAAGTCACATAATTTATAAGGTAATTCATGTAAATTATAGTTCTGAAACAAAGTGTCTCATACCACATTGAAACTGTTGAATGGAATTAACATTTTAAAACATTAATTTCCATATAAATAAATCCTTAAAACCACTTTGAAAACATGGACATTAATGTATAACATTTAGAAGAATAAATCATTAAAACATTTAAAATGATGTTTTAGTAAAAAATTACCTTGAATAAAATCCCTTTGAATACACTTTTATGAAACATGGTCATGGATAATAAATATTTCCCAGTAGATACTTACGTAAAAATATCCTTGGATAATATAGAGATTGTGAAATTAACCCTTACCATGCACTTTCCTTTGGTCGAGGGTACGTTTAACATCATGTATAATGACCATAGTATGTTATTAAATTATAAAAGAACCATATTAATTTTTATTAATTCATAAATGATTCATTTATGAATTTATACTACCCATTTAATAATTATTTCCATTTAAATTAACATTTCAGGTAATGAACCCTTTCATTATCGTATGAGTTTTAACTTTTTATTCATGATCGTATCAATTATATCATGATTTACATACTTCCAGAATATGACACATAATTTGTATATAATTTTTATTTATAATATAAATATGTATAATATATAGATATATGAAATTGATAACACCATTTATGGATATGGTAATCTGTACGTACCCATAAACGTTGTTTCCATTTTCATATTGTATTGAATGGAAGTAAGTGAATAAGATATATGTAAGTAAATACATATATATATATATATTAAGTAGAGTTATTATTTCATATAATAAATACTTATTAATAATATATATTTTTATTATCATCGTTGAATGGTGAATGTGGAAATGAATCTCATTGCGTCTTGGAGACGGTAATCTGTACGTACACACAAGCGGCAATATCATTATATTGATTGAGAAATCATATGTAATTGGATGGTATATCATATATTCCAAATAATTAACATGTTATAATTATTATTTACATTAGTTATACTCATTATTATATGCATCCAAACAATTAAGTGTTTGAATAACAAACTATACCACGACGTGGAGACTATAAGTTGTACGTATGCATATATGGTGAATTTTTCATTTATAGGATGGATAGAATAAAGAATATGGTTGTACCATATTTATAATAACCTCATAGTATGTAGGAGGTACTGTAGTTATTATTTTGGTATGGAAACAACAAATAAATAAGAAGTGGAAGAAGAAAATAACTTGAAAGAGGGTGGTGAAATTATTACCTCTTATTCGGGTGTTTCCTTTTGAGCTGATCAAAAGGGATCCTTCGGTTGGTTTTCTAATCAAATTAAGGACTCTAGGTAGATTTTAGGGAAGTTTAAGGGTTATTTGGGCATGTTTTTGTCAAACCAAATGTCTTTGGAGGTGTGATTTTGAGAGAAGTGAAAGAACCATTTTATAAAAGATGTGAGGGTCACTTTAGGAAATGCTTGAAATATTATTTTATTATAAAATAATTTTCGGTTTCTAATAGCTAAAGAATGATTTATTTTTAGTATAAATAGGATATGGGTTGAAACCCACTCATCCAATAGGTTTTAGACCAGTTTATGTCACTGTATTAACCTTATCATTTACATTTAACTCTTAGTCAAATAGTTTAACTTTTACTATGTCTTCTTGTATTCTTACACTATAATTTAAATATCATACTATAAACATCAAATAGAATCTATAGTGGTTGATTAATTACATATATAATATTATTTAAACCCTTTGTCCGAACCTTTTTTTAGGAATATTATTTTATTTAATAATATGATGTTTTTTTTAAAACTAATTTATGTTAATTTTGAAACTATTTAGTATTTGGTTTTTTTGAAAGTCATCACAACTTGATTACTTAAAAAATGATTAATTGAATCAATCCTAACAAGTCTTATTGACCTATAAAATTCGTTTATGTCATAAAAACTTTGAAATTATTTTTATTATAATATTTATAATACCATTTATTTGATTCTTTCATTAATAAGGTAATTACTGCATCATCATTGTATAATAAATAAATTTAATTATTTAATGTTTACAAATTAGAAATAAAATACTATTATATAAGAAATAATTTCATCTTTTTAATTAATATTTACTGTTGAAAAGATAATATATATAACACCTTGTAAAAATTGTTGTACTAAAAGATATATGTTTATGTCATTTTTGTCTTTACATTAAATTAATTAATATAATGTGTCATTATGACTCTCAAGTGGATCCAAATGTTCCCAAAATATTCCCAAGGATGACCATGGTCATACATTTATCAACCAATAGTAATTGGACACATGTTAGGGTAATTAAATATTATTATAATAATATTTGTTTACCCTTATTTACTAGATTTACCCTTTAACTATGGTAAATAAAATATTTACTGAAATGATCATAATTTCTAGAAATAAAAGTTTCCTATTTATAACATTTGGACCTCCTAATTCCAAATATGGAATCCATTTTTCCAAATTCAAAACACAGAAGTCGAATTAATTAATTTAAAATTAATGCTCATTGTCAAAACAAAAAAGCATGTTTTTAAGAAATAATAACTATCAAAAGATTAGCACTTATGTGTGCCCTATTTAAATTTAAAATTATATACAATGACCTAAATTATATTAAATTATACAAATATAATCTAGTTATTCTTTAAAAATAATCCAATTTATAATTTAACACTATTAATTATTTCGATTAAAAAAGATGTTTTTAATTAAATTTTATTATTTTCACTACTCTTCAAAGTATTAAAGTTACCAGAAAAAAACCAAATTTTTATCCAAAATAAATTTGTATGTACAAATTCTAAATAAGAATTTTATTTTTTCAAATTTAATATGAAAAGGTTTCAAATATTGTATTTAAAAATAATTTTCCATTAAAATGCGGTAAAATTGCATGTTTTGAAAAATACTTCTTTTATCAGAAAAAATTGAATTGCTTATTATATTATATCTAAATATAATATGGATGTTAAAATTATTTGGAGTATATAAATTTCAAAATTCAGTTAATACTATTCATAAACACTTTTTGAATGGAAATTTAGGTAAGTCGTGATGCGCTCGAACTCGGTGTTGTGTGTAACGCAAGTTATTGAATTTCTTTGAATAGATAACATACTATGAAATCTTGGGGTGTCACATTTAACAGGTTTAATATTTTTAATATGGTGTTATCCCGATTAAATTTTCATCTATAAATTTTATTTTGTAAATATATAATAATTATATTCATAATATGAGTTTAATTATACTTTTTATGAAAGTAAAATTTACCTTAAATTCTTATACAATGTTGATGGATTAATTATTCAATTAATAGAAAAATAAAATAAATGATATTAAAAATAATAAAATACATAAAAATTTGGATATTTAAGGTAATAAAATATTTATATATAGTGAAATAAAATGTTAATTATATAATAAAATATTTTGGTCTAATTTAAATTTTTTATATGTTTTTGAAGTCAAAGTAATGGATAGTTTAAAAATTGACAATAACGATAATTTATGGTATTGATATTTTATAAATTTATTTCAAAATCATAAAAATATAAAAAAAATATAATATATTGTCTAAAACATCATCCCATAGGAATTTATAGTTCATTTTTATGTATTTATCTATGGAATTGTCTTATTATATTTTTATATTTTGAGAAATTCCAAGAGTGCCCATGCCCTCTCTTATAAAAGGGAACCTTTATACATAATCCTTCAAACATAAAAAACCCATAATTTTTATCCAATAACTACCAAATAAACCTTCTAATAATACCTTATCTCATTATATAGGAATTGTTTTGGCAGAACACCAACCTTAGTTGTCTTAAGGTATTAACAAAGGATATTGTCCGATGAGGTAGTATTGTTTTTAATCGAGGCTTTCTATTTTGTATATTCCTACACATACCCAAAATATTTTTAAAAAATAATTAAATATTGAATCTATCATACTCCATTTACTAAGATGATATTTTTTTATCATGAAATATATCCATCTCTCTTTCCGTCGAATGGGAAAAAAATTTAGCATTAGTTTGTATGTCGAACTACCACCTCCTGAACTGATGTAATAAATTTTCCATCACCATCTCTAAATAGTATAATATTAAAATGGAATTAATATTTACACATGATATATATGGCATGTTATTAATGATAAATATATTATATATCATTTATATTCATATATTTCTATTCACTGAAAGTTGATAACATCATTTATTTGTACCTCTAAACTATCACTCGTATGAAGAGATGGGATTTTTATCAGTGCCACATAACATAAATATTGTTTATAAATATATCTCAAGAAGTGATACGTTAATTAAGACATTATGATAATTTTTTAAATGTAAAAAGATACTTTCCATCTTTCTATAATGATCGTTGAAAAATAGAAACGTTACTCAGGTGTAATTACTCCCTACCATCTCCATGATTATAATATAGTTCATTTTTTCATAAACATATTTAATGCATGGATTTAAAAGTTTAATTGATATATAAATATGATCCTGATTAAATTCTTATTATAATTTTTATGGTGTAATAATGATTTCCTTGGTCAAAGTCTACATATCTAAGTCATTTTAGACTTAGAATGTCATCAACATATCTGAAGTGAAATTTTTTAATTAAGTAATGGTATATAACATGGTTTTAAATTAAACAAAAGAAAAATGAAATTTAATATGATTATTAATAATGTAGAAATTAAACAATTATTATTATTTAGTAATGTGAGCATCATACGAGACAAGTCATACTAAAGGTAAGGGACTTAATTTTAAAGTTCCTCTTTCAACTATTTTTAGAAAATTCCAAAGGAATTTTTTTACATATAGAGCTTGAAAATAATTTCTCTCCAACATAAAACCATAATCATTAGAATTTTTCTTTATAATTTTTCATATTATTTTTTATATAAAATTTTGTTTACAATGTGCATAGTTTTTATATTTTTAAAATGGTAATTAATGGAAAAGGGTGTTTTAATATCGGAATGTGTTTTGCATAAGGATTTAAAAGTGTTTTCAAGGGTTTAATTAAATATATGGTTTTTGGACAGTTCTTAAAAGCTCCAAATTAAGCTAGTTTTTTCTTATACAACGGTTGCACACATATTGAACTACAATTCATTGGTTTCTCCATAGGTGGAAGTAAGTCTCATGGTTATTACATTTGTAACAGTGATAGATACAGTGGTATGGAAAGGAAATACCAAGAAACATAAAATACCGCTATTTTCATTATAATTACTTTTAATGGTAATCATTTCATTTCAAACATTTTGAAATTTATTTTCTTTAAGAAGAAAATTTATTCCCTTTTTGTTGAAAATATTTGGTTTTAAGAAAAGGGTTTTCATGGGTTTTCATGTTTTTCACTAGAATATCAATTTTATTTATTTTTATATACCTTACTGAGATTTTTTTTACTCATTCCACATTTTAAAATGTTTTTATAGGTTTTTAAAGATGATTACAGACTAGGATAAGGTCAACAAGAAAGTTTTTATGATTTATCAAAAATGAAACAATTTTTTATTTAAAATGAATAGTTTGGTAGGAAAATAGATACCGACTATAAGTGTCCACCTGTAATGAATGGGTTTACCATGTAATAGTTTGTGCTAATTAAAGAAAATTTCAAACAAATTTATCGTCAATATTTTAATATTGTGAATCATAGTTCAAAGACACTATAATGTGTAATTATTATAGTCAGTTCCTTACAAATTGGATGGTCATTGGGATTTTCACATTCATTGTTAGCATGATTCCTTTTGGTACAATCCATTGAAATAAACAAAAAATAGCTAACATAATATTGAGTAATCCAATGTCCTGTAAGAATGATATGAAAATCATTCCTGAGATGCTAACAAAAATATCATTAGGTGTAACCTAGGTTATTTGTGCATATTAAATATTGTAATAATTTGTAATGGTATAAAAATAAAATCATAAAATCATATCCCATATGAATATATATCTAGCTATGTAGTCTTAGGTCAACTCATCATTCACTCGTTATAATGATTCGAGCCCGCTCTTCCAGACACAGTGCTTGAAAATTTTGTGTAATTATTTTTTTATAAAAATAACTGAACAATTACACGAATGTTTATAAAAATGACGCCCTATTACTGGTCAAGGTTATAGAGGGTTAATCAAAACCATACATTTATCCGAGTTAAATAAAAATGAAACTATTTTCTACTATTCTTCTATGCGTACTAACACAAAAGTCATAAAAACATGATTTAGAACTTCTATGATTCCTATGAAAAACATTTAAAAACAAAGGGGGGAGCATTAAATAACCCAGTAAGGATTTTTAAAAACATTTAAATAATATTTACTAAAACATACATTAATAGTGAACTTTGAGAAATGGTTTTGAAATTATTTTGATAAAACCATCATAATATATTTGGAAATACCATTTGATAAAATCATTGAAATTATTTACTTATCGAAAATACATCAATGTTTTGAAAATACTTACACTCAAAAATTGCTTAAAAATAGTCTAGTAATATTTTGTGTCAACAATATGCATTCTTTTAAAAACAAAACACTAAGACTACTTGGAACTTTGTAGGATATCTTGGGCCTATGCACTTGAGGGATGGGTTCACTCCCCAGTTCCTTATTATATTTACAAAGTTCAAGTTCCAGTTTTTATAAAACATTTTAAGATTGATTAAATATATATACATGAATATTCTCTTTGGATCTACTTTAAAGACATGAAAACATTTTTAATACATACTTATATATATATATATATAAATACATATACCCAAATATAATTACTTTCTGAATAATGCATTTTCAAGATTCAATATAACTAAATCTCTCGTCGACTTATCTTTAAAAGATGAAAGCATTTTCCATTATCATTTTCCATTAACAAGAATATAAAAGAATTTTTATTCATAAAACATACATTTATTAATAAAAAACATAGATACAAGAATGTTGTGTCCCGTATTATTGGTAATGGTCATATCATATAATGCAATTGACTTTCAGGAGTGTAAGAATGATTTTCACACACAAAAAGTGATGTCTTTAGTTTCAAAACTAACTATTATTGTTAGAAATTACACAATAACATTTATATTTATAATAAATACAAATTGATTTTGATAATATGAAATCCACTTAAATAAAAAAAAACTTTAATCCATTAAAAAATGCTTGAAAATAACTTCATATAATACATATGTCTACATGATGTTGTCATTATTGTAAATCAATCTCTGTCATTTAACAATGAAAACATAATCACTTGTAATAACATAATCTCAATTAAATAATTAATCAGAAATAATTATTTTTCATTTGAATGAAATATAATTTTCAAAACATGTTTTGAAGAATAGAAACACCAAAATAATTTCTCTTTCCATTGTGAAGTCAAAATATGTGCTAATCTCAAAATGATATATAATCACTAAAATTCTATTACGCTAAACCATAAAAATAAAATCATGATTTTTAATTAATTACATTAAAATAAATAAAATAAAATTATTTACAATAATTACTTAAAAAATTTAATATACCAAGACACATAATAAATTATAATTACTCTCTTAACATATAAATGATGAAAAATATATAATAATATATTTAAATAAATATATTTACACGTATATATGTATATATTAGTAAAACAGTAATAATTTTCCAAAAAATAAAAAACTCTTAGTATAAGAAGACTAAAATTATTAAAAATACAATTCTCTTTATACAAAAAATCCCATATAATTAAACATTAAAGAATGGAAATGTTTGAAAATAAATTTAAACTATCTCTTATAGAAATAGGACGTAAAAATAAATAAAATCTTGAAAATAAATATTTCTCACTTAAATGTTTTTATAGAGTCTTATTATACTTTTGAATACTCTTCAGACTCAAATTTCCCTCTCTACTATAGTGGATTTTCCCTTAGTAGAAATTTACATAAAACAAAGGAAAATATAGACCAAACCTCTCATCCAGATACCACCTTTCCAAACACTTCCTCACTAAGCAAAAAAAATATGGAGGCATGCTACTTTATATAATAGTAATCACACTTAAAATTTAATTCAAATCATCCTAAAATTAAATTGCAGTATAGTGGATCAACTCAATCATAAACAAGAAACCAAAATATATTCATTTCATATAGATAAGGGTAATAAATTAAATTTTTTATTTTTTTTAAAACTCATATTTGAACAGCACAATAAACTAATTTGGAAATGACATATAACAAAATGATATAATTGAATGAAATGATGGAAAACAACGATAAATTGGTTCGATATACATCAAAAAAACACACACATAAGAAAGTAACAACAAACGTCATTCAAAGAAGAAAAATTGAGAAGTGGAAAGATAAATAAATTAATATATGATATGAGATAATATTAGAATATCAATATTTAAAAAACTAATCTAGCCTAAAGTTTTAAAATTATATTATAGGAGGACATCGATAACGGTTAAGAAGAAAAACCAATAAAATAATGATTATGTATTTATTAAACCAAGAAAAAATTTTAAAAATGATATCTGAATAACAGAAGCAAGATAAACCTACCTCCACGAAGATTGAAACATTAACCGCAACTCAAAAGTGACCGGAGACGTCCAATTCTGATTCGATCTGAAAAAATCATCTTCGATCGGTCCGTAACTGATCTCCCTCAAACATGAATCCAAAACCAAACTCGGGCATGCATCCAACGACGAACCCTCAGCCTATATTCACGATTAGCCTCGACTCCTGGTCATGTTCAACCTCTTTACTCATTATATAGAGTACTACGAAAACCACAACTACTTAACATTCAAACCCCCACATCCCGATTTCTTTCACAATTTTTTTATTATTTTCTTCACCATTTTTTTATCAATTATCATTTTAATTTTTAATAAATTTTGTTAAATATTTTCATTAATTTCATTTATCATTTTAGTTTTATTTTTTCGATAAAACCCCATATTAATATATATATCATTTCGATATATATATATATATTAACTGTTATATTCATTTTTTTATTTAACTGAATCTCAAAACATAAGTTTTATTGTTTTTATATTTAAAACATATATATGATTTTATATGTTAACATAACATTATTAATCATTATAATTTGAAAAATAATTTATTTTTTATTTTTTTAAATTAAAGAGATTTATAATAGTTAATAATTCCTTCAGCTAAAAACATATCTTCAAATAAAAAAATTTTATTTCAAATAAAACGTTGATTATAAAATCATCTTTTATAAAAAAATATCTTATTATCAAATTTTATTATTATTAAATATTAACTACTTTATTTTCTAATATTCAAAGAAAAATTACAGTTAATGATTCAATTTTCATAAATATAACTTCTACATATTATATTGTATATAAAATATTATTAATTAAATTAAATTTTATATGTAAATAGCGTTCAAAAATAATTTAAAATCTATTTTATTAAAACACATTTTTTATTTTAAGTTTTTGTTTATAGAATGTATTTATACAATAATATTAATAATAATTTCATATTTTAATGAATAATACCACATTTAGAAAGGTATTATTAAATTAAAAAACAATAACTTAATATTTAGTTACAAATTTGATTTATTATAATTATTAATATTGATTATTTTATTTGAAACTCGGGGTGTTACATTCCCCCCCCCCCTAAAGGAATTGTGCCCTCACAATTCGTTTTTAGACTTACGAAAATTATGAATTTTCATCTTGAGAATTAATGAATTTTTTAGGGGAATTAACTATCCAAAAAAATCATGCACATAGATTTTAATTCCTTAAAATACAACATCTAATATGAAAAGTTTTCTAGAATTTATCTTTAATACCAATTATAAGGACCCGAGCCCGCTCTTCCTGACACTGCTTGAAAATGTTGTGTAATAATTTTTTTATAACAAGAACTGAAGAATTACACAACATTTTACACAAATGAGGACCATCTACCAGACAAGGTTAAAGAGGATTAGACAAAACCATACATATATCAGAGTTAAATAAAAATAAAACAACTTCCTTCTATGCTTCCATGCGGTCTAACACCAAATACTTCAATTCCCAATTTATAAATTCGATGATTCCTATGAAAAACATTTAAAAACAAATGGGTGATCATTCAATTTCCTAGTAAGGGGTTTTAAAATCATTGAAATACTTTTTACTGAAACTTCCTTTGAGAATAACCTTGGAGAAATGGTTTCGAAATTATTTGGATAAAACCATCAAAATTTATATGGAAATACCATTTGATAAAATCATTAACATTATTTATTTATCGAAAACACTTTAACATTTTGAAAATACAAACGCACAAAAAATACATAAAAATATTCCAATGGTATTTTTAAAAAACAATATGAAAATTTTTAAAACATAACACTGAGACTAATTAGAACATTTAATGCTATATTGGGCCAACCAACTTGAGGTACGGGTTCACTCCCCAATTCCCTATCATATTTACAAATTTCAAGTGTCGGTTTTTATAAAACATTTTAATCATGACTATATATATATATGTAAATTTCCACTGGAGTTCTACATTAAAGACATGAAAACTTTTTTAATACATATACCCGAATATATATACTTTCTCAATAATAAATTTTCATGATTTTAAATAATTTAATCTCTCATCGACTTATCATGGAATGATGAAAATAGCTTCCATTATCATTATCCATTAATTAGAATAAAAAATAATTCTTATTAATAAAACAGACATTTATTAATTAAAAACAATGATACTTTTATGATGTGTCACATATTATTGGTAATTATCATATCATATTATGTAATTTTCTTTCATGAATATCTAAATAATTTTCATAGACACTTAGTGATGTCTTTAGTTTTAAAAATAAATATTTTTGTTAAAAATTTAAAATGGACTTTTATATTTCAAATAAATACAAATTGATTTTGATAATATGAAACCCACTTAAATAGAAACAATATTAAATCCCTTAATAAATAAATATTTCTAATTAACTTTATAATATAAATATATCTACATGATGTTGTTGTTATTATAACACAATATATGTATTTTCATAATGAAAAAATAAATAAATTGCAATAAAATAATCTCAATTAAATAATTAATCAAAGATAAGTATTTTAATTTGAAGTAAATAAAATTTTGAAAACATGTTTTCAAGAATACAAACACCAAAATAATTTCACTTTCAAATGTAATTTAAAAAATATGCCCTAATATCAAAAATATATATAATCCCTAAAATTACCTCAAGCTAAACCCTAAAACTAAAATCCTGATTTAGAATTAAATAAAAAAATCAACTAAATGTTTTTGATATTTATTCTTTACAGAATTTAAAGAACCAAGGCACATAATAAATTCTAACTACTCTCTTACCTTATAAATATTGAAAAATAAATAATCATATATCTAAATACATATATATATACACAGATATATGTACATCTTCGTGAAAAACTAATAATTTTCATGACAATAATAAACTATTATCATAAGATGATTAATATTATTAAAATTAGAATTCCCTTTATTCAACAAAATACCATACTACTAAACATTAAAGAAGAGAAATGTTTGAAAATAAATTTAAACTATCTCTTATGAAACTAAGATTTAAAAATAATCTTAATCTTGAAAATAAATATTTCTCCCTTACATATTTTTGCAGAGTCTTCATCTATATTGGTATACTCTTAGAACTCTAATTTGTCTCTCTCTTGTAGTGGATTTTCTCTTTGTAGAAAGTTACAGAAAACAAATAAAAATATGGAATGGACCTCTGATCTAATAACTTCCTTTACAAACTCTTCCTCACCGAGAAACAAAAAGGTGGTGGCATGCTACTTTATATAGCAGTAATCAAATATCAAATTTAATTCAAATCATCCTGAAATTAAATGTCATTATTGTGGATCCACTAAAACACAAATAGGAAACCAAACTGTATTCATTTCATATGGATAAGAGTTATGAATTATATTTGTTTTTTTTTTCTCAAACTCATATTGAACAACACAATAACTGATTTGAAAATGAATTATAAGAAAATGATATGCTCAAAGGAAATGATGGAAAATAATAGAAAATTTGTTTGATACGCATCACAAAAACACACACACAATAAAATGATAGCAAATGGAATTAAACTAAGAAAAATTGGGAAGAACAATGATGAATAAATTAATAGATGATATTATATAATATTAGAATAAAAATATTTAAATATACTAATCAAACTTGAAGATCTAAAAATCCATGATAGTATGACGTCGATGTCAGTTAAGATAAAACCCTAACCACAACTCAAAATTGACTGGAGACATAGGATTATGAATCAATCTAAAAACCTTGGTTTCAATTAGTCTACAACTAATCTCCCTGGAACATAAATCCAAATCTAGACTGGATATCGCATCCAACGATGAAGCATTGATCTGCGTCCTGCATTGTCCTTGACTTTCGGTCCTTCTCAATATCTCGACTCATGATATAGAGTTTGGAAAAACCCAACAATGTGACCTTCAAACCATCACATCCTGATTTCTTCTTCAATTTTTTTATTATTTCATTCACCATTTTTTTAATCGATTATTGTATTAATTTTTAATTCATTTTTAATACTTTTCATTAAAAATTGTTTATCATTTTAGTTTTATTTCATTAAATAAAAAATTATCTTAATATATATATCATTTTGTTATATATATATATATAAACCTATATTCACCATTCCTCTTCGCAATTGAAACCCTAACCATAACTCAAAATTGACTAGAGACATACGATTCTGACTTGATCTAAAAACCTTGGCTTCAATCATTCCACAACTGATCTCCCTCGAAGTTTAATCCAAATCTACACTTTATCTCACATCCAACGACGAAGCATCGATCTGTGTCCTACATTGTCCCTAACATTCAGTCCTGCTCAACCTCTCGACTCAAAATATAGAGTTTGGAAAAACCCCAAAAACATGACCTTCAATCCATCACATCCTGATTTCTTCTTCAATTTTTTTATTATTTCATTTTCCATTTTTTAATCGATTGTCATTTTAATTTTTAAATAATTTTTTAATACTTTTCAATAAAAATTGTTTATAATTTCAGTTATGTTTTTTAAAATAAAAAAATTATCTTAAAATATATATATTATTTTGTTATATTATATATATATATGCCTATATTCATATTTTTTTCAATTAGCAGAATCTCAAAACATAAATTTTATTGTTTTTATATTTAAGACACATACATGACTTTATATGTTAACATTAAATTATTAATTATTGTAATTTCAAAATTGATTTATTATTTATATTTTTTTAAAGTAACATGAGTATTTATAATAGTTGATCATTCCTTCAGATAAAAACCTAACATCGAATAATAAAATTTTATTTTAAATAAAACTTTGTTTATAAGAGAATCTTTTATAAAAATATTAGTTTATTACCAAATTTTATTATTATTAAATATTAGATATTTTATTTTATAATATTCAATGAAAATTTACAATTAATGTTTTAATTACCTTTAATAGAAATCCTAGATTTTAGTTTTTACATAAAATATTATTAATTAAATAAAATTCTATATGTCAATAGAATTTAAAAATTAGTTAAAAAACAATTTTATTAAAACATATTTTTTTTTATATTTTTTAATTATATAATTTATTTATATATTAATATTAATAATAATTTTGTATTTTAATGGATAATACAACATTTAGAAAAGTATTATTTAATTAAATAATAATAATTAAATATTTTGTTACAAATTTGATTTATTATAATTACAATTATTGATTATTTTAGTTAAAACTATGGGTGTCACACTGGTGATGATGGAGTTAATACTCAATCCTCCCATTTAAGAGTCCTTATATCTAAAAACATCTATGTTATAGAATCATCAATGTGCCATTGTATAGACATGGATGAATTTGTAGGAAATCCTATACTCCTTCATTTACCACAACATAGGATATTCTATTATACATTGTCTTATCCTTGGGGTTATCAATAAACTATTATCTTTATAGTTTCCAGAAGTAAAAGAACAATACTCTGATACCAAAAAATGTGGCCCATGCATAACATAAATAAATATTATATAATTATATATGAATATTCAATAAATATAAAAATTGTACATTATTAATGACCATACATGGTTTTTTTATTTTTAGAGAATATGAATAATATATTTATTTCTTAAGATATCATCAAAATATCTCATGAATATCTTAATATTAGTATTATTTTTGAAGAATCGTATTTAGAACCATCTATCAAAACATGGGGATGTAAAACATATGAAAGGATGATTTGAGATGCTAAAAATTGGTAACCATAAAATATATTTATCATTAGATAATAATATGATCATAAGGGTATGATAACACAATCAAGTGTATGTTCTAATCCAAAAAATATTAAAAACTAAAAAAATTATATCTTAGACTCTAAAATTGGGTCATATACAAAAACATTATTAATAAGTGATTAAATGTCATAATCATTACCCATAACACAAAATATATTGATTTTGCATCATAATTATAATAATTCATAATCTTTTGGACATAATGGATGAAATAATGAAGCGATATTATATCTTAGACTCTAGAATTGGGTCATAAACAAAAACATGATTAAAACAATTTTTTTTATTTTTTTTTAATTGTATATTGTATTTTTATATTAATAATAATAATAATTTTGTATTTTAATGAATAATACTACATTTAGAAAAGTAGTATTTAATTAAAAAATAATAATTAAATATTTAGTTACAAAATTGATTTATTATAATTACTATTATTGATTATTTTAGTTAAAACTATGGGTGTCACACTATTGATGATCGAGTTAATACTCAATCCTCCCATTTCAGAGTCCTTACATCTAGGAACATCTAAGTCATGGAAGCATCAAAATTACAGTGTCTAGACATGGATGAATTTTTGAGGAATCCTGAACTCTTTTATTTACCACAACATAGAATATTCTATTATAAATAGTCTTATCCTTAGGGTTATCAATAAACTATTTTCATTATAGATTCCAAAAGAAACAAAACCATACCCTAATACCAAAAAATGTGTCCCATGCATAACATACATAAATATTATATAATTATATATTAATATTAAATAAATATCAAAATTTTACTTTCTTAATGACCATATATGGTTTTTTTATTTGTAGAGATTATGAATAATAAATTTATTTCTTAAGAGATCATCAAAATATCTCATGAATATCTTCAAATTAGAATTATTTTTGAAGAATCATATTTATAACCATACACTAAAACATGGGGATGTAAAACATATGAATGGATGATTTCAGACACTTAAAATTGGTAACTATAAAATATATTTATTATTAGAGCATAATATGATCATAAGGGTATAATAACACAATCAAATGTATGCCTTAATCCAAAAAATTATTAAAACCTATAAATATTATATCTTAGACTGTAAAATTGGGTCATATACAAAAACTTGATTAATAGGAGTGTAGATTTCATAATCATAACCCATGACTCATAAAATATAGATGTTGCATAAGAAGTATAATAATTCATAATCTTTTGGACCTAACTTATTTTTATCTTATCTGTTCATAATATTGTGAACATAAAAACAAGATATAAAATTCATGTATCAAAATGTTAACACATCTGTTCATA
Source organism: Viscum album (assembly GCA_963277665.1). Taxonomy (NCBI): domain Eukaryota; kingdom Viridiplantae; phylum Streptophyta; class Magnoliopsida; order Santalales; family Viscaceae; genus Viscum; species Viscum album. The sequence continues at coordinate 1,507,420,646 of OY728147.1, read as the reverse complement.
ATCAGGTAAATAAATTTTCTTTTGTTTATAACTATATTAAATACTACCCTCATATCAATATGTAAATAAATATTTTCATATTAATGTCTACACTTATCATCATAATCTCAGGAGAAATAAATATCACCTTACCAAATGCATTGTACAGTAATAATTGACCCATTAGTCACATAATAATAATAATCCATTAATATTTGTTTCAACACATCATGAATCATTGGTCATATAATCATATCATAACGAATGAAAAATAATTGGGTTTCCTAAACATGTTGATGAAACCCATATTTTATAAATGATATTTGTTTCATCAAATAAATGTGTGTTATATAATATAAGTATTGTATACACAAAGAACATAGAAAAACCAACAATAATTTATTTAATTAATTAAAATAACTAAATTTTTCAATAAATAATTACATTATAATTGCAAAAATTACTTGGGGGAAATCTAAAACATAAAATCTATAATTTGAAAATTTGGATCACCCTAATAAGTTAGAATTATCCCTCTCCCAAACAACACCATAGAATGAAAAAAAAATAGTAAACCAATAGAAATTTTAAAAAATTAAAATGTATAACCATGAGAGTAATTTAGGTTCATAATGGATGAAATAATGAAATGGTATTTAGAAGAGTTAATGTGACCATTGGAATAGTAATAAAGCCTTTGGGAATAGTAACCTGGCTGTTGGGAATAATAACCTAACCGTTGGAATGGAAATATGAACAAAAAATATTAATTTTTAAAATTAACAATATTTATAATTGTTAATTTAAGTAAATATAAATATTATAATTCCATAAAATAAATATCAAGATTTAAAACGTAAAAAAAATATAAGCATATTTATTTAATAAACTATATTTTAATATATTTCCCAAAAATCATTTTTTACATTAAAAATTGAAATTAACTATGATTGAAAATTATTTTTATAAAAATAATATCATTTTTGAAATGATAACATTTTAATTTTCTATGAGTGGTTTTTTGGACATTTTGTGAAATACTTTAGTTTCTAGATAAATAGTAAAAATACAATTTTTTCATTCACTGTTCTATCTTTAATTCCATCACTAAGATGTAATAATAAAATTATAATTTATATAAATTGATTTTTATAAATAAAATATTTATTTTTATAAATTATTTTCTAAAACATAATAAATATTATTTTGAAACCTAAAAATTACTTTCAATTGTCAAAAGTCAAATATATTCTTTTAAAAAACAATTTTATCATTTTTCCAATTTCTTTTTTATTAAAGTAGTGAATTAGAACTTTAAAGAATTATAAAGTATTAAAACAAATATATTATGTTGATATATGATTCATTATGTAAAAAATATCACTATTACAAATTTTACCTTAGATATAGTATTTAATTAAATATTTTATTCTAAAAATACCCTTCTCCTCATGTATAAATAGCCCCTCTACAACCCCATGTAAAACCACTCCTCTCTCCATTAATAAATCCCAATTTCTACCAAAATCCAAAACCTTATTTCCTTTTAACCTTACATACATTCAGGATTAAACCAACTTTATTCTTCACAAAATTATAGTGATATACATGAGAAGAAACACTGAGAAAAATGGTATGTTTTTGTGAAATATTTTATTATTATCCTCCTCTACTCTTTTTTTCTCAATCTATTTCAAAAATAAATCATCTAATATTAGTTATAAATTATTTTAAAATTATTTTAATGATGTTAACCTACAATAAAAATTATATTTTTTTATGTATTTATATTTTATACCTATCTTTATACTCCACTAGACAATGTTTCTAATAACGATCGGTTAACCGCCAATGAGGAAGTTTCCAATTCTGTTATTATAACCAACTATATTAATGGTGATAATAAACTATTTATTAAATATAAATGTATAAATATATTTATATAATTCTTCTATAGTTAATTATTTTTTTATAAATGACCTTGAACAAAAGAGGGAAATAGAAATGAAAGAGAAAATTTTAATTGAAAACATGATATCAAAACACTTCACCTTTAAAATTGAAAATTTTGAAATTTAACACAATTATTTTAATATATATATTTTGATATATATTAATAAAATTCAATTTAGTTTCAAATTTTTAGTTATCCAATGTTTATTATTCAGTAGGTGGAAAAGTAATCAAATAAAGTGAGATTTATGCTAAGGGGATTCTGGAACTCAAACACTTTCCTTTGGTTAATATCTTATTTTACATTGATTTTAGTTTTTATGTTTCAATAATATACAAAATATGACCATTAAATATTATTTTCGTTTTATTTTAGGAATAAATATGTTTCTACACTTCTAAAAAAATTTATAATCCCATTTCCATTCTTTTTCAAAAAGACTTCTATTTCTAAAACATCTCTTGAATTATTTTGAGTTGTTCCACCTTTAAAAGAATAAAATGATATTTTATGAAAATTTAACATATCAATTATTAATTTATGAATCTTAATGTTCATTTCATGAATTATTCTATGTGAAATATAATACAGAATGAATTCCTTTCCATGGGTTAATTCATTATACGCTTGTCTTTGTTTCGTGTGGCATGCATGACATTGAGACTTTTATGATATGATTGGTTGTACTTGATTATATATCCCTCTAATTTATTGGGTAATGTTACATATCTTAGGAGATATTTTTTATTATGTGTGAACATGTTTCTATATTTTTATACAATTGTGATGTTTTGATTTATGCACATATGTTATGTATGGTCGTGATACTTTTTTTTCTCATAACTACATCTGTTATTTGACCACTATGATATGATGTATCATTTTTATTAATATTCTATATACCATGAAATTATATATTGTTTCTATAATAATGTTTATTATGATCATATTCTTATAATATGACTATGTTTATTATTCTCACCCATGTTCTGTTGATTCATGTACCTTATTTTTACCATTACATAGATTATAACTCACCCCTTTAATTGATGTATATCCTCATGATATTAAACATACTGGGAATAATGGGAGACTTTATAAGGATAAATTATAATGATTTAAATAAATGTTTTTTTATTTTGTACAATTATAGTATGAAACTAATTTTTCCAAGACACTAAACCTTTGGATCAATTATTTGTATCGCTATTATGTTTCTTATAATAAAAAATACTATAATAAATGATAGGAACAGTCAGGTTACAGTAGTTGGTATTAGGGAAATATTTAGTTATTTTGTGAGTTATTATTAATAACTTAATGGAAAACTATAAGAATAATTCTATGTATATTTGAAACATCCTATAATAATCTTTTATGAAAATGAAAAAACATAGGGATCCCATAAGATATGCCTTTGGAGTTAATTATTATAAATAATAAATTGTTTAATAATTATTTTTTGACTTATTTTTTTTATAACCTTTTATATTTTATAAAATGGTGTGAACCATGAGAAACTAGTTCTACATCTCATGTGAGGGAAAATGTTATGATTATCTGAGTGCCATTCCCATTGTGAATGGAGGTAGAATTCAAAACATCATGATGATGCATACCAAGCTATATCATGCTATAAAAATAACCCAAAACACACAATAAATACACCTACATACAATAAGGAACAATGAAATATTTATTCCTTTATGTGGATCTGAATACTTGTCTTTAGTTGAATTTATTATCCACATTTCATGTAATAGTGGATTATCTCAATAGATAAAATCCTTTTGATCCTCCATTTTTCTATAAAGTAGAAAGTGGATCTAGTTGTTTACTAATTAGATCTAAAGCTTGAAAATTATGGTAATTAATAGTGAATATGAAGCTAAAATATGAAATATAATAAATGGAATGGGAATGCATCAGGAAGTTATTCCTTAACATGTATTTCCCATGAAATCATTGATCAAAGATGGAGATAAAACTCTTAGATCTTATGAAAAAGGAAGGTGAATCAATCATGGATTATGAGGAAAACATCACAATAATTTTAGGATAATATTCATGTTATTTTACCAACAATTATACAAAACCAAATTGATTATTTATGTGTTTAAAACGACACTATAAAAAGTATTTTGTTATCAGTTAAATTGGGATATATGAATATGAAGTTCAATGTTCTCTCAAAGTATACTTGGAGTTTGGTGAATTTTCCCATGGTTTTGGAGATAAGAGAAGAAAAATGAAATTTCAAGGTGGTGTTTCAAATGAAAAAAAAGGATATAGTATCCAACCACCCACATGTCAAAAAAGTTGGAAGCAGAATCATCGAAATAGACTCAAATGGACTGGGAAATGCTTCAAGTGGGAGAGATAAATCCACCAAACTCATGAATATCAAAGATAAATGAAAAATAAATCCATCATTATGGAGGAAAATAAGAAACCAAAAAATGTACCCCAAATGGTTCATGTGTTAAACTATAGAGATTGAGGGCATTATGCAAGATAGTTCACTAAACTATTGGTACTTAATGGTAATCTGCATCTGCAACCACGAAATATACAGGATAAAGTCAAAGCATATTACATTACTACTGTTGAAGAGGTGTTTGAAAATAAATTCATACAAGTATCACTTCCTTCTCACTTTATAATGGAAAAGTATTTATTTTATTCTAGTTCTATGTCTACCTTTATATCATATAAGTTCCCAAAAATTATTGAATGGAATCCCAAAAACCATGATGTTGATTTATATTTAAAAACACCTAGTGGTGTGATCATTGAAACACAAGTGTTGGAATCTTACACTATTAGTTTATGTGGGTGGATCCTTTAAAAAAATCTCATAATACATACCTTGGTGGAATTTCACACTATACTCGACAACTATTAGATCACATTATATGAAGCAGATATCAAATATCATGAAAAGAAAATCTCTTTCTATATTATGATCCATCTAATGAACCTATAAAACTACTTGGAAGATCGTGAATATATTTTGTAAAACACATCAATGGTGTGGATGTTGATATTCTATTAAAAAGCATACATTTCAAAAATTAATGATTAGTAGGAAACAATAATTATTGGGTAAGTTTTCATTATTAAGGAATACGCATTAATTTATAGAAGAGTTTTTTATACTTCCTCTAAATCATAATTTAGAGTTGAAAATGAAACATATACCTAGATCCACATCAATTTCTAAATTCCCTTACAGGATGGCCCCTATTGAACTAGAGGAGTTAAATAAGAAGTTAAAAGAGTATTTGGAAAAATGGTTTATATTCCCTAGTGCATCACTTTATTGTGAGCTGCTGCACTTTTTAAATAAAAAGGATGGATTATTGGGGTTTTGTATCAATTAACGAGAGCTCAAAAATCTCACCATAAATAATAGTTATCCCCGACCAAGGATTGATTACTTGTTCCATACACTGTGAGGATACTAGTACTTCTTAATGGTGGATATTTTTTTTGGATATCATCAGTTAAAGGAAAATAAGGGATATATTAATAAATAATTTTTTGTACAATGTATGGACCCTCAAATTTCATATTGGTTAAGATAAAACTTACCAATACCCTAGAAATTTTCATACATTTGAGGAATAGTTCCATTAGGAACTACCTCGATAAATTTTGGCTAGTCTTTATCAATTAAATTATTATTTACTATAAGATAAAGGAGGAACATTAAGAGCATCTAAGTATTTTCATGATGACATTAAGCATGGATAAAATTTACAATAATTTTAATAATTTTTACTTTTGGATGCATCAAGATTCATTTGTGAGGTGAATGACCACAAATGAGGGAATTTTGACAGACCCTTCAATGAAAAAGGTTATTTAGGAATGGCTAAGTCCCACTAGATTCAAGGAAATCTGTGGTTTTAATGGAATATAAGGTTACTACCAATGTTTTTGGATAAATTTCTCAAAATTTCCATATCCTACTAATGAAGTTAACATCAAAATGGGTAATGTATAGAGGGATATAAAATTTTTATTAAACTATTAAGGATCTCAAAAGAATCCTAATCAATGCACCTTTATACACATTATCATCAAATGGAGAAGGTATTGTGATATAAATTCATGATTTAATGAATAGTTTGGGTTGTGTACTCATGAATAATAATATTTTGATTTCCCATGCCTCACAACAACATAATATCTTTAAGAAAAACAATTTGATGAATTATTTGGAGTTATATGCTGGGATCTTTTCCTTAAATATTTTGTGAAACAATATATATGGTAAAAAGTGTGACAGATATATACAAAAAAAATATTCTGAAGTATATATCCACATAGAAGGACCTCAAGATGAATCAAATAAAAGATTCATAGATAATCAAGGAATTTGATTACTCCATTCACTACCATTTGATATTGGAAAACATTGATGTTGATGCTATAAGTAAGAAGGAACCTGATACACCATCCATGATTTAGACTATGGATATGAAAAGGAAGGATCTGTAAATCATTATGGTTGGGAATAAGTACTGCATATCCCAAATGATATCCAAACCATATATCCAAGAAAGATCAAGGTGGCTCAAATAGGTGATTTGAAGCATTAAAATTTTATACTAGTAGTAATAAAATCAAAGCATCATGAATTCCTTATCGATGTTGATGGTTTTATTTAGTTTTTAAGTAGATTTTTTGTTCCTTAATCATCATAGAAAAGAATTATCTATTAGATAATATCAAGATCTCAAATTTCTCTTTCTATCTTAGAAGTACCACAATGTTTGATGATCTTTGAGAGAACTTATAGTGGGACAACATGAAGAAGTGCATCACTGAGTATAAATCGCAGAATAATATCCCAAAACCCGCACTCCCTTATCTAGTGATAAATTAATAAACATTAAATTGTTGGATTTGATACTGAATAATGTTAAAAAATAGCCAAAAGAACTTAATACAAAAAAAATATTGGATCACTTAGATACCAAAGGAACTTTTAGATTTAGTATATTAGATAATAAGAACCAACTCATATCATCTTGGATTCATAAGTAACTAGTTCATAAATTGGTTTAATTTAAATATCTTTTAAACATTATTAACTCATGGAAAATAAATAGGTTCTATAACAATTAAATTAAAACATGATTAGCATGTGGTAAGAAACTTGTTTCATAACAAACTCTATGAAACAATAATGATTAATAATGATAAAGAATGAAGATAGTACCATTAATAAATATCCTTCATGGGGAATAAGTAGTAAAAAAAATTTAAGGTTTATGAATGGAAATACAATTAAAATATCATTAAAAACATTCCTTAGTAAAATATGCTTTTCATTTTGAAAATCAATTTTTTAAAACATAAAAAAAATTCATTTTCAATTTCATTGAAAACCAATAATAAAAAAATATGAATTTTCAAAATATTAAGAATCCCACTTCTTTAGAAATAACCTTGAAAACATTTAAATTAATCTTCAAATAAATGATCTAAATATTGGTAGGTAAATCCATACAGGTCATACATAACATTCATTTTTCATGGTAAAAATGTTAGAAATATTCCTTATTCAGAAAGAGGAAAAAATATTCCATTGAAAATTTTTCATAAAAAAACTGGGTAAAAAGATATTTAATAAATAATTTTGAAAATTTTAAAAACATTTCTGAAAACATTATTAGAAAAAATATTTCTGGAAGGAAACATATTTCTGACCAAAAAGACAAATGAAGTTGGATGTTTTTTAAAACATTTTATCAATTATTCTCCGTAAGAAATAGTAGAAAATTTTATTATTACATGAAAATGTATTTAATAACCATATCATATAAAAATTAAATAGTTTATTAATATTTGGATCCTAAGGTCTCATTACTAGATGCATAATCATAAACATCCCTAATAGACTATGAGATTGTAACATAAGACACGTACTAATTTGGTAACATTGAATCATAATCCCTATGAAAGAGTGACATTACATAAGATATATAATATCATAAACATAAAGGTATTCATCATATAACATGTAGAATTATATATATCCACCTCATAATAGAAGATAGGTGTATAACATAACATTTGTCTCAAAGAAGGCACATTGATAAAAAGAATCCCTTACTGCATTGGTAACATTGAAACCATAAACCCAAGAAAAAGAGTTATTAAAATGGATATTACAACCCCTATAAATTTAATTATATGAATCATAAAACAAATTCATGGGAATTATATATACCACATAACAAAAATAAGTTGTAAATACGACATATTTCTCATAGAAATAAAATTGAGATGAGAAAAACCCTTATATTGAGTCTGATTATTCACTCTTGTTATTTATATTATTGAATAATAGAATTACGTTAATTATTTAATTTACTAATAGCATTTTTTTGTTTATTTTTACTTTTATTTAAATTATTATCATGTTATTTACAATTACATAATCAATTAGGTTTACATCATATTTTTTATAATATTTATCTTATGCGACAAAAATTAATTTGGTGGGTTGACTAGGTTAAAAAATGTAATTATTTAAAAATATACAAAATAATAAAAACTAAATATTTATAATATATATATATCATGTATAATTTTAAAAACCAATGATTAATTATTGTTATGAAAAATTAACTAGTGTTATGATCATTGAGATTTTAGAACATTCGTACATGTGAGAAACATTTACATTTTTCAGTGCTCATTATGAAAAGAAGGAAAGTAATATTTTAAAATTATAGAATAATAATAATATCATAAGAACCATATTATTTAGTTATATAAACTTATATATAGTATTTATATTATGTGGGTTTGAGAAAATAACCACATGGCTTCAAGGAGATGGTAGTCCAGTCATCAACGAACTCCATTAACATTAATGTTTCTGAGTGAAATGGTAAAAACTAAAAGTATACATTATATATCCAGAATGATATATTTGTCCATAATATCAAAAATATTTCATTTATATAACATAAATTTATTGTCTTTATCCTTATTTCCTTCCATTTAATGTGTTCTGAAAAAGGAATCGCATCGCTTTGCTAGGAGGTAGTCCTCCTTACACACGACCAACGTTATCGTATCCTGTATAGAATATAATATAAAAAGATTAAATACTATTTAATGACTATATAGGTATAAATATATTATTAATATAATATATAAACTTTATAACCATCATTATTCCCAATTGTGAAAGTTGATAATGGAAAACAAATGATATAATTCTATGAGGTGGTAGTCCATTGTACACACAAATGACTATTTCATAACACATTTGATAGAAGTGTATGTGGGTTTAGGTAATACCCATAACATAATAAAATATTTTTATACAGAATAATATTAGGTTATTATATCATCACATTATAATAATAATAGAATGCATGGAGAAAGAAATAAAATAAAAATGCATGTTGATGAACATTACCTCTTTTTTAGGTGTCTCCTTTTAGTTTACACCAATGGCCTTCCTTGGATGGATTTATACCCAATGTGGGGATTAATTATGATATTATAGAATTATATAAGTTATTAGGGTAGGTATTTTCCAACCTAATTGGTTTTTAAGGTGTCAATAGAGTAGAACAGGTGGTGGCCTTTTAGAAGTGAGTTCAGGGGCACACATGTAATTTTTTGAAAGAGTGAATTCCACCTACGTTTTGTTTAATTTATCCATGCCCAAATAAAACACAAAACTATAAAAAAGCTTGTATATGTTCAAAATATTTATATAAAATGTGTGTTTGAAAAGTTTCTGTCTCATTTTTTTCACTAAGTTATAATGCTTAACAACTAAGTAAACTCTTTTTTATACAAATTATTATAATTGATTTAAATTGTTTTCACTAATAACTTTGGTAAATAATTTAGTATCACTTATTAAAAATTATACATTATTCTGAATCCAAATATTTAATCCAATTTTCCTAATTCAATTCAATTTGCTTTCAAAACTCAATTTAATATTTATCCCTCAAAAATGACGAGACAACGAGTTTTTTAGAAGAGTATGTTTTTAGAAAACTGTGATTCTAAATTTTCACTATAGCTTATGATAATAATTATTTTAAAATAAATTAATATTTAATTATATAATTTTTCAAAATTTATTTTCAAATAATCCCTATTGTTATTTTTTATTATTAATTAAAATGGAGAAAAATTATGAATTATAACACCATTTTTAGAAAAAATTCTATTTTTAAGCCTGAAAATAATCATATACTAAAAACTAATTTAAAATTGATTAAAATTAATTAGGTGGATTATATATTACTAAATAATACATATTTAAAATGAAAAAATATTCCAAACATATTAGTACTTTAAAATTACTTAATTTATTGAAAATAAAAGCCTTTTTTCAAAAATCAGTTTGTTTCACTATTCAATGAAAAATCAATATTTTCCTAGAAAAACCAAAATTTCACCCAAATTAAATTCTTATATTCGAAATAAAAAATGAATTTCGTATTATTAAATAAATTTTCTGAAATTTACAAAAACAAATTATAACATTTTATCATGAAAATAAATAAAAATATTTTTTCCAAGAGATGTATTTTTGAAGAATAAAATAACTTCACTAAAATATTATATGGAAAATATGGGAACAATTATTGATGTAAATCTTAAAAATTTCATAAGATGATCCATCCTTATCTTCCACTCCTTCAATAGTATATATATTGGATAGTTGTAAAAGGAGGAATCATCTATTTATATCAAAACTGGTTGGGGACTCCCCTTTGCCTCCAAAGTTTCCCCTCTATGAAAATATCTTTCAGGGATGCTAAAAACTACCCTATCCTCGTTTGTACTACATTGGATGAAAACTAGAAAAGTATATTTTACAATATTGTGTTGACCACTGACCCAAAAAAGTGTGTCTTCATAGGTTCAGTGTTGGGTACCTTATCTATCAGAGAATTTCTTAAATTTGTATCTGTTTCCAATCCACTGGACTATTGGGGTGATATTTTATGGTGCAGTGAACTTATTTGCAGATATATATTTATGGAGTGGAATTTCCAGAATTCTATTTTTCTCTTTGATGATAATGTTCATCGGAGAGGAGTTATCTTGGATTTGAAGTTTTTCTACTATAGTGAGTTGTGTGTTGAATATGTGGACCACCTATTATTCAATAGTGACTATAAAAAGGATATTTAAAGATCATTCAGATATTGTACATGCTGGTTGGATTAGACCTTCAATGCTGACTTTTTTCACCGGTGGTGCTTCTTTGTGGTGGACAGACCTTGTCCTGATATAAGGTCCAGAGAAATTATCTTCACTCTAGGGTGATTGATTTTATGGTCCACAAGGACTAGTGTGTGACATCATAATATTTCACCTTACTCTGCGTGTATTTTTTTCAAATGTTGGGACCTTATTCTAGATTTTTGCAGGCTATAAAAATATTTGGGGTCTACTCTATCTGTCACGCCACATCTTCCCGAGTCCGCATCCCCTATCCCAATTCCTTCCTCTCAGGGTTCATGGGTAAGTTGAAAGCTTCCGATCTCGGGGTATAACCTGAATTCTAATGGTTCATGTTGAATTGTTACTATGCATGGGTCTATAGTTATTGTAGATTGTAATGGTTTATTGGTAGCTGATTTTTTAGTTTTCTTAGGTCATGGGGCTTCTCACCAAGATAAAGATCTTTCCATGCTATTTGGGCACTTGCTTTGCAATCAATGGAATATGAATATCAGGGAGATTGAGACTGATTCTATTTCTCACTATAATTCAATCTTTGTTAAGAATAATATCACCGGGTCCATTGAATAATCTATGTGGTGCTGAATAGTCTCATAATTGACCATCCAACTATTCTTCTTACCGTGACAGAGGGGAATGATGTGGAAGATTTTCTAGCTTCTCAGGCATCTCAAAATGACCAGCTTCTATCTTTGATGATCTTGGATGCTTTCCCCCATAGGGTATTCACTTTTTTAGAGTCGATGCACTAGGCATTCACTACGTTAGACCTCATTAATTGTACTCTTCAAAGATTTTTATGCCTTTCATTTTTAATAAAAAAAATACTTTTGTGGTGGTAAAAATCATGATTGATTTTTTTCTATACTTTTAACATTAATTTTTATTGAGAAGGAAATATATATATATATATAATAAAGTAGTTAATAATATTCATACCCACCAATTTACCAAATAGGTTATAATAGTACTATATATCATGGGTGGTTTAATCTCGACGTTTGTCATTAAACATGTTATCAAACTTGAAAATATTTGAGTTGAATGTAAAACCAGATAAACTAAGTATTGGGTTTAATGGATGATGGAAATGGTGTATTAGGAAATCCAACATAGACTCTAGGTTGTGTGTCCTTTAAAATATCGAATATATTTTTATTCTTTCAAAATCTATGGGTGTTACATCCTGCCCCCCCCCCCCCCACCAAAAAAATTGAATCCACATAATTTAAACATTATCTCATAAGTAAAATGATGGATATTTGAAAATTATCTTTTTGTAAACCCACATTGTAGAATGGTAAATTAAAAGTCCTTTTTATATGAGATAAAATTATGTAAAAAGGTCATATAGAATAAAAAATGACTAGGTTCCTAAATAAGATGACATAGGTGTGAATAAGGGAAAAGAGAGAATAATTTCATAGAGTCATTAAGGTCATTGATCACAATAAATTGATTTTCAATAGAATATTAGGGGCCTAAAAATCATAATTCATTGATGATAAAAAAGACAATTAATTCATCAAAATCAAATGTACATGGATAATAATTTTATTTCAAGATCATTTTCCTATATTTGAGTAATTATATTTCTATCAAAGATAAGAAAAGATTAAAATAAACTTACTTCATGATTATAATTTCTTAAATTAGTCTAGTTTCAACAAAATCGCATATTTTTCTCCAATGATGTGTATTCGGAACAATTTTTTATTCCTAAAGAACAGAAATCAAATTTTAATGACCATGTAATGATAAAATGAACAAAACGTTATTCCCTCTATCATTGAAAATTTAAGAAAACCAAAATGGTTAAAACATAGTAATATAATTACCAAAATGAATAAAACATCATAAATTAATATCCAAAATAAAATAGTGATAACCTAAGCTTAAACCATATCAATCAATAAATTATTATCCACAATATTCTTTAATAATTTCATGAATAAGTTTTAAGCCCACATATTATTTGGATTTTCTCATAAATTCTTCTAAGACAAATTAACCATTATTTATTTAGAAAATCCTATATGTTTCCAAAATAAAATTAATCTTTACTTTTACAAATCCTTACTAACTAGGACATTATGTTGGAATTTGGTAGGCATAAAACCCTTATCATTATTCATTCATGTGTTCTGGCCCAACCTCCTTTCCAGATGCAACGGGTTGTAACCCGGAATATGGGTTGTTGTATTTTTTTAATTAAACAATAAAAATAATCCCTCTATAAATAACACTTCATGTTGATCCTAGGGGTTAAAAATACCTAAAAACTATGAAATTTCTCCTTAAATGTCATTAAACACTTTATGATCTCATCACTTAAAACCTCATTAGAGTGTCTAATACATTATACATAAGATGATCCTTAAACATATATAACAATGAAGGTATCCATAAATCTTAAGTTAACATCACATGAAAGCATCCTAATCTCCAAATTTATCTAAACCTAGCACTCATACAAACATCAATAACCAAGAACCCACACTCCTGGATCTAGTGCTAAATTTATAAACATTAAATTTTTAGCTTTAATACTAAATATGGTAAACCAATTTTCAAAAAATAAACCATTCAATGTCAAAAAGAATTATTGGATTACATAGATACCCATAGACCACTTAGGTTTTGAGTTCTAAAAAAATAGAACAAATTCATATCAACTTGGATTCATAATCAACTAGTTCATAAAGATGATTAGTATCTCCCATTCTACACATCTTGATTTATTTACATTATGTCATCAATGTCATCCATATAAAATACCGTATTAAAATAATTTTTTGAAACTCGTTATTTATAACCTAGGTAGAAGGAATCATAATAATGTTGATCTCAAATACTCAGTATGGTTAGAAATAAGTAAATATATTTGAATCTCATTCATGAGAAAAATATTTGCATAACGGTATGATCTCATAATCAGAGTGCATGAAAATATAGTAAAATAAATCATAGCCATAAATACCGAGAACATAAAATACAATAACATGGAACAAGATATTGTTGTTAAAAACAATAATCATGGTCCATGTGATATTAATCTTTATCATAAGAAAAATTATAAATCCATAGAATACATTTAAAACCCTTTTCAAAAACATAGAACATCATTTTATAAAACACTTTCAAAGATCTATTGATTGGAATAACCATACGTATGAATTAAAATATAATAATTACCTAGTGAATTAGTGTTATATATAAGAGATATAATAATTACACAATGCATTGGAGTTCCATCTAGGCGCTTCGATCACATAATCTATAAGAGGCTCACTCGATGCTATCTGGTCCACTTGGTCATATAATCTATAATGGGCATAATTAGTGATTTTTGGGCCATCCATTAATATAAACATTAATTTCCTCACTTGAAGCTATCTATGACATCCCATCTAATATGTTTTAATGTGCAATAACACTCTAAAATTCTAATTTAATGAATGTTTATTTGACAGCATATATCGAACATGTCCATAATCATGGAAAGTAATATGACCTATTTGAAGATTATTATATATTAACTATTTAAAAATTATAATCTAGAATATATCCTAAAAATTAACATAATACATTGTTATCTTACATTACACGCAACACAAATTTTAGATTTCTCTACATGGAACACTGATACTAGCTTGTGTTACATGCCCGATTCAGTTTTATTGAATAATATTAAGATTATTTTATATAATTAAAATTATATCATAGTCACTAAATTTGTTTTTATGAATTGTATTAACAAACTTATGAATATATTATTCTCCTATATAATTATTGGTTGTATAACTAAAGAGGGGTGAATTGATTTCCTAAAATTTTATTGATTGTTATATCACCCTCTTATGCAAATGAGAGTTCAGTTATTTCATTATGAATATATGAAATGGAAATAGTATATCAGGTGGAATGTGAATTTAACCAAAGGATTTATAGTGGTACAGGTAATAGAGATCCTATTTTCTACTTTATAAAGACTCTACTCGACAAGTTTTTTATTTTCCTTATAATATCCCTTTGACTGAGGGTTCCCAACGGAGTAAAAGAAGATATCACTTAATAAAAAGATCCAATAGCTTTCAACCAGGATCTCCATTAAAAAAAATTATACAGTCTTAGAAACAATCTTACACGGAGTGTATACATGATAGAATGAAAATAAATTTTAGAATAACATATGAAACACATAGTTTTAAGTTGTAACTAACAATAGATGAAGATTCATCCTGAGAAAAATATAGACTCCAAGGTATATCTTGGGATGATCTTCATTTCAACTAATAGAACAAATAAGAACAATGTGAATGTTTGTTTTATAATATGTATATGTATCTAGTCAGTTTCTTGTTTTTGTTAAGATTTAATCTACTATCTCTCTTATGTTGTTGTTTTTTCATAGGATAACTAAAATTTTTATATATTGATTATACATGAGTTCAAGATAATTATAATGGTTTAGAAATATTTAATAGTGACCTTGATGAAATGGTCAGTTAATGATATGCATCCAAGATTTCCAAATATTGGAAATTACTTTTGTGGTATCGATGAAAGAAATCTTCTAATTCATTAGACCATCTTATTCATGGAATATTATAGGCCTGAAAATATTTCCTTAAATTTATAATATTCTTTCAATGTTCTCCAATGGAATGGAGTGAATAATTGAGAGATTAAAAAGTAATCATGACATTCTACAATACATGATATTGAAAATTTACTGACTGAATGTGTAGTTCATCATAAGAAGAATTTCATAAGATAAAGAAAATCATTCTCATAAGATAATATGAAGTCAATGCAATGTAAGATAAATTTATGGTGTAAGATATAAAATTTTACTCTGATGTAACACTTTTTATCTTCGAAATCATCTAACTACCAAAATTATTTTTAGAAGATAATTTCCTTTCATTCTGAATAAAGAATCTATCCTGACCTACTGAATTGTAATTCATAAGATAAATTCTCACATATTAGAAAAGATTTTAACACTTTATGATACTGAGCAACTAAAGATGTTCTACAATTCTCATAAGATAAATTTTTTGAATATCATAATAAAAGAGTTTGACACAAAGATTAAACTAAATATAATCTAAAACACTTAGGATAAACTTTTTAGATTAATTGTATGGATTTTTTTATTTATAAAACAACAAAAATAAAGGTATATTGTAATAACATTTTCATTCCAACAACATACAAATTTTCAATGATAACAAAACCCATGTGATGAAAAAACAAAATAAATCATATAACGAATTTCAGTAGTAAACAATTTTTCTTTTATTCCTCACATTTTTCAAAAGAATTTAAAAATTTTAATTTTCCTTTCCTTCTCCCCCTTTTTTAAATATGAACGTAATTAAATTTTTTAAATTTTCCTTTCCTTTTCTTCTTTTTTTGTGAAATAAAAAAGAAGTATAATAAAGAATAAACTTTATATTGCACACAAATGTTAGTAAACAGCATACACTTCTACTGAAAAATGGGATTTGGAATTAAATTGAGTGAATAATTAAATATTAAAATAGTATATCATAAAAGTATTATAAGGAAATATTTTGAAAAGAAATAATAAAATACGAATATTGAATTTGTGTGAAAAATATAGGGTTATAAGAAAAATAAAAAATATAGAAAATGAATTAAAAGTGTTAAATGATTAAGATCATTAAAATATATATTAATGTAGTGAGATTAAAAAATTTATAATAATGTTGTGAGGTTTTCAGGATTCATGTGTTTTTAAGAGTCCATCCACTGGACTAACCATTCCATGAACAGAAAAAGGGGTTTTTTTTACTTTGGGTCATAAAATGACTTTTCCGAGGTAGCTTTATGAAATATAAGGGTTGATCAGGAGGAAATAAAGATCAAGGAAGAGAATCATCAACTTTTATGAAAACAAAATCAGACAATTTCAGCACAAATGAAACAAGAATATCTCAATCTTCTTGGGAAAACCATATTTGTGAGGATTGGATGGTGAGAGAATATTTGTGTGACCTTGCCATATAAAATTTATATCCATGGGTAAATTATCATTTAGAGGAATATTCAAGGGAGGATAAAGTCACTTCTTTAGAAAACCTGAGATTCTCCCATTGATAGACCTCATAAGGGTTAACCATTTCCTTAGGGGACTGAGAGGTGGATAGATGTTGATCAAAAAAATTTCTAGGTAACCATATTCCACGAATTTGAAAATTAGAATATTTTTAGTTATCAATCCACTTCCGGATTTATTTTTTGTAATAGTCTATAAGGATTTTAAAACCATTCAACAGACATTGATAGAAATTTCTGACAAAGTTTTGAATGTATCCTTTCTTGGTGTAATTTTATATCATAGTTTTTACCACATTGAACTGGTCTTATTTCATAAATATGACAGAAGAAATTTTTTTTCATTTGTAAACACTTTTATTTATATAGCCTCTAACAATTTTTCTATTTTTACCTCATTATTGACTGATAAATCTAGCTTGACAATGATGAAAACTACTTCATGTAACTATTGAACTTTATTTTCTATAACATCAAAGTTTTTTTATAGTGAGACAACCATTTTTTGTAGTCATGTGATGATGAATTTTATATCCTTATTCACTTATATTATATTTTCTTTGGATTATAAAAAACATCTATTTCAGCATTGAAATAATCTCCCTTATATATTTATTGACATATTCCATATCTTCCATAGGAGGAATTGATTACCATCTACCTTCATCTAACACATTATACTTATGTTTTTAAAATACCTCCATTGAGATGATTTTTCACTGTAGAGACTCAATTATTGTAGTCACTATATCAATGAATTGAGTTAATTACATTACCTTTGACCATTGATCAGAATAATTTTTCATTCCTCCAAAGTATTATTACAATAAATCACCTATCACTGACTGAACCAACAACCTTACATCATAATTCTCATACTTTGATGAAAAATAATAATGATGAATTATTAGTTTTTGACTAGATTCCATGAAATGAGATTTTTTTATTCTATTTCAGAAAACAACTTCAAGTAGTTTTGTTGTGCTCCTTCAGAAACACTTCTATAATTTTTTGGTACTTATTAATTTCAACTATACTGAAGAATAGGATTTTATATTTCTTAGTGGGATTATACACTTTCTTCTCTGATTGATTCTTTTCCAAAAACATCAGGTATTTCATCCACATGATGTGATTCTTTGGATTCTATTCTACCAACTCTTCTTTCTTTCAGATTTTCCAATTCCTGAGAATGAAACCTGATTATGATAGGAGAAATTCATGGTCTTATGGAAATTTTTCTGTCTTAACCAAATGAAAACATGCAATTAATATTTAATGATGGAATTTCTTTGTGAACTTGAATTTGTACCAAAATAGGAGCAGGATGGGTGTTATTTTGACAACAGGTTTGTTTTCCTAGTGAATTCCAACTCATATTCTTCTTCGCCTAACATCAATGGTTTCTTGTTCATCGTCAATTTCATTTAGCATACTGTTATGAGAGGATCCTTATACTAATAATGGTATCTCTTGTAAACGAAATTAATCCCCCTATGTCGATACAGGTTCTTCTCCTTCAATTGACGTTAAGGAAAAAACTTCCTTAAAAAAAGTCCCAACACAATCCACTTTTTCTCAAAACACATTCACATAAAGTCATCGACCCATGACATAGTGTTTTTTTACTATCATCCAAGAAAAATACAAGGTTTCAAAAAACAAATGATAAAATTCATCCAAAAGGATAAAATTTTAAGACTTGTTTTCAACATGAAACATATATCACAGAATATAGAATTCCAGATTCAAAGGTTTTTCTTTGATAAACAAATAAATTTAAGTGATATATGGAAAAAAATAAACTCACCATTCCGTTGTAATATTTATGATTATATGAGCTTGGTCTAAGATATTATTTTAGGCTCTAAATTATTTATTTACTTCTAATTAATTATAGTTATTCCAAAGAGTGACTCTATTATATCAGTAGGTGTTACTCCATCCATGGTATCTAAAGAGGTTTTGAAAAATGGGTAGCCTTCATAAGATATTTTTAGGGCTTCTTCTAGTTTAACTGTGGTAAACAAACTATTTTTATGATTGACTGTGTATATAACCAATTCTTTATAATTACAAAAATGAAAGAATATTTATTTTTAAACCTCTTGG
Source organism: Viscum album (assembly GCA_963277665.1). Lineage (NCBI taxonomy): Eukaryota > Viridiplantae > Streptophyta > Magnoliopsida > Santalales > Viscaceae > Viscum > Viscum album. Next base: position 1,507,401,268 of record OY728147.1, on the reverse strand, counting down.
AGTTACTTCTTGAATAAATTCATGGTTGAAAATTCATCAAAGATGCAATCCCATTTCTGATAATGCCGGAATTTTGTCAACAACATATTAGTCTGGTCCAGTTATTTAAAATCAGTAGATCATCACATAATACATTCCTTTAAATCCATTCTCATTTCGATATACTACATGAGGCTCTTTTGGTTATTTTCATTTTCATCATTGATAGAGGGGTTGAGTTGTTAGAGGATTTAAATGTTTGGATAACAAAGTATTGAGCCGAGATATAGGGATATAAAAGGGTTTTGAATGTTTTAAAGTTGTTTAGTATGAATATTTGATACACAATATTTTTTATTCTTGGTAATCAAGGGGTCATACAAAAAAGTAAAATTTATTTATTACTAAAACTATGTTTTGAGTCCTATCGAATATGACCAATGCAGAAAATGGTTCCAAAAAACATAAATAAAGAAAAAAATATTTATATTTAATAAAAAATGTTATAAAATATTATTTAGTAAAATTAGAAATATCTAATTCAGATGTAATAAAATAAAATATGTCAGTTGTAAAATGTTTAGAAAGAATCTCTATTAATTTATATTCAGTAAAAATGAATTCTAAAGAGATATCATTCTTTTTTTCATGATCTTTCAAGACATTATGTCTTAAATTAATATGATTCATTCTTTAATGGTATGTAAGACTCTTTTAAATGTTGATAGAACCTGTCTTCTCACAACTAATTAGAACATAATTAAAATTAAATCTAAAATCCATTAATTTGAATTTAATTCATAGCACTCGTGTACAATAACTTCTTATGACAATATATTCTTATCTGGTAGTTGATAATGCTATTGAGTGTTACTTCATACGTGACCAAGACAATAGAGATTTACAAAGAAAATTAAAGGATCCTGAGGTTTTTTTACCAAATCTACATCTATAAAATCTGTATCTGAGTTTGAAATTAAATCAAAATCATAGGTTTTTTGATAAAATAAGAGAAATATACATAGTTCCTTGTTGATATAATAATATTATTTTAGTAGCACTATATATTTATTCATTTGTATTAGATTGAAATATTTCACAAGTAAATAGTAAAATTATAATTTCTGGTAATCTTTTTGTAAGGTATAACAAAAATATAATGATTCCTCTATAAAACACGTCATCAACTAGTATTCTTGTTTCATCTGCACAATATTTGATATTGGAACTCAAAATAGTGGATTAGGTCTTTCTATATTTGAGTCCAAACTTTTTAATTAAATCAGTAATGTATTTTATTTGATTTAAAATATTTCCAAAGTCTTTCTGATAAACTTTAAATCCAAGAAAATAGTTTTGTTAACCCATCATAAAAAATTCAAATATTTTTTCATTTGTTTCAAAAATTCCTTGAATAATTTCTGGTTTAATGGTATAAAAATAACATCTTCTACATAGATTTTAACTAACAAAAAATATGATAATTAATTTTTTTTAAACAACATAGGATCTTCAAATCATACTATAAAACTAATTGATAAAAGAAAATAACATATACTTTCATACCATGTTGTTGGATATTTTTTGAGTCCATATAATGATTTGGTATGTTTAAAAACTAAATTTTGAATATGGGGATCTTTATAACCAGGAGGATTTTTTAAATAATCAATATCTATTAAAACCAATTTCAAAATAATGATTTAACATCCATATAATTTAATCTAAAATTAATATATGATGCTTTTTATATAAGGATTAAATTTTCTTCTTACCTAGATAGAGAGAAAAATTTCATAATCTATTCCTTCTTCTTGATTATACCATTTGGAAACTAATCTACCTTTATTTATATTAATTACAGCATGATCATCTTTTTTGTTTCAAAAAAACATTTGGTTCCCATTATAGGATTGTTTGAGGGTATTTAAACTAATTCCCACACTTTATTCATTTTTAATGGATGTAAATCTTCTTTCATATCTAATTACAAAAATTCATCTGATAAAAATTCTTCTACAGATTTTAGTTCTAGTTTAGTTATAAAGGTAGATAACTCAACTAGAATTCATATGATTTGTATGGTCCCTTTTATTTTAAGGCATAATGTTTTTGAAGAAATTTTCATTTTTGTTTTTGGATTCTTATAAAGTGTAAAATGGTATTTTCCCCCTAGAATATGATCTCTGATAATTTTTCTGACCACTATGTTTGTCCCATAATACATTCTTTATTATAGGATTGGAATTCTGTTCATTTCCAAGCCATTAGAATTTTAGCAGGCTGATTAGTAATCAATATTTAATAAATTAAAAATTAACTTATTCAAGCAGGTTCATTCGGTCACAAATTTTTAATTTAGTGTTTGATTGAGATTCAGTCATTTCCATTAAGTTCAGAATGGGGAATTTTTCTTAGGTGGGGCCTAATCTCGAGTTGTGTGTTTGTTCCATCCTAGACACATTTTTCAATTATTTATTTGTATCTTTTATTTTTCTTATTTTTCTTTTATTTTTTTTACTCCTCTTATATTCTCATGGAAACCCCCATGTGGGATCCTCCATCATACAATACAGATAAAATAGGGACGTGAAAATAAATGGAGAAAGAGGGGGGGAATAAGGGAACCATCATGGAGATTGGGATGCATCAAACCATTGTATGGAAACTATGGACCATAGAAACTGGAAATTCTTTGGCATATTCTAACCAAAGGTTGTAATTTTTATATTTCGGTCACTAAGCCCCATATTTTGTTTCATGTTTTAATCCCCTTATATGATTTCATATGACCCTTTGTGGTTATATTTGTTGTCTTTGGGGAGTATATTGTGTCATCAAGGGTTTCAGCGGGTTTCCAATCAAGAAAACCAATCTACCCATCATGTCAATTAGGGAACACATGTTACATGTTATTCCTATTTGGGTAAGCAATACTTTTCAAAGTATATATTCTGTGCCAGTATTTTTTCATATAGCTAAGTACCCTTATAGGACACTATGTAGGGGGGAGATTTCATGTAAATTATATGACCAGACCCCCATGTGATTCACACACATTGTACAGGTACATGACAAGTCCAAATACATGGTTAGGTTAGGTGAGTGGCATGGGAAGGTACCTCATGTGGGGTACATTCCATGTACCCATCTTATAAACTGTGTACCTGGGAGTTTACATTCAATGTTCATCCAGATTACCTGAAAAAGTGGGGATTTGGGAGTAAACATCATGTGCTAAGGGAGACATGTCATATACTGCTACTTTTTAAAACCTTTGGATTTTATTTTCTTTTCACCACCAGAGTTGGAATTGCACCCAAGAGTAGTCCATTATAATTCTATTTCCATTTACATCATGATGGTGAAACCCATGAGGTGGTTTTTAGAATCAACAGATTCATTTCAAAATATTATCTATATAGAGCGGTTCTTCTTTTAGAAATAGAATTCAGTCATCTCCTAAGAGAGAGACCCTTGATCTGAGATAATCCATGAGATATTTCTCTGGATCATTGAATTTGTATCTTTTACCTTAAGTAACTCCCCTTTTTTGGTGTTACCTTATTTCCTAGGAGTCCTAGAGCCCAAGTTTTTCAAGAATATCCTTTTGGATTCATTTTTTTACATTTTGACCTGGGGATCCCATGTAGGGTGCCTCTATCTTATTACTACTACTGAGGATCTCCTACGGGATTCCACTTCTTACATACTAACCTAAAAAATATTTTATAGGATCATAATACCATAATACCATTCTGAGGATCCCATGTAGGATGACTCTTCCTTATTATACAGTAATAGAGGGTCCTTTTTATGATGCCTTCACCAATGTGTTATTCCGAGCATCCCATGTAAGAAGCCTCGTTATTGCTTTCCATTTGAAGATCCCCTGTAGTATTCCTCCATTTATCTTTGCTTCTAAGGATCCCTAGTAGGTTTCATTTTCATGTGCATAGATTTTTGAATCCATAAGAGAGTTCCTCTCAGTGTTTGACACAACTGACCTAGAGGGAGCCCTACTGTGTGACCAACCCTGAGCCAGTATGTCAGGTTAGGGTTGAGAAGGTAGTGAGTGTCACCGTAGAACCCTTTCCTAACATTTAATCCCATGGGGATATGGAAATAGTGTTGGGTTTAGCTATTTGTAATGTCTCACTCGTTTTTTATACTTTCACATGTTTTCTATTGATGTAGCGATGATTACTAGAGGTACTTCCTCATTGGGGGTTGTTGATCCTGAAGCGGATGAGAAATATTTACATTTGGGATGACCATATGTTCTTTCATGGTAAATTTCTTCTGAGTAATGTTTTTTACATAGTTACTTGTATACCCAGAGTCACAACCTTGGAACTGGCTATAGATCCTTCATGTATTTTGATTTTGGTTTTATTGGTATTTCCATAGGTTTTTTCTCGTATCCAATTATTGAGCCTATGGATATGATATAAATGAATGGAATCTAACTCAGTGACCATTTATAGCATGTTAGGATATACTTACCTTGAATCGTTCTTTACAATGATTGGAGGTGAGTGTGGGTAAACCCATGAGTAATACAAGTATCCCCCTATGGTGATAATTCTTACTCAGATATATTTCTGGCATTAAGTGAAGTGGGTTCTTTTCAATTTGGATTAGAGCCCCTGAGAGTGACTTAATTAAACACACCTTGAGTGGTATGACATCTAGCTCAATTCCTTTTCATAGGATGTCCAAAAAATTAGGATTACATTCCCAAGGATCAACTATTGAGTGGTTTTATGTTATTTCATTCACCATACTCGTATATATTCCTACTTATGTATATATGTATTGGTATTATACTATACAAGTATTATAACGACCCATACTTTACATACATGGTTAATACTTCAAAATTGAAGCATACTTATTACAACATAACCATGAAATGACCGTATAGGTATAATGTCTTTATAAACAGGGAAACATAAACAACTGGTTCATAAATCATCTACATTGTCTCCCATTTATTTCATCATATCTAGAGTCCCTTTTTGGAAAATCTTACTTAATATCCTTCTTCCGGCCCTGGGGAATAGAGAACATAAAAAGGGTGATCTCAAATGCTAAGTAAGGGTAAACAAAATAAATATCAAACATATCATATTTTTAAGAACATAACATTTTGAAAATCTTATCCTGGAAAAGAGATCATAACAACGGATAAATCATAGAAGTGAAATGTAATCCCAATAATCATAACATAAAACATGAAGCTTTGTGGAATACACACATAATCAAAGAAAATCATTTCTTAGTAGTCAAGACTTATTTCCAAGACTAACATACCTGACAAAGTCCATTTCTGAACCAAGTTCACTCCTCATTTAATTCATGTTTCACTGAACCAGTTTAACCTGTCATTCCATCCATGTCTGTCTAATGAGAGATAATTATTTACCCAAATCATTGTAGGGATATATAGGTCCCACCCATCTCATAATTATACAATTCTTATTTGTGCCACAAAATCATAAATCATACATCATAACATAACCCATGTAATAAAAATGGGATTCCTAAACATCATGCCAACATAACATAATCCATATAAGATAAAACGACTTCATAAAAATAATTCCATCATAACATAATCAAATAAATGTAAAAATAGGGATAGAATCATAACCCTATATGATCTTAGATGGAAAATAATTTTGATAAAACGCTTGAACTCCATTCTTGAGGAAAATATCCTTTCTACTTCAAAAACATTTTCATTGTTTAAAATGTCATATAATTTTAATGTAACACCCCAAGATTTTATAGTGTGTTATTTCTTCAAAATAATTCAATAACTTTCACTACACGCAACACCAAGTTCAATCGCACCATGACTTACCAAACAAGCTGTTCAAAAGAGGTTATGAATAGTGTTAACTAAATTTTAAACTTTATATAATCCTTATAATTTTAGAATCCATATTATGAGTTTCTTAGACATAATGTAAGAACAAATTCATTTTCAATATTGCACTTTTACCAAATTTTAATAGTGAACCCTTTTTAGATACAATATTTTAAACCTTTTGACTAAATGGGGACATCAAAAAATTTAAAATAAAACATTCCAAGCTTCCACGGTACGCTTTCCTTTGAGTGATACAGTAGCGTGTGTTGTACGCAACTTCGAGTTCTAACACACACCACAACCAATCAAACTAGTCGTTATGAATAGTAATACCTACTTTTTGAAATCATATATATTTTATATTTCAAAATGGACTTCATTTTTGGATTCGAAATATCGAATTTAGCCTAAGGTGAAATTTTGGTACATTTCGGATAACTTTCATATTTTGATGAATAGTGAAAATTACTAAATTTTAATTAAAAACAACTTTTTTAATCAAAATAATTAATAGTGATAAATTATGAATTTGAGTGGTTTTAGAGTATATTTAGAATATATTTTTACCATTTAATATAATGTTGGTCATTGGACATAATTTTACAATTAAACCGAACATAAACGAGTGTCAATCTTTTGATAGTTATTATCTCTTAAAAACACGCTTTTTGTTTTGACAGCGGGATTTAATTTTAAATTAATTTCTGCCACTTATGTGTTTTGAATTTAGGAAAATGGATTCCATATTTGGAATCAGGATGTTCAAATTGTGTAAATAGGTAACTTTTATTTTTAGACATTTTGAATAATTACTGCGGTAAATATTTTATTTACCATGGTTAAGGGTAAATCCGGTAAATAAGGGTTAAAAAATAATATTATAATAATACTAAATTACCCTAAAACGTGTCTTAACCCAATTGGTTGATACATGGTCGACCATGGGCATATTTGGGTCTATTTTGGGACCCCATGGATCCACGTGTAAGTGATAATGACACATTATATTAATAAAGCTAAAATAAAAATAAAAATTGCATAAGCTTACATCCTTTAGAAGAACAATTTTTACATAGGGTTATACATGTTGGAAGTTCGATTATAAATATTCATTAGAAAGCTAAAAAAATTTCCTACATAATAATATTTTATTTATAATTTTTAGACATTAAATAATTTATTTTATTTATGACACAATGATGATGCAGTAATTACTATAATAGTGAAAAATTAAAATAATTGATATTATAAATACCCAAATAAATATAATATGAAACTTTTAATGAATTAAACTAATTTTCTAGGATAATATGATATATTAGGATTGATTTAATTGACTTTTTTCTAAGTAATCAATCTGTTATGAGTTTCACAAAAAATCAACTATTGAATAGTGTCAAAATTGACATAAAAGAGTTCTTAAAACAAATATTATATTATTAATTGATATTAAATTCCTAAAAATCTAAGGTTCGGCCAAGAGACTTATATTATGATAGGTTAATCATTAATGGACCACTTGGGGGTAGCTTGGATGTATATAGTAAGTTTATTAACCATATTATATAAAACAATACAAAGAGACATTGTAAAAGTGAAACTAATTAACTTAGAGTTAATACTTAAAGATAAGGTTAATATAAGTACCCAAACCTGTCTAAATTCTATTGGATGAGTTGTTTTAGACCTATCCCCACCTCATCCTTTTAATAGTCAACTTTGGAGCCTTTAGAAACCGAATATAAATTTATTATAAATTAATATCTCTAGCTTTTCCAAAGGTGCCCCTCACCCCTCTTATAAAAGGGCACTCCTCCTTCTCATTTCTTCACACCTTAAAAGCCTTTTGGTTCGGCCAAACTCTGCCCAAATACTCTCCCAACATCCCTCACTACAACCTATAGGCCTTAGTTTGATCAGAAAGCCAACCTAAGGAGCCCTTTTTATCAAATCAAAAGGAAGAACCCGAAGAAGAGGTAATGATTTCACCACCCTTTTCTAAGTTCATTTCTTCTTCCACTTCTTCTTCCTTTGTTCTTACCATTCTGAAATAATAACTCCAGTATCTCACATATACTGTGATGTTATTATAAATATGTTACAATCATATTCAGTATTCTATCCACCCTTTGAATAACATGTCACCATACGTGCGTACGTACGGCTTACCGTCTCCACGTCGTGGTGTAATTGTTATTCAATATAATATTATTTGGATGGGTATAATAATGATGTGTAACTCATGTAAATAATAAATATAACATGTTAATGATTCTGTATATATGATATACCATTCATTTATATATTATTTTAATATCAAAAGAATGATATTGTCGCTCGTGCGTACGTACGGACTACCGTCTCCACGAACGCGATGAGATTCATTCTCCATCGTATCCATTCAAGTATAATTATCATTTTATAATTTAAAAATGATGTTTAAGGACTTGATATCATTCTGGATATGAATAAGATACAACAAACATGGCTTATGTAACAAAACATATAAAAGAAAATGAGTAAGTTAACACCCGAAACGATGATAATTCTAAGATATTATTAATAAATCAATGTTAAAAGATCATATATGATATCATATTAATATATATGATTCTTGTATAATTTAATAACAATTATTTCACCATTATACAGGAGGTTAACCTACCCCAACCAAGGAAAAGTACAAGGTAAGGGGTTTTCATCTCACTCCTTATTCCCGTGAGATTCATGCCATATTGCCACCATCACCTTTTGTGTGGTGTATGTACTTCCCATAATTATATTCTTTGTGTAATACACTCTAATTTATGTGTATTTACATATTCATTGTATGATACCTCTTTCATGGGTTGTATGTTTCATAAGTTACCAAATTGGTAAGGGTTATTTCACAATCTCTTCATTATCCGAGGTTGTTTATATGTAATAATCTACTGGGATCTCTTTATCATCCACATCCATGTTTCTTAAAAATGTATTTCAAAACATTTTTACTATTTACAAGAATATGGGTTAAAGTCATTTATACCTTTTTTTGACTTTTTATAAGAGGTTTATAAAGGAATCTTTCCGTCGTTTTCAAAACAAGGTCCTTTTTAACCTTTTCGACAGAATTGAGGTAAGAATGTTTTTTTTAACTTATACGGCGGGTGCGGTTATTTTACGCCGTTATAAAATCTTCAAAGCTTTCCATACAAGCTTATAAGAATATTTTCAAAGAAAATGTTTTATTTTATATGGATCTTAAATGATTTCAAAATAAAAGGAGATATTTCTTTAAAAAGAATTTTGATTTCATCTATGTCAACATCCTTTGATGGATTTTAAGATTATTTGAAGTTGATTTATTATGATACAAAACTTCTATATTGTATTGAAGGTTTTGTGATATGTTTGACTGTGGATGTTCTATTTTTATACCATTCATAGTTTATTGTGAAAGTATTGACATTTCGTATGCTAGTTTTAATACGAATGTTTATGTTATGTTTAAACCTTTTCATATGGGAATGCATTGGACTTAATAAGTGACGGGTGGAGCCCGCTATAGCTCCTCGATGCATCGGTAGGTCTCATGAGACAAACTAGTGTCTTGGCACAAGGCCTTGACAAAATCTTATTTGTAGTCTTGGCACGAGGCCTTGGCTATGTGGTTATGATAGTCTGGCATTATGCATTCCAACATTATGAAAGTGGTTATTGATTTTTGCATGTGATTATTCGATTAGTAGAATATCCATGTGAATAAGTAAATGGCATTATTTCATTTTATTTATGCCATACCATGTTGAAAGTTAATATTTAAAAGGATTTTGTTTTAGTTATACATTGCCTTAAATGTTTATTCTTATTTATAAAAGTTTCCGCTATATTGTTATCCTTACTGGGCATTTGAGCTCACCCCTTTTCTATGTTTTATTTTTCCCAGGATGTGAAGAAGTAAGTTATGAATGACCTGCAGGGATTTTATGGGGGGTTAATAGTGTGGATTGTGGAAACATTATGTTGTTGTAGTAGTTTTTCATTTTATAATGTAATGTAAAACTTATGAATATATCTAGTGTTTCCAAGGCTACTAAACCAATCGGTCTTTCGAGATTTGATCTTTCTTGTGATCATGCCAATGTTACGAACTAATGCACCGACTCTGGGTAGCTGGGGTCGGGGCGTTACAGTTGGTATCATAGGAAGTTTAGTACAAACCTTGGAAGCTAGATTTAGATAAACTCTGATTAGAGCACATAGACCTAAGATGAACTTTGAGGATTAGTATAGAAGAACTTCCTAGAATTTTGGTATTGTAGAGACTTTGTGAGTTTTCCGAGCAATACATCCCTGTCTGGATACGAGCATGTAGAGGCGGCTCTGGCACAGATGTACCTAGGGGTAAAACCCGAAAACACCGCTTTGAGCTAGACTCGAACGGGAACTGGTGCACGACAACGGGCCTTGCTGCACTCTTGGTTACGACACTCCCGGGGGATATGCTTAGGATAACTCTCATTTTCTTTACATATCATTTTGAAGGGATTATGAGTATATACATCCTCAAAGAAAACATTCTTATGATTATGGATTATATCCATAAATAGTTCAATTTATGTTAAGTGTTTTATAAGTATGGGATTATGTATTTTGATTCATAAACTGATCTAGTTTATGCCATTGTTTAGAAATGGCACCCAGTAGAAGGAATGAGAACTCCAGAAATACACATGATTCTAAGAGAAGGAAGGATCATATCATTCATGGTCTTAAGCTAGAATTTATAAGAGAAATAGTCTCCCATGTATTATCATCATATGAATAAATAATATCATGTGTTGATAAGATAAGTAAAGAGTTTACTGAGTCCTATGGCTTTGAAGGGAATCAAGAGAAGAAAAGGATGGAAGAGAGAAAGATGGATAAAGGGAAAAGGGAAAAGAAGAATTTTCCCATATGTGGTAACTATGGAAAGAAACACCCTGGAACTTGCCTGAAAGGAATGGGAGTTTGTTATAAGTGTGGAGGAAAAGGGCACAAAGTACGTGACTGCAAGGGTAAGAAAATGGTTTTAAATGTACAATGCTTCATTTTCAAGGAGTTTGGACACTACGCGAACCTATGTCCCAGTCATCAGACTATGCCACAAATGATGTTATTGGATAATAATCAAGTTATGATACTACCACAGATGAAGAGGAATGATTAGAGTTCTTATGTTGATTATGTCAATTGAGTGTTGTATCAACAATGTACTTGTTACAATAATCATGGAGTATATAAGGATTGTACTGCAGTACTATTTCATTAAGGACTTGAGATTGTGTGGAACAAAGAAAAGTGACTCAATAGCAGGATAAATATTTGGAAAATATATGGTTGAGAGAATGATAAATCATAATATAGTTCTGATACTAAGGTAGTGATTTTGGAATAATATGTGATTGTTTTGGATAAATTATATTAGATATTCTTGACTACCCTGGAACTGATTAATGATTTGTATATTCCATCATTGTTGGGGTTTAAAACATTTTTGGATTAATGAAGTATATCTAGCTTTCTATATGGAATAAGGGAGCATGAATGTAATCAATAAGGAATATGGTAATTCAGGATGTTTCGGTGTATTAAAAGAATACATGATGAAGGTATTCATATGCTATTACGGGGTAAAAAGGTTCTACATTATGTTTACCTTACTTATAAATGTTGGACTATGAGTTTGGATAGAAGTATTTTGGATAGTTCTAGTTTGGATTATTTTGGATTGCCATAAAAGGACAACCCGGAGGTCGGGCGGCAACCCGTCGCGTCCAGGCTGCGAGACTTGAACCCGCAACCGAAGGGTGACAAGGGTGTATCACCTACCACTGGCCCACGAGATGTCCTGGATTAAATAATGTAGTTTTTATTAAAAGATCTTGTAGATGAATTATAAATTCGTTTATTTTGGAACCCTATACGAATAGTGTAAATAGAATTTTTTTTAGAGTGAAAGATGAGTTTGTGGTAGAAATTTATTAATGGATAAAACTCTAATTATAAAGTAAGTATATCTCCTTATGATCTTAGCCAATCTCGTAAATAAATTCCTCAATATTATGAAAAGAAACATAGAACAAAAATGTTTTCCTAGATGGTACCTTAAATCATCACTAATTTATGGCTTTGGGATTGTTGGCCTTTTCATAGCCATGTTCTCTACCACTCTCCATCAGATAATTGATGGTTAGATTTTTCTTCCATATCCATATTTTCCTACATGGAACCCTAGTATGTGTTATTTTCGGTAATCTTCATACTTTCGACTCTTTATTTTAAATAGAGGCCTTATTAATTCATTTTTCGATGTGGGATTTCAACTAGGATACTTTGAAACGTCAAAAATGTGTTATCCTAATACCCTATGTTTTGTTGAACCGATGGTATTTAAATTCATCATAGATTGATGAATTTAAGGACCTCAATTTTATACTTGTTTGTGATTGATGACCTCAATAACTACCTATAAATATTTACGTTTTTCCTCCGATTATATGTCTCCAATTTCCACCAATGTTCTCCTAATCGAGATCATAATTTGGTGGTGACCCTTTGACTTCTCTTTTCCTCATATTAAGACTAAATTTTAGTAACCCAATTTCCAATGTGGGTTTTCCCACAAATATATTTTCTACTTTCAACCTTTTATTTTCGAAGAACAATTTCAAATTGCGAGGACGCAATTTATTGAAGGAGGGGAGAATGTAACACCCCAAGATTTTATAGTGTGTTATTTCTTCAAAATAATTCAATAACTTTCACTACACGCAACACCAAGTTCAATCGCACCATGACTTACCAAACAAGCTGTTCAAAAGAGGTTATGAATAGTGTTAACTAAATTTTAAACTTTATATAATCCTTATAATTTTAGAATCCATATTATGAGTTTCTTAGACATAATGTAAGAACAAATTCATTTTCAATATTGCACTTTTACCAAATTTTAATAGTGAACCCTTTTTAGATACAATATTTTAAACCTTTTGACTAAATGGGGACATCAAAAAATTTAAAATAAAACATTCCAAGCTTCCACGGTACGCTTTCCTTTGAGTGATACAGTAGCGTGTGTTGTACGCAACTTCGAGTTCTAACACACACCACAACCAATCAAACTAGTCGTTATGAATAGTAATACCTACTTTTTGAAATCATATATATTTTATATTTCAAAATGGACTTCATTTTTGGATTCGAAATATCGAATTTAGCCTAAGGTGAAATTTTGGTACATTTCGGATAACTTTCATATTTTGATGAATAGTGAAAATTACTAAATTTTAATTAAAAACAACTTTTTTAATCAAAATAATTAATAGTGATAAATTATGAATTTGAGTGGTTTTAGAGTATATTTAGAATATATTTTTACCATTTAATATAATGTTGGTCATTGGACATAATTTTACAATTAAACCGAACATAAACGAGTGTCAATCTTTTGATAGTTATTATCTCTTAAAAACACGCTTTTTGTTTTGACAGCGGGATTTAATTTTAAATTAATTTCTGCCACTTCTGTGTTTTGAATTTAGGAAAATGGATTCCATATTTGGAATCAGGATGTTCAAATTGTGTAAATAGGTAACTTTTATTTTTAGACATTTTGAATAATTACTGCGGTAAATATTTTATTTACCATGGTTAAGGGTAAATCCGGTAAATAAGGGTTAAAAAATAATATTATAATAATACTAAATTACCCTAAAACGTGTCTTAACCCTATTAGTTGATACATGGTCGACCATGGGCATATTTGGGTCTATTTTGGGACCCCATGGATCCACTTGTAAGTGATAATGACACATTATATTAATAAAGCTAAAATAAAAATAAAAATGGCATAAGCTTACATCTTTTAGAAGAACAATTTTTACATAGGGTTATACATGTTGGAATTTCGATTATAAATATTCATTAGAAAGCTAAAAAACTTTCCTACATAATCATATTTTATTTATAATTTTTAGACATTAAATAATTTATTTTATTTATGACACAATGATGATGCAGTAATTACTATAATAGTGAAAAATTAAAATAATTGATATTATAAATACCCAAATAAATATAATATGAAACTTTTAATGAATTAAACTAATTTTCTAGGATAATATGATATATTAGGATTGATTTAATTGACTTTTTTCTAAGTAATCAATCTGTTATGAGTTTCACAAAAAATCAACTATTGAATAGTGTCAAAATTGACATAAAAGAGTTCTTAAAACAAATATTATATTATTAATTGATATTAAATTCCTAAAAATCTAAGGTTCGGCCAAGAGACTTATATTATGATAGGTTAATCATTAATGGACCACTTGGGGGTAGCTTGGATGTATATAGTAAGTTTATTAACCATATTATATAAAAAAATACAAAGAGACATTGTAAAAGTGAAACTAATTAACTTAGAGTTAATACTTAAAGATAAGGTTAATATAAGTACCCAAACCTGTCTAAATTCTATTGGATGAGTTGTTTTCGACCTATCCCCACCTCATCCTTTGAATAGTCAACTTTGGAGCCTTTAGAAACCGAATATGAATTTATTATAAATTAATATCTCTAGCTTTTCCAAAGGTGCCCCTCACCCCTCTTATAAAAGGGCACTCCTCCTTCTCATTTCTTCACACCTTCAAAGCCTTTTGGTTCGGCCAAACTCTGCCCAAATACTCTCCCAACATCCCTCACTACAACCTAGAGGCCTTAGTTTGATCAGAAAGCCAACCTAAGGAGCCCTTTTGATCAAATCAAAAGGAAGAACCCGAAGAAGAGGTAATGATTTCACCACCCTTTTCTAAGTTCATTTCTTCTTCCACTTCTTCTTCCTTTGTTCTTACCATTCTGAAATAATAACTCCAGTATCTCACATATACTGTGATGTTATTATAAATATGTTACAATCATATTCAGTATTCTATCCACCCTTTGAATAACATGTCACCATACGTGCGTACGTACGGCTTACCGTCTCCACGTCGTGGTGTAATTGTTATTCAATATAATATTATTTGGATGGGTATAATAATGATGTGTAACTCATGTAAATAATAAATATAACATGTAAATGATTCTGTATATATGATATACCATTCATTTATATATTATTTTAATATCAAAAGAATGATATTGTCGCTCGTGCGTACGTACGGACTACCGTCTCCACGAACGCGATGAGATTCATTCTCCATCGTATCCATTCAAGTATAATTATCATTTTATAATTTAAAAATGATGTTTAAGGACTTGATATCATTCTGGATATGAATAAGATACAACAAACATGGCTTATGTAACAAAACATATAAAAGAAAATGAGTAAGTTAACACCCGAAACGATGATAATTCTAAGATATTATTAATAAATCAATGTTAAAAGATCATATATGATATCATATTAATATATATGATTCTTGTATAATTTAATAACAATTATTTCACCATTATACAGGAGGTTAACCTACCCCAACCAAGGAAAAGTACAAGGTAAGGGGTTTTCATCTCACTCCTTATTCCCGTGAGATTCATGCCATATTGCCACCATCACCTTTTGTGTGGTGTATGTACTGCCCATAATTATATTCTTTGTGTAATACACTCTAATTTATGTGTATTTACATATTCATTGTATGATACCTCTTTCATGGGTTGTATGTTTCATAAGTTACCAAATTGGTAAGGGTTATTTCACAATCTCTTCATTATCCGAGGTTGTTTATATGTAATAATCTACTGGGATCTCTTTATCATCCACATCCATGTTTCTTAAAAATGTATTTCAAAAAAAATTTACTATTTACAAGAATATGGGTTAAAGTCATTTATACCTTTTTTTGACTTTTTATAAGAGGTTTATAAAGGAATCTTTCCGTCGTTTTCAAAACAAGGTCCTTTTTAACCTTTTCGACAAAATTGAGGTAAGAATGTTTTTTTTAACTTATACGGCGGGTGCGGTTATTTTACGCCGTTATAAAATCTTCAAAGCTTTCCTTACAAGCTTATAAGAATATTTTCAAAGAAAATGTTTTATTTTATATGGATCTTAAATGATTTCAAAATAAAAGGAGATATTTCTTTAAAAAGAATTTTGATTTCATCTATGTCAACATCCTTTGATGGATTTTAAGATTATTTGAAGTTGATTTATTATGATACAAAACTTCTATATTGTATTGAAGGTTTTGTGATATGTTTGACTGTGGATGTTCTATTTTTATACCATTCATAGTTTATTGTGAAAGTATTGACATTTCGTATGCTAGTTTTAATACGAATGTTTATGTTATGTTTAAACCTTTTCATATGGGAATGCATTGGACTTAATAAGTGACGGGTGGAGCCCGCTATAGCTCCTCGATGCATCGGTAGGTCTCATGAGACAAACTAGTGTCTTGGCACAAGGCCTTGACAAAATCTTATTTGTAGTCTTGGCACGAGGCCTTGGCTATGTGGTTATGATAGTCTGGCATTATGCATTCCAACATTATGAAAGTGGTTATTGATTTTTGCATGTGATTATTCGATTAGTAGAATATCCATGTGAATAAGTAAATGGCATTATTTCATTTTATTTATGCCATACCATGTTGAAAGTTAATATTTAAAAGGCTTTTGTTTTAGTTATACATTGCCTTAAATGTTTATTCTTATTTATAAAAGTTTCCGCTATATTGTTATCCTTACTGGGCATTTGAGCTCACCCCTTTTCTATGTTTTATTTTTCCCAGGATGTGAAGAAGTAAGTTATGAATGACCTGCAGGGATTTTATGGGGGGTTAATAGTGTGGATTGTGGAAACATTATGTTGTTGTAGTAGTTTTTCATTTTATAATGTAATGTAAAACTTATGAATATATCTAGTGTTTCCAAGGCTACTAAACCAATCGGTCTTTCGAGATTTGATCTTTCTTGTGATCATGCCAATGTTATGTAATAATGCACCGACTCTGGGTAACTGGGGTCGGGGCGTTACATTTAAACTAAAAGAAGTTGATTAAAAATAAACTTGAACACTTGTATAGTAAGCTTCATGGAAATAATTTTCTAAAAATCCATTCATGTCGTATAAGTTAAAAAAACATTCTTCTCGTACTTTGGCCGGAAAAGTCAAAAGGTACCTCGTACGAAAAATGACAAAAGATTCCTTTCATATCTTTTACTAAAAACTCCCTGAAGTGTAAAATTGGATTTAAACCATTGTATGAGGATATAAATAATATTACATATTGATGAAACATGGATGTGGATGATAAATATTCCCCAGTAAATTCTGAAGTAAAAACAATTTCGGATAAAAATTGAGATTGCGAGATTTTCCGTTACCTTAGGTTCGATATGATTCATATGAATCCGAACTTCCTTTAATATGGTTTAAATAATTTCAATTGAATTATTCAAGAATAATATTTATTTTTATGATATCATATATGGTCATATTTGTATCTTCTTAATAGTAATATTCCATTCCTACTTGTTTTTCGGGTGTTTATTGCTTTATGTTCTTATGCGTGTTTTGTCGAATAAATTCTTATTACACTTTATAGGATATAGATATATCATTTAAAGAATTGTATTAGTGTAATATATATCATATTAATTCATTTATATAATCATAATTCAATGAATATCATATAGAACGAGTTGCATCACATCATGGAGACGGTAGGCCGTACGCACGCACGAGCGATGATATCGTTCCCATGGTCGTGGAATTGTATTCAAGTGTATGTATAATGTTTTAGAATAAATAAAACTTTACAATAATCATATATAGTTTATTTATTTTCACTATTATACCCATCCATGTAAGGTGGTGGTGGAAAACATATTACACCACAGCGTGGAGACGGTATTCCGTACGTACGCACGCGCGGTGATTTTGTTTACCGTAGGATGGATAAGAGCTGAAATAGGGTTGTTTCGTATTTATAATAACATATCAGTATATGAGGGATACTTATGTTGTTACTTCATATTTAAAATACTAAATAAGAGGGAGTATAATAAGAATGGAACTTGAAGAAAACGGTAGAACGTATTACCTCTTTCTCGAAGTGCCTCTTTAAACATTCTCTTAGGGCACTAGAGTTGGTCTTTTGAGATGACCAGTACATCTAGTAGGTTTCTAAGGAAGTGGGGAAGATAAATGGGCAGGTTTTGGCGGATATTGAAAGCTAAAATTGGGGTGAGTAGGAGAGGGAGTAGGTGCCCTTTTATAAGGGAGAAGAGGGTCACCTTTGGAAATATAAGAATTATTAGTTTATATTAAATCCCAACCCCACATAAAACCTTCCAAAATGACTAATATCAGAATATTAGATGATATATGGTTTTAATCTCATCAACCAATAAAATTTATACATGTTATGAATTTATTTTAAACATTATCAACTTGATTTATCTTTATTTATCAATTTAATTTTATGTGTGGTAATAATATTCTAAATTTTAAATTATTATAAATAATTACATATGTGTTGTGAATTTTACATAATTTGACACTTTATGTCATTTTAGACCATATAAATTTTAATTTATAAATTTTAAATATTTTTGTGATTTTTAAACAATTTTATAATATGTTATTTTTATAAAATAACAATAGTGTCAATTTTGACACTATTCATTTTTTTGAATTTAAATAAAATATATACAGAATATATATTCTAACTAAATTCTTTAATAGATTTATAAAATTTCATATCAATATATAAAATTAGTGGAGAACATTAAATAGTTCATATAATATTTAATTTAATATTCTTAAAACCATTTATTTGATATTTTAATTAATAATATAATTTCAACATCACTATTGTGTCATAAATAATGATAATTATATAATCCCTAAAAATTATAAATAAATTTATATGATATATATAATTATATTATATTTCTAGAGACTATTTATATCTGAAGATTCATGAATTTTATCCCAAAAAAATTATTATACTTATAAGATTTAAGAGGGTGACATATTGTCACCTTCCTTGGTCTTAATAATAATTATATTATTTAATGGTCAAAAGTCCGTGAAATAAATATAGTCTGGTCCTTAGGTCATATAGGTCGACTTTTATTCATCCAATAGGATTTTGGCAGGTTTTAGGGTAATTTTATAATCTTATATTTACCCTTATTTTCCCGATTTACCTTTAACTATGGTAAATAAAATTTACCGTAGTTACTATTCATAATGCACAAAAATAAAAAGTAGCCTATTAACATAATTTAGACCCACTAATTCCAAATATGGAATCCATTTTTCAAAATTCAAAAAACATAATTTGCATTAATTAATTTAAAATTAATCCCGTTGTTAAGAAAACGGGTTTTAGAAGTTAAAACACCCCCAAAGATTGAAATGTTTTTACCTATGAATTCAATGTGAAAATAATGCTAATGACATAAAGTATATTAAATGGTAAAAATATATTCACTTTATGTTTTAAAACCATTAAATATTATAATTTAACCATATAAATTATCTCAATAAAAATGTTGTTTTTAATTAAAAATTAGCGTATTTTTACTATTCATCAAAATATGAATGTTATCAGAAAAGTATCAAAAATTTATCCAAAGTAAATTTTTATATCTTTATTCAAAATAAGAATTATTTTTTGTCAAATTGAACTTATAAACATGTAAAAAACTAGATTTAATTTGTGTGCGCCATCAAAAGAAGGAAAAACTGCATTTTTTAAAAAATACTTATTTTACCTGAAAATTTTATTTTGTTCTCTTACCATGTTCTTCAAAATGTGTAAGATGAATAATAATGTTAAAAAATTCAAAATGTAGTTAATACTATTCATAATAGCTAGTCCATAATATATCGTTGTTTAGTGAAACCCGGTATTGCATACTACACACGCTATCGAAGAAGGTAGCGATTGCGTATAATGCATGCCAAGTTAGTATTGTGTGTTGTAAAAGATTCCTTTGGTGTTACGTATAACATAAGGCATAAAAAAATATTTCTCATAAAATCTCAGGGTGTTACATTCTACCCCCCTTAAAATTTATTTCGCCCTCGAAATTCGTCACTTCATTACAAACAGATGAGGATAACTCTCCCTCATCATATCCTCAAGTTCCCATGTAGCTTCTTCTAATTGGTGGTTCCTCCATAAAACTTTCACCAAGAAAGTGGTCTTGTTCCGTAGGAATTTTTCGCTATGATACAAAATCTCTATCGGTTGTTCTTCATAAGAAAAATCTTTCTCCCGTGGTACAACTTCTGAGCTGAGTACATGTAAGGAATCGGGTATGTACTTTCTCAGGAGATATACATGGAACAGATATTGAACTTGAGATAGATTCAGGGGAACCCCCAATCGGTAAGCTACCTTCCCAACATGATCTAGTATTTCTAAAGGACCGATATATCTAGAGCTCAACTTTCCCTTCTTTCCAAATCTCATTACCCTCTTCCAGAGAGATATTCGTAAGAACACTTTATCACCAACTTCAAACTCTAGGTCTTTTCTTCGGTTATCGGCATAGCTTTTTTGTCGACTCTGAGCTGCTCTTATGTGTTGTTGAATAGATCGGACCTTTTCGGCCATCTCATCAACAAGATCAGGTCCTAATAGCTTTCTTTCCCCAACTTCATCCCAGCAAGTTGGAGTTCTGCATTTCTTTCCATAGAGGGCTTCATAAGGAGCCATATGAATACTGGAGTGAAAGTTATTATTATAAGAAAATTCCACCAAAGATAGGTGTTGATCCCAACCACCTTTGAAATCCATAGATCAAGCACTCAACATGTATTCTAGAGTTTGAATTTTACTCTCGGACTGACCATCTATCTGAGGATGGTAAGCAGTGATGAAACTCAACTCTGTATCTAGAGCATGCTGAAGACTTCGCCAGAATTTTGAGGTAAACCTCAGATCCTGATTAGATATAATGGAAAGTGGTACACAATGAAATCTTACCACTTCCTTTATATATATCCTGGAAAGCTGATCGAGAGATAAATCTTCCCTAATAGCAATGAAGTGTGCCGACTTCGTAAGACGAACAACTATAACCCAGATAGCATTATTTATTTTGGATGTTTTAGGAAGTCCAGTGACATTGTCCATAGTTATGTTTTCCCATTTCCATTATTGTGTGGTTAATGGTTGTAAAATCCCTTTAGACTTCTGTCTCTCAGCTTTAGACAAACCAAGCATCGAGAGACATATTCAGCAACATCTCTTTCCATGCCATCCCACCAGAAGTACTCTTTCAAGTCCCTATACATCTTCGTGATTCCATGATGAATAGAGAATGAAGTACTATGAGCTTCATCCAGAAACTCATTCTTTAATTTGAGGATTGGAGGAACACAAACCTGATTCTTGAACCTTATTATCCATCACAATCAAGGTTGAATTCAGGAACATTTTTCACCTTCTTTTGTAACTCTACATCTTCTTTTTGTGCCTCGTTAATCTTCACATGTATCGATGGTTGAACATTGATTTGAGAAAGATAAGATTTTTCCCCTTCCATTATAAATCAAAGATCCATCCTTTTTAAATCCATAAATATTGGATCTTTTGTGATCCTCATCATGGATAACTAGCATGGTCTTTTCGACTTAATGTGTCTGCCACCTTGTTTGCTTTCCCATGGTGGTAATGAATTGAGAAGTCGTAATCCTTATTCAGATCCAACCCTCTTATTTGGCGCATATTCAGCTCCTTTTGTGTGAAAATATACTTTAAACTTTTATGATCAGTATAAATATCACACCTTTCACCATAAAGTTAATGCCTCAAAATCTTTAATGCAAAGATTACCGCAGCTAACTCCAAATCATGAGTTGGGTAATTTAGCTCATGGGTTTCCAACTATCATGAGGTATAATCTATCACCATATCATTTTTCATGAGAACACACCCCATTCCCTTCTTGGATTTATCATTATAGATCACAAACCTTTCTCCACTGCAAGGTAGTGTGAGTACAGGTGCACTGGCTAACCTTCTTTTTATCTCATTGAAATTCTCTTCACATTCCTCCATCCAAACAAACTTTATCCTTTCTGAGTCAACTTGGTGAGTGGGTTAGATAACCTTGAAAAATATTTCACAAAACGTCGGTAATATCCATCTAAACCAAGAAAACTTTGTATATCAGTTACTATTGTTGGTATCGACCATCTTTCTATAACCTATGTTTTTGCTGGACGCACAGATATCCCATCTTTTGAGATTATATGACCCAAAAATGAAACTTTTTGAAAACAAAATTCACACTTGGTAAATTTGGCATAAAGCATCTCCTTTCTCAGGGTCTTCAAAACAATTCTCAATTGATATTCATGTTCTTCCTTGTTCTTTGAATAGACATGAATATCGTCTATAAAGACTACCACAAACTGATCAAGATAGTCTCTAAAGACTCTATTCATTAGATCCATGAAGATAGTATGGGCATTAGTAAGACCGAATGGCATCACTATAAATTCATAGTGTCCATACCTTGTACGGAACGTCTTATTTGGTATATCCTCCCTTTTGACCCTTAATTGATGATACCCTGAACGAAGATCAATCTTGGAAAAGTATTGAGCTCTGTGTAGTTGATCAAATAAGTCATTAATGCATGGGAGAGGATATTTTTTCTTGATGGTGATCTTGTTATGTTCTCGATAATCAATGTAGTGTCTCATTGATCCATCTTTCTTCTTAACAAATAGAACCGGTTCTCCCCAAGGTGACGCACTAGGGTTTATGAATCTTTTATCAATATTCTCTTGGAGTTTCTTCTTCAATTCCAGCAACTCAATTGGAGCCATTCTATATGGTGTATTTTAAATAGGTATAGCACCTGGTATAAGTTCTATTGAAAACTCAACTTCACGATTTGGTGGAAGACCTGGAAATTCCTCCGAAAAGACATCATCAAACTCCCGTACAATGGGAGTATTCATAATTTTCAGTTTCTCCCCAACCATTTGAGATAAATAACCTTAATTTAGTGGAATCAAGACCCATAAGATGGAAGAAATTTCCACGGTAAGGTTATGTTCATCCTTGCATCGATAGATGATCATATATTGATCTGGAATATGAAATGTGACTTCCCTTCTTTGGAAATTGATATGAGCTCCATATAAATAAATCCAATCCATGCCATGAATCACATCAAATTCCACTATAGGAAGGATCACAAGATTTGCAGGAAGCACTTTCCCACAAACTTCAATCGGAGAAGAATTGTAAACTTTTGATGAAACTTTTGTGCCATTAAGAGTTGTCACAGCCAACTCAACATCTAATTGTTGAGGTAATACGACGATACCCTTAGAAAATTATTTAGAAATAAAAGAGTGTGTGGATCCAGAATCAAATAAAACATTTTCTACTTTAGAGTGGATGACAAGTGTACCTCTCACCACTTCATTGTCGTACTCCACATCACTGATAGTAATTGCATTTTACTTTCCTTTTTCTTTGGCCTTAAGAGTTTGTTGACGTCGATCATCATCATCAACCATTGGATTTGGGAATTGATTGGCATAATGACCCATCTCCTTGTACTTGAAACAATGAAGTGTAGTAGGTGAATTCTCTGTATCCCTTCCTTTGTTCGCATCATTAGATATCTTCTTCCCATTATTTCAACATTCAATTTCCCAATGACCTTCTTTTCCACACTTATAACATTTTCTTGACCCCTTAAGACAATTTCCTCCATGTTTCTTTCCACACTTTGAGCATAAGGGAAAACTCATCTTTTTTTCAGTGTGGTCTTTTGATTTTCCTTTGAATTCCATTTTCCTCTTCTTATTAAACCCATGTGACTGATGGGTTACTCCAATCTCCATCTCAACCTTTAGAGCACATCGAACAGTTTCCTCATAGCTATTGAAGTCCCTTATGGCTAACGCCCTTCGAAGACTTGGTTTTAAGCCACTAAAGAATCGATCGATCTTACTCTCAGGTTGGATAATAATTCCAGAAGCGTACCTTGCAAGTCTTGAAAAAATTTCTTCGTAGGTACCAAAGGATTCATCATCCTTTTTCTTCAGTTCAAGAAACTCTTTCTCCATCTTTGTTCGAAGAATACGAGGGAAATAATGATTGAAAAATAAGATCTTGAACTCGTCCCATTCCATTGACACAATTTCATCCCTTTGCATCGTATTCTTAATAAGATTCCACCATTGATCAACATCACCTTCTAAATGATATATTTCTAAGATGACTTTATCATGTTCAGAACATTGATGAACTGAAATATCTTTTCAGTGGTACTGATCCATTGTTCAGCCACTAATGGACCAGAAGACCCGATGAGTGAAGGTAGACACTACCTCATGAAGGATTCAACAGAATGTTTCTCCTTCGTTTGCTCATTTGGAAGTACTGCATTATTCATATCTTGAGAAAGTTGTGTGAGCATGGCTACAAGATTTCTCATTCCATCTCCCATAACATTTGGTTTCTCAGGGGTACAATCATTGCATTGCCTATTGCATTCCACATTAACATGGTTCCTTCGGGTTCTAGACATTGACTAAAACCAAGAATAATAGTGTGAGAAACACTAATTATAATAGGAAAACCACATAATAAAGAATAAAATTTCACACTTAAGGTCTTATCATTGGTTGTTCATGGCCATTTCTAAAACACTAAGATTGTGTTCTATGCTTAGACATATCCTTAGGTTTATTACTAAGTCTTTCGCATCCTAGTTTCCAAAGGTTGACTATAAATTTTCTCTGATAGCAACTATAATGACCCATACTTTACATACATGGTTATTACTTTAAAATTTAAGCATACTTATTACAACAGAACCATGAAAAGACTGTAAAGGTATAGTGTCTTTAGAAACAGGGAAACATAAACAACTGGTTCATAAAATCATATATATTGTCTCCCATTTATTTCATCATATCTAGAGTCACTTTTTGGAATATCCTAATTAATATCCTTCTTCCTAACCTGGGGAAAAGAAAACATACAAAAGGGTGAGATCAAATGCTCAGTAAGGATAAACAAAAGAAATATCAAACATATCATATTCATAAGAACATAACATTTTGAAAATATTATCCTTCAAAAGAGATCATAACTTGGGATAAATAATAGAAGGGAAATATAATCCCAATAATCATAACATAAAACATGATGCTTTATGGAATTAATAGATAATCCCAAAAAATAATTTCTTAGTAGTCAAGACTCATTTCCGAGACTATCTTAGCAGACAAAGTCCATTTCTGTACCGATTTCACTCCTCGTTTCAGTCCCGTTTCACTGAACCAGTTTAACCTGTCGTTCCAGCCATGTCTATCTCATGAGATATAAATATTTACCCAATGCATTGGAGGGAGATATGGGTCCCACCCATCTCATAATTAAACCATTCTTATGTGTGCAACAAAATCATAAATCATACATCATAACATAACCCATGTAATAAATATGGGATTCTTAAACATCATGCCAACATAAAATAATCCATATAAGATAAAACGAATTCATTAAAATAATTCTATCATAACATAATCAAATCAATGTAAAAATAAGCATAGAAACAGAACCCAATATTATCTTAGATGGAAAATAATTTTGATAAAATGCTTGAACTCCATTCTTGAGGAAAATATCCTTTCTACTTCAAAAACATTTTCCTTGTTTAAAATGTCATACAATTTTAAACTAAAAGAAGTTGATTAAAAAGAAACTTGAAAACTTGTAAAGGAAGCTTCATGGAATAATGTTCTAAAAATCCATTCATGTCGTATAAGTTAAAAAAACATTCTTCTCATACTTTTTCCGGAAAAGTCAAAAAGTACCTCGTATGAAAAATGACAAAAGATTCCTTTCATATCTTTTACTAAAAACTCACCGAAGGGTAAAATTATTTTTAAAAAATTTTATGAGGATATAAATAATATTACATATTTATGAAACATGGATGTGGATGATAAATATTCCCCAATAAATTTTGAAGTAAAAACAATCTCGAATAAAAATTGAGATTGCGAGATTTTCCCTTACCTTAGTCCCGATATGCTTCATATGAATCCAAAACTCCGGTAATATGGTTTAAATAATTTCAATTGAATTATTAAAGAATCTTATTTATTGTTATGATATCATATATGGTCATATTTTTATCTTCTTATTTATAATATTTCATTACTACTTGTTATTCGGGTGTTTATTGCTTTATGTTCTTATGTGTGCTTTATCAAATAAATTCTTATTACACTTTATAGGATATAGATATATCATTTAAAAAATGTTATTAGTGTAATATATATCATATTCATTCATTTATATAATCATTATTCAATGAAGATCATATAGAACGAGTCGCATCACATCATGGAGAGAGTAGGTCGTACGTACGCACGAGCGATGATATCATTCCCATGATCGTGGAATTGTGTTGAAGTGTATGTATAATATTTCAAAATCGATACCACTTTACAATAATAATATATATTTTATTTATTTTCACCATTATACCCATCCAAGTAAGGTGGTGGTGGAAAACATATTACACCATGGCGTGGAGACGGTATTCCGTACGTACGCACGCGCGGTAATTTTGTCTATCGTAGGATGGATAAGAGGTGAAACAGGGTTATTTCATATTTATAATAACATATCAGAATATGAGGGAAACTTATTTCATTAATTCATAATGAAACAACTAAATAATAGGGAGTAGAATAAGAATGGAACTTGAAGAAAACTGTATAAGGTATTACCTCTTTCTCAAAGTGCCTCCTTTAAACTTTCACTTAGGGCACTAGAGTTGGTCTTTTGAGAAGACTAGTACCTCTAGTAGGTTTCTAGGGAAGTGGGTAAGTGATATGGGCAGGGTTTGGCTGAGCTTTAAGGATAAAATTGGTGTGAGAAGGAGAGGGAGGAGATTCCCTTTTATAAGGGAGGAGAGGGGCACCTTTGGAAATATAAGAAATATTAGTTTATATTAAATCTCAACCCCACATAAAAACTTCCAAAATGACTCATATCTGAAACTTAGATGAGATAGAGTTGTAGTATCATCAACCATTAAAATTTAGACATGTTAAGAATTTATTTTAAACATTATCAACTTGATTTATCCTTATTTATCAATTTAATTTTATTTGTGGTAATAATATTCTAAATTTTAAATTATTATAAATAATTACATATGTGTTGTGAATTTTCCATAATTTGACACTTTATGACATTTTAGACCATATAAATTTTAATTTATATTTTGTAAATATTTTTGTGATTTTTAAACAATTTTATAATATGTTATTTTTATAAAATAACAATAGTGTCAATTTTGACACTATTCATTTATTTGAATTTAAATAAACTATATACAGAAGATATGTTAAAAATAAATTCTTTAATAGATTTATAAAATGTCATATGTATCTATAAAATTAGTGGATCACATTAAATAGTTCATATAATATTTAATTTAATATTTTTAAAACCAATTATTTGATATTTTAATTAATAAAATAACTTCAACATCACTATTATGTGATAATTAATGATAATTATTTAATCCCTAAAAATTCTAAATAAATTCATATGATGTAGATAATTTTATTAGATTTTTGGAGACTATTTATATATGATGTTTCATGAAGTTTATCACTAAGAAAAATAATTATACTTATAAGATTTAAGAGAGTGA
The DNA here is from genome assembly GCA_963277665.1 of Viscum album. Lineage (NCBI taxonomy): Eukaryota > Viridiplantae > Streptophyta > Magnoliopsida > Santalales > Viscaceae > Viscum > Viscum album. The sequence goes on along the minus strand of OY728147.1, from coordinate 1,507,373,703 downwards.
CATATTGTCACTTTCCTTGGTTTTAATAATAATTATATTATTTCATGGAACAAAGTCCATGAAATAAATATAGTCTGGACCTTAGGTGATATTGGTCGACCTTTATTCATCCAATAGGATTTTGGTAGGTGTTAGGGTAATTTTATAATCTTATATTTAACCTTAATTACCCAATTTACCATTAACAAAGGTAAATAAAATTTACATTAGTTACTATTCATAATACCCAAAAATAAAAAGTAGGCTATTAAAATAATTTGGACCCGCTGATTCCAAATATGGAATCCATTTTTCAAAATTCAAAACACATAATTTGCAGTAATTAATTTAAAATTAATCCCGTTGTTAAGAAAACGGGTTTTAGAAGTTAAAACATCACCAAAGATTGAAATGTTTTTATCTATGAATTCAATGTGAAATTAATGCTAGTGAAATACTTTATATTAAATGGTAAAAATATATTCTATTTATAATTTAAAACCATTCAATATTATAATTTAACCATATAAATTATCTCAATGAAAAATTTTGTTTTTAATTAAAAATTATCGTATTTTTACTATTCATCAAAATATTAAAGTTATCAGAAAAGTATCAAAAATTTATCCAAAGTAAATTTTTATATATTGATTCTAAAGAATAATTTTATTTTGTCAAATTGAACTTATAAAAATGTCAAAAACTATATTTAATGTGGGTGTGCCATCAAAAGGCAACAAAACTGCATTTTTTTTAAAATACTTATTTTACCCGAAAAATTTATTTTGTTCTCTTACCATGTTATAGAAAATGTGTAATATGAATAATAATGTTATAAAATTCAAAATTTATTTAATACTATTCATAACGGCTATTCCATAATATATCGTTGTTTATTGAAACCCGGTATTGCGTACTACACACGCTATCGAAGAAGGTCGTGATTGCGTGTAATGAAAACCAAGTCAGTATTGTGTGTTGTGAAAGATTCCTTTGGTTTTGCATATAACATAAGACATAAAAAAATATTTCTCATAAAATCTCAATGTGTTACAAGTATATACATATAGATACAAAAATCCATGGTGTCACTTTTCCGAATTGAATATGATTTTGGACACAGGGTTCAACTGTTGTCTCACATTTGTTTTCAATTCTTATCTGTTCAATTATTTCTTAGTTATGATGAGAATATTGATTTTTCAAGCACTTATAAAATTGAATTTTTAGGTTTATCATTGTGGTGTCTTACTGAGATTATTCATCACCCATTCAAATGAACCTTAGTGTATGTGTAGAACTTATGTCTATTTTTTAGGTAGAGCATAGTTGAATGGTGGATATGGATAAGGACTAGTGTTTCATGATTGAATATAGCTACTCTTGTGGGATACTCTAATCAAAATGCTATAGTTTCAATGTGTTTGGAGATTGGATTTGTGTTCTTTCTCAAAGTTTGTAGTAGATCCATGTACTTTTATTTCAGTTTCTTTTTTACTTCTGTATCTGTATGTTTTTCCTAATGGGTGAACAGTGTTGTTTTTATGGAATAGATGTTTGATATTTTATATTATTTCAATTTATTATTAAAAAATATTCTATTTAAATTTATTTACTGCTTATGAACTCTTTTTGTTTACTACTATATAGTATACTTATCTATTTCCATTTGTTTTATTACTCTGATATGAGGTCATAGTCACCCAGTTGTCAAACCATGGGACATCACAGCTAGTCTACAGAATCGATGATATAGGGAGGTGCGCTAGGGGCCTCATAACCAACACGATCAGGGTACAATATTATGGTCATCTGGGCCTGGGTGTTACAATGTTGTATCAGGGCTATTCTTTTTCTATTCATTACTATTTGGGATATGGTATACATGAATATTAACAATGTTTTAAAACCTATTTTGGATATCAAACAAGTGCATTGTGAACACTTTTTAATGTAATAATTCTTAGTTTCCAGGGTATAGGATTGTTATTCTGATTTTTGATGTTGTAGTTTTATATGATTTTGACCCTGGGTGACACATATGTTGTATGTATGATATGATTTATAGTGGATATCTTGTTCTTTTCCAATATCAAGTGGTCAGGGATGGATTTTTACTCTTGACTAAAAAAAGATAGAGGTGTCTCATGCATATTTTTTGGAATATAGAAATCACATCAAATAAGCCAACAAGTGTGAGATTTTATTAACGACTAAGGGAAATTCAATTGGACAAACTTACCTATACAATTCCTTCTAATGGAATGTTATGTGGATAGAATTTGAGGAATTTTTTTTGAGGTTTATAGATTAGTTCTCATGCATGGGAGGGGAAAAGACCCTATTAGGTCGATGTGGAATGTGATTCCCTTCTATTGTACCCCTTTTAGGGTGTTATTTTTCAGGTCATCATTATCTACCCAGATCATTGAGTATGATGTTGATAGGTACTAGGACACTTCAAGTGAGATAGGCATACATGGTTATTACTATATACAGATGTCTGGTGAGTTTCAATTCTATCTCTCTTCATCATTGGTATTGTGACCTTCTGAGATTAGTTCTTTATGAAGATACTCATTGAGGATCATGCCCTTGAAGGTTGTGTTTTATGTTTTGTTCCTTGTGGGTCATTGTGATCTTTACCTTCTTTAGAGAGGTTTTATATTTTGGCCAAGGTGGTAAGACCTTATGACCCAATTGTGAGACATTGTCTATCATGATATGTGGGAGACCTAGAGACCCTTAGTTTTGAATCAGACCCTTGTTGGTTTACATTCATCATTTTCAATGGTAGCCTATGTGATAGGTTTTCCTAAATTTATAGGTACCTTTTTAGATAGTGAAATTAGTTTTAGACTTTTTTGTGGTCGAGGCACAATATCTGCTCGAGTTTTGTGTTATATTCATGTTAAAGACTTATTCTTTTGAAAAACAATCTTGTGTGACTTGGTTTCAATACTAGATTTATAGGGTAGTATTGTTTGGGTGTCTATCTTGGCCGACCAATGTTTCCACTGGTACTAATGTTTTCAAAGCACAGGTAGATGTGCATAACTCAAACAACATCTTTTCATGGAATGTTGTGGAATAAATTCATGAAATTAGTGAGGTTATCAATTTTGAAGAGGATTTCCTAGGGTGATTTTGGACTCATTAAACTATTGGTTTGTGGATCATGTTAATCATATCCTTTTAATGGATGAATCATTGGAGTATGAGTCAGGTGATCAAGGTACACACTAGTTGAATGTGGTAAATTTTAAATCAGAATATATTTTATTGGTCAGGTGTGATTTGAGGACCAATGTTTTCAAAGACTTACCTGGTCAGAGTTTCACGGGAGTTGCGGTTCAGTGAAAAATGTCCCTCTATGGTATAGGTGACATACTTAATGAATCAGGTACTATAAGATGGTTGAATAGAGGATGAACTGTGATTAGTTATTGATATTATAGTGAGTATGGATCCAATATATCTTTACATGCCTTTTCTATAGAATCCTCCCTTTTTATTACATAACATTTCATTACATTTTACAAACAGAGGATCTTTAAAGTCTAGTGTCTTGGAAATCAGGAACATAAAACATGATAACAATATGAAACATTCTTCTAAACAACTTGTAAGGTTTATTCATTGTTCATCCTATGTTTATTATAGCATCTCATAACCTTGGAGCATACATCAAAGGAAAGGGTGAGAAGAAGGCCCAGTAAGGGAAACAAGAGAAGCATTTTACATGTGAACTTGAGATACATCAATAAAGTCATGATAAATACCTTTAAAGCATGAGAATGAGATCATGAGGCATATCATAATAAAAAAATGAGTTTCATAACTTGAATATATGGCTACAACATTTAACATAGACAATCATTTCTGTATCACCAATGTTCATCCCCAAAGTGTCATCAAAAAACTTACCAAGGTTATTCACCAAGGTATCGTGAAAATTGTAATCCCTCAAGATTACATAATTACCCAATGCATTGCAGTGATATCAGGGTGCACCCTTAAATTTGTCTTTATCATCATTTAAGCCACATATATCATCATCAAACATTTCATAAATAACCCATATAGCATAAAATAAATGGGTTTCATTTCATAATCATAACGTCTTAAAAACTGCTTTTAAGACATGATCTTTATGTTATTTTAACCCCACAGAAAAGGAAAGAGGGTTTCATGTATGTAAACCCATAATTAAAATAGAAAATTTTTATATAAATATGAATAAACCTGTATAATAAAGAGCTTTGAGTATTCACTTAATAAAATAAAATAATTTTAGAAAAAGAGAGTGACATTTTGAGACAAAAATTCTGCAGCATAACGGCTATGTTACAGGGTTTTAGAAAACATTGAAATGAGAGAGGACATGGGTTAAACACTCATAAATGATCCAAAAAACAGTATAGGAATAGAATATAAATTATATAAGAACATGGTGATGAAATTTGAAAGACATACCATATGAAATGAAAAACAAGGAAGGAAGAAAAAAATAAGATTTCCCTTATGAAAATACGGCAGCCTAACGGCGTCACTTAAAACTTCAAAAAATGAATTGATGAGATAAATTATGGTATCTCATAATATGAATATAAAATAACAGTATGATGGATATAGATATCATACCCCAAAATAATGAAAAGGAACTTGAAATACTTGACATGAAAATAGAACTAGAAAACGAGAAGGGTGAAAGAATCCCTTACAAAAATTCTGCAGCCTAACGACGCCACTTAAACATTCTTAAAATGAATTGATGAGAGCAAGAGGGGTATCTAATCATATGAAAATGAAATTTACAGTATTTATGAATATAAAAAAACATCCCAAACATAATAACATGGAGATTAAAATAAATTACATAAAGGAGAATACATGAAAAGAAAGAGAGAGGTAGGATCCCTTACCTTAAAACGTAACTCTTAAAACTCGATGGTTGGGACCTTGAGGGCTTGGGGGAACCTTGGGAGGACTACTTGGGAGGTAAAGAGGCCATAACTTTGTTGGGGAGGATTCATCAATGAAATTAATGAGGTAAAGGCTTGGTATTGATAGGATAAGTGAGGGGACAAAGCATTAATTGCCACGGGACACCTCATCGGTGGAATTGGAAAAACCATGGGCTTTCCCATGGTATTTTCCCATGGTATTTGCCACTTGGGACACCTTAATCCTATTATTACTATTCATAAGTCTACCAGAATTATTGAATAATTAATACATCCTTAATGATGTCATTAAACACCCGAAACTCAAAAACTGTATTTTCACTATTTACTGAAAATTTATCTTTTTCCGAAAAAACCCAAGATTTCAACTTAACCAAATATCGATGCTCTGATTTCAAAAATGAACTCTATTTTATGAAAATAATTTTCTAAATATTTTTAATTTAATTTTTAAATAAAAACACTATTCACTGAAAATTCAACTATTTCAGAAAAATCCCAAAAATCCACCTTACCAAAATATCAATGATCTGATTTCAAAAATGAACTCCATTTTATGAAAATAATTTTCTACATATTTTAAATATAATTTTTAAATAAAAAAACTATTCACCTAAAAAAAATAATACTTAAACAATAATTTCTGAAACTTTTATTTACTTATTTTATTGAATCACATTACTTAATCAAGGTTCCTAAATTTTATTAATACATTATTTAAGTGAGATTACAAATCCATTTGGTCACATTACTAATCCTAAGCGTAAAATCACTATTCATAAATTACTATTCATCAAAAATTATGTTGATCTTATTAGACTCTAAATTTTATACATAACAGAATTGCAGAAGACCATTTTTGGAAAATCATTACACATTTTTAATTATTTAAGGATTACATAAAAAATTTTAAAATATATTTTTTCTAAAATTAATCAATAATATGCATACTATATTTTTCCAGACATCTGAAAATTCACAAACATCATCATAAGAATAAATCACAATTTTTATTTAAATCAAAGGATTACACAAGCCAGTTACGGTCTCATTACATAACCCCTTATAACACCAGAAAATGACCTAAGAGTAAGGTGTGCTAGGGTGATAGAATCTTGGGGTGGCTCAGCCACCATTGCCTGAGTAGTGATTTCTATTAGCTTGAACTTCTTGCGAAAGTTATTATGTTCCAGCTTCACACAATGAAGTTCGGTTTGGGTTTGGTCCAGAGAAAAGCCCAAATGTGTTACATCCTTCCCGATTTCTGTCAGATGGGATTCGATCAGCCCGAGACTACTAGATGGGGCCATCAAATCTTCTTTCTATTTTAATTAATCAAGATTAATTAAATTTATATAAAATAAATGAAACATTTATTTTCCAATGGTCTTATTTTAATTATACTCATTTTATGAAATTAAATAGTTTTTTTGAGTATAAAATAAAATAACACAAAAAGTTAGGAAACAAGATTTATTCAAAATTTATAGTCGTTACATTCTTCCCCACTTAAGAAATTGTGTCCTAGGAATTTTAAAATTGGGCTAGGAAATTTCGTTGAAAGTCCCACATCAGAAAAGATTCAGTAATACTATTACTTTAAAATAATGAAAGGAAGTACAAAGGTCACCCGAGTTAACCCATACTAGGATTCCATATAGGAAAACATGGATATGGAAGAGAAAACAAAGAATCAAGTTTTGATGGAGAGTGATAGAAAACATAATTAGGAGAAAATTAACCACAAGAAGATCAAAAACTTAAGATGTGCTAAATGGTCTTTGATTTCTTATTAGGAAACATAAACCAATAATCCTTTTTGTTTTATGTTCCTTTTCATAATTTTTAGGAATTTATTTACTACATAGAATTGAAATATAAGGAAATATATTTACCTTCAAGTAGACTCTCATCCCTTAATAATTTTCCACCAATACTAATATTTTATCCAAACAATGATCATTCAAAAAGATTTGGTCTCATAAAAAACACAAGAATCATATTCTAGAGAATAACATAATCCACAAAAGAATAACTATATTTCTCATGTGTCTTTAGTCAAAAACTAAAACTAAAAAGGTTAGTACGAGATCATATAATCCCCAAAAAAAGGATGATCCTTTATGAAAAGAAATGTGACTATTAATCTCCAAAATTCAACAAAATTACCCAAAGTTACAGAAAGACCATTCAATATAAAACCATCCTTAAATATTCTTCAGAAAAATCCAAACTCAGATTGGAACCCAAAACTCAGAAGGATTTAATCACATAGTCTTCCCTAAAAAAATCTTAACATTTATTTCCAAATAACATCGACTACTGTTAAAGTCTCATACTAAATTGTAATTAACCTATACATATATTCTCTATGCTAGGTTCATCATTTTCTAGAAATAACCCAAATCAAAATATGTCCATAATAAATACATAAATTCTTACAAAAAAAATTCAACCATTCCCCCTCAATTTAAATCATGTAGTATCTTTGGCATATAGTACTCCAAAAGAGAAAATATCGTCCAAAATAACCTTTGTCATTTAATCACTAAATCCTTTTCCTATACAAAGGATATCCATTTTATATAAGTTTCCAAAATCATCTTATTCTTGATCCATAAAAATAGCTAGTGCATTAGTCTGAAGGGAATAACAACAAACTCAAAATGCCCATATCTTGATAGAAAGGTTGTTTTTGGAATATCATCATCCGTCACCCTCAATTGAAGATAACCAGAACAAAGATCAATCTTAGAAAAGAATTGAGCCCCACGAAGTTGGTCAAATAAGTCATCAATTCTTGGAAGAGAGTATTTGTTCTTCACTGTGATCCCATTCAGTTCCCTATAATCAATGCATTGCTGCATCGATCCATCTTTCTTCTTCACAAAGAGAACCGGTGCTCCACAAGGAGACACACTTAGTAGGATAAACCCATTCTCCAAAAGATCTTGGAGTTGTTTCATTAATTCTGTTATCTCTACATTTTCCGTCCTATAGGGGGTCTTTGACATCGGATGAGATCCAGGTACAAGTTCAATGGAGAACATTACGTCTGCTTCTGGGGGAGGTCCGGGTAACTCCTTAGGAAATACGTCAACATATTCCTAGACGATGGAGACATTTTATATAAGAATAAATCCTTCATGAGAGACTTATTTAATTTATGAATCGTATAAATCAGAAAGGATTTTATGTCTCAAAACTTCATGATTAGACAATAGCATTTTTTCTATAATTCCTTCATAATGATTCATAAAAAGCTTGCGATTAACCAAACATATCCCCCAGGAGTGTCATAACCAAGAGTGCAGTAAGGCCCGTTGTAGTGTACCAGTACTCGTTAGAGTCTAGCTCAAAGTGGTGTTTTCAGGTTTTACCCCTATGTACATCTGTGCTAGATCCACCTCTACCTGCTTGTATCCATACAGGGATGTATTTTCTTGATAAACCACTTACTCAATACTCACCAAAATACCAGGAATATTTTCTATATTTAAACATTTTTATAGGGTTCTTCCTAAAGTTTTAATATCCAAATTTCAATATATAACTAAACTATCCTTTGATACCAACTATAGCATCCCGCCTTTTTATTATATAACATTTCATTAAATTTTACAAACATAGGATCTTTAAAGGCTAGTGTCTTGGAAATAAGAAACATAAAACATGATAACAACATGAAACATTATTCCAAACCACTTGAAAGGATTATTCATTATTCATCCTAAGTTAATTAAAACATCTCATAACCTATGAGCATACATCAAAGGAAAGGGTGAGTAGAAGGCCCATTAAGGGAAACAAGAGAAACATTTTACATGTGAACTTGAGATGCATCAATAAAGTCATGATAAATAAAATTAAGGAATGAGAAAGAGATAATGAGGCATATCATAATAAAAATAACATGCTTCATAAATTTAAGATGTGGATAAAACATTTAATAGGGACAATAATTTCCATATCACCAAGGTCCATCCCCAAGGTGTCATTAAAAAAATTACCAAGGTTATTCACCAAGGTGTCATTAAAATTGTAATCCCTATAGATTACATCATTACCCAATTCATTGGAGTGCTATCAAGGCGCATCCTTAAATTTTTATTTATCATCATGTGATCCACATATATCATCATCAAAAATATCATAAATAACCCATATAGAATAAAAGAAATGGGTTTCATTTCATAGTCATAATGCTTCAAAAACTTCTTTTAAGACATGATCTTTTTGTCATTTTAAACCCACAGAAAAGGAAAGTGGGTTTCATGTATGTAAATCCCAGAATTAAAATAGTAAATTTTGATATACATGTGAATACCCCTGTAGAAGAAATCTCTTTGAGTATTCACTTAATAAAATAAAAGAATTTGAGAAAAAGTGAGATACATTTTGAGACAAAAATTCTGCAGCATAACAGCTATGTTACAGGGTTTTATAAAACATTGAAATGAGAGGGGACATAGGTTAACCACTAATAAATGATCCAAAAAACAGTAGAGGGATAGAATATAAAGGATATAAGAACATAGTAATGAAATTTTAAGGACATACCATATGAAATTAAAAACATGGAAGGAAGACAAAAATAATATTTCCTTTATGAAAATTCGGCAGCCTAACAAAGTCACTTAAAACATCAAAAAATGAATTGATGATATAAATTAGGGTATCTCATAATTTGAACATAAAATAAAAGTATGATGGATATAGATATCATACACCATCATAATAAAAAGTAACTTGATATAATTTACATGAAAATAGAACTAGAAAATGAGAAGGGTGAAAGAATCCCTTACAAAAATTCGGCAACCTAACAGCGCCACTTAAACATTCCTAAAATGAATTGATGGGAGAAAGAGGGGGTCTCTAATCATATGAACATCAAAATGAAATTATTATGAATATAAAATAACATCCCAAACATAAGAACATGGAGATTAAAATAAATGACATGAAGGAGAATACATGAAAAGAAAGAGAGAGGTAGGATCCCTTACCTTAAAACGTAACTCTTTAAACTCGAAGGATGGGACCATGAGGGCTTGGGGGCACCTTGGGAGGACTCCTTGGGAGATAAATATATCATAACTTCGTTGGGGATGATTTTTAAATGAAACTAATGAGAGAAAGGATTGGTATTTATAGGAGAAGTGAGGGGACAAAGCATCAATTGTCAAGGGACACCTCATCGGTGGTATTGGAAAAACCATAGGCTTTCCCATGGTATTGGCCCATGGTTTTAGCCACTGGGGAAAGCTCATAACTTATCTTACTATTCATTAGTCTACCAGAATTATTGAATAATTAATACATCCTTAAGGATGTCATTAAACACCAGAAACTCAAAAACTATATTTTCACTATTCACTGAAAATTTAACTTTCTCAGAAAAAACCCAAAATTTCACCTTAACCAAATATTAATTCTCTTATTTAAAAAATGAAATCTATTTTATGAAAATAATTTTATAAATATTTTCAATTTAATTTTTAAATAAAAACACTATTCCCTGAAAATTCAACTGTTTTAGAAAAATCGTAAAAATTCACCTTACCCAATTATCAATGCTCTAATTTCAGAAATGAACTCCATTTTATGAAAAAAAAATTCTAAATATTTTTAATTTAATTTTTAAATAAAGAAACATTATTAAACTAAAAATAATAATACTTAACCAATAATTTCGTAAACTGTTATTTACCTATTTTATTGAATCACATTACTTAATCAAGGTGCCTAAATTTTATTAATACTTTATTTATGTGAGATTCCTAATCCATTTGGTCACATTACTAATCCTAAGCATAAAATCTCTATTCATAAATTACTATTCATCAAAAATTAAGTTGATCTTATTAGACTCTAAATTTCAGACTGAACACAACTTCAGAAGACCATTTTTTGAAAATCATTACACATTTTTAATTATTTAAGGTTTAAATAAACATTTTTAAAATATATTTTTTCTAAAATTAATCAATAATATGCATACTATATTTATCTGGACATTTGAAAATTCAAAAACATCAACATAAGAAGAAATCACAATTTTTATTTAAATCAATGGATTACACAAGGTAGTTACAGTCCCATTACATAACCCTTTATAACACCAGCATAGGACCTAAGAGTAAGGTGTTCTAGGGTGATAGAATCTTGGGGCGGCTCGGCCAACATTGCCTAAGTAGTGATTTCTATCAGCTTGAAATTCTTGTGAAGGCGATTCTGTTCCAACTTCACACGATGAAGTTCGGCTTGGGTTTGGTCCAGAGGAAAGCCCAAAGGTGCTACCTCCTTCCTAAGTTTTGTCAGATGGGCTTCGATCGGCCCGTGACTACTGGATGGGGCCATCGAATCTTCTTTATATATTAATTAATCAATATCACTTGAATTTATAGAAAATAAATTCAATATTTATTTTCCAACAGTCTTCTTTTAATTATACTCATTTTATTAAATGAATAATTTTGTTGAGTATAAAATAAAATAATACAAAAAGTTAGGAAACAATATTTATTCAAAATTTTGTGTCGTTACATTTTCGATGAAATATTATTGTACTCATTGTTGAAGATAATAATGTTCTATCTTGACTTCATATTGAGTATGTTGAGAGAGCATCAGCCTTATGTCGAGATTCTTTTTTTAAAATATTCTTCCTAGGTTGATAATGGAAACCTTTTTAGGATTCACTCAAGAAGTGGTATATGGTAATCCATAAGGTGGGGAGTGTAACATTAGTTGTTTTATGGTAGTGAACCTTATTTTCATTTTAAATTTGTAATTTTCTGTTAGTTGTTTATCCTAGAGTTTGGTCATGATAGGACGATAAGGATATTCCTATGGTGGGGAGTACCAGACCCATTATAGTTATATGTCTCTCATTTAGGATACAATTCTGTATTTAATGAGTTTGGTCATTACAAATTCTATATATCATTATTGTGAATATGCTCAGTTTCTGATCAAAGATTCTAGTCTTACCATGACGTTTCTTGGGGACGATAAGGTTTATGGTGGGGAGATTATACAATAACACATTTTTCTGAACTTGAGTTTTGATCAAACATTTTAATTCTTTCTTTCAGTTGTTTATAAGGGATAAAATGGTCTCATATTCCTAGAAGATGATCTTTGATATATTTTTGACCACTTTTGGACACAAAATCGGGGTTTTACCCTATGATTGATGTTTGTAAGATTCCAAAGTCATTCGAATTTTAGTTAAATGATTGATATTTAATATTTAATACATTAAACATTAATTTACAAGAATAGGTTCATTCAGTCATATATTTCGAATAGGTAATTGGATTTTAATTTTTTCCATACCATTTAGTATGGAATGTTGATCTTATTTAGGTGAGTCATAAACTCAAGTTGGGCACTGAGGTTGGTTCAGGCCCTTTTTTTCATTTTCATTTCCTTTTCCTCTTGTTCTTTTATTTTATTTCATTCCTCCTCCTGGATTCTCATGGACTCCCCCTATGGGTTCCATTTTAATGTGATAAGGAGAAATGAGGGAGAGGGAGATAGAGGGAAATAGTTTAGTGAATAAAGGTACCACCATAGAGCATGGGACGCACCAAATCAACGTACAACAACTGTGTACAACAAAAACGGGTTATGTTTCACTAAATTCCACTCAAAGGTTGGTTGTTTTTAATATTATTTCATAAAAACCCATATATTTTTTCTATATTCATGTTTTAATCCCCTTATATTATTTGTTAAGACCCCCTTGTGGTCTGATCTGTTGTTTTTGGGGAGCAAATAGGGGTTTCATGTGTTTCAGAGGGTTTCTGTTTGAGAAAACCCATCTACGTGATGTGTAGTTCAGGGAACACATGTTGTGTGTTATTTCGATTTAGCAAAGAATATATTTTGTAAGAACATTTTGTTTATGGTTACTACACATATAGTACCCATCATAAATTCTTTTGTATGGAGCACATGTCCTGTGAAGTACATGGCCAACCCCCATGTGGGTAACTTTCCTTATAAAGGCACACGACCCGACCAAATACATGGCCTGGACAATAGAGGGACAAGTTCAGGTACCCATAGTAGGGTTCACATCATGTAGCCATCTTACTTGACATGTAAATGGGTGTTTACACACAAATTCTGGACATAGTGTATTCCTATGTGGGTCTTCAGGAGTACACATCATAAGCTCATGGAGACATGTCATGCACTGTACCTTTTTCATCCCGTTTTGGGTTTTTGATGTATTTTTTCCCCAAAGTCATAATTAGACCAAATATTAGTCAATTATACAAAAAATTCCTTGTATATCATGATGTTTAACCCTTTTATGTGCTTTAGGGACTCTTGGGAGTCATTTCAATATTTTATCTAAATGGGGAGGTTGTACCACTAGTAATCAAATTTATTTTTCTCTTGAGAGAGATACACTTAATTTGAGATGATCCATGAGCTCTCTCTCTAGAACATTTATTTCATATCTCATACCTTGAGGAAGAATTCTTTTTGAGATGTTCCCTTCTTGGCTAAGATGATGAGAAACTATTTGTTCAAGGGATCCCTTATAGGATTCCACTATTTGTGTTTTGACCTAAATAATCTCATGTAGGGGTCCTCTATCTTATTATTGCTTACAAGGATCCCCTATGGGATTCCTTTTCTTAATGTACTATATAATCCCTTTTAGTACCCATTAACATGTATTCTTTTTTTAGGATCTCATGTAGGATGCGTCTTCCTTCTTATTCGGTTATAGAGGGTCCCTTGTGGGATGCCTTCAACAATGTGTTATTTGAAGGATCCCATTTAGGATGCCTCAGTCTTTCTTACCATTTCAGGATCTTATATAGAATTCAACCCTTTACATTTTATGATAAGTATCACTAGTAGGATACCTTTTCATGTGTGTAGATTCAAGGATCCCGAGTTGGATTCGTCTGAGTTTTTGACTTAAGGGACTGAGTGGGTGCCCTATTATTTGATTTACCCTAAGAAAGTACATTGATTTTTGAGTATAGATGGTAATGAGTTTATCCTAATAACTCATTCTGAATTTTTAATCCCATGTGGTTAGGGTAGTGGTGTTTTGTTTATGCATTCATCAATCCTAACTCTTTTGTTTATATATTTACTTGTTTACTACTGAAGAAATGATAATTACGGGAGGAGCATCCTAGTTGGTGGATGTTGATCCTAATTCATAGTATCTTTCTTTCTCTTTGGGATGATCAGACATGCTTTCCTAGAATTAGAATTCTGAGAAATGTTATATACATATTTACTTATATACCCAACGGTACTACCTAATACCAATTTGATATTCCTTTATTAATTCAAATGTAAGTATTATTTGGATTTTGGGATGTGTTTTCTATTAGCTACAGGATGAGCATATGACTATGAAAAACATGCATGGCATCCCGATTAATGATATTGATGGATTATTACACTCTCCTAAGTGATGGGGATGATTCTTCTATCCTCGATTTGATATGTGATGAGGATGATTATCCTCTCCTCAGTCTGATGATACTCAAGGATGGTTACACTCTCCTCGGGGAAAGGAATGATTATTGTCTCCCTATTTAATTACTAAATCATGGTGTTGGACATAGAATTCCACATTTTTGACATATACATGTGGATGATTATGCTCTTTCATGCGACAAGGATGATTATTCTCTCCCTAGTTGATTTCCAAATCATGGTGGTGTACATGGAAATCATCAAAATTGATGTGACTTATACTCGATGGATGATAACACTCTCATCGAGTGATGCCTAGTATTGTCCCTAAGTTCGGGTGGATGCACAAGTGATACATTTATTGTGAATGGATATCAATCATGTACAAAGGTGTAACAGCCCGATATTTTATGAAAAATATTCTTTTTAATTTTATTAATGTCTTTTGTTGTACGCTACACCAAAAGGAGCTTGCACAACACGCATCCTTGACTTGACTTGCATTACACGCAATCGCGACCTTCCTCGATAGCGTGTGTAGTACGCAATACTGAGTTTCACTAAACAACGATATGCTATTAAAATATTATTATAACTAGCCGTTATGAATAGTAATAACCACCTTTTAAAATTTTAGAAATTTTAGCTCTCAAAATGGACTTCATTTTTGGATTCGGAGTATCGAATTTAGCCTACGGTGAAATTTTGGTAGATTTTTGATAACATTCATATTCTAATGAATAGTGAAAATTACTAAATTATAATTAAAAACAACTTTTTTAATCAAAATAATTAATAGTGATAAATTATTAATTTGAGTTGTTGTAAATTATATTTAGAATATATTTTTACAATTTAATACAATTTTGGTCATTGGATGTAATTTCACATTTAAACCAGACATAAACAAGTGTCAATCTTTTGATAGATATTGTTTCTTAAAAACACGCTATTTGTTTTAACAGCGGGATTTAATTATAAAATTAATTAATGCAACTTCTATGTTACGAATTTGGTAAAATAGACTTCATTTTTGAATTCGGAATATGAAATATATCTTAGGATGAAATTTTGGCATTGTTCTGAAAAACATCAATTTTTTATGAATAGTGAAACTACTAAGTGGTAGGTTAAAAACTGAATTTTGCATAAAACATAATTTTACCGCTTCTGTGAATGGAATTTCAAAAATCCGAAAGACACGGTTAATATCAAGGACTAAAATGTGGTTCAATGAGATGAAAATAATTTTTGGTGAATAGTAACTTTTTACTTTTTTTTACCACGGTTAATAGTAAATAGGGTAACTAATGGTAAATATGATATTACTATTACCCTAACACATGTCCTAATTCTATTGGATAAGTTTAATTCGACCAAAAACAACCTTATGAATATAATATGAACATTTAGGTCCACTTGGATTAGATTATGACATTTAATATTATTTTATTTAATGAATAGTTAAAATAGTTAAAATCAAAGTTTAATAACTAAAACATTTTTAATATGGGGTTATAAATAAGATAAATTCGACTATAAATATTCATTACAAAGCTAAAAAGATTTCCTACATAATGATATTTTATTTATAATTTTTAGACTTTAAATTAATTAATTTATATATGACACAACGATGATGCAGTAATTACCCTTTTAAGGAAATATTAACATAATTGATGTTATAAATGCTCAAATGAATGTAATTTGAGACTTTTTATGAATTCCACTAATTTTCTAGGTTACTATGATATATTAGTGTTGATTTAATAAACTTGGTTCGAACATATAATTCTGTTATGACTTTCACAAAAATCATATATCAAATAGTGTCAAAATTGACACAAAATAGTTTTTAAATAAAATATTATATTATTAATTGTTATTTTATTCCTAATAATCTAAGGTTCGGCCAAATGACATAGATAAGGATATATATATTAATAATAAACCATTTGGGGTTCGTTTGGCATGTTATAGTTAGTGTATTAACCATATAGTGAAAGAAAACAAAAAGACACGGTAAAAGTTAAATTATTTAACTTGGAGTTTAATCTAATTGATCAGGTTAAAATAATACCCTAAACATGTCTAAATCCTATTGGTTGATAGGATTTCGACCCATCCCCACTTTACCTTCGAAATAAGACCCTTTGGAACCATTATAAACCGATTTTGACTTTAATATAAAATAATATTTTGAGATATTCCTAAGGTGCCCCTCTCCTCCCTTATAAAAGGACACCTCCTCCCCCTCCTCCTCACACCAGTTTGAGCACTCAAGCTCGGCCAAACCCTGACAAAATCTCTTCTCCACTTCCCTAGAAACATCCTAGATGTTCTGGTCTTCCTCAAAGACCAATTTATTGCCCTAAGAGGATGTCTCAAAGAGGCGCTTCAAAGAAGAGGTAATTACCGTTACCAATTCTTTCATCTTTATTTCTTCTTCCACTTCTTCTTCTTAGGTTGTTTCATTATGAATTAATAACATCATTATCACTCATATACTGATATGTTATTATAAGTATGAAACAACCCTATTTCACCATCTATCCATCCTACGGAAAAATGAAATCGCTGCGCGTGCGTACGTACGGAATACCGTCTCCACACCGTGGTGTAATCTATTTTCCGTCACCACCTTAATTGGATGGGTATAAAGGTGTAATGAGTAACTATATATGATTATTATAAAGTTATATTGATACTGAAATAGTATACATACACTTCAACACAATTCCACGACCATGGGAACGATATCATCGCTCGTGCGTACGTACGGACTACCGTCTCCACGACGCGATGTGATTCATTCTCCATGTTAACCATTTAAGAATGATTACAAAGTATATATAAGAAATAATAATGAAATATATGACATTATAAAGCTACTAGATTTATGTATATATATATATGTATGTCATCTACTTACTTCCATTCAAGACAATAAGGAAAGGAAAACAGCGTTCATGCGTACGTACGGACTACCGTCTCCATGAACGGTGTTTTTCATTTCATTTATCTATCTATTATATATATATATATATATACTGAATATATATGATATATAGATCATATTTTATATTCTGGAAGTAAGTAAATCATGATATAATTAATAATAATGTCAAGAACAACAAGTCAAAACACCTACGATAAATGAAACGATTTTACCCAAAACGCTTCTTTAACATGGAATTTACAAAAGAACGGGTAATATAAAGTCATAAGTGAACCATATATGATATCATAACAATGAATATGATTCTGGAATAAGTCAATAACATGATTTAAATCATTATACAGGAGGTTCGGACACTTACAAAGCAAATCGGACCTAAGGTAAGGGAAATATCACAATCTCATTTTTATCCGAGATTGTTTATACATTGAAATTTACTGGGGTGTATTTTATCATCCACATCCATGTTCCCTAAATATGTAATATTACAATATTTTATAGTTTAAATCCAATTTTACCCTTTGGTGAGTTTTTAGTAAAGAATATGAAAGGAATCTTTTGTCGTTTTTCTCGTACGAGGTACTTTTTGACTTTTCCGACAAAAGTACGAAGAATGTTTTTCTTAACTTATACGGCATGAATGGATTTTTAAAAAATTATTTCCAAGAAGCTTCCTTTACAAGTTTTCAAGTTTATTTTTAATCAACATCTTTTAGTTTAAAATTGTATGACATGTTAAGAAAGGAAAAGTTTTTTTGAAGTAGAAAGGATATTTTCCTCAAGAATGGAGTTCAAATGTTTTATCAAAATTATTTTCCATCTAAGATAATATAGGGTTTTGTTTTTATCCCTATTATTACACTGATTTGATTATGTTTTGAGGAAATTATTTTTATGAAGTCATTTACCTTATATGATTTGTTTTATGATGTCATGATGTTTCAAGAATCCCATTTTTGTTACATGTGTTATGCGATGATGTATGATTTATGATTATGTGGCACACATAAGAAAGGATTAATTATAAGATGGGTGGGACCTATATCTCCCTCAAATTAATTGGGTAAATATTTCATATCTCATGAGATAGACATGGCTGAAATGGTAGGTTATACCGGTTCAGTGAAATAGGACTGAAACGAGGGTTACTCGATTCAGAAAGGGACTTTGTCCACTAAGATAGTCTTGGAAATGAGTCTTGACTAACAAGAAATGATTCTCTATGATTATGTGTGTATGCCACAAAGTTTCATTTTTTTATGTTATGATTATTGGGATTTCATTTCACTACTATGATTTATCCCATGTTATGAAATTATGCTCTCTTTTGCAGGTTAAGATTTCCAAAAGTTATGTTCTTATGAATATGTTGTGATTGATTTTTATTTTTTTTACCCTTACTGAGCATTTGAGCTCACCCTTTTATGTTTTCTTTTCCCCGGGATATAAAGAATGGTTTTAGGTAAAAAAAGGGAAGATCTTTATGGGAGATATTGAAGATCTTTCACCACGATTAGAAGATTACGTTTCGAGTTTCCAAAGACACTAAACTATTACGATCCTTGTGTGTGTGTTTTTGTTATGTATTAAGTATTCCAAAAAAGTAATGTAATGTTCATGTACGTTAAGCTTCAGGTCTCTACAGTTGGTATCAGAGGCAAAGGAGGTAGGAATGTATCCGATTCTTGGGAACTCTCACATGTGAGCGTTGGACGAAGCATTGCTCTCCGCCCAAGGGCTTCATGAGGAAATGGCTGCCACTGGGGATGGTGGTGTGTCCCGCCCAGGGGGTGTAGCCACCCATGGAGTTCCCTGATAGGTATCAATTATAGTCCACTAGAAGTAATTCTAGACTATCATAGTTGGTATCAGAGGAAAGGTTTAGTCAACCTTTGGAAACTAGGATGCGAAAACGTTAGTGAGATCCCTAGAGATATTTCTACGGTATGTCTAGGGATGTCCCTAAGGTTAAGTATATGTATGGGTTATAGTACTAGAACTACGCTAACGATCATATAATTAAACCTAAGATTTTAGATATTGAAGGTACTCCCCCTTTATTATGTTGTTTTCCCTAGCATGATTTTTGCCTCTCACACTATTCTTTTTGGGTTTTAGACGATGGCTGGAACCCGAAGGAATCGTGTTGATCAATGCAATGGAAAATGCAATGATTGTCCTCCTGAACAAACAAATGTTATGGGATATGGAGTGCAAAATCTTATTGCTATACTTACACAAGCTATGAATCATTCTGGACTTCCAAATGAGCAGAGAAGGGAACAATATTCTATTGAGTCCTTCATGAGGAAACGTCCACCTTCTTTCAGTGGGTCTTCTGATCCACTTGTTGTTGAACAATGGCTCAGTACCACTGAAAAGATATTTTCAGTTCTTCAATGTTCTGAACATGATAAAGTCATCTTAGCAGTATATCGTTTGGAAGGTGAAGCTGATCAATGGTGGAATCTTATCAAGAATACAAGGCAAAGAGATGAAATTGAGTCCATGGAATGGGACGAGTTCAAGAACTTATTTTTCAATAAGTACTTCCCTCGTATTCTTCGAACAAAGATGGAGACGGAGTTTCTTGAACTAAAGCAAAAGGATGATGAATCTGTTGGTATATACGAAGCGAATTTTACAAGACTTGCAAGGTATGCATCTGGCATTATCATCTAACCTGAAAGTAAAGTTGATCGATTTTTCAGTAGCTTAAAACCAAGTCTTCGAAGGGCATTAGCTATAAGAGACTTCAGTAGTTATGAAGAAATTGTACGTTGTGCTATCAAGGTAGAAATGGAAGTTGTTGTTACATATCCATCTCATGGTTCTGACAAGAAACGAAAGAAGGAGTTCAAGGAGAAATCTCAGAATAATGGTGAAAAGAAGATGAATGTTTCCTTATGCACAAGGTGTGGAAAGAAGCATGGTGGAGATTGTCTTAAAGGGACTAGAAAATGTTTTAAGTGTGGAAAAGAAGGTCATCGAGCAGCTGAGTGTCGAAGTAATGGAAAAAGGTTTTCTAATGATGTGAATAAAGAAAACACTACAGAGAACGCACTACCAACACTTCAATGCTTCAAGTGAAAGGAAATGGGGCATTATGGTAATAAATGCCCTAATCCAAGGGTTAGTGATGATCAACATGAGAAACCACTGAAGGCAAAGGACAAAGGGAAGTCACATGCAATCACTATTGGTGATGTTGAATATGACAACGATGTGGTGGAATGATTAAGTGTTTATGTAATGGGATTCCAAAATAATATTGTATCATGGAGTATTGGAATATTTATGTATTGGTCTAATGTGGTATTCAAAGTGATTGAGATATTTTTGGAAATATAATGATATGCGCATAATAAAGGGAAAATGAGAAAATGAAATGTTTAACAGTATCCATGAGCTCATGATTGATATAAGGACTAAGTGATATCATGGTTTGAGTATATAGAATTTTGAGGATTTTGGTATGTGGAAAGTGTTAAATTTTAACTGCATTCATGTTTTCACTAAGGTATTCAAGAGAATACATGATTAAGGACTTTGAATGTTTGTAATATAACCAACAAAACATATCTTATGATATATGGGGATCAGCGATGGTATTAAATCTCTGGTAATCGTTTTCACTATGTTATGAGAGTGGACTGCAGTATTATGGATAATCCTAAAGATTGAAATGGATTATGTTGGACATAAGTGAGTATTGTTTAAGGATAGAAGTTTTCTTTCGATATTATTGATGGGATGTTATAGTAATGTAGTTTTAGAAAAAAAAGGGACAACCTGTAGGACGGGCGACAGCCCATCATGTCGGACAAGGCTGTAGGAATCGAACCCACAACCGAAGTGCGACTGTCCTTTATCGCCTACCACTGACCTACAGGAAGTCCCTATTTATTAGAAACTAGTTTTATTATATTATGAAGTATGATATATGAAGTATAAAGTCCATTTTAGGAACCATATTTGATTAATCTCACTATAGATCGACTTATGCATATAATTTTTGCTATCCTTTTGTTTGAGACAGATGGAATGACCCTTCATTCTATCACATGATCTGCTAAAACTTCACAAATAACAAATTCAACTTCATTTATTTAAGAGATGAAGTGGAAATTGTTAAAGGCACGAACAATAGTGAGATTGTACCAAATTAATGTAAGTATTTATTCTAATTCTTTAACTTTAGGGAAATGATCTTGAAAACCAAAAATGTTGTCCTAGTGATCTTATATCTGATGAATCAGATGGTACCTTAGATCGTCACAAATTTATGCCTTTGTGATTGCTGGATTTTCCATAGCCATGTTCTCTACCACTCTCCATCAGAACATGATGGTTAGATTTCTCTTCCATATCCATATTTTCACCTATGTGGAAACCCAGTGATTAGTTTATTTGGGTAACCGTTACGTTTCATACTTTTGTTTTTAAAGATTGGTTTTGATATTCCTTTTTATGATGTGGGTTTCTATTAAAGAAACTTTCGAATAGTAAACCATTTATAACCCCGATGAATTTCAAGGGCGAAATTCATTTTAAGGGGGGTAGAATGTAACAGCCCTTTATTTTATGAAAAATATTCTTTTTAATTTTATTAATGTCTTGTGTTTTACGCTACACCAAAAGGATCTTGCACAACACGCATCCTTGACTTGACTTGCATTACACGCAATCGCGACCTTCCTCGATAGCGTGTGTAGTACGCAATACCGAGTTTCACTAAACAACGATATGCTATTAAAATATTATTATAACTAGCCGTTATGAATAGTAATAACCACCTTTTAAAATTTTAGAAATTTTAGCTCTCAAAATGGACTTCATTGGATGTAATTTCACATTTAAACCAGACATAAACAAGTGTCAATCTTTTGATAGATATTGTTTCTTAAAAACACGCTATTTGTTTTAACCGCAGGATTTAATTATAAAATTAATTAACGCAACTTCTATGTTATGAATTTGGTAAAATAGACTTCATTTTTTAATTCGGAATATGAAATATAGATTAGGATGAAATTTTGGCATTGTTCTGAAAAACATCAATTTTTGATGAATAGTGAAACTACTAAGTGGTAGGTTAAAAACTGAATTTTGCATAAAAATTAATTTTACCGCTTCTATGAATGGAATTTCAAAAATCCGACAGACACGGTTACTATCAAGGACTAAAATGTGGTTCAATGAGATGAAAATAATTTTTGGTGAATAGTAAGTTTTTACTTTTTTTTACCACGGTTAATAGTAAATAGGGTAACTAATGGTAAATATGATATTACTATTACACTAACACATGTCCTAATTCTATTGGATAAGTTTAATTCGACCAAAAACAACCTTATGAATAAAATATGAACATTTAGGTCCACTTGGATTAGATTATGACATTTAATATTATTTTATTTAATGAATAGTTAAAATAGTTAAAATCAAAGTTTAATAACTAAAACATTTTTAATATGGGGTTATACATAAGATAAATTCGACTATAAATATTCATTACAAAGCTAAAGCTATTTCCTACATAATGATATTTTATTTATAATTTTTATACTTTAAATAAATTAATTTATATATGACACAACGATGATGCAGTAATTACCCTTTTAAAGAAATATTAACATAATTGATGTTATAAATGCTCAAATGAATGTAATTTTAGACTTTTTATGAATTTCACTAATTTTCTAGGTGACTATGATATATTAGTGTTGATTTAATCAACTTGTTTCGAACATATAATTCTGTTATGACTTTCACAAAAATCATATATCAAATAGTGTCAAAATTGACACAAAATAGTTTTTAAATCAAATATTATATTATTAATTGTTATTTTATTCCTAAAAATCTAAGGTTCGGCCAAATGACTTAGATAAGGATATATATATTAATAATAAACAATTTGGGGTTCTTTTGGCATGTTATAGTAAGTGTATTAACCATATAGTGAAAGCAAACAAAAAGACACGGTAAAAGTTAAATTATTTAACTTAGAGTTAAATCTAATTGATAAGGTTAAAATAATACCCTAAACATGTATAAATCCTATTGGTTGATAGGATTTAGACCCATCCCCACTTTAACTTCGAAATAATACCCTTTGGAACCATTATAAACCGATTTTGACTTTAATATAAAATAATATTTTGAGATATTCCTAAGGTGCCCCTCTCCTCCCTTATAAAAGGACACCTCCTCCCCCTCCTCCTCACACCAATTTGAGCACTCAAGCTCGGCCAACCCCTGCCAAAATCTCTTCTCCACTTCCCTAGAAACATCCTAGAGGTTCTGGTCTTCCTCAAAGTCCAATTTTAGTGCCCTAAGAGGATGTCTCAAAGAGGCGCTTCAAAGAAGAGGTAATTACCGTTACCAATTCTTTCATCTTTATTTCTTCTTCAACTTCTTCTTCTTAGGTTGTTTAATTATGAAGTAATAACATCAGTATCACTCATCTACTGATATGTTATTATAAGTATGAAACAACCCTATTTCACCATCTATCCATCCTACGGAAAAATGAAATCACCGCGCGTGCGTACGTACGGAATACCGTCTCCACGCCGTGGTGTAATCTATTTTCTGCCACCACCTTAATTGGATGGGTATAAAGGTGTAATGAGTAACTATATATGATTATTATAAAGTTATATTGATACTGAAATAGTATACATACACTTGAACACAATTCCACGACCATGGGAACGATATCATCGCTCGTGCGTACGTACGGACTACCGTCTCCACGACGCGATGAGATTCATTCTCCATGTTAACCATTTAAGAATGATTACAAAGTATATATAAGAAATAATAATGAAATATATGACATTATAAAGCTACTGGATTTATGTATATATATATATGTATGTCATCTACTTACTTCCATTCAAGACAATAAGGAAAGGAAAACAGCGTTCATGCATACGTACGGACTACCGTCTCCATGAATGGTGTTTTTCATTTCATTTATCTATCTATTATATATATATATATATATACTGAATATATATGATATATAAATCATATTTTATATTCTGGAAGTAAGTAAATCATGATATAAGTAATAATAATGTCAAGAACAACAAGTCAAAACACCTACGATAAATGAAACGATTTTACCCAAAACGCTTCTTTAACATGGAATTTACAAAAGAACTGGTAATATAAAGTCATAAGTGAACCATATATGATATCATAACAATGAATATGATTCTGGAATAAGTCAATAACATGATTTAAATCATTATACAGGAGGTTCGGACACTTATGAAGAAAATCGGACCTAAGGTAAGGGAAATATCACAATCTCATTTTTATCCGAGATTGTTTATACATTGAAATTTACTGGGGTGTATTTTATAATCCACATCCATGTTCCCTCAATATGTAATATTACAATAGTTTATAGTTTAAATCCAATTTTACCCTTCGGTGAGTTTTTAGTAAAGAATATGAAAGGAATCTTTTGTCGTTTTTCTCGTACGAGGTACTTTTTGACTTTTCCGACAAAAGTACGAAGAATGTTTTTCTTAACTTATACGGCATGAATGGATTTTTAAAACATTATTTCCAAGAAGCTTCATTTACAAGTTTTCAAGTTTATTTTTAATCAACTTCTTTTAGTTTAAAATTGTATGACATGTTAAGAATGGAAAAGTTTTTTTGAAGTAGAAAGGATATTTTCCTCAAGAATGGAGTTCAAATGTTTTATCAAAATTATTTTCCATCTAAGATAATATAGGGTTCTGTTTTTATCCCTATTATTACACAGATTTGATTATGTTTTGAGGAAATTATTTTTATGAAGTCATTTACCTTATATGATTTGTTTTATGATGTCATGATGTTTCAAGAATCCCATTTTTGTTACATGTGTTATGCGATGATGTATGATTTATGATTATGTGGCACACATAAGAAAGGATTCATTATAAGATGGGTGGGACCTATATCTCCCTCCAATGCATTGGGTAAAGATTTCATATCTCATGAGATAGACATGGCTGAAATGGTAGGTTATACCGGTTTAGTGAAACAGGACTGAAACGAGGGTTACTCGATTCAGAAAGGGACTTTGTCCACTAAGATAGTCTTGGAAATGAGTCTTGACTAACAAGAAATGATTTTATATGATTATGTGTGTATGCCACAAAGTTTCATTTTTTAAGTTATGATTATTGGGATTTCATTTCACTACTATGATTTATCCCATGTTATGAAATTATGCTCTCTTTTGCAGGTTAAGATTTCCAAAAGTTATGTTCTTATGAATATGTTGTGATTGATTTTTATTTTGTTTACCCTTACTGAGAATTTGAGCTCACCCTTTTATGTTTTCTTTTCCCCAGGATATAAAGAAAGGTTTTAGGTAAAAAAAAGGGAAGATATTTATGGGAGATATTGATGATCTTTCACCATGATTAGAAGATTACGTTCCGAGTTTCCAAAGACACTAAACTATTACGATCCTTGTGTGTGTGTTTTTGTTATGTATTAAGTATTCTGCAAAAGTAATGTAATGTTCATGTACATTAAGCTTCGGGTCTCTACAGTTGGTATCAGAGTCAAAGGAGGTAGGAATGTATCCGATCCTTGGGAACTCTCACATGTGAGCGTTGGACGAAGCATGGCTCTCCGCCCAAGGGCTTCATGAGGAAATGGCTGCCACTGGGGATGGTGGTGTGTCCCGCCCAGGGGGTGTAGCCGCCCATGGAGTTCCCTGATAGGTATCAATTATAGTCCACTGGAAGTAATTCCAGACCGTTATAAAAGGTCCAGAGGAAATGTATTTTACAGATCACCTAAAGGTGAGCCCCTTAGGGATTATATGAGTCACAATGTCATGACCACCTATGGATAGGGATCGAGAGATTAAAAATTGGATAATAATAGCATGGAATGAGAAGAACATATTCTGGTTTATTAACCATTTATAGGATTTTTTTATGAAATTCCTTGGAATCATCCTTTGAAATGATTGAGAAGAGTATGGGTGAATCCCAAAGTTTCACCCTGTGGTGACATAGATTTATGAAAGATATTTATAGTGTTGTAAGAAGAAATTAATTTTTGATTGGGGTTATGAACCTGTAGAACAAAATAAATTATACATATCTTGACTGTCACAATGTCCAGCACATTTCCCTTATACGGGGTGTCAAGGCGATCAGGATTATGGAACCATGGATCGAATGCTGATTGTATTTATGTTATTTCATTCACCTAACACAGGATTATTCATATTTGTGTGTGTGTATGGTACTACAGATTAATACACATTGATATATTAACATTCATGGTGGAACATGCTCAGTTTCACAAGATTACAGACCAGGGGTTTGGATACGATCTCACATCTATTGGATTTACTTATCTTTTCAGTTGTGTCATGTAGAAACCCAAACCTTCATTAATTAAAAATCCTAATGATCCAATTAAATATTTTATTATGTAAAATAGTTATGAATATATTATGAAATTCCTTGAATTTATGTTTTTTGATTTTGAAATACCATTAAGAATTGTTATTGTTGCTAATATATCCATTGAGTAGTGATCACATAATTAGTATAAATATAGGGCTTTAGAAAATCCAATTTACTTAGTCAAAGGAAGTGACGGCCTCCTCAAGTAGAATTGCTCAACATGAGGTCCATTTGTCTGAGCTTGGAAATGAGGTGGCGTCTTTGGGCATCACTCTTGACCAATCCCAATCCGAGCTTGAATACATTAATCTTGAGTGGAACTGCCTATGGGAGAAGTGGAATTTTATAGAGATTACTACTCGGGTGATGTTATCTGAGCCACCCCAAGTGTAGTTTACCATCTCGAACCTTACCCTAAGGTCTTATATATGTGTTTTAAGAAGATATGTAATTAGACCCTTGAACTATGATTATATGAATTATTTCTTTGTATATGACAAATAATATGCATTCATTTTATTATTGTTACATAGTAAATAGTTTTAAAATCATGAATAGTGTTTTACTTAATATTCAATTAAGAAATATATTTTAAAAAAATAATGGATTTTTTAATTAAAAAATATTTAAATGAAATATTATTACTAAATTACTTTTTATAAATTATAAATTATCATACAATTTTTTATGAATACAATTGTAATTTTTATTAAGTCTTCAAATCTGTTTTTGTCAAAACCCATGAATTTTCGATAAGTGTTGGTTTTTATTTTTGTCGTAAAAATCACATATTATGAAAATTATTTATAAAAAATGAATATTTTTTTGGAATCAGGATTTTGAAATTATCCAATGGTGAATTATTCATTATTTTCTGAGACAGTAGAATTTTTTGGTAAAAATTAAACTGTTTGATTATATAATGTGTTTTATGGCATCATAATGACTAAATAGTGATGTAATAAAATACTATAAATGATATTTTCTTCCAATATATGTTTTAACATTCAAATAATTTGATTTTAGTTATATTTTATTTATATTAAAAATCATTAGTGGACCCTCGAAGACTTAAAAACATCTTACCTTTTTAAAATGATTTCCTTGAGATTGTGACTCACCTCCACATAAGCAGGTATAATATATTAAGAAGTACAGACATTGTCCGGATAAAAAAAATTCCACTCCCCTTTGGAAAAAACCATGGGCAAAAACCATTGTATGGTTTGTGGTTTTGATAAGTTTAATGTGTAGGGTCCAAAACCTAAATAATAAATAATTTCCTCCATCTTCATATATAATCTCAACCAATCTCCCACTTCATGTTCACTCAAAGCTTTATTATCTTGACCAAACCCCCCTCTCTTCTCTCGATAATCCTCCTAAGGTTCCCCAAGATCTTAGGAAGCCTCTCCCAAGCCTTTTGGATCACACATCCCTCTAAGGGATTTCTTCCTTTCTCATTTTTACTAAAATTTCATTATGTTTTTGTACCAATTTTTTTCAATTAAAAATGTTTTGGTATGATTTTTCACCTCCAAAAAACTGAACTATTTATTATTTAATGATTATAGACCCATTTATCTCAAATTAATGTTTCACATGTACACCTGTTACCATGATGAAATTCTGTAAGTGATTTCTCTCTCCTCATTTACATTCAAGAAATTGTTTTGTATTATGAATATAAATTCCATTACATATGTTGGGACATGTATCTATATGACCCCCATACTATGAAGTTCATTTATATATGATGTTCTACACATTTTTCCATCATCAACCATTTTATGAATTGTTAGGTCACGCCGTTACACTGCTAAAATTGCAATGTGCTATTCCAAGCCAATGTCATTATGTAGTGAAGACCATGCCCATTTCTCTATCAAGGTTATTCACCTTTATGGACATTTACATATTTATTATAGTGTTTAATGTATTTATTCCACATTACTTTATCGTGAAATAAATGATGTTGTTTAATGAATCCATATTATATGATCCATGTGGCACACTTATGCATGAAATTCAATGAAGTGGTTAAAAAGGGTGCGCCCTGATAGCACTCTAATGCATTGGTTAAATATTAGTATAATGGTACATCAAGTTAAATTAGGGTTTACTCATGATAATTCAAGTGAAATGAGGTTTTAATCTTGCTCCATGTGCAATGAGCCTTATCTCATTCTAATACCATGTTAAGTGTTGTTGCCACATTTCCATATTATGTTAATCATGTTATATCATGCCTTTATGATCATGTTTCTCTTACACATAATTGATATTCCTATTACCTAACATGTATTTTATTCTTCATGTTATGAATTTTAACTCCCTTATTGGTCTTTATAAATCACCCTTTTATTATGTATATCCTCAGGTTATCCCATGTAACGCTATGTACGATGGAATAATATGGTCATGTAATTAATTTTTTCAATAAGATGTTACATTTTATGTCATAAGTTGTTATGTAATGTTCCTAACTTTAAAATGAACTAGTCCTATCAATCTTCTATGTTGTATCGAGTGAATATTTTACGTAATAAATTATGTTTAAGTGTATAATAAATAGTGCAGTTGTTATAGTTGGTATCAAAGAATAGGTTTAGTTATTTTTTGGATTTGGATTAGAAAACCCTCGTGAAATAATTAGGGATAAGACTATGTATAATAAAAACATCCCTTCATTTTTGTGAGTATTTAGTAAGTGATTTATCAAGAAAATACATCCATGTCTAGATACGAGCATGTAGAGGTGGATCTAGCACAGATGTACCTAGGAGTGAAAACTCTGATAAGGAGTTTTGAGCTTGACTCAGGGTATCCTGGTGCACGAAAATGGGATATTATTCCCTCTTGGTTATGGAATTTATAGGGGATATACTTTGGTAAATTCAAAATCTTATTATGAACCATTGTTAAGGAAATAAAAAAAATCTCCTTAGAATATATGTTGGTAGGTAGATCATGGATAACATAGATTGAAGCCTATAAATTCATAATATAATGAAATAAGAGTAATTTATAAGTAATATGTATTTGTATTTGGATTACCCTTTATTTGTAACCTCTAAATTTTCTTTTATTCCATCCAATGCTCGGTAATAGGAGGAATTGGGCTAAAAACTTATGGGAAGATCAATGTGACAATTGTTCTAATGAGAAGACCAACCTGATGGCAGAGGGAATCGTGAATATTGTCATGATAATCTCTCAATTAACTGATGTTTTGAAAAGAAACAAGGGTCATGATGAATGTTCAACCCCCCCCCCAAGAAATAACAAGTCATAATCGAGAGATTCATGGAACAAAGGCCTCTGAATTTTAATGAATCATTTGATCCCTCAATCACTAAACAATGGATAAACTCCATTGAAAATATCTTCTCTATCCTTCAATGTTATGAACAATTGAAGGTTCCTCAAGATACTTATAGTATGGAGGGTAAAGCTGATCAATGGTGGAAATGGATAAAAAAAATATAAAGCCATAGGAGGATATTGAGGAATTGGAATGGAAGGCTTTCTAGAAGACTTTTTTCAATAAATATTTTTCATGCACCCTCTAATATAATATGGAATGGGACTTCCATGCACTCAAGAAAAAATACGACGAATCTATCAGATCGTATGAGGAAAACTTCACAAGGATTTTACAATATGTCTCTAAATTTGTCGTTAACCCATTATGGAAGGTTCGACACATCTTTGGTGGGCTAAAACATAGACTACGAAAAGCCCTATTGATTTGTGGCTTCGAGATCTTTGAGAAAATTATCCAACGTGCCCTCAAATTCAAAATGGTGCGGTGAATCTCAAGGCCATCATGGGGATAATTAGCGTATTGTGGAAATTAATTTTGGCAGTCTGAAGGATAAATCCAATGGTGCAAATAAAATCCAGCACCCCACTTTCCAAAGGTGTGGATATAAAAACCCTGTAAATTTTGTGATGGGGACAAGGAAATGCTTTCAGTGTGGAAGACAAGGTCACCTTACTGTTAACTACAGACAAGGAAAACCTATAGCTGTGATAGAGGAGAGGAATTCTATATTTTACTCTCAATACATTGTTCATTGCTTCAATTTCATAGAACTAGGGAACTTTTCAAACTAGTTCCCTAAGACAAGGGTTTTCAGAGGAAACCAACAACCTCCAAGGTAGAAAGGGCGTTCTTTTTTCCATCACTACCTATTAAGTGAACACCAACAACAAAGTGATGACAAGTATACTAGTTATTCATTCAATAATAGCAAATGTAGTTTTTTATTCTTGTTCTACACATTATTTTATATCCAAAAATTTTAGTAGAACAATCCAAATACCACCATAAATTAGGGAAGTAAAGATGTCAGTGAGTACAACAAATGGGAAAATCATTGCAACCCATGAATATAACTCCTCCTCTACCATAATTTGTTGATTGAACTTCTCATAAAACCTTGTAATACATTTTTTGGTGTAATTTGATGAAGTTATTGGCATGGATAGTCTTTTATTATATATATCCAACATAAATTGTTGTGAGAGGGAAATCACTCTCTATATGGAGAATCGACCCCTGATTTTGTACAAGTACAACGGGGAGGATGAATCATTTTTAGAACCATCATCTCAAGTGTGGATATTACTAACCTATGAGCATGCATATCATGCTCAGATGATTGAATCTAAGGATGAGACCATCCTTAAAGACATGCCTATTGGGAGGGAATTTTTTGATGTGTTTCCTAAGGAATTTCATGGTCTACCTCCTAGAAGAGATGCATAATTATAAATTGAACATATTCCTAGGTTTTTGTCAATATCCAAGACTCTGTATAGAATGGATGTTGTGGAGCATGAAAATATGAAGAAAATACTATAGAAGAATCAGGATAAAGGGTTTATATGCTAAAGTTTGTCACCATCGGGTGCACCAATCCTCTTTGTTAAAAATAAGAATGGGTCAATGTGCCTTTCCATCAATTATCATGAGCTCAAAAGAATCACGATATAGAAAAAGTATCTTGTACCAAGAATTTATGACATGTTCAATCAGCTATGTGGAGGAAAATAATTCTCTAAGGTGGATTTCTATTTGGGATATTAAAAGTAAGGGTGGAGGAGGATATCCACAAGACTGCTATTCGTACAAGATATATGAAAAATGAATTCATAGAAATGAATTTTGGACAAACTAACACTCCAGAAATATTCATGTACTGAAGTAATGGAGTCTTTATATATTACCTAAATAAATTTTTGGTAGTCTTTATTAATGATATTCTAATATACTCCAAAACCAAGGAGGAGCATTAGGAGCATATAATCATTGTACTAAAGTCCTTGAAAACGGAGAAGCTCTTTGAAAAGTACATCATGTGTGAGTTCTGGATGAAGGATGTCTCATTCTTGGTTTATATCATCACCAAAAATGGGTTATATGTGGATCCCACGAAGATAGCTACAATTGAGGGATGTTTGAGGCCAGCATCAGTAATGCATATCTATAGCTTCCTGGGTTTAACTAGATATTATTTCCAACTTGGGAGAAATTTATCCCAATTTTAAAAATCTATTACCAAGCTAACTTGTAAGGGACTCAAGTTTTCATGGAGAGATAAATGTGAAGAAAGATTCAAGGAGTTGAAAAGGAGGATTATCACTGTGCTCTCTCTCACACTACACACAAGTGGATAACTTTTGGTGGTATTTAGTGATGCTTCAAAGAAGGGCTCGGGATATGTGTTTATGAAAAATGAAAAATTCATTGCCTGTTCTTCATGGTAATTGAAAGTTCATGAGCATAACAATCCAACACATGATCTAGAGTTGGATGCGGTGATCTTCGCTTTCAAATTTTGGTGACATTACCTATTTGGGGATAAGTTAAAAATATATATGAACCAAAAAATACCCAAGTATATATTTACATAGAAAGAGCTGAATATGCGCCGATGAAGATGGCTAGAGATGATTAAAAAAATGATTTCTCAATCCATTACCACCCTATGAAAGTGAACAAGGTGAAAGATGCTCTATGTAGAAAGGACCCAACAATTCTATCATTGATGAGAATTTAAAAGGATAAAATCTTCTTAGATTCGATGAAGATGGACATGGGAATCATAAAGAAGGGAACATTATCAATCCTCTCACAAATTATTTCTTAACCATCTCTTTTGGAAAGGTTAAAGGATGCTCAAAATGATGATGTGGGGATTCAGAAGAAATATGAAACTATCAAAAAACGTAAATCTCTGAGTTCAATGTTAATGATAAAGGAATTGTGAGATTTGGGTCAAGTCTATATGTTCCATCAAATCTGAAGTTAAAGAAAAAACTTTTGGATGATGAACATAGTTCAAATTTCTCAATCCACCTAGGAAACATAAATATGTATCATGATCTCCAAGATCATTATTGGTGGGATAACATGAAGAAGGTGATCCCTGAGTATACATCAAGTTGCATGGTATGTCACTAAGTGATGTTTGAGAGGCAGAAGTCTAAGGGGATGATGTAACCACTACCCATACTAGCATAGAAATGGGAGAATATCACCACAGACATTGTCACTGGACATCCAAAGACATCCAAAGGATGCAATGCTATCTTGGTTTTTTTGGATCTTCTTATAAAGACTGCACACTTCATTAAAATTTGGGAGGATTTATCATTGGATCAACTGGAATAGATATATATCCGGAAAGTGGTAAGGTTTCATGGAGTACCACAATCTATTGTATCTGATCAAGATACAAGATTATCATCTTTGTTATGTAAGTCTTTAACATGCTCTGAATACTTAGCTGAACTTTAGTATGGCTTATCTTCCTCAAACAGATTTCAAATCAGAGTGGATTATCGAAGAAATTATGTTCAGGTTGAGAGCATTCTCAATAGACTTTAATGGAAGATGGGATCAACATATTCATCTGGTTGAGTTCTCTTACAATAACAGCTACCACTCAAGAATCCAAATGGATCTTTTTGAAGCCCTATATGGGAAGAGGTGCAGAACATCAACATGTTGGGATGAAGTTGAGGAGATAAAACTACTATGTTTGTAAATGATCTATTAAATTGGGGAGAAGGTTAAGACCATCTAGAAGCACATTAAACCTGCTCAGAGTCGACAAAAGAGCTATGCTTATAATCCTTGATCAAACCTAGTGTTTGATGTCAGAGACATGGTATTCTTCATCATATCACCGTGTAAGACAGTTATGAGATTTGGTATGAATAGAAATCATAGTCCAAGTTACACTGGGCCTTTTGAGATCCTTGATGGCATTGGAGCAGTGGCCTATGGACTAGCACTCCCACCAAACCTATTTGAAGTACATGATGAATTCCAGGTATCACTCTTTAAGAAATACATACCTGACCCATCATGTGTACTCAATCCAGAGGTTGTACCATTGGATAATGACATCTCTTATGAAGATAAGCTAGTGGAGATCTTAGATCATAGGGAAAAGGTTCTAAGAATTATGACAATGCACCTCATGAAAGTGTTGTGGAGAAATGAAAAGTTTGAAGAAGAAATGTGGGAATTAGAGGAAGTTATGAAGCAGAGTTACCCTCATCTGTTTTAGTTTGGGAAAAGGAAATTTTTAGGGAAAAATTTCTTAAAGAGGGAAGATTGTAACGACCAAAAACTGTATTAATGAAAAAAATTCTTAAACCAATTAAATGTATTATTTTGTAAAATAGTTATGTAAAGATTATTCACTTCCATGGTTTTATGTTTTTTTATTTTAAAAATAAAATTATGAATTTTTAGTATTGCTAATATAGCTATTAAACTATGATCAGATGATTAGTATAAATATAGGTCTTTAAAAAATCCAATTTACTCAGACAAAGGAAGTGATGGCCTCATCTAGTAGAATTGCTCCGTACGAGGCCCATTTTTTAGAGCATGGAAAGAAGGTGGCATATTTTGTATTCTCTCTTGACCATGACCTAGATGATCTTGAATATGTTAATCTTGATAAGAACTACCTACAAGAGAAATGGAAGTTGATAGATATTACCACCCGAGTAATGGTATCTGAGCCACCCCAAGAGTCTGTTACCATCGCGCACCTTACCCTAAGGTCTTATATGGGTGTTCCAAGGGGATATGTAATGAGACTATAGCATTATGATTATCTTAATTAATTTTTTGTATAGTATATTGAATATACATTCATTTTAATATTCTTACTTTGTAATTAGTTTTTTAAGCAAAAATATAAATTTTAGTTAATAATCAATTAATAAATCTATTTTGATGAATTGATGTATTATTGAATTAAATAATATTTTAATTAAATATTATTAAAAAATTAATTTTTATTAATTATAAATTATCATACAATTTTTATAAATACAATTTTAATTTTTATTAAGGAATGAAAGTGGTTTTTGTCGAAGCCCCTACATTTTGGATAAATGTCCATTTTCTTTTTAAAAGTAATAAATTCAAATATTTAGAAAATTATTTAGATAAAATTTATATTATTTTTGTAATTAGGACATTAAAATTATCTAACAGTTAATTTTTCTTAAATTTTCAAGACAATCAAATTTTTGGGTAAACATTAAATACAATTTAATTATATAATGTGTTTTATGACATCATAATGACCAAATAGTGATGTAATAAAATAATATAAATGATATTTTCAATAAATATATATTTTACCATTAAAATAATGTGATTTTAGTTTTTCTTTATTTATTTTACAATTCTTAAGTGGACACTCCAAGACATAAAAACATTTTTACTTTTTATAATGATTCCATTGAGAGTGTGACTCACTTCCATGTAAGAAAGCCTAATATTATAATAAGTTAGGCCATTGACCTTATAAAAAGATTTTTAGACTCCCATTTAGGAAAAACCATGGGTTGGTTTGTGGTTTTTATTAGTTTAATGTGTAGGGTCTAAAACCTAAATAATAAAGATTTCCCTCCATCTTCCTATATAATCCCACCCAAGATCCCACTTCCACTTCACTCAAATCCTTTGTATCTAGACCAACCTATTACCTTCTCTCACTAGAATCCTACAAAGGTGCCCCAAGATCCCAAGAAACTTCTCTCATGCCTCTCCCAAGCCTTTGGGATCACACTTCCGAGTAACGGATTTCTTCCTTTCTCATTTTTGTCCAAAATATATTATGTTGTTATACCATTTTGTTTTCAATTAAAAGGGTTGGGGTATGATTTTTCACTGCTCCCATACTTCCCTAGTTATGTTTTAATGATTAGAGACCCCTTTATCTCTCATTAATGTCCCCAATGTACACCTATTACCATACTGAAATTTCTTAAGGTATTTCTCTCTCCTCATTTGCATTCAATCAATTAATTTGTATTATGAATCTAAATTCCATTACATATATTGGGACATGTATCTATATTACCCCCATAATGTACATTTCAATTAAATATTATGAGATACCACTTTCTCTCTCACCAACCATTTTATGAATTCCTATGTCACGTCGTTATGCTACCGAAAATGCACCTTGTTTTTTCATGCCAAAGTCATTTTGTAGTGAATACCATGCCCATTTATCTATCATGGGTATTCACCTATATATTTATTTACATATTGATTATAGAGTTTTATGTATGAGTTCCTCATTCCTATATCATGTAATAAATGATGATTTTTAATGAATCCATGTTATATGATCCATGTGGCACACTTCTGCATGAAATGAAATGATTAAGAAGGTTGCACCTTGATAGTGATCCGATTGATTAGGTAAATATTAGTATCAGGATATGTCATGTGAAATGAGGGTTTAATCATTCTCATTCAAGTTCAATAAGGGTTTACTCGTTATCCATGTACAATGAGTATTGGATCATGCTAATACAATGTTAAGTGTGTTTGCCACATTTCCATGTTATCTAAGTCATGCTATATCATGACATTATGTTCACATTTCTATTATGCTCAATTGATATACCTATTACCTAAAATTTATTTTATTCTACATGCTATTACTTTTTACTCCCTTACTCGGATTTATATCTCACCCATTTATTTTATATGTCCACAGGTTATCCCATCCAATGTTAAGTATGAAGGAATGATGTTGTCATGTAAAATAATTTTTCAATAAGATGTTTCGTTTTATGTTTTTAGTAGTTATGTAATGCTCATAAACCCCAAATACACTATACTTATTGATCTTATGTGTTGTATCAAGTGAAGGTTTTATGTAATAAATTATGTTTATGTGTGTAATAAAGATCAGGTTTGTTATATGTCTCGTCTAGGATAATCACATTTCTTTTTCATACACTTATAGTAGTGTATTTAAAGGTTTTTCAATGGGGTGTACTATTGGGATAAATTCTCACCCCTTCACATGCACATCGGTTTAGGTTTAGACCTTATGTATTCATTTTTATGTTGGTCACAGTTGTGTGGTGAATAGGGCTAAGGCCCAGTGTTGCATGATCGAGAAGATCTACTCTTGTGGTTTCTTTTGATCATGTTTCTATAGTTTGATAGTGTCTAGAGACCAGGTATGTGGTCTGTATCAAAGCTAATAGTAATGTATTTTACGGTTATTTTATTTTAATTTATACTCGTGTATCTATATTTTCATCCTAGTGGGTGACCAGTTTTTTATGTATGGCATAGCTATTGGGGATTTTATATTATTTTTATTTAGTATTAAATCATGTTCTTTCTTAGTTTATTTAATTATTCCACACATTTTTTATTACTGGGTTTGATACTTAGATATTTTCATTGTTTTAAAAGTTTGATATGATTCTATATTCTCCGCATTATCAAAACCCAGTCCCTTACTACTACTGAGAAGCCTATCACGTATGATGATGTTCACATGAAGTCTTGTAAACAAGTAAATTGGGGAAACACATTAGTGGAATCTGGGATGACATGTTACATGTTTATTCTAGATCTTACATCATTATCTTTGGTTTCTATAATTTTTTATAGAGGATGGTACATAAGGATTCTAGGTATTCCAGTAAACACACTTTCTTGTTCAATAGTGTCTACCCATACTTGATTTGGTTTAAAGTAATCAAGTTCAAATCACCATCCTTGTTGTCATTAAAAAGATATTC
The DNA here is from genome assembly GCA_963277665.1 of Viscum album. NCBI lineage: Eukaryota > Viridiplantae > Streptophyta > Magnoliopsida > Santalales > Viscaceae > Viscum > Viscum album. Next base: position 1,507,335,793 of record OY728147.1, on the reverse strand, counting down.
AGGTCTCATTTTTTGATAGAACCTTTTTTATCATTAATTTGAAACATTTTGTGGAAAGGGGGTTAATTTTCATCAAACTTCACCTGATATGATTCATCAATAATACATGAACTTTTATTGAAAATCCAATAATATCTGAAATTAGTAGAGTAACCTAAGAGGATACCTTCATCAGCCTTTGGATCTAACTTTATGTGATTATCCCCGGTATTCAGATATAAACAATGTATCCAAATATATTAAGGTATCCTACCTTGGTTTTACTTTTATTCTATAACTCATATCATGATTTATTTAAAATATGACTGAAAATTATATTTTTTATTATCCAAACACTTTTAAGGAAAAAGTGAGAAAACACAAGATTCAAACACTAAATAATATGAAAAAGACATTGTGTTAACATCCTCATTAAATAAATGAGTGGGCATGTTATATTCACATAACATAGTTCTTGAAATTTTATGAAAAGTCCTACTCCTCCTTTAGAAAACACCATTCTATTGAGGTTTACTAGTGGAAGAGAATGTAGTTTTAATTCCTCACTTAGAGAATTTATAATTAAATTCATGATTCTAAAAATCACCTCCATGATCACTTTATAAAGACAAAATTTTGAAATATATTTCATTTTACAAAAGTTTGCATAAATCAATAAATGCATAACATTCTTCACTTTTTTGTTTTAAAAACTAAACCCATGTAAATATTGAAAATCATTAGATAACACATAACAAAGGACTTACCAACAAGACTTACAATTCTAGTATGACCAAATAGATCATTATGGATAATATTAAGAGGTCTTGAAGTAGCACATTCATTTTTTAGTTTGAAATATTACTTTTGTTGCTTACCCATTTGGAATGCATCACATGGATCTTTCTATCCAAATTGTGATTGAGAAGGTCAAAATTAAAATTTATTTTTGATGATTTTCTCAAGCAATGAATATTGTAAAATCCAAACCATTTATTCCAAATCCATGATTCATCAATTTCATCATTTAAATCATTTACATTCTTTCTACACAAATAATTATGATCAAGTGTGTAAAAATTTTATGTTTTGGGTGATTTAAACTTGAGACATATATCATTAGAATCCAACCATGCACTGTCAAAAAAATTAATAGATTACTCATCATCACAAATTTGAGAGATACTTATCATGTTTTACTTCAAGCCTTCAATATAAAGTAATTTTTTGATGATAAGCAACAGAGGGTTTCCAACTGATCCAATTCCAACTATCTCTCCTTTTTCATTATTGGAAAACGTTACATATCCTCCATTTTTTTATAGAGAGTCAATTTTGGATTAATCTCAACTCATATCCCATGAAAAATTACAATACATGACCCATATGTCACTAAAACTTATATTTATATTTCTTTACAATGAAAATTCAAACAACATAGTTCGTCGTTACCCAAATTATTTTCATTCCGGAAATATTAGCTACAAGAGATCTAGGAATCTATACTTGATTTTGTTCTCAAGGAAACATTGAAGCTTGTTTTAGAAAATATTTTTTAATAATATACTTTTTTTCAAGGAAAGAATTGATTTTTTGATTCTATATACTTGAGTATTTCTAAATAAAAAATGATTTTAAAATGTACTATTTTGCCATAATGGAAACTAGTATCCTTTAGAAGGTGATTCTTTTTAGAGAAAGGCATGCAATATATTCTATAAAGTTTGGTTCTTTCACTATGACTATCTATTATGAATTTTTATTTTTATAGTTTATTTTGAAAATAGAATTTGTTTAAATAATCATCCATTTTAGTAGAGACACTTGCAGCATCTTTGAAATTTTAAACCACCTTCTGCAATTTCATAGATATTTTTACTTGTTCAGTAATAGAGTTAGTAGATATTTCCCACATACTTTTTATGTATAAAATATTATTGTTTTGATTTTATTCTTTACTAAAAATTTAATTGTAATATTTTTTAAGGGATTAATTTTTATTTTCATGATTTAATACTTGATTTCTATCATGGTAGAGTAATAATTTAATTCATTATATAATAAATTTTCATTTTTTTATTCATGATCTTACCTAGAAGTATAATAATAATGTACCTCATTTAACTATTCCATAAAAAAAATTCCTTATGATTTATAGGTTCATTTTTTGATTTTGATTACATTAATTTTTTAGAATCTTCAGAAGCACTTGAGGTGGCCTTCATGGATTTCTTAGAACATTTATATTAAGTCTTCTTGAAGTATTTATTTTTTGCTTTCATGTCATCATAAACTTTTGGACCGTATTCCATGATGTTTCCAAAAAAAATTCACTCATAGATTCTTAACTATTTAGAGTTTAACCACGCATACTATTCTTGTTTACTCATTTTAAGAAAATACGACTCTTATTATAGAACAACTTTAAATTTTTATCAAATTCAGTGTTCTCATCATTAGATTTATATTTTCTTGATAAATATTCTTCTCCAAATGCTTCAAAGATTTGATTTTGTTTTCTTTTTCTATCATCTTTAGAAGTAGAAAACATCAAGGTAGAATTTTCCTTCCTTATAATATTGTGATCTACAATTATAGTATCCATTTCATCTTTATACATCATGAGAGTTCTAATGAGATATTTTGAAAAAAAAATTGACTTCTATATAATGTTTGATAGTATTTGAGATTCCACACCACATTGGTTGTAATACTCTAGTAACATTTAATTCCTATTCAGGATCAGTGATAGGTGTTCCTAGAGAATTAATGTTGTTCACAATCTCAGTGTGACTTATATTTAGTTGATTAATTCCCTCCCCTTCATCCATTTTGAATGAATAAAACTTAATCATAACTATATCATATCTAAGATATTTCAGTTTTATAATTGCTTCTTATATAACTTCTAGAGTGGTCTACATTTCATATGATGTTTGACATTTAGATATAATATTTAAATCATCTTGTCCTAACTCACAGATTATTATGTTCATATAATTGGATTTCAAGTAATAATTTACTTCAACAGATCTATATCATGTTTCAGGTTATGTTACTGAAATTTTATTGGGCATAACTTCTTTGAGAAAGAATTTCAAGCCATGATTATTTAGATAAATGATCATGTGATATTTCCAGTAAACATAGTTTTCACTATTTAAGTAAGGTGCTCAAACCATTTACATAACTTCTTGGTTGTAATCTATAGTAACCATTTGTAGAAGGATCTTTGGACTTAATATTTTTATAGATATGAACTCAAGAGTCAAAATATCTGATACTAATTTTTTTCCCTTGAAATGGATTGATCTACTACTCAATAGGGGTTAATTGGGTTCTTAAAAGTTTTGTGATTATTGTACCACCCCCTTCAAAGCATGATAGTTTAATTCGTACCATAATATTATATACAATAGAAATATGAATTCATGTATAAAGTAAATTGAACACATGGATTTATTTTGGTTCGGGGAATAGAATTCCCCTAGTCCACTCCACTAACATTATAATCCATGAGTTTGATGTTTTTCACTATAATTTACCTTTTATTAGGGATTCCTAGATAATTAAAATAATATTTTACTTAATACAACTTTGAAAGATATTTCAACCCTGATATCCATTTATAAGTCTTGTACATGGTTATAGAAACAGTCTTAGACTATGTATAAATAATAATGAATGAACATATACTTTGTGAGGAATGTTTGTATCTTATATTTCAAACTAGAAACAAATAGTAGATGATGATTTTTCTTGAAAAAATGGTAGAATCTAATCTATAGATTGATACGATCTTCAATGAAACGTATAGAAATGATAAGAACAACACAAACATTTGGTTTTAACTATGTAATTAGTCTCTAGTGTGTTGCTTGCTGTTATTAAGATGCAATCAAATATCTCTCCCATATTGTTTTTTTTGCAGATTCTAAGTAATCTTTTTATTTGATTTTTAAACATGATTGTGCGCTAATTCCAACCATAGAGTAGTATTGTATAGTAATCTTTATTATACAGGATACTAAGGATATGCATCCATGTTATCCAAACAAATGAATTTAATTTTGTGGCAGCGATGATAGAAATATTCTAGTTCTTTGGATCATTCTTTTTGTGGAAAGTCTTATATATACAACTATTTCCTTAATAAAATAATATCCCTTTTATATTCTATAGTGGAATGAAATGATTTATTGAGGTATTAGAATATTAATAATGACATTATACAATACTAGATCATCACTAGATACCAAATGAAATCACTATTAAACGTAATATAATATTTATAAGATAAAGTATATCTTCCTCCTAAGATATGATAACTTCAATGAAGTATAAGATAATTTTCTATTGTAACATATAAAATTTTAATGTGATGTAATACTTATTTTCTTCAACTTCATCTGACTATGAAAATTATTTTCTGAAGATGATGTCCTTTCTTTGTCACTAATGCATCTATCTTGAGAAACTCAATCTCACTTTATATCATAAAGTTTTAAAAAGTAGATAATACATTAGAAGATTATATTTCTGAGAAATTTAATATTACATTCATTTCTTGTATGCTAAAATTATTTCAAATACTAAAATAAACACATTGACACCTAGAGTAATGTAGATATAATCTGAAACACATAGGATAAACTTGTTAAAATAAAATTTTGGATTTTATGAGTCAGAAAAACACATAATATGAATTTATATTAGAATATAATATTATCTTCAAAAGATATATGGGTTAATTAATTGGTAACTAATTAATTATTAATTAATGTAAAAAATTGATTATAAAGGAAATTTTTTTATAAAAACGATTTTTATATGTCAAAGGCATATTATCTTAAAATATTAAATTATTTTATTTTAGTTAATAATATTAATAATATTTATGTATTATATATTCAATAAAATATTTTGGAATTTATCCAATATATTTTATATTCATAGGATAAGCACAAATCGAAGTTCACTTGTAAAAATTTGAATTTTTAAAGGTATTTTTTCAACCGTTTAATGGAGCACATGTTTTAAAAACAAATTATATATATTATATATATTATAAATATTTTAAATGAAAAAATAAACATTATTTTTGAAATATAAATTTAAAAATTAATTTTTTTTAAAATTTTAGGTATTTTTTATTGAAGTTTCATATTTTGATAAATGGTGAATAATACTTAATTTTAATTGAAAACAGACTTTTAGGCTAAATAATTTATATTTTTAAATTATATCTTAAAAGGTTTTAGAGTCCAAATTGATATATTATAAATATATTAATTCAATTTAATAAATTTTAATTATTTTTATATTTATTTTAGATATAAAAACATAGTAATCTTTTGAGCGTATTCACTTTTGAAATCTTCTTTGTCATCCCATCTGTGGGATTAATTTTAAATTAATTTCTACTACTTAAGTGATTTTAATTTATAAAAATGGATTCAATATATTTATTAATAATAATTCATAATTTTTGTTAAGGAAAAATTTCTTTTTTACCAAAAATATTAGTGTAATTAATTAAATTTAATCACAATGGTTAACGTAAAAGTGTGTTAATTTAGTGGTTAAACATTAATCTTAAGGGGAAAATGACCTTGGCAGATTTTAAAAATCCATTTCCATCTCATATTTCATACATGTACCATAATTTATCAAAAAAAATCATTATTTTATGAACATGATGTAATTAGTACCTCCCAATAATGTTTTCCTTTTTTATTTACAATAACGTTACTCTTCCCTAATAAAAAGTCACTCACCCCCCCCCCTCTCAATTATTCACACCTATAAATAATTTTGGATAATAAAAAAAACTACCCAAATAAACTCAAAACATCCATCCCTTCATCCTAGAATACTACATTTGGGTAGAAATAAAACAATGTATGGATTTGGGTATAAACCAAAATGTGTTACCCGAATAAGAGGTGACATTCTTCAACAATCACTTTTGTTTTATTTATTTCACCACCCATTAAATTATTATTATATCATGATTATATAATATAATTATTATATTAAATATATTTAGAAGTTTTTTTGATAATTTCATGACATACACTGACACACACTTCCATCAAATGGGATACATAATCCTCATTAATGTGTACGATGGACTACCACCTCGAAAACTGATGTTGTTTGTTATTCCATTAAAACCATTAAAGGTTGGGAATAATTTTTTATTTATAGTTCATATATTATATATATAATATTCATAATTTAATTAACCTAATTTGAAAATTATATATCTCAAAACATCATTATTTCCTCTTTTTGTGAATACAATAACATCATTTGTGGGCGTATGGACTACCGCCTCCTCAAAGTGATGTGATTCATTCACTCTTTAAATGGAATTTGTTAAGGATTTTTTAATAAATATATATGTTATAAATAAAATATATTTTATATTAATTACATAATTTCATTTATTGTAATATAATATATCATTTTCTCTATTACCCTCTCCCATACTAAAAAAGTGAAAACGTCTTTTGTGGACATGTGGACTACCACATCCTTGAAGCCATGTGATTCCTTTTTCAACATAATAATTATATATAAAAGTATATTTTAGATGAAAAAATATGTATTTTAATATATTATTATCATTATATAATTATTAATTTTACTTTCCTTCTTTCCATAATGATCGTTAAAAAATGAGAATGTTACTTATGTGTACATATGGCCTACCCTCTACATGACATAACATTGGTTCATTTTTCATAAAAAACATTCATTATAGATTGTAAATGTATAATTTATGAACAAATATTATAATTATGTCATTATTTTTATTCTATAGATGCTATATAATGACCACATTGACCCTAGTCAACCAAAAATGGTCAATTTTGACACATAAGTTGAATATGGTCAAAACGTATGAGGTAAACTTTGTTGATTAAGTAATTGTATAAAAAATGGTAATAAGTGAAATAAATTTATAATTATATATGAAAAATTTTATCAATAAATTAAATAATTAACATATGTATATTATTCATGAAGATAAAGTCATACATGACAAGTCGGTCACAAGGTAAGGGAATTTCTAGTGTGACTTTCATTTATGTGAGATTTTTGTCTTATTCAACACACTTTTATTTTTTTGTGGTCTATATTTTGTAACATTATAATTTAATATCATGATTAAATCATATTTAATGGTATTATACGTTTCACATTAAATTATAACCTCGAAGTTTTTTATTTTAAATTTACCAAGTGGTAAAATTTATCTTTGTAATCTCACTTCATTTTGTTATTGTTAACTTTCTCTTGAAACAATCACTTTATTATAATAATTTCTTGATTGAAATTATATTTATATTATATATAAATATAATTTATCATGTTTCTAATTATTTCCTAAATATTATACCATATTTACATTTGGTGTTAAATTTTATAGTTATTTGTTTAATTGGGGAAATATTGGTAAATTTTTATTCATTACTCAATATAAATATTTGATAAGGGTCATTTTTTATAAACTAAATTAATTATTTGAAATGTGATTAATGATTTTTAATGTTTTTAAATAGTTTAGGTATCATTTAATGCAAACCAATGAATGTATCAGAAGTCTCATGAGACAAAAGTTTGTTAGATAAACCCTAAGAATTTGTAACCAATATGTTTAAACTGTCTTGCAAAAGGTCTTGACAGTAGAGGTAATGTTGGAAAACCCAAATTTTTTTGTACATTGTATTATATAAACCATCTTCTAAAATGTATTTATTGTAAATTTTTCATTTAACTTGGAAAAACGACTTCCAATAATTAAACATTTCCTTCTCTGAGAATTCATTTTTTATTATTATTTATCCATGACATTATTTATTTAGAAATATATATGGATTTAATTAATTATAAGTTTACTGGTTAAATGTAATTTGTTCTAGTTTCATACATTGAAATATTGAATTTTACGTATCTTGTTATGAAAATTTAATATCTTCTTAGTTATATACAGTTACATTTTAATTATGCGCATTGATTCATCATTTTATAATTGCACTTAACCCTTACTGAGAATTGGATCACACACTTATTTTATTTCCATTACCTAGTATTTCATGAATTTTACTATGTATGTATTGGGAAAAAATCCTTCAAGGTATAATTGAAGCATTTTTGAGGTGATTTTGTTTGTTGACAAAGAGCACATCCAAGTTGTGTTTATTGAAAAAGAAGTCCATGATGTCCAATTTTTTGATAATAGGGGTTTCCATGGTGAGTTGTCATGTTCAAGGGATATTTTAGACATGAGACATTAAAAAAGAATCATGAAAAAGGAATGGATAGTTTGTAGGTGGTACAAAAAGAACATATATAAGGTGGAACCATTTTTCAGTGATTGCCAAAAAATTTGGGCCTCCAAATCTGAAAATAGAAATACATATAATTATAAAAGGAATTTGTGTGAAGGATTGAAGATGGTGTTGAAACATGCACGCAAGAAATGTTTTGTGAGAAGAACGTCGAAAAATTTAGAAGGCGTGATGCATGCAAAAGATTTGGAAATGTGTACGAAAGATGATTTTGTGCATAAGAAACTTGTGCGCCCAATGCGACATCAAACATGGTTTTGCACACTCGAAGAGGATCTTGAATGACAAATTTAATCATCCACACATGGGTCAAGAATGCCTATAAATATGAGGTGACCACCCTTATTCAAAAAATATCCACACATAGAGAAAATTTGAGCACCGTATTGCGTAAGAATTTTGCGTAAAGGGTGTTGCATGAAATATTTTGAGTTATGCGCAAGATAATAAAGTTGTGCATAAGATTTGAGTTGCAAGTAATATTGAAGTTTTTAACAAGGGGTGTTTCATAAAAAAAGGTGAATATTGTGCACAAGACACAATAAGGGTTGTGCGAATGATTTGGAGTTTCCCAGTAGTACTGTGTTATAGTGGTATTAATTAGTGTATAAAAGTAGGACATCAATAGAGCATCTACATACAAGGAAGGATGTATTCATTTGAGATAATTAATGGACATACAAGTCTACAAACTATGAGTGGATCTTATAATGAAGCATTGATCGCACTTCAGTTGAGAGAGAATTGATATTTCAAATTGTGAATGGTTGTACACCATGAGGGACGGTGAGTTCTCTTTGAACTTGTAATCATCTGTGCGCTTATTGTGGATTTTGTACATCGGGACATCGCCAGTGTATGCTCTTTGGATGTAGCCCAGTGAGGGTGAAACAAGTTCATGTGCATGCTTTAATTTTGGTTTATACTCTACACTGTGAAGGAGATAGAATAGAGTTTTTTCCAATGAAGAATCAAGATCTAAGGGATAGTTGTTTTAATCTATCATACCATGATTCCCCCCCATAGGTTATCTTGCCTAGTGTACCCAACAATTTGTATCATAGAAAAATGTTGTTTTTATTTCTCTCTCTCAAATGGATGTCACCAATCATAAAGGTATTCTGATCGTTGACAGGAACAATTTTCAGCTAGGGAAGAATCAGATGCAACACTACTTCTAATCTTTGAGAATGGATGGGTTCACAATAGCAATGCATGGTATTTCAGTCGATATTAACAGTACTTCTTTATCTAGTGTCGAGCAAAGAGAATTGGATACAGACACCAAGGGAATCAATGATTTAGTGGGAGATCTATCCAATGCTATCTATACAAAGGTTATTTCATGCAAAACATCACAACCCATGTGGGAAAAACTTTTGAACATATATGAAGGAGATACAAAGGTCAGAGAGGTGAAGATGAAAGTTATATGGAACAAATATGAAGATCTACAAATGAACTTGAAAGAGTCTGTTGATGCATTATTTGACAGGGTAAATGTGGTAATGGAAGACATGTGAGGTCTTGGTGAAGTCATAGAAGATATAAAGACAGTAAAGTGCATCCCGAGGAAACTTCCACCTCAATTCAATACAAAACTTTCAGTTTTGGAAGATAAAGACCTGAAAGAGCTAAAATTGGATAACCTGCAAATCACCCTTGTTTCTAATGAAATGAGAAATGATTATAAGGATGTAGTGGTAAAGGGAAAATCTAAATATGTGGAATTAAAGTCCATGAAAAATCTCACCATTGAAGACTCTTAGGGATAAGATGAGATAGAGAAGGTTATGTCATTCCTTTCCTCAAATTGTCAAAGAGGAAAAGGAATGTTCAAAGGGAAACATCCACTTTCTTACTTTAGATGTGGAAATTTTGTTCACCTTGTAGCAAGGTTTCCCAAGAAGATTCTAAGAAGATGAGGATGATGAAATCAAAATTCCAATGAAAAATACATCAGCCTAAGAAAAAGACATGAAACATTTCATGAAAAATTTCTCTAAGAAAAAGAATCTCCATTCACAAGAATGTGGTCATGTAGATGAATCTGAGGATGAAGAGGTTCAAGTGATAGAGAACTGTACAGATCATGGAGGGAATGTTATGTTATCATTTTTCAGTAGTACTCAAAAAAAAGGAAGAAACTGACACTGATGAATAAGAAGAGTAAATTGTAGGAAGATTCGACATGGAAGATGAATTAGAAGAATCTATTAAAGATATTTATGTATGGAGAGAGAAAACAAATAAATCCAATAATGTTCTATGTGATTCCAAACTCAACAAGAAACTATAGGAAGAAGAGAGGTCTGAGCTGGTAAAAGATATTGAAAACATTAAATCATATAGGCTAAAGATCTCAGTAAATGTTGATGGACATATGATCAAGATTGAAGAACATAAAATGGAGATAGATGTATTGAATTGAAATGTGAAAGATCAATTCAACCGTAATGAATAACATGAAGAGGAAGTCACCAGTCTATGATGAAAAGTGAAGAATTATGAAAAACCCTTGACCCCCAATGTGACATCAGGAAAGAAGATCATTCAGAATACTGAAAAAATGAAATAGGGGCCTAGTAGTTCAATAGGAAATAAACAGTAATCAAGCTCCAATAATAGGGCTGACTTAGGGCTCGTTCAGAAATAGAAAGATGTTAGGGTTGAATTCATACTGCAAGGACCCATTCTAAAATTGAAGATTCATTTGGGTAAAAAAATAAATAATAATATTCAGAGAACCCAAGTGGAAATTAGAGGTCTAGAAGTGACACATTGGAATGCACCTTTCATCAGGAGTTATTGTTTTGGAAAGATAGGACACTCATAAAATGTGTCTTTTATAGCCATAACTTATTAAAGTGCACGAGAATAGAGTTGGTAGCCAAACAGAGGATGGTTCTCTATAATATATTTCAAAGGATAGAATTTTTGGTGTGAAGGATTTAGGAACATGGATAGATATTTCACATCGACCATACAGAGGAATATTCAAAAGCAGAATCAAAATGATCACAAGCAGCAGGTCATTGAACTAACATGTGAGTTGAAAATGAAAAATATATTTGCATCTTTGTAAGATTAATCTAGTCCATAATAATCTGAGAAAGATAAGAAGTATCAATCTATACTGAGTGTGAAGGCCAAAACATTGAAGAAGAAGAAAAATGATAAGAAGGCAGTGGTGGAAAAAATTGATCTTAAAGCGTCAGGAAGTCTTGGTGTGTGGATTTTTTATAGTGGCTGCACATCTCACATGAAAAGTAATAAGGATCTTGTTACAGGCATAAAATATGACAAAAAAAGAGTTTTACAGTTTGGAAACGATGAAGTATAGAAGATTATTGGCTTAGGAGTGTATAGGTTTGGGGGAAAAAAGATAAGATGTGTTGATGTATTAGTAGTAGAATTCCTTAGTAACAATTTTCTCAGTGTCAGCCAAATATGTGAGTCAGGGCATTCTATATGGTTTAATAAGAATACATGTCTCGTCAAAGGAAGAGATGATGCAGTGGTTATATATAGAAAAATAACAAAGGGAAATCTCTACCTTGTAAGTGGAGAAGAAGATATGTTAATTTTGTTTAGAGATAAAGAGAACAAGCTATGGCCTAAATGACTTGTTCATATATTCAACCATCCCTAAAAGTTCTGGTGAAGTGTGATATAGCTAGAGACCCCCCTATGAAATCATGTGATCATACTCATATGTGTGATTCATTCCAACAACGGAAGCTCATCAGAAATACGTATAAGGAAAAGGAAAATAAGACAATAATAGTGCTAGAATTGGTGCATGCTGATGTCTGTGGGCCTATCACACCAAGATAAATTGAAGGAAACAGTTACTACATTCTTTTCATTAATGAATATAGAAGAATTCCAGGGGTATTTATTATTTCCCATAATTATTATGTTTTTTGTTTCTTAAGGAAGTACTGAAGAGAGTGCAAAAGGATGCTTCGACAGAACATTCGGAGGTTTTGTACTCATAATGGTACAGAATTCACAAACATTCAGGAGGAAGACTATCTCAAGAATCATGGGATAAGGCATAAAGTTTCCTCAGTGAGAACTCCCCAGTAGAATGGAGTGGTTCAAAGGATAAATCAAATCATCAAAAACATTGCTAGAATGATGATTTTAGAAAAATACCTACCATAGAGGTTTTGAAAGGAAGTAGTGTTGACATCGGTCGACATTTCTAACAGATCTCTGTTGTGATCGAAGAAAGGGAAGACTCCATATGGGATGTGGTTTGGAAATAATCCAACAGTGAAATACTTTCGAATCATTGGAAGTAAGTGCTTCATTTTCAACACACAAAAAAATAGAAAATTTGAGTCACGTGGAGATGAGGGGATATTCATTGGATACTATAGAAAAATTAAATCCACCAAATGCTTTAACAAAAGTCCTTGAAAAGTTGTTGAGAGAAATGATGCCACTGTAGTAGAGAATGAAGAGAGAATTCAACAGCACAGTGAAACATTTCTTGATGAAAGTGATGAGGAGGAAATAAACGTAGGGGGAGGAGAAGTGGTTGATTCTAATTCAGAAGAATATACTGATGATGCGCATGAAGAAGAAAAATCTATATCTACATAGAAGCCAAGGTGTCAAGTTCAAATTGATAGGAAGAATATCATTGGTGATCAGTCGGCTCCATTTTAGACAAGAAGATTGAAATCACTATAGTAGACATCATTCTTATCTCAGTTAGAGCCAAAATGCTTTGCAGATGCAGCTGAAGATGACAAATTGCTTCAGGCTATGAATGAAGAGCTGAATCAAATTGAGAATAATTAGATGTGGGAGATTGTTTTGAGGCTAGAAGATAAGAATGTCAGCAAGACTAAATGGTTATATCGTAATAATATGAATGAATATGACATAGCGATTCGAAATAAAGCATGGATAGTGTGAAAAGGATTCTCCCAAATAGAGGGTATATATGTCGATGAGACATTTTCACCAGTTGAAATCCATGATACAATCAGAATATTCCTATCCATTGTAGTGAAACGGAAATTCAATGTGTTCCAAATGGATGTCAAATCTGTATTTTTGAATGGGGTTCTGGAGGAAGAAGTGTATATTGAGAAGCTAGATGTTTTTCTTATTCATGATGATGAGAAGATGGTTTTTTGGATGAAGAAGGCATTATATGGGTTGAAACAATCACCAAGAGAATGGTATTCAAGGCTTGATCAGTATTGGAAGAAGCTTGGTTTCTAGCGCGAGGGAGTTGATTACAATCTCTATTTCAAAAGTGAATGTAATCAAAGGTTGATGGTGCTGGTTTATGTCGATAACATAATATTTGGTGGATCAGATGAAGCTCAATGCAGATAGTTTTACAAATTCATGAAAATTGAGTTCAAAATGTCAATTATTAGAGAGATGACATTTTTCCTTGGATTACAGGTGTCACAAGGATGTAATGAAACATTCATTTCTCAATAAAAATATTCCAAGGATGTTCTGAACGGAGTTGGAGTGGAAAATTCCAAGGAGGTAAATACTCTAGTAGCCACCCAGATGAAATTATCAAAAGATGGTAATGGAAAGGTTGTTAATATAATAAAATACTGAAAAATTATTGGAAGTATGATATACCTGATAGCAATAAGACCGGATATTGTTTTCACCACATGCCATGGAGTGCGATATCAAAGAAATTCCAATGAAAGCCACATGCTTGTAGTGAAACGAATACTTTGTTACATAAAAGGAACTATGGATTTTTTTTTTGATGTTTACTGACAAATCTAAGTCAGATGTTTTGGGATATATAGATTCATATTGGGTTGGATCAGCAGATGACAGGAAATCTACGTCGGGAGTTGCTTTCTATCTTAGTGGTTGGTGTATTTCTTGGCTAAGAAACAATCAAGATTTCATTTCATTGAGCACCGTAGAAGCTATGTATATTTCCTACACTCAATAATGCATACATTTGTTGTGTATGAAGCAATAACTTGATTATATGGGTGTTGAAGTGAATTCACTAATCTAAATCCAAGGTGATAACTCAAATTCTATCAATCATAGAAAAAATCCAGTCCATTACTCAAGGACAAAGCACATTTAGATCAAATATAGTTTTTTCAAGGAGATGGTTGATCAGAGAATCTTGAAGTTAGATTATGTGCCTATATAACTCCAAGTTGTAGACATTTTGACAATGGCATTACCCTAGGAATCTTTTGAGAGGCATTGACTGGCTCTGTGAGTCTAGTTGACTCCGCGCACTTGAAATAATGTGGGTGTGGAACCCCCACTCCCCAAGGTTTGGGGTGTTTTTCTCTATTGTGATAATATATGTTCTTTCCAATGTCTTAGAAAATAGAGGAGTTACCTTTAGGTTTGTTGAAAAATGAGGAGAAATTGTGACTCCTCAAGGGGGAGAAACTGTGGCCAAGGAACGAGGAAATTTTCTTAGTCAAAGACATGAGGAGAAGCTGACAAGTGGAGCAGTGAGATAGGGGAGGGAAATTAAATAGGGGAGAGTCCAAATCTGATGATACTAGAAGTAATTTATCAAAGAGTTGATATCATGATAGCAGAGGATCATGATAAAAGCATAAGAGTGGTGTTGGAATGGTGTGAGAAGGTTTCCAGCGATCAACAATTGATATCACTTTTGAAATTTGTATCAGTTTGGTGTTAACAATTGGTGTCTGAAATGAAGTGATTAATATATGATCTTCTTACTTACTCTTGTTTCTCACAGTGAGCACTACTCAAGTGGGATTATATTATGTGTTAAGTGAATCTATGATCACAATCAAAATCAGAATAGGTGAATGGTGGCTGAAGCTTTAATGAAGTTTCATTATGGGAAGAGTTTTCAACAAACCCAAAGGGAGAGATTATTGGGAAAAATTCCCTCAAGGTACCATTGAAGCATTTTTGAGGTGATTGTGTTTGTTGACAAAGCAGACCTCTAACTCATTTAAGTTGACAAAGCATACCACGATGTCCAATTTGTAAAAAAATGGGGGTTTTCATGGTGACTTATCTAGTTCTAGAGATATTTTTGACCTTCAATGTTGACAAAGAACCCTAAAAAGGGAATGGATGATCTGGAGATGGTAAAAAAAGAAGAGATCTAAGGTGGTGTCATTTTCCAGTGTTTGCCAAATGTTTTGGGCCTCACAATCATAAAATGGAGATACATGTTTTTTGGAAAAGGAAGTTGTGCGCAATATTGAAGATGGTGTGAAAACATGTGGTAAGGTATGTTTTGGGAGTAGAATGTCGAAAAATGGAAAAGGTCTGAAGGGCACAAAAGATTTGGTAATGTGCGCGAAAGATGTGTTTGCGAGCAAGAAACTTGAGTGCCCGATGTGACGTCAAACATGGTTTTGCGTGCTCAAAGAGGATCTTTCATGACACATTAAATCTTCTGAGAAGGTATCAAGAATGCCTATAAATATGAGGTGACCCCCCTCATTCAAAAAATATCCACACTTAGTGAAAATATGAGCTCCTAATCGCGTAAAAATTTCACGCAAAGGGAGTTGTGCATATAATTTTGAGTTGCGCGCAAGCTAAGAATATTGTGCATAAGATTTGAGTTACGCGTAAGATTGAAGTTGCGTGTAGTGTGTGTTTCACGAAAAAATTCGAATCTTGTGTGAAAGGCAATAGAGTTGTGAGCAAGATTTTGTAAGGGTGGCGCGAAATATTTAGAGTTTCCGAGTTGTAATGTAGTAATGTGGTATTCATCAGGGGATGAAAGTGGGACATCAATAGAGAATCTACATACAATGAAGTGTGTTTTCATTTAAGATTACTAAGGGACCTATAAGTCAATAAACTGTTAGTGGATCTTTTGAAGAAGCAGTGAGAACACTTCAGTTGAGAGATCATTGATCTTTGAAATTGTGAATGGTTTTAAACTATGAGGGACAGTGAGTCTTATTCGAACATGTAAACAGTAGTGTACTTATAGTGTATTTGGTACATTGTCACATCACTGGTGTATTCTCCTTGGATGTAACCCAAAGATGGTGAACCATGTAAAATTTAGAATAATCTGATGTAAAATGGCTCATGTCATTCAACCCATGTTATGTAGAAGAGTACCCTGAATGTGAATGGTTTTCACACTGTGTCCCTACATCAGGGGTTCTCCGGTGTACTCTGGTCATGTTCTAGTACAGGGCGTTAGCCCATGTATCTGTGCTTGTGTATGGGTACAAGGGGTATCCCATGTACATGGTCCAGTCCATGCTATGTGGGGGAGTACACACCATGTAGGAAACCCATGTACTCCACCCCATGTATGTGTACTTTTTCAGGTACACACCAAGTCGTTCAATGGGGCTACACTTCGTGTTATCAATGACTACACATTGTGTGTGTTGGGTTTTCCTAGAACACATCTTCTTCCAACCACTCTCTTCGTAAGATCTTATAGATTCCATTCTAGTGGTTAGTTTTCATTGAAATTCTACATCATAGGTTGTTTGGTCACACCTTTATCGAATCAATAAGATTTAGGCCTTAAATTGACTCAAAAAATGAGATCTTATCCATTATTAATTACCACCAAAGAATATGAAATTGGCACACATCATTATACAATATGTTCCTATAACCACTGTTGCACCTCTACCAAGTCATACTAAATATGGATCTATGATTTCAGATCATTGCACCTTGAATCATATGTGAAACTGTTGATTATTAAAGAAAAATAAAACACATAGAAGTAAAAAAAATACCATGAAGAATGGTGAATCAGGGGAGAAAAATCCAAACCAAATTGATAGGATTGAACCTTAATTGATGTACATGTAGATCATGGTTTTTTACCATTAGTTACATAAATTTAATCCAATAAATATCATGATCAAACTCACGATGAGTCCCAAAAAATAACCCATCCCACATTACGACCGATTAGTGGACCAATATATTCATTGATTGGTCCATATTTATCATAGGAATAAATAACAAGAAGATGCTAATCAAAATAACATTCCCTACCTTGATTTGGATTGGTCACAAAATAAAAATGATTGTTTTGTTGTCATCATTTGTAATAACCCTCAAAATTGATGTGTGTCGATCGTCAATTTGTGATTTCATCGTTATTTGTTAGAAAGGATTATCCAGATCTCTCTCCAATCACTCTCCAAAGAGTTAAAGGGTTATACAGTTCAAACTGGAATTCTGAAAAAATAATCTATTGAATGACTAAATAGCCACTTCATTGATAAAATATATAAAATAATTTTATTCAAATTATTTTATACATTTTTTTTCTTGTGATGGATTTTCCACAAATGGCCCACGCTGACCAATGTTAGGTTACTTATAGGGTAAAGCCTCCATTTGTAACTCGACGGTGCCCTCAGATTTATGATCTGTACACTCATTTAATATTTATTTTACTTTTATTAAAAAAATTTGTGTGTGCTATTTAATATTTTAATATTTTTCAATCCTTTATTCTACACACAACTGGAATTGTAATCACATGTTGTCTCAACTCCTAGTCTCAAAATTAATCCATGTAATATTTAAAAATAATTAATCAAAAATATAAGACATTACATTCTCCTCACCATGGGGCTATACATCCTAGAAAATTCAAAACAAATTCTACTAAAAAATATGAGGGTATTGAGATTGAATCTGAGCCTCCCTCTCCCAAGTGCTCTCCTAGATATTCCCTTGTTACCACCAGACACACACCAAAGAGGTCAATCACCCATTAAGGACCCTCTTCTAAAAATCCTTGATTTCCACTAGGTACATAGAAAATTTTTCTGCAAATTTGATGTCTTGTTTTCCTCACTCAATAACGAGAAAAGGTTCATTCACGTACCTCCTCAGTTGTGACAAGTATATGATTTCACGTACCTAGTCTAACTATGGAGGTAAATCTAAGTTGTAATCCACCTCTCCAACACTACATAGTATCTAGAAAGGGCCTATGAACCTCGTAGATAACTTTCTACCGCAAAAAAATCTTTGTAATCCATGTTGAGGTGAAACCTGTAGGAACACATGCTATCCCTCTTTGAACAATAAATTCATTTTTCACCTATCAACATAAGACTTATAATGGTTTTGTGTAGTCTTCATCAACTTCTAGATGATCCTTACCTTCTCTATACATGCTTTCACTAATATCAGGCCCATGAGTGTTGACTCTTCTAGGTCAGTTTGGTAAAGTGGTGACCAGTAGAGTCTCTCATACAAATCCTTGAATGGTTCTATACCAATGTTGGAGTGGTACATTTTGTTGTATATAAATGCCACCGGAAGTAGATGATCATTCCAAATATGAATGAAGTATAAAAGGGAAGTGTGGATCAAGTCCTCCAGAACCTGAACAGTCTGCTTTGGATGGGCATAATTTTTTGGGTGAAACATTATGCTCTAGAATAAATAGGTCCCAAAAAACAATGTAATTATTTCCACAACTGGTATGTAAAGTGAAAATCACAATCTGAAACAATATATGATGGAAATAAAAGGAGTCAATCTATCTCTTGAATGCAGAGGGGTACCAAGATCTCTACTGAACTCTACCCTCAAATAGCTAGGAAGTGGGATGACATGGTTATTCGCTCTTCGGTCACCCAAATGGGATCATTTCCCCTATACATATGTGTTAATTCCATCACAAATTCTATAGATAACCCCGCACACTTCTATTATGGTTCCTCAAGGACTTGATCTAAACATGCTAGAACTTGGTTATCAACATTCCTTTTCTTAAAAGTAAGGAATCTGGAGACAAAATATTTAACTATTTTCATTATCCCATGCCACAAAAACTAATATTTAAGGTCTCAGTATATCTTTTACACCCTTTGATGTACTTCCAATGGAGATGTATGAAACTCTCTCATATCATCCTTTAGAAACATCACCGGTATCATCATGCATCCAATGAAAACAACGAAGAAATACCCACATTTAGAATATCTATAAGAATCATTCCCTATGGATAGGTGGGAATATAGGGTCTTGAACTCAGTATCCCCAAGTTTTCCTCCCTGAATTTTTGTAAGTGTGGAGGGGTGACAACCGTCAACTAGAAATAAACTACTCTATCTCCATCAACAAAGGATAATTATAACAACGACAACTGATCAGACACTTCATTCAGCATCTGTGAACTAGATCTCCAACAGAGAGCATCTGCCACCATTTTCGCCTTCATAAGATTATAGAAAATTTCTAATTAAAAATCCTAGAGAGAAACTAGCCATCACCACTATCTAAAGATTGCATAATTCTAAGATAATATATACTTGAGACTCTTGGTATCTGAGTGGATATTAAACCAATTCCCATCATGTAGTTTTGACAAATCTTCACTTAGAAGACTACCACCACTAAATCAATATCATGGGTCATGTAGTTCTTGTCATGTGATCTTAACTAGTGTAAACCATAGGCAATCACCACTTTCCTCTACATCAGAACACCACAATGCTCAATTCTTGATGCATTGTAGAACACTACGTACTCAAAACCTTCCTTTGGTAATCTCAAGATGGAATAAATCATGAAAAACTACCTCAACTATTGAAAATCATGTTGGCATATTTCTATCCACATGAAAGGCTTCCCCTTCCGAGTCAATGTTCTCCTAGGTGCCGATGTCCTAGATAAATTTGGTATCAATCTCTGATAATAGTCTTCCAATCCATGTAATCTCTATAACTCTATCATTATCTTAGGTGGATCACATGATAACACTGCCTCGACCACGGATGGGTCCACTATCACTCTATCTACTGAGATAATGTTCCAAGAAAGTTAATAGCATAAATCTAGAACTGAAATTTCAGGAGATTTTCATATTGATGGTTATCTCGTAGTACTTACAAAATCATCCTTACGTTTATCGTGTGCTCCTCCTCGGATGTTGAGTACATAAGGATATCATCAATGAAGACCACCATGAACTGGTCTAAGGCTGAATTATCTGATTCATGACTCCCTTTATCACTCATGGGGTGTTTTTCATTTCAAAGGGAATTACCAAGTACAAATAGTAACCATTGAAACATCATAACATCACCTTTGGTATATCCTTGTCACGTACTTCCATTTGGTGATAGCTTGATCTGAGGTGAAACTTTGAGGACCATCATTCCCCTCTAAACTGATAAAAGAGGTCATTGATCCTTGATAGTGGATACATGTTCTTATCATTCACCTGGTTCAAGTATTATTAGTCAACACACAACCTCAAGCTCTCATATGAATTCTTAGAAAACAAAACCAGGGCTGATCGAGGTGATACACTGGGTCTCATGAAGCCCTTCCTTAAAAAATCATCCAAATACATCCTCATCTTGTGAAGCTCTGTTAGAGCAATTAAATATACTGGTGTGGATATTGGTGTCATCCTGGGTTGTAGATCAATGAAAAAGTCTTTCTCTTGGGGGTGGTAAAACTGGAACATCTTTCTGAAATATTCCCTCATACTCCTCCATTGTTGTAGGAAGCTGAGGACTCACAATATCCACTCTATAAAGGGTTATTCTATCCAAATGATGAGTAATTGGATGGACCCTCCTACACATGAGTCCATCATGAATTTCCTAGGTTTCCTTTTCTTGGAAAAAGGAAAACCTAGTTCTGTCTCTATGGAAACACCATACTCTTCCACAAAAACAGTCAGTTTGGCATGAACTGTAGATAACCAATACATGCCAAGGATGATGTCATAAGGCCTCAACACCACTACTAACAGATCCCAACCAGAACTATCACCTATAAAGGTCAGGTCACACTATTAGAACCAATGTATGATCATTGAGTCTTCTCCATTAAGAGTCTCTAAGCATAAGGGTCGAGTCAACGGTTCAACTAGAATCTCTAAGTATCATACATGTTATGTGGAAAGAAAGGAATAGCACCTATTTCAATCAATATTGAATCTAAATTAAATAATACACATACCGTACCTCAAATCATTACAAGATTCTCTGGTTCATAATCCCTGACCACCTCCATCTATCCCCTCCCCAATCCTCTATCTACATAAGCATAGTATGAACTACCTAGGGGTGGTGAAGGTAACAAGTTAAAACATCAACTACCTCCTACTACTCTCCCATATCCTCTTCCATATCTATCCCCAAACCGATCTAACTGCCCCTATCATTGCCTCTCCCTCGATGGTCCATCTATTGTCTCCCTATTAGTAGTATGGCTATTTAGAAAATCTCATGTGAGATTTACCTTACCTCACATGAATAGAACATACTCTCTATACTCTAACTAAACCCACCATGTCAATCATGAACTAAATATCCTCTGTCTTAGGACCTCCTCTTAAAAAATTCCCCATTTCTTAGTCCCTGATACAGAAGTTATCTCCCAACCATTGAGGTCAATGTTCCGGATACCCCACGGCTAATCGTCACCGTTTTTATCTACTCAACCAAGAATCATTCAACCACCAAATTTCTCTCAATAACCCCATCATAAGTAGGAATGAAAAGTTGTATAACATTGGCTTGAAGATCTCTATAAAGACCTCATTTGAAGGTCTTCTCCCTAAAGAATAGATCTTGAACCATATCTATGGAGAACCTCAAGATGTTGGTAATCTTCAAAGAATACTTAACTACTGAAATGTTTCCCCACTGGAGATGAAGAAGCGCCTAGATACGTACTTCCCATAGCATAGTTGGTAGGAATTCTTCTATGAAGAGGAACCTGAAATATGTCCATTAAAGAGCTTCCTCATAGTTTGTATGGGTAACCAAACTTCAACATCACCATGATAAGCCATAAAGAAGGCTAACCACCAAGACCACCATCTGATCTATTGGTTTCTTGACTAGATGAAAAAATATAATCACTAACTCAAGAAAATCCCCAGTTACCTATGGGTCCAGATAATATCAAACCTGAGGGGTCTCTACCACTAAAGAACATGATGCATGCTCAACTTGTTCACCTCATCTGGTGGTATTGTAGGTGTCTCATGATGCTCTTCAGGAGGTGGTATAGCTGATTCCCCACATAGAGGTAACATCAATGGAATTGGTCCCTGTATTGAATCCTCAACACTTTGAGGTCATCTTCATGATCAAGCTGTTGAATCCTAGATGATATGCATCATAGAGTTATCTTGTATATAATCCAGATGTATCATGTTCAATGATTATATCTAGAGAGATGGCTTAATAATTTAATGGAAACCACAACCCATACCTATATAAAGAATGTCCCATTTTCCCCTATAACTCATGTTCTCATGTATCGAGTCAAAATTCTGGTGATGAATGTCCTGCTATATGGATACATCAGCTTCCATACAAACACTGGAGTCCCTGGCCTAAAATCTAAACTCAAAACACTTAACACTATTTTTCCAACCCATTATCACAAACTCTCAATCCGAAATTAGAATAGACCTCCTTTGATATAACTCTGTCATTACCCATCCTAGTGGGTCCCATGTAATGACTCCCCAATCTCACCACCAATAGGACATGGGATGGTGACTAGCACCGAGTAGGCATATCACTAACATGGGAGGTATTTTCTATGCACCTATAAACACACCCACAAACATCTCCAATCACAAAATATGTTGAGATGTAAAAACAACTAAGAAACCAATGCATGCATACCTTTATATCCCACAACTAGATTATTAATAGAATTAAAGTAAAGTATCACAGTGCCAAATACAATCCCACCACAAAGAGTCTATAACCACAAATACACCTGTAATTAAATTTATCAGGACTTTTATTTGAAAAAACACAAGAACAGCCTGTCCAGTCTCAAAAAGAATCATATAGTTTTGGTCCACCTAGAAGTCTGTATAAAGTTCAATCATCCTTACAAGATATAAAATTTTTAATCAAAGCTAGTGTAGGGGTTACTATAACAATACTCTATTGCATACCCCAAAACCACAAATCAAAAAAAATCACATCCATCCGTACAGAGTTATATGTCTACAATATATATAACAAGAATATATATATATACTAAAACCAAGTCACAAAATATTGAGGTAATCCACAACCATAGTATACCAACCTTAGGATTCTAGCTCAAAGATTCCACAGATCACATATATGTGAGAACACATTCATGTGTTTGATAACACTGATGATGTCCGTCTAAGAGGTACTTCTCATCGGGTATTATCATGAGAGTGAAATGTTGATAGATCTAAATAGATTATGATTCATAGATGATGATCCCTATTAGGACGATGAGGTGATACCAATAAATAAATCTGGAATAGTCTTGCTGATTGGAGGATTATAGTATGTGTAGTGTCGGTCATATTGATACTAAGAACTCCACCTAGGGTATGAAGAAGAATAGAGGATCCCACTCAAGGCCTCTCTGATGAATTTCAACAACTCTATTTAGGAAGTACAATTGATGGGATCGTAGTCCTAGGATTAGGAAAAGCTACTCACCTACCATAAGGGAAACGATAAGGGGTATGAACCCTAATGAAAATTTCTCAAGATACAGTGGACAAGAGATTCAAGCCATGCATAAAGGGGTACACAGCATGTTGTATGGGTACATTCCATGTTCCATGACCCCAAGTAATCCATGTGTAAAACCACACATTTCATTCAACCCATGTCATGTAGAAGAGTACATGGAATATGAATGGGTTATATTTTGTGTCCCAACATCTGAGGTTCGCCCATTTACTCTGGTTGTGTTAATGTACATAGTGTTATCCCATGTATCCATGGACATTTACATAGTACATGGGGTAGCTCATATACATGGTCATGTCCATGTCATGTGGGGGAGTGCATGCCATGTAGGGAACCCATGTACTCTACCCTAGTTCAATGTACTCCTTCATGTGCACATAGAGCCATTCAATGGGGCTATACAGCATGTAGTCAAGGACAACATGCTTTGTGTATCAAGTTTTCCTAGAACCCATCTTCTTCATCCACCTCATGATAGTCAAACTTTTGGGATCTATTGTGATGGTCGGTTTTCCATGAATCTCCAGATCTAAGGTTGTTTAGTCATGCCATCACAGAATCGGTAAGAATCAGGATTCAATCAGCTCCGAAAATGATATTTTCACCAATCTTTTTTACCATAGATGAATGAGAAATCAGCACCCACCATCATTACATCCACTGCTACAACAACCTTCAGACCTCATTAGAGTCTTACCGATGCCAGATCTAAAATTTTGGGCTATTGTTCCAAGAATTAGATGTGAATTAATCGATCATTCATGAAAAGTCGAACATTGGGATGAACAATAATGTCCATGAAGAACAATGAATCAGGGGAGAAAATCACAAACCAAATTTAGAGGGATGAACCTTGATCAATATTTGTGTCAATATCGGTTCGTCACTATTAGAGTGATAAATAAATCTAATAAATCTCAAGATCAAACTCTTGATAAATCCTGAAAAATAACCCCTCCCTTATAACGATCAATCTACATACCAATATGATCATTGATTTGTCTGTATTCATCATAGAAATAAATAATGACGAAAGCTAATGAAAATAACACACCCTACCCCATTTTTGGATTGGTTTCTAGTGAAGAAAGATCAATGCTTCATCATCATTGTAAAGATCCCTCAAAATTAGTGTGTGTCAGTATTTGATCCATGATTTCATCATTATTCAATGGGAAGGATTCTCTATATCTCTCTCCAATGACTCTCTAGGGGATTATCAGGTTATACGGATAACCCTAGAATTATAGCATAATATTCTATTTAAAAACTAAATAGCCATTGCATCTATAAATGAAGTATTATAATTTTATTCATCTATGCTGGTGATGAGATTTATATATATGGCCAACGCTAACCAATATTAAAATGTGCCTAATGTAAAGTTGGCATTATGAACTCAATGGTTCCCTATGATTTCTAAACTGGGAACCCAATTAAATTTTATTCCTCTTTTCATGAAAACTATGTATGAATGCAGTTGAATATTATAATATATTTCAAACATAAATTCCTGGCACACTGGGCCTCAGAATCTCACGTTGCCTCAGCACCTTGCCTCAAAATTAACGCATATGATATTTAAAAATAATACATGGAAAATTAGGTACAATTAACTTTTATTTACCCAAATTATTTATTTTGGAAATTTTATGTTATCCTTCACTTTTTTAATTTGTTTTAAACTAATATTTATATTATTTTTCAAAATTAAAATTTTCTTTAAAAAGTTAAACCAACTATTTTTTTTACATAAACATCAATAATAGACTTCCTCGCCAATATAACAGTTTTACAAATTTTAACTTCTCCAACACAATTTCACTGGTTTTATACTGAAATCACTTTTATGAATTAATATTTAAATATTTATCTTCCATTCCATTTTTTCTTCCAATAGACAGGATTTTATTTTAATCCCTATATTCCCGATGAACTAGGGGTCACCTCTTATCTCCATATTAATTTTGTGATTGTAAAATTTCTCTTGAGACAATCACTTTCATATCAAAAAATTTTAGTTGAAATTAAATTTATCATATAAATATATATTATTTTATGATGGATGTGATTATTTCTTAAACAGTATTACATTTTTATATATGGTTCTTAATTTGAAATTTATTTTATTATCTGGGGAAATATTGATAAATATGTATCCTATAGTCAATAGAGATAATTTTTATAAGCAATTTGACTCAACTATTAAATAAATCATTTGATATATGGTTAAATATTTGTACATGTATTTATAGTTGTATAACATAATTATATATTCCCTCGATGCATCGGTAGGTCTCATGATACTAATCAGTTGGAAAATTTAAATGGGTTATTGCCCATAGTATTAAATCACCATGTGAAAGGTCTTCATGGAATAGATACCATGATGTATGAGATCATTGAATCTAATATAAATAATATCCTTCATTGAGAACTTATTTTTTATTATTCATGATATTATTGAAAATATAATATACATGGATGCATTTTTATCAAGTTATTGATTAAATGGAATTTACGTTCAGTTATTTTCCTTTTCATAATGATTATGCCATATCTAATCATGATAGTAAAGTTATTAAATGGAACACGAGTTCATTTATTTACCTTTCCTTATCAATTGATATTTATATATTCATGATATATTTTTTTATTATAACTCTCACTAAGAATTTATTCTCACCCTTATTTTTCCCCTTTTCGAAGGATATAAAGAAGACCAATTTGAATTAGGCCAATGATTCCAAATGTTTCTTATTACTATGTTTTATATTTTATAACAAATATCAGATGAGGATTATTTACATATTTGAGTCTCTAAGACTACTAAATTGGTCAATCCTTTGAAATTTGAGGTGTTCTATCAATGTTAATGTAATAATGCAGACAATGAATCATGGTTAAGGAATTGGGGTTGTTACAATAGTTATCAAATAATGTTTATTATAAAAACATGGGAAATATATTTGGCAAAATATATATTTGGGAACATAACCCTATGATATACAATGACGATTATATATAAGAATATCCTAATTTTTTTGTGATGAAGACAATATATTGGTTTTCTTATAAATAAATCCTTATTTCGATTCTATGAGTGGATGTGGTTTGATCATAGTTATACCTATGGATAATATCTCAGAACAAATCACATAAGTAATTGATTATATCATCACCCAGATCCTAAAAATGGTCCTTTCAATTTAGCTGTTTTAACACTCCTTCGGAAAATTATTAACATAGTTCACATTTTTTAGAGTCTATTATAAAGGATTTGGAAATAAAGATGTCCCAAATTAAACTATGTTTAAGATTTAATGATTAATAGTACATAATGTTTTTATGTAAATTTTTAAACCATATTTATAATTATACATTATGATTTAAAATTCATAATTTTATGAAAAAATATAGTTAATTATATAGCTTGTAAATTGAGTTTAGAATAAATAAGATAATCAATACTCATAATAAATTTAGATATTTCCATGTTGATTAATCAAATACATATGGTATTGTAAATGATAATATTGTTACTATATTAGAGAAGATTAATCCATTTATGAAAAATAACCTTTCCTGGATGGAGAAACTTATTTGTCTAAACTGTAATTCTCTTATGTTTTATCATTTCTTGCAGTAGAATCCCCCCATAATTTAGTGGTATTATTAATCTTATGGTATCCAAGAAATGTATTATGTCCCTTGAAAATATATTTATGGAATTTAGATATAATGAAAAGGAAATTTTTTTACTTTTGGAATATTTTCTCAAGTTAAATGATTATCAATGGTGGTCATTGATCAGTAAAATAAGGAGGATGATGAAATCGAATAGATAGAATATAAGTTTTTAAATAAAATTTTATTGATAAATATTTCCCTCGTTAGAAATGAACTAAAATGAATATAAATTATGTTACCTTAAAGAAAAAGGAAGAAGAATATATTTTAGCATATGATGATACATTTACAAAATTATCTGGTTATGTTATGGATTACATATACAACATAGAATTCATGATTGACCATTTCTTTGAAGATACTAATCCATATCTCTAAATGGAACTAGTTGATAAACATTGTTTTTATAGGATGAAATAGTTTAATGTGCTAAAAAATAGAGGAGTAATTTTTTTGATCCTATATATTCAATTGGAATCAAGATAATATAAGAGAGATGTATAATAAAATGGATATAGGAGAGAAGAGACAAATTGATTTTCCAAAATTTGATAATTTTATAAAGAAACATACTGGTACATAAATGAAGGGAATGGGGGGTTTGCTTCAATAATGGATGTATAGTTCATTAGGCATGTGAATTATATAGTAATAAAGACACATTTAATGTTAATTTTTTTTAACTATAATGATATGGGGAACTACACAAATGAATCTAAGGGATCAAGGTTGATCTTATGTTATTACTATATCTAAAGTGTAAAAATTAAATTTCTTTTGTATTTGGATTAAATAATTATATTTTAGAAGTATTTTATCAATGATATTTTGGTTATAAGAACCATTAAACGTATAATAATTGTACATTTATGGTTTTTATTTAAGAATTTGAGTTCATATGATAAATGTTGATGATAACCAAGAAATGTGATTTAGTGATTAGGTTATATTTTGGGATCTTATATGATCACGGGAAATATAACCCATAAAATTACCATAATGTTGCGATAAATATTCAAAGATTGAATTAGGATATTATTTACATTGAGGATGTAAATGGGATTTTATTGACCACTTCAAACAAATTACTGATTTTATAAAAATTGGTTTATGTTATCCTTGATAGAGTTTACATAATTTTTTGGATTTAAGGAATATATTCAATAATATATTATTTTATTTATGTAATTAAGAGATATTTAATTTTTTGAATCATCCATGTTTTCATTAAGGTTTTATAGAAATACCATTTATTACTCTTTTTTAGTATAATATATAATCAAGGTATTCACATATTTAGTATATTCCATTATGAGCTAATTTATGTTATATGGGGATAAAGTTTTTATCAAATATTTTATATTTAGGGGTTTTAAATTTTTTTATTAATATTTTGGAAGAGTATTAATTATTAAAATAGTGTCATATAAATAAATATATATCATGGTATTTCATATTCTATCATTTTTTGATGATGTTAGTGAAATAAAACATGTAGGCCCAAAACATGTTGAAGATAAAATGACAAAGTAAAAGATTATTTGGGATTTTTTTAAAGTATCTCAAAGAAAAAAGAATACTTATGTTTATAATTGAAGGAATTTTTTTATTTTCATGTCTGAGATCACATTTTCATGAATGTATCTCAGTGGAAGGGTGTCATAATTTTTGATATGTAGGGAAATATAATCCTCAGTTACATCAGAACCCTTGATATTCTAGAAATAATTGGATCTATGGATTATCGATTAGAAATGCATCTACTAACTTATAATTAAATAGAATTAGAACCTAATATATCTTACTGTTAAGATATCATCTAGATTTATGATACTAGTAATCAACTATTAGGGAATCAAATGACTCATCTGGTAAAGGTACTTAGGAGAAACCATAAAATAGAAGAAGAAATATAGGAACCTTAGGATGTTATGAAGAAGAAATACCATAATTAGTTTTGAATTTAATATCTATGAAATGTTTAGGAATAAATTTTTGTATGTTGAAATAATGTAACACCTCGAGACTTTACGATGTACTTATTTTTAAATAAAATCAATATCCTTGTTAGCTTTAGATACACACAACATCGAACCTCAATTATAGTAGCTGAACATAATATTTTAATAAAGGTATAATAAAATGTACATTTTAATATTTCATTACAAAATTAAAATTTGATAGGATGAATATCGATTTTCAACTTACTTCGTCAAAATAAGACTAGAATAAATTTTTTAAATATTAACTTATGAATTAGCCTGCATGAATAATCTAAAATATAGTATTTATCTATTCATATTTTTATATATATAAATTTATAATAACATTTATAATAAAAATTTTATTAAATATCAAATTTCTAGAAATAAATAAAAGATCATTTTTATTTAAAAATAGGTATTTTTCAGCAAACATATTTTTTTCCAAAAAATTGTTTTTGTTTAAAAATAAATAATGTATGTCCATTTTAATTAATTAAAATAATAATTAATTATGATTTATTTTAATGAAATTTATATATTATATATCCTTGAAATAATTTCTGTCCATTTTAAAAGAAATTGATTTTGTCTAAAAAGAAATAATGCATGCCCATTTTAAAAATTTATTATCCTTATGATTTATTTTAATGAAATTTATAGATTTTTCATTTCATAAAAACTATTTTTTTGACACGATTTGTGGTTTATATGAAATTAAATTTTAAAAATATTGTGAGTAGAATTTTCTTAAATGAAAAATATATTTGGAATAATAAAAATTCATATTATTTAATAATTTTAATTCAATTTATTATCATAATTATTAGTAAATATAGTAATAATTTAAGTAATGTGGTTAAGGATAAAGGAATGTATTGTGTGTTACATGTACTTATACTAAAATTAATTTTCCACACATATTATATTTTTATTTGATAATTTGAATTTAATATTTAAAACATTTTTTCCTTATTATCTAATAAGGATCATTTTCTTTTAGTCGTTATGGATAAATTTACTAGGTTAATAAGCATATTACCATAGTGAAAACAAAAATGGTAAATGTAATTAAACATTGAGGATAAGGTGATAAATTGTTTTAAATATGTTTAATTTTATGTATTTAAGGTTTTTATATACTTAAAATTCCTTTAAATACATTATTTAACAATTATTTAGGCACATGGGTTGAGAGTGACTTCACATTATTGAATATTATTGGCTATATAAAAAAATTCAACTCCTCAATTATAAAAGGGAATTAACTCCCCCCACATTTTCACATCTATAAAAAACTTCTCAACAAAAACCAACCTAAATATATACCCAACATAATTATCCACATTCAAGATGTTCTGGTCTTCCCAAAATTCCAACCATATGGTCCTTAAAGAAAATATCTAAAGGAGGTTTCTCTAAGAGAAGGTAATAGTCTTAACATATATCTTTATTTTTCATTCCTCTTGTCCCATATAGAATTATGTATTTAGACTTCCAATATAATAAACTAAGTATATTGCATATAATGAGATATTATTATTTTTTTATTTTAGAGTATCTATTCATCTCATTCTCTATCAAATGATAAATAAGGTCATCACTCATGTGTACCACAGACTACCACCTCATGAACTGACATAATTTGTTTTCCATTACCAGCTCACATATATAGTCATAATTATAAAAATAATTAATTTATTATGAAACAAATGATATGAAATTAATTTTTTAAACTTGATATACCATCTTTTTTTACCCTTTATCCCAATTTGGGAATGATATCATCACTCCAGCGTAGGTACGGCCTACCGTCTCCTCAAAGTGACGTAATTAATTTTTTATATATAAAATTCAATAATGGTTATAAAAATATATCAAATGATTAAATATGATAGTTATAACATTAATATAATTCTTTATTTTACTTAATTATATCTTATACACAAGAACTGAAGATTTCATGATAAAGCATGTGTGATTAAACTAGACAATTAACTGCTAGAACAATAGTGATAATAAATGATTATTAACGAATGGGTGGAAAAATGTTATTAGATAGTAATATATGATAATATAAAAATTAATACTTCTATTTAATAAGTTAATATTATTCTAAACATCATTATATAGTATTTTGTGGTGCGTTCAACTAAAGGGTAGCATGAGGTAAGGGTTTTTTTCCCAATTTATATTCATTATGGAACATTTGAATGTTATATGGAACTTTATTTTATATAGTTTATATACTTTTAATTTTACATGTAATATCCTGAATCCTTAGTACATAATTGTATTTTATGTTTCAATTTTAATTATTTCATTGAAGGGGGTTTCCATTAAAATTTACAATGTGGTAACAGATTTCGAATTAATTTCCATTCCATGTAGAAATATTTTATATATACACCTATTAACTTTTATGAGGTGAGTATTCTACCAATTTTATGTATTTAAAATTATTACATAGTTATTAATTATTTTTAATGTTTAAATTGAGTTATATTCTTTCAAGTGGTTATAAAAGTTCCCAAAGTGTCCGAATCTATTTTACAATTTCACTTGTTTTGTATAACTTATATTCTCATTGAAGGAATCATATCAATTATCCTTAATAATATACAAAAAATTATTATCCTCTATATATTTAAAGAGTTTAAAAATTTTCTTCCAAAATTTTTACTCTTGGGTACTTGAATCATGGAAATAAAATTTTAAAAGAAAAACCAATTTTATTTCTCTTTAAAATAGAAATATTTTTTTTCCATGTCCATGTTTTAAAAAATATATATAAGTACTTTTATTTACTAAAATGATATATTAAGTACATTTTATGAAATAAATGTTTTTTATAATGTTTTTTAAATTTTGTATTTCTAGTTTTTCAAATGTAATTTTTGAAAAAAAATTTATAACTATTTTTTACCTATACGATTATAATAGAATTCCCTACTGTTTTAACCATTTTACAAAATGTAGATTCTTATACATGTTTCCTGTGGTTCTAAAATGAAAAATATTTTATGAAATTATATTTTTATATTTCACATAAATTAAATTTATTCTTATAAAGGAAATTATTTTTATAAAACATATATTCTAGATGAACGGAGGGTCACCTCTAATATCTAGACTAATTTTATGATTGTTAACTTTTATTGAGATAATCACTATATGATGATAATTTTTCATTTGATATTCCATTTATTTTAAATATTCATATTATTATATTATGTATGTGATTATTTCCTAAACCAAATTTTATTTTTTACTTATCCTTTTTACTTTGAATGTTATTTTGATTAACTAGGAAATATTGATAAATTTGAATCCTTTACTAAATACAGATATTTTTTTATAGAGTGGAATGATTGATTAAATAAATTGTTTATTTATTATATGTGGAATGTTTTCAACAAAAAGTGATGGGTGGGTCCAAAAATTATAAATCCCTTTATGCATTGGTAGGTCTCATGAAACTAATTACTTGTCTAAATTAAATGGGTTTTTACATATAGTTTTAAACTTCCTTGTGAAAATTACTTATAGAATTGATACCATGATATTTCATAACATTTCATAAAATAATAATCATATCCTTAATTTATAATATATTTCTTATTATCCATTATATTATTAATTAATATTATTCATTGATTCCTTTTTTGTTCAAGTTATTGATTAAACATCATGTGTGTTCAATTATTCACCTTTCCATATTGATTATGCCTTATCTAATTATGATAGTTATTTTGGTAAATGGAATGTGTGTTCAATTATTTATCTTGAAATTTTGATTACTTATTATTTATTTATTATATCTTCTATTTTATGCAACCATTACCAAGAATTTCACCTCACCCTTATTTTTTTCCTTTCCTGACATCTGAAGAATATTTCTTTGAATGTGTTTAGGATGCAGAATTTTTTCCATTAATATATTGTGTATTTTATCCCCATTGTAAAATGGGTATTATTTAGGTATAATTATCTCCAAGATAACTAATATAATCATAAAATTAGTATTTTACCCCTTTTATCTATTCTAATGTTATAAAGAAGAAATCAGAGATAGGTTACCGGAGTCGAGGTTGTTATAGATGATAACAATTAAATGTTAGTAGAAATAATGGGAAATAAATAAAAATAGATTATGGAACATAATAATATGATATCATTTGATAATATGTATATAAGAACATCCTATGGTTTTTTGAGGAAAATATTTTTTTGGTTTTTCATAAAAATGCATTGTTTTCTATATAAAACAAGCAGATGTGGTTCTGGAAGAGTTATACCTAGGGGTAGTAAATCTGAATGTGAAGCATCATGATTTGATTCAATCATAATTTAGTGCATGCCAATAGGACTTATTGTACACCTAGTATAACACTCCCATGGGATATTCTTTCGATAATTCCCATTTTCATTACGATCCATTATGAGTAATTTTAAAATAAAAATATCTCCGAAGAAAACATGTTTAATTTTTTGAGATTAAAAATGAATAAATTTTTATTTTGTGTTATTTGTTACATCAGATTTATAATTAAACATTATGATTTAAAATTAATAATCTTATTAGGTATTATAATATATGAAATTTTTTTATAAATGTATCCTCGAAGAAACAATGGTATCAATACTCATGGACAATGTAGATATTACTTTGAATAGTAATCCAAGACATCTTTTATTGGAACTAAATAGATTGTGGCTATATTAGTGCAGTGTGATATGGTTTAGACAAATAACTTTTCTGGGCTAGAGTTTCTTATTTCCCTATAGTAATATTTTCTTATATTATATTTCTTCATGAATATGAAGCTCACATCATTTAATTGGACTACTAATCATGTGGAACCTGAGAAAAATGTTATGTCCCTTGAGATGTTTTTTTTGTCATTGGGATGCGATGAAAAGGAAATGTTTATACTTGTAGAATATTGTCTCAAGGTTGATAATGATCAATTTTGGTCATTGATTTAGAAAACTAGTGAGGAAGAGTAAATAGAAGATATGGTATTGAATTATTTTAAAGAAACATTATTTAAAAATTATTTCCCTCATGAGAAATGAACTGAAATTAATAGATAGTTAAATATATTAAATGAAATGGAGGAATAATGTTTTATTGAATATGAAATTACTTTTATAGGATTATATAAGTATGCTATGGATTACATATGTAATACATAATGAATTATTGTCCAAGTATTTGATAGTAATTGGATAAGTATATAAAGGGAATTGGATATAAAAAACATTAGATGAGAAAATAGTTTTATGTGACAGCATAACTGAGAAGGAATTTTCTAGATCTAGTATATTAAAATGTAATAAAGCGAATACTACAATATAAGAGAAAAAATGAAAAGGTTATTAAGATAAAAAAATTCTCCCCCGTGTGATAATTATGGAAATAAACACCCTAGAACTTCTTTTAAGGTCATGGGAGTCTGTCTTAAGTGTGGAGATAAAAGCCATTAGGCACATGAATGAAATGGTTAGAATAAAATAATTAATGTTCAATTTTTTAGCTATAATTAGATGGGGAACTATCAAACAAATACCTCAAACCTCAATGAAATATACCTCATAAGATGTAAAGGGATCAAGGTCATGATTATGTTGTTACTAAAACTAAAGTGGAATGATTAAAGTTCTTATGTAATTGGATTAGAGAATTATGTTGTAAAATAATTTTATCAATCATATTCTGGTCATAGGAACAATCAAATTTATAAAAAATTTACAGCTATATTTTTTATTTATTTATTTACAATAAAATATTTAATGGTCCTAATAAACATGATAAATTATTTTGTGGTACATTGATATTTTCATAGAATACATTTTTAAGGGGAAGATGACCCTTGAATTGTTCCTAATGGGGAGATAATGATATTTTGGTAGGATAAAGAGATAATTGACATGGATTGAGTAAATGGGATAGTATTTATTACCTTAAAACTAGTCACTGATTTTATTAATAATTATTTTATGATATCTTTGATGGTGTTTAAATTTTTTTTCTATTTATGGAATATCTTTAATAATCAATTATTTTATTTAATGAATGGAAGGGAAGTTAATTTTTTTAGTCATGAATATTTTCATTATGGATTTATAGTAATTTTATATATTACCATGTTTTAGAATAATATAAAATCAAGGCATTCAAATACTTGGTAAGTGACATTATGGTCTACTTTTTATTTTAGGGATAAATGTTTGATCAAATATTTTAGATTTCTGGGTTTTGAATTTTTTGAGGCATATTTTGGTGGAGTATAAACTATTCAAATGGATCTATAATTTTTTTTATTGAAATTGATTTCATACTATTACATTTGAGGATGATGTTTATGAACAAAAACATATAGTTACCAAACTTATTTAATAAAAATTTCCAATGGTAAAGGCTATTCAGGCCCATATCAAAGCTGGTAAAAATAAGAAAAAGAGTTTTGCTGACATTTGGAGGAATGGTTTTGCATTTTTAATGGGATATCACATTTTCCTAAAAGTATGTCTATGGAATGATGTCATATTATTTGGTAATAAGGGAAAAATAATCCATATATACAATGGAACCATTGATAATCTAGAAAGAATTATAGTTTTGGCTTACTAATTAGCAATTCCACCAATCCTCTCTAAAGTTGAAGAAGTCTTTTATATATCATTATTAAGGGTGTGCATGCTGAACCCAACACATATAATCACCTATAAAGAAGTATAGTGGGAACCTAATAAATATTAATGATGAGACCTCATATATATTCCTAATACTATATATCAAGTATTGAGGAATTAGATAATTGGCTAGTAATGGTACTTTGGAGAAATTTTTAAATAGAAAAAGAAACATGAGAAATGGATGATGTTATGAATTGAAATAACACATATTTTTTTATAAATTAATATCTATGAAATATATAAGAAAAATTCTTTTTAGAAAGAAATAATGTAACACCTTGAGACATTATGATATATTTCCTTTTGAATATAATCAAACTATTTGATAGATTATAATACACACCACCCTGAGCCTAAATTATAGAAAGTGCACTTTATATTTTCATTAAACTATAATAAAATTCAAGATTTAATAATTCATGGCACAATATTATAATTTTAAAGAGTGAAAATTGTTATTGAACTTGGTCAAAATAACACTAATATGAATCTATGATATTTTTTCAAAAAGGGAATATTATTTTATAAATAATCCAGAATGTATTATTTAATTATTCCAACATTTATTTTTAATAATTTTTTATAATATTTATAATTAAAAAAAATTAATTATTATTTTTATATAAATAATTAGATTATAATTTGGATGTAAAAAATATATTTTTTCAAAAATTGTTTTTATTTAATAGGGAATAATGTATGGCCACATTAAGTAATTAAAATATTTTTTAATGGTGTATAAATTTAATTTAATTTATATATTATACGTATTTATATTAATTTAAGTCCCTATAAGTATTACTATTGTTCATATAGTTAATATTATATAAAATTATCCTTGCGAAAATTATTTCATGGAAAATCATTTTTTGACAGGATTTATGGGTTAATTTTAAATTAATTTTTTTCACTTATGTGACTTCAATTTGATAAAATTTATTACATATTTGTAATAATAATATTTAATATTATTTAATAAGTTATCTTAAATTTTTTTCATAATTATTAGTAAAAACATTAACTAATTAATTAATTTGATTAAGGTTAAAATATGGTTTTACACATTATATGCTCTTTTTTTAAAATTAATATTCCACTGAAAAATAATTTTTTCATAAATTTGATTTAATAAAGATAAAATTGTGGCCCATATTATATAATAATCATCATTTTATTATATAGATAATGGATAAATTACCTCGTTGAATGAACTTCTTAATGTGGTGTAATCTAAAATGGTAAAAGTAAATAAACATAGAGGATATGGGAAGAACATGTTAAAAACTTGATTCTTTTTAAGTTTTTATGGTTTAAATATATCTTAAATTCATAGTAATACATTATTTATAAATAGTTTAATAACATTGGGTGGGAGTGACTTCCCACTATTGAATATTTTTGGGTATTTACAAAAATATCACTCCTCCCCAATTATAAACGGGGACTCACTCTCCTAACATATTCACACCAATCGAACAATTTGGATGAATAAAACCTACTAGAATATCTACCTAACATCCTTAAACACATTATAGTAGATTTTTATTCCTGAAATTTAAAACCTAAGGTCCCTAAAAGGATATCCAATCAAGGATTCTCTAAAGAAGTTAATCATCTTAACAAAGATCTTTATTTTTCTTTCTTATTTTACCGACCTAAATTGAGTATTTACATATCCAATGTAATATAACTATTTTATACAATATAATTATATTTTATTATTTATATAATTATATTTATCCATATCCCTCTCATCAAATTGGAATCAAATCCATCGTTTGTGTGTATATAGGATTACTGCCTCGTGAGTCAATGTTATTTTTTTCAACCACCCACTCACATGGATAGTCATAATAAGTCAAATAATGATTATAAATCATAAATATGAAGTGATATTAATTTTTAAAAATTAATATAGCATCCAATCCCTTATCATATTACCGATTAAGGGAATGATATTGCCGCATGTATTTTTTTACGACCTACTATCTCCATGAAGAGATGCAAATCATTTTACATGTACAAAAATCAAGAATTGTTCTAAATATATATATAATGAGAAAATATGATATTTATAGAATTACTATAATTCATATTTGATTTAATTATATCTTATACATAATAACCAGTTCTTTCCAGAAAAAAATGGCATGAGAAAACTATCCAATTAACACTTGAAACAATAGAAATAATAAAATATTACTAATGAATAGGTTATAAAATGTTGTAAGGGTGTTATATATGATATTATAAATATAAATATGATTATTATATCAGTTAAATATATTCTTAAAGCCATTATATTGGAGGTTAAGGTGAATTTAACTAAATGGATGTGTTATTTAAGGGATTTTGTCTGAATTTTCATTCATCAAGAAACGTTTGAATGTTATAAACCAATTTATTTTATATGGTTTATATATGACCCCATTTACATGTAATATAATAAATATTTATTACATAATGATATTTTATATTAAATATTAATTATTTCACACAAATGGATTTGACATGAAATTTACTGATTGGTGTGATATTTCATCTCAATTTCCATTCCATTAAGTCATATTTGTTAATATTCACTTTTTCAATTATTATTTCTGTATATACTACCACTATTATGTATCTATCATGAATATATATTTTTGTATGTATTTTAATGTTTCAATTCATTTTTATAAATTTATGTGGTTATAATTTCAAAGTTACCAAAGAGGTATGATTCTATTTTATAATCTATCTTTTTTGGGAATTGTTTTTATTCTCATTAAAGGAATATTGTCATTTATCTTTCATAAGCTCAAATAATTTTCTTATCATCATGACATTTAAAGAGTTTCTATATTTTCTCCCCAATTTTCTATATTTTTTAATAAAATCATGAAAATAAATATTGAAATAAAAATGGATTTAATTTCTCTTAAAAATAAACATATTTTTATTAAACTTCCTTGTTTTTCAAAAAAATAGAAATGTCCTTTTATTTTAAAAAAATATTTTATTATGTAAATTTAATGTTATCGTTGAATTTTAAAAACTATTTTAAATCATTCTTTCTAATTTTATTCAAAAAAAACAATTTCAAAAAATAAAATAAAATTGAATGTTTTTTACGTATAAATGGATAATGAACTTCCCCTCAATTATTACAATTTTACTAAATGTGACTGACTCTATTTTTTTCAATGGTATAAAAAATAAAATTATTTTATGAATTAATATTTTACTATTTAAATTCCATTCACATTATACATCCAATTTAATTTATTTATTTTTTGAAAACCTTTATTCCTAATAAACCAAAAATCACCTCTCATCTCATGATTAATTTTCTTTAATTAGCATTATTTTGTGACAATCACTTTCTAATGGTCATTTTTCATTGGAAATTTTATTTCACCTAAATATCCATATTAATGTATGATGGATATGATTATTTTATAAATGATGTACCAATTTAACATATGGTGTTTACTTTTTAATTTATTTGTGTAATTGGGGAAATATTGATAAATATATATCATTTACACAATAAAGATTTTTTTCGATAAGGAATATTAATTCATTATTTAAATAGATCTTTCTAAAAATGAGGAATGGATTATACATGTGGTGATGGGAGGGGCCTAAATTATATATCCCCTTAGGTCTGTCTCATGAGATAAATCAGGTATCCATATTAAATTGAGTCTTACTCATAGTTTTAAATAATCTTGTGTAAGGTTATTATAGTATAGATACTATGATTTCTGAGATCAAGGTGTCCAATATTAATAAATTCATTAATTACTAATTTATTTATTATTATCGATGAGAATATTTCATTTATATTATCCATTTATGCATTTTTACATATCTTTATTAATTAAATTGAATTTTTGTTTAGTTATTTACCTTTACATATTGATAATGCATTATCTAATATTGATAGTCGAGTTATTAAATATCATGTGTTTTAAAATATTTTACTTTATATATTTATTATACCTTATGTACTTATAATATATTCCACTGTATGAAACCCTTAATATGAATTTTTTCTAATACTTAATTTTTTCCTTTCCTTGTTATATGAAGAATAATTCTTTGAAAAATTCAAGGATGGAAATATTTTGATTAATTTTTTTTATATTTTATCCCAAGGTAAAATTGGTATAATATATTTATCTACATCTCCAAGAAAACTAAACTGATTGGTTCTTCGTTATTATACACCTTTTATCTATGCTAGTACAATAATATAAACACCAACTCGAGGTTACAAGAGTTGGGGTTGTTACATTAGTGTCCATGTAGATTTATATATTTAAATAGGTAGTAAATAAAATATCAACTTTATATCCCATTAAGTTATTCAATTATAGCACCATTATTAGATATATCATCCTTAAACCATTATTTATATCCTATATAAAATAAATATAATAAATTGTGGGATTAAATTAATAGTATATGTAAGAAATAGAGATATTGATGATCATTTAACAATAACATGGGAATTATTGTAAGAGAACATGAGTATATCATTTGAAAACCATACCCAGCAATTCAGAAATCTTAATCATGAGTCATGAAATAAATCACGGTTATTTGTTAGACATGAATCATAAATAAATTAAAGAGCATGATTCATGAGATCATAAAATTTTCATATAAAAGAGCTTCATTAGGTTTTCCAAAATCATAATAATTTTATATATTTTTTCCAAGCTACCCAATATGACATTCATCACATAATATGGTTGAAATAACCAATAACGTACCTGCTTTGGGTTGGGAAAAACTCTTGTGTACCTTTGATGTCTTGGGATAACATTGCATTTATCCTCTGACCTCATAAATCATTAATATTTACCCAATTAATTGATGGTATATAAAAGAAAACCCTATAACATAGTCATAATCTATTCATATGTATTCCAAAATATAATGAAAACATTTATCATTCTGTCATAACATTACTTGTGGATAAGAAAATATGGATCATAATAGTTTCTCCAACAAAATTAAAACTATTAAATGAATTATTACAAATGGTATCATTAGATCATATCCTCAATAAATCATAAGAAAAACAAAATTATTTCATTATAGGATAAAATACCATTACAATATCTCTGGAATATTTCTTGAGGAAAACCCACATTTTAATATGAAATCACAAAATAAAAATGTGAAAAATTAAAAAAAAGTTAATTAAAATATATAATTTTAAATAACCCATGGAAATTTTTAAATGAAGATTCTATGAATTGAGTTGTTATAATAGCATGATATCTCATCCATACTATAAATTATAAAACAATGTTATGATTATACCTTTGGTAAAAATAACCTCATTAGGAAAACAATGAGTAGGTTGTTTTTAATAATTTTAATAGAAAGTATTATATAAATAAAAATCAATTTAATTATTCCTTTGATAGTAATAAAAACATTCATGAATACATTTCAATGAAAATATTTTCATGGAAGATAATTGATAATAACTGAATAGAAAACCAATGTCAGCATTCCTTACAAAACAACTTCTGGAAATTTGAATACTTAGGGAGATGAAATTGAATTAAAAGTAATAATTTTCATGAAATTACTAGAGTATATAAAATTAAATTATATTACTGATTTATAGATAAAATAACAATATTATCCAAAAATTAATCCTTAAAAATCTACATAAAAATGAGATTGTAATTGAAAACCCTTACTACTTTAGTAGCTTTTGAATTAAAACCCCATTAAATAACCAACATCAAATGAAACCTAAAATACCATGAATATAAAGATAATCATGATATAATATTCCATAGGGGAATCAAATACAATTTATAAAATATTTTATGTTTACAACATAACTTATTTCCTAAAGAAGAGAATTTGAGATGATAAACCATTACCACATTGGTAACATTAGAAGAAAAATACCTTGGCTAAAATAATTTTAATTTTAATTTTATATACTATTATATGAGAAGGATCCTATATATAACATGTTAATAGGTAATTATATACACTTCATAAACAAAAATTGGGGTATAAGATGGGACACAACTCAATTAAGCAATATTGATAAAAAGAGGTCATTGCTTATGTCTGAATTGAATTATAATCTCTATGAAATCTTATATAAAAAACTATATAAATTATAATTCTATATAGTAACAAAATATACCCTAATATCATATATTATCCAATTATAAATTTACAACCCCTATATATTAAAAATTATTTATTGAAATCCTTGTTTCTGGGTGACAACCATTTCATTTTTCATTTATATTTTTTATCATTAGTTATGGTCCATGAACATTAATTATGTTTAAAAAATATCTTGGATAACAATAATTTCATATGTATCATATATAATCATTATATAAAATATTATATCCATTAATATAAATAGGTATTTATAAATTAATTACTTCACTTCATGTAGATGATTGTCTGTACGTACATAGGCGTTTTGTCTCAACTATTCATTGGATGGAATAAACAATTTTAAACAATAAATTACATTTATAAAGTCATTATTATATCAAAAAATTATATATATATATATATATATATATTAAATTTATTTTTATTTCCATTAATGTGAATTAAAAATGAAAAATGAAGCATGTTTATTTGTGGTGGTGGTGGTCCACAGAAATGCGCAAGCAATACATTCATTTCTCATTTAATGTAAAATATGTAGGAAATTATTTTGTAATCATCATAATAACCTATACATATATTTTATATACCATTGTAATCATATATTTATAAACTCAAAATGTGTAGAGTGTAGTTCCCCATCCTAGGACTAACTAAACCTGTACCCCGAGCCGGTGTTCCAGATGACTTCAAGCATGACTCCCCATATGAAAGAG
Organism: Viscum album; assembly: GCA_963277665.1. Lineage (NCBI taxonomy): Eukaryota > Viridiplantae > Streptophyta > Magnoliopsida > Santalales > Viscaceae > Viscum > Viscum album. The sequence goes on along the minus strand of OY728147.1, from coordinate 1,507,292,726 downwards.
GCTATTAATTAGTAGACATGGTCTATAAATATTTATGGGTGAGGCTGTAAATTCTTATCAATGTAAAAAAAGTGGAAATAATATCAACAGATAAAATAATTAAAATGAATATTAAATGGAACAACCATAGGGAAGTGCCCATAATGAAACAATTGAAACATGATGTAATAATGAGGTGTATACTCTTAATGTTCAGAAGTCATAAATAAAATCCAAAATTACCAAAATATAAAAAAAACTAACCACATTCTTGAATACTAACCCAATCCTGACATACCATTCCCCAAAGCATTAGCTTGTTTATAAACTAAAATCCAGGTCCCTATCCTGAAACTATACTTGAAAATAAGTAGCATGTTCTTGGGTGCCCAGATTCCATAGAGAAAGGATAAGGGTTTTAGTACAACATTGTATACCACCACCAATGGTGTCTAAATTAATAACAAGTCTAACTATAGTATATGAATTAGTATAGTAGTAAAGATAAAAATAGTATATTAATCAGGTTTCATTATTTAACAATATTTTAATTGACAACATTTTTTCTTAATTTCAAGTGATAACCAAGACCATAAAAACTAATTCAGATCATGCTTGTCATTTTAACCATATTTTATAGGGTTCATAAATCAATAAATAAGTATAATCAATTGAAGTATCCAACATGGATTCGAAACTTCATGTCCAACCATCCCAACCATGATATGGAATTCCCTATCCATACCCTCTGAGTGAGGACTATTATTGTATCCTCTGAAAAATATAGTTCACTAGAGCATCTAAAACATCAATCTGGCCCACCCAACGAAGTGTATAATCCTCCAAACATCCCACAAACCATTTATAACTTAAATTATTTCTATATCACCAATTTGGAACAAAAACCATGGTTAAGGAATTCCATTTCCAACATCCTAAACCATTATTTTATCAATAAATTCAATATTTATCCCATAATTTATCAATATTTAATAATATTAATCATCTCTTCATTTACTAATTTCCCGATAGACCTTTAAGACATAAGCATATCCCAATTAAAAACAACCCCATTTAACATATCAAAAATACCAAAATGAAACATCCACATTAAATATTTGGAAGCCACCCCTTAAAACTGGGTCATTCTAATTGAAAAATCAACTAAATCCCAAGGCCATTATTTAATTCAAAATAATGAAATGATTCATCATTAAATTTTCACCAATAGGGGGACCACTCATCCATTTCAAGAAAAATTTTAAAAAAAAATTCAAAACCACCTTTCCAAAAAACTTGAGCTTAACACCCCATTTTAAAACAAAATCCACCTTAAAAAATAATTTCATTTAATCGAAAATCCCAACTAGATTCATATCCAAAGAACACTATTTCAATCATTTAAATCCTACTTTGGCATACTAAAAAATCTTTTCATGTAAATAATTTATATTTAACTTTTCCATGTCATCAAATTTCATATGATACTTTTTTAATTAACCATTTTCACCTATACTACATATCAACTACAATTACAAACCATTCACCATAATAATTTCACCATTTAATTGTATATAATTTAATTTCATCACATTAAAGGGACTGACATACTCCATGGGTATCCCTTGGACTGGTCTAAAATCATCATATCATCATTGTACCTAATAGGGTCTATGATGGGTCTTACACATTAATTTAATCCACCATTTACGTTTCTACATCAAAGACAAAAAACATAGTAAGGAAGTGAATTGATACAACTAAATATGAAAATAAAAGATAATAAATATAGAAAAATCTTATAGACCACCTACCACAATATCTTGCATGACCACTTATCCAACCACATACGTTATTTCAAATATAAATGAACAAAAACAACAAGATTAATAACATGATAGGGATAGGTATCATAAGATTTAGAAGAAGATAAAAACCCAACCAAGGACACTTTCAGAAAACAGTAGGAAACACTGTAGAAGACTTACACATAGATTTTATTCTAACTAAAAAACACTCCAAATAACCCAAGAACAAAGGGGAATCATTCATATATGATGGGAGATATATTTTTTATACCCTCCAATTCTGGGGATAAAATGGGAAATAAAATTGGTTATGAATCATTTAAGCTTGAGATAGAAAATAGAAATTCCTTATTTTTAAAAATTCACATGTTTTGGATTCATGGTTGGGTAAACCATGCACAAACCATGTGGTTCCCTTTGTCAAAGAAGGGTTCTATCCTCATAGTCTATGTATCCACCGTCATTTTTAGAAAAATGTGTGGTAGTCAAGAGATATCCTTTTTCCTAGAGGTGATCGAGTCGCATGGTTACCCATGATTTCTTGCATCGTTTTCTAACCATGCACTAACATTCATGACGCCATATGGTTATGGATAATGGTTACTTCTAACCATGTTTCAACAATTATTTAAGAACATTTTTTCCTCTTTACTTCAATTTTTTTCAAACTTGTGTTAAATCCTCGAGACCTATCATACTCTCAATAAACCCTCCATTGACCAAATTAAAAATAGTTTTACCAAAAAAATTAAAATGATATGTACCTTATAAGAGGATTAGGATCTTAATACCTCTCCACCATATAATATCTCATCTATAAGATATACTCTGAAGAATCACAGAGCCTAAATGGAAAATTTTTTCCCATATGTCTCATATATCTACATGCATTTCCCATGTTTCCACTTGAACATGTTTGTTGTATCGCAACACTCAACCAAAGGAATGGTCTTAACCAAAGAGTTTCTTCACCATGATGGTCCATAACATGATTCAGATGATCAAAAAATATGCATCAGGATCAACTCAATATAATCAACACTAAACATATGATAATGTCCAAGTTATCACCGTAAAATTTGTGACATAGGAAAACATCGATCATAGTATTATTCCACGATGGAAGTGCCAATCAATACTCCATTGGTTTAATTATCACCACAATATCAATATCCTAACACACCAAGACACCAACATACCTTATATTCAGATCTAAAGGTGACTGAAACATAACATCACTTAAAGGATTACATGGTAATCCAACTAAATCCCCCAACCAATTTCATTATATGAATCAAGTCCCAATGTCCACATTCCAACCTGAATTCTAGAATCACAATCAAGTCACAAATTTCAACTCAAGGTACTCAAGTACTAAAACTCGAACCGATTATCATTTTCTACAGAACCCTAGGTTTCCGGTACTTGACCCTAAATTTATGTATGTTAGGTATATATAAATATTGGGTTACATTTTGGGTTGTTTGGAGGATTTTTTGGAATTATTTTGAGGCCTTTTAGGAGGTGAATGTTTTCAGAATGGTTAGTAAAAACCTTTAACCCCATCCATGATATTATGTGGTGTTTTTTAGGATGGTGTGTATGTTCACATGGTTATAACATGTTTTTACCAAACTATTTATATGTTTAGGGGAAACCCTATATGTTTGGACTGACATAAAATCATTTTTAGCATGTGGTTTATCTAATTGTTTATACCAACTGTGTGAGGGGTTGGATTATGGTAGTCACGTCAACACAGTTGATGCAATGTCTTCCAAACTGTATGACCTGACCATGCATCATGCAGTTATATATCCTAAATTGTTTTATATAACTTAGTGTAAGTGCCATGAAGCCTTTTTATTTCCTAATATTTCTTAATACCAATCCCATTTTCCACCCAATGCATGATAGGTGATTCTATTTTATCCATAAGCATGTTTTAAGTTATTTAAAGCTCGTTGGAGATTCAGATTGATGGTTCCAACTCACATTGTTTAATTCAAATGGGCTTCGATCAAATTTGACTTATGTTTCCCAAACTACAGTTTCTACTAGGGTGTAGGATATTGGTATTATTGTGTCTAACCCATGATGATATTGGATTGACTGTAAGGAATAAATATTAGAAATCTTGGGGTAGGAGTACTCTCAATATGATTGAGCTTGAGAAAATAAAATAACCTAAGATATTCATGTATAAATATCATAAATATTAAAGGGATCAGGATAAATTTCGAGAGTCATGAGAAATGATGATCTATTATTCAAACTTGGTATGGCCCTAAGGTCTAGGATATGAAGAAAGCAGAGGTATCTAGTTGGTTATAGTCAAGCCAACTAGACATATCCAAGATACATCTCTTCCTGGGTCTATAAATAGCTTCAACATGGATCCATTAAGCCTGACTTCAAAAGAAAAAATTATCATAGACTATTGGACATATCCTATTCTGTTCCAATCAAATCATGGTCATTACATCACTCTTCATATTTTCACGGTTTTTTAAAATTATTGGATGGATAATTATTATTTAACCTGATCAATATTCCATAATCTTTCCAAGTTGAGAAATAAAGAATAACTTGATTCAACCACCATGAATCTTGATCCATATCCTAAGTAGTTTAGCTATACATGGTATAATCAATTATATGTAGAATAGAAATTCCAAACATACATAACATGAAAACATATATTGAGATTGAATTATTAAAAAACATTAAAAAATTAAAATTAACCAATTTATGAACATGAAATTGAGAATAAGTAATAATATCATTAAATCAATCACAATCAAATCAAATACTTACTTGAAAATAAGCATGGGAACAATTGCTGTAAGATTTTGATATAGATTGACATTCGAGATGAAGAATACATGTATCATGGTATTGTCGATTCCAAAGGATCTTTAAATGCTTTGTAAATAAAAAATTTGGCTTGGGTAATCATAAAACAATGAGTAAACATGATACAAATTCAGTTCTGGGAGAAGGGTCAAAGAAAAATTTGAGAGAGAATGAAAAAAAATGAGAGAAAAATTGATTGTTTTATCTTCATATATACGTGGTACACCTAATATATGTAAATAGTTTAGATATTACATGATGTGTAATAGAGTTTCACATCGAGAAATTATGATCTATGTTTTCCTCTTTGATTTTTCAATCAGTGTGAATCTCACATGAATCTCCCATGACTCCCATTTGAAGATTTAAAATATTAACTTGCCTCACGATGTGTATTTAGGACTCAATATGTGTATCTTATTCTATGGATTATATTGTTATAGTAATTGAATTCAATGTTTAAACAATTTTTTATGGTTAATGAAATCATTTAATGGATTCAGGAATTGAAAATTCTTCACGACTTCCTTCACAACATGTCCATGTACTATGAAAATTGTCTATACATTGATTAATATATTTTCATGACATGTAATGATAATTTTTGGTCAGTTTCTCTAATTTTTTATTTAAAACATTGAAAACATATTTCCTTTAATAAAAAAATATATTCCTAGTGATTAATTATGGAAAAATATGGATATTTCATAACAAAAGGGCATAAAAATTATATTTGATTTCAGTTTATCAAATTTCCACACACTTGAATAATTAATTTTACTCAAGAAAAAAAGATCCCCATAAGGAATAAAAATGTAAAAAAATTAAAATTGTAAATAATCATTGTATTTAGGTAAATAAAAATGAGTATAAGTAGAAAAATTTCAATCTCTAGAATCATCCCTGAATAGGAAATTATTCATGCCTCATTTCTCATGTATTTAAACAAATTCTTAATCATTTAATTACAATTTCATAACTATTCCTTGAATTTCATACCCATTTTCAATTTACCTCACAATGAATTTTCTCTCATTACTCAAGGTAAAATGAAATTGTAGTTACGCTTATACCCTGAGTACATGATTATAATTATAGGGTTGAATTGGTTTCATCATCACTCTTTTGTAATGAAAAAAACTAAATAATAATGTCTTCAGTAATTAGTTTCTAATGACTCAAAGGTTATGGGATGGTGGGTAAATTGTGAAAAAAATATCAAAAAGGGCGGGTAGTCTCTGGATTATAATGCATGAATATCATGAAAAATGTAATCAAATGAATCATATATAGCTAATTAACTCCACACTCTTAGTGTCTCAAGTTAGATCCATTCACATATATCAAGTGAGTGAAAAAAAGGTATCTCATTCCATTATTTTTCTTTCTCTTTTTCCTTTTTATTTCTCTGAAATTCATGTTTATACTAGATCTCACATCCATCCCCTTGCCCCATATGTTCCATTAGGAGAGTTATTGGTCGAGAAACTGTGATTTTTGACCTTCCTAATACACAACCCAATAATCATTATCTTTTTCTTTTTTATTTTTATAAGGAATGGGATCGATGTGAAATACTAAAATATAGACATGGATCTTAGTAAAATAGTTTGGTGAGAAATTAAATAAATCTCTTTAGTAAAAATCTTCCAATGTCTGGTGGATGAAAACTTTTCTGACACTTGTTCAAAGTAAATTCATGTAATATACTGGATTAGTGTATGAAAATATAATTATCTTAGAACAGCTTCATCCTATATGTTCAATCATGGAAACTATGGTATAAATGAAGAAAATATGTATGGTGGGTCTTGGGAAAAAGTAGACAAAAAAATATTTCCTCAATCATTTTAAAATTATATTTGTTAATTCACATCCTCAATAATATATCAATGCATGTTATGATAGATTTACATGTCCTAGGTGTCACTAAAGAATTATGATATGAAAGGAATACACAATTGTAGGTTTATAATCTTTATGGCAATGAGAGTAAAAAATAATAATTGAAGTCACTAAGGGTAAAAAATCAAGTAATAAGTAATTTAAATGTAACTTCAAAATTTGTGAATTTTTATTAAATTACTATGCTAAGTAATCCTTAAAAAATATAAATTGGAAAATATGGATTTCCAATAATTTAAAACATAATTTTTATTTTTATTTAAATTGTTATAATGAGTTTCAATTTTAATTTATGATTAAAAATGGAAAATTTCTCCTAGATAAATTATATAATTAAAAAATTCATGTGTATTTTAAATTGAATCTTAAGAAAAACTCCCCCACACATAGAATAAGACTGTGTCTGCATTGTATTTGGAAGTATTGTGGGAGGTTTATGACAGAAAATATCATATTATTGATATGGAAGTTGGAAAATGAAATTTTAGGGGATTGAAAGCTCCATGTAGAGTGGTATTCCCTAGAGACTATTGAGTTGTCTGGATTTTAGAATTGGGATACTAGAAAATTGTGTTAGAATTTCCAATTATGTAATAGATAATTTTTTTGGACACAAGGTTTATGAGTTTTAGAATATATAAAATTGTTAGGTGAACATAGTAAATAGTAATGAAATATATCTGATATAAATGCAGGTATGTGTGTACAATAAGGCTCAAAGTGACTCATGGGTAAAAATAAATATATATAAAATCACGGATAAGAAAAAAGAATAACTAAAAAGAATGATAAAATAAATTAAATATGGGTTTCCTCACATAAAGTGCTAATGATGATGTCATTGGCCAGAAGGATGGACTAAATTATTAGGCAGTATCATCCACCAGCTTAGTCTCTCCTCTTTCTCTTTCAGCTAATCGTGGTAGTTTCCTCTAGATATTGGGGTATTTTGACCAGATTGATCAATTCTGGAGTAGACCATGCATGCATTTCATGTAGATGGAAAGGTATATGTGCTCGAGGTGGTGCCAATTGAGCCTCAATATCAAGTGATAACTCTTGAAGCTGATTCTTGACCTCAGTTAAGTGATGAGTTACTTAGAAATTAAGGACAGATGGTGGAAAAGGTGCATCGAACCATAAATGAAACAGATGAACTAGACATGCCTACTATAAAATGGTAATTATTTGAAAATTAATCCAAGAAAATTGTAGAAAAAATATACTTCCATATATAGAAAATAAGTGGAATGATATAACAAAAATGGAAACACTAGAAATAGAAAAATGACCATCATCCTAGTATTATAAAAAATCTAGGGAGGTGACTAGGGTACACTATCAAAAATTTATGTCAGTAATGAAATCATACAAAGTATTCTCTTGGACAAATTGTGGTTGTAACTATCCCACCTAGTCAATGGATGTAATATATGAAAGGTCTATCTAGTCAAATACATATGATGGTGTTTTTGTGCTAGTAACTTTCTGAGTGTTGGTTCGTGGGGAGGTATTGATCTTTAGCATGTTCATGGGTCTAGCGGTGGGATCAATGAAGGGTACCTCGGTGGATAGGGTTCCTACAAGTCATTATCCTCTTTGTTACTCCTCTTCTAGATATTTATGCTGGGAAGCAGGGTCTATCAGATATGATGGTAAATCGGTCGGGGTATTGTATGGGGTAGGAGTGGTAGATATTGAGGGGCTGGTGGGGACTGGTGATAGTGTGGAAGGGGTAGAGAACTGGGAGAACTCTACAAAAATGATACGTAGGTGTTGGGATATCCAGAGCAGATTGTAAATGATATATAGGTGCATGCCCCAAATAACATCTACATAATATGCTGTGGGTGGATTGGTGGGTAGATTGTGTTAGAGGGTGGAAAATTGGGAGGGTTAGAAGTGGGAATAGAATATGTGGGTCATGGGATGGAGGTGGTGGATGGTGGTGTTGAGGAATCATATATATGGTCTCCTAGGGATTTATCTCTTTCTTCAACTACTCCTAGTGCCCACTGATATATTTCGTCATCCTTGATTAGGTGATGTATCATGTGAAGAAGTAGAAAATCAATAGATTCCATCATCCTGAGAGGGGTTATTGTCCAGGTGGCGTCAAAAACACTGATTGGATCTACTAGCTGTGTAATGAAAGATCCCAAAATAAGTGTTCCTCATGTCCTCTAATTATGGGCTCTATAACAGAATGAGAACTACACCATGATAACAGCAGGGCTGCCCATGTCTTCTGTAAGTATAATTACTTCCATCTAATGAACACTGCATTGAGAATCAGCTCGGGTGAACAAGTAATGTGTCAGGGATCTATATAGGATACTGATTGTGGGGACATAGATATGGGGGGAATTGGTGATCTTGGGATCATGATATATGTGATAATATCAAGCAATCATCCACCAGAGCCACTTTGAATTAGATTTCAATAGCTAATTCTATAGTGTAAGGAATATCTGGGATGTTTCAAAATCCACAGTATAAATCCCAAGAGCAATGCTAAATTCTATGAAATAAATATCTTGAGTTCATCCACCTAGTATGAAGTGAAGGCTATTAAATGTGATATCAAAAGTGGGAAGAAAGTCTTCCAATAGCTCCCAATTTTTCTCCTCATATACCACAATAATTGATGAAATATAGAGGTGTTTAAAGAAGTAGAGAACCTCCTGGATGATATATAGGCAAGAAAGGATGGCGATATTGATGGTTTTTTTGGTCCACATCATCTTCTCCTATAACATATTGACTGCCACATGACGTTTTATGTCGTAAAATTGGAGGATATGGTAAATTTGAGGGTTGTATTCATCATACAACTCACTAAAGGTATATTGTGTCTCCTCCTGAGCAGCATGTTTCTCATAGTCTATAGTGGAAATGCCGGGAGAATTTATGGGATGTGGTGGAGGAATGAGAGGTGTAGTACCATGTGGGTTCTTCACCAGAGGTTGTTCATCCTGCTTAGACACATAATTAGCAGGTAAAGAGAGAACGGCCAATGTCTGTGCCATGTGGGAATAGGTTTGGATATAGGTAGGGGTAAGGGAGAGGATAAGTAAGAAGAAGGATGCTCTAGGAAGAGGAATATGGATGAAAGGGGAGATGGTGGAGGGGGTTCATTCTTGAGGGACAGAAGAGGGAGGGGGTTGGGAGAGAGCGGGAAGCAAGGGGATGGTCCATAAAATCTAGGTATGTTCCCTATTTTTTAAAACTATATTAGGAAAATAAATTATGGGTAATTGGGTTTCATATCATGTATTTAGAATTTTTAGGAAATTTCATACCATGAAAATACACATCATGAGTTATGGTTACACGAAATATAATTTTATTTCTCTACTAAGATTTTGACGAGATCCTGGACCTTTTCTCCTGAAACTCCTTAAGATATCCTAAAACTTATTTAAACCTATTTTATTCATGGGTATCCTAATCTTGGTTGTCTCATAGTCAGTACTTCATTTAATGTTGAGAAATTAATGCTTTTATGTTTATATGAATATAAAATTTATGGAACTCCCTTCATAAAAGGGTTCTTGAAAGATTTTTATCCTTTTCCCATTGACTTTGAATGGGGTGTGCCTTATCTCTAAATCTCAATTGTCTCATAAGGAAATATGTGAATCACTAAAAATGTTCCTGACCATCTAGATTTGAGCTTCCTGGGGAACAATTTTAATATTGAGTTAAATAACAAAACTTTATTCCCTAGGAAAAAAATTGTGTCTTAGAATGTGGTCATCATGCCATTTTTTCTTTAAAATCTTTGGAATTTTCATATCTATCATATATTATTTCTTCTAATTCATCCAATTTCATCATCCTAGCTTCTTTTGCTTTTTGAAAATTTATATAGAGCTTTTTAATTTCCCAATACAAGGGATGCTACATTTATATTGGAAAATGATATTGCTTCCCATATATCAATTAGAAATGTGTTTCTCCACTGGGTGATTTGTACAAAATATGGTATTCCCAAAGTGCATCATCCAATTTCAGAATCCAACTAATTAAACTTGCATTTATGGTCTTTTCTAGGATTTTTTTGACTTCCCTATTTGAAAATTCAACTTTCCCTCTTATTTGGGGGTGTTAGTGAGTTCATCTGTGGTACTGAATGTCACATTTTGTATGAAATACTATAAAATAATTATTAGTAAAATTATTTCATTGATCACTAATGATTTCCCAGAGAAATTATAATAATGAAAACACATATTTCTTTATGAAATTAATGACAACCTTCGTGGTGTCATGAGTTGTTTCTTTTGTTTCTACCCATTTGGAAATGTAGTTGATAAAAACAATGATATAGGATTTTCCATGTGAATTAGGAAATGTTTCCATGAAATCTAGCCCACATGTTAAAGATTTTAACTTTTTTGATTGGGGTTTTCGGCATTTCATTCCTTTTTTTGATCTTACCTTTTCATTGGAATTTCTCAAAACTTTGACAAAAACATCTTGCATATTGGTGGACGGTTGGCCAGAAAAATACACTTTTAAGGATTTTCACCACTATGCATTGTGGTCCATCATTTCCTCCTACTGAGGATGCATGACACATTTCTAAAACATTTGGGATTTTTTCCTCTTGAATATAGTGACATAACACACCATCAACACTTTTCCTGAAAAGGAGTGCTACATCCCAGTAGTAGTGTGAAGCTTGAGCCAAAAATTACCTCTTTTCCTGGTATGATAGGTCTGGGTATAGGTATATTGTGGTTAGATAATTTTTAATATGATAAAATCATGGTAATTCCTTTGTATTTAAGCTGAAAAGTGTTTCATCGGGGAAGTCCACTTCAATGTTGAATTTGGCATCATCTTTTATAAGGGGCAGTAGGAGTTCTGATAGTCCATCAGCAACAATATTTCATATTACCTTAGTACCTTTAATTAAAATTTAAAACTATTAATGTAATATTATCCACCAAATCATTTTTGGTTTTCAATCCTTTTTTTCATCGGATATTTCATGGCATTATAATAAGTATGCACAATCACTTTTGATAAAACCATATAGGGCTGGATTTTTAAAAAAAGAAAAAAGACATATCCAAAGAGCTCATTCTCAATTGTTTTCTAGTTAACATGATCTTCATTCAGTGTGGGACTGTCATAGTAGATCGGTAAAAATATGTGGTTGTCTTGATGTCCTAAAATAGCACCAACAATAAAGTCACTTTCATTGCACATCAATTAAAATTCTTTTTCCCAGTCTAGTGAAGTGATTATAGGAGAGGCTAATAAGATTTTTAATTCCTTTCATCATTCTCCAATTAATTCAAATGGTGTGTTCTTTGATATGAAATGTGTTATAGGGTAGGAATCTTTCACAAAATCTTTCATGAATCACTACTAGAATCCATCATATCCTAGGAAGATCCTTATTACTTTAATAATTGTTGGATTAGGTAAATATTTATCACATTTATCTTTACAGGATAAAATTCCATGACATCTTTGGAAAAAATATTCTATGTAATATTCCTCCATAAACTATAAAGAGGAAATTTTCTCAGTTTCAAACTAGACACTTCTCTTCACTGCGCTGCAAGACTAACTTAATATTTCTTAGGAAGACCTCAATGGATCATCCTTAAACTGAAAATTAATAAATGAATATTTCTAAGAATTAATCTTTCATATATTATAATATATGTATCATTCATCTTTGAAAACATTCATGTTCATTACACATATCAAATGACATGTGCCTATAGGTGAAGGTTCCCAATAGACATGTGAAATTTGGTTTAAAAAATCTTCTAGTTTGAAATAAATCTGATTGTATCCTGAATATCCATCCAAGAAACAATATAATTCATGTCCCAATATACTCTCCAACATTTGATCCATGAATGTTAAAGGTGAATTATATTTTATGCTTACTTCATTTATATTTTTTATTCCATGAATACTCACCATCTAGTGATGGTGTATATTGAGATCTATTAATCTTCATAGTTATTTTCCACAATGAGGCCACCTTTTTGGTGAACTAGCAATATCTAGATCAACCACTCACTATCATAGATTGAAAAGATTATTCCAGAATCTATAATTTTTAGTACATCTTTCCTTACAACTTTCTTCATTGGTGTTTTGAGTCACCTATTTGGTTTAGGTTTTGGTTTTTCACCTTCTTTAAGTAGGATTTTATTTGTGTATAAAGAATATTTTATTTCATTAATGTAATCCACTACCCAGGAAATTGACTAATTATGTGTTTCAAAGACTTAAACCAATTATTCTTCTTGTTAATGAGATATTTTGGAGTTAATGATAACTAGTAGTGTAGTATAAACCTCTTTAAAGGAATACTTGAGTGCATGGGGGAGGGTATTTAGTTCCAATTTTGGTGGAAGAATGACTGAGGGTATGAAAGGTGGGATATTTTATCTTGTAATAGGTTCTATGTAGTTTACCTAATCAAAATAATATTCCTCATCTTCATCAGGAATCATTTCATTACTCTCTTATTTTTTGTTTAATTATCCTTCTCTTTCATCTGTGAGAAAGACAATCTAGTAGTCAAAAGAATCATCTATTTGTTGCTACCCTTGATAGGTTGAACAAGACTTCTTGTTCACCTACTCCAAATATAGTTCTTCCTTGATTTACATTGATAATTTCATTTATAGTGGAAAATAATGGTAATCCCAAGATTATTGGAATGTATCATTCATCTTCCATGTCCAGAATGAGAAATTCTGTTGGAAAAATGAACTTGCGGTCATTGACTAAGACGTCCTCATGAATTCCATTTTTATACTTTATTGATCGATCTGCCAATTGGATTTCTACTCTAGTTGGTTTGAGTTAGTTTAGTCCCATATTTTTTAATACACTCTTTGGCATGAGGTTGATGATGGCTCCTAAATCGCACAATTCTCCAATAAAGATACATTCTTCTATTATTCATGGGTTTTAAAAACTCCCAGAGTCTCTCATTTGTAGAGAATGTTTCCACCAAACAATAGAAAATAATTCTATATTCAGTGAGATGACTCCAAGGTCCAATATTTTTGTTTTATTATAAATTATTTCCTTAATAAACTTTTCATAATTAGGCATTTATGGAATTTTCTCATCCTAAACACTGTTCATCTGCAATTTCTTGAACATCTTGAAAAATTTATTATATTTCCCTAAAATTATTCATTAACTATCCCTTATTGGAAAATGAAGTTGTGGATTAAAAGGTGGTGGAGAAATATAGACATATTCTTCAGGATTCTCTATTGTTTGGGATTTAGTAAAAGGGGAACTTCTGGAGGTGTTACTAGAGTATTTTTAGTTTTTTCATTATCATTCTCTCTTTTTCTAACTGTTGAATTCTTTTTGGATTCCTCGTATTATTTTCTATCTCTTCCTCAGGGTTTCTAAAAAACTATTACTTTTCCACTCCATGGTACTACTTTCTCCTCTTCCCTTGGGTATATTTCTGTGTTACTAGGAAGAGTGCGGAGAAATCATTATGACAAGGTCTTTGATATCTAACCCTTTTGATGTTCAAGGTTATGTAGTTCAACCATTTGGTTATGCATTTCTTTCTCTTGAATGATCATAAATTAATCTAACTTTATAACAATGTTGGAGAGTAGATTTTCCAAGTTTTATTGTAGAGGTACGGCTAGTTGTAAAGGTATTTTCAGAACTGGTTGAAACATTTGTTGGCCTCTTAGAGGGAATGGTTGTTTGATTTCTTGTAGTGGTAATCGAGGAAAAGGATTCATTGGCAGATTTCCTGGATATCCTAGATTTATAAATGGTTCCAAACTAATTCTTGTTGGATGTACCCTAGATTTTTTTGTTGATTTTCAATTGGATTTTTTCTAAATATTGTTGTGGAAGTTATTGTCTTTTCTGATTACAATTACCACAATTACATTCCTATCTTGGTTGTTCATCAACAATGGTTATGTATTCTTGATAGAGGTGTGGGCAGTAACACATTACAAATGACTGATTTTCCATTACTACAGTAGGAGGGGTTGGAGATGCAGTATTTAGTTGAATGATTCTAATTTCTTGGTCAATACATTAACTTATATATCTAGTCGAGTATACTCCACAACTTGATGGATTCTATGCTTAGGTGTTCCAAGATTGTTCTACCATAGGATAGAATTATGAGAGGCTTCATCTAGAATTTCTCATCCAACCTAAGAAATTTTCAACATTAACCCTCCAATAGTGGGTACATCAACAAAATTTTGATTGTTTAGTTAGAGGCCTTGATAAATTTTTTGGATCTAAATCCACATATCGATTTTATGATGTGGGAACTTTCGAGTAAGATCATTAAAATGATATCTTGCTTCCCGTGCTGACTCTCCCCATGCTTAATCAAAATTCTAGATTTCATTCCACAATTTCCATGTTTAAATTGGAGGAAAGTACTTGTCTATGAATTTCATAGCTAAATCATCCCTAGTCATGATGGACTTTGGAGCTTGAATTTTGAGGCCATCCTTAGATCAGTCTTACAGGGAGAAAGGAATGACTTGAAGTGTTATAGAATCAAAAGATACTCCTTTGTTTTGAAATATATCACAAACTTCTAGGAAGATTGACATATGATCGTAGAGGTCTTAAATTTGAATCACATTGAATTGGACCATATTCTAGATCATATTAATGAGTCTAGGTTTTCTTCCAAAAATAATATCCATAATAGGTGGGCATACAATTCTAGGTGTAGCATCGTGGATTTATGGAAATCCATAATCTATGATGTTGCACTCTTGTTATACCGGATCCTCTTCATGTATAATGGGTTTCATGTTTGGTAGTTTGGGTTGGGCCAGACCTGCAGGATATCTATGGTCATCCATTTATGAAGGGAAAAATTCATAGATATACCTTTTAATTTCATGCACAAAGTAAACCTATTCTTGTGTGTGAAGGCTCCTTAAATGAGTCAAAGGTACCAAATAAATGCACTAAGATTCAATATGAATAAGGAAATAATGGTTTCAGAATTAAAAGTGAAAGGAAAAAAGAAAAGGGAAATATGGAAATAGATAGGTACTCCTAGGTTCATTTTCCATTGGTTTCCATTCCTTGGAATATTATTTTTTGAATAATTGGCAACAACATTAAAAAAAATTGGTGCCCGCACATGTTCTTTAATTCACATGGGCAATTTTAAAATTAATTTTATATTTCCAAAAATACACTTGCTACTATGGAATAATTTATTGGTATTGCAAGGTCATTCACATGAGGATATTGGATTGGTTAGAAAGAACTATGATTAGAACCCTTTGGGTTAGAAGTCCTCTCAATATGGTTGAGATTGGGAAAATAACTGATGCTAAGAGTATTATAGTTAAAGATCATAGATAAGAAAGGGATTATGATCAATTTTCGGGATTAGTAGAAAGGATGGTCTTTGATTCAAACTTGGTATCATCATAAGGTCTATAATGTGAAGCAAGAAAAATTCACTAGTTTTCTATAGTCAATCCCACTAGATCTATCCATGAGACAGCTGTTCCTTGGTCTAAAAATAGTTGAAACTGATATGCATTAATCCTGGATTAAAAACTAGAAAGTATCATAGGCTATTTTCCATATCCTGTTCTACTCCAATTACATCGGGGTCATTCCTTCAATCATTATATAGTCATGGTTGCTTAAAATAAATGGATATAAAAATTTATTTAACCTGTTTACTATTAGATAATATTACCATGTTCAGAATTAATGATTAACTAGATTCAATAACTCCTACTCTTGATCACTACCCTATGAAATCTAGCTACTCTTGGTAGAATCAATTACCGATAGAATTGAAATTCCAACATTTTTAGCATGACAATAGATTTTGAGATTGAATGATTAAGAAACATGAAATGATTAAAATTAACCAATTAAACAAAATGAAATATAAAATATAAAATTTTCTCTATGAATCAAGCACATTAAATTCAAATTCTTTCATGAAAATAATAATGGGAAAAAGTGGAGTATGAGTTTCATGTAGATTGATGATCAAGACAATGAACATGCATAGTATAGTGTTGTACATGAAAAATGGTTGAATATCACTTAGTAAATCAATGATCAGGGGTTGTTTAATCATAAAATAATGGATAAATTTATGTAGATTGAGTTTTTGGATAAAGGGTTGACAAAAAAGTGAGAGAGAAATTAGAGAAAAATTATAGAAAAAATGAATGTTTAGTCTTCTTCTGTCCACGATGAAACTACTATAGGGAAATAGTTAGGATGGTACTTGATATTTAATGGTATTTAATATCATATAATTGTAATCTGAGTTTTCCTCCCTGATTTTTGAATCTATGAGAACCTTGTTCAGAGATTTGAGACATTAAATCCTTTCATGATGTGTATCTAGGACACATGGTGTGTATCTTTCAATGATATTTATCTTGCAATTGGGGATTGAATTCAAAGGTTACATGACATGTATTAGTGAATCATGTCATGTAATGGCTTCATGACTTGAAAATTATTCATGAATTCCTTCACGACTTGTCCCTAAGCTATTAAAATTTCATACGCATCATGTTACCGAGTTTCATGGTGTGTAATGGGAATTTTTGGTAAATTTCTTCAATTATTTATTTAAAACCTTAAAAAAATATTTCTTGAAATGAACATCATATACTTGGTTCATTATTGTGTAAAACATGGATTATAGATAACAAAATGGTATAAAAATGTATATATGATTTAAGTTTATCATAGATTAAATGGTAAGTTGTTGTTCTTGGTCACTATTGATAGATATCTTCTCCTTCTATCACCGAGAACCTTAGATCTATTATACTTGGGATAGATCAATGTTATTTGATGGTATTCATGATGAGAACATGATGAATACTCATAGGATCTAAGGAAGTAAAGGTTATTCATTATTGAATCTAGAGAATCATTATATAATTATGCATTTATTACAAATTTTGTAAGGTATGTGGATTCTTAGATAACTTCACTTGATAATAAATTGAATGGTTAGAATGAAAAACAATTTATCTTGAAATTATTGTGAAATTCTAGTGTGACTCTTATTGGAACACCTATTAGTGATGGTTTGAGATATTTTTGATATTTGATGGTTTTTTGGAAATCCTCTTTGATGATAATTTTAAAATGGTTATTTTAAAATAATTATTATGATTTGATACCTAGAAAATGGATGTTGACGTGTTTTACAGAAATAATGATTTTATTTGAAAATTCATGGCATTAATTTTGGAATACATGGTTTTTTGAGACTATTTTCATTATATATGACCCCAAAAAAGGGGCATGTTCCATTGGGGTACTTGGTATTTGTTACCTTGTGATGACTTGTTATATCAGTGATATACCACTCATGAGTATGGAACTTTCACCTGGCATGCATGTGTGGATGTGTTTATGTGTGCAATTAGAAAATGGGTATGTGAAATGATATGATAATTATTTTAATGGTTTTGATTTATTTCATTCATTGAATGACAATATTTTCCATTATGAATTCTATTTTAAATTCCATTTGAACTATTTTACCTAAATCTGCTAGCTTGTTTTGTCCTAGTGTCATGAGTTTGGAATTCATTGTGGAATTACTACTGAGTTTTGATTCACCCCCTACTTAGTCACTATGATTTATTTGTAGATATCATCTATCGATACAGAATTTTAGGTACTTTATCTCAGTAATTTAGTAATAATTATTGCTAACATATATGTGGCTTGTTATGTTTGATCTTGGATATAGTTGGGAGTTTTCAGTTGGATGTCTTTGGTATCTTTTTGTATTGTTGTATTTTGATTCCTTTGGTTATGTCACATGGTTTTTCACATGTACTATGATATGGTTTTTTAATGGTTAGGTTTTGATTTTTATTTTTGTACTAATTCATCATATATACATTTATTGATTGTATTCTTATGGTTTAGATGTTTATCTATAGAAGCTAAAATCATCCCCAAAATGTTCTTGAGGATATTGGAATTTATTGGTAACCTTTGGGGTCTCAGGGATGTCACCCCAGTCCAGTAACACTGACCTTTTCTTCCCAAGACAATGGGTGAGGTTCAAGATGATACAAAAGGTATCATACTTCATCAGTCCAATTATATTTTTGAGGAAAATGGAATCCACTTGTTTCATCCTTGGGAATCAGTTCAATTTAATCCTGGATTTAGAAATAGTATCATTATATCTCTTGAAAGGGTTGAAAGGATATAGAATTGTAGGAACTTTAAATATAGAGTATAAACAAGAATAGCTAACTGATTTATTCTAAACCTCATGTTACCAAAGAGTTTTGGTATATTAGTTTTTTAACACCCATCTAGGTGAGTTATCACCTCATAATCATGGGTTTAGATAATGAGGGTTTCATGACATGAATTGATAGTATGACTTCCCACTATGACTACATTTTTCATTATTGAGTCAATTATTTTTGGAAATGGTAAAAAGTAATGATATTTAAGAGCATTGAAAATGTTTTCATTTGGTGAAATTTTGAAATGAATATTTTGTGGTCTTTTGAATGAGGATAAAATAGGTTTTTTAAAACACATGATTTTGGATCTTGTTGAAATGGAAATTTCAAATAACTAAACCTTTAATTTCTAGAGAGTGATATTAAATGGATTTATTTTTGGTTATATTAGATGGAACTAGGGAGGAATAATATGAATAAACTATAAGAGGCTACTGAGAATGTGGTTTCACCTGATCTATATGGGGACCATTAGTTGGTCTGAACTATTGTCTAGAATGTCCAATCCATGGATAGAGGGGATATAAAGGATGAACCAAGACAATTGGATCATTCGGTTTAGATCTAAATGTATATTCTACCAATATTTCTTGGTGATTTAGATATGTATAATGTAAATACATGTATCAATAAGATGAATTAAATATTTAATTTCCCTAGCACACCAGGTGAGCTGAATGTGAATTTGTAAAATTATCTACAATATGATCCAGCACACCAATGGTGGTATTTAGTTGTTCAATATAAATTATAATAAATCATGGAATGGGTTTATTTTTATGAATTTTGTAACAAATAATTATATCCTCGCAAATTCATAATTTTAAGAACAATATACATATTTTTTGATGTAGGGGAATCTATCAGAAACAGAGTATATGAAAACAAATTTAATTTACAGTGTTTTGCATTAGAAGTTGCTGCATGTGAATCCTTGAAGAAATGAATTTTTTTAGTTGGGATCGAAACTAGAAATTCTCTCAATTATTTTTTTTCTTGGTATTACAAAATATATAGAAATGTTAAATAGATATATGGTGGTAGAAAGATAAATCTCAAGAAAAATGATCAGATGAAGCTTGTTTATTCCTATGAAAGCGTGTGGGAACTCCAATACCGGAAACAAGTGAAATAGGGACACATATTTTCAATGGGGTGGTATATCTTAGAATGAGGATATAGTATTGGTAAACAATCCTCCTTCACCGAATAGTAATATTGGATGTTTTCAGTGTGGTTCTTTTAAGCATATGAAGTGAGATTGTATAGTACCAACAAGAACATATAACAATTTAAAAAACAAGTGACATATTTGGTTCTATTTTCATAGTTCTCTAAGTTAGGGTCCTAGAAAAATATATCATGCTTAGTTTTCAATATATGATTGAATAGAAAAATTGTAGAAAAAATAGCTCTTATCAACAAAACCAAACAAGACAAGGTGATTCCTAGAACACTGTGACTCTTCAACCTATATAATCTCAACATGGTAAAAATGAGAAAATTTCAGTGAGTAATAAATTATATGAAACTAAGAAATCGATAATTAATGATCAATAGATACCTTTAGAGGTTGTAGGTATAATTTTTGTTAATACTATCACTATATAATATTCATTTCATATAGTTGGGTCAAATTAATTTATTTTTTCTCATGTAATTTATCTGATCGGTTTACATGTTGATATAATTCCTTATGTTTTGAAACTCCAAAAAAAATTGGGACAATGAGAATATTAATCCTCGAACTATCAATCAAGTTCAATAACTAATATGTCACTAAGTTGATATGGGATTAATCTGTGATAGAGATGTATATATATGACTTGATTCTGATAATGAATTGGTTGAAAATCATTGAGGCCCATATCGATTTTTATTTATGGTAAGTGAGTACCAAATATTCTTATGATGTAATAAATCCCTTTAAAGTATATTGGGTGGTGGATTAATGAATTGTATGAACCATGGAATGGATAGTTGGAACAATCGTATAATAGTTAACAATAGTTTTTTTGGCATCGATAGATGAGATCGTAAATATATATTTTTCAGCCATTATAAACCAATTCCTTGATGTTTTTATAGACAATTTCTTAGGGTTCCCACAAAAAAGAGAAGTGGTGTTTATATTTTATCACCTACTAGAGAATAGTCTTATTTACCTTTCAAATTATATGCTGGAACCAATAAAATTGAGGGCATTGAAAGATTAGTTGTTAGATTATGAAATTAAAGGGTTCATATGGTCGAGGCTCTGTGGGTAGCACAAATTCTTTATGTAAGAAATGTAGATAGAACTCTAAGGATTTTTGTACATTATTTTAATCTTAAATATGTTAAGATAAAAATTCATTATCCTATTCCATGAATTGATGATCCGTTTGATCAGTTGAGGGGATCCTAGTGTATATAGAATTGACTTATGTTTGGGATATCACCAACTATGGGTTTAGAAATAGGATATTCTGAAGACATCAACCAAAATTAGATATTGACATTATGATATCATTGTTATGACTTTTTTTTCTTATGAATATTGGATCCATATTTATGGAATTTATCAATTGGATAGTTCAAAGGTATCTACATTCATTTGTAGTGGTGTTTATGTATAATATACTGGTGTAATCCAGAATAAAGGAAAGTCATGAGTAGAACATAGTTATACTTATAGGTATCATGTAGTAGAATTATGGGTATTCCATGTTATCAAAGTGTAATTGTTAGATATAACAGGTATATTTACATGGCTATGTAATTTCTAGAAAAGGTGTTTTTAATGATCCAAAAAAAATTAGAAGTTATTATTTCACGACACCACCCACTGAGGTCCAACTCATGACTACCTAAAGCCCACATCCAATAGCTGAACTGTTGGTGACCAACCCTGATTATGCATATACCAAAAGTGGGAGGAATTAACCTAGGGTTATTATATAGATGCACAAATCTTCAATCCCTCAAAATGATAAAATGTATAACAATTGAAACCTTGCATGGAAAAATCTAAGATCCGATTGAAAAGTATGATAGTAAACGACTGAAAGTTGAAAAAGGGTCCAAATATTATCCCATCCAAACACAACTGGAAAAAAAGGGCTATTTCCATGGCTCAAAACTATGGAAATAGGCCCCAAAATTGTGGCCAAGGGCTACGGCCATAGTTTTGGCTAACCGTGGCCGCTATCGTCGTGGCAGTAGGTCCCGGCCTAATGCCACATTTTTTACCGTGGAAATAGATACCTATTGGAATGGTTTTGAAAACCATGGCAATAGGCCTCCAAATTTTAAACTGTGGCGCTTGACCTATAGCCATGGTTTTAACCATGGCAATAGCCTTGGAAAACTATGGCAATAGCCAAAATTATAAATGTCCCCAACAGGATTTGATCTGTGTACCTCCATAATGAAGTCCAACGTAATTACCACTACACCGCGCCCCAATATGGGTATATATATATATATATATATATATATATATATATTATATATATATTATTATATATATATTAATAAAAACTGTGGGAATAGACTCAAAACCGTGGCAATAGGGATTCCCGCCAAATTTTTGGCGGGAATTTTTTTCCCTACGGATGTACGGGAACCCTATAGCCACAGTTTTAGAGAACCACGGCTATAGGGTAATGAAAAAATTGGCCTATAGCCATAGCTTTGAAAACCGTTGGAATAGGCCATAAAACTGTGTCAATATCCCAAGGCTATTTCCACAGTTCAAGAAATTGTGGCTACAGGCCACAGAACTGTGGCTATAACCACCTATATCCACAGTTTTAAAACTGTTGCTATAGATCTATGGCAGTAGGTCCATTTTCTAATTGAAAAAAATTGTAAAGATTCAAACATTGTAAAAGGGTGAGGGATAAAGTAAAATTAAGGCTCTCAGTAAACACCTTGGTCTTACAAGATCCATCTATGCTCCATATCTCCATATCATCCCGAAACACCATTAAATGGGCCTTCATCTTCAAAATACATGACATGTGTGGACGATGACCATGTAGGGGTGAGTATAACAATACCTAGTTGGACTCCAAAAAAACACTAAACACGTATCATCCATTATATTAATAATAATACAAGATATCACAATAAATTTTTAAAATAAATACTTAGATATACTAATGAAAGATATCACGCCACCATGTGGTCATAACCAATAGTCATCCACACGATTCTACTCGAAGCAATTCTTATTCCAGGAAAATACACTCCATGAGCCATGATATAATTGGATACACTTGATGAAGAGGTCTAGATAATTGGGCCCCACCCAATAATTCTCACTCTTTTGAGAAGACCAAAATACTCAGATAGGGGGTCACACCCTTAACTGTGTGGGAGCACTATGTATAGATACCTGAATTTTTCTTACAATACAATTACATTATATTAATGTTAAAAAACATAAAATCATTACACCACCCAAATCCAAAGCTTTGGTGTATTGGAAAAAATAGGATCATAAGAAACATGTACATAATAAAGAATAAATATTATTTAATTCCTTTTTCTCTAGCATCTTATTATCCCTCTTGTTATCCTTAGTAAAATTATTCACTTGGGGATATACATCAAATGAAGGGGTGAGCTAAAATCCTAGTAATAGGATGAATAAATGAAAAGAAACATGGGATATCATAAACATCATCATCATAAAATAATAATATGAATCATAATCATAATAATTATATGAAGAATTATATAATGGCATGGAATGTGTCCATGCATAAAAATGAAGCATCGTGTCCTAGTGGTCAAATACCACACATAGTTGCGAACAAAGCTTGCATCATGTCCATGAATAACATATGTGAATAATCATAAAATTATAATTTTGAACAATGATAGAATCATGTTCACACATATTTCACATTATCACATGAGATACATCACATTTCCCAAAACATTGGTGAACTATAAAATCTTGGGTCCTCCTATCACATCATAACATTTACATAATCATGAATGACATGTAGAACATATTTCAATATTAGACACTAAATAACACATGAAAAGGAAATATATTTCATTTAAAAAATCATACCTTCATGAACAAACATTGAGATTCCACAAATTTAATAGAATATTATAGTAGGAATCATAAATATTGAGTGAAGAAGATATGATCTGAAGAGAATTATAAGATTTTTTTTAGAAAGAAGAGTTATTTTGGAAGATCTTTGTGTTTTTTGTAAAACTCAATTAGAATCTTTTATATCCTAGAAATTAAAATTTATGTATAATTAAATAATATTTGAGGAGCATTAAATGAACATCCACACCAAAATGTTTCACAAATGAGAAATAAGCCAAAGAGAGGAAATTGGGTTCTAGAATCACCTCACCTTGTGAGTGAATTATTTATTCGCTTTAATGTCCTGTATAATAAAATTATATTCATAAATTAAAAAATATAAAAAATATAATACATTTATTTGATTAATTATAATTTTATTATCTTATTTATTCTAATTATTATGAGTTATTGTGTTCAATTTCATTGTTTGGTAATGTTCATTTTCATGGTTTTCATGATCGGTTCACTTGTATTCATAAATGAATGATTGTCTAAAATGGGGATAATTGTCTAGAATTGATAGTATATGTTAATTTTGAACACATAAAAAATTAATTGGTCTTATATATCATTTCTTTATATGTTAAGAGTATGAATCATTAGATAAAACATGAATGATAATAATTCAGATTAATTTGGTTGTTTTTCGATCACAATGAAATCCTTTTGTTTTATTATATAATATTATGTATATAAGTTATTTACATAACATAAAAAGGAGGTAACATATATTTTACCATTTTTTAACCATTATAATGTATATATGATCATTCTTGAAGGCATTAGTGAAAAATAAAAATGCATCATCCACGGTGGTGGTAAATCGACACACCAGGGACAATATTTACATTTTTTGAATAATAGGAGAAGTTAATAGATTTAAAGTTGAATTATTTCATTAACAAAATAAGGTTATATTATATAAATTATATTTTATTCATGTACCACTTAGATAATTTTAGGTGAGGATATAATTAAAAAATATATTAAAATAAAAAGAAAGAGAATTTTACCTCTTAGTTTCCTCCTCCTTGAGAACATCCTTAGGAAGGATTGTTTTTTATTTTAATGATACCAAGGGAACATGGATGTGGGTGAGGGTCTTGAGAAGATTATTTGGTATAAAATATTTATGCTTTGATAATTTTGAGTTCTGAGGAGATGTGGTGGTGAGGGTTGGTATTTATATGGGAGGAAAGGGGTGTTTTCCCATTATTTAATTCATCAGTTTTGTATTTTGGATCAATACTATGAATAGTTTGAACTTTATCATGAAATATATTAAAATAATTAATAAGAGTTCAATATTTTGGGCTTCAATCATCCTTACATCACAATGAATCAAAAATTCATGTATTCAGTTTTTACCGTAGATTATGGTATTTTTCTATTCAATAAAAATTCAAGTATTTTAGAAAAATACAAAAAAGTATACCTAACCATTTTTTTATGCTTAAAATTCAAAAAATAACTTCATTTAATGAAAATAATTTTCTTAATATGATTAATTTAATTTTTAATTAATATTTCATTTTACATGGAAAATATTGTTTTTAAAATTATAAATAATTTTATAACACTTTGAAAATTTAATTAATGTCTTATAAAATTATCTTATAATAGTAAAAAAAAAATTATAACTTATGAATATATTTTATGAAAATTCATTTTCTTTTATATAATTATATTAATTATGAACATGTAATTAAATATTGTTAAATTACAGAAATACCAACACATAATTTATCATTTTTGAAATTTTCATTTACAAATCCCATGAAATAAATATATCATATTTTCATTCTTAAGATACCAAAATTTTATTTATACTTTTATAGGGAGGTTACTATTATATTGTCCGTATTACTATTCCTAATGGTCACATTACTATTCCAAATAGGAATTTATTATTCTATTACTATAGGCTTTCTTAACTTATAGAAATACATCTTATTTCATTTATTATTCATTTATAAAGTTTTTATTGTGTTTTCAAATTTTTTTCATATACTTTATATTATATTAAATAATTATAAAAAGGTAATTTTCATTGATAACGTTTTTGGGTTGTTACATTATTCCCCCCATATGAAATTTCTCCCACAAAATTTCACTTTACAAACTATGGTGAAAAAAAATTATGTTACTTCTCCATCATTACCCCCTCCAATTCCCATGTTGCATCTTATTGCTTATGGTTTCTCTATAATACATTGACCAGGTGAGTAGCCTTGTTTCATAGAACTTATCTCCACGGTCCTTGATCTCCATTGGTTTCTCCTCCTAAGAGAGATCATTTTACAACTGCACTACCTATGGATTCAGTATATATGAGGTATATGGTATGTACTTACTTAATATGGATACATGGAATACATGCTATACTTGATACATGGTTGGTAGAAGTACAAGTCGATATGCCACATCTCCAACATGATCAAGAATATTAAAGTGGTTGATGTACATGGGAGTTAGCTTTCCTTTAATCCCAAATCTCATGATCCTCTCTTATGGAGATTTGAAGAGGAATAACATGTCTCTAACCTCAAACTCTTGGACCCATAAATGACTGTATACCTAGCTCTTCTGTCAGCTTTTGGATTCCATGAGGTTTGATTGAATAGTTTTCACCTTCTACACTATTTCATAGACCATTTTAGGTCTTAGAAGATTACATTCATCGATTCCATCCCAACATGTCAGTGATCTGCATCTTTTCCCATAAAGGAATTCATATAGATCCATTTTGATTCTCAAGTGGAAACAAATTTTGTAAGAGAACACGGCCATAGTTAGATGTAGTTTCTATAGTCCTTTGTATTCTATATAAAATTATCTCAACATGTATTTCAGTATTTAAATAGTTAAATCCAATTTTCCATCAGTTTGAGGATAATAAACCGTATTGATGTTTAGTTTATTGTTTAGAACATGTCCATTACTTTTCCAGAGCATCGAGGTGAATCTTAGATTTTGATCAGATAGAACCGTTAATGGTACTCCATAAATCATTACCAATTTTCTGGTGTATATCCATGAAAGGATATCTAGACATGAGTTTATAGAAATATATATATAAATCCTTGGAGTGGCCTTTTCCCTTTCTCTTATAGACCAAGGGTTTCCTATCACTTCCCTTCATTCACCCTTCGGGTTGGGATCTATTTGCGGGAGCTTTGGTTCGACTCGGCATGGGAATCGTGCTTGTGAGGAGGCGCCGACTCTCTTTGGTGATTCGGTTGGTGGCTCGGTGTGGGACCGACATCCTTCCATGGTTGGTATCACCTTTTTAGTAAGGCTTCATAATTTTTATGGAGATGGTGGCTCTTAGTGGGGCTTCTGTGGATAGCTTGATGCGGGTCCAACATCCTGACACGGTCAGTATCTCTGATTATTAGCAGGGATTCGGTATTCGGTGCCTCAATTCTCAGTGGTGCTTTGATAGTTAGGCCAAGTTCCTTATTTTGGTGTTCGTCGTCATCCTGTCTATGCAGTTCATTGGTGGTTTTCCAGGAGACCATCTCAGGGCCATATCTATAGCGCTATAGAGTGGGGAGGTTTTCATCTCAGATCCTATAAGTTTTAACTGATTATTAATTTGGTGATATTTTGATCTTTTTCACTGGATGGATCTTTGTGGCTAGCTTGTTCAACATCAACGACCTTTATCTGTACTCCTTGTCACTGTGAGACTTGTGTCGGAACTTGTTAGGGGTGAATCATGGTTCTGGTCAATGAAGATCCATGCCCAGAGTGGCATTTTTGTTTAAGAAAAACCCAGATTCCCTTATTGGTGGAATACGCTTAGAGTGGTGTTGGGTCATCCAGTCCTAAGTGACAATGGCTTGATCTCATGATTTTTTAACTTTCTTCTAGACTTATGCGGCTATGGTGGTGGGAGTGTCCGGAGCAAGACGCTGACGTTGGTCCAGGATGGTCGATGTTGGAGGTTCATTGGTTTTTTATTTTCAGAATGATGGAAGGGTTTCCAAGATCTATTGGTACGGAGTTTCTCCAAGACTCGACCACGTGGAGTAGGCCTCAAAGGAGGTTCCAGATATAACTATTCATCATTATAGTGCTTTATAGGATTGTACATATGAGAGGGTATGGTTTAATCCATCATATCAGGATTTTTTATTAACACAGGTCACTTTCTTTCCATTCAACCTTTCACTGGTGGAAATCTTTTCATGGTCATTAGTTGGGTAGGGGTAACTCAGTGTTGTTATATTGGTTTATCTCACCTGACCTTCAAGTTGTGAAAAGTTTTATGTCGATGAAGTCTGTTAGGGTTCCCCCTTCTTCCCTTAAAAGGGGGATTGCTTTAAAATAAAAAAAAAATTGAAGGCCTTCGGGCTGTTGGATGGATGAAAGGTTATCTAGTGAAAAATCCTTTTGTATTTGGATAAAATTATATTTTTTTCTGATATTATTCACAACAACCCATATATCATTGTTTCCTCTGGATGTTTTTGGAAGAAATATGTCAATTTCCTTGGTAAAGTTTTTCTATTTTCATGTTGGTATATGTAATGGTTGTATAATTCCCTTATAATTTTTCCTTTCAGCCTTAACTTGTTGACATACCAGACACTTTCATATATATTAAATGATCTCCTTTTTAATATTGTCACACTAATAGTTCTCTCATAGATCTTGATGCATATTTTTTCTCCCTAGGTGAATGTAGAAGTTTGAGCTATGTCCATCACTCAGTATCAATTTATTCATCTATGTATTGGATGGTATACAGAGTCATGACCTAAATATTACAACTCCTTCCTCATTAATTTTGAATTATGAGGATTTTCAATTTCTGACCATGTCTACCTTCTAGTAAATTTCTATATCATTTATTTGAGCATCCATTATTTTCTATATGAGGGATGGTTGAGAAATCATTTGAGTAAGTATTGATGATGTTCATTACTTAATGATTCTTATGTTCATACTTTTAAAATCTAAGAATATCAGATCCTTCTCAATTGTCATCATTGATAATGTTGGAGGATCCTTTCTACGTAGAGAATCTACCACTCTATTTTCATTACTATAATGGTAGTGGGATAATAAGTTGTAATCCTTGATGAGATCTAACCATCATTTCTGGTTCATATTAAGAACCTTCTTTGTAAATATTTATTTTAGGCTATTATGATATGCATATATCTCAAACTTCTACACATAGAGATAATGTTTCCATATTCTCAACGTGAGTATCATATCTTCCAACTCTAGATCATGTGTAGGATAGTTTTGGCCATCAATTTTTGTACTACCTTGAGGTTTAGGTTATCACTTAATCATTTTTGATCAGTAAATAACTTAATCCCTTCTTTGAAGCATTATTGTATACCACAAATAGTTCCCCAGTTATCTGAATTGTGAGTACGAGCATAGTGACAAGCCATCTTTTTAACTCTTTGAAGCGGTCCTCACATTCACTAGTCCAGGAAAACTTTTCTCCATTTTGATTCATCATGGTTATTAGGTTTTAAAATCATGATAATTTCTTGAATAATCTCTAGTAATTCCTATCTAGACCAAGGAAACTACAGATCGCCATGAAAAATTTCATCTTAGGACACTCTATGATTACCTTTATCATAAAAGTGTCCACAAATATTCCTTTTATTATGATAACATTCCCCAAGAATGATACTTCCTCCATCTATAACTCACATTTATTTTACATTGAAAAAAAATCCCCTTCTCAAAGTCTTTGTCATAGTATTTAAATACTCCTCATGTTCCTCCTTACTGTAAGAGTATATCATAATATCAACAATAATTACTAAAAAAATTTTTTTTGAGGTAATATATAATGTATCTATTAATTAATTTTATGAATATTTCTAGTGCATTAGTGAGTCCTAAGGGCATCACTCTGATTCATAGTGTCCATACTTCATTTGAAATATAGTCTTTCGAATTTCTACCTTTATTTACTTTAATTATTGATACCCTAACTAAAATTCCACCTTAGATAAATACTTCACCCCCACATAGTTTATTAAACAATTCATCTATCCATGGAAGGGGATACATTATCTTAATCGTGATTTTTTTGAGATCGTTATAATCAATATAGAGGATCAGTGATCCATCCTTATTTTTTACGAAGAGGATTGTTGCACATCATGATGAATCACTCAAGAATATAAAATTCTTGTCTATGTTCCATTGTGATTTATTATTTAATTCTTCCAATTCAATGGTGGCCATTCTCTATGGTGTCTTCGATATGGGAAGAGATCCAAGAATAATATCAATTGAGAACTCAACATCTTATTTGGAAGGAAGACCATGAAATTATTCATGGAACACATCAATTTAGTATCCTACAATGGGAATGCCTTCAAGCATGATTTTATACTTTGTCTCAATCTTTTAAGCTATATATGCAGGCTCATATAGAAATAATTTCCACACTTGAGACTATCAATATAAATAATATACATACTCTTCCTTAAACATGTACAGAATTAGAGGATGCCTCAGGATTGAATATTGATCTCCCATTCACAATAATTGATGTTTTATTTGAATAATGATATCAAATCCATGCACAATATAGAATCAAACTCTACCAAATGAAGTAATACATGGTTTTTTGGGAGGTTCAGTCCATAAACATTAATTAGTGAGGATTGATTTACTTTGGATGAAATAATTTACCCATTCAATGTTCTCATTGATAAATCAACCATTATATTTTGAGGTAGTGTTTTAATTATTCTACAAAACATGAATGATATGAAATAATGTGTAAAACAAGGATCAAATATTACATTCACTATTCTAGAATGAATAATCAGTGTACCTATCACCGTATCATTATTTGGATCAACCTATGATGTAGTGATGGAATAAGCGTTACCATGATATTTTGGATTTGGTGGTTGTTGGCACTGATTAGCCTCAAGGACTTGAGGTTTAGTTCACTTTATTTCATAGTTTCATTTCTCCATACATTTTATGCATTAAACCATAGGTAATTCTCTACTTTTATCCACCACATTGTCTAGAGTCCTCATGAATCATTAACATTCATGATCTTGGTGGACTTCTCTCCCACACTTGAATCATTTCCCATTCCCTTTGAGTCAATTCACATGATACTTATTCGCATATTTTCAACATGTTTGTTTTTATTTTTCTTTCCACCTTTGTTATTAGATCAACCAGCATGAAACTCCATATATTATTTCTTGTCACCATAGCCAGGGAACCACTCTCCAAATTACATCACTACTTAGAGAGAACATCGAAAAAAATCTTCATAACATCAAAGGTCTATAATTTCTATCCATTTTAAGGTGTGATTTTAAACCACTGAAGAATCTATCAATTTTTCTATATTTGTAGATAACAAAACTAAAATTATATCATTGAATCCTAGGGAAATTTACTTCATAGGGAATGAAAGATTCATCTGTATGAATTATCTCTCCATCTTTGTATGAATATTTATAGGGAAATTCATATTCAGAAACATTATCATAAAGTATTCCCACTTCATATCTTCAATTTCATCCATTGATATTATGTCATTAATCAACACCCCCATTAGTCAGCCTCTCTATCTAGATGATAAACGGTCAGAGCCACCTTCTCCATCTCTTAAAATTGAATTAAGAAAATTTTCTTCTCTATTGAGTTGAGACATTTTTTTACGATTATTGTATTGGAATATCCATTGAATGTATGTGGTCATTATCTCATAAAAGACTCGATAGTTAGTTGCTCCTTCTTAGGTGAAGGAAGACATTCCACATTATTCAGGTTATATTTCTTGTCATTAGATAACTGTGCAA
The DNA here is from genome assembly GCA_963277665.1 of Viscum album. Lineage (NCBI taxonomy): Eukaryota > Viridiplantae > Streptophyta > Magnoliopsida > Santalales > Viscaceae > Viscum > Viscum album. The sequence goes on along the minus strand of OY728147.1, from coordinate 1,507,260,976 downwards.
GAATCACCTTGAAATTTTGAACACCACATCCCATTGAATTGGGGATTTCATTTGGGAAATCGATACATTTCACCTCACATGGGTTTTTGGCCTATTTTCTCCTATTTCCCACCATTTTCTAAAATAGAAATGGTTTGAAAAAAATATAAATCAACAATTATTGAATAAATAACTTATTCTTTTAAGAAATTAAATTTAAACACATCTCATATAGGATACCTGTCTTTATCACTTTTATAAAACAAAGCTTCATGGGTTCTATACTTAGTCTCATACTAAGGATTTTCATTATGGTTTTCTAACCCTGATTCCCAAATTAACAAAACTTTTCTCTAATACCAACTATAGTGACCCTAATTTTTATTACATGACTATTACATTATTTTAAAGATATCCAACATATAATCATTAAAGAACCATGATCCAAAGCTTTAGTATATTGGGTAAATTCTGACAATACATAACATATTCATAATAAAGAAGAAAAATTATGTAATTCCATTTTTTCTAGATTCTTATTTGGCCTCATTTTACTTTAGAAAAATCGTTCAACTAAGGAAATACATCAAAATATAGGGTGAGATAAACTCCGAGTAAGAAGATAAATAAGAGACATGAAAATGGGTGAGAATAAACATCATCATTATGACATAATCAAAGAAATTTTCATCATAATCATTATAGGAATAATTATATAAAGGCATAGAATGTAGAAACTAATAAAAATGAAACGCCATGTATTAGTTGTCAAATAACACATAGTTTTGAACAAAGATAGCAGCATGTTCGCACATAAAATATGTGAATAATCATAATATCATCAATGTGAACAAATATAGATAAATTTTCATAGATATATAACATTACCTAATTGGATAAATCACATTACTAATTTCATTGGAGTGATATAAAATTTTGGTTGCACCCGTCACATCATAACATTTACATAGTCATGCAAGACACAAAGAACATATATCAATATTAGAAAAAAAATATCCCATAGAAAGGAAATGGGTTTAATTTAAAAAATCATAAATTCATAAAAAAATAATATTACACAAATATAATATCATAATGGAATAGAAAGCATCAATCTTGAGGGAAAAATATAAGATCCCAGGAGAAGTAAACAATGTGTTTTTAGAAAGAAGAGTTATTTTGGAAGATCTTTGTGTTTTTTATAAAACCAGATTACAATAATGTATATCCAAATGAAATGTAAGTACAATGAAATAATATTTTATTATTATTAAATAAAACTCCACACTAAAATATTGCATGAAATGGGAATAACCCAAATAAAGTAAATTAGGTTTGAGAATCCCCTTACAGTATGTCTGAATGATTTCTTCACCTTAATATCCTTTGTAATCAAATTAGATTCACTAAAGAGAAAATAATGTACATGTTAATATTTTATTTTATTAACAATAATTTTATTATTATTTTTATATCAATTAGGATGAGCTATAGTGTTCAAATTCATCATTCGAGAGTGTTTATTTTCTTGGTTTTCGTGATCAGTTCACTTATATACATGAATGGATGTCTGTGTAAAATGGGAATAATTATCCAAAATTGATATTATATTTTATTAATTAAATTATAGAAGGATAATTGGTATTATATATCATTTGTTTATATGTTATGATAATGAATCATTAGATAAAAAATTTATTATAATCATTTAGATTAATTTGGAAGTTTTTTTATCATAATGAACTCATTTGGTTTTACTATTTAATATTTTTATATAAGTAATTTATTGAATATAAAAATGTGATAAAATATATTTTACAATTTTTTCATCCATTATAATGGTTTTATGATCATCCTTCAAGGTGGTAGTGATAAATGAAAACGCATATTCCATAGTAGTGGTAAATATACACACCACAGATGATATATTCTTTTTAGAATAAAAGGATAAGTGAAGATATTTGAAGATGGGTTATTTTATTTACATAATAATGTTAAATTATATAAAATATATTGGATTTATCATTCAACTTGGATAAGTGGAGGTTATGATATGATATTACAATAAATGAAACTGAAAATAAATTATAAGAAAAAGAAAGAGGATTTTACCTCTGGATTTTCTCCTCCTTAAGAACCACCATAAGGAAAAGGGATTGGTATTTTGATTAGACCAAGGGATATTTAACATTATTTAGGGTATTGGGATGATTATTGGGATAAACATGGAGAATATTAAATGATTTTGAGCAGTGACAAGATGTGGTGGTGAGGGGTGGTATTTAAAGGAGAGGAGAGGTGTGTTTTCTCATTATATTATTCATTAGTTAATTATTATTGCTCAAGACCATGAATATTTTAAGAATTATCATTAAATATATAAAAAATAATGAATTACAGTTCTTTATTTTGATATTAAATTATCCTTACATTAATAATGACTCAAAAATTTATGTATTTATCTTTTATTGTAAATTATCGTATTTTACTAATCACTAAAAATTCATTTATTTTATAAAAATACCAAAAATTCACTCTAACAATTCTTTAATGTTTAGAATTAAAAAATGGACACAATTTTATGAAAATAATTTTCTATATAATAGAAATTAAAATTTGAATTAAAATCATCATTAACTAGGAAAATACAGATTTTAAAATTATAACTTGTTTTATAACATTTTGAAAAAATTATTAAGGTCTCATAAAATTATCTTATAATCATAAGAAAATGAAATGATGATTTATGAATCCATTTTATGAAGATACATATTCTTTTAAATCACTATATTAATTGTAAAATTGTAATTAAATGCTTATGTCATACAAAAAATTCAACACATAATTCATTAGTTCAAAAACATTTATTTACATATACCATGAAATAAATATATCATATTTTAATTCAAAAGATAACTTAATTTTATTTATACATTCATACATGAGGTTATTATTCAATTGGCTAGATTACTATTCCTAATGGTCACATTACTATTCCAATGGTCAAGTTACAATTCCATTGGTATAGGATCAAAAACTTATAGAAATGCCTCTTATATCATTAATTCTTAATTTATAAAAATTTTTATGTGTTATTATTGTGATTTTATATGGTCTATATTATATGAAATAATTATAAGAAGGGAATTTTCATTGTAAGATTTTGTTTCATTACCCCAAAAACCCAATATTGATTAACCTGCAATGTATGTGATTGTATTTCAAATATATCAAAAACCCCACAGATATGTCCTACTAGATGGAGGATAAACACCCTAATTAGGGAAGTCATGTCGGTTCCACAAACCCTGCCTAGTGACCAAAGATGATAGAGGATCAAACTCCAACCTCACGGAGGGACACCATAGTTCTATTGGAGACTCGACCTCTAGAGTGGATCATAATTCTTTGATATTGATTTAATACAGCATTATACCATCCAGGAAAATTACTAGGGTAACATGGTCAACCAAGAGTGGTCCAAACTATTGAAATGAAGGGTTATAAACACTCTTGAAGAGGGTACATGGGGTGTACTATAGGTACACAGTGTGCCCAACTATACCAAAGTCTGCTCATGTGTAAAATCATTAAATGGAATGTATCTTTCCTTATACATGACAAGTAGAATATGTAAATGGATTTTAGATATGCCTGAAATCCCACTCGTGTCACCTTGCCATGTCCATGTATAGTGATTGTGTCCTTCTATCAGCTTGTTTACACTTGGTAATGTCAGTTTCCAAGTACATGGTGTTCCAATTTCCTTGTACTTATGCCCATGTCTTTATACATCCCAAAGTAGATTTAGAGAAAATTGGTAAGGTTCAAATGTCATGTGACAAGGGTCACAAACCATGTGATCCTTATAATTATCCCAAAACCCTAGTTTTCTCTAAACATGCCCCACACATCTTGTAATCACAATTTACATGTTGTTTTTATCTTTATTTTCCAAAAATATATGCCTGGTCCACACATCACTCATAATTTCTACCTACTCCAAAAATATCACTTAAGAATAGTAGATTTGGGGTTAACCAGCCTTCCCATTGATAATTGGTTGAATTCTAGCCACCCAATGGATTTATAAAACCATCAAATGTCATCCACATCACCATACGATACTTAATAAAATGAATAAATTTAGATTTGGTTTTTTTCTCCCCTAATATACCCACAATCATTGTCTATCCTTGAAATGAAACAACCATCGCATATTGTAATTGTGGTTTCAATCCATTGCAATAAAGAACGATCTTGTAATGACCAGAAACCAGGTATTGGTTGAACCATTGGAAATATTAAATACAAATGATGATCGAATGATGAAAGTGAGGAGAAATCTGTATGTCATTTAATTTGAGGAATGAACATCGTCCATTGTTCATTTCACCTTGATCAATTTTTCATAGAAGAAATGAATGAACATGAATAAATAAAAATGAACAAAAACATTTCCATCAATTTAATTATACCAATGATGCACATATCAATTCAGTTCATAGAATTTATCTGTGTTCATTTTATATTAATAAATATGACAGAAATAAAAAAACATCCTACTTGTATTTTTTATCAATCAATGACAAAGAATAGCTGTGTTGACATCATTTATGAGATCCATGATCTCTGTTGGTGGTGTGATCTATGATCCAAGAGTAAACCCTCATTGTTCATCAATAAGATATCCAATGATTATCTAAATATCCAAGGTTTGAGAAGCCACCCATGAGTAAATACTATAACCATATATTTAATTAGTAATTTCGACGCTACATCGTAAAAATAAAATAAATTTTTTATTTAATTTATTTTATTAATTTTGTGCCTGCAACTACTTTTTAAAAAAACTTCCCATGACAAAAAATATTATTTCATGCCTAAGGTAAAACCTTTGTACTTAATTCAATGGTGCCCTCATATTTCTTATCTGGGACCCCATTTATTATTTACTTAAATTTTTTATGAAAAATGTGTTCACATGATATTTAATTTATTTAATATATTTTAAACAATTATTAAAAGAACATCGGGCCTTGAAATATCATGTCGTCTTAGCCCTTGGTTTCAAAAATAATCTACATAATTTCAAATACATGGAAAATATGAGTTGATACATTCTCTCAAACATAATTATTTTCATATTGAAAAGATAAATTAACTACTAAAAAATATGGTTTTATTGTGGTCACATCTGGGTCTGTCGCTCCTAGGTAGTCTCCTGAATATTCTTATGTTTTCATCAAACGTGCACAAGGGGAATATAACACTCAAGATGGATCCTCTTCTACTAATCTTCAATATACAGAATGTATTCAGTAAAGGTATCTCCAAACTCAATGTCCTGCTCTCCACAGTTGATAATGTATAATGGGTCATGCATGTACCTCTTCAGCAGTGACACGTGGAAGACGTCTTGTACCTGTTCCAACTATGGCAGTAGATCTAAGTGGTACACCACCTCACCAAATCTACATAGTATCTATAAGGGATAAATTAATCTAAAATGTGACATTTCAGCGAGGCTAAATATACTCAATCCATGTTATGGTGCGACTCTCAAGAATATTTAGTCTCCCTCCTTGAACTCTATAGGTCTCCTTCATTAGTTTTCATAAGATTTATAATAGTTCTGTGTAGTCCCCATTCACTAATAAGTTATTTTCACCTTCTTTGTAGTATCTTGCATCAACTATGGGCCCATGATTATCAACTCATTTGAATTACTCCAAAGTAGTGGTGACCTGAATGGTTTCCCATAAAAAGATTGAAATGGTTTCAAACCAATGGTGTACTGGTAGTTTTTGTTGTATGTAAACTCTACCAATGGTATGTGATCCTCCCAACTACATCCAAAGTCCTACATGAAAACCCACAACATGTCTTCCAAGACCTGAATAGTCTGGTCTATTTGGTCAATAGTCTATGGGTGAAACACATTGCCCAAACATAATTGATTCACAAAGGCCTCCTATAATCATCTCCATTACCGAGATGTGAAGCGATCATCAGAGTTAGAGGAAGTCATCGAGGTATCTTAGTATAGAAAAACTATCTCCTGTACAAAGAGACATCCCATGATTTCTACTAAACACTTCTCTCAAATAGCTAGCAAGTGGGATGAATTGGTGAGTTGTTCTATGATAACCTAGATGGTATTGTTTCACTTGGATGTATATGGTAATATGGTCACAAATTCCACAGATGTCTCATCCCACTTCCACTCAAGCACCTAATGGGGTTATTCTAAACTCACTAAAACCTAGAGTTATGCCCTTACTTGATAATAGGTGAGGTATCAACAGAAATACTCTGCAATTCCCATCTTCATTTATGGCCACCAAAATAAAATTCAAAGGTCCTAGTTCATCTTTTCCACACCTGGATGTACCACCAAAGGGGATGTATGAAACTCCCACAACAACTCCTCCTGCAATGTCAATGGTACCATCATCCACCCTTTGAAAAGGATATTATTCTTACCACATTTAGAATATCTATTAGAAGAACGTATAGTGGATATATGGGAACATAAGGTCTCACACTCAGTATCTCCCTAATGAACATCACTAACATGCTGTAAAAACAGTGGGGTAACAACCATCAACTGAAGATGTGAATCACCATCCTTTTCCACAAAGGAAAAGTGAAACGATGTTAACTACTCTTACTCCATAAACAACAACTAAGAACAAGATCTCATACTGAGTGAATCTTCCAACATATTCCCATTACTATGAGTATAGACAATCCAAAATTCATATTTATGGGGGAACTCTATCCATCACCTCTATCTTAACATAAGATCCCATTGTGAGAAGATATACTTCAAAAAAATTAGAGTAAACTATAAACTACTTTCCCATAAAGTAGTGTCATCATATATTCAATGCAAAGACTATCACTGATAACACAAGATCATGGATTGTGTTGTTCTTCTCATGTGGCCTCAACTGACATAAACCATAGGCAATAACTCCTTGCCTTTCCAATAGAACGTAACAATTTCTAGTCCCTGATGCATTGCAGAACATTATATACTCGACACCCTCCTCTAAAAATATCAAGATAAAAGTATTCATAAACATCTAACATGGATCCTAAAAGAACTAAAACACAATTTTGAGCACACAAAAAGGTTCCACTTCTAGGTAAAAATTTTAAAGGGTTCATACACTCTGGAAAAATTAGGTACAAACAATTGATACTAACCTGCCAACCCAAAGAAACTCTGCACCTTAGTAACAATATTGGGTGTCTCCTAAGAAATAACTACCTCACACATTTCTAGATCCACTAATACACTAGCCTCTAAGAGGTGATTTCCTAGAAACTATACCTATTGAATCCAAAACTAACACTTTGAGTGTTTCCCATAAATTTGGTTCATTGTAAATGTGTCCAAGACCATACTCAAGTGTCTTGTGTGATCCTCCTCAGATGTCAAAACCACTAGGATGAAATTAATTAATACCACTATGAATAGTTCTAAGAAAGGTTGAAAGATATTATTCACAAGTCCCTTGAACATAGTTGTGGAATTTGTTATGGTATATGGAATCACCATGTACTCATAGTGACTGTAGTGACATTTGAATGTTGTCTTGAGAATATACTTGTCTTGTACACACAGTTGGGGATAGTCTGATCTGAGTTCAATATTCAAGAACCATTGTTCCCCTCTAAACTTGTGGAAGAGTACATCTATCATTAATAGTGGATACTTATTCTTCACAGTCACCGGATTCAGGCATCGATAATCCATGAATAACCTCAACTTTCTATCTGACTTCTTTATAAACAATTTTGGGGTTTCCCAGGGTGAAACATTGGGTATCACAAATACCTTATCCTAAAATTACTCCAACTAAACCCTCATCTCTCTATAATTTGTGTGATCCAGCCAATATTTTGGTGCATATATTGGTGCCATACAATGATGCAAGGTGATATATAATTCTGTCTCTCATCAAGGTTGTAATCCCGGTACATCCTCATGAATGATATCCTCTTACTCCACCCCCACTACATGAAACTGATATCTGGAAGAATACACTAATCCAAGAGTCATTATATCCATATAGTGAGTAATTGTATTTACTCTCCTATTCCTATGATCATCCTGCTCCATGATGGTTTCCTTCACATCCATAAAGGAAAACCCCATTCCATCACTATGGACACACCACATACTCTGCCTAAAACAATCAATATGGTCTAGAACTATGGATATCCAGTTTATATCCAAGATAATGTTGTAAGGACTTATTGATACTAAAAAAAGATCCCATTAAAATCTCTCTCCTCTAAATGTCAAAGTTCACTATTTGTACAAGTACACAATCGATGAGTCATCGCATATTGTAGTCTCTAATAGCAATGATCGAGCCATTGGCTCAACCAAAATCTCTATGTATTGTACCAGATAAGTGGAAATAAAGGAATGAATCACACCTCTATCTATAAAAACTACAACTAAAAGTATAAAATACATTTATCTTACCTTATATAATCCCTTGATTTTGGGGTGCATAGGCCTCTATAGCTTGCAGTTATCCTACTCCCTATCCACCAGCTACCTAAACGAATTGTGGACCACCTATGGGTGGTGGTGGGAATATTTTGAACCTACGACTGCCTATTACATCCCATATGGAACATCTTCCATTTATATGGCCCTACTAACCACCCCAATCCTTCCTATATCTCTGTCTCGGTTGTCCATAGACTATCTCATGACTAGTTGTATGATGGATCAGATAATCTCAAGCCATATGCCCTCACCCATCATAGGATAAACACTGCCTCTTCCTTGCCTGATTTGATCCATTCTAAGAGGCCTACACCACAGAACTTGTGTCCATGGATCACCTCATAAAGCATATGATATGTTTGGATCTATGTGACTTCCATTGAATGACTGCTTCCAAGTCCTCAGCTATTAGGTTCCCAATACTATTACCCACTATCAGTGTATGCTCTCCTAGAAATCTCTCCACTACTAAGGCCCACTTAACTACCCCAACATAGGTCAGAATGTAAAGGGATAGTACTGAGTAATGGATGTCTTTATGTAATCCGTGCTCAAAGGTCCGAGATTCAAAGAACTAATCCAACCTCATATTCAAGGAGTAATGATAGAGATTAGTAAACCTGGATGAGTACTCCTAAAAGGTATTATTTCCCTGCAATAGATGTAGAATATCATGCATGCATAGTAATCACAACATGGTCAGATATAACTCATCCCTAACGATACACTTAAAGAATTTCCAGGATATAGTTGTCTCATCATGTGACTAAGTGACTAAACTCTCCCATCTCTCATTAGAGAACTAAATAAGACTCTCCATGAGCACCACCATCTAATATGTAGGCATCCTTATAAGTCAAAAAATGTGAGTGACTACATCTAGCCAGTCCTCATCCACCAAGGGTTCCAGCTCACCTAAAAACATCTAAGGTGGTTTCCTCTAAAACTCATTAAATGCACAAAAACTATGTAAATCCTCATCTATTATTTCTAGCACTAGCTTGTTCTCATCAGGTGGTTATATATCTAGTAAATCACTAATAGTTGTTATCATCAGTACATTCCCCTTTATTGATGCCTTGTCACTAGGCATATCATCATCATCATCACATAGTTGAATCTTGGATGGCTAACTATGTGGAGGCATCCTAAAATAACACAAGATGTACCACAGTTAAAAGAGTGTATCTAGGGAGTTGATTTGAGAAGGAAAATGAAAAAAATCCCAATAATATATGAGTTATGTTCAAAAAAAATCCTTGAAACAGATTTTTATAAGTATATAATTGAAAGTTGTGGGATTAGATTCCTAGTGTATGGATACAATAGCAGCCACACCAACAATAGAGTCCCTTTCCTGAAATCCAAACTCAAATCACTAAATATTGTTACCTCAAACTAATATTACATACTATGGTCCTATGGTTGAACAACCCCCTATGAAACCACTCTATCATAACCCAAACTACTAATTTCAGACTCATGACTACCCAAATCCAACCTCCAATAGGCCAGGGGTTGGTAACTAGTGCTGAGAAGGCACATCCCACAAATGGGAGAAATTAGTCTAAATTACATGTACACACGTAAAAATATCCAAGCCCAAGAAATAATGAAATGTAAAAAATGGAAACCATTAATTCATACATCTAAGATCCCATAATAGAGTACGATAGTAAAGTACTGACAGTTGAAAAAATATCCAAATACAAGCCCAACCAAAAACCTTATAGATACCCAACTACGCCATGGGAGAGGGATAAAGTCAAATGAAACATCCCGGTAAACACCTCTGTCTAATAAGATCTTTCTATGCTCCACACACTCCTTATCCTAACAAGAAACCATAAAAAGGTTTATCATGTGCATAATATACGACATGTGCGAGCAAATCCTTTTTAGGGGTGAGAATAACAATACTCAGTAGGACACCCTAAAAACTCTAGACACAAATCAACATGTGCATTTAGATTAATACAAGATATAACAATCAATGTATAACAGAAACAACTAAATATACATAGAAAAGACACCACGCCACTAGGTTGTCATAAAAAACTTTCGGTCACATGATTATTCTTAAATAAATTCTCATTCTAGAATAATAAACTCCATGATCCATGAAATCATTAGGGATACTCTACAAAGAGGTCTCTTGGGGCACACCATGAACCCAATATAGTTAAACCCACTCTATAGGGGATCACATATCAGTGATACCACAAACCCGATGATACAACCTACTAGATAGAGAATCAATAACCTAACTAATGAGCTCAAGATGGTTCCACAAACCCCACATAGGGAACAAATATGATAGAGGATCTCACACCTGTCACTTTGAGGGACACCATAACTTTATCTAAGACTCGAACTCTTGAGTGAATCATAGTACGATGATATGTATATAATGTCACACTATACCCTCAAGGAAATGGAACAAGGGAACATACTCATCCTAGACTAGTCCAAACTAAAAAAACCAATATCTAAAAAAACTCTTGAAGGTGGTACACGGAGTGTTCTAGGGGTTCATGGTTTGTCTAGGTATCCCCAACTCTTCCCATGTGGAAAATCATTACATGGTATGTAATTTTTCATATAGATGGAATGTATAAGAAATACACAACATATATATAAACATGGCATCATGCCCGTGTTACCTGGCCATGTCCATGTATGATGGTCATGTCCATGTACCATACCATTTACACCAAATCGTGTTTGTGTCCAAGTACAGGGTGTACCACTGGACACGTAAATTTTTCCATGTCCATGTACTTCCTAAAGTACATGAAGATCCCACAAGGAAGAATTACACACCATGTGACATGGGCCACACGCCATGCGATCCTTATCAACATCCTAAAATCCTAGACACCATTTAATGGGAACCACATATCACGTAATCCCATTTTAAATGGTGTGTTTATCATAATTTTTCATAAATATGTACATGGTTTTCACATCACTAATATTTTTTGTCTCCTCCATCAATATTTCTCAAGAACAGTCGATCTAGGGTAAACTCTCCTCACCATCTATCATGCATCGAATTCTATCCACTGAATGGATTGGTAATTCGTCAACAATCATTCATGTTGCCATATTCCACCTGGTAAAATGAAAAAATCCATATTTTATTTTATTTTCCACCATGATATAACCTCCATCTTCATCCATTCCTGAACCAAATCATACATCACATGTCATCCCCATGTTTTCATTTTTTCACCAAAGAACATTTGTGAAATAATCCGAAATGTGGTATTGGTAAAACTGTTGGCCAAAGGAAATACCAAAGATGATCAAATGAATAAATTTGCATGAAAACAATAATCCATAAAAATTAAAGACAACACCTTATATGTTGTTCATTTTTCCTCAATTAGATTATCTCATAATAAGAATAATGAATATGAATAAATAGAAACAAACAAATAAAATTTCATCATTTTAATTCTATCTATCAAGCTCATATTCATTATATTAGTGGAATTGATCTGTGTTCTTCAGGATTAGAAAAATTGATGGAAATCCCAAAAAAACATCCTTCCTAGATTTTGGGATGATCATTGGTGAATAATGGTTGTGTTTTTTTCCTTGATGGGAACCAAAAACATCATTGGTACAGTGATTTATGATCTAATACTAATCCCCCATCATTCACCAAGAATATCTCTAATAGTTGTCCAAATCTCCATGGTGTGAGTATTCAACCTTAAGGAAATCCTATAATCATATATTTAAAGAGTAATTTGGTCAGTACATCGTAAAAATTTAAAAAAAAACTTTAACTAATATTTTTTATTAATTTCGCATCCATGAAAAAAATTTCAAAAATATTCCATACTGAAAAAATTATGTCTCTCTTAGTGTAAACATGAATTATAAACTAAATTATGCTCTTAGATTTTTTATCCAATCCCCCATTTGGGATTTATTAAATTTTTTTAGGAAACCTTTGTGTGCGTGCTATTTAATATATTTCAAACATTTATCCCTAGAACACTAGGCCTTGGAATTTTTCAACTTCTTAGCACCTGGTCTCTAAAATAATCTAAATAATATACAAAAATAATACACATAAAATCTGATTCATTACATATTATCACTTTGAAGCCACCAAATAAAGTATTTTAGATATGTATTTTCCCCTACTTAGTGGTATGATACAGAAATTTTTTATGTGACTTTTCAGGACTTATATCAATGATGACAACTTTGATGAGGAAATTGGTTCCATTATAATGGAATGATGAATGTCATAAATCCTCTCATGTTCATAATTTTAGACTGACATCAGTACCCATTTTTAATTTTTTAGAGTCTAGATAGGTTTATTTAGTCTATTGTGATGCATTGGGATCTTGGTTGGGATGTGTTCTCAAGCAAAGAGATCATGTTTTTTCTTATAGTTGAAAGATGTTATGGTTTCATGAGAATCACTACCCAACACATGATTTTGAATTTTTGGGGATATTTTATACTATTAAGACCTTGAATAATTATCTTTTTTATGATAAATTTTTTGTTTTATGGATCATATGAGTTTTAAACACAATTTTTAACAAAGATAGTTGAATTTATAGAAAAGAAAATGATTGAAATATTATTTTATGTTATACTTAAATTTTATGTGTACAATATGAAATGTAAATTATATGGTCGATTAATTAAGAAATAATTTTTATAATTAGTTGGATGAAGAATCATTGGATCAATTTTAGCTGATTTCGGTTATAGTATACATGCGCCTAGATTGTACTGACCAGGGTGATGTTGTAGTTTTCTCCCCAGTTTTTTTATTCATTATTGGGTTAATCATGTTCAGGAGGCTCAGATATCCAATCATAAATGTGTATTATGAGTTTGATACTCAATTTTTGGGAGACTAGCAGGGTATCATAACTAGATAGGGTATGGTTTAATAGTTTATAGATCAAATCATAGTACCTTTGTTTTTTCAAGAACTACTTCTTAATGCTTAACACCATTCAAAATGGGTTATTCATCTTTGAATTTAAAATATTTATATATTAGTGAAAGAATGGTTTTGGTGGGTTTTCTTGAAAATAGAAGTGGTGGAGTATGTTTTAAGATACCTCTCCTTACATCAGTTTAAGGTAGAATGCCAACGACTAGTGGGATTGTTTCTCTCTTTACAAATTCTCATGTGGAAGTGGGAGCATATACTTATAAATATTTTGATATGTTTTCCAAGAATAGTAAGGAAATATGATTCAAAATTGGTAATTGTGCATCATCTCATGAAGTTGGATCATTTTATCCATATTTGTGATTCCAATACAGTTTAGGAATTTTCTACAATCTATATACTAGAATTTGTAAATATTCATTGCATTCTAATATCAATTGTATCTAACTAGGACCATAGTTTTATGTCCCTATTTTATAAATACTTACACAAAAACCTAGTAATTAGTTGACTATGATCATGGTGTATCATCCTCAAATGGGTGGAAATTTTAAAAGGATGATCCAAATGTTGGACGATAGGTTTAGGGCTTGTGTAATGGATTTTGGTGGATTATAATAAGAGAACACACTACAATTTGGGTTCTCATACAACAACTATTATGTAGCCTTGATACATATGGCTCCTTTTGAAGCATTGTATTGGTTTCCTTATTGTTCTCCACTTTGTTGGGTGTAAATAGGAGATAATTCACTCGTTCCACCAAACCCTGTGTAAGATATAATGGAAAAGATTCATTTGATTAGGAAGATATTTAAGATGGCTCATATTCATGAGAAATCATATGTATATTGTCGTAGTAGACCATTTTCATTTGAGGTGAAGGGTTGTTTTATTGAAAATCCATTTATGGATTTCGCATAATCATGTTGGTAAGTATAGTACATTGTCTTTGTGTTAAATAGGATCTTTAGAGATACATGATTTATCTAGTGAGGTGAAATATCTGTCTTATTTTCTTATAATGATAAGTTCAATAAATTATGTGCTTCGTGTATCTCAATTAAAGAAGTGCCAACCCGATGTTGACTATGTGATTCAAAGGGATCAAGTTAACCTTGATCCGGATTTTATATTGATTCATGTTATGGTATGGATTGTAGATAGGCAATTAAAATCCTTTCAGGAGAAAATAATCATTCTAGTGTGGGTTTTACGGAAACATGGTCATATTCAACAAGAAATGTGGGAGCATGAAAAGGAAATGTTAGAGAAGTGGACCAAACCATTCTAAAAAAACTATGGTTTTATAATTTATACGGACAAAAATACCAATGGTGGGGATAATTTATATCCCCTAGTTTCAGGTACAAGACCCTTTATTTTTTTTATATAAAGTATATATAATTATTGGGTTATTTTTTTAGAGGTTTAGAAGAGTTTTGGCATGCTTTCAGGGATTTTTTATAGGTGAATTTTCAGGGAAGGGTAAGTAAAAACCATGCACCTCATCTAGTAAACTTTTTGGATTGTGGTAATAGGTATAGTATCTATGAATTGTTGCACATGTTTTACAAAAAAACATGCAGAAATGTATGGGAAACCATTCATATTTGGACATAGAGAAAATCACAGGTGGCACACAGTTTTTATAATTGTATGATCCAATTGTGCAAGGGGTTGGATTAATGTGGTAGGATCCACATGGTTAGATAATAGTCTACCAAACCATGTAGACTAACCATGCAGCATGTCGTTATAGGTCCAAAATTTGTGGATGTAACTTGGATTAAGTCTTGGGACCCATTTTATTTCCAAATATTTACTAATTCATGAACTTATTTTCCTCCCAAGGATGTAGAGGTGATTCCCTTCAATCTATCAGAAAGTTAATGGATATTGAAAGCCCATTAAACGACCATATTCACTAGTAATTTTCTATTATTGGCCTTTCTGTATAGATATATTCTTCTCTCTCTCTTACAACCTTATATATTGTTTTTTCATGGATATATTCATGTTCATTGATAGAATTATTGATGATAACTTCATGAATCCATACTCGATCTTGGTATGAAAATGTATTTTATGATCAGAACAAGATAATTTTTGTGTCATTCTTCATTTCATTCAACTATTATGATTTTTGTGGATTCTATATTGATTCCACATGACTATAAATTGAATTATTATTTTAAAATAATTTTTTTTCTTTAAATGACTATTAAATTATATTATGATTCTTATTGGAAACCACTTTAGTGATGGTTTTTATTAATTGTAGAAATTTGATGGTTTTTCATAAATTCTATTCGATTATAATTTTTAAGTGGTAATTTTAAAAACTTTATTTTGATTTGAAACATGGAAAAAGTTAATTGAATTTTTTTAAATAAATATAGGTTTTATTTGAAAATTATTGTCATGAATTGTTCAATACAGAGTTTTTGAGAGTTCATTTTCATTAGATGTGACCTTGTCAAAGGGGTTTGTGTCATTGAGGAACCGGGTATTCATTACCTTATGATGACTTGTCAGGTCGATGAGATATCTCTCATGTGTATGGAACTATCACCTAGAAATGTATGTGTGTATGTGTGTATGTTTGGAATTTCGAAATGGGTATGCCAAATGAGATGAGAAATGTTTTAAAGGATTTTTATTAAATTCCATGGAAAACAATTTTAGACATGATATAAAATGTTTTGAATTGATTTTAAATATTTTATATAAATGTAATAAAAAAATTCCTAGAAACATTATTTGGGAATTCATTGGGGAATTCTTATATAGTTTATACTCACCGCTTATTTGGTAATATTTTGGGTTTGTAGAAATTATCAATTAAGTCACAAGTAATGGTAAGTTATCTCTATTATTTAGTGATTTTTTCTTGATAATTTGGGAAGGAATTATTTATTTAGATATTGGAGAAGCTTGGGAGTTTCTAGTTAGATGTATTTGGTGTCTTTAGGTTTTGTTGTATTTTGATTCCAATGGTTATGTCACTTATTTTTTAACTGGTGATCTGATATAGTTATTGGACTGGTTATGTTTTGATTTTCATTTTTTTTCTCCTGCATCATATAGTGGTCTATTTATTATATTCTGGGGACTTATATATTTATCATTTAAAGGAAAAAATTTCCCCAAAATTATCTTGATGCCCTAGGCATTTATTTTCAATCATTGGTATCTTGGGGATGTCACCTAAGGACAGTAACATGCACCACCTCATCATAATCCAATGGGTGAGTGTATGGATGTTTCATTTTCAAAACTGAAACATCAAGATAGTGCTCACTTGAACCCATTAATCCCAAAATTGATGGTTTCATCTGTTTTTTATCCTCTAGGACTATGGTCCTCCTCACCATAATCTTTACCATATATCTGCTAACCACTGATGTTTGACATCTCTACCATTAATAATGATCACTAGGACATTTAACATGTGCTCACATAGTTCACATGGTGTGGTTCAAAAAAATTCACCAGGAAACCTATGAGAATACTAATAAAAATTGATATGCATACATTCCATCAAAAAAAATTAAATGGATGAATAACCACATTCCATTCATGAACTAAGAACCAAGTAGGTCCCCCTTGAGATCTGGTTTAATTTTCAAAATGCACCTTCAATTTCCAAGATTACACATCTGAAGTGTTCTGTGACTCACAACATCTTTTATGTACTCTATTCACAGTCAATATATCCCTAGTTGACATATCTTGAAAATTATTGTCACTCAATGTCGATTATTTTCTATTTTATTTGATCATGATGCCCTCATGCCCAAATTCATTCCATAACCATCAAAACATTCTCACAGGATCCACACTCAACTCCCAATGATTTTTCGTCATCAAAATATCTACTTCCCCTAATCCTTCATCTTAATATACATAACCTACCAATTCACATTTAGTACAAGAAACATAGACTTCATTTATAACAACCTCATGCCCAGATCCTATGCTTAACTCTATTATTACCACATTCAATTTCCCATATAGAATTCCATATGGAATTTAGATAGGTACCTCATTAGTCCCTCATTGGAACCTAAGTACCACCATGACCGACCCATAGTCAATTACATACTCATGTGACCCTTACAGAATAAGGGATTTACCCCCATGACTGACACATCACTTTCCACCTTATGAGTGTTTTCTCCACAGCCTAACTCAAGTAACCCCAACCACTAAGTCCCATGTTCCAATCATAAATGAAATCTCTAAGTGTATGTAGTTGCACTTCTCTCTCCTAAGATACATAATGAAAATTCAACCATCCCCCATTCACCGATTCTAATAATGGAACTTTTCGTATTCCCTATCATCTAGTCCATTAAAAATCCTTTACTAACAACATTCGATGGTGCACCACCCACTATATATGCTCACTTTCACCGCTTTGTGATTGAAACCAACATAATTATTCACCATAAACCTAGAAATAAATTTAAATATATTATAATATATCTAATTCAATATTATCATACTCAAGATGATGTCAAGATATTTGGCATCATAATCACTACAGTGGGAGTAAAATATTATTCTGTTGACCAATAGCACGCCAACATCATCCATTTTCGATGACACCTCTAGCTGCAAGACCACATTAATCCATAAAAAGGTCCCTAGGATCCCTTACATGAAAGAGTATCATAAACTCAATGTCTTTATGATTCAATAGATATATTCTAACTGAAACTCATTATATCCTCACATCTCTCTACCAGGAAGTCGTAAACTAACATTCTCAGCGGAACCACCGCCACCACACTGCTCAAGTTCGTTCACCATGACCTATATGATTCTAAAAAGAAATAAAAGTGTCCCCTCATACAAATCCAAGAACAAAATTTCCTATTAATAATCATAACACATCACCTCAATTCACAAAAAAAATGTATACTTCCTGGTGAGTGATCTTATAGTGATTCACTATTCATTTGTATCCATAAACCACTATGATAAACAAATTTTGTTTCATAAATTCAAACTCTAATAACAAATTTCAATTAAATATTAATTTAATTTAATTGTGTTAATCACTTTTAGAAAGGTTAATTTCACTTGTTTGGATGATTTAATTTTAGGTGGAGTTGATTTGGGGGGGGGCATGATGAATTTGAAGAAAAATGGGCCAAAATGGGAAAAAATCCAAGAATATTAGTCGACTCAAACAGACACTACAACAAAAAATTCCATCCAGTTGAGCTAATATTTTGTGGTATTTTCCAAAATTTAGTGTTATATAACTCTTCTCAAGAAACCAAATCCCAATTATTCTCTTAAGAGTCCCATCCTAACTGATTTCTCCAGGGAATCGAATCTGCACATAGTCAAAAGTGGTGTTCTATATTTTGTCCACATATCAGGCTTTATTTTTCCCAATGATTCCAAATATTCGGTGGAACCATTAAAGTTGTGTGGAAACAAAATTTTATATTTATAAAATGTGATGTGAGACTTTCAGGAGGTTTAAAACAATGGGCCAAGTGGTTTTATGAAATTTATGTTCCCAAAACCACCATCAACATTTCCTACAAAATGGAACCTTGGAAACCCTATTTGTAATTTCAAACAAGAATAAAATATATACTATTTTGGAGACCCAAATAAGACTTATCAACACTCAAGAATTTCTAGAGGCCCCTATCCTCATAGGCGGTCAAGGATTAAGGAGAAGTTCCAACTGAGCTTCCTCCTCCTCTCAATGGAAATCTAAACGGTAGATAGTCATTTTGACGGAGATACCTATACTGGGAAGGCAGTTCAAGAACTTTTTATTCTACTGGTTTTGTTTAATTTGTGTTTAAATTATTTCATTTAGGTTTTATCTTAACATTTGTCTCCTTTGAATGATTTTATTTGTTTTAATGTAAGTGAAACACTTTTATCTTAGAACCGATTGGGATGAGATTTCAAGTGGGAATCATGGGTTGTTCTAATTGGAAAACCCAAGTATCCTTTTACACATTCACATTAATGATATTTAATTATGCTTTGGTATAATTTTTTTTTAAGGTCCAAACCTGGACAACATAAATTTTTTGTCAAGTTTTGGTTCTTTGTGGATCATTTTAAGAGCCAAGAGGGGAATGAAGATCTTGGGAAACGTCAAACAAAGAATTTCATTAAACAATGTAAACTTCTCAGAATAATTTAATATCCAAATTATGTATTGAAAATAAAATTACCTTCATCTATCATAATTCTTAAAACACCACATTTCTTTATCAATTGTTAAATGCTCTAAATTAATATATTTTCTTTAAACTTTTTTCAAAATTACCCCATCTTTTAGTGATTTTTATTAAAAATAAACACTCTAAACCTATCAATACTCTTTGATATATGACTAAGGGTATTACCTAACCTATAAGTAAAATTCAAAATCATAATCTATTTGACATGTCATGAAAACATGGGTAAATTATGTTTCTACTT
Source organism: Viscum album (assembly GCA_963277665.1). Taxonomy (NCBI): domain Eukaryota; kingdom Viridiplantae; phylum Streptophyta; class Magnoliopsida; order Santalales; family Viscaceae; genus Viscum; species Viscum album. The sequence continues at coordinate 1,507,241,054 of OY728147.1, read as the reverse complement.
TTTTGGGGAGAACTCTGGTTTTTAGTGCGTGTTTTTGATAGGATAATTGTAATGTTTGTGATTATTTATGTGTTTTATGTTCTCCTATTACATATATTTTTGTGTTCTGATTTATTTAATGTATTGGTTTTCTGAATTATGGATTCTACTCTGGGTGATTTTCCTACTTTCGAACCTGAACTGGACATGATTCTACATCAGTGACATTGAGACACACAGGACATCCTTTTGAAGGATGACACGCCACAACTAGAGAATTTTTCTAAAAACATCTTCTTATGAAACCAAACTATACAGTTAAATTAATGTGTATAACATGGATGAAAATAACAAAACATTAAAAGAAAAAACCTTTTCTTATGTTGATTTCCAACCTCATATATTGAAATAAAAGGTAAGGCAACAATTATTGAACATAAATTCAATTTAATTTAATTATTACCATGATTCCCTAGAAATTTGGGAGAAGATATACATAATAAAATTAAATAATTTCATACTATGTGTTTTACATTAAAAAATTATATGGTGGTTGAAGAATAAGTAAGTCTTAGTTCATTCCATTTCTCATTAGAAGATGCTACAAATGATTGGTTGTTTTATGTCAATTCCCCTATTAGAGGTTGGGTGGATATGAAATGCATTTTTCTGGAAAGATAATTCACATACTCTCGAACTCAGACAATAAGAAAAAAAATGGTATAATAAAATCACAAGGGGAAACACTTCAAGAATATTGGTAAAGATTTAATGGTATTTGATCAAGTTTCCCATGCTACCAAATAAGTTATCATCTTGTAATATAGTGTTTTTATGATGGTTTAATTCTTATTTATCGAAACATGATTGATTCTTTAATAGGTGGTGTACTAGTTGTAAAACTCTAATCGCTACAAGGACCCTAATTGAGAACATGGTGAAGAACACTCAACATTTTTTTCAAGGTCCAATATAACCATTCGAGGTGTCCATGAGGTGAATAGTTCTAAATTTGAGATAAAGGTGGACACAAAGTTTGAAGAGGTAAGTACCCTTCTTAGATAACTTGTTCTTTCCCAAGGTAAATCCCAATCTCATACTCATATCTATTATTTTATCTATTCTGTAAACAACCATTATTCTGACCAATTCCCTCAATTAAGAGAAAATTATAAGAGTTTCAAGATAATACTACATAGAAAACCCTATAACCAACCCATTAGGAAAACACAATATTATCTGTCCAACCTAGGTGAAAAGAAAACCAAGCCTTTAGGAAATGGGGTATTCAAACCATCCTCATTAACCATGGAACCAACTGGGGAAGAGTAGTCATGCATTGCCACCACCTAAAAATCCTCAACCAACATAAATACCTTTCCAAAAACCCCATCCTAAATCTGATCCCAACTTAGAAGACATGATGAAACAAATTACTTTAAATAATCAAAAATTCAAGCAAACCCATCATGAAACCTTACAAGACCTAAAAACCTAATCATGATTACTTCTCAACTCGGTGGAGGAAATCCAACGTCATGGGTCAGGTAAACTACCCTCTCAAGAACAAGTCAACCCTAGAGATAAGGTAAATTTTAGTGACACCACTCTTAAGTGTGGAATAAAAAATAAAATCCAAATAAATCCTCCATTAGATTCATCTCCTTCCGAGGAAACCACCCTCCCGGCCACTAAGAATAGTCCAAGAAAGGAAAAATCTTATATAGAGAAAAGTCCCCTAAAGTATAGAATTTTACTATTAATAAATCTTTTGTCCCAACCATTACTCTTCCATTTCCCAAAAGGTCCACAAACCTAGAAAAAACAAACTAAACTTGATAAATAAATCATAGAAGCTTTCAAAAAATTACGGGTTAACATTCCCTTGATTGATTTCATGAAGAAAATTTTAGGATATGAAAAGTTTCTCAAGGAGATGAATACACACCAAATAATACGTTGAGGTAATGAAAAGGTGAGCTTGGAGAGGTACATCCCAAATTTGATAGAGCCATAATTTCCTACCAAATGTAATAAACCAGAAACATTACTAAGTTGTGCACCATAGGGGATTATTCCTTTTCTAATGCTATGCTAGATTTGGGAGCTTCTATAAATGAAATGCCTCATTCTATTTACTCTTCATCTAATTTTTTATAATTGAAGTCCACACGAATAATTTTTCAACTAGAAATTTGTAGTACCACACCCCCACTAGTGTATTAATGTATGTTTTTATGAGGGTGAAAATTTTAATTCTTATTACTGATTTGTATTTCCTTAAATGGAATATGATAGAATGAATTGACATTACCTAATTATATTGTGCATTCCATTCATGAAAACATCAAAAAACATAATTAATTTCCATAATGTTTTGTTATCTATGAAGTTTTATAGTGACATTTTCCACTTTAACATCCTTTGTTCTGTTAATCACCCATTAGAAGAACATTCCTTGATTTCAGTTAATTCTATTGAGGTAATCACTTCCCCTAAATAACTTATTTTCTTTCCCATGATCCCCATTCCATGCTTTCATCATTAATAGAAATTCTAGCTAATGAATCATTTATTGAGTGTTGTATCGGTTTAGAGAAATTTCAATCATGTTTATTAATTGATGATTTCATGAGAAATGAGGATCCCATGACCATCAATAATACTTCTAAGATTTTAATATATCATTCCTCATATGAGGATGTTATAATTGAGTAATTAGATGAGATTAGTGACCTATCACTTTCAAATTCACTCCCATCAATCCAAAATCCTCGTTATCTAGAACATAAACCTCTACCAAAAAATTTGAAATATTCATATCTTGAGAATGGAAACAATTTTCCCATCATTATTGATAGCTCACCCCCTCTGGATCATGAATTTTGACTGCTTGAAATTTTGAGGGTGCGTAAACAATATATGGGATGATCACTTTATGACATTACTATTATTATCCCATGAATAGACACATATCATATATTGTTAAATGATGTGGTTAAACCAATGAGGTTAGCATAATGTTGAGTGGACCCAAACCACATGGATGTTGTCAAAAGGGGGTTAAGAAAATAATTGGTTGCTAGAATAATTAACCCCATATCTGAAAGCCAATGGGTTAGTCTTATGTAGGTAGTTTCAAATAAACAAAGTATTAATGTAATTTAAAAAGGGAATAATGAATTGGTCTCAACCTGTGTGAAAAATATTTGGTGTGTCTACATAGAATATAGATGACTAAATTAACATAATCAGAAGGACCATTTTTCATTTCCATTCATTGACTAGATGCTAGAGAGGCTTGCTGGTAAGTATCATTACTATTTTCATGATGGTTATTCTAGATACATTTAGATCCATATTTCCCCTAAGGATAAGTAAAATATAACCTTTAATTTTCCCATTGGAACATTTTCCTATAGTAGGATGCGATTTGGTTGGTATAATGCTCTTGGTACTTTCTACCACTACTGGAAATATAGACAATACCAACGGTTCAAAACTGTTGGTATAGGTTGGAAAACCGTTGGTATAAGATATACCAATGGTTTCCCAAACTGTAGGGAAGTAAGGCGTTGGGAAATCCCTTTACCAATGGCTTAAGGAAAACCATTGGAAAAAGGTGGTGAAAGTTTTAATTCCCCAACAGTTCCTCTAAACCATTGGGAAAATGATTTACCAACGGTTTACAACCGTTGGGAATTAATATTTTTGAGCTTATACCAACGGTTCAAAACCGTTGGTATAGCTTTTTACCAATGGTTTAGAAAACTGTTGGTATATATGCATATATGCTCAAAGCATACCAATGGTTCTAAACCATTGGTACAGCTTTTTACTAACGGTTTAGGTAAACCGTTGGTATATATTCATATATTCTCAAAGTAAACCAACGGTTCTAAACTGTTGGTATTGGGTATTTTCACAAAAAACTAGTAGCCTGCATACAGCAGCCTCCACTTGATACACCTTCATAAAAAACATCACAAATAACATCTAGAAATACACTTCAAACACCACAAAAAACATTGGAAATAGCACAAAAAAACACATAAAAACATCACTCTTCCAACCATGCCATGTACTACAATTCTCCATTTCAATCTTCATATGACAACAACTCTTCCAATTTACCTATTTCAATTTATTAGGTTCACATATATAAATTTTTTCTTACTCAAAAAGGTGATGATTATGATAGAAATTGGTGCATGAGGGGTATGTGTGATAAAGTGAATTAACAATGTGGTTAATATTTGTGCAGCATCTAGAGTGATGCATGACATGCATTGAATGTGATGTGGGGGATGTCCAGAGAGGGGAGGGGTTGTCCAGGAAGAGGGGAGGGGAGATTTCCAGGGAGCGATTATGGGCGTCATGGAGAATGTGCAACAAGGATTTGTATTCAAATTATAGCATATCATCACATGCATTTGATGAGAATGAGCTAATAAGCTTACCAATTCATTCATATAGTTCAAGACATACAAAAATGGAATAATCCCAAATAACATTGCATGATCAAAGAAATAAAAAAAGGCATGTGACATCAACATGCCTACATTTACATATCATCCATGAGGTATAACATTTAATCAAATTATAATAGAATTATACATAAGGCATATGAGTCCAATTTACTTGCATACACAGTGGTACAAAAGGAAAATGTTATTCATGTCTGGGGTGATGTCTGGGGTCCAAGGAGGAGGGTGGGGGGGGCTATCCGGGGTCCAAGAAGGGGGGTGGGGGGGGCTGTAAGGGGCTGTCCGTTCACATCACATTTGACTCAGGGATCGTTGTCCTTATGTTTCAATAGAATTTGAATGTGTTTGGTCAGTTTTTTGTATGTCAGTTGTTGATTTCACTTAAAATTAAGTCCATTTTTAACAAAACAAAGGCACTTTGAGTGGGGTTGGCCACACCGAGCCTCAGATTGTAGAAGGGTTGACTCTTCCACATCACATTTGAGTCAGGGATATTTTTTCAAAAGTATCAACACAATCATAAGTCGTTTGATTGGTTTGGCGTATGTATGTAAAATATTGTCCATTATAAACAAAATGCATACACATGGAGTGATACCAGCCACACTGCGCTTATGATTGAGCTAGGGTTGACTCTTACACATCACATATAACCCATGGATCATTTTTGTAAAGTTTCAATACAATCCGAAGGCGTTTGGTCAGTTTCCTGTATGTCAGTTGTTGATTTCACTTAAAAATTAGTCCATTTTGAACAAAAGAGAGGGAGTTTGAGTGGTCCCGGCCACACCGTGCCTCAGATTGAGGCGAAGTTGACTCGTACACATCAAATTTGACCCATGGATCGTTTACCTTAAGTTTCAATAGAATCTAAATGCATTTGGTCAGTTTTTCGTATGTCAGTTGTTGATTTCACTTAAAACTAAGTCTATTTTTAACAAAACAGAGGCACTTTGAGTGGTGTCGGCCACACCGGGCCTCGGATTGAGCTGGTGTTGACTCTTAAACATCACATATGATTCATGAATCATTTTTCAAAATTATCAACACAATTAGTAGCCGTTTTATTGGTTTGACGTATGTACGTAAAACATTGTCCATTTTAATCAAAAGAGGGACAGTTTGGGTGGTTCTGGCCACACCGCCCCTCGGATTGAGGCGTAGTTGACTCTTAAACGTCACATATGACCGATGGTTCGTTTTCCTAAAGTTTCAAAAGATTTGGAATACATTTGGTCGGTTTTTCGTATGCCAGTTGTTGTTTTCACTTAAAATTAAAGGCATTTTTAACAAAATAAAGACATTTTGAATGGTACCGTCCACACCATGCCTCGGATTAAGGAGGGGTTGACTCGTACACATCACATATGACCCATGGATCATTTTCCTGTAGTATCAACAGAATCTGAATGCGTTTGTCGGTTTACCATATGTCAGTGTTGATTTCACTTAAAATTTAGTCCATTTTTAAAAAAACAGAGGTATTTTGAGTGGTGTAGGCCAAACCGAGCCTCGTATTGAGGTGGGGTTTACTCTTACACGTCATATTTGACTCATGGATAGTTTTCCTTAAGTTTCAGTATAATCTGAATGTGTTTGGTCGGTTTTCCGTATGTCAGTTGTTGATTTCACTTAAAATTAAGTCCATTTTTAATAAAACAGAGGCACTTTGAGTGGTGTCGGCCACACTGGCCCTTGAATTGGGGAAGGTTTGACTCGTACACATCACATATGAGTCATGGATCATTATGAAAAAGTATCAACACAATCAGAATCCGTTTGATCGGTTTTACGTATGTACGTAAAATATTGTCCATTTTAAACAATAGAGGGATAATTTTGGTGGTTCCGGCCACACCGTGCCTTGGATTGAGGAGAGGTTGACTCGTACACGTCACATGTGACCCACAGATCATTTTCTAAAGTTACAATAGATTTGGAACGCATTTGGTCGGTTTTCTCTATGCCAGTTGTTGTTTGCACTTAAAATTAAAGTTATTTTGAACAAAAACATTTTGAATGGTACCATCCACACTGCACCTCAGATTGAGGTGGGGTTAAATCATACACAACACATATGACCCATGGATCGTTTTCATATAGTATCAAAAGAATTTGAATGTGTTTGGTCAATTTACCGTATGTCAGTTGTTGATTTCACTTAAAATTAAGTCCATTTTTAACAAAATAGAGGCATTTTGAGTGGTGTCGGCCACACCCAGCCTCATATTGAGGCGCAGTTGACTCATACACATCACATTTGAATCATGGATCGTTTTCCATAAGTTTCAACATAATCTGAATGCGTTTGGTTGGTTTTTCGTTTGTCAGTTGTTGATTTCACTTAAAATTAAGTCCATTTTTAACAAAACAGAGGCACTTTGAGTGGTATCGGCCACACCGGGCCTCGAATTGAGGCGGGGTTGACTTTGAAACATCACATATGAGTCATGGATCATTTTGAAAAATTATCAACACAATCAAGAAGCTGTTTTATTGGATTGGCGTATGTACGTAAAATATTGTCCATTTTAAATAAAATACGTACACTTGGAGTGGTACCGGCCACACCGCGCATCAGATTGGATGAGTTGACTTTTACATGTCAGATATGACCCATGGATCGTTTTTCTAAAGTTTCAACACAATCCTAAGGCGTTTGGTCGGTTTCCCATATGTTTGTTGTTGATTTCACTTAAAAATAACACAATTTTGAACAAAAGAGAGGCAGTTTGAGTGATCCTGGCCACACCGTGCCTTTTATTGAGGCGGGGTTGACTTATACACGTCACATTTGACCCATGTATTGTTTCCCTTAAGTTTCTACATAATCTGAATGCGTTTGGTCAGTTTTTCTTATGTCAGTTGCGGATTTCACTTAAAATTAAGTCCATTTTTAACAAAACAGAGGCACTTTGAGTGGTGTCGACCACACCGGACCTCATATTGAGGCGGGGTACACTCATACACGTCACATATGAGTCATGTATTGTTTTGAAAAAGTATCAACACAATCAAAAGTAGTTTGATAGGTTTGGCGTATGTACGTAAAATATTGTGCATTTTAAACAAAATACATACACTTGGAGTGATACCGGCCACAGCAATCTTTGGATTGAGCTAGTGTTGACTCTCACACATCACATATAACTCATTTATCATTTTCCTAAAGTTTCAACACAATCCGAAGGTGTCTGGTTGGTTTACCATATGTCAGTTGTTGATTTCACTTAAAAATAAGTCCATTTTGAACAAAAGATAGGCGGTTTGAGTGGTCCCAGCCACACCGTGCCTCGAATTGAGGCGAAGTTGACTCGTACATGTTACATTTGACCCATGGATCATTTTTCGTAAGTTTCAACAGAATCTGAATGTGTTTGGTCGGTTTTTCGTATGTCAGTTGTTGATTTCACTTAAAATTAAGTCCATTTTTAACTAAATAGAGGCACTTTGAGTGGTGTCGGCCACACCGGGCCTTGGATTGATGTGGGGTTGACTTGTACACGTCACATATGAGTTATGGATAGTTGTGAAAAATTATAAACACAATCAGAAGCCGTTTTATTTGTTTGGAATATGTACGTAAAATATTGTCCATTTTAAACTAAAGAGGGACAATTTGGGTGGTGTCGGCCACACCGCGCCCCTGATTGAGGAGGGGTTGACTCGTACACGTCACATATGACCCATGTATTGTTTTCCTGTAGTTTCAATAGATTCATAATGCATTTGGCTGGTTTTCCGTATGCTAGTTTTTGTTTTCACTTAAAATTAATGTCATTTTGAACAAAAGAGAGACATTTTGAATGGTATTGTCCACACCGCACCTTGAATTGAGTAGGGGTTGACTTTTACACATCACATATTACCCAAGGATCGTTTTCTTGTAGTATCAATAGAATACGAATGCATTTGGTCAGTTTACCGTATGTCAGTTGTTGATTTCACTTAAAATTAAGTCCATTTTTAACAAAATAGAGGCATTTTGAGTGGTGTCGGCCACACCGAGCCGCGTATTGAGGCGGAGTTGACTCGTACACGTCACATTCAGGGGGTGTCCGGGGGCTGTCCGGGGTCCAGGGAGGATGGTGGGGTGGATATCTGGGGGGCTGTCTGGGGACCGAGGAGGAGCGTCGGGGACTGTCCGGGGTCCAGGGAGGTGGGTGAGGGGGCTGTCTGGGGGGTGTCTGGGGGCTGTTTGGGGACCATAGAGGAGGGTTGAGGGGCTATTTGGGGGGTTGTCTGGGGGGTAGTCCAGGGACCAAAGAGGAGGATGGGGGCTGTCAGGGGGGATGTCTGGGGTCATGGGAGGAGGATTACATGTCAGTGGGAGGGGAAGGGTCTAGTCGAGTAGGCGGAGATGCTCGTCCTCCTCTGGTACGAACATCCCTCATACCATCGGCCTGAGCACAGAAAGAATGGAATAATGAAAAATGCACATACTTATGTACCTGTAAAATCTACACATAGACAGCACATAGTTGCATCATGTCATAAAAAATAACACCAACGATCAAACAAAATAGAAGCAGTCATGCAGTGTAATGACAAGTGCACATACAGATCAGAAGCTGCTAAAAAATTGTTGCATACATTCCATGTTTATTTCCTAAAACAAAGTAAAAAAAATCAAAATGATGAAACTATAGAACATGTGTTGCCTCCCATTAAGTGCTAAGTTTTACATCTTCATCCAGATGGATGGACACTGGTCAATCATCTTGATCCATCAGCTCAGAACTCTTCTGCCTCTTACAAGAACTTGTAGTCGTGTCATCAAACACAAAGGGATGCTTAGTGGGATTGATCACTTCAGGAGCATAGCAGGCATGAATATGGTGTGCAAGTAAGAAAATATGGAACTCATCATCAGCCAGATGTTGAGTCACCCATCGTACGAGGTCAGATGAAAACGGGACATGCACATCAATTATTATGGAAGAGGCAGACAAGCTAGACATTGTTGGTTAAGCTGCATCCAAAAATAGATACATTTTTATATATTAGAACCTTTATAAATGTTTGTCCCATTTTTACAAACAAATAATGTTTGAAAATTGAAAAAAATAACTTATCGGATATATAAAAATGGATTTACTCATGGACATGATGCATAATATCTCAAATATTCCTTATTGGATCCCAATTTGAAATTTTAATCCATTATCAAATGTCTTATATCAATTTATTTTTATTTGGATCCTTAAGGTTGAGCTCTTTTTTTAAAATCTAGCCAAGGAAGGATAAACTAGTGACTTGGCATACAATTGGATGCTATGTGGTGAAAACCACATTATAAGCATTGTTTAGGATATTATTGAGGTGGTTTGAGGATCAAATCTATCCTTTTAGAGAAAATCCAGAATGTCCAAGTTTGATGGTCAATGTTTTGAAGTGGGGGGTATTTGGTGGTTGAGGAGGGGGTGAGGGGGATTTCAAAGGTCTAGGGGGTGGGGTGGGGGTTGTCCAGGGTCTAGGAAGGGGGTGGGGGATGTCCAGGGTCAAGGAGAAGGGTAGAAGGGGTTGTCCATGGTCCAGGAAGGGGGGGGGGATGTCCAGGGTCCATTGAGGAGGGGGGCTATCCAGGGTCCAAGGTGGAGGGTGGGGGGCTTACTAGGGTCCAGGAAGGAGGTGGGACTATACAAGGTCCTAGGAGGAGGGTGGAGGGGGTTTTCCAGGGTCCAGGAGGGGGGTTGTCCAGGTTTCAGGAAAGAGGGGGGCAGGTTGTCCATGTTCCAGGAGGGGGGGACTGTCCAGGGTCCAAGAGGGGGGGTGTCCAGGGTCCATGAGGAGTGGGGTCTCTGTTAAAGGGAATAAATCCCCAAATAATTCGTTGAAAATTAACTAAAATTAATCCAAAAAACATCACAATTACAATCCATCACCCAACCAACATCCAATTCATCCTCAATATCACTAACCTTTGCATGCCATAAACAACACAACCTAGTTTATACCAAATTAAAACAGAGAACAAAAATAATAGATGAAAACCATTTAAACTAAGGTTTTACTTAAATATTTAGAGTGTAGAACTACAAAATTGTTTTATTTAAGATGGATCTATGAGTGGAACGAGTTTCTGAGTCTTTGTATAGAGATATCCCTCACGTTTAGGTCAAATAAAAATAGAAAATAAAAAAATAGATGAAGAACATTATATCTGAGGTAGAACTTACAGATTTGAAGTGTAGAATAGAAAAATTGTTTGATTGAAGTTGATGGATAGAGTTTTTGAGACTGGGTAATGAGATAGTGTCGGGAGAGCTTCAATTTTAGGGCTGCAGTCGGGCGAACAGAGAGTTGGGGGCTATGTGTATTTGGAGGAAATTTTCCCCAACGGTTTTTTAAAACCTTTTGGAAAACTATGCTTTACCAATGGTTCACTAAAACCGTTGGTAAAGGTGGTGGAATTGGGAGATATCCCAGCAGTTTTATCAAACCATTGGAAAAAATGGGTTCTATTAGGGGATATCCCAACGGCTTTATCAAACCGTTGGGAAAAAGGTGTGTACTCCACATATACTAATGGTTTTCTATAACTGTTGGCATCAAAGTGTTGGTATATCCCTCCATTCCAGTAGTGTAGTGATGCATGGTTAGTACATTTTTGGATTACCGGGATAATTTCATGGATTTTTTCATGGATTATTTTACTATTTATGGGTACTCTTTTGTTGACTATTTGAGTAGCCTTGGTTTTATCCTACATCACTGTATTGAAAATAATATTTTATTAAATTATGATAAATTCTATTTTATAGTGAGACAAGGTATACTACCTAGGAATTTCATTTCTTTGGATGGTATCCAAGTGGATAAATCAAAATATGAAGTCATTTCTTCCATACTATTACCCAAAATTGTGCAGGATGTGCATTCATTCTGAGGTCCGGCTGGATTTTACCATTGTTTCATTCGTGACTTTAGTAATATTTAACTACAACTCTCCCAATTTCTTGAAAATTAAAGGAAATTTTTTTATAATGAATGTGAAGAAGCTTTAAAAAAATTTATGTGGAGTCTACCATCACCCTTGTTAATCCAACCACCTCAGTAGGATTACAAATTTTAGTTTATCTGTGATTCCTCTAACTATACAGTTGGATAGTCTTATCACAAAGGGTTTATTGGGCTCTACATCTCATTTCCCATTCCTTAAGTACACTGGATCATACCCAAGAGAACAAACCCCCAATTGAAAAATAATCCCTTTCCATTTTTTTCATTTGATAAATTTAGTTTAGACCTTTTAGGTTCCAAAGTCATTTTTTTCTCAGACCACGCATCCCTCTGGTTTCTCCCTAAGAAACTAGAATCCAAACAATGAATCATCTATTTCATTCATCCACTTCATGAATTTAATCTAGAAATTTGGGATGAAAAGGAGTAGATAATTTGGTGACTATCCATATCCATAGGTTCCTTCCATCTGCAAACATTAACTCATCCCATTTTAGTCCCATAAATGGCATGTTTACTGAGGTGAAATTGCATCATGTAAAAGATGTTATTCCTTGGTATGGTGAAATTGTAAATTATTTTTTAGTATCTTGAATTTGTACTGATTTCAAATAAAACAAAGACAGTCTTCTAAAACATGAGTCTTGTTGGTACATTTGGGATAACCCTACCTTTGGTGAACATGTAGTAATCATGTACTTAGGTGTTGTGTTCCTAATATTGAGTTTGAATCTATCTTTAGGTTCTTCCACACTCTCAATTGTGGGGGGGCACTTTTTTACCAAATGGGATCCTCGCAAGTTCTTTGATTATAATACCTTTTTAAAAATATTATTTTGGGATTTCTATGGTTTTTATAAATCTTGTTATAATTTTCAAATGATGGTGAATGTCTCTAAATAGAATGAAACACCACAACAACCCTTTCTATTCAATGATATTTTCATTATTTTGGGTATTGACTTTATCAAGACATTTCCATATTATTTTGGAAACTTTTACATTCTTTTGGTAGTTGAATACGTTTTAAAATAGGTATAGGCACAATCCATGAGGAACGATGATTCTATGATAGTTGTGGAATTTTTTCAAACCCAAATTTTCATTAGGTTTGGATTACCTTGGTTCATCATCAGTTACCAGTGTTCTTATTATTCAACCGAACAATGAAATCACTTTTTTTTATATGGGGTCGAGCATCAAGTTTCTATTGCACATCACCTACAAACCAATGGTCAAGATGATGTGTCTAATAGAGAGGAAAAATAGAATCTAGAGAAAATGGTTCTACCAATATAAAATATTGGATTCTTAGACTTGATTATCCATTATGGACTTATTGTACTACCATTAATAATACCATTGTAATGTTACCTTCTCGGATTGTGTTTGGAAAGACTTGTCACCTCCCTGTTGATATAGATCACTAGGCCTGCTAGACCATTAAATAATGAAATTCTGATCTTTTTGGTGTAGGTTCTCAAATGAAGCTATAGGTTTAGGATCTATAGGAAATAAATAGGGATTATTATGAGAACTCCTAGATATATAAGGAGAGAACCAAGGATTCCCATGACCACCTCATCCTTCATCATCAATGCCATATTTGTAAAAAGGTCCTCCTTTACAATGCAAGGATAATGTAGCATCTAGTTAAGCTTCATTCCTACTTGTTTGGACCTTACATTTGTACTATTTTTTATCAATTTAATGTTTTTTGGGTACAAAATGAAGAAACAAAAAAAACCTTAACTATCAATGGGAAGCGTCTGAATAACTTTCATGAAACCATTATAGAGTCCCCGATGGAGGAACACCAAGTTCAAGAAGAAACCTACAAATGAAACTGACCAAGTTTTATCCTTCCTTCCCATATTCTCTCTTATTACAGTGAGTGTATTGTATACTCTAGGTGTGGGTGTGTCTATATTCCTAGGTTAGATAGAAATTTTTAGCATCTTTCTTTATTTTCTTTTTTTGGCATCCTAGATAGTATTGTTACCTCCCCCCTTCCACGTCACTTTTTTCGAGAATATTAATTTTTGTTTCCCACTTTATCATTAAAAATAATGCCCACTAAATCATGAAAGTAATTGAAAATTCCTGAGAAATTTCCCTATTTCATGTGGTTTTAACACATAAAAATTTGTTTCAATGAAAAAATGTGTGTTTCAACAATAAATTAATATTGAGGTATCCTTTTTATATAAAATTGGTTTATTTTCAATGATATAAATAGTTGTGTAATTTTTAAAACTTGTGAAGAATGTTACCCTTTGTGTGAGAAATTTATGGTAAAATTATGTCACTGAATATCTCTACATTTCTTTTCACCCAACCAAGAAGTGTTAATTTTTATTACTGAATTAAAGGTAAATATAAGTTAGGTTAATATTTATCAACATAAAAAAATGAATTTTTCATATGTTCATTCATTTTCTGATCTTTTTCATTACTCTACTATATTTACCAATGAGTCTGTAGTTGTTATCTAACTATTGTATTCCCTAAAAAAGTAATAATAAAAAATAAAAAATAAAAAAACATTTGTTGTGTCTTGGGAATGTCAAAAACCACTTCTTCTTGACCTTTGATCTTACTATAACTATTGCAATTAGTCTTGTTAGGAGATCAATCTAGGTTTAACTGATGAGTGTGATATTTTTTCCAAGTTTAACTTTTTAAAAAATAAAAATAAAAAAAAATTATAACAGTGATGAAATGTACTACATATGGGGATATCTAGGTCAGGAGAATAAGGTTTTACTTCACAGAATTCTAAATTTAGTGTGTTTTTAAATTTTATCTCAAAAGATATAGGGAAGGTTTGATGGATATAATCATTTAAGAATAAAAATTTAAAAATGACCTATATTTACTAGATAGAAAAATTTGAAATAATATAATTAAATGGTTATCCCAAAAATACATGGAGACTTAGTTACATTGTTTACTTTCAAATTATTTTCTCAAATTGGTTTCATTCATCTCCTTAAATTTCATTAGGATACAATATATGAGACACATTTTCCATGATCACTGAGAATAAATCCTGGGTGTGATTTTTTCTTTGATCACATTTATTTCAATAATTAAATTTTAATTCAATGTTAAACATTCACGATGTTGGTAATATCTTCATGCATAATTTCTAGAATTGTGAAATTTCCTAGGAGTGAAAAGTTTTAGGTGTAGGAGTGGGATCGCATAGCAATTCACTATTAATTTCTACCCTTATACCAATTTGATAAACTGATTTTTATCATAAATTATAAATTTAATAAAATATTTAACTTCATTTTTTATTCAATTATTTTATTTAATCACTATTAAAAAAGTTAATTTTACTTGTTTGGATGATTTCATTATATGTGGAAGTGATTTAGAGGGACCAATATGAATTGGAAGAAAAATGGGCCAAAATGTTCAAGATTCTTAGAGCACCAGTGCACTCAAATTAGAAATTTAGATGAACTGTGCACCCAATTAGGCTTAAATTTAGTGGTATGGTCCAAAATTTAGTAGTATACAAATATTTTTAAGAGAATGAAGCCCTAATCGTCCATTAATGGGGCCATTTAAACTTATATGTCTAGGGAATATAATCTTCACAAATTTAAAGTGGTGTTCTATATTTCATCCATATCTCCAAATGTAAATGACCAAAAGATTCCAAATTTTCATTGGAGATATTCAATAGGTGGGTAAATAAAGTTTTAGTTTTCTATGAAGAGATATAAGACAGTTCAGAGGCCAAAAATAATGGGACAAGTTGTTTTAAGAAATCTGTGTGTCCTAAACCACCTTCCACTTTTCCTATAAAATGGAACCTTGGGAACCCCATTTGTATGTTCAAACCAGAATAAAATCTCTAACATTTTAGAGACAAAAAATAATTACTCTCCTTGTCCAAGATGTTATGGATTCCCCTATCCTCATAGGGGGTCATGGATGAAGTCAAATATCCAACGATGCCTCTTACTCCTCTCGATGGAAAGATAAATGGTGGACGGTCATTTCGAGGTAGCTACACATACTTGGGAGGGAGTTATAGAACTATTTATTAAATTGGTCTTTTTTAATTTGTGTGATAATAATTTCACTTTTTTTCTTATAATGAATCACCTTTGAATGATTTTATGTGGTTCAATTTATTTGGAACATTTTTTATCTCCACACCAATTGGGTTAAGATTTCAAGTGGGAATCTTCGGTTGATCTGATAGAAAAGTACATGTATCCTTTTTCACATTCACATGCTTGTGATAAAATTATTCTTTGGTATCCCTTTTTCTCTACCTGAGGTCCAAACCTTAACAAAATGATTATTGTTTCAAGGATTGGTTCTTTATACATTTTTTATGAAGAAATAGGGGAATCAAGACCATGACAATCCTCAACCAAAGAATTTAATTAAACCATATAAAATTTTTATAATGATGAACAATAAAAGTTATTAATTGAACATGAAATTAACTCCATTTCTCATAATTATTAAAAAACCACCTTTATTTATAAACATTAAACCTCTTTAAATTAATTAAATTTATTAAAACTATTTTAAAACCCACCCCTTATTTTAGTTATTTCTATTAAAAATACATACTCTAAACCTATAAATTATCCTTGAGAGATGACCTAGGGTCTTTCCAAGACTATAAATAAACATTACAAACATAATCAATTTGATGTTTCAGGAAAACGTGTCCACTAATCCACCTGTTCATACAACCCAAAACCGTCAAACATCTCCTATGTATGCCTACCATCCTGAACACACCAATAATATCAAGGTCATGTGATTTATTGTGACCATACATAGAACACATCTCAAATTACTACGAGTTATATGTCATTGGAACTAGTATAAAACACCCAATCAATTAATTGACCATGAATCCTAGATTATCAGCCTCATTAAACTCAAGTAACCTTCAAACTTCCCATCCAAAATCTTAACCTTTACAGAAGTCATGTTTAAAAATATAACTACCAACCACTGGGTGAATCATAACAAGATTAGAAGAATTGATCCACATCCATGTCACACACACCTTTTCATGATAAATCCATTATTGATTCCCTTACCTAACTGTATCATAATAGTAGGTTCAAGCACTCAAATGATCCTTTTAATTGAATCCATCATTAAATACATCCATGATAACTCTATGTGATTTCATTAGAAATGGGACCAATGAATAAAAATATTTTTTAAAAATATCAATCACAACCACCACTCATTTACTCAACAAATGAATAAACCACCATGATCCACATTTAAAAGAACCTGAAATACTGGGTTGATCTTATTCACAGTTACCCATGATCTTATAAGACCCACAACTAATAAACACAACTTAATTTTCATTCAAAAAACCATTAGTTCTTCCACCCACACCCCTAGTATAGGTCTTGGGGGTGGCCAAATGGTTCAATACACAAAATAAAATAAAGTAGACCAAACTGTTCTTGGATAATTATTGACACACAATTAGAGCTAATAGTGCACTAAAACTATGGGACTTCATGGACGGTGGTTCACAATTAAAAAACCATTAATGGAGGCCTATGTAAACATATGGATTTATCCCCTTTTGTTTAGAGTATAGAACATTTCTACCACATGATTTGTCAAAACATGTGGGTGTCCAAATAGACTGTGCATCTATGTCTTCTCTTAGACAGAGGGAAATACATGGTTGGCTCATGGTTTATCCATCCATGTGGTCAAACCATAAAATTATTTATAAATTTTTATGTTTCCATTTTTTCCTCTTGGTATTATGTTTTTATTCCTAAATTTTAATCCCCACTCAACCCACATCATCCAATGGTACAAACCAAGATCTCTACCCTCTTATATGGATGATTCTCCCCTAATAATGGATCATTTGGAGTGCCATTAATTGTGAATCAAATATCTGGGGATGTCTTTAACTCTTTTTCCTTACATTTTATTAAAGAATAATTTCTTGGTTGTATATTTTCTTATAGACCACAAAGATAAAGAACACTATAGAGATTCGGTTCATGTTACCCTAATAATAAACAAACCATAAAAAATGATCATGAAAATAAATAAAGGTAATGTCTTACCCTTAATAAGGAAAGGTGATTTTTCTAATATGTTATATTCTAGGTTATCACTTATTCTAGGGCCTATACTACAAGGAAAAAGGCTATCATTAGCCAGAAAAATTATATAATGAGCGATATTAGCAATAGGTTTTATTCATCTATCTCCTAAAATTTTTATGGATATTGGAGATGTTTAATAAGTAGCATTGATTCTATTGGATGGAACTATCTTTATCCTAGTTCTATCTATTCATCTATGGGTTTTATATACCGAAAACCTAGAGCTATTTATTTTGAGGTTATAACATTAGCATTCATCAAATTAATCGAGTATTATGCTTACAATATTGATACTTCATATTTTAAATTTACTATAAGTTGTATAATGAAATTACCTTCATCTTGTGATTTTCCATTTAAATTAGGTAAGTATCTACCATTGTGTGATAAATTTGGTAATCATGTAACAAATAAGAAGACATATGATATGATTTATCAACAAGTTAAGTTATATAGTGAACAATATCAGGTTATAGTGATTAATGGTGTCTCTATTTGTATCTATTATGAACAAAAGGATTCACATAAATAAATAGACTTTCCTAAGGATATATCATCAGATACTCTTACTAATATTCACAATTTAATGGAGTCATAAATATGAATTTGTGAACTACCAGAAGATCAATCATTGAAGTATAAATATATTTGTATTTCCACTACAATAAAAGAAATCAAAGGTAGGGGTATAGAATTTTGTTCTTTCATTATAGCCGATATAGAGACTATAATAGTAAATAATGTTCATTTAGCTTATGTAACTGGTTATATAGTGATAAATCCTGGTGATGATCTATCATCCCTACCTGAATATTCGATCAAAACCTTTTTCAGTGAGAATTAAATACATTTCAATCCTCACTTTTAAGATAGGAGTAAAATATTGTAATTAGAATTTATATCTAATTTGGAGGTCTATGTGAAAAAATATTCTCATGCTCGAACTGTTTATTTCCATAATTTTTCCTGATTTGATAGATTTTTAATTCTTATATATTATGCTGATCATGGTAATCCATATATAATTAAATCATTGATGAGGAATCATAAACTTTACACGTTAAATTTATATATTGATGGTAAGATCTTATTATGTTTGATATATTAAATCACTTTCCTCCCTTAAAGTCTTGAATCATTGGGGAAGACATTATGTCCTGAATTACGTACCAATGGTTCTATCCCATATTCAGAATTCATATTGTCTAATCTTCAGGGTCATAGTGATAATTTGATGAAGTATCTTCGACAAGATATCCTTATCTTAGTTTGTGTGATATTAAAGGTGCAAGAGATGAATTGGGTAAAGAATAATATTGATATCAAGGATGTGATAACATTGTCATCACCTTCCATTAAAATATTTTGTCAGAATTATTTGGATGACGAGTCCTTCCCTATTCATATACCTATAAGAAACCAAAAAACCTTTATTAGGCATGGCTATTATGGTGGTCATGCTGATGTCTATAAGCCTTATAGTGAGAATATATACTATTACGATTTAAACTCTTTATATCCTTATATTATCAAAGTTTATTTGATGCCTTGTAGTATACTTGTATAGAAGAATAATTTGGAGATCGTCGAATTAGATGGATTTTTTGGATTTATTGAGGCCTATGTAGTATGTCCTACAAATATATCATGTTCATTATTACCTAATAAGAATAAAACTATAACTTTAGTCGTTCCTACGGGAAAATTCGTTGGAGTATTTTATAGTGAAGAGTTGAAGTATGTGAATCATTTAGGTTATCATATAATTCCTCTTAGGGGTTATTTGTTTGATAAGAAGGATAGTCCTTTAAAAGGATTTGTCTCACACCTCTATGAAAGAATACTAGAATCCAAGAAATTATGTGATGAAGCTATGATATTTATTTATAAGATTCTAATGAACTCTCTCTATGGTAGATTTAGTATGAATCCTAAAAGTACAGTAACAGATATTTGAAATCAAAAGAAATATGAAGAATTGATGAAGAAGGGCAGTTTCCAATCAGCAGAGAAGCATAACAATCATTATTATATTTTCAATTTCATTACCAATAGTCTCTTTCCCGTCAGTGATGACTAGAAAGCTCCTAAGATGTCGGCAGTTCATTTATCTACAGCAATAACTTCTTGTTCTCGTATTCATATATATCCACACATTTCCAGACCTGACTGTTACTATACTGATATCGATTCAATGGTTCTAGGAAGTCCTCATCCGGATGATATAACCTCTAATATGGAATTGGGTACGTTTAAACTCGAATTCAATGTCAAGAGATGAATATTATTATCACCTAAAAGTTATATGTTAGACATAGAAGATGATATAAATATTATTAAACCCAAGGGTCCTGATAAAGATTTAGAAACATCTGAATGGGTTAAAAGGTAATTGGTGGATCTCTATTTAATGGATCAAATATCAACTTCATCTAACTTCAGAATAGATTAGAAAGAAATCAATATTTTTTAAAATGAATTGATAATAAACCTTGGACTACCATATAGTAAAAAAAAGGAATCCCTATGATTCAAATAATGCCTGGATAGAAACACGAACAATAGAAGTAATAGAATTAGGGAGTAAAGATGCAACCACTATTTACCTATTTGAATAATTGAAAAAAATGAAGAAAAGGGCAATGATAAAAACACAGACAAGAAGAAGTTATTAATTCCCCTATGGAAGGTAAAAAGACTAAACCAACACTCTAAAATACCAAGGCAGCCGCATTAAAGGAAAAGACTGAAGGTAAGAAGAATTATAAACCAAAAACAAATGAATTATTTGGAAAGGGCCCTATCCCTTAGAATATTATATCCTACCTGGTAGAATTTCTATAGGTTGGTCAGTTTCATTTTTTACATAAGGCAGTAATTAATTAGTATGAATTAGTAATGTACGTTGTAATTATGACTTCTATTCTCTAGAAGCTTCTTAAACTAATTCCACTTCTATTGATAAAGTAAAGACTCTACATGATTAACTTTATCTGGATTATAGAACACTACATTTACATAGTAGTTGTAAGACTTAACAAAGTTAGCCTTCTTTTTACCCCATTTATTTTTATCTTTCATTGATGATAGGGGTAAAGTGTATTCAAATAATCAGTAAGATAATCAGATGGCATATGATTTCTATTATAGTAACATGTTAAGGGTAATGGGGTATCAATATCTCGATTAGTGTTGTTAGATTGAATAAGATTGATCCTAATCAATTAATTAATAATTTTAAGTAGATCACCCATATTAATAAAGGCCTTAATATATATATCAGGTAAAATTCTTATGTAAGGCGGTGTCATTATAAAATTATCATGTACGGTATATATAGGTGATCCTTTTTTCAATAATTATTATACTACTTTCACGGAAATGTATGCATCCTTTCGATGAATAAAGTTAGTGCATGGTGAAGATTGAGTCTTTTTCTTATCCTTCCTCATAGTAGGTACAATTATAGTAATCTGTCATTTCTTTTTTGTTGTCTATTCATAAACCATTATCTCTTCTCTTATTAAATACGTATAATCATATTTAGTTGGGAAATATGGTATACTATATACAATGGATCTATCCATTACAGAACAAAACCAAAAAAATGATAGTAATCAACTTCATACAATTGACTATGTCTGGATATTTATCGTTCCAAAATTCTATGCTATTTTTAGTGAGGTTATAGCTATCCTTTCATCTTAGAAATTCACTAAATTTTACCCTAATATCATGTTCCATACTAATCAATGTCTTCCTATAGATCAAAGTCATGGATATACTTTTGATGAGATTTCTATCTAACATAGATTCAATGATTTCTATTTACAATTTATCACTGATTCGATGATGAAAAAACTCCTTATAATCATGAAGCAAATACATATATACATCTTGTATTTTTTCATCAAGATCAGGAATAAGATTCATTCTCGTAGCCATTTCTTCATTTAGCAAGAAATAACTCCTGATCTAATAAGCACTAGCAGCATCATCTTGAGTTATTGGCATCCTATTAGATCCTAGAACTTTTTCATTACATAGTACCTTTGCTATCAACTAAAATGGTTTACTATCATTCTTATAAAATGTTGTTTAATTCTTATAAATATCATCAGTCTCACAGATCTCACGCAGTTTTTCCTTATACCATTTAAGATCCACATCATAATGATTGAATTTATTATACTTAAAGGCAGCTGAAGTGTCTGCTATATCTTTTTTCAACAGGTTCCTTTCTTCTGGATGATTCTAGGGAAATACTATTGAACTTATATCTAAATCACACTCATGAAAATGAAAGATATAGGAGCAGTAAATTCTACCACGGAAGTCAAGGAAGGAAGGCAGATAAAAGACATAATCCTCGTATACGGACACTAGCCTAATTATGAAATATTCATACCTAGCTGTCTGCACCCTCTTAGCTAATTCCTTAAAGGGAACACTAAGTTTAGAGACATTCTATATTTCATTATTTAGGTAATAATATTTCCTCATAAGATCCTATGCTTCTTTCAGATTCTCGTGTGCTAGTATTCTACGCATAATAAGACCTTCTTTTTCTAAAGTATCATGATTATTTTTAACGAACCCCAATATATTTTTATTGATCATAAATCCTTGTTTCTAAATCCCATTCAATATGTTTCACATGTCCTTATACCTATCATCATCTAATTTTATATTGAAATTGTTTAATTTGTTGGATGATATAATACTAAACCTGTTATTTATGGAGGATATATTACTAAAACTATTATATATATCAAGATTAGGGCTACTTAAGTAACTTCCTATCATTTCAGATATCCTAAAGGGCTTACTTAACTCAAACTCAAAAAAAAATCATTTCTATTATGTGCTCCCAATATATTGGCTTGAAAACCATTAGAATATTGAGTTTTAATGGGATAATACTTAAGTCAAAATCACATACAGTGAATAAATATGATTTTAAATAACCCTTTGTTTTCTCATTAACTACAGATGCATGATCATCTGTTGAAAAGGTCCCACTATGGATCCATTTTCATTCAATAATTTACTGATTTCATATTTCTTACTTTTTTTCTACTTGATATCACCATACTTACTACTATCAACTCGAGTACCTATTGTTGTACTACTTACTATCTTTTTTTATTGATTATATTAGCCTATTTTCGAACAATTATATCTAGCTTATCCAAAAATGTAGATCCCTCACAACTGAGCACTCTTGAATACTATTATACAACACCCCTAGGACATATATAATGATAGCCTTTGGCGTATATTCACCAAACTGAGCTATAGTACTATAACAAATATCATGAGGTAAAAATTTATTTGAGTAATATCTAGTTATAATAAGAAACATTCTTATCAATAGTTTAATTATATTTTGAGTATAATTAAATATACTATATTCATCGAATTGACTAGTCATATCTTCCATTTTAGTATGTAATATCTGTAATTCATTTTTCGATATAACAAGAGTGTTATTAATGATTTCTTTATCCTTCTTGTAATCATTCGATGATATCCTAAAATTTTCATTATACCTACTTTTATTTTCATTATTAATTATTTTGGCTTCTAATTCCCTAAAAAAATCTTCCCAAAACTCATTCATTGTAGTATTATCATATGTAATATACTGCATTCTATGAATGATAAATCTAGACCAACTATAAAGAATAAATTTATAATACGTACAAGTACCTTACCTTATTAAGGGTAAGAAATTTCCTTTATTTATTTTCATGATCATTTTATATGGTTTGTTAATTATTAGGGAACTTAATAGCTATTTTTCTTTTTTCCCCTAAAGGGTGGAATAACTACTATGTGTATTTATGTGGTTGTAATAATCCCTTTCCTTTATTTTTTATTCATTTTAATAAGAAATGTATAATGGGGCCTAAATTGATGTCTGAGAACCTTCACAGACCCCTTCACCTCTATTGATGATTTTAGATCAGTCCTAAGGATACCCATGGCATATTACAATCCATTGATAGTGATCAAATGAAATTTTAAACCATGAATTTGAGAAATTATGAGGGTGAAAGGTTTGTAATTGTAATTGATATGTATTATGTGTTTAAAGGACTAGTTATCATATTATCGTAATAATTTTTATCAAATAATGTGGTTAAACTAAAATGTTAAATTTCCTAAACATTTTTTGAATATCAAAGAGGTTTTTAAATGCTTGAAATAGTGTTCTATGGATCTTTTTCATGTTGTGGTTTTCAATTAATGGAAAAAAAATTTATTGTGTAATGTGTTTCAAAATGAGGTATTGAACTATAGGTGTTTTCAAAAGATGTTTTCAGATAGGTTTTATGTTTTGAATTGAAATGGTTTTGTGGTTATCACTTTATTGAAAATTTCCACATGACTCTTTTCTTAGTGTGGAAGGAAATGAAGGTCTTGGGACATAATTTGTCTTTCAAAAGGGAAGACCCATGTTTTAATTGGTGGATTACAAATTTTTAGTGTCGATGTTTGGATTTGGTAATTTTGATATATGAAAATGGGTTGGGATTTAATGAGGCATATATTGCTATTAATTTTTATTTGGACATTAGTAAATGGTGAGATGATTAAAGGTATTGAATATTGATAAATTAATGGATAAATATAGAATTTATTGATAATGTATTATTTTTGGATATTATACAATTTTTACCATATTTTATTTAGCTTCACAACAGACACTTTAGGAACCAATAAAATTATATATGGTATGTTAGATGTTGGATTGATTCTCATCTCCCAGGGGTGGGCTTGACTAATTCTACAGGTGCCTTTTTGGAATGTAGTTTTTAGATGATGGACTGATGATCTTGACTATATGGGTATGGACATGGTGTTCCATATCATGGTTGGTATGGTAATACATGACATTCTAATTCATAGATGGAAAATTGGACTAATTCTCCTTGTATGTCGAAATGATACCCCTTGGAAAAATTGTTCAGAAAATCGGCATGGGCCAAAGAATATTTGATTTTCTATGATGTCACAAAGAACCTAGGGGAAAATGAGGTTAATTAAATAATTTTTAATTATGAAAACTTTGTAATTTTTTTTATTCATTTATTCATGGATCATTTATAGAAACTATTGATAGGCTATTTATTTATTTAGATACCATTATTGGTGGACTATTGAGATGTACTCAAGCACTTCTCAAGCCACTATGATACTTGGGTACCTACGAATATTCTACTTTTTTCATGTAGAAGTTCATGATAGGGACTTATATTTTGGTTTATGTCTAGTCTGTTATGATGGATCATAAGATGTCTAGATTGAGATAGACATAGGACTATGTTTGGGGTTTTTTTAGAGTTTATGTATTTGAGGTTTCATTGCATGAATTCCAAACATGTAGAGTGTATATCTAATTCATATTACATGTTCTACTTTGGTTTTGTTATAAATTGTCATATGTTTTTTCTTTTATATCTTATTGTGATTGTGGAATCTATTGATATTATTTCCACAGTTTTATACTTTGATAAAATAGTGTAGTCTCCCAAATGTATCTCCATAGACCCACATACCTAATTGGCATCGTCTAGAATCCAAGGACGTGCACATGAGCTCATGTGGTTAACCATATTGGGGAACTAGTATTAGTGTAACTTATACTAGGATGTTACATAGAGAATTTATAAGAAAAAATAACATTCAAATATCCTAGATAAGATTTATACCTCTTCATCGACGGACATCATTTTTCCTACACCATATGCCTTAAATGATTGTTCATATAAGAAGACCATAATTTTTAGGATAAAGGGATTGATATTAAGAATTTTTTTTATTTCATGGATAATAATGATGTTTTAATATTTTTGAACAATGGACGAGAAGATATAACCTTTTGTAAGTGGGGGATGGATATACATGGACATACATAAGATATTTCTATAATATATGGTCATATTCATTTGAATAAGGACCAATATAGGAATGAAATAAAATTTGGAATATTATAAGGTAAAAATATCATCAACCAATAATAATATGGCATTTTTTGGTGGAATTACTATCTTTATCACTTAGTTTAAGTCGTGATAAACCTATTTTAACGTTAATAGTTGTAATAAAATTTAACTATTTTTACTTATAATTATGAAAAAATTAATTTAATCCCTATTTAATTATTCTAATTATGATATTTAAAAATATTTATTCCATTTCAATAGATTATATTTCTCTAAGTTTCATAATTTTATTTTAAATAAGCATGAAATATGCAATGAAAACTTGTTTTAGATAAATGAATTTTTAAGCTAAACACAATTTAATTCCACTCCATTTCTAGTAAAAATCATTAAATGAATGTTAAATTATTTAATATTATATATAATCTATAAATTTCAGTTATACCATTAATAAGTGGAGATTTATTTAATTTATTATGATAAATATACATTGTGTGAATAAAAAAAGGTTTTAGATAAATGTTTTTTAGATGAAAAATGAAATTATTCCAAAATTATGTATAATACTGATTACTATGTTATTAATTAAATTATATCTAATTAAATGAGTCTTATGTTACTTAAAGATCAAATAAAAAATGTAATTGGTCTTATAAATTTCATTAATTAATATAAATACATGAATGTTTTGCAAAAAAACAAATTTTTCACGATTCACTTAAAAATAAATATTTTCATAGAAATCCCAAAAATTCTCCAAAATATAATCATGAAATTACTATTTAAATAAAAATTATACATTTACGAAAATAACATTTCTAAAAATGGTTGAAATTATTTATAATTTCTCTACCAAATTTCTGAAAAAACTATTATTGAAAAAATAATCATATTTTTGAAGCATAAAATGACTATAATGAAAATTGAGTAAATATTTATTTGGATTAATAAATAAATTTGATTTATATAAAATGGTTATAAATATTTTCTGTAATTTTTTTATTCATATTCATACTACCAATTTAAAAATTATGTTATAATAGTCACATTTAAAGAATATTTTTATATAATATCAAAGTTCTCTTAATTATCGATGTTGCATCATATGAAAACTACAAAGAATAATATCCATTTAAAAAAATATTTGAGGATTTCTAGTTTTCTTTATGTTTAGATTCATTAACATATTTATACTAATTATGAATTTCAATTTTATCTAGGTAATGATGGGAACCCAAAAGAACCTTGTTAACAATAGGTGTAATGGACAATAAAAAGATTTTACCAACATGAAACCTAATGGTATAGAAAATATAGTGAAAAAAATAATGAAAATTCTATCCCAAATTATGAATAATAATTCAAAATATATGGAGATCCAAATATCAATATGAAAAAAATATATTTCATCAAGTTATTAATGAGCCAATGACCACCCAACAACAATGGGCCTCAAGATCAACTAATTTCTATGAAATGGATAAATATGATTGAAAATTTAATTTCCATTATATATAGATTAGAATATGAATATTTTATCATATCCATATATCATTAAGAAGTTCAATCTGATCAATAGTGGTCCCTAGTCATGAACATAAGGAAAAAGGAATAAATTAATTCAAAAAAATGGGAAGTGTTTAATGAGGAATTCTTTAGAAAATATTTTCTATAGACTCTTTTTTATGAAATGGAGATACAAATATTTGAATTTAAGAAAAATAAAGATAAACATGTTTGACCTTATAAATAAAACATCACAAGAAATGAAATGTACACCTCTAGTTATATCATTTGACTAAAAATAAATTTTATCAGTTCTTTATTTGTTTATAATTGAATCTAACAAAATCATAGTCTATAAATGATTTTGGTTGTAATAAAGAGATTGTTCATTGTGAAATTATTTTGTAAATGTAAAATGCAGACTCTTATTATTCTCATGGTTTAAGGGAAACGAAATGAAAAGGGTTTTTCCTTAAAAAAAATTGTGATCAAAACTATAGAGTGATAAAACATCCATCTTTTGATATGTATAAAAAATTAAAATATGAAAAGTGGGAATATCTCCATGGAATAAGTATTTGCTTCAAGTGAGGAATAGAAGGTCATCAAGCACATTAATTGTGATTAAATATGAATAGAAAAGTTAATAAAATGTATAGAGTGAATACCTATCTTAACGTTAAAACAATATTTTAATGATTAAATTTCATGAAGTATGTTCATTACGCTAACAAGTTCTCTAAACACGTGTTTTATAGAGATAATATATGTTAATTTCCACATAATCTAAGAGAACAAGTAAATCTAATAAAATTACCTCAACTGAAGTAGATTGTGTTAATAAAGTAGATCATAATAAATAAATATTACATGTACTCAACCATAGTTAAGTGAATATTTTGTTGAACTCTAATTCTAGAAACATATGTATATCAAATAATTTTTCTAAATGAATAAAATACAAATCCCAAGGATTTGATGATATCAAGAAAAAAATATCATATTATTGTATCCCAAGTTGAGGATTATGAAACAAACTTCATGAAATTATTATAAT
The DNA here is from genome assembly GCA_963277665.1 of Viscum album. Taxonomy (NCBI): domain Eukaryota; kingdom Viridiplantae; phylum Streptophyta; class Magnoliopsida; order Santalales; family Viscaceae; genus Viscum; species Viscum album. Next base: position 1,507,212,970 of record OY728147.1, on the reverse strand, counting down.
CCATCCTTTATATCAATTCGATGTGATTTTTTTAATGCCTTGCATATATCTACATAAATTCCATAGTAATAAACATTATATAAAAATAAAATTTCATATTTAAAACCAATCTATGATCATTAATCAGCGTAAGGATGACTATGGGCTCTTTCATTAAACTAACACTTTTAGAGTATTTTTGACAAAAAATAACGAGGGATGTTTGGATGCAATTATTGGGGAAATGGAATATTATGATTGACATATTCTGAATGAAATTCATATATTTACTAGGCTTGTTGATAAAACTCTATAAATTAAATTATGAGTGGAGTTTATCTCTTACAAACCCTCAATCAGTTTCACAAGTAAGTGATAAATAAAATCGAGTGGATTGAATTTAATTACGGTATAAATAATATAACAATATAATATTTTATAACATATTTCTTTATAAAATACATTGTTTTATAGCTTTCTCCACATGAAATGTTGTATGTAATAAAACGATGATACAATTAGGTAAAAATATAGGTATTAAATATAAGTATTAAAACCTAATTATTAAATTAAATTTCATGAATATGAGTTATGAAAATATGAAATATATTTATATTGAAACTGTATCTTCATTTATTACTAATGAAATTCAATTATTATATGACTAAAAAATGAATAAAATCATTTTATTTTAAAAATATATTTTTCTAAATTGTTTTATTTTAAAAAAAATATATTTTATTCTCAAATAATTATAATAAATTTCTATAACATTAATGATATATTTTTAATAAAGTAATTATTTATTGATTAAAAATAATAATATATAATGGTTAGTAATTTAAAAAAGTGGTTTTCTAATTTGAAAAATTTTCTACTATATTTTTATATTTTATTTAAATATTAAAATATTAAATACTAGAAATTTAATTTTAAAAAATATAATATTATTTTTATATTGAATAATAATATATAATTAAAAATATCTTTTGATATTTTCTGAAAATAATTTATTTTTTGGTGAATAGTGAAAAATATCTTCTTTGAAAATACCATGGCTTTTTTGACATCACATGGATATAAGAAAAATCTAAAACATATAAAAATAATTCATTAAAATATAAATATCTTATAATAAAAATTATACATCCCAAAATGTTATTTTTTATTTACAAACCTATATTTGATATTTTAGATCATTCAATGTATTTTCCAAAAAAATACATTATATATTAGCACTTAAAAATTTATTTTTATCAATTTAATAAAATTAATAATATGAAATAAATATAAAATTTTGAATATTTCAGTCTAAATTATTTAATTAGGAACAATTTATATTAGTTATAATGATCAAGTTACATTATGTTAGAACAAGTTTTCATGGTAAAATTATTTTTGGAAAAAGTGATGGATTAGTGTGTAAAGGCATTGAAACATGTTAAAAAACATGATTTTAATTGAGTGGAGTAGGTGTGGATTCACCTGATCTCTACGTCCAACTTTTATTTCTCAATTATAGAGACATATTATTTATAGGATTCTTCCTGTTGTTGAAATTGTTTAGTAATTTACAAGTATTCCTTCCCATTTCACTTTTAAAAGGGGACCTTATAATAAACCAACCAAAATACCCTCTCAAACTTGTACCTGACTTGATTATCCACATGCTAGAATGGTGTTATTGATCCCCATGGGATGGCGACTAGCATTCAGGCATCAAACAAAAACTATTGGGAATAATTTCTCCCAATCCAAAGTGACAACAACATGGCATATATATACACATAACTGAAAGGAATTATGGAATATATAAATATAAGTTGTGACAAATAAAGAAAGATAGAAGCCATATAATTGAACAATGTAGAGACAAATATCAGAGTGACACGTCTGATTAAAAAAGAATAAAAACCCAAATGAATACTATAATATTTCCCTATCATAATATGGAAAATCTCTCACCACCTCACCACCAACTACCCAAAACCCTGGTGGCAGAAAACCTAGATGGATCGCTGAGGAACCTTTATTTTCCTTGCATCAAAAGACATAATAAGGTTTATGCACTAACAATGTTTTAAGCATGGAGTGATCTAAACGGATCCTTAGGGCCTCACCCAAGTGTTCCATAAAAATTATCTATAAAATAATCAAATCATGGTCAACATTAATGAAAACAAGGCATGATAACAGTTTAATAGATTTTATATCAAAATAATTGCAAAACAATTTAATTTCCCACTTTTCAATATTTTTAAATAAAACAAGTTAATTTGTATCAAATAATTTTATATCCATATGTAAATAAGACATATCAATGAAAACCAAAGTAGGTATTACATATCATATCATATCCAAGGTAGTACAACCAAATAGTACAAACTAAAAGCCGCCCAAATCAGAAAAAATGATGGGTCACATCATACCAAGGATTACACTAGGTCATGATAGCTAAGAAATTTGTAACTAACATATGAAATCACATATTAATCAATCCACTGGACATAAGAATCATGTCTAGATATTCTATGAAAACCCCAGAACTGAAACCCACCAACAAGATTAATAGGTATAAAAAGGTCCTAGAACAACATGCCAAGGGAGTTGAGGAAAACCCCATGTGAAAATACCCTAATAATGGATAACACCTATTGATATAAATTTCACCTAAGTACCCAAGGATTCCCATTTTCTATATTTTCTAAATCAATTCATCAAACAATTTTCATCAATCCATCCTTTGAAAACCATTTCACAATTCTTTAAAACCCCTTTACATTTACCAAAACTATGGAAAAATCATCAACCATAAAAACCTAGTGCCTCACACAAAATAAATCTTTCACCAACACAGGCTATAGTTATAACCACCTAACTCATAACTTGGGATTCACATGTCCGCAACAAAATCCAGCTACAAGGATGGACCAAAAATAAATAAAGAGGCCCTAGAACCAATCCCCACATTACATAATTAATTCAATTTAGAAAAAGTGTCAGAAAAAATATGAAATAACACATACTTCAAGAACATGCACTCGTCGCACCAAAACCAACCAAGGAAGTGTCCCCTAGAACAAGATCACAAAATAAATCTAGATATAATCAAGAAGAAACATCACCATACATAAACATATCCTATAGAACAATCCAATGGTGCCACCGCAATCAAATCAATAAATAATCAGAAAGGATTAATCATGAAAAAAGATGTAGTCCAACTGCAATGGCGATCAACTACCAAATGAATCAACCCAGATTTAATGGAGGCTCCAAAAATCACATGATAACCCATCTAGGCCAATAAGAAAGAAGGATATGGAATAATGAAAAAAAAACATCAGTCATGAATCACCCTAAATCCCAGAATTACAAAATTTACATGGTGGGTAAACTCATTGCAAGTTGTGTAATAAAAAATGCCCATATACACTAGAAAACCAATATATTTTTATTAAAAAAACAACCTTTTAACATTACATGACATGTAATATCTATATAAAGTGTACTACCTTAAATCTATGTAAATGGTTCATGGAATGTTACCATCTAAGGTTACATGTTGTGTATTCACATTTCACGATGTGTATTCCTCCAGTAATCTTCAAAAACATACGATTCCTTTCAAAAACCTCAAATCCAATTGAGAATTATTTGAAGTCAAGTAGTACCCCACAAATCCATTAATACAATTATACGAGTAATACCTTAATTACAACTAACATACATCACCGAATATTAATTCATTATTCTCAGAAAATTATCTCCATCATTGGGATACCCACAACCCACCCAATTAAATAGAAAAACAATCAATGAGAATAAAATTACCAGAAATTTGGTAAAAGGCTATTAGATACCTCTGCTTCTCATTTCCCTTAACAATGAAATTCATTATGATTGGGAACAAATCTTCCCAAGCCTACCAAAAATACTCATATACACTATTATGAGGTTTTTTTCTTCTCAATAGACAATCTCTCAATGATTTAATCCCCTTATCAATGTTGATAATCCCAGTACTATGGTTTATATTACAAACCCCTACTCCCTCTTTCCTATTTCTTTATATTATTTTTTCCTGCATTAAATTTATTTTAACCTTATTATAATGATTAAATAACTATCTTAATTAAAATTTTATGTTATTTTAATGATATTACATGTATTAACCTCCCTCACCTTTTCCTTTAGAAATTTCATATTTTGAGTCATTCATTATGTTGACAACCTCCACCATGATATAATGTTATTATTTCTTTACCTCCTTAAAAAGTGGGTCCTCATATGGAATTTAATCTATAATAATTATATTTATGAAATATTTTATATTATGAAATTATAAACCATATTAATATTTTTCCATGTTTTAAGGAAAATAAATTCACTTACTTTTCATTCATATGGACTGCTGCCTCTATGGAAAGATTGATTTTGGTTTATTATTTCATCGCTGACGTACATGGTTGTTCATGATAATGGTATTAAAAGACAAATATTAATTTTTTGATAGGAATAAGTTTTTATTAATATAAATTTAATAATCTATTAAGTATATTAATGATAAATGATGGTTATAAAATTAACAATATCAAACAAACTAACTAAGAAGAAAAAAATTCATATAATGTAATATTTTCACATCCATTAAATATTTAACTAATGTAATCCATTTTTAATATATCACACTAATAAATAATAAATATGACTATTTTATATCTGGTATAATGATATTTTCATTAAATCCCCTCATTATCAGCCAATAATCATGGTATGTTCATGTTTGGGTTTGTTCGAGAACCTATATAAAATTAATAAGGAATTATATCATAAATGATTATGAAAAATTAATTATGTTTTTAATATTATATAAATAAAAATAAATTAATTTTTATTTTTTATGGAAATGATTTATCAATAATTAACACTTTAATTAATAAAACCCACATCATAGTCCATAAATCACTAAAAATGATCATTATCAATTTCATATTCTTTGATAAAGAAAAAATTACTCATAAAAGAAAATTTTAACATAAAATTTTTTATGAATAATACCTTATAGTAACATTATTTATTTTGGAAATATGTATATTGTATGAAGAAAAAATTCTTGCATTGCTCCTATAAAAATAGTATCAATCATTATATTTAAAAACAACCTATGTGGGAAAATTGGAAAAAACTAACAAAAAGTTATATATAAAGAATAAATATAATCATTTACTATAAGTTTTTATAGTTATAAGTTCTTTTGGTATATAATTAATAAACATAGTTTAATTATTCATGATGTTCGGTTCAAGTGAAAAATGATTTAGGACCAAATTAAGGTATTTCATCTAAAATTATTCTTTTTTATACTTATTTTGTGTTATAAAATAATGTATTTTTTGGAGTGAATATACCAGTAAATTGAGATATTATATCATGAAATATTTTTTTTCATAGTTATTTTTTTTCAATTTTAATCTATTTCTTTCTTGAGGTTTGATATAATGATCTTCAAGATGTAATCGGTTTTCATGGCCCAAATTTTTTACTTAGGTCATAATCACTCATATATAATTTTTTTCATTAAAATATTGATATATTATAACTTATACTGATGATATGACGTATTTACACTATGTTTTCTAGGTAAATCATCTTTCACATCAATGTCCTCTTCCTTGATGATTCTATTGTGTCCTGAAATTTTAATTTTTAAGAGTAATTCTCATTTATTTTAATGTGTTTCACCCATTTCCATGTTTTTACATCCCAACAATGTTATCATTTCTCTAGTGAAAACTCAATTTTTTATCCAATGATAATTATATTCCCCTTTATTTATTTATAAAAATCATTTTACTTTTAACAATGCTAGTTTTTTATAAAGGTGTTTTAAAAAATGTAATTGGATTTTATTTTCCATGTTCTTATGTTCAATATGTTTGTATTACATTTTTTTATTTTTTTTATTTCGTATCAATTTCTCTTAATTGTAATTTATTTTGAAGAAATATTTTAAGTGTGTTTGTGTTCTTATTAAAAAAATGGTTTTTAGATCGTGACTTGAAAATAATATATTATTAAGATCTTATTGTGAAACATTTTTTCAATAAATAATTTTATGTTATTTCTCATCCATATTACAATAAATATTTTCAAATGGAATAATTCTTCGTAGATTTTCTTATATTTTTACTACATGAAGACTTATTTTGGGAGATTTTTTTTCAAATGATCCTATTTTTTTTAAATACAATTTAAAAAATTTAAGTTTATCAAATTTTTTATTTATAATAATGTGAGTAATATTATTTTATGTGGAACTCATATGTATAGATGGTGATGGGTGGGTCTTATATAACTCTCTAATGAATTGGTTTAGGTTTATATCTTATGAGATCAAAAGGGTGAATTAGAGGATTTATCATAATCCAATGGATACAAGATGAAATTTATCCTAAGAAAAATATTACATTAAAATATTTATCACATACCAAATGATACTATGTAGGACTTTTCCAAAGCCAAATGGGAACATGAATAGATTTAAATAAATCACAATGGTAAACATAGGGATTTTCCCATCCTAGTATGGTACAAGAGTGGTTATCCTTAGAAAGTAATGATATTGATGTCTCGGTGGGTATCCTAGATATATGGTTTCAATTCTTATGTTTATTCCATGATCTAATAAATATTTTAATTCCTATTTTACATTTTTTTGGCTCATATTTATTTAAAAATGTTTCTACACTCATTTCATTCATGAAAAATGTTATCCCAAGCCTTATTCCAAGGCACAATATTTCTGATATATTCTATATTTCATATTATTTTCTTATATATCCCATCATATTTATAGTAATTCCCTTTGATTGTTATCACTTATGTTTACCCTTATTGAGCATCTAATATAACCCCTTACTTATGTTTCGATTACCTTTGAATATGATTTTAAGTTATGATAATTCTATAAGGAATAATAATGTGGTTCAAATATGTATAATTTTTAATAAGATGTGTAAAATTTTTTTTTATGTAATTGGTCCTCAAAGACCCAAACTATAAGGAAATATATTTTTTGCTGTGAAAATTTGAGAAGAAATTTGAATTTTTACTTTTAAAATCTTATGAGGGGTAAAATGTACATTTTAATCTATAAATGATCTAAATAATTTTTATTACCACTCTTTTATACTTAGAATAGGGTATTTAACCTAGGATAGAATTTTGGTATAATTTTGAACCATTTGAGTTTTTGTGGCATAATTAATATTTAACATATATTTAATTAAATATTAATTTATTCACACATTTTTTTCTGACTATATATTTTGAATGGTGTGTAATATTGAGATTATATCTATGTCGTTGAGTCCAGAATGGGAGGTTTTTCTTAGGCAAGGAATAAACTCATGTTGGGCATTGGGGACGGGCCCATCCCTATTTTCTTTTTCACTTCCTTTTCTTCTTTTCTTTTTCCATTTTTATTTTATTTATTTACTTGACTTATCTTGAACACCCCATGTGCGTTTCCACCACCAAGAAAAAGAGAGGATAGGGAGAGGTAAAGGGATAAATGTGGGGAGAGTAAGAGAGGTGTCCCTACGGAGCTCAAGAGGAGTCAGATCCTTGTGTGGAAACTATAGATCATGAAAACGAGTGAAGTTGTAATGGATTCCACCCAAAGGTAAAACATTTTAAAATTTTCCATAAATACTCATAAATTTTTCACTTTATAGTTTTATAGACCACTTATCACTACTTATGATCCCTGAGAGTTTATTTATAGATTTTTTAGAGGAAATGGGGTTTCAGAAGGCTTTGAGGGTTTTCCTATTCAGAAATCTGGATCATATGACATGTAGTTCATTACAAAACATCATGTGTCATTTATGATTAGGAAAGGTGGCCTTTTTAGAAGTAAAAAACCATGAATATGGAATACATTTTGTGTACTGGTAGTCAACCATGTATCTAAGTACATGTAAAAACAGCTTGTGTGAGAGTACATGGTCTTGTTGAGTACATGGACAGACACTGTGTGGGTCAGATGCCAAGTAGAATTAGATGACCAAGAAAAAAACCTAGTCAAACCATGTGAGTTACACAAGAAGCTATCCCATATAGGGTTCATGTTGTATACATGGTATATAAGTCATGCACATTATGATGACCCATCTTATTATGAAATTATGGATCCTTTATTTTAAATTAAAATCCATTATTTCTCCTCATTGAAATGTATGATGGCCTAAGGAAGGTTTAAAGAGAATTTGTGGCTTGTTCAAACAACATATTTCCATGAAATGGGAAAACTCGGTAAGCCACATGGTTAGTACTGACTTTGTTAGGTAAAAATATAGGGAATATTTTGAGCAGAATGGGTTCACACAATTTTTCTGCAACCATGAAACCTGAGGCACATAACAATATGAGATTTATGAAATTATTAACATAATATTTATTTCATGGTTTGATCATGGTTTGGGAAACTGTTCACCTTAATCATTCAGGTTCCTCCCCTAGAAAATAAGGCTATCAAGGTTTTCACATGGTTTGGCCAAACTATGAGAACATCCCATGTTCCTCGGTATTAGAGGATGAAATGTCAAATTCTCCATTAATCACTTTAAAATAAATGTTTATTATTTATCCTCCCATATCAAGTTGAAAACCATGGTTTCTTCCTCTTATGGATCTCCCTTATGATCTCCTTGGTATTTTTATAACTCTTATATCTATTCTCCAAATAAAGATCCTTTGGAAGCATTGGATATCTACTGGTATGGCCTCAATTCAACTTACTTCCATTATATGTTTATCTTTTCATATGTTTCACTATTTAGGTTAAGGATCATATGCCCTATTTTCAGGGTGTTGATATATTTCTTATATTTCGTCCAATCTACTTTTAATTTGATGTAGCTATTGGTTGAGGAGTCATCCACAACCCTAAGGTAGGTGGTCTAGTTATTTTTATTAATTTTTTTTTATATTTTCATAGTTACATCATGATGCCCCACACTGTTCTTTGTCGTGTGTTTCCTATAAATGAGTTATTGATTCTAAATAAATGTTTCACACATTGTTAAATACTTGAGGATCATTATTGAGTAGTTAGAGGATATTGACCTTGATCATATCCAACTCATGGGTGTTCCAGATTTACATGACCCTTTGTAATTAATTGATTATTGGATTCCCATGAATATATTTTCAAGTTTTATTTAAGATTATAGTGGTTGATCTTGGTAACCTCATCCACTGTGGGATATCATTCTCCTCTATTATTAATATTTTTCCAAATATTTGGGATACCATGGGAGTATTAAGTGGACTTCATGGTAGATGGATTAAGTGAAATCCTCCCATTAATGGATTGAAAATTAATGTGGATGCATCTTTTTTGGTAGGATAGATGAGGGGAGGTGGTCTAGTAAGAGGAAATAGAGGATCAGTTCATCTAGGATTTAGTTTATTTTAGGGATAATGGGACTTCCATTGAGGTGGAGATGCGATCCCTGGTTATAGGAATCATGCTTTGTAGGATGTTTACTTTTTTTATTTCTGTTATTCAATTTGATTCTAATTTTCTAGTTTGTTCTCTTTAGGGGAAGGTAAAATATCCTTTTGAGTTGACTTATTTGATCAAGAGATGTAAAAATTCATCCAGGGAGTATAGGTTATCCATACATAGAGGTAAAGAAATTTTTCTGGTGATGCTCTAGGAAGGAAAGGAATTCCACCAGACAATCTTATTCTTTACACTGATCTCGAGTCCTTACATGGGGATTTTCAAAAAAAATTAAGGGCAATTTCCCTGATCTACATTACTTTTGGCTCCCATGAGTAGTCTCAGTTGTTTTCGTAAAATTTTATATTTTAATAAAAAAATTAATTATGAGGATAAATTTCTTGACATTACATATAAATAGAATTTCCCTTGAATATGGATTCCTAATTGATAATAGAACCTTATAAGTTCTTAATTAAAGGATGAAACTGATTTTCCATTATTTTATTAATTAAAATGGATCATATTGATTTGATTGATTATTTCATAATGGTTTTTCTTTCTCAATTAATTAAATTAACTAATTGATTAAATGATAATGGGTGGAAAGGCTATAGTAATTGATAATTTATTTTCAATATGTATTATTAGAATTTTATTTCCCTTGGTCATGTCTAGTCTTGATGAATATAATGTATGATAGGTGATTCCTTGTGGATATTATTAAAATTATGATTACACCTTTAATATATTCCATGGAATGATGGTTAAGGGATTTTTTGTCCATGATGATTCACTCTCTTTTACATTGGCTGTTGAGAATGACATCTCACACCATTAACATTATTTAGATGATGGAAATGAAGAACCACATCCCATGTTTTGGGTGTTGACATGAAGAATCACCCACCATCTTGAGTTGCAAGCAAGACGTCTCTCATTCATCATGAAAAGTAGGACATGTACCCTTTCGTAGGCTTAAAGTCTCATTTATATGGGTTATGGTTGACTGAGTTACGCCCCAATCCATCCAACACCTATATATAGGTATATGGAAACATAATTCCCCGCTTACATATTCCATATAAGTTGATAGAATATATAACTATAATATATATATTATTATATATATATATGGTTACTGATCAAACATTCATTCTGGCCTGATCCGAAGTAGGTAGAGCTGCCAGGTGTCCTACAAGAACCTATTTAGGATAGTGATTATTTATTCATCATTTTTTTCTTTCTCTGTAACTATACACTTCTTATCTATGTACGCTACTTGGATTAATTCTAGACATAATTGCTGATAGCCTACTAGGATTTTATCTCACACCCTACTTAGGATGCATTTGTTACCCAAGTAGATTACTTTTCATTAGATGTGGATAAAGGAAAGTTCCCTACTAAAGATATTTCATATACTTTACTTATATTATGGTTCATTGGAACTCAAGACCGACAATATGCTTGGGATTCCTATGGATCAGTATTTTGGCCCTTTCTAGTTTTATATGGTATGTTGTATATGTATTTCCACAGTTCCCCTTTTTCATATTATCTTTCCATGACATCATCATGTATATGAAACTACCTTGTGGATTTTTATTTTAATATTTAGATACTCGGTTATTTATTTTTACCTACTTGTTTACTATGTCTATTATATTTTTCATTCCTTTATGGCTGGTTACTGGTCTGGTAATTTAATTTCTTCTCATATATGATTCATTTTTTATCAAATTAGTGTTGTATTTGATGTTACTCTCTAATATGAGGGTATAGTGCCCTTACTATACCACAGTTTTTTACCCTCATTGCTAGTCGAAATATCCTAGTGTATGCGGAGGTGTGCTTGCGGCCATGTGACCCACTGACTCAAGGCATAAATTACCTAGATCACAGTTCCAGATGTTACAGAGTGGTATCAGAGGATTTTTATTTCCTTTATATTTGTGTTTTGGTATAAAAATAGAGACTGTGAGTTAATTGGTTTTGGATATGAGTCTATGACTGGGTATAGCTTACCCATATATAAGGGAATCCCAAATTACATGGGATTGGTTATTACAATAAATTATTTTTCATGTGGAAGTTGATAAGACTTCACCACTAGGGGACTCAAATGTGTTTTTATGTTTTTTTATTAGTGCTAATACAATGAGATTTATTCTATTTTGGCTGGATGAAATGAGGGTGTCTTATTATATGAATCATTATAGAAACTATTGTACTAATATGATATGAATTTTATCAATCCACATTTTTTTTGTGCAATTTCATGTTCCAAATTATCAGTTCCCTGATTACTCTTTATGAAAATGTGTTCAAATTCCTTTCAGAACTAAGAAAACATAATAGAAAATTAATTTTCCTGCCTTAACCTAATATTTTTTTCTTACATAGTTTAGAGAAGACACCTTAAGCAGTCAGTTGTGACACATTGATTCATGAACCCTCGATCAAATGGGCTAGAATGTGTTATGGTATGGATTATATAGATGTTATATTTTGGTTCATGCAGATTATGGGCCCTTAGAGATTGGAAATGTTAAACCATATAATTCTATTATTTAATGAAAGTTCAATAGATAAATGGGTACAAATTTATATTGAATATCACCTGTGTAATTAAATGGTTATCTTATATATGTAATATTACACCTATACCTAAACTCGACCTTAGTAGTGGGTTGTGGGGTGCCTCATATGTTCGTAAGGCTGTTATGGTATTTCTTCATCACCAATACCTATCGTTTGAAGAAGGTAGAGAGGTATGGTGTATTCATATAAAGGATGTGTACCTATCATAGTTATCTATCTGTAATTATTTTGATGGTTAAGATCTATTTCTTGGTATGCATTTGGCATTGTAGCATCATGCCTCCACGATGTCCTCCATTCACACTCCCTAAAGGTATTGATGAAATTAAACCCATGGTGGAGGGCCTTGATCCTCTAGTAATCCCTCATGTAGAGACACCTATATAATATCTTCCTATTCTTGATATGGGAACTAATATCCATTTCTTATAAGGATTTATATATATATATTACAGTCTATGAAATATGTTGCTCAGCTTGCCCTGAGTATGGAAGAATTAACTTGTGACATCCAACAGTTATTGCATCCCACCATTTTGGGGGATGGATGACCTCAGACTATTGAGTCTTTTATTGAAGATATTATTTCTATATTTGATCATCTAGATATGCCTCAACAGAAGATATTCAATCTTCTAGAATATGTGTTGTATGATTCTACCAAGAGATATTGGGATATTATTACCCAGGCAGATCGGTCTAGAGATATGATATGGTGGATTTCCAAACTATTGTGTATGCCTATTTCATTCCACATACTCTAAGGGATTACTATGGTAGAGATTTTATGAACCTACAGTAGGGAAGAATGTCTGTGATTGAGTACTCTTCTCATTTACTGATATACATCATTTCATTTTTACACTAGTGGGTGATTCTCTTATGACCACCAGATGATTCGAGGATGGGCTATTATAAGCCATCCAGTTACAGGTCAATGTTTTTTGGTTTATGAAAATATTTGATATACTCATCCCATTAATTATTATAGAGAAGAATTTTTTGGGAATCTCATGGTGTGAGTTAGGGTGGCTTGGCATCGATATCTATCATTGTTTCTTCTAGTGGGTGAAAAGGAAATTTTTGAGGCTACTCAATGATGTAGCAGTAGTTGGGCTCCTCATAATCACAGTTTCATGATATGTCATGGGTGCAAGAATCTGGGACATATGAAACCCTAGTGTTTATGGGATCTAGTGGAATATAGAAGCTATGGAAGGATATGGAATATCCAGTAATTCTATGGTAACTTTCCATTATTTCCTAGAAAGTAGAGATCCACACCTACTCAATGTTTAGGAGAAGGCCTTATAGTATCTGGTTAGGCAGGAAGCTGTAATACCACCAACTTATTAGGCTGAAATGGTGGTCGATTTAGAGGTAGTCAGACTCATGATTCTAATTTCTAGTAGAACGATTTTACTTAGGGTAGTCAGGTTATGACTCAGGAAAACGGTCCAATTACATGCCATGTAGCCTATACCAAAGGATAAGAGAACTGAACCCTCTATTGTTAGAGGTATTATTCTAGTGGCCTCTATTACAGTGTCTATTTTCCTTAAAATAGGTGTATCTCGCAATTTTTTATCTGAGGTAATCGTGAATATTTTGGGCCTCCATATTGAAAACTTTTGTGGTGTGATGATTCACGATACCATGTTCAGTATCCAATCAGAGAGAAAATGATGGTTTAATTATTTACCCCTTGAGATAGGGGATACCACTTCATATGGTATATTTTCATACGTGACATTGTGGGATTTGGTGTAGTCATTAGGATTGAATGGTTAGTTCCCTATAGATCCTGCATTGACTTCTATCATCATAGGGTGATGTTTATATGATCAGACGGTGGCAGGAATGTGTATAAGGGATAATGGTATGGTCAAGAAACTAGATCTAGACCTGTGTAGAATAGTCTAGGTAGAGTAATAGATCAGATATCTATTATCTTCTTGGATGATTAGGGATTATGACCTTCTATTTTTTCTTCTATTTTTGATCACTTCGGGGACATTTTCCCTGATGAATTTTATGGGTTACCTATAGTTCTAAAGTTAGATTTTACCTTTGATTTAGTGTAAGGATCATCACTAGTTCCATTCCTCCTTACAAGAATCCACCTATGGAGATTCAAGTGGTTAATAAGTTGTAGGAAGATATAGAAGATAAGTATTTATATGGCCCAGAACTTCTCCTTGCAGTTCACTAGTATTTTTTCCCAGAAGGTTGATGGTAAGCTCATGATTTGTGTGTATTATAGACCATTGAAAAAACTTACATTCAAGAGCTGGTATCCACTACCTAAAATTGATTAACTCCTAGATCATCTCTGAGGAGAGAATTTTTTTTCGAATATTGGCTTGAGGTTAATCTATCCTCAGATGATTTACACATATTCAAATATGAATCCCACATCTTTCAGGAGGGGGTATGGTCTTTATTATTACCTAGTTATGTTGTTTGGACTCACAAATGCACCAGTAGTTTTTATGGTTCAGATGAATCAGGTTCTCAACCAATATATGTATTCTTCCATGGTAGTTTTTATGATGACATCTTATTGTATTCTAGTTCTTGACATGAACATTCCAATAATTTTGACATCATTATGAATACATTGATAGAGAATAATCTCTATGATAAGCTATGAAAATTTCACTTCTAGATCAACCAAGTAAACTTCCTCGGTCAAATCAACTCAGAGTCAAGAGTTTTAGTGGACCTAGAAAAAGTGATAGATTAGGTTTCCTAGTAGAATCCCAAGAACATATTTGATATCCAATGTTTGTTGGTACTTTAAAGATATTAAAAAAAATCATCAAGGATTTATCATGCCTTATAGATCCACTTTTATACTTGATGAAAAATTGTGTGAAATTTGTATGTTCAGAATTTTGTGATGTAGCCTTTTAAATGTTGAAGGAAAAATTGACTTTATTGTTAATCCTAGTTCTCACATAGCCAGCAAGGACCAATATAGTATGTTCTAATGCATCTGGTATCAATCTAGGAGATATTCTAATGTCAGATTAGGGAGTCATTGTGTACATGTCTCATCAGTTGAGGCCTTATGAGTGGAATTACCTGACTCACTACCTCTATATAACTAATGTAGTTCATGATCTATGTTTTTGGAGACACTATTTACTTAGAGATCATTTTTTTAGTATTCACATATCAAAAAACCCTCATTTAAATCTTAATATAGTGTGATATGAATCTCAAGAATCACATATAGGTTGAGTACCTTTACTCATTGTACTCGAGATTGCTTGCATGCCAAGTAAAGGTAATGTTGTAGTTGAGGATTTGATCCAGAAGACTCAGATAAATGTGAATCAGGAGGACATTGTTGACTATAATATCATGGATTTTTTTCTTAGGGATACATTTTAAGGTTTAGGAGGATCATGGATTGACTATCCAATCATCCTTAGTAGTGACCATTACTCTTTTAGAGAAAGTGATAATGAGGAAACAATATAATATTCCAGGCTTAGTCCTATGGAAGAGTATCTTAGATGATGATTCTTCTTCTAGTTTCAATACGGACAGAGGTGATACTTTAATCTTTAATGGGTGTGTATGGGTCATAGATGAAATCCTAGAGTAGATGATGTAGGAATGTCATGCCTCACTATGGGCATTACATCCTGGTATCACAAAGATGTATTGATTCTTATGATGCTAGTATTGGTGTCCTGATATGAAATGTGAGATTTCCAGATTTATCATATGATGTCCCACCTATCAGTGGGTGAAGAAAGAACATCAAAATTTTGTAGGAACTTTATAATCTTTGTCCATTCTCATAAGGAAATGGGAGGATGTTTCTATGAATTTTGTGATTGGTTTACCCATATCACCTTTGAGAAATTATATAGTGTGTTCAATTGATGATCATTTGACAAAGGTCACACATTTCATACCTATGTGAGAGACCTTCATAGTAGATGAGATTGGGAGGCCACACCTTAGAGTTTTTGTACGTCTTCATGGAGATCCTCAGTCTATCATTTATTTGAGAGATTATTTCTTTACATCATGGTTCAGGAAGGGGTTGTAAAATGCCTTGGGTATACAGATGAATCTAACCCTAGACTATCATCCTCAGATCAATGGATTTAAAGATCATATGATTCAGGTGTTAAAGTATATGATCTATGCATGTGTCCTTGACTTTAGGGGTTCTTATGAGAAAAACATACAACTTTTTGAGTTCTATTATAAAAAGATATTAGGATACCATCAATGTGGATACTCATGAAGACTTATATGTTTGTACTTTTCATTCACCTCTATATAGGCTAGAGGCAGGGGTGATAGATTTACCTGGACCACGTCTCATCCAGGAGACTACAGAGCAGGTCCAGTTGATCAGAAAGAGGATTTTGATAGCTCATTCCAAACAACATTAATATTCCAATAAATTTTGATAAAATCTTGAAATTGAGTTTGAATATTGGGATTTCTTGTGAGATGCATCTAGGTTGGTACATCCATTTATTTAAAGGTGGGGTAAGCTTTAAACTTGATTCGTTGGACCCATTAAGGTTATGAGACATATCGGGCTAGTGGATTACCAGTTAGCACTTCCTTAGAAATACAGGTCTATAAATGATTTCTTTAATATACCTCATCCGTTTTGGTAGTATCTAGACGCATAATATGTAAGAACCTGGATCTTCTTTATAGGTATGGATCTAGATTTCTAGTGTTTTGAGAAAAAGGGGAGTTTATAGAAATTTAAGGATTACATGGTTTGTACTTCAAAGTACACGTCGTGTACCTGGTTGTCACGGGTAGCCATTTACTGACCATGTAATAGCTGAGTACATGGTCATGTGGGGTGACCTAGATATCACCAAAAGTGGGACCCCGTGAAGGAATATACACATCGTGTATTTTTAAAGAATGTGTCATGTATTTTTATTTTTATTTGATTAATTGGACTAGGGTCACATCTCGTTCAAAGAAAACATGTCTTTTGGCTTCATCTCATCCAGGTGTGATCGAAGCTGATGATTCTTCTCCAAGCCCCTAATAGACCATCCTTTCTCCGATTCAACCTATGTTTATTGCATTGGAATCATATCGGTGAGTTATTCCTTTTTCTAGAGACTCTTCTCTTGATTTATACTCTTTCATGAGATATTTTTGGTTGATCATTTTAGACATTTTTATAGATCTACGATGTTCTAGGTCAATTCATAGGTTGAGGTTCAACTATATCGGTCATACAATGTCAAGGTAGGTGGTTTGTTCCTTTTCATAGTTTGTATTTGAATTATATATGAAAAAGTGCCCAATACCCTACTTCATCGTGTTGCATGTATAGGTAATTTAACCCTTTAATGCCTACTATGCCATGATTTCTTGAGTTAGGGCTCTTTTTTGGTAGTAGGGTTTAATTACCTTTCTATGGATGTGTTTTCCCATGTTTGACCTGATTTTTTTCATTGGGTCTATTTTTTCTTATTAGGCTGCTTGGTTTTCCATGCCTAGTGTTGTTAGGATGGAGTGATATTATATAACTTACTTGTGTCATGATTTATATTTGTTTATCCAAGTACTATATTATGATTTAATTGGCTGATGGATATCATTTGTGCACGATTAACTTACACAAGGCTATGAGAACCTAGTGTACTTAGACTGTAGGGGAAATGGATGTTGAGGGCTTTCTCAGAGTGTATGTTATGCATTCACATTGCGAGACCATAGGGAGGATGGATATGAGTGATCCTTAAAAGTTTATTTAGTTCCACATTGAGAGACCACAAGGGGAATTGGACATTGTGTGCTTCTCTATAGTATCTATAGGTTACAGTTACGAGACCATAGGGGGAATTGATGGTGAGTTCTTCCTCAGATAGTCTTTTTTAAGCTAAACCAGAGGGGTTAGACTATGAAAAATTCACAAAGGGTTTCTTGAGATTGTTTGGTTGTTTAATTTAATAAATGTAAATGAATGTAGTTGATATTGTATATTTTTTTACTTTGGAGTACTTCCTTGTTTATTACTTCATTTTTCATATGTCCTGCCATATATATATTAACTAATAGATGGGCATAGATCTTTGGGTGGTTGCCTACTGGGATTCATCTCACACATTGTGTGGGTCATTCATTAGGCCCAAACTGATTATATTGTTATAGGTATAGATAAGGGAAATCACCGTTCAACTTCAGGTACATGATTTTTGTGTATCTGGAGAGCATGGGACCAAGATGAGGCGTGTGATGCTGCTAGGTTTATTTAATTGTTTACCTTTTTCCTTTGTTTTTGTACTATATTCTAGAATTGTGACTTGTTTGGATGCTTTTATAGATGTATGTGACATGCATCATTTATTTATGTGCTCTAGGTGTTTATCTACTTGCAGTCTTCTACAGTTTACTGTTGCATGTTGTTATTACTGCTTCTGGTACAATTATTTATTCATTTCCACTGTGTTAATCTGCCAATGAAGACATAGTTTTCCCACTATCACATCTAAGGACCTCACTACTAGTTATCATCCTCTGGAGTTTAGGGACATGTGATTGAGTCCATGTGACCAACCAAGTACAGGGCACCTCTAGGCGGCACCTAGAACGAGGACGTTACAAAGTGGTATCAGAGGGATTCTTTTCTTCTTTGACTTACTATTTGGAGCCTATAGCCAGGGGTAGGAAGGAATAGGTAGTTAGTAATATGTTGTTACTGGGAGTCGCTAACCCATTTATATGGAAAATCTACTTTAACTCGATTATTTAAATTTTTTTGGTTTTAAAATTATTATAGTTGATTTGATTTCGCTGTTGGGTGATTCACGTGTTTTTTTTGTTCTTATCATTGATATCATTGAAGTTCTATTTTTGTTGCAACATGATGAGATGAGGTTATGTCATATCATGCATCATATAGGATCCTACTAGATATTACATGTCATGAATTCTCATCATGCCATTTAGGGTGCATTGATGATTTCATGTTTTTGTGATAACTGGTGTGCTAGATATGCATGTTGTTGTGATAGATTCATTGATAGAATATTTTCTTTTTGATAGGGTATTGGATTGTGTAAGATTCATTTGGATGGTCACCAAACATCAGTACATGAGGTGTTATGGTCCCTCATAGATCATAATTTGGTGGATCATATTGATCTTTAACTATTATACATTGTGAAATTACATGAATAAGATTCCAATATTTCATTCATGGGGAGTATGGGACTCCACAGATTGGAATTTTGAACTTAAATGTTTGTTTCAGTATTTTTATGGGTTCCATAGTAGTTTTTGAGGCTTACTGTCAGAAAAAACCTAGAATACACGGTTTGTATTGATGAATACATGCCATTTATCCATCTGTTTGGGAAGGAACTATTTTTCTTAAGTACACGCCGTGTACTATATGTACACTCCATGTAATCCCTGACCGTGTGATTTCATATGTGGTCAGGAACACAGGGTTGGGAAATCTTTAGTGGATCATGCCATGTATCGAAAGTACACACCGTGTTGTAGAGTCCATGTGTCTGGCCATGTGACTAACGACATGGGTGGATGAAATCCTTATAGTACACACCGTGTCTGGCATAAACATGTCGTGTAGAGTTAGTCGTGTCTCCAACTGTGTGACTAAATACATGGGTGGTTAAAACCTAAATGGTACACACTGTGTCTGGCGTAAACACATCGTGTCTGGTGAAAACACGCCCTAAAGTTTTGTTCTAGGAGAGAACTATGTGGTTTAGCCATATAGAGGAACTCAGGTAGGGGCAAAGGATTCAAGTACAAGCCGTGTAAATGGAGAAAATGTCGTGTGTACAGGATGTTACACTAACAGTTTTGGTAGAAGTACACACCCATGTAAATACATAAGGGAACACACAATGTAGGGGTTATACACACCATGTATCAATGTTTTGAAGAACATGGATTCATTATTTATCCTACTCCTTTATTGCACTTATAAGTTTCAGTCCTTGAAATTCTTGAACTATGTTGTGCTCTTGACCTTCCAGAATCATGCCACCATGATGCCTTCCAGTTGTACACTAGATACAAGGTAGTGAATAGACAATGGACATGGTATATCATGGCCTACCAGCAGATCCTATCGTCCTGCCTATCTTAGAACTAGACATTATCCCATATACAAGTGTCGATGCACAGTTCTAAGATGGCTTTATGAGGATTATGCAGACCTTCAAGGGAAACTTGGCATCTACAGTTGGTACCCCTCCGACGGACAGTAGGAATCACCGCAGGGAGTCTATGGGTGGAGATTCGAGTAGGCTTAATACTTACTATGGTGTCCAGGTGGTCTGCTACTAGTGTGGGAAGAGTGGTCATACAAGGCCACATTGATCGATAGACCCAATGGAGTGTCGATCTTATGTAAATATGGGTCATTTTCAGTGTTTCGGTTAGTTTTTCTCACCAGCATCTGGTGATAGGGGTTCTGTTTCGACTCCTCATATCGGAGTAGGACCAATAGCCCCACATCAGACTGGGGGCTAGAGTTCTTCATGTCGTTTAAGCTGGTGTGGAGGTTG
Source organism: Viscum album (assembly GCA_963277665.1). Lineage (NCBI taxonomy): Eukaryota > Viridiplantae > Streptophyta > Magnoliopsida > Santalales > Viscaceae > Viscum > Viscum album. Next base: position 1,507,192,321 of record OY728147.1, on the reverse strand, counting down.
TGGTTGCAGTGGTCAAAAATAGGGTTTTCTATTGTCGCAGGGTGGATCAGGTCAGGGGCCTCAGTCAACATCATAGGGCTGCAGTGCAGGTTAGGATTTTTTGATATAGAATATTCTGTCGGAGTAGGATCCCAAACCCTCTATAGTTAGAGGTATGATTCTAGTTTCCTTAGTTTTACCTTCTGCACTTTTCAATATAGGGGCTTTCCAAAATTTCATATTTGGCGTTGTTGTAGAGAGCCTTAGGCTCTGTATCTTTACTTATTTTGATATAATGATGCACGAAACTCCATTGGAGACTAGAACATATATTGTACATAAGTTCAATGAGTTCCTTCTTGATTTTGGTGGATGTCACTTCTTTTGGGACCTCTATGTATTAGAGATGATGGGCTAGGATGTCATTCATGGAATAGACTGGTTAGTTAACTTTCATGCTATTGTCGATTTCTATCATCGTAGGGTGAGTTTCATATCACCAGAGGGTGTTTTGTTTCTACATAAGGGTGAATGGAATGTCCCGGAGAGTAGATCTGGACCCGAGCATTATGGGTTGGGAGGATTTACAGCCCTGATTTCTAGTTAGTATCTGGATGACTAGGGAACTTCACAGATGGACTTTCCTCTAATGGTGGATCATTTCAGGGATGTCTTTCAAGAAGACTTTTCAGGTTTTCCTCTAAAGCGAGAGGTAGACTTTTCTATTGATCTTGTGCTAGGAGAGGCACTGGTGTCTATTTCTCTTTATAGGACAGCTACTCCAGAGTTAGATGATCTCAATAAGCATTTAGAGGAGTTACGAGAAACGGGTTTCATCTGACCACGTACTTCTCCTTGGGGTTTGCCTGTCCAATTTACAAAGAAGGAAAATGATACCCTCATATTTTTTGTGGATTATCGGAAGTTAAACCAGTTGATGGTCAACAACGCATATCCCTTACTGAGGATAGATTATCTCTTTGATCAGGTTCAAAGAGCCTGGGTATTCTCGAAGATTGACTTTAGATCTGGTTGTCATCATTTGCACATTAGACCATATGATATACCTCTTACTACCATTCGGAGTAGGTATGCTCTATAAGAGTATGTGGTTATTCCATTCGGTCTCATGAATGCGCCTACAGTTTTTTATGGTACTGATGAACCGATTGTTCCATCCATACCAGGATTTCTTTATGGTGGTTTCATGGAAGATATCTTGGGGTACCCTCATAATCAACATGACCATGCAACCCATATTGAGATTGTTTTGAGTACACTGAGATAGCATTAGTAATATTATAATCTCTCAAAATGAAACTTTTGGAAGGACCATATTCACTTCTTGGGTCATGGTATCTCAGAGACAGGGGTATCAGTAGACCCAGAGAAAGTGAGAGTAGTAGTTTTCTGGGTTTTCACACTAATCAGTGCCACTAACGGGCCTGACTAAGAAGGGTGTGAAGTACTTGTGGTCAGATTCTTGTGATAAATCCTTTCATGAGATGAAAAGAAGGTTGACTTCATCACTGATACTAGTTTTTTTAGGGCTTGGAAAGAGATATATTGTTTTCTGTCATGCTTCATGTATCGGTCTGGGATCAGTGCTTATGAAAAGGGAAGTATTTTTTGTGTATGGGTCTTGGTATTTGAGGACACATAAGAGAAATTACATGTCACATGATCTCGAGTTGGCTATAGTTTTTCATGCTTTACGTTGTTGGAGACATTATCTGTTGGAAGATCATTTTGTGGTTTTCACTGAACAGAAAATTCTCAAGTACATCTTCACTTAGCGTGATCTAAATTTAAGGCAGCGAAGGTGGGTTGAATAAATTAAGTCCTTTGACTTTGACCTTGCCTATACTACTGGAAAAGGCAATGCAGTGGATGATGCTTTTAGCAATATGACTCAAATATGGTCTGTTCGGGAGGCCAGTAGTGAGTGTAAGCTTATGGATATATTCTCTGAGATGCATTTGGGGGTGCATGATATACAAGTACATACGTTTCATTATTCTATATGTGTTACCTCTACTCTGCTTGAGTGAGTGAGAATGAGGTAGAGATTAGATGTTAAAGGCTTATTCATGCAGGAGAGTGTGTCAGGAGAGGACCCTATTTCTGGATGGACCATGGGAGAGGATGAGATCTTACACTTTGATGGACGTGTATGGGTGCCATCAGACATACATGAGGAGCTAATGTGGGATTTTTATTCTTCATCTTGGTCAGTTCATCCTGGTGTGACCAAGATGTATCAATATCTACACCATCAGTATTGGTGGCCAGGTATGAAGAGAGATGTCGCAGGATTTGTGATGATGTGTTCCACCAGTCAGTGGGTGAAGGTGGAGCATCATCGACTAGTCGGGCTTTTGTAGTAGTTACCAATTCTTGAGTAGAAGTAGAATTATGTCACGATGGACTTCGTGATAGGTTTTCCTAGGTATCCTTGAGTGAATGATGCATCTCGGGTTGTCATTGATAAACTCACTAAGGATCCACATTTCATACCAATAAATGCGACCCTCAGTGTTGATGAGTTAGGAAGGTTGTATATCTGAGAGATTGTACGTTTACCTAGGGTCCAGCACTCCATAGTTTTAGAAAGGGATGCTTGTTTTACTTCTTGGGTTTGGTAGGGACTATAAAGGGTTTTGGGTAAACAGGTACTTCTGAGTACAGTTTACCATCCCTAGTTAGATGGACAGTCTAAGAGTATGGATCAAGTGCTGGAGGACATGGTTCTGGCTTGTGTTCTAGATTTTGGAGGCTCTTGGGAGAAGCACATACCTCCGGTAGAGTTTTCCTACAATAATAGTTTTCAAGCAACTATTCAGATGGCACCTTATGAGGCTTTGTACGATTGGCCATATCGATCACCCCTATGTTGGCTAGAGGTAGGAGAGGCAACTATGCTGGGACTTCACCTTGTTCAGGAGACCATGGAGCAGGTGGAATTGATTCGGAAGAGGATGGATACTACACCGTCATGGTAGAAGTCTTATGTTGATAGGTAGATATGACCACTCGAGATCGAGGTCGGAGATCAGGTTTTCCTAAGTGTCACACCAAGGGTTGGCACATCGGAGTATTAGTAGATAGTGTAACACCCCAAGAACCTTATGCCTTTTCAATAAATGTTTTCTTTATAAACTATGTTTTTAATATTAATAAACTCATAAATAAACAATGTATAATCTAAAAATAGAGAGACAATTTTATTCCATATAGAAATGTTACAAGAGAGTTAGGGAAACCTAATGACCAAACATCCCCACTAAAAGACCTATTAGAATAATCAGGAAACCCTGAGGAAAACCAACGGACCAGCGAGGTAAAAGACCTCCTTCGAATCAACTATTGAGTAGAACATCACCATATCAATGATTTCTGTTGTGATAAGGAATAGGGGAATAAAGAGCACAATCCTAGATGACCTGAAAGAAGAAGTGCTTACCCCAAAGTGGTTGCACACTCCTATTTATAAGAACCTCTATGTGACTGTTATCTTTGTGGACCATTTACATGTGACCATTAAAAAGGTTATTGTTTTATGATCATTATTTTCCTTTTAATTAAAATGATGATACTTTAAAGCATGTTTTATATACGTATTAAGGTTACCATTTAAAGCATGTTTTAAAGCATGTTTTTATACTTTAAAGCATGTTTTAATTAAAATGTTGATACTTTCAAGCATGTTTTATAAATGTATTAAGCATGTTTAGAGAAAATGATTTAAAGAGTTTATATTTAAATTTTTTTTTGAAAGATGAAAATATGTAACTTCATAAGTTATATGTTTTAAACCCTATATATATATATATATGGTTAACTAAGGTGTTTTGATGTTTTTTTTGAAACTTGGAGTGCTTCTCAACCGTTGGATCATTGCACGATTAAGTCACAGTCGTCGATCACGACATCACGTGATCTCATTCGTAGATCCCTTTTAAATGTTGTGTTTTCCCAGGGTCGTCCGATCTACTAATGATCTAATCCAAGACATCCCATTTTTTTTTAAAATGCTTCTAATCTTGGTCGTTGGATCATTTCACGGACGATCTTGGTCGTACATCTTTTCCTTCTTCTTCCTCCTTCATTTTTCTTCTCCCCGTGCTGCACTAGTGGGTTAGCCATGTCCCTCTCCCCTTCTATTTTTTCCACAAATGCCCTAGCTCCCTACCAACCTCATTTTCTTTCTCCTATAACTCCACCTAGTCGTGGGTTAGGTGATTGGTCACCTACATGTTTCGGGAAGATCCTATTTAAGATCTCTTCCCTCTCACCTTGGTGAACCCTACAGTTGCACCCCCACCTCCCCTCCCAAAGGTTTGATAGTGCACCTTAGCTCCTCCTCTTCCTCCTCCAGCCCCTCCTAACACCTAGGTAAGGGGGATTTTCTCTTCCTTTATCATGAAAACCACGTTATATATACATATATATATATATGTATGTATGTATACGTTTCCTTTATATATATATACATATATATATATATATGAATGTATTTAACTATATTAAAACCCTAACCTCCTTCTTTTGCCTCTTGTTTAAGGGTTAATATGACCTGTAAGGGATATTTTGTTTTAATCCGCATACAAACCATATTTTATATAAATACATACATATACAGTTTTGTATACTCATGTATATGCACACCTTGAACCATTTTAGAAACCCTAAATTCTTTTCTTGCCTTCTGTTTTAAGGCTTATAAGTTTGATTTTGGGTGCCATTTCATTAGTTATCATGAAACCAAGTTTTTATTAAATGTATATATAAATACAGTTTTTATATATACATACATATGGATCCAACCCTTTACTTTAAAACCCTCATCTTATCCCTTACCTTCTGTTTTCAAGTTAATTGGTTTTGAATGTTTTATGTTTCTATTTTTTTCATACAAAACATGTTTATATGTGTGTATATACAAATAAATTATATATATATAGGTATATATGTAAATACCATGTATATATATGCTAAGTCAGTTTACAACCTTCCATTTTCCAAGGTTAATCATGTTTTAAAGATCCTATAACTGTGAAAGTGATTTTCCCCATAGATTTCATGCAAATTAAGTTTTACATATATTGTATGTATTGTATAATTGTAAATACATTTTGATGGTATTTCAATTTAAATTCTAAACCTATAATCCTCTATCATAGCCTAGGGTTTTCAAGATCTATATGTTTTAACAGAAGTTCGTCTGATTATTCTTTTAAAATATAATTCCTTAAAGGTTGGGATACAAAAATATATGGATATATAAGTAAACTTAAATATTTTACTATGAAATTAAGGTTTTCGAGGACTAAATCCTATGTTGAGCATACTGAGTTCCATTTTTGGGAAAGAGTTTAAATTTTTGGTTGTGAGAATTTTAGTTTTACAAATTTTACAAACAGTTTCCATAAATTTATATATATACATGTTTATATTGTATAGGTATAATTTTGAAACTAAGTACAGGGATAGAAATGATGATCCAAACCTTCAACATGTATACTCATACTTGCCAATAACTCTATAATTTCATTTTCTAAGTTCAATTCCACAATGTCAAGGAGTTTTTTAAATTTTTACTTTGTAATAACTTTAGATAAAAATGTTAAAGTAGAGAGTCTTATTGTGTCTTCTTGAAATTCAAACCAAGGCCTTATATTCTTTGTAAAATAATGATACCATGTACCAATAGATATCTACTTAGGTCCAATTACTCATATTTATATACACTCTCATTTTTGAACCATTTATCAACATGTTTTGTAGATGATGCATGTGACTCCTTGGAAGATTTTCCTTATGAATTAAATATGTGTGCATCACTGACATTTAGCACATGGTATTATGCATGTAACACTTTGTCGTCAAGAATGTGTTTCCTTAGTAGTTTTCATATCATATTTTTCATGTTTTCCTGAAATGATGATCACCAAATAATAATTAATGAATCTAATAACCCGTTATTTGGAGTGGTAGGGGACACCCCAAATAACAACACCTTAATCGGGTATCCAATGTGGTATGGGACACTTTGGATGTATAGCCTATAAGTGTTAAGAGAATCGTATTGGACGCAATATGTGATGGGTGGGGCCTACTATAGCCCCTCGATGCATCGACATGTATCATGAGACAAATCACAGTCATGGCACGAGGCCTGGCAATAGTTATGGTTCGGGTGAAATTCTCAGACATAGATGATTATGGTCTTAGCATGAGGCCTTGACATAGTCTGGCATTATACCCTCCTATTAATGTTTTAATAAGTGACCAACTATGGTATATTTCTAACTTATAGGATACCCTTGGTTCAGAGCCTATTGTATGCACAGATAAATTAAATGCATTGACATGTTATGTTTCAAAAAAATTGGACTTGGTCCATTTATTAGCAGATTTTATGTCTCATATGTGAGAAATTATGGATGAGTTTATCATGATATGTGAACCAGTTTATATTACAACATTTTGATTATGTCTTGTGCACTTAGATCTTGTCTTGTTAGTAGATTGAATAATTTTGTATGCTTTACACAGGTACTTTATTTCCTTTTTTAGAACTACATACTCTGATCATGTTTTTTTCAATTATAAGTTTAAAGTTTTATTTTATTTCAAGATTAATTGCATAACCCCCTTACTGGGAATTCTTTTCCTCACCCTACATTTAAAATGAAAATTTTTCAGGTATCATTCATGTCTTCAATGAAGTTTCAGAATGTAGTTGGTTTTCCCAGAACCTGAACCTCACGATCCTCTATAGCATGAGACATAATGAGATATTTGTAAAAAAATGTAATGTAATAATTATGGTACATCATCTCTCATGGGAACTGGCTCCAGGAACTCAGGGGCCGGGGCTGCCACAATTGGTATTAGATGATAGGTTCAGACAATTCTAGAAAAACTAGGTAATAGAAATATATAGCTATGATTGAACCTTACTAAGTGATTTTATTATCACTTTCAGATGGAAGATGAAAATGTTCCTACCAATCTACTATCACTCCCCGCCAATGCCCTAGAGACCATTGGGTCTTTAGCTAGCCGATAGAATTTTATTTATTATTCCCATATCCGCTTGACATGCAAACACATGTACGATGTGTCAAACTCACCTCAGGTGCTTCAGCTACACCGGGGGTTAGGATTGGATTTCTTTCTTATGATGATGACCAAATTCCCCTCTTATGTATGTCGGGGAAGGTACCATGAGGGACTTTTCTGAGTGTTCACGGTAGGTGAGGACTTTGGATTTATGGACATCTTTACTTTTCAAGAAGTTGCTGCTGCCGATGAACTCTGAGCGGCCTATCTTTTCCAAATATTGAACTACGGATTCTGGGGCGAGTTGTTGGAATTCAGAATGTTAAAATATGAGTCCACCCAACTGCCTTGTAGGAAAAAGTGTATTTTTACATCTCCCAACTTCATACCCCTCATGCTACACTCAAGAGATGTCACAGGTGTCCCCATGAGTTTAACCTTGAATGCTCAGTGAGTGTTTGGTTTAAGTAGATAGGGATTTTAGATTCTCTATGTGGAGTTCCTGTAGTAGGTCATCAGAGGAACTTAGGCACTGATGTTTTGTAATAAACTTATGTTTTATTGAAATATTATCTTTCTCATTCCTCCCTTTACTTTATATGAACTTTAAAAGTGAATTTTCATGAATATGTTTTCAGATGGCTAGACGAATAAATATCTCAACTCTACCCGATGAGATATTGGAGGATATCTTAATCAGAACATGTGTTGTGGACTATCCTTCTTTTCTCAACCTATGAGGATCATGTAAATGCATATTTGGATTTTCTAACAGCCCTGATATCCTTCGTTCATGTCAAGGTAATGACCATGTCCTCCAATTCATCACCATTACCCAACTCCCCTGTTATAAGCGAAGGGGGAGATACCTCGAGGGTCTTTTTCAGTGTTTCACTCTGGAACAAAATTCTTCTGCCAGAGAATGTTCCCTAGTGGTTTCCCAAGAAGGGAACCTCAGATCCAACTTTATGTTCCAGATCCTAAACCTTAGTCCATTTAACATCATCGTTCCAATCCAATATCTTGAGCGAGATGTAGTCTAGTGGGGCATCAGAGAATATGTCCATTCGTACATCTCTAAACTTTTTACCGCTCGAGCCTCCCTGTGGAATCCTGAGTGTAGAATGCATGATCCGGAGTTGAAAACTTACTACTCGAGGTGTATCTAGGTCATAGAAGCAGAGGAACTCAATACCAACCTGGGTATTCCATTGACTGAGCTGAATCTCCCGTTTTGTTGATGATAATCTTCTGGGAATTTCTTTTCCAGTTTTTGAATCGAATTGCGAGGACATTATTCAGTGGTGGATAATGTAACACCCCAGAACCTTATCCATTTTCAATAAATTTTTTCTTTATAAACTATGTTTTTAATATTAATTAACTCATAAATAAACAATATATAATCTAAAAAGAGGGAGACAATTTTATTCCATAAAGAAATGTTACAAGAGAGTTAGGGAAACCTAATGACCAAACATCCCCACTAAATGACCTATTAGAATAATCGGGAAACCCCTAAGGAAAACCAAATGACTAGCTAGGTAAAAGTTCTCCTTCGGATCAACTACTGAGTAGAACATCACGATAGCAATGATGGACATTGTGCTAAGGAATAGAGGAATGAAGAGCACAATTTTAGCTAACCTGAAAGAAGAAGTGATTACCCCAAAGGGGGTGCACACTACTATTTATTGGAACCTCTATGTGATCATTATATTTGTGGACCGTTTAAATGTGGCTGTTAAAAAGGTTACCATTTTATGACCGTTAGTTTCCTTTTAATTAAAATGTTTATAATTTAAAGCATGTTTTATATACGTATTAAGGTTACCATTTAAAGCATGTTTAAAAGCATGTTGTATACTTTAAAGCATGTTTTAATTAAAATTTTGATACTTTCAATCATTTTTAAGCATGTTTTATATACGTATTAAGCATGTTTAGAGAAAATGATTTAAGGAGTTTATATTTAAATTTCTTTTTGAAAGATGAAAATATTTAACTTCATAAGTTATATGTTTTCAACCCTATATATATATATATGGTTAAATAATATGTTTTGATGTTTATTTTTCGAAACTATGAGCGCTTCTTGACCGTCGGATCACAGCGTGATTAAGTCACAGTCATCGACCGCGACATCACGCGATCTCAGTCATATATATATATATATAAATGGGTATACATAATATTTATATTTTTATCTAAATATATCAAGGCTTCATTTTAGTTTGTTATTACATGTGGACCAAGATATCAAGAAAATTGAAATATTTAAAGGAATAAATAAACTAAAATCATGGTGGGTTATAATCTTCCCCCTCTTTTCAACTTTGTTTGTTGTTTATAAACCTTTGGGATGTTTTTGTGACCACTTCATTAATGATTGTGAATATATAACTTGTTTTGGGTTTTTCATGACGAAATTATTATTGTAATCTAGAGTTAATGAGTTTATTCTATTATACATGACTTATTTGTATGGGGAAGTCAAATTATGATATAGTGTAGAGGATTTTCACACTATAATCATTCACCATTTCAAAATTATTTCTCTATTTCAAACATCATAGCTTCTCAACCAATGATTCATTCATTATAATAGTGATGTTGACTAAAATGAGATATTGAATGGATTGTGGTCACAACCATGTTTGATAAATTGTGTTACTTTCATAATAGATTATTTTCATGCCTACTCACCATGGAGGACCAAAAAACTCATGGAATTCTAAGGGATCCTTGGATAAACTAGTATTTCCCAATGTGGGATATTGTTAGGTGAATGTTGATGAATGGTGTTGACACATTTTATTTAAATAGGTTAATGTGGATGAATGGTGTTGACACTACTTATTTAATTAGGTGAATTAGAATAATTGAAAATTATGATATAACTCATTGGAAGTCACATAATGATCATCCAACCTTCTTGATAACTTATGGTTTGTTTTTTATTTTTATTCAAATAAAAAAAATTAAAAAAATTCCCAACATTAATCATTCAAATGTGTGATATCATCTAGGAAAACTGTAAACCATAAAAAATAAAAGTAATTATATGAAATATGAATCATTGAAATCTAGGTTCCACCCCAATTATAACAGTATCTTCTATTTAATATAAAATTATTACCCACTTCCCCAATTTAGATTCAAAGACAAAATAATTGATTAGAAATACAATGTCTTTCTAATTTTAAATATCATGATTAAAATTGAAATCATGAAGAAAAAACAATAAACTGGCTTTAATTTTTTTGTCCAATCTAACCTGTTAGTTTTGATGCCCCTCCAACTCATCTCTACATAGTGATATATAGTGAGAAAATCCTTAACAAACTAATCCAAAAAATAATGTTTAAATAACACTAAAAAATTGTTTTCCTCAGTCTAAAAATTGAATTTCAAAATATTATTCTAATTATTTAATATTATAACATATATCCATCACTACATAACACAACACCACATACCCACTTATCACAATGATATATTTTTGATTTAATATAATCATGAATAACATTAAACGTGTTCCCAACTCCTTCAATTTGAATCCCCTATACGTAAAACAATATTCTCATCCCACTCATTATAATATAGTATTTTGAACATGAGGCGCATCAACCTATTTCCCTTCACCGTCCTTCCATGTCCCTCACTATGCATCCACATAACAACTATATAACTATGTTAACTAATATATATATATATATATATATATATTTGTGTGTTTTTTTTTTGTATTCACCAAAACATGAAGCCATTATAAATAGTATATATATACCTACTATGACCCATCATTGATTATTTATCATAAAAGTGTACCATTAAATCTATTAAAAATTCACATTTCACCAAACATTATCAATTCATGTTCCAAAAATAAAATTCAAAATATCAAAATAAAAACATAGAAACACCACTTTCAATAATTAAAAAATCATAAATAGATTAACAAAATCTAAATGAAAGTTGAATCTACTCAACAAACAAATTATTATATATTTTTTTAATCTCATTATTCAATATTTAAAAACCACATTAGTTTTCCTATAAACATCATTACATACAGACCATCATTCAACATCAAAAGTAAATTTTATTAATTCAATTTTGATATCATAAACTAGTAATCATCATATTAATAACATAAGAAAATATTTTAAAACATTCATTTAACCTGTCATCCATTATTTTAAAAAATATCATCAACCCAATAATTAGTATCCCATACATATTCCCTATTTATTCCATAACCACATTAAAAACCACCAAAAAGTATTCGGACATGGATGGAAAAAGAATTATGGATGATAATCATTATCACACTAACTACTAACTACTAACTTTTATCATCATAAGGCACCACACACTCCCTTCCTATAATTATAATGACTAATAATTCTTTATTTCATGAAAAGAAATACATAAAAACCCGGTAACTTCCCATTAAAAACATATATAATTAATTAGGATTTATATCACCACACGACACGTTATCCAGCTCATTGGTTCATAAAAACCCCCACCAATTGTAACTACAAGCCAACTCTTTCATCCTTCCAAATATGGAAAACCCCATTAGGTATCCATAAAAAAAGATTTTTAATGTTGGGAAGATAATCCTAAATTTTTTATATAATATTTTTATATATACCAATACCATTTATTGATAATAGAATATTGAAAAAAGAACAAAAAATCATGGAAACCGAAAAATTTCATAAAATGATTCACTATTACAAATTAAATTTATCATGATTATCAATAAAAAACCTAATCTGACAGATTTCATTATCATTTTGTGTATCATGTGTAACTCATTAATTGACATATTAATATCAAATAACAATACATATCCCTAAAGTTTCTTACATTATTGTCACAAAATATCATTCCAACATTGGTGATCAGATTATATATTTCAATATATTTGTTTATATTAGCATCCTTGGATTATTATTTGATTATATATGTGACACAACTCATAAAATTATAGTTAATTTATATATTAGAAAAATATATCATCCAATAGATATAAACACTTTGTAAATGACATTAAAAATTTATAAAACACATTTTATTATCTCTCCCAATCTAGTTCCTTATACCTAATTCATTATATTTATTTAATTGTTTCAACTTAAAGTGATATCCCTAAACAGTTCTCATTCCACCATTAACAATAAAATCATTGGAATCAAAATTAAAATAACATGTCATATTGAATACATGACCACATGATGTAATCATATCATAATAATCAAGAAGGAAATTCTAAGATATGGATGATATATTTATAATTACCAAATATGAATAGAGATTTAACTACACTTCACCAATGAATGAATACAAAATATAATCTATAATAACAAAAATGAATTTTTCTCCGTCCAAAAACACATTATCTACCAAAAACTCAATCATCTATGTTTGATAAATAAAGGAAAATCAGATTCTATAGCCTCAAGTAATATTGAATTAAGAATTAATGATAAAATGGTGGATATTGATTATTTCATGAAAGAAGAATCGAATAAAAAATTAAAGGCCTAAGGTTCATTCTTAGTTATCCAAAATTTCCATGAATATAGATGAGGATCTCCTATGGTTTGGGATGGGTATAAAGAATAATGTTCAACTTTAGTGTTTAGCTTAATTTATAATTTAACTCTAAGAAATATGATTCATTGAGAAATACTATAAACAAATTGAATATTTGTTAGGTGAAATAAATCTATAAAAAAATTATGTCATGGTATCCCCCAAGTACCTCTATAAAATCTTACAATAAATTTATATTAAAATAATTATTTAAATATGGTAACAACATGACCATGTTGATGATTCTCTAATATCCTAGTGGTCAGGTATAAAAAATGAACCTCAATATTCTATCCCTAAACTCATCATTCCCTAAACAATCCATATCCTGGAAAAATTAATTACATTTCATTGAAACTAAAATGTCATAACTCTTGAATTTACCACTCAAGATATTAGGCCTCAACTATCACAACCATAGTAAAATAAACAACCTAAAAGATATAATAAAAAAAGATCATGAATGATTAACACTCTACCTCCCCTAATAGATAACAAACCACAAATATTAAACTTAAAGAATCTTGAGAAAATCACAATATAGTTGTACACTAATGAACATAATAAAGAATTTATAGGATTAACTAAATATGAATCATGTTATATTAACATTAAGTTATCCCTATATAAAAATAATAGAGGAACATTTCTGCTACTATCGACACCCTTCATGACAAACACAACTACAAATCATCCTTTTACAGGACTAGTAAAAAATATTTATCAGTTCTATATAAGTGCTAGTAATGTAAGTGATGTTAAAGGGTTAGATTTAACAGTTCACATAAAAATCAATGATAAAGGCCCCCTTTAAAAATACTAAAAAAGTGCTGATAAAGGGGGCCTTCATCAGTTCTTTTTTTAGCACTGATAAAGGGTTACTTTATTATCCCTTTTTAGCAGTGTTAAAGGTTTCTTTTATTAGTGATTTTTTAGTGATATTAAATGCCTCCCTTGATAGTGTTAAAAAAGCACCGATAAAGGCCCCACTTATAAAGGGTGTAATTTTTTCCACCCCCCCCCCCCCCCTATCAATGCCCCCCCCCCATTTTTATTAGTGCTTAACCAACCCATTTATTAGAGATTTAGTTAATCCCACCCCTAGTACGTACCCCTACCTCCATAAAGTTTGAAACATGAGACCTCCATCTTATACACCAGCACCTTTATACTCCATTGTTGTGTTTTGTTTTACATTTTCTTATATATTTGTATATTAATATATATTTTTTTGTATTTTAAATCTATATATTTATTTATTTTTATATATATGTTTATATATATAGTTATATATAATTTTTTAAATACATATATTGACTCTAAAAACCCTTGAAACCCATAAAAATGTTAACAAACTCTGAAAACCATAAACAATCAAAACCCATGAAACTACAATAAATTCAGATAAGGGAATCTATTTCAGATCAAAAACTATTCAAATAAAATATAATGAAATAATATTTTATATGATATGTGGTACATTCTTAATAGACAATCAGATCAAAAGTTATAGCAATTAGAATTATAAGAAATTAGGATTGTAGATAAAAAAACTCTGTTTTGGAGGCCTTTTTGGGTCTTTATGGGATTAAAAAACTAGAAAAATCTCTTCAACATAAAATTGATACCATCTTAGTCATATATCTCATCAAAATATTTGATTTTATTTGTGGTAGAGCCCAAACAGACACTCGGATCAAAAGTTGGGGACGTTTTGAAGTTCAAGTTCAATTTTTGACATTTTTGAAACTATAATATATTTTATTATAATTATCACATGATTTAAATATCATGTGGTTCTAACTCATTTAATAATATTATATTTTAATGGTTGTGTAGATAAAATGGACTTCTGAATCAAAATTTATGATCTTTTCAAGGTTTTAAGGGTTTTTCACATTCGACAGCCTTTCAAACGACCATATGTTCTGAAACAAGTTTTTGTTTTGCCTTTACCACATATCAAATTCAATATTGAGATGATATATACACCTCATCAATCTGTGTGAATACCCATACACCTCTATTGATGCCTAAAAAGTCCTATAAGGCCTTTAAATGGCCATAACTTTTGTTACAGGTGTCGGTTAATGAAATATATTTTTTTTGAAATATACACATTATCAGTGCAAGTAAAAAAGAATGGAAAATGGAGGGTATTTATCAGAACTAATAAAAAATATTTAATATAGACCATCCTTTTATAAGTTATTTTTTAGAAGAATCGATAGATATTCCCCTTTATGAGCGTTTTTTATAAGCATTGATAAATGCTCATTTTATTAGAATTTTTTACTAGCAATGATAAATGGGGGACATTATTAGTGATTTTTTACAAGAACTAATAAATGAAACCCCTTTAACAGTGCTATTTTTAGTTCTATTAAAGATCCACTTTAACAATTCTAAAATGTTTTTTTAAAGACGCCCTTTAATAGTGCTTTTTCTATCACTGAGAAAAAGATATTTTAACAGCTCTTTTAGCAAGCACTATTAAAACCCTTGCTCTGGATAATCCAAGCTCTATAGTAGTGAAAACCAAATATACTCCATTAAATTGTTTATAATCAAAAAATCATGTCTAACTACTACACACAAAAATATATAACCCATTTTATGACATATAACCTTATGTTGTTGTACACCAAAACAGTGAATTACCCACTTATCTGTCCAACTCATCATGGTGCATTACATATCTTCATTTTGTGATCCCTTATCTAATATAGAGAAATAATTTCAAACTCTATCACTTCACTTTCACAAAACTCCAAACATAACCTTCATTCAAACAACAATCTGAACATACAATCTAATAGTCTAGGAATACCTAGGATATTAAATATTATGTTTATTCATTATTTTAGGTTCACTGACTGTTTTACAGTTCTATTAAAAAAATTTATAAAATTTATAAATTTGACAATAAAATTCAATATGTTGTCCAATCAATTAATAAATTAGGTCAAAGCCTCAAAATTGATCTTGATTTCAGGAAACTTAACCATTTTTTGTACTATTTAATTAAAAAATGTCAATATAGACCATTGTCTTATCATTATCCTATTTTTGATGCAGTATATAAATCTTAAAATTACAAACCACTACATTGGACGTCATCTTTTTTCCCTCGAAAATGTCATTTATTCAAAATAACCTAGTATTTTATCCTTAATACTATAGAGGGAGTTCCAATATATAAGACATTATTCTTATATTCCTAGTTATATGAAATGGTCCTACACACAATGAAAGTAATTCACCTTATTTCTATAAATATTGATTACCTAATCTATTTTATAGATATATTTGTACTCAATCACCCAATTTGAATAGCATGGGTTATCTCTTTTAGTTAGAATTCATGAGATACTAGCTCTGAGAAACCACTAATCTCATCTAAATAAAATAGAACCAGTCAAAGATCTCTGGATCCATATTTATCCCAACTATATCTTCTTCCCCTATACTCATTACAATACAACAAGGGACAACATGACTTACCATAATGATCCTTGAATGGTTCCTTTTAAATTTTAGACTGATAACTATTATTGTATAAAAACACTTTCAATTTTAGATGAACATCACGTGCTCTACTAAAAACCTAGACACATTCCCAAAGCATATAAACAAAAATATAAATTTTCATCTCACACATAAATTATTTTTTGGATGAAGCAAGATAGTCAGATTCAACTGAGTACCCTTTATTTTTTTCAATCCTTATCAAAACTGTGATGTTGATCAATCTTTTTGGTCAGATATTATGGTCATAGTCACTTCATACATCCGCACAATCTCTCAAACATAAAGTTTTTATAAAACATCTAGGGAATTATTCTATTAGAATTTCCTAAAATGTGACACATTTAATAGATGATCAAAAACTACCAACACAACATATTTACCTCTTAGGGTCCTGGTAAACCCTATAAAATGTCCATTATAACCTTATCCCACTTCCATATCATAATATGAATAGGGTAAAGTAAAAAACCTAGTTTATTATAATCAAAATATACCCTAACATATTTATAGTAGTGTTAGAAAAATAATGAAAATGTACCACTTTATACCCAACAACCAAAAACATTGTCGAATATTATGATACATTTCAATCAGTATTGGGTGCAGTTCCCACTTTGAATCTAGAGGGTCCCTCGTCAGCTCCTCCCTCATGGAATAATGTACCAAAAATCTTCAAAGCCTATAGATCATGTCATATATATCTAATATACATCCTAGATATGGTTCATTCCTTGATAATTATTCATGAATCACTAATAACCTAGGATTTGATACCTCAGTGGCTTTCACTCGGTTCACCAAAGAATTCATGATAACTAAGGGTGAAAATTTCATCACCCATTGTTCCAAAGATTCTCCCGAAAAATATTCATCTAAGAATATCATCAGTATCCTTTCCTCCTCTGATATCCAATCTCTATGAACCTATGTATTTTTTAAATGATCATATTCAATAACATTATAAATTCTAGGAACTGAAGTTATTTTGATGTTAATGGTTTCTATATACAAAACTCAATGCCTCTACTAATGAATCAGGTCCCACCCTAAGAAGATATCCCTATAGTTAATGTGGAACATATTAATGAAATATTCCACATTGAGGAAATATTTTCACTGATAATTAAAGAAATATACCAAAAATTCCAACTTGAGATCATACATAGGGTAGTTTCACTTATGAGGACGTAACTAACAAGACACATCAACAACATTCTCTTCTCAATGCATCAAAACAGATATTATACCAACACATGAGGAATCCCAATAAACTATATATACAATATAAGAATTACGTAAGATCAAATTTTTGTTCTTTTCAATATCGAATTAAACACTAGGAAATACTATTCAAAATGATCTATCCACTCAAACATGACACCATTATATAAGTATAGTGATATCCACCACCAAACCAAAGCAGTTTTATATGAAACATTATTAGTACCCAACCAAACCTATGTGAATATATAAATTGAAATTATTCCTCTAGAAATCCAAATACATAACCAATATAGCATATCAAGATCAAATTATATTCCAAACATGGAGATAATATACCCAAGGAAGGGGGGATCTTAGATAAAACAAAATTCACAGTGAAAGTATTACCTAAATCAAATTCAGTTGAAGTATTCTCAATAAGATCTCAAAATATTTTACATGTATCTTCTAGGTATATGAGGATATCAATATATCATCAACAAATAAAATTTAAAATGGAGTCAATATATAGATAGATGATCCTTTTTTTGAAATCCATAAATTCTAATAGAATTTTATTTATTAAATAAGAGATGAAAAGATGCTCATACAAACTATACATAATCCTAAACATATTGCATTTCTATCAAATTCACTAACCCAAATCTAGAGGTATCCTATTTGAAAATCAATCCTGGTGAACCATAGTTATCCCCATAAGTAATAAAATAATTCATAATTCTATGGTAATATGTACTTGTTCATTACCAAGTCCTGGTTCAGATTCATAAAAACCATGCATAAGAAATCTCACCAATATGTATTCTTAGAGAACATAACCTGATCACCTTGAGGATATTTTCTTGATCTGATAAGTCCATTCCCCTCCAAAACTATTGGACCTTGGAACACCCTGAGAGGGGAGGGGTGAATCTATGTGTTAATGTTTTCATTTCAAGTGGTTGATCTTGTTCCCGTGTTGGTAGGAACTTGTTATACCAATCTTATAGAGTTTTTTAGTAATCAAAGATTCACATGCATAGACACAACCCAACAACATTACTTGGTTCACCAATGTGGTTTAGTCCCAGTATCATACACTGAGAGTGTGTCATTCATAACTAAATCCACTAATCTTCACTATTTTTGGAATATATAAGTTTATACATAGTCAATCTATACCAGGAATACTCCATTTACAAGATTTTTGGGATAGACCACTACCTCCATAGGAACACATTCATTGACTCCCTCTAACTCACTACATTGTGTGAAGTATTAATCAATTTATTGACTTGAATGTCACTTTAGTAGATTGATATTTTATAATTTTTCCATGAATAACATGAGAATTTTCTTTCATTGATGTCTTGAGTTGATGCAGGTGAAAACACTATTCGCTTAAGATTGATTTTTAATATTTCTTTTCTCAAAACTCTTTTATATATATTCCTACCTTCAAGAAGAAAATTGCCTTCACAGAACAAATTTCCTTTGTGAAGCTCATTGATTCATCACAGAATAACTCATCATCATGAAACTCTCATTCATCTAAAGTGTTAGAATCAATCAATACATAACCAATCATTTCATGATGCTCAAACTCAAACATAAAAACAAATTCGAGAAGCTCACAGCCTTCATGAAATCATTATAAATCATACTTTTCTCTAATTATTTTCATGTCAAATGAAGTAGGGGTAGCCTCGTATGTATATTACTGAACCTTTGAGAAGCTTTCATGCCTCTATTTCATTTTCTATGAACCTTCAAAAAACAACTTCACGAAGCTCCTCCATTTGTGAAGATCTAGTGAGACTTATCATAGTCATGAAGATTACTATAAACTTATCATGCATTCATGATGCTCCACTTCTCATAGTCATAGAGAACATCATCAACTCATCACACACTCATAAAGATCCATAATTTCATGAAGATCAACCTTTTTGAAACCTATTATTCTTGAAACCCATTAATTTATCATGTTTATGAATATTTTATTCTATAATTCAACATTTCATGAAGTTGGACTCTTCATCTAGATTTTGAGCCCAAAATTTTGGAAAACATTGGGAAACGACACCGCCTTAAATATTGTTGTTAGATTTTACGATAAGATCACTTACCTTGAAAACTCCCTGATCATCTTACTATGTGGATTTATAAAAAACATAAACTAGAATACATTTCCAACAAATAACATCCTTTTTCCAACAATTTCACTCGTTGGGTTTGTTGGTAATTTTTATAAAGATTCAATAAAAAACCAGCCTCTCTCGAGACATGATACGCGAGAAACAAATCATTGAACAATCTAGGTATACATGGGAAAAGCTCATTGTAGAAAAAAATTGGGGAAGCATTAATTGAGTTATCATGTTTTAGAATGCTTAAATATATCCAAGCTAAGCTCTAATCATGTCAAAAAATCATTTCATTCCCTAAATTGATTCCTTGTAACACCTGATTCCCATCATGTCATAAGGGGATAGAATGGATTTTTAAAAAAATTTAACCACCAAAATTTTATAACATTGAATTTATCTATAATTTACCCATTATCAACCTTTGTAAATATACCTAATGAAACTATTTTTGTACACATAGAACTCAATACATAGTCCCCATGGATTGTATCTTCCCCATAAACCTGCATCACTTCCACAAATAGATTAAAATAGTTAACACAACTAGGGAGAGGGGAACAACCATAACCTCCTAATGCCTTGGGAGATGGATGAACATAAAGGTTTAGCCGATGATTCTTGAATATAAGTGTTTCCAATGGATTAGTTATAATTTAAACCACTTATTCATAAGTTTCAACATAATCCATTTGAATCATTCCTTGTTCAAATTTTTCTTTGATTAAGTTATATCTAACCACAATATGCTTTCTATGAGAGTTTGTAACTAGATTCTTTATAAGATTGATCGTGCTCTTGTTATCTTAGTGAATCACCATCGTTTGTTTCACCACATCAACAATATCTGTCAATGGTTGCATCATCTACAATTGCAGAACAATATCCTTTTTAGCATGGATATAATTTTCTTCAATAGTAAAAAGAGAAGTGATTTCTAATTTCTTACTAAACCACCCCACACATTTCTTCCCAATAAAGAATGATCAACCACTAGTGTAATTTTTATCCACATCTCCAGACTAGTCAATATTATAAAATATTGATAGTTTATTAACTCTTCCTCTAGAAAAGTAAAATCCATAATTGTGAGTACCTTGAATGTAAATTATGATTCTTTTAACTATCACCAAATGTTATTCCTCCAGATTACATTGAAAGTGGACCACTAAAAATTTTGTAAAGATAGTATATAGCCATTTTTTGGTAAAGTATAATAATATCTATAATACTCTTCTGTATATGGTGGGATCCATATAAGTCTGGTCATCATTTTTTCTATGTTTTTTCCCAGCCATAATCAGAGTTGAAATTGGTTTGAAAAAATTAATGTTGAATTTATTCAAGAGATCTCTTTTATATTTTTTTTGATAAATTAAGGTGAAATACTTATTTTTAATTTCCTTTAGCCCTAATAAGTGTGTGTGTTCACTGATCATAGGCATTTTAAATTCTTATTTTTTGTGATTTAAAAATTCTTTCATTAATCCCTTCTTTCTTTCCCTAAATATGATATCATTCTGTACATGAGTACTATAAATTGATATACCATTGAATTTTATACACATATTTTATGAAAAGAACTACCTATTTTTAATTGAATCTTCTTCTGATATGTTTTTAGTTGAGAATACCATGTATGTGGTGCCTATTTTACAAAATATAGATCTTTATTTAATATAAAACCTTTTCTTTATCATTTCCAATAATAAATCCCACTAGTCTTTCAATTTATACTTATTATTCAAGAACTCCATTTAGAGAATACTATTTTATAATCCATCTGATAAACATTGTATCCTCTTTGGATTTCTATGATAAGAAAAATCTTGACTAAATCCAATCATGATACTAGAGAAAATGTTTATTCAGCATCCATTCCTTCAATCTATGAATAAACTTTACACACAAATAGTAAATTTTAACGTATCACATTCCCATGATCATCAAATTTATTTTTAAATATTTAATTTTTACTAATCACATTGTAATTTTTAGGTCTCGAAATAAAATCCCATATCTAGTTCTTTTCAATTTGATCAAGTTCTTCATTCAGAGATTTAACCCATGATTGATCCTTTTATAATTCTTCAAACAAGGTTAATTATATAATTGAAAGGAATAAATAATGTGCTTAAATCCTCATTCTCCTTGTCTCTCTGGGTGATATCCAATCCTCAATGATATTGGAATGATCAATTTCTACTATTTTATTTATCCTATGAGGTTCAGATGAAGTTTATTTATCCATGGATTCCTCTTCTGATTATTCTTTTGAATCATCATGGTTAAAGACATATTAATTTTTTGTATGCCTTCCTCTACTTAAACAATTAATATTTTTCATGTCACCATTCTTTTTCATATTCTATCAAATTAGAATATGATCTCTTTGAGGTATTTGTGATTTTATCTTCAATGATATTTAGATAACTTCATTCCACAATTCTTCCAAGACAATTGTTAAAGAGATTGTATGATGTACTCTTAATTTATTATCAAAAGAATATTCCCTCGTCTTTAGCATCACAATACTTTCCTTGATTCCCTTCATTGTTTCAAATGAAATATTTACTTTAAAAAACATTAAAAAAATTAGAGATGGATTCCTTCCATACCACAACTCATATAGTGTCTTGGTTTCTCCCATAAAAAGTCATATTCTATTTTGAGTGTACACTAGTGCTTGATCATCTTTATTCCATGAATAAAGAGAGATATGACTCTCAATCATCATAGTTATGGATATATTGTTCACCTGTTAATTTATACATTCATCAACTCCATTATTCTATAGGATTCTCACTATAGCCACCTCATGATTTATTCCATGTTTTTTCAGGTAATTTTTAAATTCAATGTATTTTTATTCCCCTCCATTTTTTGAGAAATTGAACTTTGATTGTGCAACCAGTATCATTCTACACAATTCAATGATAACATTTCATAAAATCAAGCACTTACTGTATCCTTTTTATAATGACTACATAATCCATTATACTATAATTATCAATAAAAATAATGAAGTACCTCTTTCCTTGTGTTTCAGCCACATTCATTGGACCACATACATCTATGGGGATGAGATCAAGAAGATTTTATGCCATTCTCTTCTTTGTCTGATTTGAACTGTAGGCCAAATTTCTTCACATACAAGCATCAAAATTAATTTCCCATTCATGCTTCAGATTGGGGATATCCATGACTATCTTCATCTTAGATATCATATCCATGAATTTTTTATTAATGTGGCCCAACCTCTACTGCAAAAAATTGTTTTACTCTTCAATAGTTATGTGTCAAATGATTTCTTTACAGTCTATGTGGTATAAATTACCATATCTTCTATATCCTTTCATGAGAGAATTATCTATCTTCTCTTTGATAGTATAACCCTTTTTATTAAATGTCATTATTAGTCTTTAGTTATAGATTTGAATCACACTTAGTATATTTTGATATAAGTCATCAATATAAAGAACTTCAGTCTTCCTCCTTTCATCTTTTTCCACTTCTATACTTCCACTGCCTTCGATCTTTAAAGAACCATCATTGTCGAACCTCATTGTTCTATAAACCCTTTTCATAACATTATTCAATAAAACTACATTTCATGTCATTTGGGATGAGTGTCCTCTATTAAGCATCTTGGTGATATTATTCTTTATAGCATTGAGAGATATTTTGGCAAGGTTGTATTTCTCATTTTTCTTCTTCTTCTTCTCTGAGATACTTGATTGAGTGGTATCTAAAGATGGAATTTCCAATAATGTTTAAATATTAATTGGATCGTCATAATCATTATGTCCTTCTAGAAGAGAATACCTATTCACAAGTGCAACTCCATCTGGTTGGTGCGTATTGACCTTTCTATGATTTTTGTAAGTAATGACCTCATTATTCCTCTTCATGCAATAAATAGATTTTTGCCCAAAGTTAGAACAATGAAAATAGTATCCATATAAACTATTTCTTCTATAAGATAAAGGAAATTGGTTCACATCCTTTGTTGACTTCCAATATCTTCCACATCTGTATTGCTTTGTTCCTCTTCATAATATGACATGATATTGCCCAAATTACCACATAATTGGAATTTCATAAGAGGAAATGTCTTCTCACTTCCATTACTCCTCATGTAACTTTCTTTTGAAAACGTATTTGACAACAAATCATCTATGGATAAATGAGGATTATTTTCATATCCCTTTTGGGTTTGATTTAAATCTTCCTTTGATATGACATCAGGTGCCATTGTGATATATCCACAGTTCTGCTTCCCTTTATCTTGACTCATTTTTTTTCCAAACTTTGATATTTTACATTAAAAACAAATTCCATTTTTTCCCAAACATGTGGATATTATATCATTAAAATCCTTATCTACTCCTTCAAAACCATGATTAGTTCCCTCAAAAAAATCTAAATCTGAGAATATTCCAAATTTTATTTTCTTCTTTGTTTCCCTTGAATTTGATTCAGTTTCTATTTTACTCATTAGAGTAACAACTTATTCTCCATGACCATTAACTATATTGTACTTATCCTCTAGTCTGGATGTAATTTCATTGATGACCTATTCCTGTTCTTCAATCCTGAGCCTAAATTTTACTACATATTCTAAGAATTCAAGATTTCTTGAATGTTACTTTACAAATTCTTTCATTTGATCAATTTTAGATTCAATCTTGTGAATATACTCAAATGACTCTTATAGAATGGCTATAAAATTTATGTTTCATTTTCTTTTATTTTCAATATTAACAAGAGAATACTCATGTCCAAACATGAAATTAGCATCACCAACCAATTAATTATCTCAATATTTATCTTTTGAAGGTTCTGAATTTTCAATTTTCAACCATCATGGATTCTTGGGTTCTATATTTAAACTCTTGTTATTTATCCAAGAAAATTTCATTATAATCTTGTTCTTATTTATAGAAGAAAATAATCCTATATAATTTATTTGTTAATTTTTAGTCTCCCTTTTTGGGAAACCTTTTCTAAGGATTATTTATATTTTTAGCTTCACTT
This sequence comes from Viscum album, assembly GCA_963277665.1. Taxonomy (NCBI): domain Eukaryota; kingdom Viridiplantae; phylum Streptophyta; class Magnoliopsida; order Santalales; family Viscaceae; genus Viscum; species Viscum album. The sequence goes on along the minus strand of OY728147.1, from coordinate 1,507,167,746 downwards.
TCTTCATTTTTGAACTTCCATCAACACAGAGAATCAATCTGAACAACTCTATCACATCAAAAATTGGACATAGTAATCTTCCCTAAAATATCTCTTTTCCTCTCTTAAATTTCATTTCAAAAATGGAAATAAGTTCGTCTTCCTCATTATCTTCATCAATACTACCACTGGAAACCTCATGTTTTTTCATCGATTAGAATACCATTTCCTTGCTTATGCGAGTCATTGTATCTTCGGGTTTGATTCTCATTTCATAATCCACTGGTCTACTTAGTTGATCATCAAGAAAAAGTTTAGAAAGATCCATTTTCTCATCGGATGACACTTTTGGATTATAGTGAGGTGGAAGAATTCTAATGATTTTCCTCAAAATTTCATTGTCTTTGATTTCTTCACCAAGTCCTTGTATTGCTACAAAAACTTCTGTAATTTGATTAAAAAATGTTTCTATATTTTTATCAGGATCCATTTTCAGATATTCAAACATATTGTGAAAAACTTGTAGATTATCCTCCTTAGGAATTTTTTCACCTTCATATATATTGTAATGTTTTTCTCAAATTTAATTGGATGATGTTAAACTCATAACATTTAGGAATATTTTATCAGATAGAGATGCAGTAAGATAATTTTGTTCTTTGTCATCTACATCAATAATTCTTCTATCTGTTTCAGTCACAGATGGTCATGTTGCATCATTGACCAAAATCACCAATGTTGTGGAAAAGATAACTTCCATTCCAAGATATCTTAGATGAGATCTCATCATGTTCTTACAAATCCAGAAATTGCATTCATCAAAGAGGGGGACTCCCCTGATCATTTCAAAATTCTCCATGAAAACAAAAAAGGAAATATTTGACACATGTAACATGTTCACTTTGATACCACATGTAGGAACCCAGAACTCACCGATATGGGATGGGAGAATCAAGGTATCAACTATTTATTTTAACATGATAGATCTTGTTCTCATGTCGGTAGAAACTTGTTAATACTGTCCTATATAATCATGAAGTAATCAAACATTCACATGTAGAGAGGCAACACAACAATTTTATCTGGTTCACCACTATGGGCTAGTCTAAGGAGCATACTCCAACAGTGTGTCGGTTGTACCTAAATCCAATAATCTTCACTAGTTTTAGAATACTGAAGTTTATATATAGTCACTTTATGATATTCATACTACCTTTGAAAGATTTTAGGAATTGTGCAATTCCTCCCTTGGAAAACTTCTATAGAATCCCCCTAGATCACTACTTTGAGTGAAGTAAAAATCAATTTATCAACATGAAGGTCCCTTCAGTAGATTGGAATTTAAGTCCTTCTCCCTGACTATAATGAGAGTCTAATTTCATCAAAGTCCTAAGTTAATTCACATGAAAACATTGTTCACTTAATCATGATATTCAATACTACCTTTCATGAACCACCATTGTAACGTCTCGACCCTAGTTACTTAGAGTCAGTATATTATTACATAACATTAGAATGATCACAAGAGATCAAGCAAGAAAGACCGATCAGTTTAGTAGCCTTGGAAGTGCTAAATACAAACATAATTTTTACATTACATTATGAAATGGGAAAAAACATTATGTCCCATTTTGAACACACTCATATCCCTTAGCCTATTCCTGTAGTTAAATCATAATATACTTCTTTGCATCTTGGGAAAAAGAAAACATAAGAAAGGGGTGAGCTTAGATGCTCATAAAGGATAACAATATTGTGGAAACTTTTATAAATAAGCATAAACATTTAAGGTAATGTGTAAGACTAAAACGTATGCCTTTTTAACTTAAACTTCAGCATAATATGGAAAATATAAATCAAATAATTCAATTTACTTATTCACATGGATATTCTACTCGTTGAATAATCACAATTAAATATCAATAGCTAATTTCATAATGATGAAATGCATAATCCCATACATCAGAACCACATACTCAAGGCCTCATGCCAAGACTACAAATAATATTTTTTCAAGTCCTTTTTCTGAGAAACACATTTGTGTCATGAGACCTATCGATGCATCAAGGAGTTATAACGGGCTACACCCGTCACTTACTAATTCCAATTCATTCCTCGTATGAAAAGGGTGAAACATAACATAAACATTCCTAATAAAACTAGAATACGAAGTGTTAATACTTTAACCATAAACCATGAATGGTATAAGAATAACACAACCACAGTAAAACATATCACAAAACCTTCAATACAATATAGAATATTGTATCATAATAAATCAACATCAAACAAGTGTAAAATCCATCAAAGGATGTTGACATAGATGAAATCAATCAAAAAACTATTTGATTGAAGTATTTATTTCTAAATTGAAATCATTAAAAAGTAAAGAAAAAATTTATTTTAAAATATTCTTATAATATTTTAAGGGAAGCTTCAAAGGTTTTATAATGGAGGAAAATGGCCTCACTTTCAGTATAAGTTAAAAACCATTCTTTCCTTAATTTTTCAAAAATGTCATTAAGTACCTTGTTTGGAAAATGACGGAAAGATATCTTTCAAATAATTTTATAAAAAGTCAAAAAATGGTATAAATGACTTTAAACCATAGTATATGAAATAGTAAAAATGTTTGGAAAACATTTTTTGAAACATCGATGTGGGTGATAATGAAGTTCTAGTAGATACTTACCTATAGACAACCTCGGATAATAAAGAGATTGTAAAATTAACCCTTAACTTGTACTATTACTTATAAAATGGTATGTTAACCTCATATATAATGGTGAAATCATTGTTATTAAATTATACAATAATAGCATACATAAATATGATATCACATATGATCCTTTAAATTTTCTTTGTTAATAATATTGCATTAGTATCGTTGTTCCAAGTTTTAACTGGTTCATTTTCCTTCATATTTTTTGTTATGTAATTCATGTTTTTTATGGATATGATGTATTTTATTCATATAAAAAAAGATATTAAGTTCTTAAACATTATTTTTAATCATAAAATAAAAATTATTCTTGAATGGTTATTATGGGGAACGAAATCTCATCGCATCGTGGAGACGGTAAGCTGTACGTACTCACAAGAGACAATAAAATTCTATTGATGGTGAAATTGTATATATTTGGTGGTATATTATATATAAATAATCATTAACATGATATATTTATTATTTAAATGAATTATACTCATTATTATACCCCTCAAAATAATGAATTGTTAAATAACAAACTACACCATGACGTGGAGACGATAAGTCATACGTACGCACGTATGGTGACTTTGTCCTTCATAGGATGGATTGAATAATGAATATCGTTGTACCATATTTATAATAACATCATATTATTTATAATTTACTGGAGTTATTATTTCAGTATGGAAATAGAAAAGAAGGAGGAAGTGGAAGAAGAAAAGAACTTTGAAAGAGGTGATGAAATAATTACCTCTTCTTCGAGTTCTTCCTTTTGATTTGAACAAAAGGGTTCCTTAGGATGGATTTATGATCAACATAAGGCATAAAATATGACATCAAGGTAGTTGGGAGGATATTTTAGTAGGGTTTGGCTGATCCAAAAGGCTTTGGAGGTGTGTTAGTTAGAGAAGGGGAAGTGCCCTTTTAGAAAAGAGGTGAGGGGATCCTTAGGAAAAGATTGAAATATTATTTTATTATAAACTCATTTATAGTTTTTAATGGATAAAAATGAATTTATTTATATTATAATGTGGTTATGGGTAAAAATATTCCCATCCAATAGGTTTTAGACAATTTTAGGTCATCATATTAACATTATCTTTTAGATTTAACTCTTGGATTAATAGTTTAACTTTTACCATGTATTCTTCTATTTTTATATAACATGGTTAATAACCATACTATAAATTTACAAGATAATATAAAGTGGTTAATTATTGATATATATATATATCATTATATATGTCCTTTTTCTGAACCTTCTATATTTAGGAATCTTATATCATTTAATAATATAGTTTTTTTTAAACTCATTCATGTCAATTTTGACACTATTTAGTATTTGGTTTTTGTGAAAGTCAAGAAACTTGATTACTTAGAACAAAATATATTAAATCAAATCTAAAATTTCATATTAACCTATAAAATTCTTTTATGGCATCAAAAATCTAAATTTACATTTATTTTTTTATTTATAATATCAATTATTTTGATCTTTTATTAGTAAGGTAATTACTGCATCATCATTATGTCATAAATAAATTTAATTATTTAATGTATAAAAATTATAAATAAAATATCATTATGTAGGAAATATTTTAATATTTTGAATAAATATTTATATTCAAAGATGAAAATTATATAACCTCGTATAAATTTTTTTTACTAAAATATATATGTTTATGTTACGCTCTCCTTATCTTTAAATTAATTTTTTTAAAGTGTCATTTCACTTACAAGTGGCTCCATGGGGTCACAAAATTGATACAAGGAAGCCCATGGTTGTAAATGTATCATCTAATAGGGTAAGGACACATTTTAGGGTAATTTAATATTATTATAATATTATTTTTTACCCTTATTTACAGGATTTACCCTTTAACCATGGTAAATAAAATATTTTCTAAAGTTTCTATTCATAATATCTAAAAATAAAAGTTACCAATTTTCTCATTTTGGACCTCCTAATTCAAAATATGGAATCCAATTTCTCAAATTCAAAACACAAAAGTTGTAGAAATTAATTTAAAATTAATTCTTATTGTCAAAACCAAAAGGCAGGTTTTTAAGAAATAAAAACTATCAAAAGATTGACAAGTTTTTATGTACAATTTATATGTGAAATTACATCCAATGACTAAGTTAAATTAAATTAAAAAATAATAATCTAATTATACTTTAAAACCACTCAAATTTATAATTTAACTCTATAAATTATTTCGATTAAAAATTTTGTTTTTAATTAAAATTTACTATTTTTTACTATTCATCAAAATATCAAAGTTATCAGAAAAGGGCCAAAAATTCATCTTGAGCTAATTTTGATATTCTGAATCCAAATATGAAGTCCATTCTGAAAAATAAAATTTATAAAATTTCAAAATTTGGGTATTACTATACATAACTGCTTTCGAAACGGCTAGTTTGATTTGTCGTGGTGTTCTAGAACTCAAAGTTGCGTACTATGCAAGCTATTGTATTGTTAAAAGGAAACGTATCATGGAATATTGAAGAGTTAAATTATTCCCTCCTTAAATTAAATTAATCCTCAAATTTTATAGAATATTACTGTATAAAATCAGATGGTACATCATCATAAGTTCCTCAGGTTCCCACATTGCCTCTTCCATTTTATGGTTTCTCCAAAGAACTTTTACTAGGTGAGTCATCCGGTTTCTCAACACTTGTTCTCTGGTATCAATAATCTTTATAGGCTCTTTATAATAAGAAAAATTAGGATCCAGTACTAATTCTTCATAGGTGAGTACATGTGTTGGGTTAGGCATGTATTTTATCAACATTGATACATGGAACACATAATGAACTTTGGAGAGACTTGGTGGAATTTTCAAACAATAATCTATAACTTCAATTCATTCTTGAATTTTTAAAGGTTTTATGTATGTGGGACTCAATTTACCCTTCTTTCTGAATCTTATAACACCATTCCATGGATATTCATTTAAGAAAACATGATCCCATACTTGGAATTACAAATCCTTCCTTCGATTATCAGCGTAGCTCTTTTTCCTACTTTGAGCTGCTTTGATGTGGGTTTGGATAATTTTCACAATTTCCATTGTTTTATCAACAAGTTCTATGCCTACAAGTTTTCTTTCACCAACATCATCCCAACAAGTTTGTGTGTGACATATCTTACTATATAACGCTTCATATAGTTCCATATAAATACTTAAATGGAAGCTATTGTCATAGGAAAATTCTACCAGAGGTAAATACTGATCTCATATACCTTGAAAGTCAAGTGAGAAAGATATCAACATTTCTTTTAAGGTTTGAATAGTCCATTCTAATTGTTCATCAGTTTGAGGGTGGTAGGCATCTCTCAAATGAAGTTCAGTGTCTAGGGATTTCTGAATAATTTTCAAAAATCATGATGTAAAATGAGGATCACTATCAGAAACAATCGATAGAGGTAAACCATGAAGTCTTATAACATCATTAATATATAGTCTTTCAAAATGTTCAAGTGGAAAATATTCTCTTATAGAATGAAAATGTGCTAACTTGGAAAGACTATATACAATGACCCATATTTCACCATTCCTTCTAGGAGTCTTTGGTAGTCCCATGAAAAATTCTATCGTAATATCATCACATTTACACTCAGGTATGGGAAGAGGTTGAATGACTCCTCCAAGATGTTGTCTTCCAACTTACACCTACTGAAAACCCATACATCTTGACACATAATCAGCAATATACCTCTTCATGTTGTCCCAGCAAAAAAATTCCTTCAAATCTCTATACATATTAGTGCTACCAGGGTGTATAGAGAAATTGGAGCTATGAGAATCATCCAAAAATTCCCTTCTTAGATCTGGTATATCGAGAATAGAAAGCCTTTTCCCAAATTTTCAAATACCATATTCATATATGAAGTTGATCAATCTCCCATCATTCATAGAATTAATTTTCTTTTGAAACTCCTCATATTCAATATAAGAAATTTTTATCCTTTCTAGTAAAGATGGTTTGCAAACAACTTGAAAAATTATTGATGTTTCACCTTCGATGATTATTCCCATATCAATATTTACTAGATATGTGAAAATAGGATCCCTTTCAACTCTCATCTTGTTCAAAACTCCAAGATCCTTTTTTCTCAAAGCATATGCCACTTTATTTTCCTTCTCCGGGTGGTATTGTATAGTGAAATCATAATCTTTGAGTAGTTCAAGCCATAGCTTTTGCCTCATGTTGAGTTCTTTCTGTGAGAAAATATACTTCAAACTCTTGTGATCGGTATATACCTCACATGTTTTCACCATAGATATATTGTCTCTATATATTCAAAGAAAAGATTATAGTTTCTAATTCTACATCATAAGCACGATAGTTTTGTTCATGAATTTTTAGCTGACGTGATGCATAGGCAATAACTCTGTCATTATGCATAAGGAAACAACAAATTATTTTATTTGATTCATCACTATAAATAAAAAACCCATCATTCCCTGATGGTAGAGTCAAGATAAGAGAATTGACTAATATTTTATTCAATTATTCAAAATATTCTAAAAACGATTTTTTTCAAACAAATTTAACCCCTTTATGTGTGAGCTTTTTTAATGGGTTAGCCAATCAGGATAAATTCTGTATGAAATTTCGATAATAACTTACTAAACCAATAAAAATGTGTACCTCAGTTATACTCTTCAAGGCTGACCATTCTTGGATTGCCCTTGTCTTTGAAGGTTCAAAAGAGATTCCATCCTTAGAGACAATATGGCCAAAAAAATAAATCTCCTAAAGCCATAATTTACAGTTGTTAATCTTCACATATAATTCATTTCTTCTAAGAGTTTTTAGAATAGTTCACGAGTGATTTTCATGATCTTCATATATTTTGGATTATACCATGATATCATCAATAAATACCACTACAAATTCATCATGATATTCCTTGAAAACTCTATTCATTGGATCCATGAAAATAGAGGGTGTATTAGTTAGTCCAAAAGGAATTACTGTAAACTCTTAATGCCCATACCTAGTTCCAAATGTGGTCTTTGGAATGTCATCCTTTTTTATGCACAACTGATGGTATCCAGATCAAAGGTCAATCTTTGAAAAATTTTGAGTTCCATGAATTTCGTCAAATAAATCATCAATGCAAGGTAGGGGATACTTTTTCTTTATTTTTATAGCATTGATCTCCCTGTAGTCAATCCAAAACCTCATAGATCTATATTTATTCTTAACAAAAAGAATAGGAGCTCCCCATGGAGAAACACTTGGGCAAATAAATCCATTATTAATCAACTCCTCTAGTTTTTTCTTTAGTTACACTAATTCCACAGTTTCTATTCTATAAGGGGTCTTTGATATGGGCCTTGAACCTGGAATTAAATCAATGGAAAACTCAATTTCTCATTCTAGAGGATTTCCCGGTAAATCCTCTAGAAACACATCAACATATTCTTTCACAATAGGTACATACTCTATTTGAACATTCTTTTCCTCACCCATAGTTATTTAACTCTCTTCCTTCCCAATAATTGAATTTATTAGTGCTACTGTGGGTGGATCTAGATGAGAATCAAATGGTGTCGTTTCTTCTCTAAAGATAAGGTATTCTTTATCATCATCAAAAATTGTAACCTCCTTCTTACGATAAATTTTTGCATCATGGTCCAAAATCCAATCCATACTGAGGATTATATCAAATTCAATCATGGGTATGAGGATGTGATCAATAGATAAAGCACATTTATATTCGATAATGGTAACTGGTTTACAAAACATTGTTGCAATGGTACTTCCTTTACGTGTTTTGACCGAAAACTCCCTTATTAAATAAATTGAAAATATCTAATTTCCTTTGTGAACTTGGAAGATATGAAAGACTGCAACAATCCAAAATAAAATAAAGGATTGGATAAATTTTCAGAAATGATTAATGTACCTTCCACCACATCATTCAAAACTTCAAGATCTACATTTATGATCTCATAAGCTTGGCCTTTCTCCCATGGACTTTTCTAAGGTAGGTTTACTTGATGCTTAGGACATTTATTTTCATAATTCCCCATTTCTTTAAAATAGTATCATTTAACATTGATAGCCTCTTTCTTCCCCTTACAATCATGAACATGGTGGCCTTTTTCACTACACTTTTAAAAAACTCTCATTCCCTTCAGAAATGTATTAGGGGATTTCTTCCCACATTTACATCAGGATAGAAATTCAACTTTTCCTTTATTCCCCTTATTTACATTTCTAGTGTTTTCCACAGATCTCTTCTTCTCTTGCTTTTATTTAAAGTTGTAAGACTTAGAGAATTCATTTTTTGTCTTGATAGAACATGAGACTATATCTTCATATGATGAGAAATATTGTGAGACTAATGTTCAATGGAGAAATTGTTTTAACCCATCAAATAATCGATCAATATTACTCCCTGGGATGTGTATATAATCTATAGTATTCCATGATAACCTCGTAAAGTTAGCCTCATACTTTGTGACATTCTCTTCCTCCTTTTTCCTCATTCTCAAAAATTTCCTTTCCATATCTGCTCGATGGTCACGAGGAAAGTATTTTTCTATTAAAATCTATTTAAACTCGCTACATTACATATTTGATACTTTTTCATCCTCCTTTGTGTTTTGAATTAATGACCACCATTGATCTACATCTCCCGTGAGGCGATAAACTGCCATGAAAACTTTTTCCCTTTCGCTACTCCCCAAAGAATGAAATATTTTCTCTAAAGAACTTATCCATTTCATAGCTACAAATGGATTTATAATCCCATAGAATATAGGTAGTAGTTTCTTCATTAATCAGTCTAACATTTATCCTCCATGTTGTGTATTAGGGTGCTCCATATGGGTAAGGTTTTTATTCATAACCTTAGTGAGTTGTCCTAGTATGGTTATAAGCTGATCAACACTAGTTTCATCACTAGCTCCACTATAATTATCCTGAGTATGAGAGAAATCCTCACATGGATTACGTGAAATGATATAGTTTTCATTCCTTCCACTAGGATCCATTTATAAACAATGGAATACACTAGATTAGTTTATGAATTGCAATACATAATTCCAAACTAGTAAAATAACAAACACAAACTGAACAATTTATGCATATAATCCATAATAATAATAAAATATTTTCCTTGAGAAAGTTTTTAATCATAAATCCTTTATAATTGTTTGTAAATAAAATGTTAATTATCCTAATAATATCCCTTGGGAGTGTCATAACCAAGAGTGAAGCAGGGCATGTTGTCGTGTATCGGGATACCTCGGGTCAAGCCCGAAACTCCTTTCCAGATTTTTCACATCTACGTACATTTGTTCTAGATCCACCTATAGCTGATCATATCCAGATAGGGAAACATTTCTTTGAAAATTCACAAAATCTATACATTACCAAAATTCTAGGAATTTTTTCTATACTAATTCTCAAAGTCTATCTTAGGGTAATATTCTCTAATCAGAGTTTTCTAAATCTAGTTTCCAAGGATTGTACTAAAATTCCTATAACATAAAATCTAATTCCCCAACCCTATTACCTATAGTCTATGCTTTATTACATAACATTGGCATGATCACAATAGATCAATTCTGGAAGACCGATCTGTTTAGTATCCTTGGAAGTACTAGATAAATACATAAGTTTTACATTACATTATAAAATGGAAAAACAACTACATTGTGTCCCTTTTTGAACATACTCATATCCCATAGCCTATTCCTGCAGGTTAATCATAATATAATTCTTCACATCTTGGGAAAAATAAAACCTAATAAAGGGGTGAGCTCAAATTCTCATTAAGGATAACAATATAGCGAAAACTTTAATAAATAAGCATAATCATTAAAGGCAATGTATAAGATTAAAACATAAAACTTTTAAACTTAAAATTCAGTATAATATGGAAAAATATAAATCAAATAATTTTATTTACTTATTCACATGGATATTCTACTAGTCGAATAATCACATGTAATATCAATAGTTAATTTCATAATAATGGAATGCATAATGTCCGACATCATAACCACATAGTCAAGGCCTCATGTCAAGACTAAAAATAATATTTTCTCAAGGTCTTATGCCAAGAAACTAGTTTGTCTCATGATACCTACTGATACATCAAGGAGATATAATGGGACCCACCCATCACTTACTATGTCCAATGCATTCCTCATATAAAAAGGTTGAAACATAAAATAAACATTCGTATTAAAACAAACATACGAAATGTTAATACTTTAACTATAAACCATTAATGGTATAAAAATAACACATCCACAGTCCAATATATCACAAAACCATCAATACAATATGGAAGTTTGTATCATAATAAATCAACTTCAAACAAGTGTAAAATCCATCAAAGGATGTTGACATAGATGAAATCAATCCAAAAACAATTTGAGTGAAATATTTATATCTACATTGAAATGAATCAAAATTAAAGACAACATTTATTTTGAAAATATTATTATAATATTTTAAGGAAGCTTTAAAGGTATTATAATGACAAAAAATGGTTTCACCCACCATATATGTTAAAAAAAATATTTCCTTAATTTGTCGAAAACGTCATAAAGTACCTTGTTTGGAAAATGATAGAAAGATTAATTTCAAATCATTTTATAAAAATTCAAACAAGTTTATAAATAAATTTAACCCATAATATATGAAATAGTAAAAAAATGAAATACATTTTTCGAAACATGGATGTGGATGATAAATAATTCATGGTAGATACTTACATATAGAAAACTCTGAATAATAAAGAGATTGTAAAATTAACCCTTAACTTGTAATTTTCCTTAATAGATGGTAAGTTAACCTCCTTTATAATGGTGAAATCATTGTTATTAAAGTATAAAAGAACCACATCCATAAATATGATATCATATATCATCCTTTAATATTTTTTTGTTAATAATATTTCATTAGTATCATTGTTTTGGGTGTTAACTGATTCATTTTCCTTTATATGTTTTGATAAGTAAGTAATGTTTGTTATGGATAGGACATATTTTATTCTTATTCTGAAATATATTAAGTTCTTAAACATTTGTTTTAAACATAATATGAAAATTATTCTTGAATAGTTAGGATGGGGAATGAAATCTCATCACGCCGTGGAGACGGTGTGTCATACGTACGCACAATATCATTCAATTGATGGTGAAATCGTATGTATTTGGATGGTATATTATATATACAGGATAATTAACATGTCATATTTATTATTTATATCAATTATACTCATTATTATACCCATCCAAATAATGAATTTTTGAATAAAAAACAACACCACGATGTGGAGACAGTAAGATGTACGTACGCATGTATGGTGACTTTTTCATTCATAGGATGGATAGAATAATGAATATGGTTATACCATATTTATAATAATATCATAGTATTTAGAAGCTACTGGATTTGTTATTTTTTTAGGGAAACAACAAAGAAAGAGTAAGTGGAAGAAGAACAGAACTTTGAAAGCGGTGGTGAAAAAATCACCTCTTCTTCGGGTTCTTACTTTTTATTTGAACAAAAGGGATCATTGGGCTGGCTTTATGATCAATGTAAGGACTCTAGAAGAAATTGAGGGTATTTTATAGAATATATAATCAGGTTTTGGCCAAGAACAAAGGCTTTGGAGGTGTTAAATTAAGATAAGTGGGTGTATCCTTTTATAAGAGAGGTGAGGGGCACCTTAGGAAAGGCTTGAAATATTATTTTAATATAAACTCATTTTCAATTTCAAATGGCTCCAAATTAATTTATTTATAGTATAAGGTGGGTATGGGTATAAATATTCTCGAAAAATAGGTTTTAAACATGTTTAGGTCACCATATTAACCTTATATTTTATATTTAACTCTTAGTTAAATAATTTAACTTTTTCCATGTCTTCTAGTATTTTTATATTACATGGTTAATAAACTTACAATAAAATGCCAAGAGAACCTCAAGTGGTCAATTATTGATATATATGTATCATTATATAATACCTTTGGATGAACCTTATATTTTTAGGAAAATTATTTCATTTAATAATATATTATTTGTTTTAAAAACTCATTCATGTCAATTTGGACAGTATTTAGTATTTGGTTTTTGTGAAAGTCAACAAAACATGATTACTTAAAAAAAATACATTAATTCATACCTAACATGTCATATTCGCCTAGAAAATTCTTGGATGACCTAAAAAATATAAATTTACATTTATTTTGATTTTTGTAATATCAATTATTTTAATCTTATATTAATAAGGTAATTTTTACATCTTCATGGTGTCATAAATAAATTTAATTATTTAAATTCTAAAAATTATAAATAAAATATCATGATGCAGGAAAAAAAATTTATTTCTAATTACTATTTATAGTCTAAGAGATCAATTTTATACCCTCATATAAAAATTGTTTTACTAAAATATATATGTTTATGTAACATTTTCCTTGTCTTTAAATTAATTTTTATAGTGTCATTTTCACATTCAAGTGGCTCCATCGGGTCCCAAAATCGACCCAAGGATGCCCGTGGTTAGAAATATATCATCCAATAGGATTAGAACACGTGTTAGGATAATTTAACATTATTATAATATTTTTTACTCATATTTACCAGATTTACCTTTTAACCATGGTAAATAAAATATTTACTGAAGTTACTATTCATAATGTCTAAAAATAATATATATATATTTAAAAATTTTGGACCTCCTGATTCCAAATATGGAATCCATTTTTCCAAATTCAAAATATAGAAGTTGTAGAAATTAAATTAATATTAATTGTTGTTGTCAAAACCAAAAAGTGGGTTTTTAAGAAATAAAAACTATCAAAAGATTAACATGTGTTTATATACAATTTAAATGTGAAATTACATCCAATGACCTAAATTATATTAAATGATAAAAATATAATCTAATGATACTTTAAAACCACTCAATTTTATAATTTAGCACTATAAATTATTTCGATCTAAAAAATTAATTAAAATCTAGTATTTTTTACTATTTATCAAAATATGAATGTTATCAGAAAATTGCCAAAAATTCACCCTAAGCTAATTTTGATATTCAAAATCAAAAATTAATTCCATTTTGAAAAATAAAATTTATAAAATTTCAAAAATTGGGTATTACTATTCATAAATGCTTTTAAAATGGCTAGTTTGATTTGTCATGGTGTGCTAGAGCTCAAAGTTGCGTACAACGCAATATATTGTATTATTTAAAGGGAAACGTGTCATGGAAGCTTGGGGTGTTATATCCTTCAGGAATCTCACTACGTTCATGAAGAAAACTTCCTTAATGAAAAAAACTACCTTTACAAAGCTCACTGAATCATCACATAATACCTCATAATCATGAAACTCCCATTACTCATAATAATTATTATAAGTCAAGACATAACTATTCTTTTCGTAATGCTCAAGATCGCATAGAAACACAAATTTTCTAAGCTCCTAGCCTTCATGAAATCAGATAAATCATAGTTCTCTCTAATTGTTTTCATGCTGAATAATGTGTGGGTAACCTCATATATATAGGCTCATACCTTTATAAATCTCCCATTCCTCCAGATCTTTTTTCATGAAATTTTAAAAAACATATTCATGAAACTCTTACATTTGATAATCTCTAGTGAGATTTTTCATTTTCAGGGATATTACCATAAACTCATCTCACATTCACGATGCTCCACTTCTCATAGTTGTAGATATTACCATAAACTCATCACACGCTCTTGAAGCTACTTAGCTTCTCAAATATACATACATTTTTGAAACCTAATCTTCATGAAACCCATGCCTTTACCAAATTTTTGAAAAAAAAATCCTGAAAACAACCTTTTGTGATTCCATCCCCATCCTCAAAATTTTAAGCCCAAATTTTTTTCAAACACTGGTAAACAACATCACCTTCAATATTGTAGTCATCTTGTAGTGTTAGAGAACTTATCGTGAAAACTCTATAATCATCCAAGTGTTTATTGACAAAAAACACGAACCAAAATCCATTTCTAGCAAAGAACAACCTTGGTTCTAAATGAAACCTCATATTATACATGTGTTCCTTCAACTCAACCATTCTTACTATATAAATCATGCCTAATTATGATCCATAGACCTCCCTTGGGGATGGTAAATAACATATTACATATAATTATATGATGTATGAATATTTTTTGAGGTCCTTTGACAACACTTTTTCCTTATTTCCTTGAACCCAGCCATGATTCCTTCAAAACAATTATTGAAGATGACTCATATTGATTCATTGATGGAAATATTTAATAGGATTGGGATAGAGCTATACATGATTCTCAATTCAACTACAATTATTACAGCTTTGTGAATCCCCTATAATTATGGTATTTTTAGAACCTGTAATTTTCTCTTGGTTCTTATTTCCACTCTAGAACATATCCTACAACTTTATAATCCTACTATTAGAAAAGGTACCCATAAATCTAGTAGTAATTCCACTCAACATTTCACTAAGACTGGGATGAAAACCTACTACCTTATCATCCTCTAGTACCTTCTCAATTATGACATCATTTGGAAGCACCTAAGACTTTGTTGTTTGGTCAAAATACATAACTTATAATCTAAACGTTGGTCAAATTACAATATAAAACATATGGTCTCCCTTCAATTCATTCACATCCAAAATTGGAGTAAAGAGACATAACTCTTTGAAATGAGAAGAGGAAGAATCCACTACCATGGACACTCTATAAGGCTTTATAAACTCATGGGTGTGATCAAGAATCTAAATATTATGAAGGAACTCTTCAAAGAAGAATAGATTTATGGTTCCCCATGTCAGAGCCTCGTTCCACCAATCCTAGGTTATCATACTCCATTACCACCTCACTTTTCCCAAAAGCATAAAGGTTTTATTATGTACACATTAATCCACTAGAGCCTATACATTATAAAATATTCCCATAAACAAATCAATCCAATCCTAAACATACTGGGGTCCTCTAGTATCAGAGAATTATGGGAGATGCTATAGCTAAAATTAAAGAGAATAGTCGATCATCATCTTTAGATATCCTCTTCATTGAATAAGAAATATATGATATATCCTAGGATAAAGAGTTTCCAATCACTAAACAACTAAAGGGGGTATTTCAGGGGTTCATTCTATAATATTGTTTAAAAATTCATTTATATTATGTTTTGGGTTATTTTTTAGTTTAAATGGATCTTTTATTGATTAAATATTTAGAACTATTTAATCTAAAATTATAATGTGAATGAATTGTAAATATTTATATTTTCAAAAAAAAATAACATGTGTAAATGAATTTTCATAGTTTTATTTGAATAATATAATCTATAAATTAGTTTATTAATTGTAATTATTATAGATTTTTTTGGTAATTTTCAAAAAAAAAATTAGATTTTTGGTTAATGGTTTTTAAGGAATTAAATTTCATGAATTACAATATTAATTAGATTTTACTAGAATTAAAATTATTGGATGGAGGATACATATTGTTGATTCTATTAGTACTTTCTTTGAATTTGTGATGGGAGTAATTTTTATTTCATTATTATTAATCCACATGAAGAAGGATGGTGACCATTGAACTTCTATGGGGGGATTTTGGTGGCCATTATATCTCCCTATATTAAATTTGGACAACTAAAATAGTGGGGGTCGAATCTAAGTATGTAGTCTTCTGCAATTAAAAGCACTAAATTGGGGTTTATATAGTTTCAATTGACTTAGTTGTGTCACTATATATCAGATGAACCTAAATAGTAGAGTTGTAATGATTCCAAAGGGGTGGTTATTAACTTATTTTTGGATTTATATACATATAAGTGAGGTATATTATTAAATAGTCTAAGTTAGAGTCTTTTTTTGTTAGTCGAACCTTCCACTAGAGATCATGAGTGGAGTGACTAATGTTCTTTGTTTCCTTGAAGAGAGTTTTTTTTTTGAAGTTCACATTGAAAATGATATTATTCACTATGGAATATTGCTACTATGTTTTTCTATGAATATTTACAAAATATGTTCTGGAATAATTGTAGTATTTCTTATGAGAATCCATCAAACATAACTGAATCAATATGTGTGTTACGAAGATGTTCTATTTGATTAATGATTTGTTTCTATCCTATTCAACTCGAGTATGGTCCGAGTCTGAGATTTCAAATTATCAAAAATTGTTCATCGAAGATTAGTGTGTTTGATATCTCTATGTTGGTTCAGCTAGATATGGATGGTTATTCAATATTTTCATGAGTTATATCCTCTATAAGATAGATATGTATTTACGAATTCGTTTTTTGGGTGTGACACTTAAAGTGTTTGATGAATTTTTTCAATGAAGAATTTTTTGTCTTGTTTGGTGTTTTTTTATTAATGAGTCAATTCATTTCAGTTATCTGATTCACATTCAAGTTAGAGGACTAAAAGGGTTGTTTTGAGATTTCAAAATAGAAGAATACATTGTATTATATTACGGTGGTGCATGGGAATATTAATGAGAAGAAATTAAACACATTTGGGGATTCTAGAATTGTGGAAAAGTTGAGATCGGCCAACTATGCACCCTCTGACTGCAGACAGAGTATATTCAAACCTAAAATTAATCCGAGATTGGGAGAAAGACCAGAGGGGTTTTAGTTTCTCATCAAATGGGAGTTCTCTTCCTCATATTATTCTTTTTAGTTCCTCTTTTACTATTCTTTTAATATGTTAGGTGTGATACCTTTTTTTATTCTACTGAACATGATATTAGAGTAATTTTCACTTGGGGATTCATGTTCATGAATATTCTCTATCTTACATATTTTTAATTTTCATATGTTTCTATAGTGAAGTGATCTAATTAGTTAAAACTCATATAGATTTGGTTTAATTTTTTATTTTGATAAAGAGTTAAGAGATGAATGTTGAATTCTATTGTTAATCATTTTTAATTTCTTATAGATGAGTTATTCGTGGATTTATTATTTGTATTGAGTTATAAAGAATTCAATCTAAAATATTTCATTCATTTAGAATCTAATGATCATCAACAATTATTGAGTGATTTTATTGGGGGTAAAATCCAAAAAAAATCCCACTTTGTCATGTGATAACATAATTTTGATGATGACCAATGCACTAAATTTTATGTTTTCTTATTTAAATAAAAAAATCCAATTAAATATATACAACTATATTTTCAATAAGAAAACACTCATGATAGTTTTGTACAAAATATATATAGGTTCAATTTACTGTAGCGCCCAAATTATGAGTGAAAGTAAATTTTGAGTGGTTCTAATGAACCTGAATTCCCTAGTTCGATAAAACTAATGGAATACTCATTATATTTCTCCTTAACCGAAAATTTTTAACACATCACACACTAATTAATGATTAAAACATAAATTTCATACATCATTATTCAAAATAAATGGATTTCATTGTTGTTTTTAGTGGTTTCGAGATAAAATAAATCCTTAGAACACTCACCCTCCTTTCCATAGGTTTTAAAAATCATAATTATAGTAGTGTAGGTTTATAAATAATTTTTCTCTTCCATGATGAAATTTAGAATTATAAAAATTTTCATAATTTCAATATAACACTTATCATTGGGTAACATTGGGCTATTAAAAAATAAAATATAAAAAAAATAAAAATTAAGAATTTAAAAACATAACATAAAAAATTATTTTCATAAAAAATTCTTGATTAAATTGTTTCATAATTACAATTTTATATGAAACCAAATATATATGATTATTTCTATAAAAATTATAAATTGTTCCATTTATATTGAAATTTTTTTCTATTACGCATTCTCTCATTCAAAGTAAAATGACTACTGAATCTGTTTTCACATTGTCACAACCTTGATTTTTTTATAAAAACATGGCATCAAATAGCTGGTTGGAAATGTAAGCTCTATAAAATTTTGATCCCCATATTTATTATAAGTTATTGTGATATTTTTATTGAGGCAAGGGATAAGTTCTGTGTGTTTTTATTTCAATGACCTAATAATTGAATTTCCTTGAAATTTTTGTTTCAATGTTTCTATAATAGATCAAATAATGTTGATTGTTTTGTTTTATAAAAAATTACACTGTTATTTTTACTGTATCAAAATGATTAAGCATTATGGGAAACTTTTGATGGATTTTCTAGAAAGGATATGAATAAATGATCATTTTTAGAGAATTTTAATGAGAACATATTGAACTTGTGATCAATGAAGGGAAAAAATTTGTGAATTTGGAAAAGTTAAAATTTTGGAATAAAAGTTCCTAATCATAAGCATAAAATTTATTTTTGAACAAACTGATAAATTGACTGACACATTTAGGATGTCTAATGATAAAATTCTTCATGTTAATCAAACAGAACTTTATTATTTATAAAATAAAGTTGGTCAAATTGTTCATAAATTTGTATTAAAATAGGTTGAGACAATTGATCTTATTGTGGATAACAAACACAAATTTCTAAATCCTAAAAATGATTAGATCACCCCAATAGTTTTGTATTTTTTTATGCTGAAGGTTAAAATTAATATCTTTGATTTCATTTCAAACAATTACACTCCTTGATTACTAAACTAGAATAATCAATCACTAAACAAGATATTGGTGATGGGATAATAGAGGAAGGGGGCTTAGAATGAGTTTTAAAATGAATTTAAACCATTTAAAACTAAACTTGAATAACCTTCTCTTGTAATTAGGTTTAAAAAAATAGAAATTTTTACCAATATTTGATTGGATTTTATGGATTTTTTTATAAATAAATCCTTAAATATCTTGGAAAAAACCTAAAAGTGCCTTATACTTTTTTCCACAACAAAAAACCATCAATTTAATTAAATATGTTTGTAAATATAAAGTTCTTAGTAAGAATAATTTCTTTAAAATAGAGAAGAACCTATTATTCATCCTTATTGAGGGGTATTCTAGGGGAGTATACTGGTTGTTAGGGAAAACAATTTCTCCCTCAGAAAGTTTATAGTGAACATTAACAAATTTTTTCAAATAAAATGAATGGTCATTATATATATATATAGTTATTTCTAGATAGAAAAAAAACACCCACCTATTGAAAATATATATATTTAGGATTTTTTTTGTTGGATAATTTAGGACTAGATATATATGTGATGTAGCCCATGATTTCTATGATTTCAATAAAATTGTTTTTTATATAATACTCAATATCTAAAGAAAATTTTATCGCCCTTAATTTTTATATTTTTATTTTTATCTAAGCCATTGGAGCATTCTCTTGATATATGGTTGAGTGCGGGAAGTGATATCATGTTTTTAAAAATCCCAATGTATCAATTATTAATGTATTGGAGCTTCAAAGACAACATTTATCACCATTGACCTGGTTTTATTTCCCTGGAAATAAAATTATTTAATATGATGTTGATTTTTTTCATCATTAATAAATTTAATATAATATTATTTAGAATTATAATCCTTAAGAGAGGAATGTATGGTGCATTATTTACTAGAGGATGAAACATTTAAATTTTAATTAGTGATTATTTTAATATGTGATCATCTTTAGTAGTAAACTTTTATTGATTAATATACATGGTTGGGTTTGTGGTTGAAGTGATGTTAATTTTTTAGGATTGAAATATGAATGTAGATTCTCAATTACAAGAGTGTGTGAATTATAAGTTTAAAAAATTTTGTTTTTAAACTTAAGGAAATCTATGTTTAACAAGGTTAACAAGGTAAATTCATAAGACTTATATTAGTTCTAAAAACTTTCTGGGTTCTGGAAATGTTGTTTCGAAAATGAAATTTATGGAAAGTTTACAAGGAAATGATTATACCATAAAGCGTATAGAATATTTCTTATCATAGTATAAAAAAGAAAAAGATAGTATATAAAGGATATACATTCTTTATTTATCAAAATATAGAAAAAATAAACTTGAAACAAAGTGAGTAACAATTATAAAATCTTTTAGCCCAAAGAGTAGGGTATTTAATATCCTTGGATAAAGGTCCCTTGATTTATACATTCAAGAAAATCTGTCTTACCCACACCGGGGTAAGACCTCGATAGGAATATTTAAATCTATCATTCTATCACTACAAGCCCTTGAACTTTAAGGTAGTCAGAACCTCTGCCTTTCTATCCATAGAAGTCCTCAAACTTTAAGGTAGTTGGAATCTCTGTCTTCCTATCCTCAGAAGTTCTTGATTGTACACAGCAACAATCGATGTCACACGAAACATGCTAAACAAGATGTTTAGAACGCACAAGGCATGAGAGTATCTCTCTCTATAAATCACTTCTGCAGCATGTAATATCTAGAATAATTGATTCTTTGAGCTCATTCAAATGAGATTCTATTTATAGTCACTTCTCCAATGGTTGGCTCCCTCCTCCAATGGTCATATTTTTCCTTGAATCTCGGAGGGACCTGTACACATGTCACTCAAACAATGGTTTGTTAGAAACATATTGTTTGAAATCATTTCATTACTATAACTAGTGTAAGAAAAATAAGGTTTCTCAACCAAATATATTTTTTTGGATTCTAAGAAAAAATGAAGTTCAAAGTTTAACCAAATAATAATTAGAAGACTATAAATTATGGATATTCAAATTCTATTTTCCAATGAATTTAGAACCTGAATTCTATAGATTTTAGAATCTAAATTCCAAATAATTCGGAGTTTGAATTATGGGGAATTCTGAGTATCAATTATAAGGAATTAGGAGTCTGATTTCTGAGGACTTCAGAGTCCGAATTTTGAGGAATTCAGAGTCTGAATTCTAAGGAACTTGGAGTTGGATTTCTTTACAATAGTTTTTAGCTTCTTTATCTCCTTGTGATCTTATTCCACATTCTTGATCAATTGATCATGATCTTCATTTTTTATCTCAAAAGATTTATTCTTTTCTTCTTGGGCCATAAAAATATCTTCCTGAGCCTTCAAAACTTCTTCTTTCTTAGCAAGAATTTCTTCAGACTCTATTCTGAGATCCCTTTCCCTCATCCAATTCGTTGCAATAGAATTAAGCTTCCCATTCAAGTCCTTGACTTCATGCTTCTGAGTGGTTTGTTTGAGTGTCATCTTTTCCTCAAAACTATTTGTAAGATCATTAAACATCCCATCTTCGTTGTCAAAAGCATCCTTTAAACATTCTTGAAATTCCTAAAAGACTCTCAGGTCTTTGATTTTCATCCTTGACCAATTTTGAATCTTCATTTATGATCTTTTATGAGTTTTATAACTAATTAAGAAAGATTTAAAATCAGCCTCGAGTCTGAAAAACTTATCCATAAGCATGGAAACTAAATATGATTTCTTATTTATCGAATGCTGAAGCATTTGGCATCTTGAGACTATACTTGAGAATAAAGTAATAGTATCAACCAACTTCTTAAAATATTGTACCACAAAATCAATTCCAAGAGAGGATGATTCCAAATCAGAGTGTTTGGTTGGTGAGGATTGTTTTTCTCTCTCTTTATCTTTCCTCTTCTATGAATCACCAATATCTTTCTTTTTCACCACATATTTCTTAGGTGTATCAACTAATACCTTCTTTCCCTTGTCATGTATCATAATTATCTCTTCTGCTTTGGGTGATTCATGCTCACTATATGATAACTAAACAATCTTATCTTCCTCTAGGTTTTCTTTCTTGGCACCTACCACAATATCCTCTAGCTGAATGAAGTCATGATTGATACTCTCTTCTTAATATAGTTTATTGACTACTTCATAACCCTTTTCCTATTTTCCTAGAGTTGCATGTTTTGAATATTCTACTTCATAAGTTTGGATTTATATTTTCTCAGAAGTACTCTCTTTATCATGATATTACTCTACTTTCCTTATCATGTCATTTGTATCACCACTTCATTCTTCTTATTCTTCTTCTTCTCCCACTTCTTCCTACTAAACAATTTATTCTTCTCGTTCTGGTTTCGGAATCACTAACTTCATTCCCGGAGTCATGGGAACTGATTCTTGTAAAAATGATTCTGATACATGGTGTTGTTTAGAGACTTTCTCAGTAGACTTGGTAATGGATTGAATGATTTTAGCTTCAGAAATTTTCTTCCTCTACTTCTTTTCTTTTTCATGCTTCTTGAGATTTTCAGCAGCCTACAACTTCAAAGATTTTACCTCAACAGGGTCCAGGCCCAAACCAGGATTCCCTTCCTTTTTACTATTTTTTCCTTCTCTCCACTTTGTAACCACTTCCTCAGAATAAGTCTTTTTCTTTTTTAAATTTGGAGGTATAGATTGAGTTTCCTAAATAGCTTGAGATTTTTATTTCTCTTTGGGTTTCTTTGCTTTCCACTTCATTCCACACTTCTTGGATGTTTCCGCCACTTCTGATTTCTTTGATAAAGGTTCGATTTCTGGTTCAGAAAAATCATAGAATTCACCTGATTCACTAGAAAAACCGACCTTCATTCTCCTAAGAGTATCATCACTCAAGAAAATTACTTTGAAATTCCTTGGCTTAGAACTACATGGGATTTTGAACAACTCAAGAAAAAAACTATAATTATCAAGAGTATAGTTAGATACATGATAATTTGAGACTTCAAATTTCTATTCTTGATATTATCAATTGTAATCAAAATATACTTCACCAATTTTATCCTCCAGAGGTTCACCATGAAATCCAGAATATAGATGTCACTTTTCTTCAAAGAATCCTTATCCCCTTTTCTCAAAATGATAAAACCTTGAACCCATATTTCAAGAATATGGAAGTTTATAGATAGATAAAAAATATTCACAGTCTTCACTTCTTTCAAACTTCTTAAATCTACACTAAAAGTATTTATTCCCAATTATCTTGTTCATCCTTTGAGTAAGATTAGCTAGTTTATTCTCACTATGTTCGCTTTCACTAGATTTAGATAAAATAGTGAATTTGTTTGACAAAGATCATGTAACCCTTTTAGGATTCTTGACTTTAGTAGTAGTAAAGGCTACACTTACATTACCATTTTTCTTCTTATTCATATCAGAAACTCTTTTCATTATTATCTCATGTTGAAGATGACTTCCAAAAATTTCATCGATAGTAATTTTAGACACTTTTTTATTCGCATCAATAGTTATTCTCTTATATTCCCACTCATTTGGGATGATATCTATAATCTTGTTCAAAAGTACCTCATTATCTAAACGTTTCTCACCCATAGAATATAAACTATTAACAATATTCATAAACCTTTTTTGCAACATGAATACTGGTTCTTTATAAGAAAATAGAAATCCATGATATTCTTCTCTAAGCTTAGCTCTTCTAGTTTATATAACTTTGGATGTACTAAAATAAGTAACTTCCAATTTCTTCTAAATATAATTAGCATCTTCACAAGAAGAAATCTAAAAATATATATTCCTGGTCATAGAATACAACAAAGTATTCCATACCTTGTACTTTAGTTGATATTCTGTCTTTTTATGATTGGTGAAATTTCTGACTTCCTTATCAAGAATCTTGTAATCTCTAGTAAGCTAAAAAAAATTGTCTACTCCAGTATTAATAACAAAAGTCTTTATACGATCTCTCTAATATTCATATTCATTCCCATAAAATATAGGTGCTCTAGTAGGATTTATATTTTCAATCAAACTGACATTCATTCATTCCATTTAAATAAAAATATCTTTCTACATAAATTTTTTAATAGTACAAGTTCTTAAACAAGGATAAAAGTTCATAGAAATGGAAAATATTTAGAAAAATGAAATCTTGAGAAAGAAAACTTATATGTGAATATAAGTATTTTAGATACCCCCCCCCCTCTGATACCAATTGTAGGGTTTAAATATGAATGCAGATGCTTAATTAAAAGAGGGGGTGAATTTTAAGTTTAAAAACTGTCATTTTTTACCTTTAGGGAAAATATGTTTTACAAGGTTAAACAAGGTAAATTCACAAGACCTATTTTAGTTCTTTAAACTTGATAGGTTCCAGAAATGTGGTTTCGGAAATGAAACTTATGGAAAGTTTAAAAGAAAAATATTCTACATTAAAGATTGTAGAATCTTTCTTATCAAAGTATAAAAAATAACAAGAAATCATAAGAAGGATATACTTTCTTTATTTATCAAAATACAGCATAAATAAACTTGAAACAAAATGACTAACATGTATGAAAAATTTTAACCCAAAGATTAGGGTATCCAACAACCATGGATAAATGTCTCTTGATTTATACTTTCAAGAAATTCTGCCTTACCCACACCGTGGTAAGCCCTCGATAGGAATATCGTAATCTATCTTGTTATCCCTGTAATCCCTCAAACATTAAGGTAAACAAAACCTTTGTCTTCCTATCCATGAAATTTCTCAAACTTTAAGGTAGTCAGAACCTCTGACTTTCTATCCCCGAAATTCCTCGATTGTATATAGCAACAATCGGTGTTGCACGAAGCAATATGAACAAGATGTTTAGTACGCATAAGGAATGAGAGTCTCTCTCTCTTTAAATAACTTCAGAAAGATGTAATCTCTAGAGTAATCAAGTCTTTGATCTCATTCAAATGAGATCCTATTTATAGGCACTTCTCCAACTGTCAGATCCCTCCTCTAATGGTTATATTTTTTCTTGAATCTCAGAGGAACTGGTACATGTGTCACTCAAACAACAGTAAGTTAGAAACTGATTGTATGACATCATTTCATAACTATAACAAGTTTATGAAAAATAAGGTTACTCAACCAAATATATTTTTTAGAGTATAAATAAAAAATAAATTTTGGAGTCTAACCAAATAATAATTTTGAGACTATAAATCATGGATATTCATATTATTTTTTGCAATGAATTCAGAACCTAAAGTCTATAGTTTTCAGTATCTGAATTCTGAGGAATTCGGAGTCTGAATTATGAGGAATTCGGTGTCTGAATTCTGAGTAATTGGGAGTCTGAATTCTGAGGAATTCATATTTCGAATTCTGAGTAATTCAGATTCCAAATTTTGAAGAATTCAGAGTCGTAATTCTATGTAATTCGGAGTATGAATTCTGAGAATTTTAGAGTTTTAATTCTGAAGAATTCGAAGTCCAAATTTCTGAGATTTCAGAGTCGTAATTTCAGAGAATTCGGAGTGGGAATTTTAGATAATTTAGAATATGAATTTCAGATAATTCGGTGTATGAATTTCTGAGAATTCAGAGTCTTAATTTCAAAGAATTTGGAGTCTAAATTTCATTGAATTCAGAGTCAAAATTTTAGAGAATTCGTAGATTTATTTTTAGAGAATTTGGAGTCTGAATTTCAAAAAATTTGGAATCTGAATTTTATAGAATTTGGAGTTTGAATTTCTGAGAATTGGAGTCTGAAAACAGAATACTCTATAACCAAGGATTTATAGGATTCCTAGGTTTTAGATATGAAACCAAATTTTACCCTTAGGAATAAAAGTAGTTAGATTTATAGAAACTATAAAATAAAAAATTAAAACATAGGTAATGGTAAAATTTCCTTGGGGAGGAAAATTATCCATATTAAGATAATTCTTAGGGAAAAAATAATTTTCCGTAAGATAGACTGTTTGTGATTTTCAAAACATAAAGGAATAGAAATGTCATAAGGAAACCTTATTGACTCAACAATCTCCCCCATTTTTAGAAATCACAATCATCCTTATGAAAAATAATATAAAGACATTGAGTTTTTCTTTATGGACTTCAAAATAAAAACTTATCTCCCTTTACTTATGAATCATGGTGAATATGACTAACTCCCTCTTAGGGTTTGAAATCCCTAAGGATCATATTCTTGACTTCCTTAAAAATATTTTTCCATTTTCTGTATAAGGAAATATTCTTTTATTAAGATCCCCCTTACTTAGGGAATTTACTTCTTTTCTTAGTATTCTTTTTATCATTCCTTTCTCCCCCTTTGTGATTTTGAAAAATAAATAAAGATAGTGGAAAAAAATATAGTACCTGAAAAATTAGTACTAAAAACAAAATATATGAGGAACAACCAAAATTCTATTATGGTTGAAAGAATTTTTTGAAAGAAGAAAATAAAACAAAATATCGGAATGGGGTAGAATTATCCTTCTTTCTTCTTCAGCATTAAATTATTTACAATAGTTTTTAGCTTCTTTATCTCCTTGTGATCCTCTTCAGCATGCTTGAGAAGCTGATACTGATCTTCATTTTTCTTATTTAAGGATTTGATCTTTTCTTCTTGGGCCTTAAGAATATCTTCCTAAGCCTTCAAAACATCTTCTTGCTTAGAAAGATTTTCTTCAAACTCTATTCTGAGATCCCTTTCCCTCTTCCAATTCATATCCACTGAATTAAGCTTCCCATTCAAGTCCTTGACTTCTTGCTTCCGAGTTGTCTATTCAAGAGTATTCTTTTCCTCAAAACTCTTAGTAAGATCATTAACCTTCCCATCTTTGGTGTCAAAATAATCCTTTAAAATTTCTGGAAATTCATAAAAAACTCTCAGGTATTCAATTTTATACCTTGACCAATACGTAATCTTCATGCATGATCTTTTATGAGCTTTATAACCAACGAAGAAAGATTTAAAATCAGCCTCGAGTCTAAAAAACGTATCAATAATCATGGAAACTAAATCTGATTTCTAATTTATTGAATGCTGAAGCATTTAGTATCTTGAGTCTATACTCAAGAATAAAAGGAATGGTTTCAACCAACTTCTTCAAATATTGTACCAAAAAATATTGTCCAAGAGAGGACAATTATGAATCAGAGTGTTTGGTTGGTGAGGATTATTTTTTTCTCTCTTCATCTTTCCTCTTCGACAAAGCACCAACATATTTCTTTTTCAGCATATATTTCATAGGTGTATCAACCAATACATTCTTTCCCTTATCAGTTCCCAAAATGATCTCTTCTGCTTTGGGTGATTCAGGATCACTATATGAAAACTGAACAATCTTGTCTTCCTCAATGTTTTCTTTCTCAGCACCTTCCACAATATCTTATGGATGAATGAAGTCATGATTGTTACTCTCTTCTTTAGATAGTTTGTTGACTTCTTCCAAACCCATTTCTTCTTTTCCTAGAGTAGAAATTTTTGAATACACTGCTTCAGAATTTTGGATTTATAGTTTCTTAGAAAGAATATCATTCTCATGATATTCCTCTACTTTCCTTATCATGTCATCTATATCACCACTTCCTCCTTCTTATTATTCTTCTTCTACTAATTCTTCCTACTGAACTATTTCTTCTCCTCATTCTAGTTCTGGTATCACCAACTTCTTTCCTAGAGTCACTAGTAGTGATTCTTGAAAAAAAAAATCAGGTACCCAGTGTTGTTCAGATACATTATTAGTAGCCTTGAGAAGGGATTGAACAATTTCAACTTTAGACATTTTCGTCCTCTACTTCTTTTCTTTTTCTTACTTCTCAATATTTTTAGTAGCCTTCAACTTCAATGTTTTTCCTCAGTAGGGTCCAGGCCCAAACTAGGCTCCCCTTCCTTCTTATTATTTTTTTTCTCTCCACTTAGAAACCACTTCATCAGGATAAGTCTTTTGCTTCTTTGTCTTTGGATGTACAGATTGAATTCCCTAAACAGCAGGAGATTTTTCTTTATCTTCAGGTTCTTTTTCCTTCCTCTTCTTTCCACCCTTATTGGATGTTTCATCCACTTATGGTTTCTTTGATAATGCTTTGATTTCATCATTAGGAAAATCATAGAATTCAACTGATTCACTAGAAAAACCAACCTTCATTCTCTTGAGAGTATCATCACTCAACAACATTACTTTTAAATTCCTTGGATTATAACTACATGGTATTTTGAACGAATCGAGGTAAAGAACTATAATCTTTGAGAGTATAGATAGATACATGATAATTTGAGACTTCAAATTTCTATTCTTGATATTCTCAATTAAAATCAAATTTTACATCACCAAATTTATCTTCAGGAGGTTCACCAGGAAATCCAGAATATAGATGTCACTTTTCATCAAGTAATCCTTATCCCCTTTTCTCAGAATAATAAAACCTTGAACCCATAATTCAAGAATCCAAAAGTTAGTAGATAGATGAAAAATATTTGGAGTCTTCAATTCTTTCAATATTCTTAAATCTATACTAAAAATCTTTCTACCCAACTATCTTGTTCATCCTTCAAGAAAGATTATCTACTTCATTCTAACTATGTTCGCTTTCACTAGATTCAGATAAAACAATGACTTTATTTGACATAGATCTTCTAACCCTTTCAGGAGTCTTGAATTTAGAAGTAGTAAAGGATACATTTCCATTACCATTTTTCTTCTTATTCATATCATCATCTCTTTTCATTATAGTCTCATGTTGAAGAAGAGTTCCAAAAATTTCATCAAGAGTAATTTGAGACACTTTCCTATTCTCATAAATAGTTGTTCTCTTCGATTCCTACTCATTAGGTATGATAACTATAATCTTATCCAAAAGTGACTCATCATCTAGACCTTTCTCACCCACAGACTATAAACTGTTAACAATAGTCATAAACATTTGGTGCACCTTGCATACTTGTCCTCCATAATGAAATAGAAATCCATGAAATTATTCTCTAAGAATAGCTCTTCTTGTTTCTATAACTTTGGATGTACCAAAATGAGTAACCTCTAATTTCTTCTAGATACAGTTAGCTGCTTCACAAGAAAAAATCTAACTATATATATTCCTAGTCATAGAACACAACAAAGTATCGTGTACCTTTTAGTTTAGTTGATATTTTGACTTTTCTTGATTGGTGAAATTTTTTACTTCCTTATCAAAAATCTTGTAATATCTAATAAGAATAACAAAATTTTCTAATCCAGTAATAATAAAAAAGTCTTCATATGATCTATCTAATATTCATAATCATTCCCATCAAATATAGGTGGTCTAGTAGGATTTATATTTTCAATCGAACTGACATTCATTCCTTCCATCTAATTGAAAATATTTTTCCATAGAAACATGTTAATAGTAAAAGTTAGTAAACGAGGATAAAAGTTCCTAAGCAAGGAAAATATTTAAAATAATGAAATCTTGACCCAGAAAACTTATATCTAAATATAAAAATTTTAGATACCTCCCTCTTATACCAATTATAGGATTGAAATATGAATTTAGATTATCAATTTTAAGTGGTAGTGAATTTTAATTTTAAAACTTTCAATTTTAACCTTAAGGAAAACTATGTTTAACAAGGTTAAACAAGATAATTCACAAGACGTCTATTAGTTCAATAAACTTTCTAGGTTCCAGAAATGTGGTTCCAGAAATGAAACTGAAGGAAAGTTTTCAAGAAAAATATTCTACCTTAAAGTATATAAAATCTTTCTTATTGGAGTATAAAAAATAAAAATAAAGTATAAGAAGGTTATACTTTCTTTCTTTATAAAAATACAATGAAAATAGATATGAAACAAAACAATTAACAAGTATAAAATCTTTTAACCCAAATATTAGGGTATCCAACAACCTTGGATAAATGTCCCTTTATTTATACTTTCAAGAAATTCTATCTTACCCACACTTGGGTAAGCCCTCCATAGGAATATCAGAATCTATTTTTCTATACCTGCATGCCCTCAAACATTAAGGTATTCAGAACCTCTATCTTTCTATCCACATAAGTCCTTAAACATTAACGTAGTCATTACCACTGTCTTCCTATCCCTGAAATTCCATGACTGTATATAGAAACAATAGATGTTACATAAAGCATGCTAAACAAGATGTTCAATACGCACAAGGCATGAGAGTCTCCCTCTCTATAAATCTCTTCAGCAGCATATAATCTCTAGAGTAGTCGAGTATTTGAGCTTGTTCAAATGATATATATTTATAGTCACTTCTCCAACGGTCAGATCCCTCCTCCAATGGTCATATTTTTCCTTTAATCTTAGAGGGACCTGTACACATTTCACTCAAACAACATTTAATTAGAAACAGATTGTACGAAATCATTTCATAACTATTACATTTGTAAGAAAAATAAGGTTGCTCAATCAAATCTATTTTTTGGAGTTTAAAGAACAATAATGTTTGGAGTCTAACCAAAAAATTCTTTAGAGACTATAAATCATGGATATTCGGATTCTATTTTCTAAATAATAAAGAACCTAAATTATATAGATTTCAGAATAAAAATTCCAAAAAATTCAGATTCTGAATTCTAAGGAATTCGAATTATGAATTCTAAGGAATTCAGAGTCGGAATTATGAGGAATTTGGAGTCGAAGTTATGAGGAATTCTGAGTCTGAATTCTGAGAAATTCGGAGTCTGAATTTGGAGTAATTTGGATTTTGAACTCTGAGGACTTCAGAGTCAAATTTTTTGGAATTTATAGTCTAAATTCTTAAGAATTTGGCATTTTAATTTTATAGAATTCAGTGTCTGAATTTTATAGAATTCAGCATCTAAATTTCTAAGAATTCGGAATCAGAATTTCATATAATTCGAAGTCTGAATTTCATAGAATTCAAAGTTTGATTTTAAGAGAATTTAGAGTCTGAATTTTATAAAATTCAGAGTCTAAATTTTAGAGAATTCATAGTCTGATTTTCAAAGAATTCAGAGTCTAAATTTTAGAGAATTTGGAATCTGAATTTCAGAGAATTTCAGAGTCTGAATTTCGAAAAATTTGGAGTCTAAAAATATAATACTCTATAACCAAGGATTTATATAATTCTGATGTTTTAGTTGTA
Organism: Viscum album; assembly: GCA_963277665.1. Classification (NCBI taxonomy): domain Eukaryota; kingdom Viridiplantae; phylum Streptophyta; class Magnoliopsida; order Santalales; family Viscaceae; genus Viscum; species Viscum album. Next base: position 1,507,136,343 of record OY728147.1, on the reverse strand, counting down.
AAACCAAGTTTTACCCTTAGGAATAAAAATAGTTAGATTTATAGAAACTATAAAATTAATAATGAAAACATAGGTAATTATAAAATTTCCTTGAGGAAAAAAATTTCCTTATTAAGATAACTCTTAGGAAAAAAATAATTTTCCTTAAGTTAGAGTGTTTGTGATTTTCAAAACAAAGAGGAATAGAAAATCCATATGGAAACCTTATTGACTCGATAATATCCCCCTTTTTGGAAAGCACAAATATCCTTATAAAAAATAATATATGGACTTAGAGTTTTTCTTTATGGACTAGAAATTAAAAACTTATTCCCCTTTACTTATGAATCATAGTGAATACGACTAACTCCCACTTAGGTTTTGAAATCCCTAAGGATAGTATTCTTTACTTCCTTAAAATGATTTTTCCATTTTTTGTATAAAGAAATATTCTTTGATGAATCTCCACCTTACTTAGGGAATTCACTTCTTTTCATAGTATTATTTTTATCATTCCTTTATCCCCCTTTGTGATTTTCAAAAAGGAATAAAGATAATGGATAAAAATTGGTACCTGAAAAATTAGTACTAAACAACCAAATATATAAAGAACAACCAAAAATCCATTATGATTGAAATAATTTTTACAAAGAAGAAAATACAACAAAATATCAGAATGAGGTAGAATTATCCTTCTTTCTCCTTCGGAATTAACTTTTTTACAATTGTTTCCATCTTCTTTATCTCCTAGTGATCTTCTTCCACATGCTTGAGCAGCTGATCCTAGTCTTCATTTTTCTTCTCTAAGGCTTTGAGCTTTTCTTCTTGGGCCTTAAGAATATCCGTCTAAGCCTTCAAAACTTATTCTATCATTGTAATCTTTTCTTCAAACTCTATTCTGAGATCCCTTTCCCTCTTCCAATTCATAGCCACTATATTAAGATTCCCATTCAAGCCCTTGAATTCATGCTTCTGAGTTGTCTGTTAGAGAGTCATCTTTTTCTCAAAATTCTAAGTAAGATCATTAAACTTCCCATCTTCAGTGTCAAAAGCATCCTATACACATTCTTGAAATTCATCAAAGACTCTCATGTCTACAATGATCTTCCTTGACCAATTTTTAATCTTCTTTCATTATCTGTTATGAGCTCTATATCCAATGAAAAAGATTTTAAATTGGCCTCGAGTCAGACAAACTTATCCATAAGCATGGAAACTGAATATGATTTCTGATTTATTGAATGTTAAAGCATTTGGTATCTTGATTTTATACTCGGGAATAAAGGAGTGGTGTAAACCAACTTCTTTAAAGATTTTACCACAAAATCATGTCCAAGAGAGGATGATTCTGAAATAGAGTGTTTGGTTGGTGAGGATTGTAGAGACCCAAATCTTGATGTACATGGACATTACATTACTTTTGTGGAATAATTAATACATAACAAACACAAACACACAAGGACCGTAATAGTTTCGTGTCTTTGGAAACTTGGAATTTAATCTTTTAATCGTGGTGAAAGATCTTCAACTTCTCCCATAAAGATCTTCCCCTTTTGTTTTCTTACCTAAAACCTTTCATTATATCCTCGGGAAAAGAAAACATAAAAAGGGTGAGCTCAAATGCTCAGTAAGGGTAATCATAGAGAACATAAAACAATCCATAAACATTTGAATGCAAGAGCTTGAACATAAAATCTAAACATCAAAATCTTGAGAAAAGATATAAATCTTGGAAGTACGTAAGGCATATATCATAAAGGAACATCAATATTGATAAAATGGAATGGGAATAAATCATGTAATTGTGTCAACCATTCAGCACTTGTTATGATTTCCATAGTAGCCAAGGCATTGCTGGCAAGACCATCTTAGTGGACAAAGTCCCTTTCTGAATCAATTTCACTCCTCGTTCCAGTCCTGGATCACTTAACCGAATTAACTTACCATTCCAGCCATGTCTATATCATGAGATATAAATCTTTACCTAATGAATTTGAGGGAGATATAGGTCTCACCCATCTCATAATGAAATCATTCTTACTTGTGCCACAAAATAAACTTCAAAACATTCATCATAACCCAAAGAATAAAATGGGTTTCATACACATCATCCCATCATCACATAATCCATATAAAAAAATTGATATTTCATCATAAGAAAAGTGAAACCATGTAAATCATAGAGACATTATACTTGATACATACACATATGAAATAATGTCATCTTAGATGGAAAATGGTTTTGATAAAACACTTGAAATGAATTCTTGAGGAAAATATGATTTCTTCTTAAAAATCATTTTATTTTCACAAAATTACATGAAATATTAAAAGAAAAGTATTTTTTGAAAATAGTCATAAAATCTTGTAGAGTAAGCTTCATAAAAATGAGGCATTATGAAACCATAAAATTTTTTTCACTCCCTATAAGTTAAAAATAACATTCTTCTCAAACTTTTGTCGGAAAAGTCAAAAAGTGCCTCATTTGGTAAAAAATAGATTCCTTACATACCATGTAGTAAAAGTAAAAAATGGTTAAAATGGACTTTGTAGATACATGAAACCATTTTTAGGAAACATGGACATTGATGATAACAATAACCCCAGTAAATACTTACGAATAAACAATCTCGGATAAGGACAAGATTGGAATAGTTATCCCATACCTTAGGTCCGATATGCTTTGTACGTATCTGAAACTCTTTTATAATGATTTAAATAATTTCATTGACTTATTACAGAATCATATTCATTGTTATGATGTCATAAATGGTTCACTTATGACTTTATATTACCCGTTCTTTTGTAAATTCCATGTTAAAGCAGCGTTTTGGGTAAAATCGTTTTATTTATCGTACGTGTTTGGACTTATTGTTCTTGATATTATTACTTATATCCTGATTTAATTAATTCTAGAATGTAAAACATGATTTATATATAATATATATTCATAATATACATATATATATGACAGATCTATAAATGGAATGAAATACACCGTTCATGGAGACGGTAGGTCGTACGTACGCATGAACGTTGTTTTTGTTTCCTTATTGAATTGAATGGAATTAAGTAGATGACATAAATATATATATTCATAAATCCAGTATCATTATTATGTCATATATTTCATGATTAATTATTATATATACTTTATAATCAATCATGAATGGTTAACATGGAGAATGAATCTCATCGCGTCGTGGAGATGGTAGTCCATACGTACGCACGAGCGATGATACCACTCCCATGATCGTGGAATTTTATTGAAATGTATGTATAATATTTCAGAATAAATATCACATTGAAATAATCATATATATTTATTTATTTACACCATTATACCCATCCAATTAAGGTGGTGGTCGAAAACAGATTACACCACGGGGTGGAGATGGTATTTCGTACGTATGCACGCGCGATGATTTCATTTTCCGTAGGATGGATAGAAAGTGAAATAGGGTTGTTTCATTTTTATAATAACATATCATTATATTAGTAATACTGATATTATTACTTTATAATGAGACAACTAAAGAAAAAGATGTTGAAGAAGAAGGAAACTTGAGAGAATCGGAAGAAGAGATTACCTCTTCTTCGACGCACCTCCTTTAAGACTTCTCTTAAGGAAGTAGAGTTGGTCTTTTGAGAAGACCAGAACCTCCAGAATGTTTCTAGGGAAGTGGATAAGAGAAATTGGCAGGGTTTGGCCAAGCTTCAAGGCTCAAAAGGGTGTGAAGAGAAGAGGGAAGGGGTGCCCTTTTTATAAGGGAGGAGAGGGGCACCTTTGGAAAAACTTAAAATATTATTTTATAATAAAGTCATATTCGGTTGTTAATAGATAAAAATTGATTTATTTCAAAGATATGGTGGGGATGGGTCGAAATACTCTCAACCAATATATTTTAGATTGGTTTGGGTCATTATATTAACCTTATCTTTTAGTTTTAACTCTTAGTTAATTAGATTGACATTTACCATGTCACTTTGTATTTTTATATTATATAGTTAATAAACTTACCATATACATACAAGAGACCCACAAGTGGTCCATTAATGATAAAAATATCATGATATAAGTATCTTGGCCTATCCTTAGATTTTTATGAATATAATAACAATTAATAATATAATATTTGTTTTAAAAACTATTTTATGTCAATTTAGATACTATTTGGTAATTGATTTTTGTGAAAATCATAAAAGCATGATTAGTTCAACAAAAAGTTCATTAAATCAATAATAACATGTCATATTAACCTATAAAATTAGTGTAATTCATTAAAAGTCTCAAATTACATTTATTTGTGTATTTATAACATCAATTATGTTAAAATTTCATTAATAAGATAATTACTACATCATCATTATGTCATAAATAAATTAAATTATTTAATGTCTAAAAATTATAAATAAAATACGATTATGTAGTAAATATTTTTATATTTCTAATGAATATTTATAGTCGAATTTATCTTATGTATATCTCTATATTAAAAATGATTTAGTTATTAAACTTTGATTTTAACTATTTTAACTCTTCTTTAAATAAATTAATAATAAATGTCCTAATCTAATACAAGTGGACCTAAATGGTCATATTTTATTACTAAGGTTGTTTTTGGTCGAATTAAACTTATAAAATAGAATTAGAAAATGTGTTAGGGTAATAATAATATCATTTTTACCCTTAATTACCCTAATTACTTTTAACCGTGGTAAATAAAAGTAAAAAGTTACTATTCACAAAAAATTATTTTCATCTCATTGAACCACATTTTAGTCCTTGATATTAACCGTGTCTCTCGGATTTTTGGCATTCCACTCATAGAAGCAATAAAATTAAGTTTTATGTGAATTTCCAAATTCTCCTAGGAGGTGGGTAAAAGACGGTGAAAAGTTCAATAAAATTTTTATATGTCTAAAATTATTATAAAATGGCTCCAATGAATTAAATTTAACTTATATAGGTATTATAAATCAATTTTCACATAAAATAAATTTAAATAAAATAAATAATTATTTAAATAAAAAGTCGGTTTTTAAATAGTAACCTAGTGTTTTCCCTATTCATCAAAAATTGAAAGTTTTCAGAAAAATACCAAAACTTCACCCTAGTCTAATTTCTATATTTCAAATCTAAAAATGAAGTCCATTTTGAAAGATAAAATTTATAAAATTTTAAAAAATGAGTATTACTATTCATAACGGCTAGTTTATATAACAAATCGTTGTTTAGTGAAACTCGGTATTGTGTACAACACACGCTATCATGGAAGGTCGTGATTGCGTGTAAGGCAAGCCAAGTCAGGTATGCATGTATTAAAAGCTCCTTTTGGTGTATCGTACAACACAAAACATCAATAAAAAGAATATTTTTCATAAAATCTCAGGGTGTTACAAGGATTCTTTTTCTATCTCTTCATCTTTCCACTTCGACAAAGTACCAAAATCTTTATTTTTTACCACATATTTCTTAGGTGTATCAACCAACACCTTTTTTCCCTTATCTAATCCCATAATGATCTCTTATACTTTGGGTTATTCATGCTCATTATATGATAACTGAACAATATTTTATTCCTCAATGTTTTCTTTCTCGGCACCTGCCACAATATCCTCTGGCTAAATGAAGACATCATTGCTACTCTCTTCTTCAGATTTTTTAGGGAATTCTTCCTAAACCTTTTCTCCTTTTCCTGGATTAGCATGTTTTGAATATTCTACTTTAGAAGTTTGGATTTATAGTTTCTCAGAATGTCTCTCCTTCTCAAGATATTCCTCTACTTTCCCTATGATGTCATATGTATCACCACTTTCTTCTTCTTATTCTTATTCTTCTTCAAATTCTTTGTGCTGAACTATTTCATATTCTCATTCTGGTTCTAGAATAACCAACTTCTTTCCCATAGTCACAGGAATTGATTATTTCAAAAACAATTCTGGTACCATGTGTTATTTGGAGACTTTCTCTTTAGCCTTGAGAAGGGATTGAATGATTTATATTTCAGACATTTTGTTCCTCTAGTTCTTTTCTTTTTCTTTCTTCTCAAGATTTTTAGGGTCCATCAACTTCAAAACTTTTTTCTCAGCAGGGTCCAGGCTAAAAATGGGCTCCTATTTCTTCTTATTCTTTTTTTCTTCTCTCCACTTAGCAACCACTTCATCAGGATAAGTCTTTTTCTTCTTTGGATTTGGAGGTGTAGATTGAGTTTCCTGAACAGCACGAGATTTTTCTTTCTATTCAGGTTCCTTTTCCTTCTTATTCTTTCAAACCTTCTTGGATGTTTTGGCCACTTCTAGTTTCTTTGATAAAGCATCGATTTCAGTTTCAGAAAAATCATTGAATTCACCTTATTCACTTGAAAAAACAACCTTCATTCTTTTGAGATTATCATCACTCAACAACATTACTTTTAAATTTCTTGGCTTAGAACTATAAGTGATTTTGAATGACTCATGAAAAATAACTATAATCTTCGAGACTATAGCCAAATACATGATAATTTGAGACTTAAAATTTCTATTCTTGATATTCTTAATTTTAATCAAAAGATACTTCACCAAATTTATCTTCCTGAGGTTTACAAGGAAATCCAGAATATAGATGTCAGTTTTCTTCAAGGAATCCTGATCCAATTTTCTCAGAATAATAAAACCTTGAACCCATAATTCAATAATCCATAAGTTTGTATATATATGAACAATCTTTGGAGTCTTTAATTCTTTCAAACTTCTTAAATCTATATTAAAAGTCTTTCTTCCCAACTATCTTTTTCATCCTTCTAGCGAGATTAGCTAGTTCATTCTCACTATGTTCTCTTTCACTAGATTCAGATAAAACACTAACTTTCTTTGACTTATATATTATAACCCTTTCAGGTGTCATAACATTATTAGTATTAAAGGCTACACTTCCATTACCATTTTTCTTCTTATTCATATCAGCATCTCTTTTCATTATTGTCTCTTGTTGAATAAGAGTTCCAAAACGTTCATCAAGAGATATTTGAGACACTTTCCTATTCTCATCAATAGATGTTCTTTTGGATTACCACTCATTAGGGATGATATCTATAATCTTTTTTAAAAGTACCTCATCTAAACATTTCTCACCCAAGACTATAAACTGTTAACAATAGTCATAAACATTTTTTTCACCTTGCATATTGGTTCTCCATAAGGAAATAGAAATCCATGATATTCTGCTCTAAGCATAGATCTTCTAGTTTCTATAACTTTGGATGTACCGAAATGAGTAACCTCAAATTTCTTCTAGATACAGTTATCAACTTCACAAGAATAAATCAGACTATTTATTTTCATATTCATAGAACATAACAAAGTATTTTGCACCTTGTATTTTAGTTGATATTCTTACTATTCTTGATTATTGAAATTTCTGACTTCCTTATGAGGAATCTTATAATATCCAGTAAACATAACAAAATTTTCAACTTCAGTATTAATAAAAAAAAGTATTCATATGATATCTTTAATATTTATAATCATTCACATCAAATATAGGTGGTCGAGTAGGATTTATATTGTCAATCGAACCGACATTCATTCCTTGCATATAAATGAAAATATCTTTTCATAGAAACTTGTTAATAATAAAAGTTTTTAAACAAGGATAAAATTTCTTAACAAGGAAAATATTTAGAACAATGAAATATTCAGTAAGAAAAATTATATGTGAATATAATTAATTCATATAACTCACTCTGATACCATTTTTTGGATCTAAATATGAAAATAGATGCTCAATTACAGAGGGGGTGAAATTTAATTTTCAAAACATTAATTTTTAACATTAAGGAAAACTATGTTCAACTAGGTTAACAAGGTAAATTCACACAACCTCTTTTAGTTCTACAAACTTGCTAGGTTCCGGAAATGTGCATCTAGAAATGAAACTTAAGGAATGTTTAAAAGGAAAAGATTCTACCTTAAAGCATATTGAATATTTCTTATCAGAGTATACAAAAGAAGAAGAATGTATAAGAAGGTTATACATTATTTCTTTATCAAAAAACAGTGGAAATAAACATGAAACAAAATGAGTAAAAAGTATGAAATATTTTAACCCAAAGTGTAGGGTATATAACAACCTTGGATAAATGTCCCTTGATTTATACTTTCAAAAATTCTATCTTACCCACACTGGAGTAAGCCCTCAATTGGAATATCGGAATTTGTCTTGCTATCCTTATAATCCCTCGAACATTAAGTTAGTTGGAACCTCTACCTTCAAATCCATGGAAGTCTTCAAACATTAAGGTAGTCGGCACCTCTATCTTCTAATCCCAAGAAGTCAACGATTCTACACAGCAACAATCGGTGCCTCACGAAGCAAGCTGAACAAGATGTTCAGTACGTACAAGGCATGAGAGTCTCTCTCTCTCTAGAAATCACTTTAGCAGCATGTGATCTCTATAGTAATCGAGTCTTTTAGCTTGTTCAAATGAGCTCCTATTTATATGCACTTCTCCAATGGTCGTCTCCCTCCTCCGATGGTCATATTTTTCTTTGAATCTCAGAGGGGCATGTACACATGTCACTCAAACAACAGTTAGTTCGAAACAGATTGTATGAAATTGTTTCATAACTATAACTAGTGTAAGAAAAATAGGGTTTCTTAACCAAATTTAGTTTATAAATTCTAAAGAAAAATAAAGTTCGGAGTCTAACCAAATAATAATTTTGAGACTATAAATAATGGATATTCGAATTATGTTTTTTAAAGAATTCGGAACTCGAATTCTATAGATTTCAAAATCTGAATTCCAAAGAATTTGGAGTTGAAATTTTGAGGAATTCAGGGTCAAAATTATGAGGAATTCGGAATCTGAATTCTGAGGAATTTGGAGTGGTAATTCTAAGTAATTCGGAGTCCAAATTCTAAATAATTAGGAGTCTGAATTCTGAGGAATTCAGAGTCTTAATTCTGAGGAATTCAATGTCAGGATTCTGAAAAATTCCGAGTCTGAATTTCCGAAAATTTGGAGTCTGAATTTTAGAGAATTTAGAGTCTGAATTTCAAAGAATTCAGAATATGAATTTTAGAGAATTCAGAGTCTGAATTTTAAAGAATTTGTAGACTGAATTTTTAAGAATTCAGAGTTAGATTTTCAAAGAATTCAGAGTCTAAATTTCAGAGAATTCATAGTCTGAATTTTAGAGAATTTAGAGTCTGAATTTCAGATAATTTGGAGTCTGAAAACAGAATACTCAATAACGAAGGATTTATAGGATTTTGAGGTTTTATATGTGAAACTTAATTTTACCCATAGGAATAAAAAGGGTTAGATTTGTAGAAACTATAAAATGAAAAATGAAAACATAGGTAATGATAAAATTTCCTTGGGGAAGAAAAATTTTCATTATTAAGATAATTCTTAGGGAAAAAATAATTTTCCTTAAGATAGAGTGTTAGTGATTTTCAAAACATAGAGGAATGGAAATTTCATAAGGAAACCTTATTAACTCAATAAATTTTATTGAGCATAAAATGTAAAAAATATCTTTACTATATAATCAGTGATTTATTGGTACACTATGTTCTTTTGATCATGATAAATTCTTTTCTATTATTGAAGATAATTTTGAAATCCTTCAAACAAACAATGATACTTTTTTGGAAAATAGAATTTATTATTTTTTAGAATAGTTTATCTTGTGTATCATGTGAATATGTTACTAATTAATGTGATACCCTCTAGGTAACAGGTATTCCGTAGTAAATAATTGGTTTTTCTCTTTTCAATTATGGGAAGATTAGGGGGATTGGATGATAAAAAAGGAAATTTGAGAAAAAAATAGAAAGTTGTATTGTTAAGTCAGACGGTTAATTTAACCTTATGGTAACCATTTAGTATTCCTATATGAGGTTCTACTGGTGTTTTTCATGGTTTCGGTACGGTTAGATAAACTGTGAAATATGACCAGGGAACCATTCATGTTATCCTAAGGTTTTCCATGGGTGTCACACTATTTGACCATGGTTTTCCCAAAATATGAGTCCCCCATTGAAAATCATGCACCCAGTGGATATACACTACAATAACATGGCCTTTTATCAGCGCTAAAAACTAACATTAACAGCACTATAAAATCATTGTTAATGCCGGTGTAGATAAAGGGGGGTCCCCATTATCAGCGCTCCGAAAAGAGCTGTTAAAGGGGACCTTTATCAGAGCTAAAAAACACTGATAAAGGGTTCCTTTATCAGTGCACTTTTTACTGCTGATAAAGGTCCCCTTTAAGAGCTCTTTTCGGAGAGCTGATAAAGGGGACCCGCCTTTATCTACAGCGGTATTAACAATGCTTTTATAGCACTGATAGAGGGGTTCCATTATCAGTGCTCTTTTAGCGCTGTTAAAGGTGTCCTTTATTAGCGCTCAGAAAAGCACTGATAAAGGCACCTTCCCCTGCACCTGTACAACCAGCACCTGCAGACATACACACCTGCACAAACCAGCATGCCTTCAAAAAATAGCACCTGCACACCTATACAAAATAGCACCCGCACACAGTATTTTGACAAACAATGCTATATACATTTACTTAACATCCTGAATACATAAAAACACACTACTATATACATTTCAAATAATGTTTTACATAGTTACAATTACAATTATCCAAAAACAGTTATAAAAATTAACGTTTCATCCTTTGATATCTGTGATCTGCTCTCAAAATTTGTCATCCATGGGATTTTTTGCCGAACAAAGCATCCGAACTCAAGGAAGAAAATTCACCTATATTAGAAAACAAATATTATGTTACTAATACAACAATGAAATAAATTAAAACACTAATATGAAATAATACATTAATATGGAAATTTGAAACTAAAATATGAAAATTAAAAACTCAAATGTTTTCATTCTGATAATAATGAAAGGGAATAATGTAAAATCAATATGTTTTTGGATGATTTATCTCAATTAATGAATACTAATTCTTTATCTAATGAAATGATTTACCGGTCACACCATGCATAGGATTGGGTTGTGGTTGATTCATACATGTCACAAATGACTCATGCATCATTGGCCTAAAGTATCAAAACAATCTGAATGCGTTTTCTTGGTTTGTCGTATGTCAGTAGAGTTATTTTCTAGAGTTTATGTCAATTTGAAACTGATATCAAACACTTTTAGCCATACCGGTCACACTGTGAATTGGATTGAGGTGAAGGTGATTCATACACGTTATAACTGAGTCATGGATCATTTTCATAAAGTATCAAAGTAATTGGAACGCGTTTTCTTGGTTTTCCGTATGTCAGTGGTGTTGTTTTCTAAATTTTATGTCAATTTGAAACTGCTATCAGACACTTTTAGCCATACTGGTCACACCGTGCGTCAGATTGAGGTATGGTTGATTCGTACACATCACAAATAAATAATAGATCATTTTCCTAGAGTATCAAAACAATCTGGATTTGTTTTCTTGGTTTTCCGTATGTCATTAGTTTATCTTTCTAAAGTTAATGTCCATTTCAAACTGATATCAGATACTTTTAGACATACCGATCACACCGTGCGTTGGATTGAGGTGAGGTTGACTTGTACACATCAAAAATGACTCATGGATCATTTTCCTAAAGTATCAAAACAATCTGAATGTGTTTTCTCGATTTTTCGTATGTCAGTAGTGTTGTTTCCTAAAGTTTACGTCAATTTGAAACTGATATCAGACACTTTTAGACATACCGGTCACACCATGCATCGGATTGAGGTGAGGTCAATTATTACATGTCAAAAATGACTCATGGATCATTCTCCTAGAGTATCAAAATAATAAGAACACATTTCCATGGTTTTCCATATGTCAGTAGTGTTGTTTTCTAAAGTTAATGTCAATTTCAAACTGATATCAGATACTTTTAGCCATACCGGTCACAATGTGCGTCGGATTGAGATGTGGTTGATTCGAACATGTCACAAATGACTCATGTATCATTTTCCTAAAGTATCAAAACAATACGAATTCTTTTTCTTGGTTTTTTGTATGTCAGCAGTGTTGTTTTCTAAAGTTTATGTCAATTTGAAACTGATATCCGACACTTTTAGCCATACCGGTATCATTGTGCATCGGATTGAGGTGAGGTCAATTTTTACACATATAAAATGACTCATGGATAATTTTCCTAGAGTATTTAAACAATCCAAATGTGTTTTCCTTGTTTTCAGTATGTCAGTAGTGTTTTTTTCTAAAGTTAATGTCAATTTCAAACTGATATCAGATACTTTTAGCCATACTGATCACATCATGTGTCGGATTGAGATGTGGTTGATTCGTACATGTCACAAATGACTCATGGATCATTGTCCTAATGTACCAAAACAATCCGTACACATTAGCTTAGTTTTTTGTATGTCAGTAGTGTTGTTTTATAAAGTTAATATCAATTTAAAACTGATATCAAACACTTTTAGCCATTCCGATCACACCGGGTGTCAGATTGAGGTGAGGTTAATTCGTACATGTCAAAAATGACTCATGTATCATTTTCCTAGAGTATCAAAACAATCTGAATTTGTTTGCTCAGTTTTTCGTATGTCAGTAGTGTTGTTTTCTAAAGTTAATATCAATTTCAAAATGATATCAGACACTTTTAGCCATACTGATCACACCGTGCATCGGATTGAGGTTTGGTCGATTTTTACACATCAAAAATGACTCATGGATCATTTTCCTAGAGTATAAAAACAATATGAATGCATTTTCTTGGTTTTCTGTATGTTAGTAGTGTTGTTTTCTAATGTTAATGTCAATTTCAAACTGATATCTGACACTTTTATCCATACTGGTCACACCGTGCTTCAGATTGAGGGTTGATTGATTCATACACATCACAGTTGACTCATGTATCGTTTTCATATAGTATCAAAACAATCTGAATGTGTTTTCTTGGTTTTACGTATGTCAGTAGTTTTGTTTTCTAAAGTTAATGTCAATTTCAAACTGATATCAGACACTTTTAGCCATACCGGTCACACCGTGTGTCGGATTGATATGCGGTTGATTCGTACACGTCAAAAATGACTCATGGATCATTTTCATAAATTATAAAAACAATATAAATGTGTTTTATTAGTTTTCTGTATGTCAGTAGTGTTGTTTTCTAAAGTTTATGTTAATTTGAAACTGGTATGAGACACTTTTAGTCATTCCGGTCACACCGTGCATCAGATTGAGGTGGGGTCAATTAGTACATGTCACAAATGACTCATGTATCGTTTTCATAGAGTATCAAAACAATATGAATGTGTTTGCTCAGTGTTCTATATGTCAGTATTGTTGTTTTCTAAAGTTAATGTCAATTTCAAACTGATATCAGACACTTTTAGCCATACCGGTCACACCATGCATCAGATTGAGGTGTGGTTGATTCTTACACATCAAAAATGACTCATGGATCATTTTAATAAAGTATGAAAACAATCTAAATGCGTTTTCTCAATTTTTCATATGTCACTTGTGATGTTTTCTAAAGTTTATGTCAATTTGAAACTGATATCATAAACTTTTAGCCACACTGGTCACACCATGCATCGTATTGAGGTACGGTTCATTCCTACACATCACAAATGACTCATGGATCTTTTTAATAGAGTATCAAAACAATCCTAATGTGTTTTATCAGTTTTCCATATGTCAGTAGTATTGTTTTCTAAAGTTAATGTCAATTTCAAACTGATATCAGACACTTTTGGCCATACCGGTCACATCTTGCATAGGATTGAGATTCGGTTGATTCTTACACGTCACAAATGACTCATGGATCATTTTTCTAAAGTATCAAAACAATTTGAACGCGTTTTATCAATTTTTCATATGTCAGTAGTGTTGTTTTCTATAGTTTATGTCAATTTGAAACTGATATTAGACACTTTTAGCCATACCGGTCACACCATGTGTCAGATTGAAGTGTGTTTGATTCATACATGTCACAAATGACTCATGGATCATTTTCCTAGAGTATCAAAACAATCTAAACATGTTTGCTCAGTTTTTCGTATGTCAGTAGTGTTGTTTTCAAATGTTAATGTCAGTTTCAAACTGATATCAGAAACTTTTATCCATACTAGTCACATCGTAAGTCAGATTAATGTTTGATTGATTCGTACACGTCACAAATGACTCATGTATCATTTTCCGAGAGTATCAAAACAATCCTAACACATTTTCTCCGTTTTTCATATGTCAGTAGTGTTGTTTTCTAAAGTTAATATCAATTTGAATCTGATATCAGACACTTTTATCCATTCTGGTCACACCATGTGTCGTATTGAGGTTCGTTCAATTCATACACGTCAAAAATTATTGTTGGATCATTGTCCTAAAGTCTCAACACAATCCAAATTCGTTTGCTCAATTTTCTATATGTCAATAGTGTTGTTTTCTAAAGTTAATGTCAATTTCAAACTGATATCAGACACTTTTAGCCATACTGGTCACACCGTTCATTGGATTGAGGTTTGGTCGATTCATACACGTCAAAAATGACTCATGTATCATTTTCCTAGAGTATCAAAATAATCCGAACACGTTTTCTCAGTTTTCCATATGTTAGTAGTGTTTTTTCTAAAGTTTATGTCAATTTGAAACTGATATCAGACACTTTTAGCCATACCGGTCACACCGTGCATTGGATTGAGGTGTGATTGATTCGTACACATCAAAAATGACTCATGGATAGTTTTACTAGAGTATCAAAATAATCTGAACACATTTTATCAGTTTTCCATATGTCAGTAGTGTTTTTTCTAAATTTTATGTCAATTTGAAACTGATATCAGACACTTTTAGCCATACCGGTCACAACGTGGATCAGATTGAGGTTAGTTCATTTCATACATGTCACAAATGACTCATGTATCGTTTTCCTAGAGTATAAAAACAATCCAAATGCGTTTGCTCAGTTTTCCGTATGTTATTAGTGTTGTTTTCTAAAGTTAATGTCAATTTCAAACTGATATCAGACACTTTTAGACATACCGGTCACAACATGATTTGGATTGAGGTGCGGTTGATTTGTACACGTCACAAATGACTCATTTATCATTGTCCTAATGTATAGAAACAATTTGAATTTGTTTAATCATTATTCCGTATGTCAGTAGTTCATAAGAGTCTCTCATTAAGTTACTCTTTATTAGAAACTCAAATCATTTCTAAAACTATTCTTCATAATCTAAGGATATGAAACATAAGAAAGGGTGATCATAGATGCTCAATAAGTGTAAACAAGGGAGATATCAATGATCATATAAAGATAACATAACTAGTAGTAATTGACCTTCATTATCATATTTTTTTGCATTCTTCCATCAGGTACGTTGCCCATTCGTTTCTAAACACATCTATATCATCTTCTGAATATGAGTTTTTGCGACAGTCATAGTAGTACTGAAAAAATATAAATACAGAAAGTATTAATAATTATTTTAAATGAAGTTGTAATTATTTTCAAAAATACCTCTTCATAGATGCTAGTTTGTTCATGAAATGTGATCTCTTTAATAAATTTACAAACATAATAACCGCAGTCCTTGTCATTTGTTTGTTTCAGACACTGCAGAAACATTGAGAAAAGTAATTAATATATTTTTATATGTATTTGGATAGTGAAATATAATTATATATACCCTGATACTTCTTCATTTTTAGATCTTGTGCACCTTGTCGTCCTTAGGCCATGGATTCATTCCAGCCTTTAGACGATATTCATACACCGCCCTATCATAAAAGAATCCTCATTAAAAGATAATATAAATTATATAAGTAGATATTTAGTTCTAAAATGTAGGATCTAGTGTATTATTAATTGAGAATCTCCATCATGTGTGGTCGGTTTGTTGCATATCCATGCACTGAATCCATAAAATAAATATTTGGAGTATTAAAATTGACTGCAATGAGAATCCAATGTTTCTAAAAAACACAAAAAGGAATAAGTACTAATAGAAATGAAAATATAATTTATATGATTAAAATGTAGAGTTTTACCCCTAAAACATTGGTATTAAAAAGAGTCTGTCAGTCATAATTCTGCATTGAAACGTTCTGAGCAGGTTTGACATTAATTCAGCCTGAAAATAGAAATCTATTTCTTCTCATTGTGTAGAAATGGTGTGAGGACTAACGAGTCCAAATTTGTATTCACGTGAAAATCTCTTAAATTGTTTTTCATATATACGCTTGTGAAAAATATAAAATGTATTTATCCATAATTAACATAGTATATCAGCTTCTGTAAAATCAAATAATGGAAACATACCTCATGTATACATTTATAACTAAGGCACCTAGCTAGTTGTATATCATGATTTCAGCTACAGAGTCAGCACTAATGAAATCTAATGTTTCCTATCTATACATATCTTTTTCACAAACAATTGTGTGACTATTTCCGCCTTTAATTTTCATATCCACATGAGCTTTCAATGCTATTAAATGTGGATATAGAACGGTCGGGGTGAAGGTACTCTCAGTAGATCGTTTTGATTGGTTGGTTGATCCTTTTGAGCCTCTCTTTCATTTTAGCTCCTCCATTTTTTCCTTCTGTAATAAAATTCATTGGTTCAGCCATTTTCAAATTTAATGTTAATGGTTCTTCTTGAAAAATTAATTGGAAATGAATACCTCATGGTCGACATGTTTTTTTATAAGATTCGACGGCCATGCAACGAATGTTCCAACAGCTTTTTCCACCATATGAATGTCATCATCATCATTTGGCAAGGGTATCTTGGTGCTTGACTCATGAGATACGTTAATTGACACTTTTACATGACCGGTTGAAAGTGTTCTGGAGTGTAGCGTGTCATTCTGCATATCGAACATCGTATCCCTCGCTACAAGGCGATGGGTGGGAGTTGACAGATATAAATCACAGTCATTTTCACCCTGTAGAATATCATTACAAGAAAGGTATCAGTATCTATGTGATTAAAATTTCAAAAAAACAAATATTAGGACATTGATTACCTCATTTAAGTTATCTCTTTGATGGGAATGGATTTCTTCAAAGCTGGTGGGGGTGGGGCGGGATCTTCTCACACAGGTTGTTCTTGAGTTGTTTGTTCTCTTCGCCTCTCCCCCATCAAAGTTGCTAGTAAGTCTCGTTGATTCTTTCTTCAAGGTTAGCTACTCTATCTCTCATCATTTTCATTTCTTCAGTTTGTTCATCCTCTTTTTTTCTGAAAATATGTCTGGGGTGTCACCCCAAAACCCACACCTCTGATGCGGCCATACTGTTATGGCTGTTTCAAGGCTACTGAAAGTATGTCTGCATCCAGTGCGGGTGTTGTTGATTCTTGTGACTATGTAAAATAGAAAATATGGAAAAATAATTAATCATCATTATTTAATAGTGATTTAAAGCAAAAAAATTTATATTATGTCATACTTTCACATGTTTCCCACACTTTTTTTTCATGTTTTCATCTACCAGTTTACCCTCTTTATTAACACGAGCCTCCTTCCATAGCACATGGCATGGGATGGAATTGGCTCGGGATTTTGATTCATCAATCTACATATAAACCGAGAAACATGGTTACAGTGTTGTTTTATGGCACATAAATGTATTACAGTACTTTTAAAATACGTACCAATTGTTTTTCAATTGAAGTGTACCCCAGCCTTGCTTTACGATAGGGGTACGCTGGTTTTGCTGCCCGTTCTTTATTTTCAGCACTCAGTTGTTGTTTCATAAATAAAAAACTGTCAATCAAAGTGATGAATACAAGAAACATTAAACAACTTGTAACCAAACACAATGTACCTGAAAAGTCTGCTCTACATGACGGTTGCAAAACACATCCCACGCACCTAGGGATATCAAGTGTTCATAAAGAGGAGGTGGGTACGGCTTGATTTTCCCTTCAGCATAATTCAGATTATGTTTCATTAAAATGGTGTGAAAGCCTATATGAACCCTTTCTGCCAGTCTTAATACATATTATTTGTACGAGACATCTACTATAAATGCACTCTGTAAGAGATGATGAAGAGTTAGTCAATATTTTAGTATTTTATTTTATTTTATTTTAATAAATTAAATAAATGATATCATAATTTTACCGTAATATCTTCCCACATTAATGTTTTCAGCCCACTGACAACATAGTGCCATGACTCTACATCAATCGGCACGTATTTCCAAGTGACGATTCTAATGTAGCTACTAAACATGGATTTGTTGGGGTTTACATGCTGGCCTCGCTTATTCCATCCCACCTCATATTTGATTCCTTTTTCTTTTGCCTTAAGTATTTTGGATAAAACTATCAAACTACGGCGCACCTGTTTTTTTGTGCTGTCGGGGTTTCATTGCCTACCATTTCCTCGTTTTATGCATCATCATTATATTCCTCTGAAGCACTAGAATCGGCACAGGGACTAGCAGCAACAGGTTGGGAAACCTGTTGTACCTTAGTAGTGGGACTAGCTGCAATAGGTTGAGAGACCTATTGTACCTCAGCAATGGGACTAGCTGCAACAGGTTGAGAGACCTATTGTGTCTCAAGATTGGGTGCATCAACAGGTGCAGGAGTCATTATCTATAGAAGTGGTTTAACATTTAATTTAGATCACATAAAATCAGCAGCGAATAGATAATAACATAATGTAACACAATCTATATTACAATAAAAAAATAACCTGATTATTGAACTCTCTTTTTTTAAAGGCTGATGGGATTTGACCCCTCTATCGACTATCTATATCCCTTCATTGATGTCTCCTATGACATACAAAAATTCATCTACATTGGGACTAATTTTAAATTACTGTGAAGTCCCAATGAAAGGGTCATCC
The DNA here is from genome assembly GCA_963277665.1 of Viscum album. NCBI lineage: Eukaryota > Viridiplantae > Streptophyta > Magnoliopsida > Santalales > Viscaceae > Viscum > Viscum album. Next base: position 1,507,117,521 of record OY728147.1, on the reverse strand, counting down.
TCTATTGAATTTTCATCTGACCCTTCATCTGTTTTGGTTGATAACAGAAAAATTGACCATTTTTGCTTTCCGGGATCTGGAACATAAAATACTTGCACTGCCTGTGATGCCATTGTAAACTGTTCATCTTTCTCCCCTTCCTTACTGAAATCAACTTTCATGAATCCTAATTCATTTATTTTAATAGAACTCCTATTATCAACCAACTTCCATTGAAAAATTGGAACTTGGAATTCTGTATAATCCAACTCCCATATTTGTTTTATGATGCCAAAGTATGACATATTCCAATAAATTGGATTTTTTTCCATAGCATCAGAAACATGCATCGCTTCAGCCACAAGTGTAACCCTAATATTCTACATGGTACTGTCTTCATCATGTTCATTAGTATAAAATGTATAACCATTAACTGCATAAGCATTGTAAGATAATACATACACACTTGGTCCTCTGGCTAGCCATCGAAGTCGTTCTGAAATTGAATCTGTATTTTCATCTGACTTCATAAAAATATGGTCTTGAAACCATCCTATGAACTATCGATTATGTGTATCTGAAATCCATTTTTTAGCCCTAGATTTATTCAAATGCCTAATAATTTCTTTTTGTATTTCAACATATGGGTCAACGTCGAAAGTGTTGTGCAAAACATAAAATTGGGCCTGATTCCGATCTATAATATTGATTGTGACAACCTGTCTTCCAGAAATTCCTTCACCCTCAAGATGCCGAGTGTGATGAGATTTCATTAGGCCAATGATTTCCACACCAGATAGGTATTCGGTACAGAATTCAATGGCTTATTCAACAATATATCGCTCTGCAATACAACCCTCTGGCCGACTTCGATTTTGATATACCCTTTCAAAATCTTCATATACCGTTCAATGGGGTACATCCATCTATAATGTCCAAGACCACATATTTGAATCTCTCTCACCAATTGAACCATCAAATAAACCATCATATCAAAAAATGAAGGCGGGAAGAACATTTCTAATTCACATAATATGACGGAAATTTCTCTTTCCATAGTTTACAATTTGATGGGTCTATAAATTTTATGCATATAGCTTTGAATAAGAAACACAGTTTTGTTTATGTATGGAAGAAATTCTTGGGAAAAATGCAACGTAAAGCATTAGGAATGAGATATTTCATCAAAACATGACAGTCATGTGATTTAAAACCTTTTAAATTCAAGTCTCTCATTAACACGAGTTTCCTGATATTTGACGAATACCCCTATGGAACATTTATATCATTCAAGAAGTTTAAAAACTGATATCTCTCCTACCTAGAAAGAGTGTAAGAAGCATGAGGAAGAAATGTTCATTTTTCACCCTTCACTAGTGCCAACTCTTCTCATATTCCCTTCTCAACCATGTCCAACCTAGCCTTAATTCCATATTTTGTTTTTCCAGATGTATTTAGCAATGTGCTGATGACACTATCAAATACATTTTTTCTATATGAATAACATCAAGAAAATGTCTGACATATAGACAATTCAAGTATTGTAATTCAAAAAAAACTCATCTCTTTTTCCAACCATTTTTTGTAAGTTTTTTTGAAGTCGTTTTACCAAAAGTAGTGCCCAAATTTTTAACTTTCTCAAAAAATTGATCTCCTGTTAGTAGAGACGGTGTTGTACATTCTTCTGAACTTCCATCGAATGATGTCGTCCAAGAATGGTACTTATGTCATTGGGGTAGAAATCTGTGATGTCCTAGAAACATGATTTTTGATGAATTATTTAACCTAATTGATTGTGTACCTTGTTCTCAAATAGGAAAACCTTGAGTTCCTTTAATTATATATCCTAAAAAATTTCTATAAGAAGGGAAGTAATTTATTATCCCATACAACATGGATCTCAAAGTGAAATCTTCCTTTTTTTTAAGCATCATACAATGTAACACATGAATCCCACAATATTTTCAAATCTTCAATAAATGAAGCTAAATAAACATCAATATCATTACCCAGTTTTTTTGGTCCTGATATTATCATAGATAAAATGATGTATTTTTGTTTCATGCATAACCATGGTGGCAAGTTATAATTTACCAACATAATCAGCCATGTACTATGACTGTTGCTTTGAAAACCAAAAGGATTCACTCAATCTGTAGATAATGTAAGACAAAGGTTTCTCGACTCGTTTCCTAATTCAGGATACTCATGATCAATTCTCTTCCACTGAGGAGAGTCCGTCGGGTGACGTAGTATCCCATATTTAATTCTTGTATCTACATGCCATGTCAATTGTCCTGCAGTCTCCTCCCTTCCATATAGGCACCTAAACCTTGGAGTGATTGGAATGTACCATAAAACTTTAAAAGGACAGGATTCATCTTTATTGTATCAAGAATCACCACACTTTGGGAATTCTTTATGTGATTTTTGGTCCTTGCGAAATAGTATACAGTCATTCGGGCAGGCATGTATTCATTCAGATATCATACCCATCGAGCGTAGCATTCATTTGGCGTCGTATGTTTGGCTCGGGAGCTCATTGTCTTCTGGGAGCATTTCATTTAGGAGATCAAGTAGTTTCATAAAACTGGTGGCACTCCACCCATTGTCTGCCTTCAAATTATACAGCTTCAGTATGGCTGACAATACTGTATATTTAGTGAAAACAGCATACAATGGTGTCTTTTCACAACTTTTTAACTTCTCAAACAATTTTGGACAATCATGAAGTTCATATTCGATGGTCCTTGTCATTTACTCAATACGATATTCATCATCATTCACATCTCTAATCAAATCCTCCATATGTTCATCTTCATTGTTCATGTTTTTAATCATATCGGATGATCCATAAAACACAGTGTTATCCCATCCACTACCTACATTCGTTGTTTCCCCGTGTTTATTCCAACATGTATAACTCTGATCTATTCCATGACAGATCAAGTGTTCTTCCAACTCCTCTAGACTAATCTGTTTTAAATAACAATAGTATAAACACGGACAAAGGATTTTAGAAGGGTCACATGCATGATCTTTTTCAAACTTGATAAACTCTTTCACACCTTCTTCATAATCTTTTGTCAACCGATTGGCATTCATCCATTGTTTATTTATATTCATCCTATTTGAAATCCATAGGATGGGTATATAGGTTAGTGGAGAAAGAATATGAGTATAATTTAGATAAAAACTAGATACTTTAAAAATGGTGGGGGCGTTCTCATTAATAGCAAATCTTGGGTGGTTCTTGGGATTCATCCATTCTCTTCCTCTCTTCGATCCCCCCTGATGAGGGGTGGTTCTTGGGAGTTTTTTATAGTGCGTTAGTGATTTCCTCCCTCATACTTCCTCAATTACTATTATCCTTTATTTCCTTGTGATTTGGGATGATTTTAACTAGGATTTGTGTGATGGTTTCACTATATCATATTCAAATCAATTCAGATGATGTAGATTTTGTTTGTATTGGCTAGAGGTTATCCTCATATGATGAACGCACCATGTTTTGTGTGGTTTAGGTGGTGTTGTGTTTCCCAGTGAGTTTTTAAAAGATTATTCCTAATTATATTATGGTGAATAATTAATTATAAGTTTCTATAATTAATTATTTGGTAATTGTGCCTTGAGATTGGGTCTCAATCATTAGTGCAAGATTAGATAAGGCATGTATAGTCTTTGTTGAGGATGAGTTGATCTTGGTGAGGGGGTTACTCTATTTTTTGAGGTAGGTGGACCCTATAATACAAAACCATGTTCCAATTTATGCCTGATTGTGCATTCATGAATGAGTATATGTGTTCCAGTGAAAGGGATATAAATCAAGAGCAACCAAGGTAAATAAATAGGGTGTTTTTGATTCACCAAGAGATAGAGTGAGGGTTCTATTTAATGTTTATTATTTTGTGATCATCCAGAGATTATGTCTCCATGGTGTAGTTGTGTTTATGAGAGGATCGAGTTTGGTATGAGATTTGTATATCCTAGTTAGGTTTTATAAGGCAATTTGAGTAGGTATTAGAGTCTTAGGCCTAAAGAAGATGGATCATGTAGTTTTATATCTTACGTATGATGAGGAACACCCTATTAAGGATATATAAGAGTCATGGTGTGTGTGATGAGTAGGATATTCCATATAGGGATTGGTGAAGTGTGACATATAGTATTTCCTACTTATAATTGGATTAAGAGATATCCAAGGGGAGATATGATATGGTACCTAAGTGAGGGTCATGGTAATAGTCTGGATGACTTAGCATAGGGTATCCAAGGCTCTTAGTGTGAGTTTCTTAGGATGGTCATTATTTAGTTTTAATGAGTTTAAATGTGGTAATTAGAAGATGATATAGACTAGACTATCGAGGCCTAGATCATGGGTTGTGACATTACCATGTAGCGATGAGTGTGTGTTGGTATCAATTAGTAGAGATGGGTTAGGTTTGTAGAACCCAGTAGATTCTTTTATAGGCGGAATTAGAATGTTGATAGGTTGGGAATCATTTTTTTATAACCAAGATGGTTTTAAGGAGATTATTATGCAAGGCTAAATGGATGGTGACTTTTATCATTTATGGTCAGACCGACTAAGAGATTGGGACTTCATATGACTTTCACCTAGTTGAAGTATGATCATCCATGGGGCCCACCTATTGATGATGTGGTTTAGCTAGTACAAGAGGATGTCTATCTAGATACCCTCCTTAGATTACTATTTATATGTTTTGTGGCATAATACAAGATTTATGGCCTTTATTTAAGTGATACGTTGTTGGTAGGACCCTACTTTGAGCGAGAAGTCATTGGTCAAAGGGGATTGGTGTGTGACTTCCATGGGATCTACCTATTGATGGTGCATTTTGACTTGTGATAGAGGTTTGATATTGTGATTCCCTCCTTAGATCATTTTTTGTATGATAATATGATGTGATATATAGAAATAGGGATTACATCATATTGGTTTGGAGTAGTTTTGTGATAGGTTGTCTATATAGATTCCCTCCTCATTCTTTATGTGATGTGATGGTGAGACCCACCGTAAGTGAGAGGAGAGAAGCTTCTATGTTGTGGAATTAGAGGATATGTGAATCACACCCAAAGTGAGAGGTTGGTGGAACTATTATGTGATAAGAAAAGATGAGATATTTAAATCAGTATATGACCCAACCTAGAGAGAGTGGATAGTAGGAAGAAATTGGTAGAAACCCTATTAAGGTTCATTTTTTTTCAAACCTAAGGAGAATAGTGTACAATATAGAATATACTAAACATATGTCTCATCTTGTTGGAATGCATCACCTGATGACATGAATTCACCAACACGGATGGTTTAAACCCTACCTGGCCTAACTATGGGGTAGTATCCAAAATCAGAAAAAGATTCATACTAAGGGCCACTAGACAGAGTGAAATTATAATATAGTGTAACAACCTTTCACAAAAAATACTCTCTCTATTCAGGTTTCTATCACAAGGCTATAGTGGGGAGATCTAATCAAGATCAAACAAGTAACCAAACACATATACATGTGTCACACACACAATCATCACACAAAAGAATCACGCCAAATCACCCCAAGGAAGCATCACTTGCCTTTTAATCAATATTTCATGAGGAATCCCCATTCAAGGACCTCCTATCACATTCAATATAACCAGGAAAAAACTTGGTGTGCATAGCTTAACAAAACAATGCCATATACATCAAAATAAGAAGGAAAATAGATCATTTCATATCAAAAAATTATTCTAAAAATCAAACATCTCTAATTAATATCCATGTAATGTTATAAAAGATAGAAATCATTGATTTATAAAGACTTCTATGATTCCACCTTAGAGCTGCATGGTTTGAATGAAACTATGTACAACCCATTAAACTCAAACTCTGTAAGTTCAAAATGAACTAAAAACAACTTAGATTTAAGAGGATTCACAATTACCTATTAACAATGTACCAAAACTGTGTAGTAGAGGTAGAACAGGCATCAGAGGCAGTGTGGAGGTAGAACGGAGGTCGTGCGGAGGCAGCATGCAGGAAGTGGAGGCAGCGATGGCAGCTCAGAGGCAGTGAAGGCAATAGTGTAGGTGGAGTAGGAGGAGGAGGAGGAGGAGGCTCCAGCGGAGGAGGAGGAGGAGGAGGTCATGGTGGACGAGGAGGAGCAAGAGGAGCCGCGGTGGAGAGGAGGCAGCGAAGTAGGCGTATGAGGAGGAGGAGGCACCAGTGGAGGAGGAAAAGGAGGCCACGGTGGAGGAGGAGGAGCAATGACAGATAGGAGGTCGTGGCGCAGGAGGAGGAGGAGGAGGAGGAGAAGTAGGCGCTGGAGGAGGTGGAGGAAGTAGCGGTCACAGTAGAGGAGGAGGAGAAGGAGGAAGTGGTCGCGGCGGAGAGGAGGCAGTGGCGTAGGGAAGGGCTTCTGCGAAGGCTTGACAGGGTGCGGGGAGGAGGAGGAGGACCCTGTGGATTTTATGAATCCTGTGTGGACCTTTATCATCACAAGTAAAAAGCGCTGATAACAGGGGACTTTATCAGCGCTAAAATGAAAACACTGATAATGACACCCTTTATTAGTGCTTTTTTAGCACTGATAAAGGTTGGATGTTATCAGCGCTTCTGTAGCACTGATAAAGAGTGACTTTATTAGCGATTTTCATTTTAGCGATGATAAAGGCACTCTTTATTAGTGATTTTGTAGCACTGATAAAGACATAGTTTATCAGTTATAATAAAAGCGCTGATAAATGTATAAATTTAATAATTTCTTTATATTATTATATATTTATTTAAAATTTAATTTATGATAAATATATATATATTTATTAATAATTATAACTCTAAATAAATATTTTTATATTTATACTTGTCAAATTATTTCAAAGGTATATTTATAAATATATCATTGAAATTATAATAAAATATATATTTCTTTTTTAAATATAATTTAATTTTAATTATAAGTGTACATTTTTTATAACATATATATTATATGGATAACATAATGAATTATAAATCAATAACCCATCAACATGATATGTAATTATAATCTATAAATGAACATTATTCATGAACATATATATATATATATGCATGTATGATATATTCATTGACCTCAATTCATTGGAAAACACATATATATTCCATAATTTTAATTATTAATATATATTAAAACATATTATATATTTATAAATAAAACAAATACATTAAATATAAACAAATATAATAAATATATATATTAAATATAATAAGTTAATAAATCTAATGACTTAATAAATCTTATAAATATAATAAATATATTTATTATTAATCTTATAATTATTTAATTATATATATATATTCAGTTATAACATGTGTTTTTTATTTAATGTATACAATAAATATTATCAGCGCTAAGAAAAGCGCTGATAAATGTAACCTTTATCAGTGCTAAGAAAAACACTGATAAAGGGTACACCTTTATCAGCGCTTGTTTTAGCATTGATAAAGGGAACATTTGTCAGTGCTTTTTTTAACGCTGATAAAGGCCTACCCCTTTATCAGGGCTTTTTCATTAGCGCTGATAAAGGCAGGCACCTACCTTGCCCATTTTTGTGGTAGTGATAGGGTGTTTCATGATTGTAACATGGTTAAATAACCATGAATCAAATCCATTACCCCATCTATAATGAATATTATGGATAAACGGTTAAGTTATATAGTTATTTTAACCATGTGGCATGCCCTAGAAAACCATGTGACCCCTTTTGAACTACTAAAAAGTTAGGTTTTACCCTTTTTTCCCTAGTCATGTTAAATCCTAATCACTCCCTAATCTCATTTATTTGGAGATCTCTCCCCTTTTATTCAAGGTGGAATTCCTTTATTCATGATGGATCTCATTGAGGTGTGTTTCATTTTTTGATATGGTTTCTCCTCTTCTTTATAGATCTGCAGTGGATCTCTTCTCCTCCCATAACATAGAACCCAAAGGGGGTTTGTATTCCTGATATAATTAATTTTATGAAGTATTTTTTTTTATGAATCTAGGATTTTGATGACCCAATCTACTCTTCCCCATTCATCGTTGTTGAAGATGAATTTTTTTACCTCTGTTTTGAGGTAGTTGTTTCTATATAAGGTGTTAATTCTACAAATTGCTTATTATTCTTGTAAAATTATTTTGGGTTATTCATTTAATTGATTTCATTTTTGGTTTCAAGTTATTTCTTATAAATATATATGTTTTGAAAGAGTTTTTTCATTAAAAAGATGTTTTTGCAGAGCATGTGTTTGATTAAATGCTTGAATGGTGATTTTTTATTCAAAAATGGGTTTTCAAACACAAAATCATATTGGTATGGATTTAAAAAAAATTATAAATTTATATAATGGTTTTAAAATGGATTTTGAAAAACATGGAACATTGGGAACCTTTAGGGTATTAGGAATGGGATAGAGGCAACCCTAGTGTGTGTGGCACCACAAAGGGTTACATTGTGATATTGATGGATTGTGGTAGGACTCAATATCTTTCGGTACCAACATATGAGTGGTTTTGGATCCTTTATGTCTAGTATGTATATCCATGGGTAGGTCTCATTATGTTTTTCTTTGTCATTTATGTTTATTTGATGCATGATGGATTTTTCACGGATTTTTTCTACCATGTTTTTAGATGATGTTATGTCACATGGATTCGCATAATCGATTCTGTCATGGATGTGTATTTACAAGCCTACCATATGGTGTATTGATATTATTTCCTATTTTATCACTTATACTATTTATATTCTTGGGTTTGTGAATAGAAAATTATTTTATGAAATCTAAAGGAAAAATATTTACAAATTAGTTTGGATTTATGAAAATGATTTGCAAAACATTTTTTATTTTAAAAGTTAAAACTATTTTATTCTTGATATTATCACTTGAATATAATATGTGGTGGAATCCTACTAGGTTTTGTGATTACACCTTAATTTTTATTTTGGGTGATTTTAGATGCTGTATTGCAGGATCCAAGTAAAGGGAAGGGCATCTTGTAGCCTGTTGGCTTCTCTTTTTTTACTGCCTTCATTATGAGATAGTTTATAAGTGAGGTATGGCCATATAGAGAATTTTTTGTATTGTATGAATTATATGTTTCTATATTATCCTATATGTATTAGATTGTATAAATCTATTTTTATCATTTTCTTTCATGTTTTATTGTATTTGTTTGTCTCATTTTGGTTATATTCAGGAATTGTTTCCTTTATCTTCATTTCACCATGCCATGATGGGCCATCTTAGGTGGCTGGTTTTGTTTAATGGGGTTTGTCTATTACACATACCCTTTTATAGATAATAATTGTTACGTGATGAGATAATTATTTACATGCTTTCATGGGTAGCTAGGGATTCTAAAATCTACTTGATTTTCAGCTTTAGTGAATTTCTAGATTGAAAGTATTTTATTTTAGTTTTTAAAATACATAAAAACATATATTATGAACAATATTTCACACCCAAAAAATTACACATATTTAATAAATGATTTTATTTTCATGATCAATTTTATTTACACTTGGAAATTAAAGTGTGTGATCCAAACAATTCTTACAGATTACTAACTTTTTATAAATGATTTTTGAAACTTTTTCTTTTTTAAGAGTTGGTATATTCTTGTAAGTTCTAGAAGCCATACTGTTGTTCAAATTTGAATGAAAAATGTAAAACTTTTACATTCAAAATTAACTCTTCATTGGAAATTTTCTAATTCTAGTTTCATTTTTATTGGAGGTTAATTACTATTGTTATTGTTGCATTAGATATGATTATTTTGAAATATGGTACTTAAAACTAATCTAGTTTAACAAGATTTTTAGGATTGTGTATTTTATCTAGAATATTTAAGGATTTTAGTTTCAACTCTATGGATTTACCATTTCCTTCTCCCATTTTGATTTGAATTTTTTTCTATCTAAATAGATGAATTCTGCCTCTAAAATTAGATTTTAATATGTTTTATAATCACATAATTTATAAATCTATGTGTGGTGGTGAAATGAATTTTCTTATTTTTTATAGCCTATTATTTTCTATTTCTCTATTTAATTTTATATTTTTTGTTGATGAGTGTTTTTGAATAGATAGTGAAATACTTTTCATACTGATAAACACTATACTAACTCTGTACATCCAAGAAATTGGAAAATGACTTGTTTGTTTCAATGGAATATTGAGTACTGAGTTCATTATAATTTTTTATACTTTGACACTCATTTTTCATAATATTTTTATAAAAAATAAAATTTTCATTGGTTTAATTCATCTTAATAATTAGAATCGTTCCATTACACCTTTTAGAACACTTGTACATGCTAATTTACTATAGACGCTTCATACAGGACTTCTCCCGCATAGCAGCGCCTTTGACGGGTTTGACTAAGAAGGGTGCGAAGTTTGTTTTGTCAGAAGCTTGCGAGACAGCCTTCCAGGAGTGGAAGGGAAAGGTGACATCAGCACTGATCTTGATACTCCCAGAGCAGGGGAAGAGCTATACAGTTTACTGTGATGCATCAGGTATTGGGCTATGAGCTGTGTTGATGCAGGGCGATCGAGTAGTTGCGTACAGGTCTCGGCAGTTGAGGCCACATTAGAGTAATTACCCAATGCATGATCTTGAGTTGGCTTCAGTTGTTCATGTGTTGTGCTGTTGGAGACATTATCTCTTGGGAGAACATTTTTTGGTGTTCACGGACCAAAAAAGTCTCTAGTACATCTTTACCCAGCGTGACTTGAACCTGCGACAGCGAAGGTGGGTTGAATACCTTCAGTCCTTTGATTTTGAGCTTGCCTATACACCTGGTAAAGGTAATGCAGTAGCTGATGAACTGAGCAGGAAGACTCAGATACAGTTAGTGCAGGAGGCCAGTGCTGAATGGCAGCTTATGGATTTGTTCTCTGAGATGCATTTGGAGGTGCACGACAGTCAGGGGTAGACCTATCTTTTATCTTTAGCTGTGACTTCTATCCTCCTGGATAGAGTGAGGATGAGACAGCTATCTGATTCAGAAGGCCTATCTCTACGGGAGTCGGTGACTAAGGAGGACCCTTCTCCTGGTTGGATGATAGGCGATGATGAAGTATTTTGTTTCCATAGATGAGTGTGGGTTCCAGGGGATATACGCGAGGAGCTGATGCAGGGTTTTCATGCTTCAGCTTGGGCAGTTCATCCTGGTGTTACCAAGATGTACCGAGACTTGATACATCAGTACTGGTGGTTGGGTATGAAGAGATAAATAGCTGGTTTTGTTATGAGGTGTTCCACCTGTCAGCAGGTGAAGCCAGAGCATCAGAGGCCAGCCGAGCTTTTGCAGAAGTTACCTATTCCAGTATGGAAATGGGATGATGTTGCGATGGACTTTGTGACTGGGTTGTTGAGGTCACCTCGAGGCAATGATGTCGTGTGGGTTGTTGAGGACAGACTCACAAAGGTAGCTCACTTTTTGTCGATCAATGAGACCTTTGGAGTTGACGAGATCGGGAATTTGTATATCTGAGATGTCATACGTCTTCATGGGGTCCCTCATTCTATATTTTCAGATAGGGACTCCCATTTTACATCTCATTTTTGGCATAGTTTTCAGAGGGAACTGGGTACACAGGTGCTTCTGAGCACAGTTTACCACCCTCAGACCAATGGTCAGTCAGAGCGTACGATACAAGTGCTTGAGGACATGCTGCATGCATGCATCCTAGACTTCAGGGGCTCTTGGTATAAGCATATACCCCTAGTCAAGTTTGCCTATAATAATAGTTTTCAGGAAACTATTGAGATGGAACCTTACGAGGCATTATATGGTAGGTCATGTCAATCACCTTTGTGCTGGTTAGAGGCAGGTGAGGCAGCTTTACTGGGACCACGTCTCGTGCAGGAGACTTCTGAGCAGGTCCAGTTGATTCAGAAGCGGATGGCTACCACACAGTCTCATCATAAATCTTATGTTGATCGCCGTAGATGACCCTTGGAGTTCGTGGTTGGGGATCAGGTTTTCTTACGTGTTTCACCGAGGCTGGGACACAAGCGGATCAGGAGATAGTGTAAACTTTTGCCAAGGTATGTGGGCCCATTTGAGATTCTAGAGAGATTCAGGCCGGTTTCCTATCTGTTGCAGTTACCACAGAGGTACCGGGCCATGCACGACATCTTCCATGTATCTCAGTTACATCTCTATCATTCAGACCCATCTCACGTCTTTCATCCCGAGGAGGAGGAGCTCGAGGTAAATGCGTCCTTTGAAGAGCATCTGATTCGTATCATTGATAAGAGCACAAAGGTTCTCCGAGGCCGGTCAGTTCCTCTTGTACGAGTGCTATGGTCACATGGCCGAGTGTAGGATGAAACCTGGGAGTGGGAGACTGAAGTACGTGCTCAGTGGCCGGATTTATTCACGGTTATATCTTTACTACCCTTGTAAGGGGAATTCAGGGACTAATTTCTTTAAATGGGGATGTTTGTAAGAACCCAGTTCTTAGTTTTGAGGTACGGGTTTCTTCTTTTCTCTTTTCCTTATGTTTTTTTGAGAAAATAAAGAAAATGGGGAAAATCTTAAATTTTGGGACTACACGCCGTGTACTTTTCCACACTCCGTGTACTTTGGCCGTGTGGGATGAGTACATAGGGTGTGTAGCCATGCCAGCGAAGAATGGTATAAAAACCTCTTACACGTCATGTAGTGGGTATGTACACACTGTGTAGTCAGTCGGCAAGGAAATAGTAAGGCGGTGGAAGCATCCAACAACTGAGAGATAGTATACACCGTGTAGTCAAGAATACACGTCGTGTACTCATGTCGACGGATGAAAAGTTTGGCGGTGCCACCATAGAAACAGTTAAATGAGGGAAGTACACACCGTGTAGCCAAAAGTACATGCCGTGTATTTTGTTATTTTCACTTAAAATGGGAATTAGCCTCCCCTATTCACAGGGAAGTCTTAGAATGCTGGAGGGAAGCTCAAGGATATGGGCAGAGCTTTGGAGATCCACCGATCACGAATCGGGAATCTGATTCCGCCATTGTCAATCTTGTTGGGACCGCGCGGGTAAAATATTCCTTCTTCTTGGGTGTTTCTTTCCAATTATTCCTCTAAGTGAAGTTATTTGAGGTTGAACAAGAATTATTTTGCCTTAGATCTATGACATTCTTGGACATTTCAGAAGGCTTTGTTCGGGTATATCGATCACAGGTGATCGAGGTAGGTGGCTTGGTGTTTAATTTCCAACTGATGTGTGTTTTATGTACCATTGAGATACGCTCCCATCAATGGGGTGTCGTATGGTTGAGGTCGTGTTGAATTAAATACCTATAATTGATTATCTAATTTAAATGTGATAATAAACTATTGTTTGGTATCACTACTTGGATCCAGGATCACCCCGGGGGTGCGTTCCTCTGTTTAGCCATTTGGCCAGGATACCCGAGGGTATGCCTTAATATTAATGATTATAAAATTTCCTTGAGAAGAATTGTTTGTATATTTTTTGTTTATATGTTGGGCATGGCCTGGTACTTTATTAGCCTAAGGGAAGTGCTTTACTTAGCTTAAGGGTATTGTTACCTTTAGCCTGAGGGAAGTGGTTATTTCAGCCTGAGGGCAACTTCTTCTATGCCTGTGGGCAATAGACTCTATGCATGTGGGTGACACTTTGTACACCTGAGGACAATATCTGTTATTCCTATGGGAAATTACCTGCGGGTTGCATTTTTTATTACCTGAGGGTAAGGGTTTGCGTGTCTGAGGACACTGACTGTTCACATAGAAATTCACTGTGGTGGTTTCCTTATAATGAACAATTAAATGAATAATAAAAAGGCAATATAACTGGTAAAGTTAGTTACTTTTGAGTACTACTTAGTTTATTTCATTTTACTACTGCACACTGTTTTTGCACATTTTCACACAGTTGGGCACGGGCCTTTGGTGGGTGACTACTGGGATTTATTTCTCACAACCTGTTTGGGTCATGTCTTCGGCCTAAACAGATTATATTTCTACATGTGTGTATAAGGGAAAGAGCCCTTATATAGGTACTTTATTACTGCTGAGAAGTAGGGGAGCATGGGAACGGGCTTAGGCTCGTGATGCTACTGACTGTTTTGTTTTATTTTGTTGTACTCTGTATTGTACTGTACTGTATTGTTGTGTAACATGTTCTAAATATTTTCTTAGAACTTGAGATATGTTGCATCATTATCTATATAATTTTTGGATATCTTTTACTACAGTTGTTTATTTTCCATGTATATGGTTTATTACTTCCGCTGTTGTTGAATGTTTTTATTATTCCATTGCACTACACTTTGAAAAATGAGGGCATAGTTTCCCCACTATCAGACCTGGGCCCTCACTGCTAGTCGGCAGCCTCTGGCATTTGGGGAAATGCGCTTGAGGTCATGTGACCAACCGGGTTTGGGGCACCCATTGAGTGGCACCCAGATCCGGGTTATTACAAAGTGGTATCAGAGGGAATTCTTTTCTTTGACTTACTATTTAGAGCCTTATATAGGGATAGGAAGAGAACGGTATTTGGTAATAAGCTATGCTCGGGCATAGCTAATCCGTGTACAGGGAAAATCCAATTTACCCCGTGTTGCAATTTTTCTGATTTTGCAATTTTACAGTTGAATTGATTTTCACCGAAGGGTGACGCACTTGTATTGTGTTGTTTATATTTTATTCATGGGTTCTATCTAGTTGTAACCTGATGATATGAGGGTATTCCATCTCATGCATCATTTAGGAACATTCTAGAAATCACATTCCATGCATAGTTTCCAGGCCATGTAGGTGCATTAGAAATTGCATGTTGTTGTGATAAATGTTGTGCTAGTAAAAGCATGTTGTTGTGATAGCTACTTGGATTGATACCTGTTGTTTGATAGGGTATTATTGTGTGATCCTATTTATATAATGGATGCCAAACTTTGGTTTTGGTGATTATGGGCCCTCATTGACCGAAATTTGGTGGATCATTGATTTTTTATCCAGTTATAACACATATAAGATGCCAAACAATAATTCGTGGGGTGTATGGGCCCTCACGGATCGGAATTCAGATCTTAGGTGTTTTTTTCAGTATTTTCTGGGTTCCGGAGAAGTTTCTGAGGAATACTATCTGGAAACCCAATATACACGCCATGTAGTACCTTAAACACGCCATGTATGTCCTTTTGTTCGTGAAGAAAAGAAAATATTTTGAGTACATGTCGTGTAGTCTCTTTCCATGTCATAGACCATGTGGGTGTGGACATGGGTAATGGAAATGCTTGGGGTGAACACGCCATGTACCGGATGTACACGCCATGTAGTGTTGACCCAGAGTCTGCCCGTGTAACTAATAAACACAGGTGGAGGGGACCTTACGACATACACGCCGTGTCCACTATGGAACACGCCGTGTAGTCTGACCTGGGATCCGGACGTGTAACTAACAAAACGAGTCGGTGTAATCCTTTTGTGTACATGTCGTGTGTATATTGAACACTCCGTGTAGTTGGAGCCATGTATCCGGCCGTGTAATGAACAACACGGGTCGGCAAAGCTCGTTTAGTACACACCGTGTACCAGTGGGACATGTCGTGTAGTCTTGACCAGTGACAGACCGTGTGGACCTGACCGTGTGGATGGAAAATAGGATAGTGTACACACCGTGTGGGGGTGTAACACATCGTGTAGTGTCAGTCGAGTAGTTGGCTGTTTCACAAATGACACGGGCAGTTGGAAAATTACACCATACACGTCGTGTGGATTATATACATGCCATGTAGTTTTGTTTAACAGGATTCATGTTTCTTGGCCGTGTAGAATGACCCGGGTAGGGGTATATAAGTTAGGTACACTACATTTAGTCAGTATACATGTCGTGTAGTCTTTTTGTGCAATCTTAAATTCCTTCATCCTCATGTTCCCCTTTTGGTTCCTTCATTTTCAGACTATGATAATCTTGATCTAAGGTGTACGTTTGACCTTGTAGTGTCATGACGCCAAGATGCTCACGCGTTGTTCTCCAAGACAGCAGCAATGAGTATGCTCTAGAGATGGTGTTCCATGGGCTACCAGTGGATCCTCCAGTAGATACAGATGCGGTGCCAGCCATAATACCGGAAACAGGCACAAAGGCGTAGTTCCGTGAAGGCTTTATGCGGTTCATGCAGACCTTTCAGGGAGCACTGCCGATAGCCACAACTATGGCCGGGCTGACTCGTATCTTCCAGTAGCAGCATCCGCCTACGTTTTCAGGGGATGGAGAACCATAGGATGTGGAGTCTTGGATGGGTTCTATGCAAACTATTTCGAGCATCTTGAGACACCTCCAGGGCGGAGGGTCAAGCTCGCGACTTATATGTTTCGTGATTCCGCCAAGAGGTGGTGGGATGTTACCACCCAGTCAGAGCATCACAGAGACATGGGGTCGGAATATTTTTAGACATCATTCTATGAATTATTCTTCCCAGAGATTCTGAGGGAAGATCGAGCTCAAGAGTTCAAGAATGTGTTGCAGGGTGCTATGTCGGTGATGGACTATTCCTCTCGTTTCACCTAGCTTCAGCGTTTTGCACCTGTTCTAAAGGGTGATGAGACACTGAGAGCCAGATTCTTTGAGGATGGTCTTCGATATGCCATCCGAGCACTGGTGAATGTTTTCAGGTTGCCTTAAGTACATGCTATTGTGAAATAGGTACTGATTATAGAGAGGAACCTACTTGAAGCTAGTATCATGGGACATGGTGGTTCAGCACCAGTTTCTGGTACTATTTCTTTGGGTAAGAGGAAGAGACAGATGGACTTCTCTCAGGGTGGAAGTACCATCCAAAAGAATGTTTCAGGTGGCCAGGCCATATGCTACCAGTGTGGTAAGGAGGGTCACAAGAGACCTCAGTGTCCATGAGACCTAGTGAAGTGTCGAGCTTGCGGCAGGATGGGTCATCTGCAATGCTTTTGGAGGGTGTTTCCACCAGTGGCTAGTGAGAGGAGTTCTGTGCAGACTCCGCATGCAGGAGCAGGACCAGAAACTTCTTACCAGTCGGGAAACTAGAATACGTCAGGGCGTGCAGGAAGAGATGGTGGTCATGGTCGGGGTATCCAGACACCAGGATCTCAGAGGCAGTAGGGCAGGAAAACTTAGGGTAGTCAGGCTGTGTCGCAGGGCCGTGACACTGGGCAGGCATATGCAGTGCAACAGACCCAGCAGGAGTAGGATCCTGGACCTTCTACTATCAGAGGTACTGTTCTAGTATATTTTTTTTATCTTCATTAATTTTTGATATGGGTGATACACATATCTTTATATCTATACCCATTGTGGAGATCCTTGGGCTCAGCGTTTCTACTTCCACTGATGTTATGACATTAGACACTCCGTTGGGAACTAGAACAGCTAGTGTGCGTCAGTGCAAGGAGTGCCCCCTTGAGTTTGGTGGGTGTCACTTCCTTTGGGACCTCTATGTCTTAGAGATGATGAGCTATGATGTCATTCTCAGGATGGACTGGTTGGTTCCCTTTCGAGCCTTTATGGATTTCTATCACCGCAGGTTGAGTTTCACATCACCAGAGGGCAGAGAGTTTCTATAAAAGGGTGAGTGGGATGTTCAAGCGAGTCGAGTTGGACTAGAGCATCATGGGTGAGGTGGTATCACAGCACAGATTGTGAGCTTATATATGTATGATTAGGGGACTTGTCAGAAGGATTTCCCTCCAGTGGTTGATCATTTTAAGGATGTTTTCCCGAACGACTTTTCAGGTCTTCCTCCAGAGCGTGAGGTGGATTTTTCAATTGAGCTTGTGCCAGGAGCATCACCGGTGTCCATTCCTCCTTATAGGATGGCTACACCAGAGTTGCAGGAGATCAAGAGATAGTTAGAGGAGTTACTATCAAATGGTTTTATCTGACACAGTACTTCTACATGGGGTTTTCTTGTCCTTTTCACGAAGAAGGTGGATGGAACTCTCAGAAACTGTGTGTATTATCGGAAGACAAACCAGTTGATGGTTAAGAACCGATATCCCTTTCCATGGATTGATTATATTTTTAACCAACTTCAGGGAGCACAAGTGTTCTCAAATATTGACTTGAGATTGGGATATCATCAGTAGTGTGTTAGACCATATGATATACCTCTAACAACTTTCAAGAGCAGGTATGGTCTATACAAGTATACGGTTATGCCGTTCGGACTCATGAACGCACCAGCAGTTTTTAAGGATCTGATGAATCGTGTGTTCCATCCTTATCTGGATTATTTTTTGGTAGTATTCATGGATGATATCTTGGTGTACTTTCATACTCGACATGACCATGCCACCCATCTTGAGATCGTATTGAGTGCACTGAGAGAGCATCGTCAATATGCTAGGCTCTCGTAGTGCCACTTTTGGATGGACCAGATACACTTCCTGGGTCATATCATCTCAGAGGCAGGAGTTGCAGTAGACCCAGAGAAGGTGAGAGTAGTAGTTTCCTAGGAGCAGCCTAAGAATGTTTTTGAAATATAGAATTTCTTGGGGATGACTGGTTACTAACGACACTTCATACAGGACTTCTCCCGCTTAGCAGCGCCTTTGATGGGTTTGACTAAGAAGGGTGTGAAGTTCATTTGGTCAGAAGCTTGCGAGATAGCCTTCCAGGAGCTGAAGGGAAAGATGACATCAGCACTGATCCTGATACTCCCAGAGTAGGGGAAGTGCTAAACAGTTTACTGTGATGTATCAGGTATTGGGATACAAGTTGTGTTGATGCAGGGCGATTGAGTAGTTGTGTACGGGTCTTGGAATTTGAGGCCACATGAGAGTAATTACCCAACGCATGATCTCGAGTTGGTTGCAGTTGTTCATGTATTGTGTTGTTGGAGACATTATCTCTTGGGAGAACATTTTGTGGTGTTCACAGACCAAAAAATTCTCAAGTACATCTCTACCCAGCGTGACTTGAACCTGTGACAGCGAAGGTGGGTTGAATACCTTCAGTCCTTTGATTTTGAGCTTGCCTATACACCTGCTAAAGGTAATGCAGTATCTGATGCACTGAGTAGGAAGACTCAGATACAGGCAGTGCAGGAGGCCAGTGGTGAATGGAAGCTTATGGCTTTGTTCTATGAGATGCACTTGGAGGTGCACGACAGTCAGGGGCAGACCTATCTTTCATCATTAGTTGTGACTTCTATCCTCTTGGATAGAGTGAGGAAGAGATAGCTATCTGATTCAGAAGGCCTATCTCTATGGGATTCGGTGACCAGTTAGGACCCTTATCCTGGTTGGACGATAGGTGATTATTAATTATTGTGCTTCCATGGATGAGTGTTGGTTCCAGGGGATATATGTGGGGAGCTGATGCGGGAGTTTCATGCTTCAGCTTGGGAAGTTCATCTTGGGGTTACCAAGATGTACCGAGACTTGAGATTTCAGTACTGGTGTCTGGGAATGAAGAGGGAAATAGCTGGTTTTGTTATGAGGTGTTCCACCTGTCAGCAGGCGAAGGTGGAGCATCAGAGGCCAGTCGGGATTTTGCAGCAGTTACCCATTCCAGCATAGAAATGGGATGATGTCACGATGGACTTCGTGACTGGGTTTCCGAGGTCACCACGAAGAAATGATTCCGTGTGGGTTTTTGTGGACAGACTCACAAAGGTATCTCACTTTTTTTCGATCAAGGAGACCTTTGGAGTTGATGAGGTCGGGAAGTTATATATCCGAGAGGTCGTACGTCTTCATGGGGTCCCTAGTTCTATTGTTTAATATAGGGACGCCTGTTTTACATCTCGTCTCTGGAAAAGTTTTCAGAGGGCACTGGGTACACAGGTGCTTCTAAGCACAGCTTACCACCCTCAGACTAATGGTCAGTCAGAGCGTATGGTACAGGTGTTTGAGGACATGCTGCGTGCATGCATCCTAGACTTTGGGTTATCTTGGGAGAAGCATATATCCCTAGTCGATTTTTCCTATAATAATATTTTTCATGTAACTATTAAGATGACACCTAAAGATGATTGATATGGTAGGCCATGCTGATCACCTTTGTGCTGGTTAGAGGCAGCTTTACTGGGACCATGTCTCGTGCAGGAAACTTCTGAGTAGGTCCAGTTGATTCAGAAGAGGATGGATACCGCACAGTCTCATCAGAAATATTATGCTGATCTCTGTAGACGACCCTTGGATTTTGTGGTTGGGGATTAGGTTTTCTTGCGTGTTTCACCGAGGTTGGGACACAAGTGGATCAGGAGATAGGGTAAACTTTCACCGAGGTATATGGGCCCATTTGAGATTCTGGAGAGAGTCGGGCTGGTTTCCTATTGGTCGCAGTTACTACAGAGGAACCAGGCCATGCACGACGTCTTCCATGTATCTCAGTGGAACCGCTATCATTCAGACCCATCTCATGTCTTTCAGCCCGAGGAGGTTGAGCTCGAGGTAGATGTGTCCTTCAAAGAGCATCTGATTCGTATAATTGATAGGAGCATGAAGGTTCTCTGAGGCCGGTCAGTTCCTCTCATACAGGTGCTATGGCTGTATAGCTGAGTGCAGGACGAAACCTGGGAGAGGGAGACTGACGTACGTCCTTAGTGGCCGGAGTTATTCATGGTTATATCTTCACTACCCTTGTAAGGGAAATTTGGGGATGA
This sequence comes from Viscum album, assembly GCA_963277665.1. Taxonomy (NCBI): domain Eukaryota; kingdom Viridiplantae; phylum Streptophyta; class Magnoliopsida; order Santalales; family Viscaceae; genus Viscum; species Viscum album. Next base: position 1,507,096,905 of record OY728147.1, on the reverse strand, counting down.
ATTGCTTTAATGGGGGAAGTTTGAAAGAACCTGATTCTTAGTTTTGAGGTAAGGGTTTCTTCTTTTCTCTTTTCCTTAAGTGTTTTTGAGAAAATAAAGAAAATGGGGGAAAATCCTAAATTTTGGGACTACATGCCATGTACTTTTCTATATGCCATGTACTTTGGCCGTGTGGGATGAGTACATTGGGTGTGTATCCGTGCCAGTGATGAAGGGTGTAAAAACCGCCTACACATCGTGTAGTGGGTATGTACATGTCGTGCAGTCAGTCGAAAATAAAATAGTAAAGTGGTGGAAGCAGCCACCAGCTAGGCGACAGTACACACCATGTAGTCAAGAATACACATCGTGTACTCATGTCGACAGATGAACAGTTTGGCGGTGCCGCCAGAGGAACATTTAAATGAGGGAAGTACACATCGTGTAGCCAAAATTACATGCTGTGTATTTTGTTTTTTTTCTTAAAGCAGGCAGTAGCCTCCCCTATTCATAGGGAAGGCATAGAACTCCATAGGGAATATCCATGAGATGGTCTGAGCTATGTAGATCCGCCGATCGCGAACCAGGAATCTGATTCCACCTCCGTCAATCTTGTTGGGACCGCGCGGGTAAGAGCTTCCTTCTCCTTGGGTGTTTCTTTACAATTCTTTTTATAAGGGAATTTATTTTAGGTTGAATGAGAATTATTTTACCTCAGATCTATGACATTCTTGGACATTTCAGAAGGCGTCTTTCAGGTATATCGATCATGAGTGATCGAGGTAGGTGGATTGGTGTTTAATTTCCAACTGATGTGTGTTTTGTGTACCGTTGAGATATGCGCCCATGAATGGGGTGTTGTATTGCTGAGGTCGGGTTGAATTAAATACCTATAATTGTTTAGGTAATTTAAATGTGATAATAAATTGTTTTTTGGGATCTCTTCATTGATCCAGGACCACCCCGGGGCTGCGTTCCTCTGTTTAGCCATTTGGCCAGGATACCCGAGGGTATGCCTTAATATTAATGATTGTAGAATTTCCTTGAGAGGAATTTTTTGTATATTGCTTGATTATATATTGGTAATGGACCGGTTACTTTCTTATCCTGAGGGAAGTGCTTTACATATCTCGAGGGCAGTGTTACCTTTAGCCTGAGGGCAGTGGTTATTTCTGCCTCAGGGAAACTTCTTCTGTGCTTGTGGGAAATAGACTCTGTGCCTATGGAAAACACTTTGTACGCCTAAGGGAAATATCTATTATGCCTGTGGGAAATTACCTGTGGGTTTCATTTCTGATTACCTGAGGGTAAGGGTTTTCATGTCTGAGGACACTGACTGTTCACATAGAAATTCACTATGGTGGTTTTTTTATAATGAATGATTGAATGAATAGTAAAATGGAAATATAACTGGTAAAGTTAGTTACTTTTGAGTACTTATTAGTTTATTTCATTTTACTACTGTACATTTTTGTTGCATATTTTCACACAGTTGGGCACAGGCCTTTGGTGTGTGCCTACTGGGATTTATTTCTCACACCTTGTTTTGGGTCATGTCTTCAGCCCAAACAGATTATATTTCTACAGGTGTGGATAAGGGAAAGAGTCTCTATACAGGTACTAGATTTCTTCTGAGGAGTAGGGGAGCATGGGACCAGGCTTAGTCTCGTGATGCTACCGACTGTTTTGTTTTGTTTTGTTTTACTCTGTATTGTACTGTATTTTATTGTTGTGTAACATGTTCTGGATTTTTTCTTAGAACTTGAGACATGTTGCATCATTATTTATATAACTGTTGGTTATCTTTTACTGCAGTTGTTTATTTTCCATGTGTATGGTTTATTGCCTCCACTGTTGTTTAATGTTTTTTTATTCCATTGCACTACACTTTGACAAATGAGGTCATAGTTTCCCTACTATCAGACATAGGCCCTCACTGCTAGTCGGTAGCCTCTAAAATTTGGGGAAATGCGCTTGAGTTCATGTGACCAACCGGGTTCGGGGCACCCGTTGAGTGGCACCCAGATCCGGGACGTAACAATTTTGGTTATATTTAGGAATTGTTTTCTTTATCTTTGTTTTACCATGCCATGATGGTCCATCTCAGGTGGCTAGTTTTGATTAATGGGGTTTTTCTATTATGCATACCCTTTTATAGATAAGAATTGTTACATGATGAGATAATTATTTACATGCTTTCATGGCTAGCTAATGATTCTGAAATCTACTTGATTTTCCGCTTTAGTGAATTTCTAGATTACAAGTATTTTATTTTAGTTTTGAAAATACATAAAAACATATATTATGAACAAGACTTTACACCCAAAAAATTACACATATTTAATAAATGATTTTATTTTCATGATCAATTTTATTTACACTTGGAAATTAATGTGTGTGATCCAAACAATTCTTACAGATTACTAACTTTTTATAAATGACTTCTGAAAATTTTTCTTTATTAAGAGTTGGTATATTCTTGTAAGTTCTAGAATCCATACTGTTTCTAAAATGTGAATGAAAAATGTAAAACTTTTACATTCAAAGTTAACTCTTCATTGGAAATTTTCTAATTCTAGTTTAATTTTTATTGGGGGTTAATTACTATTGTTATTGTTTCATTAGATATGATTATTTTGAAATCTGGTGCTTATAACTAATCTAGTTTGACAAGAGTTTTAGGATTGTGTATTTTATCTAGAATATTTAAGGATTTTAGTTTCAACTCAATGGATTAATCATTTCCTTCTCTCATTTTGATTTGAATTTTTTTCTATCTAAATAGATGAATTATGCCTCTAAAATTAGATTTTAATATGTTTTATAATCACATAATTTATGAATCTATGTGTGGGGGTGAAATAAATTTTCTTATTTTTTTCTAGCCTATTATTTTCTATTTCTCTATTTTATTTTATATTTTTTATTGATGAGTGTTTGTGAATAGATAGTGAAATACTTTTCATACGGATAAACACTATGCTAACTCTGTACATCCAAGAAATTAGAAAATGACTTGTTTGTTTCAATGGCATATTGATTTCTGAGTTCCTTATAATTTTTTATACTTTGACCATCATTTTTCATAATATTTCTATAAAAAATATAATTTTCATTAGTTTAATTCATCTTAATAATTAGAATCGTGCCTATACACCTTTTAGAACACTTTTACATTCAAATTTAATAATGGTTGTATGATTATGAGAGCTTCACTCTAACTTTTCATAAGCATAACTTTCACTATTTTTAATATAAATTAGTGAGATTAATGTTGAGAATTTGATTTTTTATGTAGGATCCTTATTTGAAGTAAATATGAATGTTCTATTTAATGTTAAAGGGACAATGATGTTAATACTAAACTAGGAGAAAAGATCTTCAACTCCATAGGAGAAAATTCTCTATTCTACATCTTGTTCATTATCCTTTTTCATTTCAATTATGTATGTGCTTTTTTGGTTTTGTTAAATTTTATTTTGAGCTTAATATTGGAAATCCATGTTCATTTTCAATATAAATTAATTCATTCTATGTTGTTAATGGTTTGAAATAAGCATACAAAAAAATTATCTTAATTGAATACCAATTTTAAAATAATTGAAAATTTTCTTCTCACTTTTTAATTTTTGAATTTATGTTATTCTAATATGTATTTAATACTAGTTGATTGTGGATTATAAGAAGAAATAATTTCAATACATGTTTCTATCTGTTAATTATGAATTCTTTTTAGAGATTTCAATGAACAAAATTCATGTACACAATCTCATACTTATTTCCATATTATTGAAAATTATTATACATGTTTTGAGAATATTATATGATTATAAATATGTGGTATGAATACTCTTATTTTTTGAGCTTTCTTGTGGCCACATGAAAAAGTTTTCTCTGAAAAATTACGAACCATATTAAACATAACTGTATAAATGAATTTTAAAACTTATGGTTCAAAATTGAAAACTAAATGATGGGTATTATGTGTGTGGGGGGTATTTACTATTTTAAACTTATTCTATATTAAACTCATTGAAAAAACTTCAAAAAAATTAAAATTTAACTTTTTTATCTTTAATACTCATTTATAGTACTATAAATTTTTAAAGAAATTAAATATTTCATTCACAAATTAAAGGATTAATTTCTTTATTTAACTATATAATTAATAAATAATATTTTCATTTCTCTATTAAAAAATATTTTATTTGGTGAAATTTTTAAATTTAATTATACATTTTAAATAGAATTTAAATAATTTTTGGTAGTTGAAATGGATTTTTTTATTTTAATAGTCTAAGAAACCTAGTCCTAATCCTATTTTTAGATTTTATTCTTCAACATAAAACTATTAAATGAGATAATTATTATTTCTTTTTAATTAATAAATATACACATCCATTTAGTTGTATATAATTATTTTTATACTAAAATATATGTTTATTTTCACAATTGAAAAGAATAAATATTTCAATGCACAATAGAATGGAATATTAAGATAGTTTATCCCCATTAAATGTTTCAATTTTAATCATATTTTCCAAGAAGGGAGACAATAAAATTTCCATGAACATTTATTTTAAGATAGAAATATTTTTTATCTTACCTTAGAAATTTCATGGGGTGAAATAAATTTGAAATTCATTTCAATTTTTTATTAAAAATTCTTAATTAGCAATATATATTGTCTTCTACTAAAAATGTTTAACATATTTCTTGAGAAAAAATTAATTAAACTTTGTGGGGAAATTTTATGTTGTAATTATTGGATATTTTCTACACAAGAATTTACATTATGTTTTGAGTTTATTTTGAGTGTTAATAGATCATTTGTTAGTTAAATCTTTTTATCTAGAGAATCTAAAATTAAAATGTAAATTAATTTTAAATATTGAGATCCTGGGCTTAAAATTACATGTTTCAACAAAATTTCATTATCTTATTTAAATAATATAATCTGAAAATAAGTTTCATAATTGGGATTTGTATATAATTTTTTTGGGAATTTTTATTTTACATTAAAGTAACATTTTGTGTGAATTGATTTTATAGAATAAATTAATTTAATTGGAACTGTTATTGTATTATTTTTTATATAATTAAAATTCTTGGAATGAGGATACATATTATTAAATTTCATGGTCATTACTTTGAATTTTTGAAGGGACTTGTTTTTATTTCATTTAGGATGATCAATATGAATAAGGTTGATGACTATCTATCTTTCAATGGTAATTGTTGTGTATTTTTTATCTCCTTCTAATATATATGGATGAATAAAATTCTAGGGTCCAACCTAGGGATTAATTCTATTGAAATAAAGACTACTAAAATGAGGCTTTTGAAACTTGGAGTGACTTATTTATTTCATGAGAGTTTAGGGAAAGATTAAAAGGATAGCTAAATGATACAATAGTGTTTTAGGAGGATTAATAAATATATTAGCATTCATATAAGTGAGTTGGTTTGTTTAAAAGACTAAGGTCCAGTTGGGTGTTGTTAATCATGGGAGAATGAAGGGATCCCAAAACCCTAGCGAATCTAGGTGTATCCAACTCAAATGTAACAACCCCTTTAGGTACTATTGGAATAGAGTGGGTGTTTCTGATCCCTAATATCCAAGATCCTATTCATAGGTTGTTAACATCAGGTCATTTCCCCAAGCTCTTCATGTGGCAGTGCATCAAAGAAATAACCATGATCACATAGTTCTTGGATCTTTTTAATAGGATACTACTACTAATTAGGGAGATCGTAGAATCACAGCCAACAGCCCAAGTCATTGCCTGGGGAAGGAGAAGTATCTCCATGAATATAAGGATGGGATCTTGGGTGCACTTAGTACTATTGATTCCCATGTAGTTTCAAGTGTGATTTGAGACGTGCATGTGTCTCCTTGTCTGAATGGAGTTTTACCTCTGATTTTGGGGAAACATGATAAACCCTGTAGGTCTATTTATCTCCCAAACTAGTTCTTGTATTGAAATTCAGATGGGAAAGAGAATGAAGATCCTAATGAATGTAAAACATACATACCAAGATGGAAATAGAATCAATTCAAGTCAAGATCTTTTGTGGATATCAATTTAAGTTACAAATAATCGTATCCCCATCAGATTTTAAATGATGAGTTGGACCTCCACGGGGACATGGCTGTTGGTTCTGCTTGAGGAATGGAAATTAAGGCATTCTTGACTCTGAAATTTTCAAGTGATAAAGGGGGGGAAACCACATAATCGCAAAGGCTAGTTGAATATTACAAAAACAATTGTTACTAGATCTTCAGGTAAGACAAAGAAAAATGGGACTCATATTGGATCAAGGGAACCATCTAGTGAAGAAGGTGATTTGAAACTATCTAGTATATTGGGAAAGCCGGATTTAAACAATTAAATTAATTCTCCTAAAGAAGATGTAATTGTGTAGAATCTAAAACCACTAGAAGATGGATCCTTAAACAGAATAGAAGGTAAGGTTAATGAAATAAATGGATATTGTTTGAAAACTTTTCAACACTCTAAGGAGGAAATGTTAGAAAAATATTTCAATGTCAATTATTTAAAGGATTTTGTTGAAAAAATGTGTGAGAGATCGATTAGAGTGGACATGAATGAAGAGAAAATGGTGTGGATCAAAAAACATGGCTGAATTTTGGTGCACAGTTTTAACGAATGGAAGATCAATATAGACGAATACATACAAGCCTGGGATAAGTTGGCTGACCATTTTGAGGATATTATGAAGAATGACTTGGATTAGTAAGAATCTTCTATTAATTGGTGGATTTATAAGGGGGTTGTATCTAACATTCTAATTCTATATTTTAATGATTTTGTGGATATCTTTTTTGGTTAACTTCTTTTCTTTGACTTTCTTTGGTTTCCCACTTTCTCCTCAAAAGTGTTTTTGGAATAAAAATTTAATTTTAATGTTAGTTGGGTGTTGTTAGTCAACCCATAAACTCTACTTCATAAGGTAAGTGACTAAATTTCACTACTTTCTTCATGAAAATTGATTCCATAAGTGCATGTTGAAGACGAGTTCATGTACCATTGATGTTTTTTACTAATTTGGTATAATATTGGATATAAAAGAGGAGTTCTTATCATTATAGGTTTTCTCATGTGGGGTTTTGAGAGTTAATTGAATCAAACTATGTGTTACGAATCTTCTCAGATTAATTTTTGATTTACATCTTGCAATATTGAGTTGAGTGTGGTCCATTACAAATATCTCGATTTATAGAAAATTTGTGATTGAAGATCAAAGGGTTATAAATATATTTTTATGTTTTGATATATATGGATGTTTCATGATTATTTTTCTCAATTTGGATCCTCTATGAGAAAGAGAGAGGTTTTTGGTTTCATGTTTGGTGTGGAACGTAAATAGTCTAAGGAATTATCTCAATGAAGCAGCATCAGTAAATTCAAGTGTTTTTTCTGATTATGGTGTTATTACATCTGTATTAGTCAAGTCACATGAAAGGTATTAGACAACTGGGAAGTTTTTTAATGTAAAATGAGAATACAACACATGTTTCCATTAAGAAAGGGCAAGATATTATTAAAGATGATAATGGAAATACATTAATGTATTCTTGATTTTTGTAACATTCAAGACCAGGCTATTGTACTTATACAAACTACTAATAGAGGATCATTATTCCTAAATTCAATTTGGAGTGGGATGTAGACCATAGGGGTTTGAGAAACTCTTCAATTAGGAGTTCTATTCATCATCCTATTCTTATTAATTCCTCTAGTATAGTTCTCTTTATATATTATTTGTGTTTTCATTTTATATTCTCTTAAAAATTATATTTGAGTAATTTTTAATTGGGGATTCATGTTTGTGAATTTTTTATCTCTCTATTATTTTTAATTCATTTATTTTTTTTACAATGAAATTATTTATCTACTTAAAATGGGACTTGATTTGGTTTTATTTTTCATTTCAACCAAAATTCAAGAGATGAAGGTTAAATTTTTGGGTTAATTATTTTAAATTTATTTTAGATGAGAATTTATAAGATTTAGTAAAGGTATTATGATATGAATATTTCAAGATAAAATAATTTATTAATTTAGAATCTACTTATCATCAACAATTATTGAGATATTTTTTTGGTGAAATAATCTAGACAGTCTCACAAATTTTGATGCTGACATTATTTTCATGATGATTAACGCACTAATTTTTGTGTTGTTATTATTTTAGTACTCTTTTTTGATAAATTTTATTCTAGTATAGTTTTAAAAAAAACAATGAAGAGTGTTTACTACCAAATAATTGCTAGTTAAATTCATTATAGTTCCCATTTTATAATTCAAAGTTCATTTCAAGTGGCTGTAATGAAATAGAATTCCCTAGTTTCATTAAACTAATTCCATCACCATAATCTAGCTATTTATCCCTATATTTTAAACTCATTTGATACCACATATTTCTTACACCTAAAATTATGAACTTAATTTGTCCAAATATCAATGAATTTCTCATTTTTTATAATAATATAGATATAAAATAAATCACTAGAACATTCAATCTACTTTCATTCAGTTCTTACCTTCAATATTGTACAAGTGTGGGTTTAAAAGAGATATTTATACATCCATAATTACCTCCTTCATTTTTAGTATTTGGACACTACAAGCTACACACTCTTATGCATATATAGGCACTGCATGACCTATATACCTTGAAATATAATTTTTTACCACATCCTTATGTTCTCCTGTAAGAAGATTCTGTGGAGAAATTATCTGAAATTCCAATCAAATACTTATGAACTCCATGAATATCATAATGTAAAAAACCCACTACAGAATATAAATGCACACACAAAAGATCGCTAGTGAAAGACTCTTTCAAGGAGGGATCCAATTTCAACAATGTACAAGCCTAATAACAAAAACAGGGCCTAACCCATGCATTATGTACCAAGATATTATTAAAAAACATATACATAATATAATATATAGCATGTTAAATTAAATTAATTAAAATTTTAGTATAGATATATCTCTGAATAAAAGATCACAGATTACCAATGACATGTAATTAATAGATATAATATTTGTGAAAAATAATGAGTTTCATCATGATGCATGAATGTTCCTAAATCCAAAAATCTATAATAGAATAATAGTACCTAGGATCAACACAAAACTATAATAGTAATAATTTTAAAGTAAATTTCATCACTAGAAACTCATAGGTCCATTACATAAGGGATAGATAGCTACTTACGTGACTCTCTTATCTGAGTTCACACAATTTATCTACATCCTAACATTCCTTAATAATATTCTACAATGAAAAAAATGGAACACCTTCTTTGATACCACTTCTTAATTCCATGAACTGAATTAGGTGGTCTGTTCTTGAGGGTTGCATGACCTCATGAATGAATCTCTATATATCCTAGGTTACTCACCAATGATAAGGGTGGGAATGGTTTCAAGGGGAGACTATACACTTTATGATAAGGTACATACACTATAATCACAACAAATTATTACAAAAATCCCATAAAACACATCATTAACTAAATTAATAATATCATTTTCAAAAAATGGAATACAAGAAACCACAAAATAATAATAAAAAGACTCCCATTATAAAAATTCAACTAATGTATGATACACCAAAAAATGAACTAAATAATGTATAAATAATCTTAATTCCATACTAACATTTACTCTACCCTCTAAACTTCACTTTCTTAGCTCTCTGATGCATGACTCCTACCCTTAGTTGGATTTATATCAATAAAATATAGACATACCTCTAGATTTCCATATAGGGTGTAGTAATAACCAAGTAAGGAACCACCAATGTTTCCTTAACATATTTTCAGATGTGTATAAAAATTAATTCCATGAAACTAATGAAAATTCATAAAAACCCAATCTTCTTCCATGTCATCGTGCATTAACTAAGCTACCATAAACCTTTTCTCTTCCTTCCTTAGAACCATGTAATAATGAATGTTAAAATTAATTATTGTATAAATTAAATCCTACCAATTAATCGACATGGTGGTTCAAAAATTTCATCTAACTTCCTAGTATAAATTTCACCCTTAAAGAACAATTCCACTCACGTTTTACTATCATGTCATTGTTTCCTAATTTTATCCCAATTCATTATTCTAGGGTATATAACATTAACACATTTCAACCGAATATTTGGATATAGGTAAATCCATATCAATACTTGTCAACTAAATACTCAACTCTAAGGAAATACACATTCCATATGTCAGATATGAAGGGGAAATCACATCCTTCTAATCACAAAAGGAAACAATCCACATCTAATGGGTTAACTAGTCAAGTTAGAAAAACATAGTACCATGATACTAGCCAAAGAGAAACTATAAATATATCCACATAATAAAAATAATAATTCAAGAAATAATAAATTAATATCAAATATATGTAAATTATATCAAGTAAGGGTATCATTGATACACCATCATGCACAAGATTTTCAAAGTCTACAGTTGGTTTATAAAGTCCATATAAATGGCAAGGACTTCCTGCATAAATATTATTGATTCCCAATATGATGAATCACCACCTAAATCAATCCTACCAAAGAAATTACCTCTAACCACTCCTAACTCATTTCATGATGGATTATCTAATCATGATTCAATAAGATTACTTAAAATGGTTTATATATAGATCAAATTACCCAAGGATATCAACTGCCAATGGTATATTGACATCCGTTCAAGGTAAGAATGATATTTCTCTAGATTATACATATTTCAATCAATAAAAATGAGTTATTCAGTTTATCATGAGTTAATTATTAAATATTCCCAACATATATTAGATATATAATTCATCTCAAAAAAAGGATAGTGTTTGGGCTATAAAGTAAAAAAAACATAACATTTGGGATTCAATAGATCAACCCATTATTAAAATGACAAAGAGATAATAAGGAGAGATACAAATCCATCAAAAGAGATATCGTGAGGTATTTTTAGTTGTGTGAGGATCAAACCTAGAGTGTATAATGTTAAAATGGTACATTAGACCAGCCTTATTGGAATACCCTTACTAACCCAACCATATTTATAAAAATATCCTAGAAATTATCCTAGGCCACTACCTTATATATGGGCTAGATGGTGTATTTTTATTTCCTAGTCGGTGCACCCTAGATAAACCTGGGATACTACTATGTCCACCAGCTAGTTGGAGGCATTGTATGGGCTAGTCAGCACTACCCAAATTTTCAAAGATTCTAGTTAGTTCCCACAACTCCTTCATATCTAATTCCATCTCCCTAAAAATCATTATAAATCCTTAAAATCACCTCTCAAATATTATGATACATAAATTGCCATACCTTTTAAAATTTGAGGGAGTCACAGAATTAGTTTTCATCAGTTCAATTTTAGTTTCATGATTACTTATAGATATATTCAGATCAGTCGTTATAGTGATTTATTATATTATATTAACACATATTTGAAAATTAAATAATATTGTAAATTTGAATAACAAGGTACATGTTTCACAATTAAACTCTAGTGATTTTGACCTTGGTGTAATTCATAAAAAAATACATGCATGATCAACATAAAATAATCAAATGGATATAGTGAGTATGATTTATACATCAACTCGTGATAAAAAAAAGTAATACTTACAATATTTAATTATCTTGTATATCTATGATTTTAATTATTTTATTGAAACCATTAATTTCATGATCACATATAAATATTTTTTTGATTCCCACATAATTTATAGAAACTAGAGTGTATACTTATTCCACTTCATATTATCTTATATTTTTCTAATTCTTATATTCACAATAATCCTCTTGATTTTAAATTCTCATACAATACCTTCATTAAAAAAATTATATTTCACTTATCTAATCTATACATGTAATATCTAATGATAAATTAGAAATTAAAAATATAAGGTATCTATAAAAATCTAATTTAATTATTCCAACACTTTAATTATAAATTTCTATCACACCAAGTTTGTAAGAGTTAATATGAATTAAAGATATACATTCAATAAAGCATTAAAATTTCCTGATTTCATACCATGGAAAAAACTCTTGAAACTACACATTAAATCAAACAAGTGTGTGTTATGTCCTGAACAATTAGATTTTTATCCCAAATACTTTTCACTATATTCAACTTCTCCATTGAAAATAAAAATCATTACCAGTTTAAATATACCACAATATGGTCATCATCATATATACCTCATTTATAAGACCAAAAACAAAATATAATTTTTTTTAAAGAACATTCAAATATTCAATATAAAACCTAGGTCATGACATATTAACTATGAAAATATGTGTTTAGAATTTTTATTCACCATTTAGAGAGAAAATATAATATAATCACCAAAAAAACCTAATAAGTGTTCCCTGTGGTGATTATCTTCTTTTGTACAGAACACTATTATCACCCCGTCCATTCCCTTTGTTTATCAATAATTTTTTTTCTAGATATATAAACCATGGATTATACTATTGTACATAATTATATTTTTTCCATATTATTAAAAAATATTTTTTTCATCACTCTTGAGTCCCTAATATCTTCAAATAACATTAATCTCATTCAATGGTGTCTAATTGATCTTCTTGTACTGAATTCACATGTTTGTTAATTTAAATCAAGTATTTATGATAGAATATAACATAATCATCAAAACATTATTTTTTAAAATTATATTCATTAAAAATAATGGTAATATCTGGTAATTCCAATACCATAAAATAGAGCTATGGGGAAAGATAAATTTTTGGCCTAATAATATATATATATCAGGATATGTTTGAACCCCAATCAATAAAGGTTAAGAAGGAAAAAATATAATTTCACATTTATAATGATTCCTATTTTCCTTATGAAAACTTCATCACTTATATTTTATCAACAATATAGACTAGATTTCCTTTAATATATATTGTTCCTAGTACATGGAAGGTACCATTGGGTGGAAGAGACCAAATACTATTTCATTTTCGAGAAGGAACAAATCTCACATAGTTTTACAAAATCTAATATAACTTTAGGTTATGGATTTGGATAGAAAATTACATGGGACTATTACAATTATAAATTTCAGAATTATTTCAAAAAAGGGGGAACCACTAGTAGTCATAAACCTAGGATTATCAAGACAATGATATAAAAAATGCTAGTCTAAATAGATATGATTGTAGAATTTTTTTTCCATCTATGTTATATAAAACTACATTTAATGGAGTCCATAGAGGGATGATTAAATCCAATAATCACAATAATAAAATGAGTGTGGATCAATAAATTGATATATAATTTTATTATGGATAATATGATCACTATATCACCACCAGTGGGAGAAGGTGAACAAGAATGACATGAAACGTGTGGGTATGATGGGTCCTAAATAGGGAATAAATTATTGAAATATTAAGGTAAGTAGGACCAAATAAATTTGTAATCTATTAATAGATTACCTCCCTACTAGTAGAATGAAATGCTTAATTGATTTCCATTTTTATAAAATTTAAAAATATAGAGGGATTTTTTTTAATAAAATTATTTTTTCTACATAATGTTTTTTAATAAAATATTTTTTATTTTTTATTTCACTTATAATTTTCATTTACAAACATATACTTTAATAATTATTTTATTTTATATGATCGATGAAAAAATAGTCTTAAAAGGTGGGTTTATTTATAATAAGATAATAATCTTATCTCAAATAAAAATCATGATTAATTACAATCATTAATAAAAATGATTTTACCCACTTTCAATAGAAAAAGGCATGATACAATCAAAATTAAATTTTACTTCATTCATGATTCTTATATCATAAACCCATAAAATAAACAAAATTTCTCAATAAAAATAACATGCATTATGTTAATAATAAATAAAGGTGAATTATATCCTATTACTCTAACCGAAAAATCTCAATTCGCACTTCATATTTTCAAATCAAATGTAACACTCATTGTTATTAATTTACATAACATTTTTTTGTTATCAAAATCATCAAAAATAAAGAAAATCATATTATGAGAAAATATGTGACAGTTTCTCTTAAACCATTAACTTTTCACAATGCATCATTTCAAACAAAAATTGATTATAAATCTCTAAACTACATCAAATGGAAATGAAAAAATTACCTCTATTTATTAAATGATATTCTTTCCAAATGTTTTCCTAATGTTTATTTTTTATTAATTGACATGAAATTATATATTCATGAAATAATTTTTTATTTTAAAAATAATATCATATCATATAATTTCATTCCTAACACATTGAGTTTATCCATTAAATGATATCTAAAAAATCATAATGTAATTTTTATATAATATGACCAAAAAAATTAATTATAATATCTCGTTTTTCTTATTCATAAAGAAAATTTAACAATTATAAATGACCTTAGGAATAATTTTTATTCGAATTAATAAAAAATAAAACAATATTATTTGTATAAAATTATTTCATGTATAAAAACATAGTCGATATCTCATACATAATTAATTTACATCTCCCCATTTCAATCTCTGTTTAGTTAAATATCAACATTTAAACTCATAAATAATTAATTTAATTTAATATCATTTGAATTAATAAGTTTTGACATAATTAATATATCTACTATGTTGTTTAATAATTTCCAAAAATAGTTAAAATCATGATGCTAAATAGTCATCAAAATAAGTTATTTATTTGTAAACCTGAATATATATATCTTAATTAAAAAACATACATCATGATTTCTTATTCATGTTAGTCTATAGTATTAAACCTTATATAAGGACATTTTAATAAAAAATAATAATATTTATATAATGAAAAATCATGCAATCATTATAGACTTTTATATGTAATCCACTCATTTTAACTGCATTAATTCATACTATAACAACAATCTTGATTTTATAATCGATTTCAAGCCAATCAGATGAATTATTTATATATTAAAATAATAAATTTATTGATATTCAGTAGTGAAATTAAATAAAACCCTGAATAATTTATGGATAAACTAACTCAATTTATTTTAATAATACAAAGAATGATTAGTTTAAAAATTCCTTCTTTAACATTGAATTTCAATAATTCATTCAAAAAAGATAATTCTGGATTATTACAATGTGAGAATATTAACTATATTTTATTATAAAAAATATAGGTTAAACATTATCATTAAATTTTTTTATTAACGTATTAGAATATAATTTCTTATTTTAGTTTTCGAAATTACTTTTATTATAATATTATCGTGTTTGATATATTTTGGATTTCAGTTGATGGGGTGATCATTATCTATGTTTTTTAAAAGTTAATGGTTAATATTTATTGATTATAAAATTATATAAAATGTCTAGTGGTGTATAAAATAAATTTATTGGAAGGTAAAAGGTATGTTGGTGTAGTAGGATAACAATTACTCAACGCATTTCTAATAGTTTTTAAACATTATAAATAATGTGGGGGAGAGGGGGTTAACTGGATCAGTTAATAGATGTTTGATAGGATTCTACTGGGTCACTAATTTTCCACCATGTTTATGGAACTATTAATATATATATATTGAAAATTTTTAAAATAAGAACATTAGGGATTAATTTGACAAACAACTCTAGCAAGTTTAAAAATAAACTCATCTTGCATTGGGATAGTTCGTTACCTATCAAACTCTAATATTAACAAAATTATTCAACCATTATATATAATTTTAAATGATTTTCATAAATTATAGAGGTATTTTTTTTATCACCCTTATCTTATATCCTTTCATCCATTAATATATAGTAGTTTATGATGGTTTTATCTTGGTATTTAAGAGTTATTTCACCAAAAAATGGTTAAATCACTCCTCAATTAAAGTTAGATTAATTTTTCTATTTCATTGTTACTTTGAAGGGATGAAATTAGGGATTTTAATAAAATTTTTATAAAAGGAAAATATTTGATGATTTATTCATTTATTTTTCTCATTTTAGGATAAAATTGACCAAATTTTTGTCATTGTATTTTTTTATTTTTTTTATTTTTTTATTATAATTATTACTGAATTATAAAATTATATTTATGATACATTATTACAATATATGTAATTTATATTGTTAATATTTTGGAAATATTGTTTATAAGGAGCCTCATGATTAGTTTTAGATTTAAATGTGCTCCCCTTTGTGGTATTTTGGTTGGTTTTATCACTCATATGGGTGTTCTAAGTAATGTTAATATACAAGGAGAAAATAATATATATTCATAATTGAAATACTATTTATCTAATTATTTCTAAAATATAAAAAAAATTAAATATTTTTATGTACTAATAAAATAATTTATAAATTTAACGAAATTGTTGTATGGAGTAGTTGAAACTTTTTATGTTTTACAACTACTGAAATAAATGATTTTAATTTCATTAATTTAAATTGATTAATATGAATGTTTATTTGGTTATGAGTACATTTATAGTAACATATATATATATATATATGGTGGAATATTTTATTTGTGGCATTTATATTGAAATGTTTTAGTTGAAGGTCTTATATGGTTCATATTTTTATAATATAACATATATTTTTTATGAGTAATTGGATAACCCATTCAATTACCTTAATAAAGAGAATAAATTATAAGTCATTTAATGAAACATCACCTTTAGTTAATATTTTGTATAAATGGTAGAGTAAAGGTTGAGTCTTGAGGTGTGGAATGTGGTGGTTTAGATTCTTAAAATTGTTAGTAATTAATTAATATTGATATTTTTATTTTAAAAATTATATGGTATGATACAAATCTTATCTTTAGATAGTGGTGATCTTAATAATAATTTATATATTTCTATATACTTTGGTGAAATATAGAGCCAAATGTACTATGAGAATTGATTAAGTGATGTCCTTTATATGGGTGTTAACCTTATGATGATCTATTAAATTGAATAAGTTTGTGACAGTTAAGGTTAATATATGTGTTTTTTCTTACATTTTCAATGCATTCAAAATATTCTTTTTTCATATACTTTATATCTATTATTTTTTATGTCATTAATCCAACATTGACTTTGACATCGCATTATTTTTATCTTGGTCATATAAGAGTTGATATCGGTATACAACCTAGTGGATTATTTAAATATTATAGATTATAAAATTTTTAGTTAATGTTTGGTATATTATATATGTGTTATTATGAAAGGTGTGATTACATTACAAATCATTAAAACGTATAGATGTGTTAATATTATTATTTTAGTAAGATACAAATAGAGGGTATCTAGTGTTTAAATAGGTATCTTATGACATCGATACGTTCTTTGGGGATCTATATTTAAAATCTAGGAGTTGAAGAGAAACTAAAAATTATGGTATTATGAGTGTGGTAGAAGTTAAATATATATTATTTTAATTGATTAGTACTTGGATCTAGGAATTTTTTAATGGAATTTTTTGAAGTTAAATGGGTGGAAATTGAGAAATAGGTTTCAATTTTTATGATAGAGTTATACATATTATGTAATTTTGGGATATTTAATTCATTTTTATAATATTGTATTATTTCACTGAAATTTATTATCTCAATTATATACATGGATAAAAATTTAATATATTATTTTTATTATTTCATGATTAGGGGATTTTATTTTGATGTTATCTGATGATTATATTCTATTTCTTTATTTAATTAATAAATTTTATATCACATTATGGTGAGTATTTAGTTGTTTCTATTTAATAATTTTCTTAGATAGGGTGTTTGAAGTTATTATTTTTTTTGTATTAATTTGAACACCATTTATCCATTTATTTTTTGATGGGTGGAGATACACATAATCCTACAAGGGGACCATTGTTAATTTTCTTAATTGTTAGAATATATACATGTTATTTTCTATCATAGAAAGAAGGATAATATAATAATATTATCTTATATTAGGTAAGGTTATTTAATGGTAATGTTATTTGGAGATTGTAATCAAAATATGGATTAAATATAACTAGTAGTGAAATAGTTAAAGTTTCATGCATTTTGTTGATCTCCCAATGGTTTTTTAAAGTATTATATAGTTATAGATCAGTAACTCCTTATATCGGGGATGAAGGATCTTGTTGGCACATAATGAAATTAATTTTGAGTGATCCTAGGAATTATTTTTCAATTAAATTATTTTCAATGATGAGTTATTATTTTCATCAATGACACTAATACGAATACAAAAATTAACCCAATTAATCACTTACAATAGTTGATGATTCTTTGTGGTGTTATGGGGTTATTATTCCCACACTATATACTTGAATATAAAAACATGTGTGGTTTCCTATGTATCATTTCATGTATAACTAGATACTTGGAGATGGTGTCCTAGATGATCTGTGAAACAAAATTATATCAGAGTACCATGATGGGACTCACCTAGATAATTAGGTGAGAGTTGTTTGTATCGGTTGGTTTCATTATTAATCATAATACATAAGTATATTTTAACTAAATGGATAATTAATTATATTTTTTCATTTCGTATATGAACTAATGACGTGGAACATTAATAATCATATATATTTCATTAGATTTTTTGATGATTTAAAGGTATTATGGGACAATATCTAAAGTGTACAATTTTTCTTTTCATTTTAGGTTGATTTATCAAAAGTATAGATTGTTCGAGATTGATGTGAGGAAGAATATATGAGTTAAAAGGATAGTTTATTAATTATGTAAAATAATACACTAATTTTTTTTATAGAATAAAGATAGTATTTTTGAACTTAGGATTATCAAGGAGTATGATTGATACATTTATAAGTCAAATTTATATCCAAGAATTATTTGGGATGATTCATTAGATTTTGTTATTATATATGTTTCAATACACCCACACTGTAAAATCCTCCTAGACTAATATTAAAGTCGAGATTTACCCCTAAAGCCTTCCTCTTGTTTTCCCTCAGTCAATGAATAGTGATGAGGGTAAAAACATTCAAATGGGAGACTTAACCCTCATATATCCTATGAATACTTAAGTAAAACCAAATATCAACAATGTAATATAAATAAACCAAGATCCTATTAATACAAAAATGCATGAATAAGTCCAAAAATAACTTACTAAATAAAATACCATCAAAACACCAAGGCAGCGAGATTGACCACAACTCTAGGCTTTGAGCTAGGGTTGTATGTCATGATATACATATTCTTTTAGGAAACATGAAATGTAGTTTATATATAAAGGGGTTTACATAAAATTTTAATTAAGTAGGATTGTGCCTGATTCCATCATTTTATATATAGATGAAACATACTAATGCATTAGTTAATAAATAATAGAACCAACTAGAACTTGCCCAGGGCCACTAGCCCCAACCTCTCCAAGGCTCACTCACTAAATCTTAATATAATAAAACAGTACTAAGGAATATAAAAAAATTCTCCTAGATTCACTTCACCACTATTTTTACACTCCCACACCCCAATATCATAGGTAATATTTTGATAAACATTCTATATATATCACATATGGGTTGGGTCACAATCCTTCACACCACATCCTTCTTCAAATCCCATCATCTATTATTTCCATCAGTCCACATCCATATCTATTAATCAATATCAAAGAATATATATTCATATCTCTTCTAAACATCACCATCTATAATTGTAAGTTATTTTGAACATGAAGGACATGATATTTTTTCCCTCATTCTACCATGATTGACAACCACTATATATATGAAATCAAAAAAAAAATCTATAACAATTATAAAAGGATATCATGAAAATCTAGTATACCATGTTCGTTACCACATCATGTCATGTATGAACCACACCATTACCAATACCTCTATATACTACACTCTAAAATAGAGCAGGGAAGAAATAAAATCCTTTAATTTATCCTCACATACCCAGTTGTTGGGGGAAACACCTAGAATGAATAACATTTGGGAATCAATAAGTATATGCGACTTGGTTGGGGTGTGTAATAAAATAAAAATATTATTAATAATATATATATCCACTCACAAAAAAAAACCAATCACTTTCACATAAAAGACATCATAAAAACTTTAAACAAAATTCATAATACCACAATCATACACCTTCACCTCTGGAAACTAGAATATAAAAAATATATCCTACATTAAAACACAAAATAGGAACAATAGACATTTATATGTTCCCATTATTCACACCATTAATTTTTACCATTATATTTCAAAAACCAATGTAAAATTAATTATTAAATTCAGTTATATATTTTATGAAAAACATATCCAGCCAATATTGATATTATTTCATTCTATTTCCAATATTTTTCTCAGATATCTACCTATTCATTTCACACATCTAAACTCTAATTAAAAAATTATTTAATTATATTTAAACATGCTTATTGTTATATATTACTATACCATCCCATTAATTATCAATTGAGAAACTCTAAAATATTCCTCATATCATGAAATTCCACCACATCAAACCCAATGAACATCATGACATTAAACACCACAATAACCCAACTACCACAACCAACTACCACAAAAAATCTCACAACGCATCTTCTACTTACCATAACATCCCTACCACCCAATCCAAAACTAATTATATCACTACTCTAGATAACCAAAAAACCCCATTTACCAATATATCCCATCAAAATACATCAATTATAAATTCCTTACAAAGGCCACAAAAACTCAACAAATTCATAACAATTTATTTTAGATACAACAACAACCATATCCCAAATTGTTTGATATATATATATATATATGAAAATACCATAGATTTATTATATATTAATTATATGATTTTAACCAAGTCAGAAATTATATTTCATGTTTTTATGGACGTTTGGAGAGATAGTTTTAATTATTTTAAATACTACTAAAGAGTTTTAATTACTTCTTAATATTTTCTAGGAACTTTTGCTAGGGTGAGAAAAATAAAAAAAGAATTGATTTGTCTATTAACCATTTAATTGATTAATAATAATAAATATAAATATATATAATAATTATTCTATATCTATATAAGAAACATTTTCACATTTTATAAGAATCATCGAGTTATATGTATGCCTAAATTCTACTAAGAGTAAACATGAATCATTCTTGTGTAAATATTTTATTATATCTATGTTAAAATATTCTACATGGGTAATCATGAATCCTTGTTTTAGTTAGTATCATATGAGATCTATAGGGATGTCATTTTTAGTCTATTAATATTGATTCATGGATCTCTATAAGGATTATCTACAATATAATAATGATCATACATTGGGAAAATCAATAATACTATGAATTCATGAGTGATATTCAATCTGTTTGTTCCTTATAAATCTAAAATAATAGTTTTTTTAATGTAATATGATTTATTTAAATGTTATAGTGTCAAATATCTGTCAGGATTGTGTCTTGAGGACAGTGATATGTGTTTTAGAAGAAGGTTTGACACCATATTGACAAGTTAGTGTAAATGTAATTTGAATTCATGGGATTTTAATAGAAGTTATCAGGTGTATACATATTCTTATTTTTTTGAGTTATAATTATCATATTTTTTTAAAAAAATAAAAATGAGTAGGAACTAGTGGAATTTGTAAGGCCCTGACCCCAGAAGCCCAGAGCCAGTGCATTATTTTAATATATTTTCATGATTTCAAGGAATCAAGTCCCAATTGACCGATTAGTTTAGTAGTCATGGAAAATAGATTACATACATGAACTTTACATAACACATTCAAACATAAAACACAACATAAATAATCCTTTGATAACTATATTATTCCCCTATATAAAACCTGCATATCAATAATAATAAACTTCATGGAATCTTGGTAAAATAAAATATAAGAAAGGGGTGAGCTTAGATGCTCAGTAAGGGTAAATAATTTAGTAGAAGCTATAAACATTTAAGGAAAGATGTGTAATAAAAACAAAAGCCTTTTAAAAATAAACATAAACATAATATGGAAAAAATAAATCATACATTACCATATAAACATGCACATGGATATTATACTATTCGAATAATCACATGTAATAACTAATTTCATAACAAATGAATGCATAATACCAAACATCATAACCACATAGTCAAGGCCTCATTCCATGACTATAAATAAGAAATTTTGTCAAGGTCTTGTGTCAAGACACTAATTTGTTTCATGATACCTACCAATGAATCGATGGGCTATAGCGGGCCCCACCCATCACTTACTATGTATAATGCATTCCTTATATGAAAAGGGTGAAACATAACATAAACATTCGTATTAAAACTAGCATAAAAATGTCAATACTTTAACTGTAAATAATGAATGGTATAAAAACAACATATCCATAGTCAAACATATCATAACTCATTCAATAAAATATAGAACATTGTATAATAATAATTAAACCTAATTATTAATAATATCCATTAAAGGATGTTGGCATAGTTGAAAATGATCAATAAAATTATTTAAGAGAAATATCCATTTTTCATGAAATCATTTAAAAGTCAAAAAATTTATAAAGGAAGACATTTAAAAGACATTTCTGAATCAAAGTGTCCCATACCACTTTGAAAGTTTTTAAAGGAATTAACATTTTAAAACATTTATGTCCATATAAATAAATCATTAAAACCTTTATGAAAACATGGACTTTAATAAGAATGATTTAGATGAATAAATATTTAAACCATTTAAAATGATGTTTTAGTTAAAGAGTGACTTAAAAATAATATTCTTGAAAACTCTTTTATAAAACATGGACATGGATAATAAATATTTCCCAGTAAAAACTTACACATAAATAATCTCAGATAATAATGAGATTGAGGAATTAACCCTTACCTTGTACTTTCCTTTAGTCGAGGTTACGTTTAACCTCCTATATAATAACAATAGTATGTTATTAAAGTATAAAAAAACCACATTAACATTTATGATATCAAATATGATTCATTTATTACTTTATACTACCCATTTAATAATAATTTTCATGTTAAATTAATATTTCAGGTAACAATCGCTTTCTTTATCGTATGCGTTTTAACTTATTATTATTGATCATAACACTTGGATAATGATTTACGTACTTCCAGAATATAAAGCATGATTTATATATCATATATATTCATAATATAAATATGTATAATATATAGATATATGAAATGGAAACACCATTCATGGAGATTGTAGTATGTACCTACGCATGAACGTTGATTCCGTTTTCTTATCGTATAGTATGGAAGAAAGTAATCAACATATATTTATCTAAATAAATATATATTATTATAGTAGAAATATTATTTCATATGTCTCATAATTAATCAATTTATATATTTATAAAAATTCACGAAGGGTGATCATTGAAGATAAATCTCATCGCGTTGTGAAGACGGTAAGTCGTACGTACGCACGAGCGACAATATAATTCTAAATATGGTGAAATGGTGTTTAATTTGATGTTATATTATATATGATAAATCATTAACATGTTATATTTATTATTTTCATCAATTATAATCATTATTATACCCATCCAAATAATGAAGTGTTGTATAAAAAACTACACCATGACATAGAGACAGTAAGTCGTACATATGCATGTATAGTGACTTTGTCATTCATAGGATTGATAAAATAATGAATATAGTTATACCATATTTATAATAACATATCATTATGTATAAGATACTATAGTTATTATTTTACTAGAGGATACCAAGGAACAAAAACCAACACCAACCATAGGAATACATCCATCGATGGAAGCAATATGAGGGATTTTAAAGTAAAACAATCAAAAATACCTAAAGTATCTCATCAAAAGATTCAATTCCATCCATAATATCACAAAAAACCCTCATTGAACTATAACCACTCAAGATGAAGCCTAACCATTAAAAAGTGCACACCCAAAAGTAACAAAAATAGATATATCATGAAACAAAACCATAATCATGATCACAATAAAGGTACATAAGGGAACATCCCCAAATGCTCCGAAGTAAACTAGTATATATCCCCAAAACAAGAAATTATCCAAAGACTAAAGATCCCTAACAGGGAAATCACAAAAATATTTCTTTCCAATTTTGGAAACAATAATCTTGGTCAACATCAGCCTCAATCAACATATCCTCTACTTTATGATAATCTTCACTTAGAGGCCCATTTCAAGAGACTTTTTATCTTTATGCATCTCATTAACTACATTAAAGAAATTATAATCCCTAACCAAAACATCCCCTTTCAATAAACAAGCTTATAAAACATTATAAGGTTACCCAAGAAACCAAATTGTCTACAAACTCTCATAACATTCAAAAATGACTTCTTAAATTACGAGGTTCTCCGCATTGGAAGAACACAAAATTTTTCTTCTTTTCCAGAGAATATTGTCCCTACTCAACTAGATTTCTTTATCCATCAGAGGGAACATATCCACTTGAGATATCTAGGAATGAGTTATTATTCCCTTATTTCCATTTTTCTAGCTCTGCTTCAGCAAAAAAGGACATTTCATGCTTATATAGATAAAATCTCGATCAAGAAACTAAGATCAAATCCTAACGTTCTAGTTGAAGGAATTTTCTGATATCGATATCCTTAAGCAATTCATCACTAAAAATAAAACCTAAGAAACATTCCAAATATATGAATTTCATGTCACAATCGACATCAGATATCTGACCTTTATTAAAAATGTTGATCTTAGAAACATTTTCTTTATTAACTTACTCATGATACTTCTACTTAATGAAGAATGACTTGAATAATTCCCAAGGAATTAATTAATCAAAACATGATAAAATCATTAATTACCACAACTCACGACCAGATCCCTAAAAATGAGTTAATAGAATTGTCCTTCAAAGCATCAGGAGTCTCAACAGAATTGAAGATCTCTTTAAATTCTTCAATATACTTCACCACATTAGTAGAACCTCTCTAACATACGTAATAAGGTGGATAGTGATCCATGAATACATATACTGCTTCCAAATACTGGAAATAATTAAAACCCACCAGTAGATATGGATTCAAGGTAGAGTCGTCAACTAGAGATACCACTTCTATAAAATGTGAAGGAATACTCATAAGAGAGGATTAGCAAAAAAATGTGTCTTTCTTAAATTACATTCTATGAGACATTTCTTAAAATCATGAATCGTAGTCTCATAAACTCAAGCATAAAACAACACTTGAAACAAAAAATAAAAAAAAATCCAATTAATCCAAATGATCTACAAACAATTTTTATCAAAGAATCATTGGTTCAATGTGCACAATATTTCCCCATTTATAAACAATTACACTATTCTTAAAAATGGTAAATATTATTATAAATCATTACACCCTCAATAATAAATTACAGAACATGAATCTTAATCCATGGTTTTAAAATATGAATTCCTTTTTTAAATTTCAAAAACATTTCCATTTTAAACCCATTACAAATGAAAGTTTCTTCTTGAAACATCCTTTATCACATAAGAGTCTTTTAGAATCATTTTTCAAAACCAAACATTCCATAAAAACAAAAATTTGGTGATTAAAATCAATTATCAATAAATTCAATATAAAATTTATTTTAAAACACATTGTGGTTTTAAAAAAGGATTTAAAATTATAACTAAATGCATTAAAGTAAAAAAAAATTACAAAATCATGTAATAGATCACACCAAAAATGAATATTGAAAACAATAACCCTCCAAACTAACCTCATATGAGTGAAGTTATATTTAAAAAAATTGAATTGTAATCAAGTTTTAGTTATAGTATAATTATACATTTCTTGGTCACATGGGATGTGAAAACATGCACCATCCTAAAAAAAGTTATAGGATCAAAATCTAGATCAATTACCCCAATTAAGTTTAGTTTACCAGACCATAAAGGTACATTGTGTCATTGGTAATATTTCTTTTCCAACCCAAAACACCTAATATATTCCCAAAATGAAATATGATATCATCAGGAATATAAATCTAAGGAAATAAATAACTCAAAAAAACTCAATTCCCCACTTTCTTTGGTAACTCGTGTCAAATCATGAAGAGGCATTGATTAAGAACAACTCATAAACTACCTATTATGTTCGAAAATTTTCTTAATATACTTTCAATTTTAACTCATTGAAAATAATATTTGTAATTATAAGGAGAATTTTTTTTTTAATGAAATACTTCTATGGAAACCATTTTTAATGAACCGACCCGGAATACCTTCCAAACTGGAATATGAACTGATTCCCCACTGACCTGAATGGTGTTCTTAATCCCAATGGGCTTTCAACAAGTGTCTGGGCATCAATAAGAATATTATGGGAATGATTTATCCCATATAATACAAATATAAAATAACAAAAAATAAATGAAAAGATAAAACCAAAAAATAACTAAGAAATCCAAAAGAAAAAGATACAAATCTCAAGGTATGTCAACCAAATTCATCAAACAAACCCATAAAGTCATCAACCTAAAAACTATGAGGAAAAATTAAATCACTTGATGCACTGATCACCAATACCTTCTGAGCCCCACTAAACTAGAATTCTCATAACATCATAGTGGTTATTTCCCTTTTCATGGACATAGTATAATAAAATATATAAATTCATGAAGGTAAAGGTATAGAGTTATAAAAAATCCAATAGGACTTCACCAAGACATTTCAATAGAAATACCATATAATATAAACTACCCACACACAATTTTAGATAAAATATGGAATAATAATCTTTTAAAAACTAATATCAAAATATTTTTTCTAAAAAATCTCAATGTACAGTATAAAATGCATACAATATTTCATTTCTATCAAACCAGGCAAGAATATAACATTTCATCAAAATTTTAATGATAATAATTTCAATAAAAACTAACATGCGTGAATCATTTAATAACATAGTCTTGTTCAGGTCATTTCAATAATAAAAAAAATCATAACACATTGGTTAAGAGATCTGGTGGTAGTTTTATATATGTATTCTCACACATCTAGATAATTTATGACTCCTGATATGTACACATTCATAAAACTAAGATATGGGGAATAGTCCAAATACTTGGGAAATATAACCATCCCTTAGGTTTAATAGGATAAGATCCATAAAAACTAATCACTCTGCTAAAAAATGAACACCTTTAAGGATGAATAGAAGTGTATCCCTACAGATGTTCGATATGGTACAAATACATGACTAGTGTGTGTTATTCCCATTTAACTTCCCAGGATCCCAGGTGATTTAAGGTAATTAAAAAAAATTAGGGATATCATTCAATTATATCAAAATCAAATCATTCAAATAATTATTTTAAATGGCCTTAAGTCCATGTTTCAAAAAATTATTTACTCTTCAAAAACATATATAAAATTAATTTTATAAAAAACTCATGACTTCTATTAAAAAAACAAAATGAAATTTTTTTTATCAATAAACCATTACATTTATTTAAAAAACCAATATAAAATGGTTTTTATCAAAATCCCATTCCCTTTATTTTAAAAAATAGTCATTAAATGGTTTTTTTCTAAACATTTCAATCATCATATTTCACATCATAAAGTATCTTATACATTTTCATTTCATCAAAATCCTTCTACAAATGATCACTTTAATTCATAAAAAAATTATTAAAATAAAATCAACATTCATTGTATGGGTTTTCATTACACACACCATTCCCCATCAAATCCATTACTCAATATTTCAAATATTTCTTTATAAATTAATTGGAAGAAAACATAAAATAATTAGGAACCAATGGTTTCATGTGATACAAATAGATTTATTAAATCACCTACATTAATTATAAAATTCAAAAACAAATTATAAGGGATCTAAAAAAACAACAGGACAAGGATTAACCATACTAAACATGGGTAGGCCACCAATAATATACTCCCTTTGATCACCCATCACATGAATGCTAAACAATTCCATGGGAATCTCAAAAATCAAAGGTGGTAATGATTTGGAGAATTATTTAAAAACACTAGAGCTATTTTTTTCATATCATTAAAACCCCAAATCAAAGACACTATTTAATTTTTAATTTTAATATTATCTTAAGTGAATAGGGTTTAAAATCATTTAAAATACGATTTTAAACCTTTTTCCATTCAATAGAACTAAATTCCATGGTTTTTAATCTTTTAGAAACAATTACATTCTGTTGCAGGTTAATATGTAGGAAAAATAAAATAACTCAACATTTAAAATAATTTTTTTCAAATAGAAAACTATGTATGGGTATCATTATTTTAACCTTATTAAATAAAATATTTTCATTTAAGGTTATTTGGTTACCCTTATGTTAACTTTATAAACATGGCCAACACCTTACACAGTGGTAGTATTTGTGAGTTAACCCTACCAAAACTCTAACATACCTTTGCGTATGAATGGAAAACCTCTAGTAACCCTTAGATAAACCATAGGAATCAATACCTTCCCTTACATATAAAAAAAATTCCCTTAAGTAATTAGATAATTCCTCAGGTTAACTTTATTCAATAGAGGTTTATCCTAATGTAGTGGCTATCTACCTTTATAAAACCCTTCATAAAACAAGGTTACCATTATATATCTCTAGGATTAACCTAATATATCCAATATAAATAAGGAATTAACCTTACATGAGGATCATAATACCCTTAAATAGAACATAGGATACCCTTATATAGGTAAAGTAAATTCAACTTTACCCATATGAAGATATAATAAACCTAGTATTCCCCATACACAACATAAAGAAACAAGGAGTTACCCTTCCTCAACTCTTAGAAACTAACATTACGTAAGGGTAGAAGGCATTATACCATTACGCAAATGCTATAACATGCATAAGGGAAATAAATAAACATAAAATTAATTACTTTTACACAAAAATTCCTTTAAAAATAAAACTAAAAAGGCCTTTAATTACTTTAAAAAATATGATTTCACATGATAAATAGATTTTTTAGTTCCTATGGAGTTTTTCACAATATGAACATGACTAGTCTAATCATGTGGGTCTTTATAAAAAACATATGGATGATATAATTTGGATCCAAAGGTTTTCGTATTGTTAGTTTAGCCACATAGTTATTCATAGGTAATCATGAAATTTTGATTTCAATGGAAAGTAGTTACTACATGGTTAGAGTGTGATTTTTCTAAATGTGTGACCTAATTGTGAAACACATATTGTTTTACAAAAAATATAATATTACCCAAATAACTTTGGTTGTTTTTTAATCATATCTCTACCAAATATCTTTATAACTCAAATCATCAATTCTTTGATTTTATATGAGGTTCTCTCTTTGGTTCTTTTGTTATTCTCATTTGTTCTTTATGGGTCACTTCAATTTACATTCTGATTTCTACATGATGTTTTATCCTCCTTAAATATCTGTCCTTGATATCTCTTCACCTAGTTTCACAAGAACTCTAGTGCAATTAGAATTATAAATATGGATTAATTTATGGGTAATTTATGATGTTTTTATAGATCCAATATTTTTAGGACCAAATCTCTTCATTCCAAATCCAAATTTTTGAAGGTGGATAGTTTTTATCTATTGGCTAGGTTGGTGTATCTATATAAGGGATCTTTCTAATGTAATACCCTATTGTTATAGTATTTTTCATTTTTTATATGGTAAAAATGATGGATTTGATATCTATGAGGGATAATTTTTTTAAATTCATATTTTCTGTAATTTAATATTTTTTTAATGTATTATTTATTCAAAAACATATTTATAAACCTTATGTATTCAATGAAATATTAAAAATATGGTTTTAGTAGTAAAATGGTTTTTCAAAGATTGGGATAGTTAATTTTTTTTATTGTGGAAATGAGTTATTAAATTTTGTGCATATATTACATTAATGTTTTTAGAAATAAATTCAAATGAGAACCTTGGGTTTGTTGAGTTATAGGAATATGTACATTTCTAGTTGGTGAGGTACCACCTTAGATTATGGATTGGTACTCATTATAATGTGGTTTAATATGGGATGGCCTAATATAGATAGTATGTTATAGGAATTGGTATCATAATTAATCATGTTATGTCAACATAGTATTCCTTATGAATCCTAGTTAAGTATTCCCATAGTCTAAAGGCCATTTTTTCTTGGTGTTACTCATGATGGTATATTTTATTTGTTTATTTCACATAAGTTTATCATTTGAAATTTGATTGTTTCTACTACTACTCTATATTTTATCATTCATTATGGTTTTCAAGTTTTTTGGATATGGATATTTTTGAAAGGAAACCCAATGGATTTTTTTTAATTTTTTTTGAATTTAAATAGCTTTATAAAAATATTTTTCTATAAAATCTATAAATAATGGTTATAGAGTAAAAAATGTTATATATTTTTATATTGGTATCCCACTATGTTTTTTCCTCACACTCGGTACATTTTTTTTGGAAAATTCATATTTTTTATATATAGGATATAGTGAAAGAGATGGTTGCCATGTAGTTATTTATTATATCTTGTTTGGTTTCTTCTTTGTTATGAGTTCGGTTGGTGGTGATGAATGATCACAAAGAGATATGGCTTTGGTCATGGTTTTTTCTATCAGTATTAGTCTTTTGGGTTGGTTTTTTCTATCTCATGATTGGGAATCTTTCATCAAAAATTTACTATGACTTTTTATCTATCCCTTGATATAAATGAGACTTGTAAAATTATGTTTCTAGGTAAAACAGTTATCATGGTACTATATATTGATACCCATGTGTTTTTTGATAGCCTATGGAAATCGAGAATGTGATTTAGGCCTTATTTATAGCCAACTTTGGTGATGTTTTAGCTCGTCCCGATTTTATTAGTTACCAAAATGGTATTATATCCTTACCCTTCTAGAAATTCGATTCCACTTTATAGGTTTTTTTGGGGTTATGATATATTATAGTAAGTCTATAAAAATTTCTATCGTATGTGTTAAAGGTGTCTGGACAACTCACATTAATGTTTGATGTTGAGTTTAAACTGGTATTCAAGGTTTTTTAGTCAATATTGAACTTGGTTTTGGGTAATTTCAATGAAATTGATTTTAGTTTTTATTTAGATGATCCTTTTATTATATTTTATTGGTTTCTATTGTCTCTGTGTATTATTAATTTCATTAATTATTTATAACACCCCAAGATTTTATGATATGTATCCTCTTAAATAAATTCAAATCATTTGATCTCTTACATTTACCAAAAAATTATTTCATATAGTATTAATCATATAAAATCACATAGATAACACAAAACAAACTTTATAAATGGAGAATGAGTGAAATAAGAGGCTTTTTATAGAAATTATGGAACATATATCAGTGAAATAGAAACTTGAATTTTGGATTAGTAATGTAACCCTTAGGAATAGTAATTCAGCCAATATGATAGTAACATCACCTGTCAAAGTATAAATAAGATTTAGGAATATTTAATATGATATAATTATATTGTAGTGCAAGTAAATAAATTATTAAGAAATTATTTGTAAAGTATTGATATTTTTTATAAACATAAATATTTATTTTCAATTTTATAATTACCATAATAATTTAAAAAATCATAATATTTATTCTTAAATTAATAATTTTTTTATTATAAGATAATATTATAATATCTTAATTGATTTTTACAAAGTGTTATAAAAACAGTTATAATCTTAAAATTAGTATTTCCCAAGTAAATGATGATTATAATTAAAAATTATATTTATCATATTTAAAAAATTATTTTCATTAAATTGAGTTCATTTTTAAATTATACAAATAAAAAAATAGTAAGGGTGTATATTTGGTATTTTTCTAAAATTCTAAAATTTTTGGGAATAGTGAAATACGGTAATTTACTGTGTATATACATTAAAAGTTAAATATAATAGTTCTTGATTAATTACTGATTTAATGACCATAATCTATAAATACACTTAATTATTTTAATATATTTAGTGATAAATCAAAAAAACATATTCTTGAGGAAAAATAATAAACTAATGAAAAAAATAATGAGAAAATACCCCCCTCTCATCCACTGCAAATACCACCCATCACCACCTATTCTCTTAACACCTATTAATACATTAATATTGTCTAATTATTTCTCAGTACTCTTACAAATTATTTTCCCCAAGTCTTGGATACCTTTTCTCACCAAAAGA
Source organism: Viscum album (assembly GCA_963277665.1). Classification (NCBI taxonomy): domain Eukaryota; kingdom Viridiplantae; phylum Streptophyta; class Magnoliopsida; order Santalales; family Viscaceae; genus Viscum; species Viscum album. Next base: position 1,507,064,707 of record OY728147.1, on the reverse strand, counting down.
CCAATCCCATGCCTCTTAAAGAGGTTCTCAAGGTGAATAAATTCATGAGGTGAAATCCTCTTTTATTTTCCTTTAATTTATTTTCAATTTCATTTATTTTCTTATCCTTACTAAAAATCCAATATAATAACATGAATTATAAATAAATTATCTTATATTTAATTTAATTTAATTTTTTTAATAGAAATTTCATCATCAACCCCCTTCTCCTCTACCTATTATTCTAAAAATTAAAATATCAACCATAATGTGTCGATTAACCGATATCGTGGATGCTGCATTTTTATTTTACAATACCACCTTTATGGATGGCCATAAAAAATTAATATGGTTAAATAAGATTTTATTATACATATTATAATTAATATAATGGTCTTCAACCAGTATATATACATAATATTGATTAATAAAACAAAACTAGTTCGTGATAATCGAAAATTGACCAAAACAAACTAATGTTCATCATTAACATTTTATATAATGAATCACCCACATATATGAAAAAAAAGATATATAATACTATTTAATATTATTTATGTTCATTAATAACATATAATTTCAATTCTAGAGAATTAATTCAATTTTTACATGAACTTCCAAACATGTAAACAAGTGAACCAATCATGAAAACCTATAAAATGAACACTCCAAAATGACTAAAATGAATATTATAACTCATGGAAAGGCCATAAATAAACTGAATAAAATTAAAATAAATAAAATACATGTTTAATAGGTTATTAATTAAATTTTTAATGAATATGATTTCATTACCTAGTACATTAAGTGATTTTGCAGAATACTTTCGGACATAAGGTAAGGGATTCTCCCCAAACCTCTATTTTCATTTGAGTTATGTTTTTACTCTATATACCATAATGTAATTATAAATTATTCTTAAGTAATCTGACTATTTTTCTTACATTTCAAACATATTTTCCTAGCTCAAATCTTCTTCCTTTTATGTGGAAATTCCGGTTTTATAAGGTTCCTTTTTCACTTCATCCTAATAAGCAATCCTAATTTAAAGGAACTTTACAATTTCTTACCCATTGTCATGTTCACTACAAAATATGTTTTAAGAAACCAATATCTTCCTAAAATAAATCTTCTTATTATGAAAAACTATCTTTTTTCATTTGTTTATGCTAATAATTATTATTTTCCCCACTTTTGAGACTCATTTATATTTTTCCTTTAATCATACTAAAGAGACTCTTTTCTAAAGTTTCTTAAAAACTCTTTTTACCTATTTTCACTTAAGTTAGATATAATTTATCAATATATATGAAAATTTTTCTTTATTTATGTCTAATTTTGATTTAAATCTATTCTTTCTTGGTACCATTATGATATTCTCTTTAACCACTTATTCCTTGTGTGTGATGTGTGTATATTTCCCTTTTATTTATGATCATCATTAATTAAATAATCATATTTATTATATCATGGATATGATTATTGTCATATCCATATACCATTTTTTACATTTGGTTTTTTATTGAATCGAATCTATTTATGAAGAATGCTTCGTACTTACAATGATGGGTGGGGCCCGGTTATAGATAACCCCTCGATGCATCGACAAGTCTCGTGAGACAAAGAAGTTGGTGAAAAACACTTCATATATGTTTCTAAATAGAATTAGATCACTTTTTACCCAAATAACTATATTATATTGATGGTATAATGGTTCTTGTTCCAGATACATGACATCTAATGAATAATAATTTGTTCATTTAGTAATCTATTATTACTTTCCATCAATATGAAAAAATCTATGCATGCATTTTCATTCTTAATATACCGATGGCATGTGTTTTTCAAATTATTTAGTTTTCCATAATGTCTATGTCTTACTTACTTCTCTTCAATTATTAATGTCTCATATAACCGTTACTGAGCTTTTGAGATTATCCTATTATTTATTTTCCTTCCTTAAGTTGTGAATATGAAATCTTTGAATAAGTGACAAGAAGTGGTTTATTTTAATTTTTTATGTTCAATGTTTTATAACCAATGTAATAATGGAACCATGTATGCATATAGTTCTTCAATACTACTAAATGGATATAACCTCAGTGATTTGATATATTTTATCTATGTGGTTATAATAAAATGACCACCAACTCTATGTTAATTGGTTATGGGTTTTTATTATTGGTATTAGATCATGTTTAGTAGAAACCTTGGGAACTGGATGTTAAATAAACATGAGAATTATAATAACTCCTTATAGTGGATTCTTGGATCAATAATCATGATTATTATGAGATAAATTTGTGTATACCATTATTTAGTAATGGTTCCTAATAGAATGAAAGGAATAAATACCCTCAGAAAATGTAGGGATTTCACTTCTGATAAACCTAACATATTTAGTGTTAGAGATGATCAGATCATGTCCATATTAGGATATATTACATAGGTTATGATTAATAACTATACTAAACCTATGTTGTATTATTTCTTGTGAAAGAATCCCCCATCTTTCTACGGGACTTCTAATCTAGTGGTAGCTAAGTAGTGGATAAAATCCCTTGAAATGTTATTTTTGTAATTCTGATGTAATGAAAATGAAATGGTAGTATTGGTAGTCTATTATATTAAGGTAGATATTGATCAATGGTGGTATTTGATCTATAGTACTATAAATTAAGATAAAATAGAATAAGAAGAATGGATAACTTTTAAATAAACATTATTCAAAAAATATTTCCCACATGATCAATGAATTAAAATGAAGAGAAATTTCCTTAGCTTAAAGAAAAAGCAAGAAGATAGTGTTGTGGAGTATGATGATAACTTCAAAAGACTAGCCAAGTATATTATTGATTACATATGTGATTTGGAATACAATATTGGTCATTTCATTCATGGTCTTAAGAAAATTCTCTGAAGGGTATTGTCTTCTTGAACATTTTCATCATATGATGAAAAAATATTTAGTTTCATCAAAATGGAGAAGGAATTTTCTAGATCCTATATGATCAAGGGAAATCAAGAGAATAATAGTTCTTGTAATAACTATGTAAAAGGGGAAACATTAAATAAGATTAATGGAATGAAGCAATTTCCTTTATGTGGAAATTCCATAAATAATCATCCTAGTAAATGATTGAACGGTAAGGGAGTTTTCAATAATTTTGTAGAAAATGGTCATTGAGATAATGATTGCATGGCGAAGAAACAAATTAATGATGTTTAATTCATCAATTGTGTTGGAAAAATATCCCTCAAGGTAACATTGTAGCATTTTTTGGTTGGTTGTGTTTGTTGAAATTGCAGGTTTCCATGGTAAATTTTTGAGTTCCAGAGATGTTGTTGACAAAGAACCATGACAAAGGAACGGATTATATGAAGGTGGTAGAAAAGAATAGATACAAGGTGGTGCCATTTTTTAGTGTTTTCCAAATTTTTGGGGTGTAAAATTTGGAGTTTGATGAGCATTGAGAAAATTGGATATCCTTGAAGATCTCATAAAAATATGGAAAAGGCATGAATTTCGCAAATATAGGCTTCATGGATTGGATTTTGCTAAGACATGAAAAATGTTGACGGTGATTCTTTGTGATTACGACAAGCATCGTGAATGGAAGCATTGAAGAGCATTACGACAGTGAAGGGAATTGTGAGTGGATCTTCGTGGAGAAGGCACAAAGTAAGTAATGGAACTCTCTATGATTACGATGATCTTTGTGATCGGAAAATTGTCATGGTACTTCGTGATATTGAGAGAATTTCAGTGAGAATTTCGAATCTTTGAAATTTTTGAAGACGTGTCATTGACTTCGCATGGAGGGTTCGAGGGTCGGTGGAATCGCCTATAAATAGCCCTTGACCCCCTCGAAATAAGTATAGTGTTTTTAAAGAATGTATTTTTCTCTCAGCTCACGAAGGTGGTTCGTGAAGGAAGGGTGCTTTGCAAAAGGATGGAGCTTCGCAGTGGCTAATCTAGCTCCATGAAATTTGTGTGCTTCGCATTGGCTCATTGAGCTTTGTGAGGGAATTCTCTCTATGATGACTTGAGCTTCGCAATGGCATGAGCTCTATGAAAGTGTGAGCTTTGTGAAAAGTCTGGAACTTCAGGAAGGCTTGTTTGAGCTTCACGAAATTGGGAGCTTCACGAAGTAGGGTGCTTTGTGAAGGTACTTTCCAAAGGTTGGTGCCCAGTGGTCAGGGGAAAATGGTTATTCATAAGTGGATGAAATTTGAAATTTAACAAAGAATCTATTAATAGTTGAGGATGCATGTATTCATGAAAATGAAGAGACCTACGGGTCTATAAACTGTGATTGGATCCCTTATAAGTGCAGTGAGAAAAGGAAGAGGAAGAGGGTTATCCTTTCTACAAACAATGAGCCTGAGAGAGAGGAATAGTGAGTGACCCTTGGGAAAGAAGTGAGATAAACCTAAACATTGTAAAGGAAGTGATCCTAGGCATAGAAGTGATCTAGCTCGAACATTATTGGAAGTGATCTTTAGTGGATTTGGTACAACTATTCATCGTCATTGTATGCTCCTTGGACATAGACTAGTGAGGGTGAACCAATTAAAAATATTTGTGTCTACCTAGTTGCTTCCCTCCATTACATCTAAAGAATATCCATCAGATAAAGATAAAAATAATTGATCAACATAAACACACAAGATCAAACAAAGTGACCCTAATAATAAAGAGGTCAAGATCCAGTGGAGCAGAAATAATTTTAAAAATGAATATCCATACCCTGATTCACCTCCCTCTCAGGATATCTAGGACGTTTATATTCCTAACAATTGGTATCAGGGCGAAGGTTTCTTTTATCATATTTGTTTTCTATGACTTGGTTCAGTCGATTTCTCAAGTTAAAGATCCAATCTGATCTTATCTCGGTGTTCCATGGCAAAGGGAAAAACATCAAAGAGGAATCATAAGTGAGATGGTATTCCTCATTGTGTAAGTGTTTTTGGAAAAAGTGTGATTCAACTAAAGGAATCAAATATCATACTGAAAGAAGGCTTGGATGAACCTGATAGGGAAAAGGTATATTCACTCAATAATGATGTAGGAATGAGTTAAGTACTTAAAATTCAAAGTGATGCTGAAACTACTGATGATGATGAATTTTATAGAAGGCCACTAGTAGAAAATGTTGACATGAAAAAAGAATTGGATCAGAGATTCGATGATGAACTCCAATCTAATTATATCCAGATCGAAGTACTAGAAATTGAGGTAAAGAATCTAAGAGGCTTAAATCAAAGACTTATTGATGTGTCTATAGACTTAAGGGTGAATAATGATTCTTAGGCTGAAGAATTGCAAGATATGTCTTCAAAGAGAGGGAAACGTAAAGCTAATGAAAAGGGAGAGAATTAGAAGTTAGATGAAATTAAGAATCTAAAATCTAGAAATGTTGATCTTGCTACACAGCTAACTGAGCTAGTTCAGAAAAATCAAAGGCAGCAACAAGATAATGCATGTTGTTCTGATTTTGTTGCTCATGAGAAATTGGAAGTAAAAGAGCATAGTAACATGGTGGATAAACTGAAACATGAATTGGAAGATGAGATGAGTAGAGGAAATCTTTAAAAGAGAGAACTTGATGCTCAACATGAATCAAGAGATAAAAAGATTCAGCAACTAGAGGAAGAAATAGAATCAGTCAAGAAAGAAATAGAGAAATCTAAATCCAAAGACAAGCCCAAGTTGAAGTATGCACTGCACTTAAAATTTTATTTTCCTTCAACAAGTGATGAAAAAATAAAGAACAAATATACCATTTCTGAAGAGAAACAATAGAATATTTTCTCATCTCAAAACCCATATAGTTTGGGAAAAACTGGCATTGTATTTGATTAATTCTCTCTTGTGCATGATAGAAAGAGAGTCGTGAATGGTTATAAAAGTGGAGAAAATCATGTAGGTGCTGGATATAGGCCTAATAGGACAATTTAAAAAAGTAGTGATAGCATGTTCTATTTATGTGGGATTCATAGACATACATCAAGCTTCTATTCAGAGGCTCTGAAATACATTTCAAGCTATGAAAATAGAAAATTGGCTAAATCTGAGAATAAGAATAAGTGTTAAGATAAACTAGAAAGAAGTCTCTCTTAGAGGAAAGCATTTATTAGATGCTATTACTGTGGAATAATGGGACACACCATGAGTATGTGTTAAGAAGATCAGGAGCTCAATGTCAGAGGAAGAACTCAATCTGATTCAACACGTCGATAGAGAAATGATGAAATGAGCTATGCCTTTTATGGAAAATGTTTTATATGTTCTGATTATGGGAATTTGGCAAGACATTATAGTAAGAAGAAAGAAGGAAAGGAAAAGGAACTCAAAAGTATATTCATGTCTCTAGTGGTGTATAATGAGAAATCATACACTGGAAGACAAAGTGGTAAATTGGAAAATAGATTTACTACCTCAGAAGAATCACAAAGAGTTGAACGAAAAGTGTATCAGTCACCACTTTTTTCACAATCACAATAGTTCTCTCAAAAATAACATGATCAAATCAGGAAGAGAAATGGAGGAGATGCTACAACTGTGAGTAAGAAGAATGTATTTTCAATGGAGGACCTACCACCAGCGCAAAATAGTGTGGTGACTCAGATATCTGATAAATGAAAAATAAACAAAGAATTCATTAAAAATATTGAATGTCATGTGCCATAATGAGAACTACCGGAAAAATGGAAGATGATAAAAAGATATATTACTACTCAGAGAAGGAATCAAGGGAAATAAAATTTTGGTGGAACATCAAAGAATGAAATGTGTACTAGTGGGTATAAGACCAAAATGGTGATAAAGGCCAGGACTGCAGATTCTATATATCAGAAAAAGACACAGCATGTGGGTAATGAATTCTTAGCCATAGGGTTATAGTAGTTGAAGTTGGTTAGGAAGTTAAAAGAAGCAAGGAAGGAGTGTGATGCTCTACAAGAAAGAATCAAAGGGTTGACCCATCAGGGTCAACCAAAATCCTCATCTTGATGATTCCAGAATTAACCCCTCTCCCTATGTTTATAAATGCTCGTAACTAATAATTCATTTGTTTCAGGTTTTAGGGAGATACAATCCAAGGGGAAGTGGCATCTAAAGAAGCACAGTGAAAATTGATATGCTCCAGAGTTTCAATTGCCTCAAATAAGGTACAAAAGGTGGAAAAAAGGGTGAAATAGAGCACAATGGGAATTGATTGTGTTATTAACTTTTTCTCTTGTTTCCTACACAAATTTCCATCTCAGTGGGCTTAGATATTTTGTTGTATAAATTCTGAGAGGAAGATGAAAATAAATGATGTAGGAGAAGAAGAATGTTTATGGGTCTAAAAAGTAGTCCTAACCCTAGGAAGTGTTGCATAACATTGGGAGATCATTCAATAACAAAATCAGATGAAATATACATTAAATAAATAATTGGATGACTCAGCTCAGGTTTTTTCTATTGAGGAAAGATATATTACAGGAGAAGAATAAATAACCATACATCTCATGCTTATCTATTTTGTTCTAATAATGTGGTATTAGCTGGCTATTTTTAGGATACCAAGAAGATGCAAGAGAGTATCAACAATGTTTCAATAAGAAGCTCAGAAAAGTATTTGAAAGAAATGACGCCACTGAACAATAATATAGTGAGAAATTTCCTGATGAAAGTGATGTAGAAGAAAGCAACACAGGGGGAGCAGAAGTGGCTGACGTTGATTCAGAAAAAAAGATTCAGACATGGGAGATTGTTTTGAGGCTATCATATAGGAATGTCATCTGGCCTAAATGGGTCTATTGCAATAAGATGAATGAATAAGTCATAGTGATTCGGAAAAAATAACGACTAGTATGCAAAGGATTCTCCCAGATATAGGGAATAGATGTTGATGAGACATTTTCACTGGTTGTGAGACTAGAGACAATCAGATTATTCCTAGACATTACAGTGTAACGGAAGTTCAAGATGTTCCATATGGACGTCAAATCTGCATTTTTGAATGGGTTTCTAGAGGAAGAGGTGTATATCGAGAAGCCAAATGTTTTTCTCATTCATGATGATGAGAACAATGTTTTCATACTGAATAAGGCATTGTATGGGCTGAAACAAGCACCAAGAGCATGGTACTTAAGGCTTGATCAGTACTTGAAGAAGCTTGGTTTCTAGCATGGGGTAGTTGATTAAAATCTATATTTCAATGACAACTGTAATCAAAGGATGATGGTCCTAGTTTATATAGACGAAATACTTTTTGGTGGATCATATGAAGCTCAGTGTAGATGGTTTTATTATTTCATGAAAAGTGAGTTTGAAATGTCAATGATTGGAGAGATAATGTTTGTCCTTGGTCTAAAGGTGACACAAGGAAGGAATGGAACATTAATTTCTGAATCCAAATATTCCAAGGAGATTTTGAGAAGATTTGGAATTGAAAATTCCAAGGATATGAAGACTCTAGTTGCGACCCGGATGAAACTGTCCAAAGATAAGGGTGGCAAGGAAGTTAATATCACAGAATACAGTTAAATATTTGAAAGTTTGCTATACTTGAATACGACAAGGCCTAACACTATATTCTATACATGCCAAGAAGCGAGATATCAGAGTAATCCCAAGGAAATACAAATTATTGTAGTGAAAATAATACTTTGGTACATCAAGGGCACAGTGGATTTTGGATTGATATATAATGATAGATCTCATTCAGAATTACTAGGATATACTGATGCAGATTGGGTCGGTTCAGTGGATAATAGGAAATCAATGTCAGGATGTGCTTTCTATCGTGGAGGATTGTGTGTTTCTTAGTTAAGCAAGAAGCAAGATTTAATTTCATTAATCACCATCAATGCTGAGTATATTTTCTCCACTCAAGCTTTCACATATTTATTGTGGGTGAAGCAGCAGCTTGATGATATGGGCATTGAAGTGAAATATTTGATCGTAATCCATTGTGATAACTCAAGTGCTCTCAATCTCAGAAAAAATCTTGTCTATCACTCAAGGATAAAGCACATTGAGATAAAGTATCATTTTATCAATGAGAATGTTGAGCAAGGCATTGTGAAGTTGGATCATGTGCCTACCGAGTTACAGGTTGTAGACATTCTGACAAATGTCTTACCCAAGGAAGCTTTTGAGAGGCATCGACTGGCTCTAGGAGTTCAGTCGACTCCCCACACTTAAAAGAAAGTGACTATGCCCCACCCCCCCCCCCAAGGTTTGATGTGTTTTTCCCTAATGTAATAATATGTGATTTTACCTTGTTACAACTACAAAGGAGTGCCCTTTGGGTTCGTTGAAAAAGGGGATAAAATAGTGATTGTTCAAGGGGAAGACAGTGTGATAGTGTGGCTATTTTAGAAATCATGAATGATATAGGGAGAAGCTAATAAGTGGAGCAACGAGATAGGGGGAGATAAATGAGATAGGGGGAGAGTAAAAATATGACTATGCTAGAAGTTATCGATCAAAGAGTAGATATCATGATAGTTGAGGATCGTGATAAAAGCAGAAGAGTGGTGTTAGAATGATGTCATAAGGTTTCTAGCTATCACCAATTTGTATCAGTGTGGTATCAGCAATTGGTATCATTTTTAAAATCAGTATCAGTTGGGTGTCAATATTTAGTGGTAGAAATGAAGTGATTCAATGATGATCTTTTCATTTAAACTTGTTTCTCACAATGAGCATTGCGCATGTGGGCTTAGAGTATGTGGTGAGAGAATCTTTGGTCATTATCTGAATCATAAGGGGTGAAGTTTGGGTGATGAAGGAAGGAGATTTTGAGAGGTATCAAAGTGTAGAGAATCATTATGAGAAGAATTGTCAACAAACCCAAAGGGGGAGATTGTTGGACAAATATCCCTCAAGGTAACATTACAGTATTTTTGGGTTGGTTGTGTTTGTTGAAAATGCAGGTTTCTAGGTAAATTTTTGAGTTCCATAGATGTTGTTGACAATACTTGTTGAAAAAGAACCATGAAAAAGGAACAGACGATCTGGAGGTTGTACAAAATAATAGATACAATGTGGCTCCATTTTCTAGTGTTTGCCAAATTTTTGGGGTGCTAAATTTGGAGTTTGGTGAGAATCACGAAAAGTGGAAATCCTTGAATATCTCATTAAAAAATGGAAAAGGCATGAATTTCATGAATATAGGCTTCATGGATTGGATTTATCAAAGACATGAAAAAATTTGATGGTGATTATTTTCAATTACGACAAGCTTCGTGAACGAAAGCGTTGAAGAGCATTGCGGTGAAGAAGGGAATTATGAGTGGAGCTTCCTGGTGAAGGCACCAAGTAAGTAACAGAATGCTCTGTGATTACCATGAGGTCTGCGATTGGAAAATTTTCATGGTTCTTTGCGATATTGAATGAATTTCGGTGAAAATTTCGGAGCTTTGCGATTTGTGATGATGTGGCACTGACTTCACGTGAAAGGTTTGAGGGTTGGTGGAATCGCCTATAAATAGGCCTCAACCCCCTAGAGATAAGTAGAAAGTTTTTGAAGAAAATAGTTTGCTCTCAACTCGTGAAGGGGGTTCACGAAGGCAGTGTGCTTTGCGAAAGGAAGGAGCTTTGTGGCGGCTAATCTAGCTTCACGAAATTTGTGTGCTATGTGTTGGCTCAGTAAGATTCGTGAGGGAAGTTTCTCTGTGAAGACTTGTTATTCATGAGGGCCTGATATCTATGAAAGTGTGAGCTTCTTGAAAATGCAGGAACATTGTGAAGGCTTGTTAGAGCTTTGTGAAATTGGGAGCTTTGCAAATTAGGGTGCTTTGTGAAGGTACTTTCCAAAGGTTGGTGCCCAGGGTTAGGGGAAAAGGTTTATTCATTAGTGGATGAAATTTGAACTTTAACATAGAATCTATCAATAGGTGAGTATGCATGTATTCATGAAAATAAAGAGACCTATAGTTCTATAAACTTTGAGTGGATCCCTACCAAGTGCAGTGAGAAAAGGAAGAGGAAGAAGTTTATCCTTTCTTCCGGCAGTGATCCAGAGAGAGAGAAAAAGGGAGTGAACCTTGGGAAAGTAGTGAGCTAACCCTAAACATTGTAAAGGCATAGAGCCTGGGCATATAAGTGATCTATCTCAAACATTATTGGCAGTGAGCTTTAGTGGATTTGGTACAGCGGCACATCACCATTGTATGCTCCTTAGACGTAGCCCAGTGAGGGTGAACCAAGTAAAAGTCTATGTGTCTGTCTAGTTGCTTCCCTGTATTGCATCTAAAGCATCACCATTATATAAAGATAAAAATAAGTGACCAACATAAACACACAAGAGAAAACAAAGTGACCCTAATAATAAAGTGGTCAAGATCGAGTGGGGCAGGAAGAATATTGAAAATGAATATCCATACCCTGATTCACCCCCCCCCCCCTCTAAGGGTATCTAGTCCCCTTTTGGTCCTAAAAAATTTTAATTAAATGTGGAATTATTCAAATCAATTTCCCAAGAATCAGGGGAATCTACCATAGAAGAGTCAAAAGGAAGACAACCATGATTTTGTGATCGCTATGGCTGAAGTAGAAGTACTTAATAATGTGGTGGAAGGTATATTAATCCTATCATCAAATCTATCTAATGATTTATTTGATTTTGGATCATCGTACTCTTTTATATTTATAAAATTTTTCATAACCATTAGATATTTACCTTTTAATTTAATAAGAGACTTATCAGTAAAAACACATAAGGGGAGTCGTATTACAACAAAGATGTATTGGCCAATTCCCATTATGGAATATATTCATGCATTATTTTTTAACCGTATCATCATACCTATGGTTGAATTTGATATAATCACTTCAATATACTAGCTTTCAAAATATGATGTGAGAATTTATTAAAATAATATCAAAATGATGATTTTTGAGGAATATGTAGAATCCCTTATATTTATAACTGAAACATCATCATCTGGTTCTTATATATATCCACTCCAATAGCTCTACTAAATGAAATTCTTGGGGATGAATAGAAAATAATATCTAGGGATGAGTAATGTCATCAAATTGAGGATGTACTAATTATGTATGAATAGATTGATGTATTTCCTAAAGAATTATGTAGGCACCCCTGAGAGCGTGAAGTTGTACTTACCATTGATCTAAACCATGATGAAATACAAATATTAAAGAAATATTATAGAATGGAAACTATGTAATTAGTGGAGATTAAGAAATAACTAGAGGATTTGAGTAATGATGGATTTATTCGACCTAGATTTTCTCTATGGGGAGGCCATTTTCTCTATGTTAAGAAGAAATATGGATCCTTGAGGTAGTGCATTGACTATAGATAAATCAATGCTATTACAATAAAAAATAAGTATCACCTTCATCACATTGATGATTTATTTGATCAACTTCAAAGTTCTCAATTTTTTTTGAAGATTGACCTTTTTTCTAGGTATCATCAGTTGTGAGTAAAAAGGGAAGATATTTCAAAGACATATTTTCAGATGAGGTATGGACATTAATATTTCACAATAATTCCATGTTTATTGACTAATAGACCCTCTGTTTTCATGGATCTAATGAATATAGTGTTAAAGTAATATCTTGACAATTTTTTGTAGTATTCCATGATGATATTATGTGGTATTCTAAAAACTATTAAGACCCCAAGAATCACTTGCGTATTATTCCTAAGACTCTCATAAAAAATGAGTTATGTGGTAAATTTGGAAATTATGAATTCTTACTTCAGGGTATTTCTTTTATTTTCCATATTGTCTCCAAGGACGAAGTCTCAGTTTATCCTATGAATAAAAATGAAATCCAGGAATGGACTATGATAACTAATATAATTGAGGTACATTATTTCATTGGTTCTGTAGATTACTATTGGCGTTTTGTTCAGGATTTTTCTTAATTGGCTAACCTATTAACCAACCTCACATGTAAAGGGGTTAAGTTCATATGAACAAAAGAATGTTCAAAATTATTTAAAAAAATTAGGAATATATTAGTAAATGTTTTTATTTGGAATGTACCATCAGGAAATTATGGATTTATGATATATAGTGATACATTGAAGAAAGGACTTAGTTGTTTCCTTATGAAAATTGATAATGTTATCACATATGCATCAAGGTAGTTGAATAATTTTGACAAAAATTATCCAACTAATGATCTTGAGTTAGCATTTATAATCTTTTCTCTCAACATATGGAGACACTATCTATATAGTGAAAGATATGAGATATATATGGATCACAGAAGTTTGAAATAAATATTAACATAGATATAACTCAACATGAGGCTAAGTAGATGGCTCAAGTTACTCAAAAATTATGATTTCTCAATACACTAACATCAAGGAAAAGAATATAAGGTGGAAGATGAATTAATAATTAAATATCATGGACTTCAAACCCAAATGAGGATTGAAAAAGATCTTATATTCATGGATTTAGTAAAGATGTATATGGGAATTTTTAATTAAAGGAAAACATCAATCCATTTTGAAATGATGGATAAACCATATTTACAGGATCAGATAAAAATTTATCAATCTTATGATGAGAATTTTCAAAATTAAATAAAAGCTATTAAGGATAGAAGATTGGTAGACTCCGAGTATGAGGGTGTAATTCTAAAATTTTGAAAGAGGTTATGTATTCAATAAACATTTTAACTGAAAATGGAACTATTAAATTATTCTCATAGCTCAAGTGTATTTATACACCATAGTAGTACCAATATGTATAGATATCTAAAGAAACATTTTTTTGGGGTAATATAAAGTGAAAAATTGGTGACTATGTGTCCAGGTGTGTAGTTTTCAATAGGTAACAGCTGAGAGACAACATCCTAGAGGATTCATTGAAATTTTACCTATTCTTATGTGTAAGTGGGATGAAATTATGATGGATATTGTCACAAGACTGACAAGGAAACCTATAAGGAATAATTCAATATGGTCTATTGTTGATTCTCTTACAAAATTGGTATGTTTCCTCGCTATAAGAGAAGATTTACCTATTGAATGCTTAGAAAGACTCTATATTAATGAATTTGTGAGACTTAATAGATAAAATATATCAATTGTGTCTAATAATGAACCCCAATTTACCTCAAAATTTTGGAAGATTCTTCATAATTATTTAGATACTGATCTTCATTTGAGTACTTCTTATCACCCTCAAATTGATGGATAGTCTAAAAAGACTATTAAAACATTGTAATACATGGTAGAATCATGATCACTTGACTTTAAAGTTATTTCGGATCAGTATTTACCCATTATGGAATTTTTCATACAATAATAGTTTCCATTATAGTATTGAAATGGTGCCATATGAAGCATTATATATCAAGAGATGTTGAACTCCAACCTGTTGGGGTGAAGTTGGTGAGAGGTAACTTATAGGACCATAAATTATTTAAGATAGAATAACGAAGGTAAAGACTATTAAAGATCATATTAAATCAGATCAAATTTGAAAAAATATTTATGTTGAAAACCGAATGAATGATTTGGAATTTCATGTGGGAGATCATGTATTTCTAGAAGTATCTCCATAGAAGGGTGTCTTAAGGTTCGATAAGAAAGGGAACCTGATCCCCAGGTATATCCGACCATTTGAAATTATGGAAAGAATTGGAGTTGTAGTCTAACTATTATAAATGCCACCAATTCCAATCAAAGTGTATGATGTGTTACAAATATCATTGGTAAATAAGTACATGTTGGACCCCAATCATTTACTCACCTATGAAGAAATATAACAGGAACCTGATTTTTCTTACTATGTAGATCCTATTAAGATTCTTGACATAAGAGAGAAAGTATTAAGAAATCGGACGAATATACTGGTAAAAGTTCCTTGGAGAAACCATAAAATGGAATAAGAAACATGGGAACCTAAATATGTTATAAAGAAGAACCACCCATATCTCTTTGGAGGGAAATATTAATGAAAAATTTTGAGGACAAAATTTCTGAAGTAGGGAAGAATATAACACCACGTGATTTTATGGTATATATCCTATTAAATAAATTCAATTCATTTGATATCTTATATAAAAAAAAATTCATATATTATAAATCATATAAAATCACATATATAAAACATAAAAAACATTATAAATGAAGAATGAATGAAATAAAAGGCTTTTTCTAGTATTTAAGGAACATATATCAAGGAAATAATAACTTGAACTTTGTAATAGTAATGTGACCCTTAAGAATAGTAATTCATCCAATAGAATATTAACCTCACCAATGAAAGTATAAATAAAATGTAAGCATCTTATAAATGGTAATATGATACAATTATATCATGGTACAAGTAAATAAATATTTTAGAATTTATTAATTAAGTATTGATATTTTTTATAAACAAAAATATTTATTTTCAATTCTTTAATTAATATAATGATTTAAAAAAATATTTTTATAAATTTTATTCCTAATATAATATTTTTCTTTCATATGATTATAAGATAAATTTATGATACCTTTATCAATTTTCCAAAGTGTTATAAAATCTATTATAATTTTAAAATTGGTATTTGAAAAGAAATGATGTTTTTAATTAAAAATTAAATTTCCCATATTTTAAAAATAATTTTCATAAAATGGAGTTCATTTTTGAATACTACACATCCAAAAATTATTTGGGTGAATTTTGGGGATTTTTTTGAAATACTTTAATTTTTGGTAAATAGTGATATACGGTAATTTAGGGTGTATATACATTAAAAGTTTAATGCACTACGTATGGATTCATTTCAGAATTAATAACCATAACATCAAAATAGGCATTATTTTTTTAATATATTTAGTTATGATGTTCAAAATATTCATTTTCTTGAGGCAAAACAATAAACTAATGAATAAAATGATGAGAAATTTTCCCTCTCCTCTACTATAAATACCACCCTTCACCTCCTCTTCTCCTCAAACATCTCAAGACTTTAAGATTATCCAATTACTAATCAATAATCTTCAAAAGTATCTTACCCATTTCTATGATACATTGGTCTCATGAAAATACCAATCCTAATCCCCTTATGGCAGTTCTCATGGAGAATAAATTCAAGAGGTAAAATCCTCTTTTGTTTTCCTTTAATTTCTTTTCTATTTCGTTTTTTTCTTATAATTCCCTCAAATACTATATAAAAAAATTCATGATAACTACATTATATTATATATTCACTAATTTTATGATGTTAATGGAAAATTCATCATCAATTCACTTCTCCTCTCCCTTTTATTCTTAAAATTAAAATATCATCTATGATGTGCTGATTTACCACCATCGTGGATGATGCATTTTCATTTTCCATTACCGCCTTAAAATATGGTCATTAAACCATTATTATTGTTAAATAATAATTCATTATACATATTCTAAGTCTTATAATGTTATTTAACTAGTATATATACATAATATTAATTAATAAAATGAAACAGGTTCGTGATAATTGAAAATTCACAAAAATAAACTAACATTCATCATTAACGTTTTATGTAATGAATCATCCTCGTATTAAGAAAAAAAATTATATATTAGTCTATTTAATAGTCTATAATTTCATTAATAATTTATAATTTCAATTATGGAAAATTGATCCTATTTTTACAAGAACATCCATACATGTATACAAGTGAACCAATCATGAAAACCCAAGAAATGTACACTCTCGAATGATGAAAATTTATTTTATAACTCATAAAAAATATAATATTTGAAATTAATTAAATTATAATAAATAAAATAATTATTTATTAGGTTATTAATTAAATTAATAAATAATCTAATTTCATTATACAGGACATTAAGTGCAAGTGCATAACACTTTCAAACATATGGTAAGGGATTATCTCTGAACCTCTATTTTTCATTCAAGTTAAACTTTCACTCTCTTTACCCCAATTTAATTCTCAATTATTCTTATTCAATCCACTTAAATTATTTTATTATGTTAAAAAAATATTTTCTTAGCTCTATTATTCTTCCTTTGATATGAAAATTCATATTTTATAAGGTTCCTTTTTCAATTCCTCTCAATAAGCAAGCCCTATTAAAGGGAAATTACAAATTTCTTACCCATTTTCAAGTACACTCCGTAATAAATTTTAAGCCAAAAATATTTTTATAAAATAACTCTTATTATCATGAAAAACAATATTTATAATTTTGGGTTTTGTGATAACAATTATTCCTTTTCCCACTTTAGAGACTCTAATATTTTTTCTTTAATCGCAGTAAAGATACTCTTTCCTGAAGTTTCTTATAATCTCTTTTTACATCTTTTCACTTCATTTGGACATTATTTATCATGATATAGGAATAAATTCCCTTATTAGTTTATAATTATGATTTAAATCCATTATTTCATGGAAAACATTCTGATATTCCCTTTGACTACTTATTCCTTGTGTGTGGTGTATGTATGTATGATCATCATTCATTAAATATCCATATTTCTTGTATTATAGATATGATTATTATATTTTCCATGTAAATTTTTTAAATTCTGAGTTTCTATTTAATTGAATATATGTATCAATAAAGATTTTTACATGCAGTGATGAGGGGGGGTTTGTTATAGATAGCCCCTCGATGCATCGATGGATCTCATGAGACAAAACAGTTAGAGAAAAAACCATCATGTTTATTTTTAAATAGAATTAGACAGGTTTTACCCATACAATTAAACCATCATGATAGTATAATGGTTCATGTTACAAATAAAATCTGTTCAATGAATAATAATATTCTTCATTCAGTATTCAGTTATTAATTTCCATGAGGCTTTCACTATGAAAAATTATATGGATGGATTTTTATTCTCAGTGTACTGATGGCATATTTTTTCATATTATTTACCTTTACATAATATCTATACATTAATTACTTTGATTTAATTATTAATTTCTCATATAAACATTATGGATTATTTGATCTCAAACTTTTATTTATTTTCCTTCCCCGGGTTGTAAAGATGAAATATTTCAATAAGTGATAAGAAGTAGTTTTTTGGTCATGTTCTATATTTTATTACCAATGTAATAAGGGGAACATGAATGTTTATAGTTCTTATAGACTACTAAAATGATCGATCATTTTTTATTTTATCTTTTGTATCTATTTCATTATAATAAAATGACCACTGACTCTGGACTACTAGGATCTGGGTTATTACATTATTTCCTTACATTCTTCTTTTTTAAGGTATTTAGTCTGGATTCATAATGTTGAACTTTTATATGGAGTTTAATTACTTATATAAAGAAGTGTTATATATTGTTCTTAATAGATAATTCAACCTAAAATGCTCTCTTGATAATTGAGGGAAGGACCTATATAGCCAGTTGTATGGAAAAACACTCTAGTTGAACCTATATTTTTTGAAACAGTGATCTGAACTATTTAATACATGGGCCAAGTTGGTGGTGGAAACAAAGAATGGATGGTGGAAAATGTCATGGAGTATATAAAAAAATATCCACCAATCATCTATGGTTATAAATTAACCAAAGATCAAAAAGAGTGTATTGAATGAATAAATATTATTTTTATCTTTTTGAAGACTCTAGATAATTATATGGTAGGATTCTTCATATATATACCTAAAAACATTGAAATAAATGGTGGGATACCACCATGTAAGAAATGTTACAATAGGAACTCACATGATGCACTTTCAACAAAGATTTTGATTGATAGTACTATCCAAAATCATTTTTTTGTAAAATAATCATGAGTTTGTGACCATGGATTAGGGAGACCATCCCATTATAGATTTTTCTACCTTTTTCAATATGTAGGTTAATATATCTCTAGAACATCACACTAATGACCACCCTAAGGATATATCATTTGAGATGGGTCTTAATTCTATGATTCTATGGATGATTTCTCTCATGTTTTTATTGGGAATTACTATGGTAGTTTACAAAGTTTCTATGGTTGAAAAATGATTATTTGGGAATATAGATCATAGTAGTGGTTCATCTAAGCAGAATATATCTAATTTTTTTTCATTTTACCAAGAAAGAAAGTGAATTATGAGATCTTATTTTATGTCAGAATTAGTTTTAGGGGATTCTTTGAGTAATTTTTATGTGGTTTTGTGACACCCTGAAATTTTATGATTTATTTTTTGAAACACTTTTTTTCAAATATCTTTCATTACATGAAACACCGAGTCTTATCAAACCACAATATTCTATTAATATTTTTATTTAAATAAAACTATTTTATCTTACCCATTAAACATGGATGTATGAATAGGAATAAAAAAATTAAAAATTATGTATACATTTTTTATAAAGAAAATATATTGATAAATAAGTAATTAATTTTTGGTAAAGTCTTTATATGTGTTAAAAATAATTTTTTCTCAAAAAATTATTTTTATTATATTTTGTGAAAAAAATAATAAAACTAAATTTTACATGTTTTAGAAATTTTATTTTAAAATTTTAATATAATTTTTTGGAATTAAAATGTCAAAATTATTTTATGGTGATTTTTAGGACTTTTTTTTAAAATATTTATTTTTTAATTAATTGTGTAAAACTTTAGTTTTTATTGAAAACTTTATTTTCATTTAAATTATTTACAATGTTATATTTGGTTTTAAAATTGTTTAAAAGTAAAAATAGCTCAATTATGTTATGATTAATCCAATTTGGGTAATTATAATAAGTTTTATATTAAATTTTCATATTAATCCTTTTTATACTAATGGTAATTCTATCTTTTGAAAATCACTTATTCGTTGCATCTATAGGATTTATTTTAAATTAAATTCTACCAACATTAAGAATTTAATTTTATAAATTTTATTCAATATTTATAACCAAATTAATTTATAATATATATTGAGTTCAAATAAATTTTTTTCATGAATAATATTAAAATAGAAAATATAACTAATTAATGCAGTTGAGGTTAAAATGGGGTTTTTCACATTACAAACGCAATTGTTAAAAATTAATTTTCAACACACATAGGATACTTATTTAATAAATTGGATTTAATATTTAGAATAATTGGCTCTAAATTATCTAAAAATATACATTTTTTAGGAATAATGGATAAATTATCTAGGTAAATATAAAGGGACTAGTTACCATGGTGAAAACTAAATTATTAAAAATTAGTAAACATATTATCTAAGAGAATAACTTGTTTAAAACATGTGTATTTTTTAGGAAGTTTTGATCAACCATATCACCCCTCTACTCCATTTTATAAAATATAGAGGAACATATCCAATTTGTGGATTCCCATTATTGATTAGTTTTGGGTATTTACAAAAAAAATCACTCCTCAATTATAAAAGATGTCCTCCTCCCCTTACTTCTTCACACCACATTATCCACTTGGTTCAAAAAAACCCTACCAAAATCTCTCAAAAAAATCTTTATCCATAATATAGATCTTATATTATTCTCAAAAGACCGGCCCTAGTTTCCTTAACAAGACTTCCAAATGAGGTTTTATTAAGTTAAGGTAATTGTCTTCAATAAACCCTTTCATTTTACTTCTTCTCTTACCACCTTATTTCTTGATTTAATAATTCAAATATAATAAAACCGGTATATATAATATAATAAGATGTTTTTATGTTAATTTTCTAACCAATAACCTTCTCATATTCTATAAAATGGGAAATGAAACTATTGATCATGTGTACGGAGGACTACCGCCTCATGAACTAGTGTAATTCATTTTCCATCATCGCCTCTCATGGGTGGATATAATGATGGACTTAAAATATATATATATATATATATATATATTATATTTATGAAATAATTTTACCTTTTTAAATATAATATCACATATAACTTCTTACCTTTTAATCCCTTATAAAAGGATCACATCGTTCATGTGTTTGTTTCGATCGTCGTCTCCACAAAACGATGTGAATGTTATAAATTTTATTTTAACCTGGATTAAAATAAAGATAGATTTAATATATATATATATATATATATATATATATATATATTTGTGTGTGTGTGTGTGATATTTATGATATAAAAATTATCCTAGAAATTTGAATTAATATTTACATTTATAGTGTTCTATCCGTCAAGAAAATGGAAATAGTTTTACTATGTATGTATAGTCTACCATCTCCATGAATGATGTAATTAATTTTCTATATATAAACTAAATAGACTAATATAAATACATATATAAGAAATTTATACGATATTTATATCATTTTTAAAAATATGAATATAATTTAAACATGATCAAAGTATAAGGACTGAAAATATTAAACCAAAACAAACATGAAAAGCAAAGCAGTTGTTACGTGATACATGATTTCAAAAAAGGATTTTTAATAAACATGTAATAAATTTTCAAAATGAAATCATATATTGTATTATATAAAAGATTAATATTTTTCAATAGATTTTTAATTAATCTATATTTATTATACATGATTTTTTAATGTGTGAGAAGAAATTTCAAACTTGAAGTTTGGTATTTTTGTCTCAAATCATTTTCATTGGTACATATGTTATGTTATACACCTATTTTATTTTATAAAGTGTATATAAAAACCATATTAAATGTTTATAATTAATTAATTTATTCTCTTCATATTTAATGTTTAATTTAATGTTATTCATTTTTGATTATTACAATTCAAAATATATGAAAGTGGTGAAGGTTTTATGTTACAATCTCATTATTTATCAGTATTATTTATTATTATGTTTACAATGATGATATTTGACGTTTAATCACTCAATAAATCATTAAATTTATTATCTTATAGTCAATTCATAAAAATACATGTTTTTCATTCACATTCCTCTCTTTATGTACTATAATGTCTGATAGAATGTTTTTAAGGAAAGTATAATTTGTTTCCCTCTTAAGTTGAAAATAATTTTTATCCTTTTTTAAAAGTTTTATACAAATATTTATATCTTTAAACTTATCAATACCATTGATTGAATGCATATTTTAAATCCTAGATTAATTTTTATCATCATCGAGTTATGTTGTTTTCTTCTGATGGGGTTAGTTGTGTCTTTCGAGATGAGTGGGATCCTATAAATAGGAGAGAATGGACTATTATTTCAGTGGACTGAATGATATCATGGAAATTATCATATATAATTATTTATTTTGTTGATAATAGTTTAATTAGCCTGCTATATGTTGTTGTGAATGAGTACCATGGGTTCTTTCATGAGGATTTTCTATATTTCTACCCTAGAGAGAGGATGATAGTACAATTGACCTACTTGTTGTTGTAAGTTTCATATAATTTCCAACATATCATATAGATATCTCTAAATTTGAGTAACCTAAAGTTAAAATTGATGATATTAAGGCTAATGTAATAATTCATCTACACATGTCACCTTAAAGATCACCATTCCTCTTTATAATGAAAGAAAATAGAATCCTACAACTTTGTGTTGATTATAAAAATCATAAATTTGTGACAATTAGACTCAAGTATCATTTTTCTATGATTAATTTTTATTAAATATCTCTATGGATCTTGAATTTTTCCATGATTGATCTATGATTGAGGTAGCATCAACTAAGAGTATGAAGGATGATATTTATAATATAGATTTAAATAGAAAGTATGGACATTATAAGTATTTGGTTAGTCCGTTGAGTCTTAATAATTACCATATGATGATTATGGTATTGATGATTTGAATCCTTCATCTATTCTTGGAATTTTTCATTACTATTTTTATGGATGATATTTTTTTGTATTCTAATATGAAGGAAGAACACATGGATCATCTAGTTATAATTATCAGAATGATGAATGAACATCATCTATATAAGGATCTATATAATGTTAGTTTGGTTTCCAAGAAGTGATTTTCTAGGACATGTTATATCTTAGAGGGCAATCTCAATGGATCCTAAAATGATTCAATTGGTGATGTCATGGGTGAAAACCTAAACCAAGGTTGATATTTGTATCATCTTGGTATTCACTTGTTAATATGGGTATTTTTTTCAGGATATCTCTGTGTTTTCATATCATATAGATAAGTTATCCCAAATGGTTGTTGTTCTTGAATGACATAAAATGTGTTAGAGATAATTTGAAGAAATGAATATGAGGATGAATTTGGATCTTGTTCTGATTATTCGTTAAATAGTATTAGGTTATGACATTTTATATGATTCCTAAGGTATATGATTAGGATGTGTTCCAATGCTGGGGAAATAGGTGGTGACATATTTCTCTCTCCAACTAAATCCTCATTAGAGGAATTATCCAACACATGATCTTGTGTTGGTCACAGTGACACCTTCTCTCATGTCATGGAGCAACTATCTCTATAAAATCCCATATTTGGATGTCACTGAACTGGTGCTTCATACCCGGTTGGTTTCATGGCCTCAAGCACATGTCCCCAAATTCCAGAGGCTACCGACTAGAAGCAAGGGCCTAGGATGTGATAGTGGGGAAACTATGCCCTCATTGGTAGAGTGTAACACATCATAACAATAATATACAATTTTGGAAACCGTAAATACCATAAAAATAAAAACAAACAATAGAAGATTGATAATAAAGATAACCCGAAGTCATAGAATACAAAATATGATGCTTCCTATCACATGTTCTAATAATGTATCCAAAATATGATCTGTTGTAGTCAGATACAACAAAAATACCAAGGTACACAAATACAAAAGAAAAATCAGAAGAATCATAATCCTCGGCTTGGTCCCATGCTCTCCTGATCCTAATAGAAAATCAAGTACCTATAGAATGGTGGTTTCCATTATCGACACTTGCAACAATATAATCTGTTTGAGACCAAAATCATAACCCAAATAAGGTGTGAGAAATAAATACCAGTAGGAAAACACACAAGATTTGTACCTATCTATCAGTGATTATATGCAAAAGGTATTGTATAAAACGGAAAGAAGTAACTAGGGTGTTCTCAAAAGTAAACAATCATGCATGCACTGGTTTCCATTTTCATTCCCTATGTTCTGTTCAACCATTCAATTAAATTGAATTATATAAGTCTTAGGATCTAGCATAAGCCCATCAATCCCCTGTATAAAGTAAGCACAACAGATGCCTCAATAGGATATCTAAATAGAATAAGTGAAGAATGAATCCAAGATTGTGATTTGCATTAGAAGATGAATCATAAGTCATTCCATTACAATATTCAATTCAACAACTCACCCACAGGCATAGAGAAATCATGCCTACAGGCATAACCAATCCTTGCCCGTAGGCATAAAAAAATTCTCATCTGCAAGCATAAAAAATCTATTCTTATAGGCATAACAATCCCTCACCCGCATGCATAACAAATCCTTGCCTACAGGCATAACAAATCTTTGCCCGCAGGAATAGCAATAAATTAGGGTTGAGCCCAGTATATCAGCATTTCAGCATATTTCAGGGTAAAAACCTAGTATATAAGCATTTCAGCATAATATAAAACACATGTAAATTAAACTATTACATGGTTAATATAGTAACAAATCACATGAGCATCATACATAACAAGAAACAAGTGAATTAAACTATCACAAGGATTAAACAATTATACTCATATTGGCAATTCATATCACAAGCCTAATATGTAATCTTACAATTACAAGGATTAAACAATAATTGGAATAACATGGGGAAAAAGGTAAATACACTCATCCCAATCCCTTAATCCATACAATTGTAATTTAAACAAAATTCAATCCCATTATAATTCAATTCATTTTTTAACAACCCAAAAAGGGAAAAACAAGGCTTGCCTCATAGGCAACCTAGGACAAATGGACATAAATGATATTTCAACAGAAACACACCAATGGGGTGGCTCTAATTCAAGGAAATCAGCATTATGTATGAATAATAACACATATTCAATTACCTAAATATCATTATGAAATAACATGGGTAAAAAATAAATCAAAGTGACACCCAAAAATGGGATTACATCACTTCAGTGTATATATTCATCTCAACAATTAACAAAAGGTACAAAACTACCTACCTTTTCCTCGTGTGACTCTCCCCGTCCAACGTCAACCTCTAATTCAAGATATAATAGATTAGATCTAAAAAACAAGGAAGAATATTCAAAATCTGATAACTTGATTGAGAGAAGGTATCAAGAAGAATAGATCAAGTGGAATTGAGAGCTTACCGATTGGGTTCAAACCCCACAAATGATGTTTGATTTGAGTTCAGATGAACAAACGGGAGGGAAAACGGGGTTTGAAGGTGTTGCTCATGATACCTAGTGAGCCCACTGTCCAAAAGATAGAAAAAAAATTCTACTTTCTATTTTAGGAAAAAATAAATAAAACTACACATCATGTACTAATAGGATACATGTTGTGTAAGTACTAAATTCATCCCCCTCTACTGACTCCCCTTACACGCCATGTTCAACCATACACGGATAAGTTACACGATGTGTACTAATATGTACATGGAGTGTAACCACCAAGTTTTGTCTTGTTAGGCCTAAAGCCACCATTTTACCCCTTTAACTATTTTTCCTCTTATATGAAATAAAATTAAAATATCCATACCACAAAAAAGGAATTGGGTTCTTACAAACTTCTTCCCTTGAAACAATTCATCCCCAAATTCCCCTTACAAGGGTGGTAAAGAATAATTTGAGAATAACACCAACCATTACGATCGTACATTAGCCTTCCTCTCCCTGGTCTCATCGTGTACATGTCCATGTTTCCATAGCACCTGTACTAAAGGAATAAACAGGCCACAGAGAACCTTCTTGCTACAATCTACAATATAAAAAGGATGCTCCTCAAAGAAGGCATCTTCCTGCAACCCAACATCCTCAGGTTGAAAGGCATGAGACGGGCCTAAAAAAGTCATGTCACAACTGATAAACTTGGAAGAATTCATGTATAGTCTGATACCATTAATTTAACTGCAACAGATAGGAAATCAGTCCAACTCTCTTCAGAATCTCAAACAGCCCGACGTATCTCGGCGAAACCATTCCCTATATCCTGATCCTCATGTGTCCCAACCTTAGAGAAACACATAGAAAAACATGATCCCTAACCTCAAACTCTAAAGTTCATCTATGGTGATCAAAAAAATATTTATAATGAGACTGTGTAGTATCCATCCTCTTATGAATCAACTGAACATTCTCAATGGCCTCCTAGATAAGATGAGGTCACATCATATCTTTCTCTCCTACCTCCCTCCAACACAGGGGTGATCAGCATGGCCTACCATACAAATCCTCATAAGGTTACATCTGAAAAATATCCTGAAAGATATTTTTATAGGTGAACTCAACCAAGGGTATGTGTCTCTCCCAAGAACCCCCGATATCTAGGATGAATTCCTAAAGCATGTCCTCCATCACATGAATCATGCGCTCTGATTGGCCTTCTAACTGGGGGTGGTAATCTATGTTAAAAATAACTTGTTTACCCAAATCCCTATGTATCCCTTGCAAGAAATGTGAAGTAAACTCTTCCCAATCTGAAATGATTGATTATGGGACCTTTTTTTAGTTGCACAGCCTCACGGATGTACAACCTTCAAAACTCATTAACACTGAATGTTTCCTTGATTGGAAGGAAAAGTGCATAATTCATGAGCTTTTCAGAAACAACCCTAATAGAATCATTACTATGAAACCACCACCTTTACAAAACTCCACCAAGCATGATCTTGAGCGTTCTAGCAATACTTCTTGCATGATTTTCCTTTAATTAGGAAAACCCAAAAAAAACTGGGGTCATAACAATGGCCTCACAATAAGGAAAGGTTGAACACTGATTGACCTCATCAAAAGTAGTCATCCAATATTTCCTCAAAATACATTGAATACTTTTACATCACACCCACCTTAAACTAGAAGAGTGTTTTAACTAGTCCAATATAACCAAACAAAAAGAACAAGGAGGATAACGAGTCAAACCATCACTGGATGACATATCCCAGAAACACCCAGCTTAGAAGACTAACGTATTATAACAGATTACAGTGCCTACTCCCAAGGAACCATATTCCCACAATGATCCTATTAACCAAAGCTCATACTTGTCGATTAGTGAAACTCCTTTTTTTATCCATCCCTTCATCAATTAAAATGTCATTCCACATCATGAGTAAAAGCATAATTCCATATCCATACCACTAGAACCATTACCTCTTTTTAAATAATCACATATGATTCTAACTATATGTCCAAGATAACCTCAAATTCAACAACTCGAAGACTAGGGAACTCACCAAGGTGGTTCATACTCCCTGTTACAAGTAATACTTTGGAACTAGGACAAAAGTCCACATAAGAACACTGAATGAACCCAGAGCATAATTTTCTTAGAAGTCGCATCAAAGAAAAGGATAGGAATCACTATGTCCATTTAAGGAATTCCTAAACTAAAACCCATTTATAACTTATTATTAACCAAACCTCATTTAAAACTACACATCCAATGCCCAACACAGAAAGGGATCCAAAACCAGCACCACTGCCTTCAACTATAGTGAAACCTAAAACCGACGCTCTCTTAGTGCATCCAAGATGATATCAAGATAGGGGATATGATCATATCTTAAGAAATATCACACTAAAAGGATTTCAAGGATCACCGGAAAGGGGTTGTTTAACCACTACCGGTCGACCTCCTGAAAGAATAATTGACTTCACCTACCGACACATCATTATTTAACCGATCAAAATTCCTTTATCCCAAGTAATTTTTGTAAAATCTCACACTTAATCACTAAGGTACACCCATGATCATTGGTGCCTCACAAGGGCTACACACACATCCAACTATAGTAACTTCGTGCTACCAAGCAAGAAACAACATGAATCCAGACTCAAAAATCCCAAAGGGATTCAAGTAGAAACGACCATCTCTAAATGATCCTTGATTGTGATCCTTCTGCTTGGAAGAACACATTTAAAAAGAACCAATGTGATGCTACCATCCTTGGAGTGTCTTATACATTAAGGAGAAGAAATAACCACTCTCAGACACACTAGTTTAGAACCAACTTAAATGCACAAGTGTCGTTCCACAAACCACAATCACTTCATCACATCACTTGGAATGAAAGCCGAAAATTAAACCGAATGGTGTGTCAAAACACATGTATCATAGAAAGTCCTCCCTAGAAGTTAGATGAACTTAGTTACAAAATTTTTAGGTCACTCTACTCTATAGATAACTGAGAACATACACAGTATCTCAATGATTTAACTGAACTCAACGGCTCATTTTTAACTATTAACTCTCAATGGGTACCAAGTATGTCAACATATACTATTCTGAGTTTACAAGAAAAAATTTCACATCATCAACACAAACATTTACATGGATGATGATGTACCAAGTCACCCATCACTTAAAGAAAGAGAGGTTCACACGACCTCATAAGCGGTTGACCATGCCTGAGCCATGTCTAACCTACTGAACTGAGCATTACTCAATGCTAATACCCCACTTAAGGGTCAAGATACAACAAATATTACAGCTCAAAAGTGTAGATATAAAAAAAATATAGGTAAACACCTTCTCTAAGTACTCACCCCTATGCCTACCCCATGGGTTAGTTATAGGTCTCAGACAATGAGAGATACTAATAAAATCCCACTACTAAGGTTAGGTCTGTTCAAGTCAAATACTAAGAGGCATCCTACTACAAGTATCCTTGAAAATGGTTCACAGGTATAGGGATCATACTAAGGACTCCTTGGATTATAATATAAGCAAAAGCATCCCTCGGGGGATCTTTGGTAACCAAATAGAAGATAGAGGCATCCAACACAGAATCCTCTAGGTTGAAACATAAGAAAAAGAATCCTACATGGGATCCTAAATAACAACTAGTCTCACGACCTCATATAACAGAATGACACATCGTGTAAGGGAGACATCCTCAAAGTATAAGTGATGAGAGATATCTCACATCTTATCTCAAATCAAAGATCTCAACTAGGTTGGTCCAAACACCCAACTGATCATTCACACCAAGTTTCACTCCTAGGTGACAATTGGAAATGATAACTAGAGGAAGAACCTATCCATTTAGATAGAATCCCTAAAACACTCATTAAGAGCCCTCAAAATTCTCCATGGGATTTACAATTTCAATCTACACAGAAAACTACTCCTAAAGGAATACTCCTAGGTCCAAAAATGGGAATAAAATATGAAAAGACCCTTAAGTGTACCAGAAAATAAGTACATGGAGTGTAGAAACCACACATGGAGTATACCCTCAAGATCTTACATATGTGTGTACTCCTGCCATCCTAGGTGTGTAAACCTCCCAAACGAATGGTGTGTCATCATAACACACAATGTGTACTCAAGTTCTCCCTCATGTACATGTACTTCCACGTGTTTAGAGTCACATGAGGTCTAGCTATGTAAAACAACATGGTGTGTATCTACCTTACACAATGTGAACTAAACCAAAACCAATAACTTGTGTTCTCCCTCACACGGCCAGGCACATGGTAAAATACCACACAATGTGTACTCTGAGTACATGGAATGTACTAAAGAAAATTTATCTCTTCTTAAACATAAGAACACATGGCATGTGTTCCTAGCATCACATGTTGGGTTGTTTGGATTTCCAAACAATAAGCCTCAGAATCTTCTTGAGAACCCCTATTTTTGAAAAATAAAGAAGTGGTGTTCCAAATTCTGATTTTTTGGGGGCCATAATCCCTCTGAATAAAATCATGGAATCTATATATTGCATATAAAAACACAATATATATCCCATTGCTGAAACATGATCCACCAAATTCTGATCCAGGAGGGCCCATACTCCCCAAGGACCAAAGTTTGGCATCCATCCAATTCCACCATAACACA
This sequence comes from Viscum album, assembly GCA_963277665.1. Lineage (NCBI taxonomy): Eukaryota > Viridiplantae > Streptophyta > Magnoliopsida > Santalales > Viscaceae > Viscum > Viscum album. Next base: position 1,507,034,860 of record OY728147.1, on the reverse strand, counting down.
TACCAATACACCTATCACAGCAGCAAGAATATCTATCATGGTACCTAGAAAAAATGAATTCATATCTAGCATGACATCTATCACAACAACAAGAAATTGGTAATGATCCTAAATTGAATGGAAAGAATGAATAACATGTGATTTTTTACAAGTGCCTATATGATTAATGAGATGGAATACCCTAATCTTATTGAGTTGTAACAAAATAGAACCAAAATAATATCAATAATAATATCATAAAACAAGTGTGTCACCCAACAGTGAAATTTAATCAACTCTAACATCTCAAAATCCAAAAGTCACAATTCAATTTGAGGAAATTTGGATTTTCCCTGTATGCGGGGTAGATACTCTTGGGAATAGCTAATTACCAAATCCCATTTCCTTTATATCACTGTCTAATGTCTCCAAATAGTAAGAAAAACTAGAAAAAAACTCCTTTGATACTATATTGTAACATCCCAGATCTGGATGCCACTGAACTAGTGCTCTATACCCGGTTAGTCACAGGGCCTCAAGCACATTTCCCCAAATGCCAAAGGCTTACGGCTAGAAGTGAGTCCCTGGGGTGTGATAGTGTGGAAACTATTCCCTTATTAGAAGAGTGTAACACAACATAATAATAATATACAATAGCAAAAGTAGTAAATACAATACTACTAAAACAAATAAAAGAAGACTAATAATAAAGATAACCAGAAGTCATAGAATACAAAAGATGATGCCTCCTACCACATGTTCTAAGAATCTATCTAAAATAGGATACACTGCAGTCATATAAAAAATTAAATACCAAGTTATAGAAATAAAAAATAAAACTCAGAATCATCACAAGCCGCATCTTGGTCCCATGATCTCCTGCTCTTAACAACAAATCAAGTACCTGTAGAAGGGCGTTTTCCCTTATCAACACTTGCAACAATATAATCTGTTTGGGACCAAAAGAATGACCCAAAAATGGTGTGGGAAATACATACTAGTAGGAAACCACCCAAGATCTGTGCATGTCTATCAGTGAGTATATGCAACTGTTAGTGTAAAAAAATGAAAACAGTAAATAGGAAGTACTCAAAAGTAAACAATCCTACATGAACTATTTTCTATTTTTATTCATTATGTTTAGTTAAACCATTAAATTACATTGAATTATATAAGTCTCATGATCTAGACTAAGTCCATAAATCCCATGTATAATGTAATCACAACCAATTACCCAGCATGGTATCTAAAAAGAATAAGTGAATATTGAATCCAAGCTTGTGCTTTGGCTTGGCATACACGTCCTAAGTCATTCCATTTCAAAATTCAATTCAACACCTCATCCATAGGCATAAGGAAACCCCACCATCAGACATAACCAATCCTTACTCCCATGCATAAAAAATCCTTACCCACAAGCTAATAAATCATCACCCTCAAGTATAACAAACCCTCTCCCACAGGCATAACAAATCCTCACCCGCAGGCAAAACATATCCTCGCCCGTAGGCATAGTACTCAATCAGGTTCAAGCTTAGTATATCATCATTTCATCATGTTTTAGGGTAAAAATCTGACATATAAGAATTTCATCATAATAGAAATCACATGTAATATACATTATTACATAGTTTCCATAATAACAACTCATATGGGCATCATACAAAACAAGAAACAAGTGAATTAAATTGTCACAAGTCTTAAACTATTATACTCACAAGGGAAATTCATATCACAATTATAACATGTAATCTATAAATTACTATGCTTAAACAATAAAAGAAATAACATGGGGAAAAGGGTAAATACACTAATCCCAATACCTTAATCCATCCAATTGCAATTTAACCAAAATTCAATCCCATTATAATTCAATTAATTTTTTAACAACCCAAATTGGGAAAAACAAGGCTTTCCTCATAGGAAACCTATTCCAAATACCTATAAATGAAAATTCAAGGGAAACAAACCAATGGGGTGGCCCTAATTCAAGGAAATAAACATTACGTGTGAATAGTAACACATATTAAATTACCTAAAGATCATTATGCAATAATATGGTTCAAAAATAAATCAAAGTGACTCCCAAAAATGGGTTCATGACACTTTGTCACATATATTCATCTCAAAAATTAACAAAAGGCACAAGACCACCTACCTTTTCCTCATGTGACTCTCCTCGTCTAGTGTCAACCTCTAATTCAATATAGAATGTAGTAGATCTAAAAAATGAGGAAAAAATATAAATCTCTTATAACTTTATAAAGAGCAAGAATCACAAACAATGGATCAAGAGAAATCAATAGTTTACTCATTTGGTTCAAACACCTCTAACGGAGTTCACTTTGGAGTTAGGATGGAAAAACAGGAGGGAAAATGTGGTCTGATAGTAATGCTCGTGATACCTAGTGAGCCCTCTATCCAAAAGATAGAAAAATGATACTACTTCCCATTTTATCCAAAAAACTACATGAAGTTTACTAATAGGCTACATGTTATGTAAGTACTAAAATTGTCCCCCTCTACTGACTCCTCTTACACACCATGTTCAACCGTACACTGGTAAGTTACATGGTTTGTACTAATATATACATGGTGTTTAACCACCATATTTGTCCATGTAAGTCCTAAAGCTAGAATTTATCCCCCTTAACTCTTTTTCCTCTCATATGAACCAAAAGGAAAATATGCATACCTCAAAATAAGAACTGGTTCTTACAATCTATTCGGTGAGCTATTTACTATGTATTTATATCATAATAGTCTAGATTATATTTTTATCTAATGAATCTTCATCATATAGTAGAGATAATTGATTTAATATCTTAAAACTCTTTATTTTAATATTTCATATACACTCATAAAAGTAAATTGGGATGCCGGTGTTTTGAGTAGGAAGTTACCAAATCAATAATTAAAGGAATCAAGGTAATATTTACCTTGCATGATTCTTCTCAATAAGATTCACTTTTTTATAAAAGAGGATGATGGGTAGGTATCCTTATCTTCTATACATGATAATTAATCATCTGATAATTCGATTTGACTTGGTAAATAATTAGACATTGATTGTGATAATTTTAGTAATATCCATAATAGTGGGGATACCTCATGTGTTTGTTAGTGGTCTCCTAATGGTGGTCTCTATTTATGATGAAGATCGGTCACTCCAATATATCTATAGAAGGAGTTGATGGATATTAAACATTTGTATAGTTTTTATATGCACAATGGGACTACCAATATATATTATTATTTGATACATCAGTATTGGTGTCCTAGTATGAGGTGGTTAGTTATAAATTTCATTTCCTGATTCCTAACCTACAAGATACTTTATAGTGTGTATCATATTTTATCAAAATTTCTATGTAAGTGGTGTGAATTATCTATGGAATCTATTATTAGATAAATAGACACATCTAGTGGGATGGATGAAATTTGGGAGATCATTGATTGACTTACAAAATAGGATCATTTCCTTCCTAATAATGATATGAAAAGGGTAAAAGATCTCAGAAACCTGTAAGTCTAAGACAAATTGAAACTCCATGGAGTGCCAATATTGTTGTTTCTGAAGGTGATCCATGATTTATATCCTTATTTTGTAAGTATTATAAGAGTATATGGTTACCCAACTAAAAATAACCATGATTTGTCACCTATATATAGTTTAGAAGACTGAACATTCCATTAATATATTTTATGATATACTTATGGAATGCATGATTGAATTAATTAGTTTTTTGGGATACAATATTCCATTAGTTAAATTATACTATAATTATATCTAACAATGTTAAATTAAACTATATCTATTTGAATCATTGTATGGGCATCCATATATATTTTCTTTATGTTGGGAAGAGTTAGGAGAATGTAATTTGGATGGACTTGTCTTGTTCAAGTTATGACATAAAAGTCAAAGTCTATCGGAAAGATATTAGTGATAACTCCAATTTACTATTAATACATTGATTATTGTCATCATCGCAAATTGGTATTTTTGTGTACATTGGGTTTTTTTCATGGATTCTCCATGCTTTTTACATCGTCATTTTGAAAAATAAGGTAAGTTTGCACCAAGGTATGTTGGCCATTTCAAAATCAATAAACATCTTAGAATGTTAAAATTGGTTAGAATTATTATATCTCTTATAATAAATTCAAAACATGTCTTGTGTTTCTTAATTTAATAGGTATCAACCATATACTCCCTACATGATTTAATGGAAAATGTTGATATTGAGTCTAACACCTCATTGGTTGAGAAGCTAGTTGAGGTTTTGGATATTTAGGATGAGGTGTTTTTTGGAAAAAAAAAATATTTTAATTCATATGCAGTGGGTGTGTAAATGGGATAGTTACATGATGTGGGAGAAATAATCATCAATGAATAAGTATTTTTCTTATCTATCTCTAAATATAGAATCACGATTGGTTTCTAAAGATAGAAATTCAAATAAGGGTGATAATTTTGATGTCATCCGGGTCACATGTATGTCTTATTTTTGAAATTTCATGCCCCTTTTGTAGTTTTATAGTCCAAAGGGAAATGAGGGTTAAAGATTTTGAATTTTAGAGGAAACATATGGGAAAAAGATCATTTGATATTTAGAATAATCTTTTGTATAATAATTTGATATGGCTCTATTGGTACTAGTGGCATCTTTCACGGTTTGAGAACTGTTTTTATAACCATTGAAATCTCTAGGAAAACCATATTGATTAAATGGTTTGTGTCAAGAGGACATTTCATGGATTATTTATTTTATTTCTATCCATGAGGATATTTCTAGGTAGTCATGAACATTATTTTTCAAGGGGTAGTAGCTACTACATGGTTTTTTTAACATTGTACCTTAATCATGTGACTGATGTGGGTTTTATAAAAATTTAGAGTTACACCAATACCCATGTATTTTTTAACACTAATTTCATCCTATTAAATATATATCTTAATGGATCCATTCCATGTAACTATAGGAGGTTGACCATTAAGTTATTTGATGATACACATTTTTTGTTGGTGGATTTCTTCTAGTTATGTCCTAATTTCAACCTAATCTTTTCTTCTATTTCTAATTATCTCCTTGATCACTCCTTCCCTTATTTATTTCAAACCATAATGGGATGTAATTTCTAGATCTAGTGTATGTTTTTGTAATTTATGATTATTATTATGAATCTAGGATTGTAAGCACCATATCACTTCATTTCCAATCAGTGTTTTCTAAGGCTATAAGGTTTTCTCTATTTGTGAGGTAGGTGTCTCCATTCAATGGTTATTACTCATTAAATATTGTGTGGTTCTTGTGTTATTATTTTTTATGTATTATTAGAATGATTAATTTTATATATATGATGGATACATTATGTACATATATCTTTGTTGGTATGCCAAAAAATTTAAAAGGTTTTTTTATTTGGAATTATTTTTATCCACATAATGTATTCGAAGAAATTATAGTAAGATGGTTTTGAATATAAAATTATTTTTCACCCATGGGAATAGTAATAATATGATTTTGGTAACATTTTATTAAATTTTTGGTAGTTTTTACTTGAATTTTTTGAGAGAGAAAATCTCATGGGAACATTATGTTCATTTCATTGTGAACATATGAATATTTCTTATTAGTGAGAAACCACCACAGAATATGGATAGCAGATCATTATTTTATTATAGTTAATGTGTTTTTTTAATACCAATATATAGTGTGAGGAATCAATATCATTAATAATAATGTTATTATATCATATTATTCATTTTATATTATAGTTATATATTCCCATTAGATAGATCCTAATTATGATTGGAGTTATTCTTGATGGTATTATTTATGCTTTGATTTTTCACATGTTTATCTTTTTTGATATGATGATTTTAAAAATTTCCCTCTATTTTATCATTATTATTTATTTTTATAGTTTTATTTATTTGGATATGGATTTTTTGTAAATAAAAACTAAAGGATATATTATGTAAGATGTTTTCAAAGGAAATAGAATTATTAAACTTGTTTTGTTTTAAAATATGAACCAGGGGTTTCATGGTGACATACATTGTATAGATTCATGGTTATATCCTATAAGGTGTTTTCATTATAACCTGTATATTCCTTTTAATGTATATAGATTTATGAATATATGATAGATGTAAAGAGAGGGGTTTCATATTTTTCATCCTCTTCTCTTGGTTGATATCATATTTGGATTGAGTTGGGTTAGTAGTGACAGATAGTCACATGGAGATATGGATTATCCCTTTCTTAGTTTTACCTTAAATGTTATCCTTTTGGATTGGTTTTGTATGTCTAATGGTTTTTAATTTTTATTCAATTCTATTTATGGGTTGTTTATCTTTATCTTTTTGTACATGAGTCATTTTGTGTTATCTTTAAGGGTTAAAGAGTTTCCTTGGTTATGTAAATTGATACCCTAATGCTTGTTTCCAGACCATGGTGATTGGTGATGTTCTTTAGTCCTTATACTAAGTAAGTGTGGGTGTTGTGTCAAGTCAACTCAGGTATGTTCGTTGTAGTGATGTGATACCCTACTAAATTTTGAGATGGTAACTTTGTTAGCTTTTTTAAAAATTTCAAATGAGGATTTAGATTTTATTTAAAAAAATAAATTAAAAATCAAAATGGAGGAGGTTGAGACCTCATGTACCACATATAGATGTTTTCAAAGTGATTAAAATCAAAATAAAATCATAGATTATATGTCCAAAAGTCTCATAAAAGGGAAAGGAAAATATTAGTGATATTATCAACATAAATATTTTAAATATTTTGGAATTTTAAATTTTCTAACATTTATAAATAATGAATGAAAAATTGAAATCTGATTATGAAGTGGATGAATATAATTTTAAGAGAATGACAGAAATAAAATTTATTAAACTATGGAAAATATTATAAACATATATAGAATATGTTAAGGAATAATAAAATGATAATTTTATATAATTTGGAAGTAGAAAACTTTTACTAATGAATTAAAATAGAGGATGAATTTTCTACAAGTTACATAATCATAATATACATATAGAAAGTAAATTTTATAACTCTGTTAGTGAAGAATAATTTAAAGAAGATAAATATAATAGGCTTCACACATTTAGTATTGAACATGAATTTCTATACCTAAATTGGATCAAGACCACCAAGAGGGGGGTGAATCTGTGGTTCCTTTTTATTTTATAAGAAATTTTATTGGCTTCTTTAGTAATATTTCTTAACCTCTGAAACTTGTTGATGTTATGATTCACTCAAGTATTACTTATAAACCTCACTTTTCATATAAAAAAACATAAAGATAAGGAATCAGATGATATTTACAAGGTTAATTTTAAATTCCTACTCCTTTCCATGTTGTATAGTCCCACCAACATGGACTCTTTCGTAATATTATTTATGGAATAAAAAGGAATAAGTAGTGAACAATTATACAATCCCAATAGAAACTTTACTGCTATAGTTTTTTATACCCCCCGAATATCATTTTCAGTATCTACTTCCCACGATTGGTTATACACCCTAACAAAATAATCAAGAATTTTCATCAACTAGTATGTATCCACAGTTACAAGATTTACTTTCATTCTTCTCTTCTGACTCAATTCAAAAATTCATCACTTCCTCTATAAGTAAGATGCATCCAAATTTACATGTGTAAAATCTTCTAGAACTTAAAAAATTATTTATGGAACTCCTTTCTATTTAAAAGTTCTATAGAAACTCTATTAGTAAAACATCCTTAATAAAAGTCATTTTCCTCAGTCCGGTAACCTCTTTTTTATGGTCTTTATCCAATTGGCCTTGGTCCAATTGTCATTTTATTCTTACTTCTTCAATTTAGTAGAAACTAATTTGGTATATCAAAATTCCTCCATCTGATGGAACTTGGTCTGATGAACCATGCTCTGATGGATGTCGCTCTAATGGGCTCACTTTGATGGACTTTCTCCATTGAAACTTCACTCATTGGGACATGATCTAATGATATGATTGAACCACACTCTGATAATATTCCTCATCTTAAACATAAAAAAAAATGGTTTTGGAACTTAATATGTGTTCCATAATTATCGGAGCTCTATAACATGTGAATAATTCATGTTGTAAAAGTACAAATTTATTGTTCTCTCCTTTTATAGGAACCCAATAATGGAAAAAGTGGGAAAAATAATTTCACTTCCTGCTTAATGAAATTCACAATTCTTATATTTCTCATTCATTTAAGTCTTCATCATGGAATTATTCAACACTTCTCAATAATTTTGGGAGATTCTCAAATCTTATTGAATCTACTCAAATATTCATACTTCTTTAAGTTTACAAATATTACTTAAGTATTATTCTTCAGTCCAATTCTTCCTTATGATTCTTCATTATTATAAAGATATATGTAAAACTGAATATGTCCCATTATAAGGACCTCTTGTAAACATTTAAAGTATTCCCATGAGATTCTATGTATCAACTGAAAAACACTTTTTAAGACATTTGAGAGAATTATCTAGTGTTTAAAACATCCTTCTACAATACTTTGGAAATAAGAACATATTTGAGATATAATCATAGTATTTCTCATTTAATTTAATTCCTAAAACTGATCATCCTATGATAGATGAATTTATCAGTGTCAGACCACATCTAATAGATTGGTCTCAAATTCAATTTGATGAACATTTAATCGCATTGTCGAGCATGTCAAATTGGTTGTTTAGTTTATAGTAGAATTTCTGCAATATAGTAGAAACCCTAGGTCATCTCTCAACAAATATTTAGATCATTAATTTAAAAATAATAGTTTTATTATGAAATTTTATAATGGGAAAGTATGAAATTTGGGTTTATTTATTTAATATGAAATTATATAAAAGAAATCGATACAAGAAAAATGAAATTAACAGATTTTATTAAGCGTAATCAACTCGGACAATTCTCATGATGCTAATCCTTCATCGTGTCAAGAGATAGGCATATGATATTTTAATACCTTTTTTTAACACCTAGAACCAAAATTTTAATGAGTTTAAACAAGGATATCTCATAGGGTTAAGTAAGAAACACACAATGATTCACCAGATACAGCTGATGATTGAATGATTTGTGTTCGACTTCATAATTGAAGCTCACCAAGGCAACACATGAAGAACTCGATGCACTATCCAAGTTTATATGTTATTTATTTATGATACCATTACATAAATGTACATGTAATTGATAGTGTTTATGATACTTCAATTAACCAATAAGAACCACAAAAACACCACAATTAAAAGAGCTAAGAAGAAACGGTGAACGGTCTATGAAACATCACATGAAAGGGTACCCACAAACATGATCATATGAGTTTATCATGACATACAACTTCATAAAGTAATTAAATAAGAAGATAGGATAATATAAAAAACAAAAACCTATAATTAAACAATACAATTCAAATATTACAAAATAAGAAACTTGGGATTTACATCACATCCCACCCCCTAGGTGATCATGAGGAGTTTAGAAATCTATTGGAGAGGAGGAGGAGGAAGATGTTGAAGTAGCACATACTATAGCCTCGAAAACATAAAGTTATGATGATAGGGATCCTTTGGGACTCCAAAATTTTAGAACCATTCCTCATGGTAAAACATGAAAATGGGGTGCTCAAGGTATCATTTTATAGGAAAACTGGAAGGTGGTTTTAAGACCCTATTTATCTAGAAACAACTTGTCCAGTGGATTTAGAAATCCAAATAGTCTTATATCACTTTAGAGAAAAATAAATATTTTTAGACTCATCTCTTGAATGTATCCACTAAAAATTTTGGACCATTTAGTCAAATACAACTCTAGATATTGAGAGAACACATCACACCACTTTTGACTTCGTGCAGATTTGGTGTCCTGGACAGATCAATTCAGTTGGGAAACTTAATGGCTGAATTGGGATAGGGTGTATTCATAATAGTTTTAACCCATTGAACTTTAGACATGAAAAAAATATCAACCCATTTAGATTCATGTATTTCGTTAACATGCAAAAAAGTGGATAGCTGTTCATGGGATCCCATGAAATTTGGCCCATTTTTCTTCCACTTCATCTTGGACCCTCCAAATCACCTCCAACTACAATGAAATTATACAAACAAGTGAAATTGACCTTTTTAATAATTATTAAAAAAAAATAATTTATTAAATAATAGAGTGAAATTTTTTATAATAATTGGAATTTACAATACAAAAGTGGTTTAATTCAGTGGTGTAAAGGGTGAAAATGAATAGTGAATTGTGGTGTGATCACACCCCCACACCTAAACATTTGAACTCTTGGGAAAACCCAAATTTCCAAAAAAAAATTATGTATGTAGATATTCATAAATTCATGAATATTTAACATTCAATGAAATTTTAATTCATTAATGTAATGTGATCAAAGCACATACCACACCAATGAGTTGTTCACAGTAATAATAAGAAAATATGTGTCATAAATTTTAACATAATGAAATTAAAATAGATTCATGATATCAATCTGAGAAAGAAATTATAAAGTCAATAATTCCACAAATTATCCATGTGTGTGTGTAAACCATTCAATGCTATTATTTCAACTTTTTGTCTAGTAGATATAGGTTATTTTATCATTTTTCTACTTAAATTATTTTTCCCACCGAACCTGTCCTACTTCCATTGTAATAAAATTCCAAGACCCACTCACTTAATAATTCCTAAAATTCAAACCTTAATCTCCTAACCTAGATATCCCCATATTTTTTACATTTAATCACACCCCTCATTTGTTATTTATGTGTTTTTCTTTTAATTTTAACATGGAACAAATCTCACTCTCATCACTCAACCATTATTTTATCTCCTCAGGACACTAATTGTAATAGTTATAATATGATCCAAGGTTGAGGAGGAGTGGTTTCTTACCTTCCCAAAACTTTACCCATATTTTTTTTTAATTTATTTTTTTTATTTATAGTTATAGTTTTTTTTGGGAACACAATAGTTGAATAACAAGTACACACACATAGGTAAATCTGGTGAGGTAATGAAATAGATTGGATAAGGAACGAACATGTGGAAAAATAATTCTTAAAAGATGATAAATATTAACCTAACTTATATTTACCTTCTATTAAGTAATAATAATTCGCACTTCATGGTATGGTGAAGATGTGTGTAGATATATTAAGTGATAGAATTTTCCTATAAACTACTCACAAAAAGGGTATCATTCTTCCCAAAGCTTTCAAAGTGATACAGCCATTTATATCCCCAAAAAAAACCAATTTTCAAGAAAAATTCACACCTCAAGGTTAAATTAATGATAAAACAAACATTATATCAGTGAATTTTTTTTAAATGTTAAAACAACATAAAATATGAAAATTCCTCATGTCTTTTCAATAACTTCCATGATTAATAGGTAATAACATTCTATGAAGTAGTGGGAATAAAAAAATTAACATTCTGGTGAAAAAATTGAGGGGAAAATGGGGGGAAAGTGACAATACCATTCAGTAAGAAACAATCAAAGAAAAAAAAGGATAAAAAACCAAATGAACTCTGCAAGGTGGGGAAAAGTAAAAAATAATATTCATCAAGCTAAAAAGATAAGAAAGAAGAAAATCAATGAAAATCCTAATGAACCCAAGAATGTACCCACCCACCCACCCCTAAACACACACACACCTATAGTATATAGTGTCCTCACTGTAATAAAATAGAATGTGGGACGGAATGATAAAACCTGGTGGGTTTAACTAGTATGTTGCTCTTTGAAGGTGGATTCCCTCCACTATGTTCTTTGGAAAATCCTCATAAAAATTTTTAAGTCTCTGCCCATTGATGTTAATAATTTGGACAGTCATCTCATGAAAGACTTTTATTCCACAAAAAGGGTAAACATTAATAATAGTATAAGGACCGATCCATTGAGAATGAAGATTTCTTGGGTGGAGCTTTAGCCTAGAATTGTATATGAGGACCTTATCACCAATATGAAACTTATACTGATGAATCATTTGAACATGTATAGCCTTTTTATTATCATTATAGATTCTTGAGTTCTCATATGCATCTAGTAGAATTTCATCTAAATCCAGAATATGCAACTTCATATGCTCACCTGCATCTGAATGAATCATATTACATTGTTTAACAGCCCAATATGCATGGTGCTCAACATCTAATGAGAGGTGAAAATCCTTTCCAAACACAATCCTATTTGGTTAAATTATAATTGGGGTTTTAAATGTTTTATAGTACACCCAAAGTGCATCATCTAAGTGAAAAATCCAATATTTCTTGTTGGGTTGTACCATTTTTTCCAAGATTCACTTAACTTACTGATTTTAGATTTCAGCTTGTCCATTAGTTGGGGGTGATATGTAGTGGAGACATTATGAACAACCCCATACTGACAAATAAAGTTTTTCATGTTATGATTGAAAAAATGTGAACCATGATCACTAATGATGAATCTTGGTAAATTAAACCAACTAAAAATTTGGGAACTCATAAAATCAATAACCACTTAAGGGTCATCGGTCCTGGTTTCCCTTTAATACACCCATTTAGATACATTTTCCAAATTCAATAAGATGTAAAAAAATACAAATTAATTTTAAAAAGGCCCCATGACGTCAATTCCACATGCACCAAATATCTTAAAAAATAACAAGGGTTATTGTGGAATTTAATTCCTCTTGGATATATTCCCTATGAATTGAAATCGAGTACATGAATTAAAAAACCTATGGGAATCTATATAAAATGTTGGCCAAAAAATTCATGATTCAAGGACCTTTTGATTAGTGTGTTGAGATCTAAAGTGGCCCCCATAAGATAAATTGTGGAAGAAGATAAAAACTGATGTGAACTCATGGTCCAGGACGCATCGATGAATGACTTGATCAGTAAAACTTATCCACAAATATGGGTCATCTCAAATGTACCAGTGTGAATCATGCTTAAGTATCTAGGATTATGTAGTTTTGAAATTAGTGGGGACCTGAGATACTTCTAGATAACTCACAATGTTCTCATACTAGGGGGTAAGGTCTACAGCATCAAAAAGATTATCATGAGGGGAAAAATCTTCAATGGGGAGGGGTGAGTCAATATGGTGGTCCAGTGGTGGGGAAATCCTACTAATGTGGTTAGCTACCATATTTTTCTCTCCTCTATTATCTCTAATATCATGGTCACACTCCTAGAGGAGGAGAATCCACTGAATGAGGTGGGGATTTAATTCAGGTTTGTTTAGGAGGAAATGAAGTACAACATGATCAGAAAAGACATTGATTTTTAAACTAATAAGATATGAATAGAATTTTTCCATGGAAAACACAATAGGAATAAGTTCTTTTTTAGTATTTTTGTAGTTAGTCTGGGTTAGTTTAAGGGTACGTGAGTCATATGCAATGACATGAGTATCGTTCTAAACCCTTTGTGATAAAACTACCCCATTTTCAAATTTTGAGGCATCACACATAAGATCAAAGGGGAGATCCCACCTTGGTGGTTAGATTATGAGAGGTGTTGTGGGAATCCTTTTTAGTGAATTAAATTCATTCTTAAATTTTTTATCAAAAAATCAAAATAATTTTGAAACAATCAATACAAGGGAAGTGTGGTGTTACTAAATTCTTTAATGAATCAGTGGTAAAAACCTACATGTCCCATGAAAGATTGCACCTCAAGAAAACATTTTGGATATGGAAGGGATTAAATTAATTCAATTTTTGATTTATCCACTTTAATTCACTCATTTTAAATAACATGCCCAAAACAATCCCCTTCTCAACCATGAAATGGAATTTTTCATAATTTAATACAAGATATTTTTCTATGCATTAGTGGAGGATAAAACATGGGTGTGCTAAACAGTCATCAAAAGAAGTTCCATAAATTTTTAAATCATCCATAAAAAATTCCATGAAATTCTCAAGGTACTCAAAAAATATACTCAACATACAACGTTGAAAAGTACCAGAAACATTATAAAGACCAAAAGGCATCCTTCTATATGAAAATATTCCAAATAGACAGGTAAATGTTGTCTTTTATTAATCGTCAAGAGCTATATGGATTTGTAAATAACCCGAATATCCATCAAGGAAACAATAATGGAACTTACCAGCTATTCTTTCTAACATTTGTTCATTGAAATATAGAGTAAAGTGTTCTTTTCCTGTGGTTTGATTTAGTCAATGATAGTAAATACATACTCTCCAACTTTTTTTCACACATGTTGGAACCAGTTCATTATATTTATTTGACACAATAATTATTCAATTTTTTTTAGGAATAATTTGCACTAGTCTAACCCAATTACTATCAGATATAGTATAAATGATCCCAGCATCAAGTAATTTAATGACTTCCAATTTTTACACTTCAAGGATAGTGGGATTTAAAAGGCATTGAGCTTTCCTTATAGGATTTTCCTTATCATATAAAAGTAAATGGTGCATACAAATAGATGGTCTAATACTTGGAATATCTTCTAATGTCCATCCTATCACCTTTTTACACTCTTTTAAATGGTTTAGTAGTTTTGATTTCTATAGTGGAGAGAGTTTGTTGGAAATAATGATGAGAAATTGGTCAATACCCTAAAGATAGGCATATTTTAAATTATACGAAAGTGTTTTTAATTCCAACACTGGTGGTTTTTGTATTGAGGTAGGGGATTTAGGAGGAGTGAGATCCAGGAAACTATTTATTTTTTCATATTTATTCTCTAAAGATAGATAATCTAATGAAATGAGATTTGAAGAATCATCGACTATCATGGGTACCTCATAATGAACACACTCATCAATTAAAGAACAAAATTTACACTTTTTTGAACCCACACAACACTCAAAACATGAATAAAAACTCAAATCATGAAATGGTGAATAATAGGAAAATGAATTATAGTATGGGTCAAGGAGAGAATTGTGTGTGTGTGTCATTTGAGAGAACTTCCATCGAATATATAGGAAGAGTGGAGTTCTCTTCAATGGGGTATTTCATAGACTCAATGATGTTAAAACATACCTTTTCTCCATCAAAATCTATGAAGAGTATACCATTGTGAATGTTGATTACCATTTTTGTTGTTTTAAATAATGGACTTCCAAGTATGAGAGGGGAATGTCCTTGGGTTTAAGTATATTCCTTCTCAATAATGTAGAAGTCTACAAGGAAGATGAGATTATTCACTTTTATGAGGATGTCCCAAACCACTCATGATGGGTGTGTTGTTCTCTTATTTGAAAGTTACACTATGATTCCTGATGGTTGAAGCTCTCAAAACTGTCGATAATTATACACAGAGCAAGGAATTACATTAATTGAAACAGGTAAATCTAGCATAGCATCTGAAAAGAATGACTCCCCTATGGTGCAAGGTATTATGAATGTTCCTGGATAATTTCATTTGGTTGGAATTGATGGTTGAATCAAGGTCGATACATTCCTTCCCAGGTTAACTATTTCATTCCCCTTCAATCTTCATCTATGGGTGCAAATTTCTTTAAGAAATTTGGTGTAGTGAAGGATTTTTTTAACTGTATCCAATAAAGGAATATTAACTTTCACCTTTTTAAATGTATCCATTATTTATTTAGAAAAACTCATTATCAAAATTTAACTTAGATTTATAAATTATTTTAAGGAAAAGAAGAGGAATGGATTATTCAGGGGAGTTATCAATGATAATTTGATTACCCTTTTTGACTTGTTTTTAGTTACTTCAATATTTTGAGGATATGGAAATAGAGTTTTTAAGTGAGGGACATACATATTGTGTAGATTCAGTAGAAGGAGAAACTTATTTACCACTATGAAGTGTAATTTCACATAAAATACAATTTTACTTGGGATTGGAAATGGGTTGGGATGGTATTTATCTAGAACCTTATATATTAATCTCACCGATAGTGTTTTCTAGTTGTCCCACTTGAGTTCGTAGGTCTTGATTTGTATTTTTTGTAGCTTTTTTGGAACATGATGTTATAGGTTTCTGTTTTCTTCACCATGTCCTTGAGGCTTGGTTCATATTTGGTAGGATTATTGTTTCAGTATTTTGAGGTATAAGAAGGTTTCATACCTTGGCCTTGTCGATACCAATTCTTCTTGGGGTTGCTTGGGTTTCCTTCTTGTTCGTATTGTGGTTTTGATTTCCACTTAGGGTTTGAATTTTTCTTGAATGGTTCTTTATTAATGGGTTCTGCTTGTTGGAATGGATTCCCAGGGAATATTACTGCACAGGACTCAGATGAATCCTAATGTTGTGGGCACTGGTCATAAAAATGATTGTTATCTAAACAAATATAGAAATATTATGGAACAAGAGGAGAGTGTGAAGTACATTATACTTGAGAAAATTTCCTTAGAATGGTATGAATCTCATCAATTTTATTATCTACCTTTTGTTCTAGGGATGAATAACTTGCCTCATTAACTCCACAGGTTGGTAAAATTTCTCATGTAACAAATTGTTGTACATTTTGAGCCATGTTGGTGATTAAATCATGAGCAGTAGAATGAGTTTTATCAACAAGGTAATCACTAGCTTTGGTATCTATCATTCTATGATCCATAGGGATAAGTCCCTTATAGAATTATTAAATTAAAAAAATCACTTATTTTTTGGTGGGGGTAACTTGAGAAAACTCTTTGGAATATTTCCCAATATTCATGAAGGGTATCTCCTTGTGATTGCCTAATTCCACAAATTTATTTTCAAATTGATCTAGTTCTAGAGGCAGGGAAAACTTTTCTAGATAGATTCATTTAATTTAATTATAGTCCCTAATTGTTTAAGGATGATTATATAGCCAGTCATTCACTACACCATCTTAGGAAAAGGGAAGACCCTAAACTTTATAAGGTCCTCAAACATGTTTTGGGTTTTCATGGTGGATCACACTATGTGAAACTCCTTGATATTCTTGTGAGGGTAATCACTAGGAATACCATGGAATTTAGAAAGTGGTTGGATGAGTCCTGATCTCATCTCAAATGTGGCTGCTTCCTTAGGATATTGGATGTATGTAGGTTGGTACTCCACTATGGGGTGGTCAGTTCTTTTAAGGTTTGATTATTTGTATCCATTATTTCTGGGGTTTGGTTTGGTTCAATTTTTTATTAGTTTGGGACCAATTTTGGTTCCAAAATGGACTCATCACTGTTACTTTATTGTCCTACTCTAGATTACTTAATTTTTGAGTAGAGTGCCTTTTCATTTTTTGGGTCAAATTCAAGAGAGTTTTCCTTTTCGGATCAAGTCATAAAAATAGGTTATGAATTTTGATTTCCTTTTTGATGGAGGATGGATAAAATAAAATCACTTATGAAGGGTGAAATTAGAAAATAAAATAGAATCTTATAATACATGATTAGAGAGAGAGATATAGAGAGAGAAGAATAAGAATAGAGTAAGAGGAAGAAGACACAAAAACACACAAAAATAAAAACCAAAACAAAAAACAATCAAATAGGGGGATATCAAAATGATTAATAATTAAAAATGTAATTAAATAAATAAAATGAAATAAATTAAAAGAAATATCGTGTATCCCTAAAAATGGTTCCAAAATTTGATCGCATTGTTGAGCTCATCAAATTAGTTGTTTAGTTTTTAGTATAATTTCTATAGTATAGCAGGAACCCTAGGTCTTCTCTCAATGGAGCCTTAGATCATTAATTTAAAAATAATGGTTTTATTATGAAACTGGGGAGTGGGAAAGTATGAAATTTATGTTTTTTATTTAAGATTAAATCATATAAAAGCAATCGATACAAGACAATAGAAATTAAAAGATTTGATTAAATGTGATAAACCTGGAGAATTCTCATGATGGTCATCCTTCATCGCTTCAAGAGATAGGGTTATGATATTATAATCCATGTTCTATAACACCTAGGACCATAAATTTACTATGTTTAAACTTGTATACCTCCTAGGGTTCAGTTGGAAACACATAATGATTCACCAGATACTGCCAATGATTGGTTGATTTGTTTTCGACTTCATAACTGAAACTCACTAAGGAAACACACAAAGAACTCGATGCACTATCCATATTTTTATGTTATTTATTTTTTATACCATGAAATAAATTTACATAGCATTTACAGTGTTTATGAGAGCTCGATTAACCAATATGAACCACACAAACACCATGATTAAAATAGGGAATAAGAAATTGTTAATGGTCTGTGAAACATAACATGAAAGGGTACCCCCAAACATGATAATTTGAGTTGAGAAAGACGTACCAGTATATAAAAAAAATAAATAAGAATAAAATATGGTGAAAAAAAACAAAAACCTATAATTAAATATTAAATTTAAATATTACAAACATGAACCTTGGGATTTATGTCACATTCCCCCCGTGTGATCATGAGGAGTTTAGATATCCATGGGAGGGGAGGAAGAAAAATATATTGAATTTGAAATTCCCATATCCTCCAAAACTTATAGAGATAATTATAGGGATAATTTGTGAATCCAAAATGGAAATACATTTTCTTTTGGTCAAACGTTCAAATGGGGTGCCCAAGGTATCATTTTATAGGAAAATTGGAATGTGGTTTTGAGCCTCAAGATTTCTATAAATCAATTGTCCCATGTTTTGTGACCACCAAACAGTCTTATCTCACTTTGGAGAAAACTAAAAAGTTGTATCTCCACCTATTTAATATCTCCACTAAAACATTTGCACCATTTATACAACTACAACTCAAGATAAAAATAGATCACATCACACTACTTTTGACTTTGGTTAGATTTGGTGTCCTGGATAGATTAGTTCAGTTGGGACACTTAATAGCTGAATTGGGATTGGTTTTCTTTATAAGAGTTGTAACCCATTGGATTTTAACCCTAAACACAAAATATAATCTCATTTTGATGCCGATATTTCTATGAACATGAAAAATAGTGGATAGGTGTTCATGGAATCCCATGCAATTTGGCCCATTTTTCTTTAGCTTCATCTTTGGCCCTCCAAAATCACCTCCACCTACAATGTTATTATAAAAACAAGTGAAATTAACATTTTTAATAGTGATTAACATGAAATAATTGATTCATTAATGGATTGAAATTTTTAATAATAATTGGAATTTATAATACAAAATTAGTTTAATTTAGTGGTGCAAAGGGTGAAATGAATAATGATTTACAGTGTGATCAACACTATCAGTGTCAGTCTGATGAGTCTTACCCTATTCTTGGGAAACAATCAATACATTTTTTCTTTTGATATTGAACCAATGAAAATATAATTCAACCTGATGATAATGGTTGAAAACATTTTTTTCATCATGTTGATCGATCTCTATTATCATTTGTTATATTGATCTCATCATCTTAACCATTAAATTATTCCTCTAATAGAACTATGTATCTAATTTCTTAAAGATTCCATAATTTCATAAAACAAATCAGTGTTAGAATTCGTTACTATGGATCAGTGTCATACCATGTCTGATAGATCAATATCGTTAGTGAATTGTTTACATCAGCAATATTAGTCTTTTATCCATATATTATTTTCATACAAATGATTCTTATAATGATGATATTCATCCTTGTGAGTTTGGTGTTATTCACACTAATGAGAAGTATCCAGAATACTCTACATCATATTCTCCAATATTCCACAAACTTTGTATTATATCATGAATTCCTCATGACTTTTATACCATTCATGTTTAGAAAAGCATCATATAACTTACATTGGGAAGTATTTTAACTTACCAAACTTTCATAACTTCTTTATTTCCAACCAAATATCAATATGATTAGAATCACTTGTTTTCCCCTTTCGTTGATAAGTCTAGAATCACTATTTTTTCATATTACTTATGATTTTTGAGAAAATCAAGATCAGAAAATCATCATCAAATTTAATACTTAGAAGTTATATTACCTCCCAACCATTTGGTCTTACTCGTAATCTTCATAGACTGATTCTTCCTGAGACTGATTTCTAGCATTCTTTGACGTTCCATCAAATTCTCATTCTAATTTCATGGATCTATTAACACATGTTGATGGGATGAGTTCAATGTTCATTATGATTGGGTTAGTCTAAAAGAAAAAACTCCATATTTTCAAAACATCGACCATATATCACCTACTGACAAAGTATACAATCAAAACTCAACTAGGGCCTAACAATAACCCCTTTTTGTTGTCAATACCCACTTAAAAACAATAAAACTTGTAGATTTATTTTCTATCTTTTCTTTTATCACTTTATCTTATACCCATTTATTTATTTATCCCCTTATTTCTTATCTTTCCATATTTCCATTCTCTCCCCCTTATTGACAATCAAACTCAAAGGGGCCACCATGATAAGATTTTCCCTTATTAACAAATGATATCATTTCTAAGGGTTATAAATTTTCATCTCAAAATCATGAAACTCTTCTTTAGGAGAACATAAGTATCACATGAGTTTCTTAACAATGACCCTTTAACTAAAAAATTCCAATTATACTTGGTTGAAACTAGTGTAGAATATAAGATTGTATAATCAAGGTTATCAATGTTTTCTAATAACACCACATACATGTAATAAATTGACATAAATCATTCTGGATTCTAATTTATGGGGAAATTAATGGGAATATTTTTTATTATAAGAATAACATGCACCCATATCAAAAAACATATTATAAAGTTCATGTGTATAAACAAAACATTCAAAAACTCATATTTTGTAACCTCGTTACTAACTTTTTCGATATAAGTAAGAGAATCATCAACACCATCTTCATTATTTCAACTCCTTCAATTACCTAAAAGTTAGTACAAATACAAAAAAGTTTTGGGAATAAGGATGAACCTAAGTAGTTCCTTAGAAACATCTTTAGTACTGATATTCCTCTCTCAAAATTAACTTTTTATATTTTTTATTATATTTTTAATTGGATGTATTTTATTCCTTCTATTCATCCTTCTTAGATTTTTTAACAAGTTTCATTTCATCTGCATATTTTTTTGATATGGATGTAAATTTATTTTATACTTTAGTAACCTTTTTATTACAGTGAGTTTGTAACAAATCTTTCATTCCTTCCTCTTAATTCGGTAAGATAGTCATACAACTTTCAGTAACATACCCTTCTTACTCACACCACTTTCACATTTTCATAATTTTTAAATAACTATCTATTAAAAACTTTTTATCAAAAATTTTATCAACTTCAAAAACCTTCGACTTCCCCTTTTATTTAGATGATATTTTTTCTTTTTATAACTCTATCACCATGGAAGCTTATTATTTCCAGATAACGAAGAATTATTTCTTTTTTTGCTCAACTTTTTTTCTTTTTTAAACATTCTTAACATACTCATCATTCTTAATCTTCTGATTTTCCTTTTTCAGTTCCAAATAATCTTTGAGAAAACTTGATATTATTTTAGCATCATAACTCCCCCATAATTCATACATGTTTCTTGTTAGAGCCATGTTATACCATCATGAATAAGCTCAATATCTGAAAACTCCACAACACCAATAGTTACCTTTGAATCATAATTTTTTGGAATGATAGAAATATTATTAAGAACATTTTTGTTATGTTTATTCAAAAATCATGTACCACTT
The DNA here is from genome assembly GCA_963277665.1 of Viscum album. NCBI lineage: Eukaryota > Viridiplantae > Streptophyta > Magnoliopsida > Santalales > Viscaceae > Viscum > Viscum album. Next base: position 1,507,013,241 of record OY728147.1, on the reverse strand, counting down.
TCCTCAGAAGGATACTTTCCTGAAGAATACCTATATTTCTTAGTGAAAGATATTCTCTCACAAACCTTCTTTTTAAAACCATTATTTTCACCTTATTTATAGTTTTCAACTCTAAAATAAATTTCCTTGGTGAATTTTTCTCTCCTCCTTATTATATAACTTTTTTTGTAAGAATCGTTGATTTTGTTTCAAAAAACACTTCTTCTTTCTCAACTAGAATAACTTCCAAAAAAACTATAATATTTTTAGATTCATTTATCTTCAACTTTTTCTTATTATTTTCTTAAACAAGTTTAGATTATTTTATATTGAGGTTCTAATTTCCATCTTATCTTTCTTTATATCTTTTCTGTTTTCCTTCAATCTCACTGATCTTCATATTATAAGATATAATAAAATTGATATTTATCTCATCTTTCTTTATCTGATCATCATTCTCAAAAGATATATATTTAACATCTTTTTGAAACTTCTTTCTTTATTTCTTAAGTTTAGTTTCCTTCTCAATTTACTTTTCAAATTTTTTTAATAATCCAGTCCATTTCTTTAATCTCTTCACCATTATCATCATTGTACAAATAATTAATTCCTTTTCTAACTTGAGAAATAGACTTGATTTGATGAATTCATTCATCACCAAATGAGGAATAATTATCCTTTATTCTTCTTAGATAAATATTCTTCTTCTTTTCATAATGAAATCATTCCTTATATTTCTTCCAATTTTGTTTATAATATTTCTGATCATCCTCTTCGGACCCATACTATCAACCTTGTTCCTTTTACAATTCTATGTAAAATGTACCTTCCCTACACAATTCCAACATTTCAGAGTTTAACTTTTCCATTCTCCCTTATTGTATTTCTTCACAAAGAGATAAAAATTGTGTTTAAATGTTTAACTTATACCTCTACCTCTAAATCAATTGATTCTTCTTCAGCTTATTTATCTTGGATTTTCCATTTAAAAAAAACCAAATCCATTTTTCTATAGGAATTTTTCTTGAAAGTATGATATTTTCTCATTTAATCTTCTATAAGGATATTCTAAAGTTCATAGAAGGATAAATATTCATGATATTATAAGGTTAAATATTTTTTATCAATTATATCTATAAATTTTCTTGTAAGTTTCATAATAATTAGAGAGTATTCTGAATTTTCACCAAAACTTCTAATTTTACAAACAATTTCATTTACCCTTAAAAAGTAACTATCAATACATTCATCATTATCCATTTTCAAATACTCAAATATAATTCTTCATATTTTAAACATAACATCTTTAACTTTCTCATTCTCTTCATAGGAACTTCTCAAATTTTCCCACATTTTTTTAGCTAAATGAAACCCCATAATCTTTACATGGACATCATTAGTGAGATCTTTCAACAAATAATTATGATATTTCCCATCAGCTTCTATACATATCTTATCAGCATATGTCATAATAGTTTCATTAATGTGAGGAAATCCCATTATTGGTACATCTCTAACTTCAAGGCTAAGTGATATAAGATAGGGTAACATCATATTCTTACAATTATGATAGTTCTTACTATTAAAAAAATTAACACCTCTATTGTTCACTGAATTGAAATAATATGTTATTAGAGATGGATATTCTAGAGGGAACCTCAATTTGATACCAATTTTTGTTCCCAAATATGATCTATACCACTAGGAGGGGTGAATCAGTGGTTAATTTTTATTTTATAAGAAAGTTTCTTTACTTATTTAGTAAACTTTATTATCTACTAAAAATTGTTAAAGTTATTATCTACTTAAGTATAACTTCTCAAACACACCTTTCATATGAAGAAAATATAAATAGAAGGTAGCACTTAATATTTACAAGTTTTGGTACAAATACCTACTCATTTAACTATTGGATAGTACCATCAACATGTATTCTTTCACTATCTTCATTTTGGAATACAAAGGCACAAGTAGTGAACAATTAAAAAATCCTAGAGGAAATTTTCCTACTATAGTTGGTTATACCCCCCAACTTTCCTTTTCTGTATTCACTTTACCACAGTTTTTTATACACCCCAGAAAAATAATCAATCATTTTCCACAACTAGTAAGAATACACAGTTACAAGATTTACATTTCTTCTTCTCTTTTAATCCACTTTATAAAGTCTTCACTTCCTCCATAAGAAATTTGAATCATAATTTACTTGCATACAATCTTTAAGAACTTCAAAAATTATATAAGGAACTTTTGGTCTTAAATAATTCTCTATAAACTCTATCTGGAAAAAATTCTTCAGCAAAAGTCGGTTTGATCTACCTCAGTCTGGTAACCTCTATCTAATTGTCTCGGTCTGATTAGCCACTATCTGATTATCATTATCCTCTTCCTTCCTCAATTATGTATAAACTCAATTATTATCTCACAATTCCTTTGCACAATGTAACTTGGTCTGATGAACCTTGTTCCAGTGGATTTCTCTCAGATGGGATCACTCAGGTGGAATTTCTCTAATGAAACACCATATATTGGAATGTGCTCTTGTGATAGAATTAAACCTCACTTTGATAATTTTTTACATCTTCAACCTGAAAAACAAATTCCATTTGGGAACTCAATACTTGTTCTATAATTGTTTAATATTTAGTGAGTATGAACAGTTCAAGTTGTAAAAGTACAAATTTATTATTGTATCCTTTTATAAGAACCCTAGAATGGAAAATGAGGGAAAAATAATTTCACTTACCACTCAATAAAATTCGAAATTCCCAGATTTCTCATTAATTTAAGTCTTTATCTTTGAATTCATCAACTCATCTCAATGCTTCTAGGAGCTTCTCAAATATTCATGAATCTGCTCAAATATTTATACATCTTCAAGTTTATAAACATTGATTCGGTCTGGTTCTTCATTACAATTCTTCATTATGATGAAGACATTTGAAAAACTGAAGATGGTCTATTATAATGACCTCTGGTAAACACTAAAAGCATTCTCATGTAAATTATCTATATAAACTAAAAATCAAATTCTAAAACATTTAAGATCATTATTTAGTATTCAAAATATCCTTCTACAATAATTTGGTAGTAAAAAAATATCTAAAATATCTTCGAAGTATTCTACTTTTCTTTAATTCCTTGGACTAATGATCTTATTTCCAATGAATTTATCTATGTTAGGTCTGTCTGATCGATCATTCTTATATTCACTCTGATGAATGATTCTAGTTCTATTCAGATGAGTCTGTACCTATTCTCGAGAAACACTCAATACTTTTATTGTTTTCTCTTGACCCAATCAAAATAAAATTGAACCTAATGATAATGGTTGACTACATTGTTGATTTTCAACCTATTGATTGATATATTTTCTCATCAGTTTTACTAATCTTATCAACATAACCATTCAATTCAGCCTCCAATAAAACTATGTATTTAATTTTATAAAGATACCATCAATTAATAAAACAAATTAGTGTGAAAATCCATTACTATAGATCAGTGTCATACCTTGTCTAATAGACTGATGTTGGTAGTGACTTATATATTTCAATGAGATCAATATTCCAGCCTTATATTATTGATATTCTAATGATTCTCATGCAAATTATCTTCATCCTTCTGATTCTAGTGTTCTTTACACTAATTAGAAGTATCAAGAATCATCTATATCATATTCACATATCTTTAATAAACTATAACATGTATTTTTACTTCTTCATGACTTTGATAACTTTCATGTTCACAAATGAATCATCTAACTTCTATTGGTAAGTATTGTAACTTACCATACTTCCAATACTTCTTTCTTTCCAAACAAATCTCAACATGATTGGTAGCACTTTTTCTCCCCCCCCCCCTTTGTTCATGTAGATAGCTATATAATATTTCAAGATTACTTATGATTTATATAAATTAAATATTATCAAATAATTTCCAGATTTAATAATTGTAAGTTATAATACCTCCCAACCTTACAATCCCACTTATCATCTTCTGATACAGATTCTTCCTAAGACCAATTCCAAGTAGTCTTTTACTTTCAATAAAATTCTCATTCGGGTTTCCAAGATCAGTTGAATCATGTTGATGGGCTAAGTTTGATGGTCAGTCTGATGGGGTAAGTCCAGAAATAAGAACTCCACCTTTTCTTAACATTAACCATATATCATCTATTGAAAAAAAATACAACCAAAACTCAATTAGGGACTAACATGAAAAATTTCTTGATAAAAATTATCAACTTAGAAATAATTCAAATAATCTATGACATGTAACATCCCGATTTGGATCACCTCTAAGACGGTGGCCAGAGTGGTGGTTCACATGACCTCAAGCACATCTCCCAAAATGCTAGAGGCTATTGACTAGAAGCGAGGGCCTTTCTAATGTGTTTGTGGGGGAGATTATGCCCTCATAGGTAATAGATAATACATAGAAGAAGAAACAACAATTTATAACAAATAGTAGAAGAATATAAATCAGAAAACTATAGGAGAAGAAAATAAATAATCTCTAATAAATAAATAATAAGTTCAGAAGTTCATAAATAAAACCATATACAAAAATATGTAATGCTAGGATGTATGTACTAAAGCAAATGTTCAGAAAGCCGGAATACAAGCATGAAATCAAAGATGTAAAGAAAACAACATAAAGAAACAACTAAATCTTGAGAAAAGACTTATTCACCTTCCCCTAATCTTCATCCTAAGAAGAAAGAATCACTCAAACACTAGAAGCAGTATGCTTCCCACTGTCCATACTTGCAAGCATAAAGTCTACTCGGGTACCAAACGATGCCTGAGTAGGGAGTGAGATAAAATCTCAACAGGTTGGCACCCATGGTGTCTAAACCTTTCCATTTTGGTCTATAAACAAAAGAAATGAGCCAATATATTATAAATGTAAGCAATTAAATAACCATAATAAAATAAATATAACTTAGTTCGGTTTCTCAATGGCACCCATCCCATATCACCTGCTTTGGCCAAAGCAGGGAATCTGAATAAGGTACCTATAATAATTAGGATTCATATATATATATATATAAGGATAGAAATAAAAAGGTAGACAAAAAGGAACAATACCCCAAGCTTGTGTTTCAGCCTGGGGTCTAGTTTATATATCAACAAAATGTGCTCCAAGCACCAGAAAAGTGTTACAATTTACAGTGAAAACAAAGGCTTCATAAATAAACACTTTCCACGCATCATTATTATTATTATGTTTAGTTTGTAGAGTTAGAGTCTGAGAAAGTCCTAAATTTATCACTATGGTACATCATTAAATTAATCAAATACCACTAAGCATGTCCAAGCCAAACTTCTAAAAGACCAAGTATCGCTTGAGGAATGGTTTTATCATGAGTCTATCCTAGTATTGCATAGAAGGGGTCAAGTATCACCTGAGACATGGCATAGCCACTTTGTCAATATTTTTATCCCTGAATGTTCTTTTAGGAACAAGTATCACTTGTGAGTTTTTTATAAACCTAGGGAAACCCTCCTCTAACAAATCCTAAGTAATTGTCTCCCTGGAATAATGTATAACTAGTCATGAAGAGAGAGTCCTTGTGTTGTCTTTAATATGGATCCCACATTTTATCACAGACTTGAATTTAATTAGTTTTCAAGGAAGTAAATATCACAAGGTATTCATTTATAATTGCTACAAAATAATATGATCAACTCAAAGACACATACTAATGATCATTCTTGTCAAACAGTTATAGCCAAATCAATTTATCAGTGAATGCATAAAAAACACTCATATTAAATTTATAATGCCACAATGGGAAAATAACTTAACAATTAATATAATCATTAGGCACAATTTAACCTACAAGACCCAAGGTTCATGGTTCAAAATTATCCTAAATAATTTATTTTAATTAAAACTCAACAACTGAGTCCACGCAACACATGAAATTAAATAATTTAATTATTTAGGGATAATGTAAAATGATACCAAGAACGTTGAAACACCCAAAAGGGGTATCCAACAATATTGCAACCATTTAGATGGGCAAGATTATCTCAGACAAGGGTGTAGTGGTTAACCAAAACAAATTAATTAATTTAAAAAGTAAAATTATACATCTTCGGTAGCCACTGAGGAGTGGTACAACATGTGATCTAAAAGTCACAATGAAATTAGGGGAAAGAGAGTAGATAAACTACCTCGTACTCATAGAGGATCCTATGCTCCATGGTGGTCTTTGATTTGAACTAAAACATAAGAAATCAGATGATTTTAGAAAAACCCCAATTTTGGGTAAAATCCTTCCGCAGTAGATCTTTGATATATTGAGAATGAGATCGCATGATTCTTGGTGTGTGATGTTAGCCTTACTAAGAGCTTTACTGTGCACTAGGCGATGTTAAAATTGGAGGAGAAATGAGGTTGTAGCGGGCTTCCAAAGGAGAGGGCAGGTGGTGTGCACCACCTCGCAGGGGGAGGTGCAACACACCAAGAGAGGGGGAGGGGAAGAGAGAAAGAAAAAGATTGGATAAAAAAATAAAACAGAAATTAATTCATTAATTAATTAATTAATTAAAATAAAATGGTGGAAGAAATGAAACAATTAATTAAAATGGTTTTACCCCATTTTAATTATTTTTTAATTTCTCTCCAACCATTTCTATTTTATTATTTAATTTTATCCCTCTTTAAATTCCCTTAATTTTATTTAAATTATTTATATTTCTTTTTAACCCATTTATATTATTTTTACTCCAAACGTAGCGCTAGAGAGCGGCGTAAAAATTTTATATAAAACCCGAGAAATTATTTAATTAGTTTTAATAGCTACTCGGGGCCCATAAGAGGGTGTGCAGGCATGCGAAATAGGTTACTTTAAGAATATGGGATAAAATTTTAAATGGTCAACACCTTGGATTAAGTCGAGACGTTACAATCATTTATGTGGGAAAATAACAGTGTTTTATCTAACCCAAAAATAAATATTTGGCTGTATATATATATATACACATGTGTTATATATATATATATATACATGTTATATATATATACACACATCTGTATATTCATATATATACACCCACACATGTATATATAACTACACATATATTTAATCCATGTATATATAGATATACCTCATATATATATACATCAAATTTTTTTTCCTAGTCTAATAATAATAACTATAATTATTATTATTATTATTAATACAACCCATCAATGAACCCATTAATATTTTAACAAGAACAACCATTTAAAACCGATAACACCTAATAAATTAATATTGATTGCCCATTTTTTTTAATTTTCACAATTATTAATATCACAATTATTACATTGTCAACTTATTATTTACATCGCAACTCAATTTATTAATTATGAAAGTATATTTTCATTTTTTTTCTTCAACGCAAATAATTATATTAATAATAAAATTAATATTATTATTTCTAACAACCCAACAAAAATATTTATAAAATAATTAAATTATCTTCAAGTGTAATCTGAAAAACTTATGATGCTCAAAAAATTTGTACCCTACCTATGGTAAACCCCTTGTATCAGAACTATCAATAGTCTCGAATTTCTCGTTTGACACACTGTTTGTGATCAAAGTAATTATTTTTATATAAAATAATGGAATAATAAATTAATTAAAAGTAAAGTGGGTATTATCAAATGTGAGGTTACCAATCACCCGACGTGCATCAAAGTTATACCCTTTCGAGGGTAAACATGGAATTTCAGACCTAGCGGTGGTCTCCGATTTCTCATAAAATTCTCCCTTTGAGAGTTATTTCATTTTTTTAAAATAAACACCCACACATATTAATAAATGTATTTAATATTTTTATTCTATAAACGTTGAGGGTCTACAGATCTCAGAATCCCATTCTAACTCATCCTCAAACTTTTAAAATATTTCATAGAATATTTCAAAGTTCTAAAGAAGGCTTTTTCCCATCAATTAATTTATTTACATTATAATTTTAATCTAATTAATTTAATAAAATTTATTTAAAAGACACATCTCAGTGTCAGATATCAGAAATAAAAATTTATGATGCTCGGTTTTAAAACCGGCCTACCCAGCTAAAAGAAAATTTTAATTTCCTTCACTTTTTTGTTCGGTTCAAAACATAGGACGTTACAACCTTCCCACCATAGAACTTATCATCCCCAAGAAGACTTCAGGAACAATGTAACTCTCACCCGATATACACCATCATGAGGTCTGTTACAAAAGGTCATGTTGTATCTCCAAAAACCCAATGCACATTCAAACATTGGTTAGGAAATTAGCACACAAGACATTAAGATCTAATCCAGTGCTCATTTTCCAACTAAGACACTGATACGGTACTTCTATAAACTCTTTTAGCTAGAGACACGACCATGTTGTCGTCTCATTAAACATCTAGTCAAAGTAACTTTCCACCTTAGGCTTTAACATTAGAAAGGGCAAAATTTGGATTCACGGAACCTTCCTCCATCGAGATTTCCTACAAGACATGCCCTTAAGTATTCCAGCGATGCCTCACATGTGATTTACAAAATAGAAAAAACAGTCATTTCCCATTGACCTAAAAGACCAAGTCGAGCCAGCTTTTCATAAAAAGTCTTGGCAGACCCAAACCACACTCGTCTCACCTGAATACATGCTAGAAAAAAGGTCATTCACTGATCACTTAATTGAACAAGATAGATAACTAGTCGAGCCACTCCAATCGAACATTTCATAAGATACCCATCTTAGAAGGCAGGCATTTTATGAACTGAATTGTGATTTATTCTTCCATGGTTTCTTGTATTCACCACAAAAACGCCCACCGAAGTCCACACATGAATTCCATTGATGTTCCTTGATTTAGGAATCATCGAGTCTGACAAAAAGTTTAGGTTAAACATGGATTGGAATAACTGGAGTGAAAGGAATGAATAAAAGTTTTTCCATACTCCATGTTTATAAGTGAGATGTTGATATAAATATAAAGAGTCCAAAATAGGTCATTGACTGGTCCCATAGCAGCATTTACCTAGTGGTCACATCAAAAGAAATGGTTGGTGTACTAGAGTTCATCCAAATAATTCCTACATAGAAATCTGAGGGGCACTCAAGACTAACCAAGCCCCGATAAGAACCACTCATTTAGCATGAAACGCTGAGAAAACCAACCAAACAAGCCCAATAGCATTTAAATATTTAGTATGGCGTAAGACCGACTCTCTCTCTTAGTGCATCAAGGACGAAGGAAAGATAGGGTAAATTATCTTCACTTAAGTAATAGTAAACTAAGAGGATTAGAAGATTAGTAGAAGGAAATTGTTGAACCACTACTGGTAATATTTCAAATCCCTTTACATTTTAAACCATTTCATATTAAAACATGCATATGTTCAATAATCCAGTCATATGGGTTGCCATATACCAATTCATAAAGCTCCCATACACATTATAGATGTAATTTGGCTTCCATTTAATTGAAACCAATAAATTTTAGAAAAAGAACCCAATTACATATTAAACAAGAAAGCATGTCACTACAAGCAACTAACAAAGAGAAACATGTTGTAATCACAGAAGCATGACATTTTAAGCATAGAGACATGATAATAAGCATAGAAGCATGATACAAGGAAAATATGCTTGTAAATAGGTAGTATGGAAATAGGCTAGCATTCTAAATATATCACCATAACATGGTTTCTAAAGAGTCATGCTAAATAAATACAAGACATGGAATGAAATTCAAAGCACTCAATCATATCAGCCGGCAACCCATGAATTCCGCTACATGGTATGGGATATGAATGACATGTGAATCTCTATGTGCCTGTTGTGATGCATGTAGTGATTTATCCTTGCCTTAAAAGACCAAGGGTAAATTACCATAAACCCCATAAATCCATAAACAGCGTAAATTACACCAATCACTCGAGGTGAAATCAGATCAATGGTAATATCTAAAATCATGAACAACAATTTCTAGCTTTGGACACTTTGTCATTTCCTATAAGTGGGTTGATCAGTCCCATACATGGCTATTATCCAAGAACTGACACATTCCTAGTCTCCTGTCTACCAACCCAAAATAGTAAGACAAAGGAAAATAACCCACTTATGATACCACTTTATAACATCCTGACCCGACTCACATCTAATATAGTGGCCAGACCAGTGGGTCACATGAACTCAAGCGCATCTCCCCAAACACTAGAGGCTTCGGACTATAAGTGAGGGCCTTTTTAACATGTTCATGGGGTGGACTATGCCCTTATAGGTAATAGATAATACATAGTGGAAGAAGCAAAAAATTATAACAAATAGTGGAAGCATATAAATAAGAAAACTAAAGTATAAGAAAATAAATAATACCAACTGAACAAATAATAAGTGTGGAAGCTACTAAATAAAACAAAATACAAAAATATATCATGCTATGATGTATGTACTAAAGTAAATGTTCAGAAAGCAATAATATAAGCTTGCAATCAAAGATGTAAAGAAAATGACAAAAAGAAATAACTGAATCTTAAGAAAATACTCTATCCTCTACCCCCAATATCCATCCTAAGCAGCAATCAACACTCAAACACTGGAAGTATCATGCTTCCCACCATTCGTACCTGTATGCATAAAGTCTACTTGGGTACCAAATGGTGCCCGAGCAGGAAGTGAGATAAAATCTCAGTAGGCCAGTAACTGCGGTGTCTAAACCTTTCCATTTCATGCTATAAACAAAAGCATTGTTCCAATATATGATAAATGTAAGCAATTAAATAACCATAATAAAATAAATCTAACATGGTTTGGGTTATTAATGACACCCATCCCATATCACCTTCTTCAGCCCAATCCAAGAATTTGAATAAGGTACTTGTAATAAGATGGATGTGTATATATATATATAAATGCTAGAAATAAAAAGGCAGATAAAAACAAACAATACCCCAAGAATATGCTTTAGCTTGGGGTCTAGTTTATGTGTCAACAAAGTGTGCTTCAAGAACCAAAAAATTATCACAATTTATAAAGGAAATAAAGGCTTCATAAATAAACACTTTCCATACATCATTAATATTATTATGTTCAAGTTGTAGAGTTAGAGTCTGATCCCATCTTAAATGTATCACTACAACACATCCTTCAATTAATCTAATACCATCGAGCTTATCCAAGGCAATCTTCCGAAAGACCAAGTATAGTTCGTTGCATGGCTTTATCATGAGTCTATCTTGGTATCACACAGAAGGGGTCAAGTATCACCCAAGGAATGGTGTATCCACTTTTCCAATGATTACATCCTTGAATTTCCCTTTGGGAACCATTATCACTCTTGAGTATTTTAAAAACACAGGGAAACCCTCGTCTAGAAAATCCAAAGACATCATCTCCCTAAAATAATGTGTAACCGGTCAGGAACAGAAAGTCCTTGTGTAATCCTTATTACAGAACCCACGTTTTCTCACCACCTTGAATTTAATTAGTTTTTAAGGAAGTAGATATCACAGGGTATGCATTTATAAATGCAACAAAATAATATGAGCAACTCAAAGCCACATACTAATGATCATTCTAGTAAAGCAATTACATCCAAATCAATTTATCAGAAAATGCAGAAAAAATGTGCATATAACTTTTATAATGGAATAGAATGATAATAACTTAACAACTAAGAAAATAATTAGGCATAATTTAACAAACAAGACCCAAGGTTCATGGTTAAAGTTAACCTAAATAATTTATTTTAATTAAAAATCAACAATAGTGTTCACAAAACACGTGCAATTAAATAATTTAATTATTCGAGGCAAACAAAAAATGAGAGAAAGAACATTGGCACACCCAAAAGGGGTATTCAATAATGTTTAATCCAATTAGAAATCATTGATTATATCCAAAAAGGGTATAGTGGTTAAGAAAAACAATTTAATTAATTTAAAATAAATTAAAATTAAGCATCATCGGTTGGCACTGACAAGCTGCACAACATGAAATCTAAAAGACATAATGAAATAAGGTGGAAGATAGTAAACCCCCTACATCATAATCATAGAGGATTCTACACTCCATGGAGATCTTTTATTTGAACTAAAACATAAGAAATTGGACGATTTTAGAAAAAACCCAATTTTGGGTAAAATATTTCTGGATAAAATCGTGTGATATATAGAGAATGAGATCACTTGATTCTTGGTGCATGAGGTTATCCTTAGCGAGATATTTACTGTGCACCAAACGGCATTGAAATCAGATGAGAAACAAGGCTTTAGTGGGCTTCTGAATGGAAGGGGAGGTGGTGTGAACCACCTCACTGGGGGAGGCATGACACACCATTAGAGAGGGGAGAGGAAGAGAAAAAGGGTAGAAAAAGAAAATAAAGAAATAAAAATACATGATTAAAAAAATAAAAATAAAATAAATTATTTAATTAATAAAAGAAATGGTGGAAGAAATGAAACAATTAATTAAAATGAGTTTACCGCATTTTAATTATTTTTTAATTTCTCTACAACTGTATCTATTTTATTATTTATTTTTGTACCTATTTAAATTCCATTAATTTCATTTAAATTATTTTTATTCATTTTTAAAACATTTAAATTATTTTTAGCCCTAATGCAGTTCTAGACCACAATGTAAAAATTTTACATAAAGCCCGAGCAATTATTTAATTAATTTTAAAAGCTACTTAGGACTCGTTACAGGGTGTGCAGGCACGTGCCCTAGGTCACTTAAAGAATTTGGTCTAAAAATTTAAATGGTCTACACTTTTTATTAAGCCAAGATATCACAAGATTTTATGTGGGCAAATAAGAATGTTTTATCTAACCCAAAAATAAATATCCACCCATATATATATATATATGTGTGTTATATATACACACACACATCTGTATATTCATATATATACACCCGCACATGTAAATATAACTACATATATATTTAATCCCCATATATATATATACCTCATATATATATATACATCAATTTTTTTATCCCAGTCTAATAATAATAACTATAATTAAATTATTATTATTTAATACAACCCATCAATGACACCATTAATATTTTAACAACAATAACCATTTAAAAACCAATAACACCTAATAAATTAATATCGATTGCACATTTTTATTTAACTTTCCAAATTAATAATATCACAATTATTACATTTTCCACTTATTATTTACACTGTAACACAATTTATTAATTGCTCAAGTATATTTTCATTTTTTTTCTTTAACGAAAATAATAATATTAATAATAAAACTATTATTATTATTTCTAACTGCTAAACAAAAAATATTTATAACCTAATTAAATTATCTTTAGGTGCAATCTGACAAAACGTCTGATGATCACAAAATTTATACCCTACCTAGGGTAAACCTCACATCCCAGAACAATTGGTGGTCTCAAATTTCTCATTCGATGCAATGTTTATGAGAAAATAATTATTTTTATATAAAAAATGGAATAATAAATTAATTAAAAATAAATAGGGTATTGTCAGATGTGAGGTTTCCAAACACCTGATGCGCATCAAATTTATACCCTTCCTAGGGTAAACTCAGAGTTTCAGAAGTAACGGTGGTCTCAGATTTCTCATAAAATGCATCATTTGAGATTTCTTTCATTTTTTTGAAAATAATCACACATGTGTATGAATAAATATATTTAATATTTTTATTCTATCAACATCAAGGGTCTAATGGTCTCGGAATCCCACACGGACTCATCTTATAACTCCAGAAATATTTTATAGAATATTTATAAGTTCTAAATAAGGTTTTTACCTTTCATTTAATTTATTTACATTTTAGTTTTAATATAATTAATTTAAAAAAAAATTATTTAAAAGACACATCGCAGTTTCAACTATCATAAATAAAAATGCTCTGACACTCAGTTTTAAAACCGACCTACCCAACTAATGAAAAAAATTAATTTCCTTCACTTTTTTATTTGGTTCAAAACACGGGATGTTACAGAATAGGTATTGTAAAGATGAAGATTTTTGAGAATGAGTTTCATATAAATGAGATTTTATATAATTATGAAACCAATCATCTCAATATAAAATCTATAGATAAGGTAAGACCAATAAAAGAATATGAGAAAAAAATTCTTCTAAATAAGGAAAGCATATCGAAGAAGAAACCACATGTTATAAGGATGAAAAAAATTCAAGAAATGATAAGTTTGTTTTTGAAAATACATGTCAATTAAAGGTTGAAATGTCACATACTATTGTATATGGTCTTCATAAAGTATAGATTAAATCTAAACATTTAAACAATAAAAATAAATAATCTTTTTAGGTTAAAAATATATTTTAGAATACAAATCTGAGAAATCCTCAATAGAGAATATTACTAAAATGAATATTATAGAATCCAATATGGTTGAGAAATGTAAAAATACGGTATATTCTTGAAAACCTACTCAAATGAAGAAAATTGATATATATATATAAACAACTAGATTTAATTCTATGTGGTACTTAACAGTTTCATAGGAGAACTAGTTTCATGGGATACAATTAGTGTTGTGGTGTGTATGTGTATAAGAAATATGGTTACCAGAATAACATTACCCTTCCATGGATCAAAATAATTCTATAGGTAAGGGGGGAATCATAAATAAAAACAAAACTATAATTATTGAAATATGTGTTAGGATAAAAATGTATAGTTCATGTATCTATGCTGAATAGGATCAATTCTCTTCAGAAGATTTATAGAAGATGTGCCCTATATGGTCAAAACATAGATGAATTAATGACCATTATTCCATGTCAAAAAAAAAATTAAAAAAATTATAGTAATATAAATAACAATGTAAAAAAATAATGGATTATAGAGGTATCTATGAACACTAAAAAGAAAATAAGTATATCAATTCTCGACAGTGCTTCTAATTCACATAAGACCATAAATTTTGAGTTCCTAAATGTTATTTATGAAAATAAATAAATATTTATGACCCTTAATAATAATATTATTTAATAATAATGGGAATTGGTTTAGCTTCAATTGAACAATCCAAAATGATGTTAATAGTGGTTGTATTTTTTAAGGGGAATAAGCATAACATATACAATGGCAGTCAATTATGAGTTGAATGTAATGATGTGATAGTAAATAGTAACACATTTCTAATTAAATGTTTTATTTATGGAAGGATTTTTATAAGTTGTAAAAGGATTAATGAGAATTCATTTTTTATTATATATTCATGTAATTCCACATATTTCTATGTTAATAGAGTATATTATAACATCTCGAACCGAACCACTGAGTTTGAGACAGAATGAAACATGACCTCATGTATAAATCCATATACCCAATATGTTTTTAACTAGTAAAAAGGATCTCAATTCAAACCACAGGTAGAATATTCCCTATGCCAAAGTGCACAGGATAAATAAATAACTATAATAAAACAATGAATAAACAATCAGAGTAAAATGGGAAACTGAATATTGAAATATATATTAATGTATCTCCCAAGGAGGTAATCCTATCCTAAGTGTAAAATTAGATAATGAAATACAATAAATAAAAGTATAAATAAAAGAGTCTCCTCTAGAGACTATCTCGATCCACTACAACTCTATTCTTTACTGCTCAATCATCCACTATAGGTCCTTTTCCCATCATCGGATCTCTGATCATGAAATCTATAAGAGCACTGAAATTCATAAGTAGGGTGTGAGTATAGTACTTAGTAATACATCACAAATGCATACTTAACAAGTGTACATATTCATAATATTGTATAACATAATAACAAATAAATGTGCACACAATTGACAATCATGTCGATAGTTCATTTGCTAACCAAGCTACCACAAACCTTAATTATATCTACCTCATCTACATTCTGGAAAACATTGGAACAATCATGGAAACATATCAATGTTAGAACAGGCCTCAATCTTTTCATTAGTCATACAGGCCCCATGCTTCCAATTAAAACTACACTAGGTCATCATGCTCTGGAACTATCTCCATTTTAGGTCACATAGATCATCATGACCCAATGTTTCCTTGCATGTTAGATCACTAATTATCAACATGCCCCAAATTCCTCACATAAGAGTCAGATCACTCATGATAATCATGGCCCTAGGTTAGGACACACTAGGCTATCATTTCCCATCGTCTATCTCATTTTCATCATCAAGTCAAATGAAGCATCTAAACATTATCCCCCTTAAAGTATACCAAGCCATGATGGACCCACATATCACTTTGTTACCATTAATAACACAAAAACATAGAATATACCAAGAATATCACTATAAATTTTTTTCTTGGGTTCCACACACCTATTCCCTGGTCCATTTCACCACATAACATCAAGTGTGCCTCCCCGTATGTCTGGGGCTCCCGATTAGCAATGAAGTTCTGATAAGTCGATCATGGGGAGACTATACCCTCTTTTATAAGATTAATACACAAACATCAGAAAATAAAAAAGAGTAAAATCATATATAACCTAAAAAAATACAAGTAACTCATAAAAATTAATATAGGGAATACAATTTCTAAATAAGATCATAAAAACATGTCATGCCAATACATGTGTCAAGTGTCTAAAATGAAACTCAAAAGAAATATACTGATAACTCCCAAGTGGGTCATAAACCACATATGGTTCCCTTAACCATGATCCATCCTTACTCATCCATCTAACACATGGACCTTTACTTTAATGTTCTATTCGTCTATGAAATCTATTCAAGTACCGATCTGGCATCTTTTGTAGGGTGTGAGTACAACACAGTAGTCCCCCACCGACAGTGTCTAAAATAAATACATTTAATCACAAGTGTATTTAGTTGTATAAAGATATAATTATAATGCATCAGTAAATATTTATCACATTATAAATTAATCTCCATTAACCACATAGACCTTGTTTTGAACCTAATTAAATATTCAATTCACAATTCTTTTCAGCAAATGGTATTTCATTATCCATTTATTTTTATGTTAATTATTATGGCCACATGGAACCATTGTCCAATTTTGATGTTTTTGGTATAGAACACCATGTATAATACCCCCAATTATAAATCATACATATTTATCATTGGTGTATAATTCCATGTCTAACACACCAAATTTCAATCATTCATATACATCATTGGTGTAGAACTCCTTGTCTAACACCCCAAATCTCAATCATGCACATATATATTTGGTGTATTTCTCCATGTATAACACTTCAATTCTCAACCATACAGATAGATCTATCATTGGTGTAGAACACCACGTCTAGAACCCCTTTTCTCAACTATGTATATGAATTATAAATGTAGATTACCATGTCTAACACCCCAAATCTCAATCATTTATTTATATCATTATTTACTAGGCTTAGATCATCATGTATAATACCCCATTTCATAACCATGATTAAACAACATTAATTATCTTATCATAATTAACCACCACTACATCCATTAATTAATTCATAAATTAATTAATCCAATTTTTTAATTAATTACAATTAACCACCAATACTTCAATTAATTAATTCATAATTTAATTAATCCAATTCCATTAATTAATTCAAAAATTAATTAACAAATTCAATTTATATTTTCCAATTCAACATTCATTTAACCATTTCACAATTTCAGCATCCAATAATTAATTCACCAATTAATTATTCTTAATTAAAATTCATAATTTTATAATTAACTCAATAATTAATTTTCCCAATCATTACGTTGATAATTATTTCACCTATTAATTATCCTTATTTCACATTTTATTACCCAATTAAACCATCTCAATTTCATTATAATTAATTCCCATGATTAATTATCAAATCAAAAATCCAAAGATCTCATAATTTAATCTCCAATTTTTTATATTTTTCAACAATCCCTAAATCACAAAATTTCACAATTTTCTAAATTAATTAATTTACTGCATTAATAAATTCAATTAGGGATTTCAATTGCTTAAAAACTCTATAAATTCTATAACTTGTATATATGATATCAAATATTGAATATGGGATTTAGAAATTAGACCACCTACCTCGACTCATTGATGAACGATCACCCAATGAACATCCCAAAAATTGTGCAGCACAATGAAATATATTAGATTCTGATCTATTACACTAAATCAAGATTTAACACATCAATATCTCTTATATATAGATATAGATCCATAAACCTGGATCTAGATTTATCAAATATAGATATAGATCTAGAAAAAATTCAATGATTACATCCACCAAAAGAAATAAAGAACATAGGAGGATGAATGGAGAAGAAATGGGATAGGATCCCCTTACTAAGAGAGGTGAAGATCATCGATTTGGGATTTGGATCATGAATAATGAAGGTCAAGAGTTCTTGGAATTCATACAAAGAGCTCCAAAATCATGAAATACCACATATGGTTGAATGTGGGTTGACTTGGGGTTAATTAGAGGGTTTGGGAAAATTTTAAATTAATTTTCTAGAAAATTTAATTAACGCACACGGTTTCCTTGGATGCGGCACACGGTTTCTCTTAAACGTACTCCTAAACTATCTGCCTATTATTTTAGGGATTCATGGTAACTCCTAAGAGGGTTTATGATTTTCCAAACCATGTTCCAGCCAGGTGAATCCCCTCTGTCTGGTTTCACATGGTTAGCTAGGTTGGGGTACATGGTTTTCCCTAACCATGTTCCAACCATGAAGAGCCCCTCTTTATTCCATTTTTCTCAATTTTTTCCCAAACACACCAAAAAGTAAAACCAAAATGAAAAGTAATAAAATAAAGACAAAAGGGTACCTAAAATCCAGTCTGAGTCAACTCTAGAAAAGGTCAGGATCTTACAATCTCCTCATATTATAATAGCACTTTCTTGAGATACACTCCCATGATTCCTTAAGATTCTAATCCAAATAACTCAAAACACTAAACCTGCATATCTTCTTCCCTTTATGATGTTTCCTCATGTACACGCTAGTTTTTTCAAAATAAATGAAATGTTGACATTGTATTTCCCTAAAACACTTTCTCACCATGATCTAACACACATATCGGATACTCCTCAAATGATAAATCTATCTCAAGATCAAAATCATCCACATAAATCACATGAGAAGGATTGGGTTGATACCACCATAGTTGTGACACGTGGAAAACATCATGTATTGAACTTTATTTCTAGGGAAGTGAAAATCAACATGCCACCAGCCCAATTCTCTCTACAATCTCAAATGGTCCAACGAACCTGGGACCCAGCTTTCCTTGTCTATATATCCTATGGTGACCCAACCTAGGTGACACCCGAAAGAAATATATGAACACCCTCTGTAAACTCTATGGGTATTATATTTCTATCAGTGTAAAACTTCTATCTAATCTTATCTATAGTAATATTTTTACAAATTAATTGTACTTGCTTTGACGTCTCCTGTATGAGACTCAGTCCCAACACCTCTGACTCACCTAGATCCATCCAACATAACTGTGATATGTATTTCCTATCACAAAGAGCCACATATGGTGCCATATTTATAGTTTCATGATAACTATTGTTATCAGAAAACAATACTAAGGAAAATAACTTCTCTCAAGATCCATTGAACTCAAGAAACCACACCCATATCATATTCTTAATCACTTGTATGGTACGCTTTGACTACCCATATATCTGTGGGTGGAAGACCATACTCAATAAAACCTATGTACATAGTGCAGACAGACTATCTCTTGAACATAAAAAGCTTCCAACTACTCAACTGATAAAGTCTCTCATATAGAAAATAAATGTGATACTTTTATCAGTCAATACACAACAACCCAAATACCTTCATTCTTCCTTGGAATATTCAGAAGACCCAAAAAAATCCACTGTAACATCATCCCACTTCCATTCCATAATGGTAAATGACTGTAGAAAACCTCCAGGTCATTGATTCTCTACCTTTACCTATTGGCAGGCAAACTGTCATGCCACAAACCCTATTATCTCATTTTTTATGTCCAACCACCAAAAATATTAGTTGAGTTCTCAGTAAATTTTGGTCACTCATGGATGTGCCAACCACTTCGAGGAATTAAATTCATTTATGTGTTCCTCTCACATTCTCATAGGAAAAACTACCCAATTCTTGACATAGATGATATTATCCTCATTTATGCTTCAATCAGAAGGTGACTTTCCATGTTCAAGTCTTCCCGTTAAGTTCAAACATTCTGGATCCTCGTACATGCTATCTGAAATCTATATCAAAAGTGTAGAATCCATGGAAACTGATACCATAGTCATCTTCTCTTGACTCTACCGAGCCACTAAGTGCATATCATCCAGTAAATCCATCATCTTCCACTCAATACTAGATTCTTGAACCATCTGAGTCTAATTTTTCTTCCTCAAGGTGCTAGCCACAATTTTTCCTTTCCCTACATTATATTCTAGCTCAAAATAAAATGACTGCATATACTCAACCCATCTACACTACCGAATATTTAAATATCAGTGTGAGAATTTATACCTCAAGATATTTTGATCAACAAACACTATAAAATTCACACCCAATAGATAGTTTCTCTAACACTTCGGATCATAAATCACTACTTCTAGCTCAAGGTCATGCATAGGGTAGTTCTATTCATGTTTTCTCAACTGCCGAGATCCATATTCCACAACGTGACCTCCTTACATCATTATATCTCTAAGAATGATCCCATAAAAATCACAATACACCATGTACTCCTCACCTCTCTTGAGTAGGATCAATATTGGTTCTAAATTCAAATGATTCTTCAACTCCTAGAAGGTATTATAACAAGATTTATTCCATTCAAAAATTACCCCTTGTTCAGTCCTGCAATCTGCACTTTCAAATGGGAGAATTCCTATATAAACCTTTGATAATATCCAGATAACCCTAAAAATCTTTGGATATCAAACACATTCTTAGGATGATCCAAAGAAACCACTTCTTAAACCTTCTCTGGTTCCACTATCACACCTTCCTCTAAGATGATGTTCCCCAAGAATGTACCTAGTCAATCCAAAACTAACACTTAGATATCTTGGCCTATAGTCAATACTCACTTAGTGTAATCATGATGATGTCAAGATGTTGGGCATTATCTTCATGAGTCATGGAGTACACCAAGAATTTGTTCGTGAAAAACACCACAAAATGATCTAGGTATATATAGAAGATTATATCCATTAAATCTTCCATCTGATTCTCAAGATCTTGAAGTTCTATTTGTTCCATTATATATTTTGGATTTTAAATTGACTTCTCCCAAAGCATGAGTTCAATAGTGAATTACACATCTCTCTCAAGTGGCAGCCCTGAGAATCCAGCAGAAAAAACAACTTGAAACTATTCCACCAATGTTGAAAAGACATCAGTCTTAACACCCCCATAATACAACAACAAACTATCAACCAATGATATGATCTCTCCTAGTTTTTGATTAATTGTCCCTATATGTATTGCTTGGATATCCCACTCTCCATGGTGAACATACTGGTTACCCTCCAGAGACGTAAAGATCACTCTCCTCTGGTATCAATCTATGTGGGCTCGGTATATGACTATCCAGTCTATACCCATAATTAGGTCAAATACTAACTTGTTAAGGATATATAGATCCCATATAAAATGATACTCTCTAACTTCAAGAGAACATCCCTTGTACATAAATATGTCTCTAGACTATACTCTCAATGGTGTATCTATAGTCATTACCCTGCTAACAAACTCCACTGCCAGGATCAAACCATTAACAATTTTTATAGATATAAAGGAACGAGATGTATAGTATCATATAAGGCACTAGCTAAACTAGAATATACTATAATAATACCTCTCACTGTTGATGACCCAGCCTCTCTCTCCACAAGTGTAGGATACGTTGTATGCAATTTTCCCACCCCTCTTACTTGTGATTTTTTCTAACTATCTTTATTTGAACCACTCTGCTAATATGAATTCTCTTTCCCATATACACATTGTCCATAGACTCTACCTCCTTATCCAGTATAACTCCATCTTCCATACTGATATTGTGTAGAAGATCCCCTCCTTGCACCCTAGTTTTGTCTAGATCCTCCATCACTAATTGTATGTCTTAGTTTACCGAAGAACCTCTTTAGATGACCCAAATTTCAATAGGCTTGACACTCCATTAGTGGTTTGGAAAATATTTACAAAATGTTTCTTGGCCTATCACACTACTGGAAAAGCACGCAGGTAATATGCTAAGTAACTGATCCCCCTAACTGGAAACTTTTCTTCCCACTGATCTGCCTAAATTTCTCATAATAATGTTTCCTGCTCTCAGAATTCATACCTTCAGATCATCTACAGGATACCACATGTTCTCCACTGGAATAATCCTTTAGGTTTCCCTATGAGATTATAGACTAATTCACTAATTTTGAAAACTTTTTCTTATGAAAATATTTACCTAGGACTTGATTTCTCACTTAATTCCATCCTAAAATTTTTTTTTTGATGTAGCCTCATCTGCCTCCAATGCTAGTATAAATCACTAAAAAAATTTGAAGAATCCATAATATTTCATCATAGGCATTCTACCTTGATTAAATCCTATAAACTCAGCTTCTCTATCCTCTATCAATGTCTTTGTGTAAAAGTGCACCAGGAACTTATCCAAAAAGTCTATCCATAGAATACGAACAGTCTATCCAATTCACACATGAAAATCCCACTAGTGCTTCACTAATCCTCATAGCATATAAGAAACCAACTTGAACTTCTTCTCAGTAAGAGACTTCAAGTATCATCTCAATAAACTCAACCCAAAACTCATCTCCCTCAGGTCCACCCTCTCCAGTAACAGCTGATGGGTGTGGCAAATGAAACTCCATCATTAGTTCATACATGATATTCTCAAACTGCCCTTGGTATCTTCCCATGAATTTCATGAAGCGACTGAATTTCTCTTGGAACTTATCTCCTGTTTCCTCAATCGGCACTATCAGTGCCTCGGGTTCCACTACTAGTAAATCATCTCCATCCAAATCCTCATGTCATCCCCTCAATATGAATTTTCATGAATTCATAACTCTAAAATTACAAAAACATGTCTTAAGATTAATAACACAACTTTATCACAGTTACATTAGAGGAAAATCACAACAATTTGTAACATGTATTTTCCCCAAACCTTGCCATGCGGTCAAAACTGACGTGCTCTCAATACCCTTAACCATCCTCCACCTAGGTCCTGGTTAAAAAGGGGTAAAAAAATATCGTATTTTAATTTTCTCTTTTATACACCCATTTATTCATATTATTTCATCATTTAATCACTTTTGGTTTCAAATTAGGCACCTCCTACAAATCTATTTCACAATCCAAGAAATTAGTTTATGTTCAATTACTTACCCTAAACCCATTTTCCCATGCATGCCTAAATTAATGCATGTTCAAAAAATAATCTTGAGTTCCTATAATTATTTGTGCAAAATCAACTCTCATCCCATTCAGAACCATGATCCAATCTCAAAAAAATCTCAAAAACAATAATGACATCACACAATAAGTGCATCACTCACGGTAAAATAACATTCAACTTTAACAAAAAATAGCTATAACAATAATCCCACACTGGGAACTTGGGTTCTCCCTTATACATGGGGTAGCTACACCTATGCATGAGCTCATAAACAAGCCCTAACTCTTCTTAGTATCATGTCTAACCTTCCAAAATTGTAATACAAAAGAAGAAGAAAATAAAACTGGCCTCAGAAATCACTTTGTAACATCCCAATCTGGGTGCCACAAACTGGTTCCCCAAATTGGTTCGCCACATGACCTCAAGAATGCCTCCCAATATGACAGAGGTTTATTACTAGTAGTGAGGGTTTGATAAGTCAATCATTGGAAGACCATACCCTCTTTTATGATAATAATACAATAGAAAAAATAAATAAGCAATAGTAGAAGCATATATAACCCGAAACAATACCAATAAATCATAATAATCAATACATGGAAAACAATATCCAACTAAGATTATAAAAACATGTAATGCCAATATATGTGTCATGTTTCTAAAATGAAACACAAAATAATGACACAAACAACTCCCCAGTGGGTCCTGAACCACTTCTGGTTCCCTTAACCATGCTCCATCCTGACTCATCCATCTAACATGGGGCCCTTGACCTTAATTTGTCCTACATCCATAAAATATATTCGGGTACCAATTAGTAGGCCTGAGTAGGGTGTGAGTACAACTTAGTAGGCCACCACCAACGGTGTCTAAAAAATACAATCAATAACAAGTGTTTGCATATTTATAAATAAATAATTACAATGCATGAGTAAGTAGTTATCAAATTATAAATTAATCTTTATTAACCATATAGACCTGAGTTTGAAAAATGTTACATATTCAATTCATAGTTCATTTCAGCAAATGGGATTTCATTATCCATTTCTTTTTAAGTTCATTTTTACAGCCTCTTAGAACCATTTTCCAATGCTAATGTTTTGGGTATAGAATTCCATGTCTAATACCCCAATTCTCAATCATATATATTTATCATTGGTGTAGAATTCCATGTATAACAACCCAAATCTCATTCATGCACATACATCATTAGTGAATAATTCCATGTCTAACACCCCAAATCTCAGTCATGTGCATATATCTTTGGTGTAGATCTCCATGTCTAACACCCCAATTCTTAACCATACAGATAGATCTATCATTGGTGTAGAACACTATGTCTATAACCCCATTTCTCAATTGTGAATATGTATCATTGGTGTAGATCTCCATGTCTAACACTCCAAATCTCAACCATTTATTTTTATCATTATCTACTTATCTTAGATTGTCATGTGTAATACCCCATTTCATAGCAATGATTAAACAACATTAATCTTCTTATAATAATTAACCAACACTACTTCCATTAATTAATTTATAAATTAATTAATCGAAGTCTGTTAATTAATCACAATTAACCACCACTACTTCTGTTAATTAATTCATAAATTAATTAATCCAGGTCCATTAATTGAATCGACAATTAATTAACAATGTCAATTTCCATTAATAAATTCAAAAATCAATTCACTATTTCACAATTTCAATATACAATAATTAATTCACTAATTAATTATTCTTAATTATAATTCAAAATTTGATAATTAGCTCAACAATTAATTATACCAATTTCCCAATCATTAAATAGATAATTAATTCACCAATTAATTATTATTATTTCATATTTAATTACTCAATTCAACCATCCCAATTTCATCATAATTAATTACCAAAATTAATTATCAAATCAAAAATCCCAAGATCTCATAATTAAATCTCAAATTAGTTATCTTGTTCAACAATCCCTAAATCTCACAATCTGAAAATTATCTAAATTAATTAATTTTCCACATTAATTAATTCAATTATGGATTTAAATTTCTAAAAAAATTCTAGCAATTATACAACTTTCATATAAAAAATAAAATATCGACTATGGGATTTGGGAATTAGACCAACTACCTCAATTCATTGATAAAGAATCACCCAATGGGAATCCCCACAATTGATCAGCACAACAACATATATTGGATTTGGATTTATTACCCTAAATTGAGATTTAACACATCAATATATCTTAGATCTAGATATATATCCACAACCCTAGATCTAGATCTATCAAATTTAGATCTAGATCTAAAAAATAGAATATTAAATCCACAAAAAGAAATATAGAACATAGGATGATGAACAGTAAAGAAATAGGATAGGATCCACTTATCAGAATAGAAGAAGATATTTGATCTCATGTTCAGATCGTGAATAAAGAAGGTCGATAGGGATTGGAATTAACTAGAGAGCTCCAAAATTTTTAATGGACACCTAGAGTTGAATGGGGTTCGACATGGGGTTAATTAGAATGTTTAGTAAAATCCTAAAATAATTTTTAGGGTAATTTAATTCCTCTTCACAATTTCCTGGGCTGGAGTGCACAGTTTCTCCTAACTGTGTGTCTAACCCGCATGCCTATTATTTTACGGGTGCACGGTTACTACTAAGAGGGTTCAAGGTTTTACAAATAGAGTACTAGCCATGAAAATTCCCTCTTCCTAGGTTCACATGGTTAGCTAGGCTAGGTTGCATGATATTACCTAATCGTGCACCAAAAATGTATAGCACCTATTTCTTACATTTTTCTCAATTTTCACCCAAACACACCCCAAAGTAAAACCCAAATGGAAAGTAATCAAGTAAAGAAAAAGGTGTACCTGAAATCATGTCTAGGTTAACTCTAATAAAGGTCAAGATCTTACAAAAATAGGGAAACAGTGGCATCATACATAACATGTCTTGAGTCTGAGAAAATCCATATATACACACATGTGAGAAACTCGATGGTTTAAGACACATCAAAATAAATAATCATATTATATAAATAATGTAAGCCACATATATAAAAAATCACCCACATGAATCACATAATAAGTATGGGTTAGTCGAACATAAATCCACATATCATGGCAACATCATATGCATGTTCCAAAATGGTAAGGAACATCACACATCAAAGTCATCAACATCAATGTCTAGTCCATATAAGGTGTTGCCACCCGAACTGTGCTTGCACACCAACCAAAAATACATTCTAACTTCAATGATTCTTAAAACCCAAACCAGATATTTTATTTCAAATATAAATAAAACATTTCATGTGAAAATACACTCCATATCTCTTAGATAATTTCTAAATTATCTTTTTAGGCCAACACATGTGCTCACAATATTCTCCTCATGAATAATTATAAAAGCATGTTTGATAATTTATATCTCTCAATTAATTCAAGAACACCTATGGTATAATTTATAATTATTAATTAATAAAACTTTTTTATTATTATTAAAAATTTCATAATTATCCTTAGATAATGTCTTAAAAAAATTTCTTTTATGGAATGTATGATTATCTTTTGACAATTTTTTTCTATAAATTATCCTTTGATAATTTAGTGCTATTACCTATTGATAATTCTTGAAAACTATCATTCGTTAATAAATTTTATTATCCTTGATATTTAAAATGTGTAACAGGGGGATTAATTTAAATCTAAAAAAATATACCCATCCACCTTCAGAAAAAAAAATTGGGATTAAATTTCTACTCGTCGATACAAATCCAAAAAAAATTATCAGTGTATAATTCTGATCAATATCAAAGAAGATATTAAAAATTGAAATTTGTAATAGTAATATAATAAAATAATATAATATAAAAAATATTATATGGAAGAAGATGAGATAGAGGCATAGGAGAGCGACATTCTTATGTGCCTAGTGCCTCCAAATTCCCCATCTTATATATTTTTTCCTTCATTTTATTTTATAAATTGTTTCATAAATCAATTACTAAATATATTTTTTCTCCCTTATCCCTTATCTTAATTCATACGTCACCCCTTCTTCATTATTATGTATTTTTTTCAAAAATATCCTTTTAAACATATTAAAATCGTCTATTTAATATATATATAAAAACTTATATGTATAAACCATATATATATATATACCCACATATATATATACCTGAATATATATATTTTTTAACCCATTTTTACACATTATATATATATATATACACATTTATATATACACCCTCACATGTATGTATATACATATATATTTATCCCATATATATATATATATATAATTTAATTTTACAGATAAATATTATTTTTTATATTTTAATCATAGTAATAACAATAAAAATTTAAAAATATGACATTATTAATAATTTATTATTATTATTATTATTAAACATCTCACATCATTTTTATCATTAAAATTTAAAATAAAACATTCATTAAATGATCATAATAGTTATCAAATAATATTAACTCCACATTTTCATTTATTTAAAACAAAGTAATAATATCATCGTTATTACCTAACTATCTAATAATTCATCCCTATATAAACATCTCTCTCCCATTAAGTGAATTTAAAATTATTTAATTGCACATGTGATTCCTCTATTTATTCAACACAAATAATAATAATAATAATATAATAATTTTAATTTTAATTTTAATTATTACTTCATGTGATGTAACCAAATACCAAACACACACAAAAGTTATGTTACGCCTAGGGTAAAACCCTCATCCCAAACCAAACTGTGGTCTTGGATTTATCATATGATGCACTGTATGGAAGATATTCAATTATTTTGGAAATAAATCATGTGTTCAGAATATAATATATTTAATATTTTTATTTCGTCTATGTTGAGGCTATATGGGCCTCAGAATCACTCACTAACTTATTGCCTGACTCCAAAAATATTCGATGGAATATTCTAAGGTGTTAACTTATAATTTACTCTTATAGAGTGAAAAAACTAGGCCCCAATGACAGCATCGACACCCCTCCTTAACATGGTTCTCAAGTCCTGGAAAACAAGGCAACGCCATTTACACCACAAATATGTGGTCCCCTACTTCGGGCCCACCCACGTGCCTAAATGGATCATTATACTAATGGTTTTCCTCAATAACTAACACTAGTTATTTTAGTGTGATTTTTCCTCACTCACACATGCCCTAGGAAACTTCCCAAAAGATCACCCATCCTAATCAATACTCCAATACAAGCATGCTTAACTGTATAATTCTAATTAGGTAGGCTCTCAAAAATAAAGTTGCACCACCTTTACATGGATTGTATCATTTTTTTCATTTAACCTATTATCATTCCAAGGTGTTACATTCACCCCCACCCCCACCCCACCTTTAGATCAAGATACCCTCATCGTGGACACTAAATTTCATCCCAAGTAGTGCCACTGCACTTCTTGTTGTGTTCCTTCTTTGATTCAAATATAACAACTATACCCCGCTAACAGCGCATACATGCCACCTTAACATGGTCATTAGGACCTGAACCCCTAGTAACCACTAGTTTCCCCATAGACACATGGTTCCCTACCTAGGGCCCACCCATATGCCTGAACAGATCATCACCTTGTTGACATGAGTCGTATAATTTGGTCATTTAACCCTTTATCATTATAGGTTGTTGCATCCCCCCCCCCCCCCAGAGCACAAAAACCTTATTATGGACCCTATATTTCAACCCATGCAGTGCCACTACACTTCTTTTTGGGATCTTACTTTGATAAAAATGTAATAACTGGGCCCCACTAAGAGTACATACACCACATTTTAACATGGTCATCAGGTTTTGGCCCACCAAGAACCACCAGTTTCCCCCAAGTCACACGATCCCCTACCTAGGGCCTACCCACATGCCCAAACATATCATCACCTTATTGAAATTAGTTATATCATTTAGTTATTTAACCATTTATCATTATGGGTTGTTACATTCACCCACCCTTTATAGAATAAATCCCTCATTTTGGACCCTACATTTCAACCCTAGTAGTGCCACTTCACTTCTGGTTGGGTTCCTCTTTTGATACAAATGTAAAAAATGAGTCTCTCTGATAGCACAGACACCCTACCTTAATATGTTCATCAGTTCCTCTCCCGTTAGGCACCACCAGTTTCCCCATAGACACATGGTCCCCTACTTGGGTCCAACCCACATGCTCAAATGGATCATCATACCAACGAAATTCCCCACAATAAAACTCTTGTTCTTTTAGTTTTCTTTTTCCTCACTCACACATGCACAAGAAAACTTCACAAGAGGTCACCCATCCTAATCACTACTCCATGCCTTGCACACATAACTGTAGAGTAATAATTAGATGGGCTCCTAAAAATAAAGGTGCACCTTGTTGGCATGATTCATATCATTTAGTAATTTAATACTTTATCATTCTGGGTAGTTAAATAAATAATATATGTCATAAAATAAATTTTTGTAGTGATTAAAATAGTTTAATTTACATTCCTAACAAAATTGATAAGGGACCTTCCACAATTTAATTTTGATAGAGATCATGTTTTTAATGCCTACTTCAGTTGAGTATTATCTTCACATTAATGGTATTACTCTTCAATATATCACCCATTACACACATTATTATAATGGTTTTGGGGAATTAATTTATTGAATACTAGTTATAATTGATAGAATATCTATTATAGAATTTGAAAGATCTATATTTCTTTAGAGGGAGGCAGTTTGCACTACTATACACTCTTGTGCACATTTAGAATCAATGTTCTTTCATCCAAACTAATAACTTACTAAATATTAAATTTGTTATAAAAATAAGGCTATAATGATATATTTTACCGACATTAGATTCCCCTACATCTTCTAAATTAATGTAAAGAACGTGACCCTAGTATCCCAAAGTTATCGATTACTTTACAATTTTGGAAAATGATATAGGAAATAATATCCCAAAGGATCAAATAGATTAATAGTATTATTAAGATAGATATATACTTAAATATTAATTTACATTTTAAATACTGAAATTCAACATAGTAGAGATAAAAAATTCTATATCCTTGAAATCATTCCAATATTATTTCTTCATAACCTAGGGAAGGGAATAAAAATAAGGGTGAGATCAGATGCTCAGTAGGGGTTATGTATAGTGGAAGTTATCATGAATCAATAATACATAATTAATATTCAAAGATAATTTACAATAAACTAATTTCATTTAATCAATAACTTTACTATCATGATTAGATAAGGCATAATCAATATGGAAAAGTAAATAACTAAAAACATGTGTCATTTAATAACATGAGCACAAAATTATTCCATGGATGATATCAATGAAACAATATCATAGACAATAATAATTTAATTGTAAATGAAAGAAATTCTTAATTTTAGATGTGATGATCTCATAAATCATGATATACACACTGTCAAGATCATTCAAAAGGCAGTATAAAAATATGGATAAAAAAACATTTAATTCAATCTTACTAATTCACCTAATGAGACTATGGATACAGCAAAGGACTATATAATTCCTTTACCCACCCACTAGTACATGTATAATTCATTCTTCATATATCTAATTATCTATTTAATTCATAAACAGTATGCCTTATCAAAAAATATTCTTATTGAGTAAAGAATATAGATTTATCAATATATCCCCAATCAATAAATTAAATTTAAAATTAAGCATCATATGTAAAAATGGAATTTGTTTTAGTAAATAATAATATCCATGATACTAATAATATGGATATTTAGGGGAAATGTAATATCCAATGACCACCAAAAAGTTATTATTTCAAGGAAAGTTAATGAATAAAAAATTAATTCAGAAAGTGGAAATCAATACATTCCTGGGTCAAACTGATCATAAACCATTCAAATAAATAATAAGGTTGATATAATTAAAACATATCACTAGTGTATTATGTGTATAACAATGGTTTTTTTGTCATTGATGAATAGAAATTTCATAAAAAGGTCATTAAAAACATTCTTGAGGAAAATATCAATTTAACATTGAAAATAAATTTTAAAAAAAACCTTCCAAAATTTTTGGGAAATAAATTTATTTGAAAATAATCATGTAAATTTTTGAAGGAATCTTAAAATAAATGAGTGTTCATAACTATAGGAATTTTTTTCATGTTGAGTACATTAAAACAGAGATTCCATTTATATTTTTGTAAGAAAAATGAAAAGGAAATTTGTTTAGAAAATTGTAGGGTGATTACATTAAAATAATTAAATATTTAATAATAGTTAAAAATGAATTAAAACAATCATATTAGAATATTAAAAACATTAATCAAAAACGTTTTAGAAAACATGGCTTTAAAGGAAAAAACATTTTTGACCGAATAGAGAAATAATGTCAAATTTTCATGAAAACATTTTATCAATCATTTTAATTAACAATGAGAGAGAAAAATTCATATTACATGTAAATTAAATGAATAAAAAAGGAAAAAATGAAATTGTCTTATTATAAAATGATCAAATAATTTCATTTAATGTAATTCAAGCATAAACAATCCCGATTAAAATGAGATTGTGAAATAAACCCTTACTGTTTTGGTAACATTTAAATAATAACCCTGAAAGGAATAAATTCAAGTAAAACATTAATTACCATGAATGTAAATATATTCATGATATAACATATAAAAGGTATAGTAGACACACCACATAAAAAAATATTGGTGTATAACATAACATATGTCTGAAAGAAGATAATTTGAGATGAGAAACCCTTATAATGATCATAATGTTTAAGTAAGAATTAATAAATGAACTAATGATGTGTTTCAAATATAGATTCATGTAAAAAAATTTAAATACAAAATAATGTAATCAAAATTTATTACACATGTTATCTTAAAATATCACGGACAATGAAAAAGTAATATAACCCAATGAAAAGAAATTTAGTTATGAAAGTATTTCCCACTTGGGAAATTATATGTCAAATACATTAGGATTAAATAATTAAAAATTTAAATATTAAATAAAATATTTATAAATTATTCATGATATTAATCATAAAATGGGTAGTATATACACCATATAAAATAAATTTAGTTCAAAACTTTATAATATTCCTTGATGAAAGGAAAATTGAGATGAATTCCCTTACCTCATGTTTCCCTTTAGTTGAACTTGATTTCACCTTTTGTATAATGATTTTAAACATTTTTTTATTTATAAAAGAATATATATATATATTATCATATATGATTTTATTATAACATATTATCACCTTTTTGTTAATAATATTTTATTATTACAATTGGTTTGAGTGTTAACTATTTTTTTTTCTCAGGCATGTTTCTTCATGGAAGTTATGACTCTTATTCATAGGATATAGATCCATTATCTCTAGAATTATGTTAATGTTATAAATATAATATTTAATCATTTGATACATTACAAATCAATTTTTTATATTTGTACATGGAAAATGAATTGTATCGCTTCGTGGAGACGGTTGGTTGTACGTATGCACGAGCGACGATGTCATTTCATTAATGGGTGAAAGGGTATAAAATTGGATGATATATTGATTTTAAAGAATTAATATAAATTATTTTTTATCATATATATTAATTATTTCCATAATTATTATTATCCAGGTCTATTGATGGTGGAAAACAAATTACATCAGTTCGCAAGGTTGTAGTCCTCCATACACATGAGTGATGGAATTGTTTTCCATTTGATGGAGGAAGAGACGGATAAATATTATTCCATAAACATAATAACATCTCATTTTATATGATAGACTGGTGATATTATATTGGAATTTTTAACACATAATTGAAGGTGGAAAAAATAAAAAATAAAAAGAAAGAACTTAGTGAAGATAATTACCTTCGGTTTGAAGAACCTCCTTTGGGTCTCTTATTAAGGATCCTAGGAATGATATTTTATAATGACCAGAAGCTCTATATTGTGTATAATTATGTTAGGTATATATTTATTTATTATTTTTCTCAATAAAAATGGTTTTATTTGTGTGAAGGAGTGAGGGGAGTGAGTTCTATTTATAATTGGGGAAGAGTGGCAATTTTTTTAAATACCCAAAACTATTCAATTATAGGAAGTTACTCTCACCCCAAATGCCTCCAAAATTGATAAATAATGGGGTGTAAGAATATAAGGTCTAGGAACACCTCCAAAACTAAAAATAAATATTTTTTAAACATTTTATTCCATTATCCTCTGTATTTACTTTCTTTTACCATTTTATTTTCCATATGGTAATTAGTTTTTTAACCAATGAATTTTATCCTTTAATACTACAATAAAACAAAAAAAAATTAAACATTTTTTAACCAATAATTATTCATATTAAATCTAATTTATAAATTAAAAAATTATTGTTCTTCTAAAATTAATTTTAATACAATAGTATGTAACGTGCAAAATCCTCGATTAAACTGTAACTGTTGTAATGAAGTTTTTACTCTTTAGGGGTCGATATTATTACTATGAAAGGAAAATTGATCCATAAACAGAAAATAGATGATATTTTTAAACAAATAATAATCAATTGTTAAATGATATGTTTTTTTATTAATTTAAAACTTTTCATAAAATATTATTTATTACAAAATATCAATAATGTCTATTTTTGAATTATTCATTTAATTTTTCTTGAAAAATAACGTGAATAAAAAATAGTTGAATATAAATAATTAAAAGTTCCCTAATAAGTTATTTTTATCTATAAAATTAGTTTTATACTAAAAATCATTCAAATTATAATAATTTTAATATTTTTTAAATCCTTTAATTTATTTTCTATTTAATTAATTAATTAATGTGTCAGTGTCACGTAAGAATTAAAGTTGATTATATAATCACTAATAGTTATAAATATATTACCATGGTATAAAAAATATTTATCCTTTAAATTTATATTTATAACCAAACATAACTCCTTTTTTATCCATATGTGAACAGAGAATTGGTTGTTTAAAGTAATAAAATGACATTTTGTCCTTTTCTTATCATATATTATTATAAGGGTCATAATCATCACCATATAGATCTAAAATTGGAAATTTAAAGAAAATTGATGATAAAGGGTCAAAATATTTCCATAAAATATAAATTATACAAGATTATAGGTCATTATATCCCTTATCACTTTAGTTTAACCCCGATAAACTTGTTTTACACATAACTGTGGTAACAGATTTTAACTATTTTTACTATAAATTATGACCAGTAATTAAAATATCTTATTAGATAATTTTTATTATTTAGATTCCTAATATTTAAAAAAATACCAAATTTAATTCAAATAAGTTGAATAATTTATTTTAAAATTAAACACAAAAATCATGTTGAAAAACTATTTTTCATAAAATGCATTTTTCTAGAATAAAATGATATTATTTTAACTATATGACTAGTGATCGTAATTATATTGATTTAAATCCATATATTTAGATATATAATCTATGTATTTCATTTAAATAATTCCTTATTAGTGGCTATTTTAATTAATTAAAATGGAGGAGCATTATGCACTTAAATATTGTTCTGAGAAAAATTTGTCTTTAAGCCTAAAAATAAACTCATATTAAAATATAGTATAAGGATGATTAGAATTTAATTAATTATTTTAAATATAACTAAATAATATTTTTTAACTTTTATATAAAATTTAAATCATAATTATTCTTTTAAATTAATTAATGTATTTAAAAGAAATGATAGTTTAAAAAAGATTTATTTTCCCTATTTACTAAAAAACCACTCTTTTCAAAAAATCCAAAAATTTCACCCAAATATAATTTAAATATAATTATTTCAAAAATTATTTTTTTAATATAATTTTTAAAAAGTTGTATAAATTAATTATAACCCCAAAACATAAATTCCAAAATAAAACCATTTTTGAATAAAATGTATTTTTGAACCACAAAATGATTTTATTGAGAATTAATTTATCATTTATAAATATATTTTATAAAACCTCTATAATTATGTTCACAATTTTATTTAAAATTCTCATTCCCTATAGCTTAAAATCTTGGTTATGATGGTTTCATTAAATAATAGTATTTTAATATTATATCATGGTTTTCTTAAAACTTGGTGTTGCGTGTCGTATATACTATCAAAAATAATGTTATTTTTATAAAATATCATGGTGTTACATTCTACCTATATTTAATAAGTTCCAGCCTCTTAATTTGAACTTATTCTCATAAAATAAAGGGTTTTACATTTAAAAACACTTTTGTTGAAAACCTACATCATAATTTTTTTTAAAAAAAACTTCCTATTGATAATATAGAAAGGGAAGTAAAATGGTCATCTATAATAACACATAACTAGGTTTATATGAATAAAAACATTAGTAGGTAGAGAAAATATGGATATGGAAGAAAATTTTAAATAATTATGCAGAGAGATAGTGATAATAGATCACAAGAAAGTGAAAGATGAATAGATATCCTGATAGTGATGTTGAGATTGATCCTGCTTTCTTGATACAGGATCAATTTTTATCTAAAGGAAAATTGGATCAAGTTTCCACTCAAAATGTTTGGTAGACTCTTTCTAGGAAGAGCTCTCTGACTGGTTTAGTGGTCACAGAATCTGGTAAGGTTGGTTCCATGGATCACTTGGCTGCTTCAGCACCTGTTTTTCACCTTTTCTTGTTAAGGATGGGATGAATGTATCACCTCCTTCTAGTTATTTTGTTAATTCTACACCCCAAAGGGATGTGTAGGCAGTTATTACTCCTCAAGGGAATGCAGAATTTGTGCATGCCCCTGTTGTTGTGACTTCTTGTGGTGCTACTACTTCTAGGAAGGCCTCTTCTTAGGAGCATGTGTTATCCATGCATGCCCTACTTATGATATAATAGTGCCTATGATAGGCCCTTCACATGTGGTTTTTTCTAATGATAGTGTTGAGAAGCACAATTTTTTTACTATGCTATAATCCATTAATTCTCTAGAATTTGATGATATATATAGGGAAATCATGGAGAGGAAAGGTAAAATATTTCATCAACTACAGTGACTAATGACTCTGTCTCCAAGCATGTTGATTCTATAGAGAAGCACTCTACTGAGGGTGATCTGGGATAAGGGATAATCGTTGAAGGTGCTAATGAGGTTGATGTTGGTCATGCTACTCTGATGGAAGATCAAATTGATAATTAACACACTGTTTTTGTTTCTCAACCAGTCGACACTGATGTTGTTGGTGGGTGGCAGACTTAGAAACAATGGCGAAGGGGTAGGCACTCATGGGGCTGAGGCGCGTTTCATGGATGGGGGGTCCTAGGATGAGTTTTTTTCATTGTATATCATGATGATGGTGTTTTATTATTATTACCCTAAACCTCCCATATACTATGTGTGTTGTGTACTTTTACTATATTTTTATAATAATTTTTTTGGGCCAAGGAGTTTCTCCATGGTATACACTACTCTGATATTATGATTTAAATGACCATTGATTCATCATATATGAATATAATAGGATAAAATTTTTGTTTTGAGATACTTTTACTATTTTTGAAGAATTATTTTACTATCTGAGAATATTATGAAATATACTTACATGATATTTTTCTATTTCATAAACATAATTTCATCCTTTGGTTCTATATCAATCAATTTCTATTTCATTTATTTATATAATAAATGAATTTTCAAGATGAATTTTTTATTCTTGAATCACTAAAAATAACTTTTAAAAGATTATAATATTCATGAAAAAACAATAATTCATTCCAACTATCATTAAATATTAACTGAAACTAAAATGGTTACCACTATGTAAGATAATAAAAAATGTATAAACCTTCTTATAAAGAAATAATACATTTTACATCTAAATTTACACTGAAGGTTCATTATTGATTATTCTAAATATAAGTAACCCTACATCAAAATTAACCTCAATATTTACAATATTAAATAAATTTTTCATTATAAAGGTGATCTCATTCCTTTTAAATCACATCCCTAAAAAATTATTTTCATTATTCAAAAATAATGCTTTATGTTAAACCCAATGGTTATATATACCTCAACCTAATAAAAAATCTCTTGAAATGTCACTATTTACCTAAAATTCAAGAATATTTGATCCTATAATATATTTCCAAAAATCAAATTAATATTTCACCATCAAAATGTTTAAGTAAAAACAATGTCATACTAACTAGGACATCATGTATCTCGTTGTTAGGTGTTGCACCCATGCCACCCTTCTGTTTTGGGTCCAAGCCCCACTGTCTTTCTAGATATGATGGGTTGTCACCTTTTATATGAGTTTTTCAGTTTCTAAAACTATATTAATATATTTATATAATTTTCACAAAAATATTATGAACATCCAAAAATAACATTAATCATCAAATCACTTTTAAACCACAATGGTTTTTTATAAGAATTGTTTTATTAAAAAATCAAATAATTTTACTTTATTGTTATTAACTTAACATTAATAATCATATTAATCCAAAAGTTTACCAATAAATTTAAACTAATTTCCAAAAAATATAAAATAATTATTCCTAAAATAATTCTATCACTAAAACCAAAGTTATATATAAGGATTACATATTCTTCAAACATCAATTAAAACTCAATAAATTTCTTCATCTAAAAACAGTTTAGGTTTAACATAGTCCATTTATTAGTATTCTCTATTAAAATTCTTCATGATTATTCAAAAATAAAATATGAATTATGAAAATAATATCCCCCAAGAGTGTCAAAGTTGGTGTGTGGTAAGGCTCGTTGTCGTCAATTAGGTGAAAATTGAGTCAAATCCCAATACTACCTTTTCTGGGTGATTACCCTTATGTATAACTATTCTAGAACCATTTCCACTTGTAGTATCCATAAAGGGATTCATTTATAGGAAAAATCATATAACCTCTTCCATACCAATACTTTATGATATTCTTATGTACTTATCCTCAAATTCTACCATAGGGTTACTTTCTCTAATAAATGTTTTCCTAAATCTTATTCACAATATTTATACTAAAACTGGATCTGATACCATCTATAAATACCCTAGCCCTAGCATCCTAGAGATAATAGTTACTTTACCACTTTGGTATAAGATACAAGTCATCAAATCCATAAGGATCGAATATTTTAGTAGTCTTAGTAAACTTGATACTTAATTAAATCACAATTTACATTTTAAAACATGAAATAAAACATAGTGAAGGTAGAAATTATGCATTCATGAAACTATTAAAAGATTCCTTCTTTATATCCTGGCGAATGGAAACAAAATAAGGGTGATCTTAGATACTTAGTACAGGTTACGTACAACATAATATATTAGGAATCAACAATGTATTATCAATATGGCATGGTAAATAACAATAAACACATATCATTTAATCAATTACTTAACTATCATGATTATATAAGGTATAATAAATATCGAAAGGTAAATAACTAAAAACACATTTCAATTAATAACCTAAACACAAAATTCATCGATGGAGAATATCAATGAAAACAATCTCATCAATAATACTGATTAAATTATCAATGAAACAAATGCTTAATTTTTTAAATCATAATATCTATGTTATCAATACCTTTCCCAAGACAGCTTAAAACTATGGGTGAAAACCCACTTAATTCTAGATTATTTATTTTCCTAATGAGACTATCGATTCATTAAGAGGCTACATAATTATGGTCTACACCCATCACTACATTTCCATTGCATTCATCATATATAAAATGTTAAATTTAATTCATGAAAAATATGAATTATCAAAAAATATATTTATTGAGTATAGAATACATATTTATCAATATTTTCCTAGTAAATCAAATAAATTTTAAAGTAAAACCATATGAAAAAATAGTATATAATTAAAGCAATAATGATGTCCATGATACAAATAATAAGAATTTTTATAATAAATGTAATGTACAATGATCTAGAGGAAGTTAATTTTTCAAGGAAATTTAATCTTTTATTTTTATTAAAAGGGAATCCCCGTTTGTGGCCTTTTTGAACACTATATATCAAGAAACCCCCCTCCCTGAAAATACATAACTAATCAAGAAATTGGTTTTAAATAAATTCCTTAGTCAAAATAATCATAAACCATCCAGAGAAATAATAAGGATGGTATCATTATAATATATCCCTCGTGGAGTAAAATTATAAAAAATGGTTATTGTCATTGATGAATTGAAATAACATTAAAATTTCATTAAAAACATTATTGAGGAAAATATCCTTTAAACTTTGAAAATAATTTTTTAAAAATTAAAAATTATAAAATATTTGGAAAGTTGTTTTATTTGAATAGAACCATGGAAAATTTTGGATAAATATTCAAATAAATGTGTGTTCAAGACATCGGGAAAGTTTCATTCATGCTGAGTACATTAATACAAAGATTACATTAACATTTTTGTATGAAATGAAAAATGTTCCTTATTTGGAAAATAGAAAGGAGATTCATTTTAAAAGTTTTTAAAAATCCAATAATTAGAAAAAATGACTTTAAAAACCCATATAAAGATATTTAAAACATTATTAAAACCATTTTTGGAAAACATGTCTTTGAATTAAAAAATATTTTCAAAAGAAAAGAGAAATAAAGTCAATTTTTTTGTGAAGAAGTTTTCTCAATCATTTTTTAAGTACCAATGAGAAGAAAATTGTTCTATTACTCAAAAATTACATGAATAATTAATGTAGAATAAAATTAAATTGGTTTATTATATAAATATTAAATAATTTACTTCAATGGAAATTTAATCATAAACAATCCTAATTAAAATGAGATTGTGAAATAAACCCTTACCGCTTTGGTAACTTATAAATCATAACACCCAAGAATGGAATAAATTCAAATGTAACATTAAATGCCATAAATTTAAATAGATTAATTATATAACTTATCAAATGGTAAGTATATAAACCTCATAAAATAAGATAGGTATATTACATAATATATGTCTTAAAGAAGACAATTTGAGACAAGTAACCCTTACAAAAATCATTATATTGATGTGAGAGTT
Organism: Viscum album; assembly: GCA_963277665.1. Classification (NCBI taxonomy): domain Eukaryota; kingdom Viridiplantae; phylum Streptophyta; class Magnoliopsida; order Santalales; family Viscaceae; genus Viscum; species Viscum album. The sequence continues at coordinate 1,506,972,772 of OY728147.1, read as the reverse complement.
AATCAAAGAATCAATTATATATATCAAATGTAAATAAAAATAAAACATGTATAAATAAAATATATTTTTAACAAAATTAATTACACACATAATTATAGAATATAAAATACAATGAAGAAGTAATATAACCAAATGAAAATAAATTGAGTTATGAAATTATTTTTCACTAGGTAAATTTCTAGTCAAACACACTAGGATAAAATAATTCAAATTGAAACATAAAATACCATGAATTTTTAATTATTCATGATATTATGTTCAAAAATTTTATTTCACAAACTATATAAAATAAATTACATGCATAACATTACAATATTCCTCAATGAATGCAAATTGAGACAGAGTCCCTTACCTCACATTTCCCTTTAGTTGAACATTATTTAAGCTCATTTATAATGGTTATAAACCTATTATTGAATTATAATAGAACCATATTAATATTTATAACATCATATATTATCTTATTATAACATCTTTTCACCTATTTGTTAATAATATTTCATTATTACCATTGTTTCGGGTGTTAATTACCTTATTTTATCATGCATGTTTTGTCATCAAAGATCAAGTTATTATGCATAGAATATAAATAAATAATCTAAATAATTATATTAATGTTATAAATATGATTTATATTTATTGGATTCATTTTAAAAACCATTTTTGAAAGTTGTACATAGAAAATGAGTCGCATCTCTTTATTGAGATGATGGGTCGTATGTACACACGAGTGGTGATTTCATTACCTTAATTGGTGGAATTGTAAGGAATTGGATGATATATAAACATTAAAGAGTTATTATAATTTCATTTTTATCATATAAATTCATTTTTTCCATCACTATGACTATTCATGTGAGTTGGTAATGGAAAACAAATTGCATCGATTTGCAAGGCGGTGGTCTTCTATACACACAAGCAATGGATTTGTTTCTCATTTGATGAAGGGGGAGATGGATAAATATTAATCCATAAACATAATAAAATATAAGTATATTTTATATAATTGTTTTATTAAATTTTAATTTTAATGACATAATTTATGGTGGATAAAGAATAAATAAAAAAGAAGGGACTCAGTGAAGAAAATTACCTTCACTTAGAAGATCCAAATTTGGATCTCTGATTAAGGACCCTAAGATTGGACTTTTAGGAAGAACAAAATGTCTAGAATATTTATAAGTATATTGGGGGGATATTTTGGAATTATTTTTCAATATATATGGTTTTAGATGTGTAAATAAGTGATGGGAGGGAGTGCCCTTTTATAATTGTAGAGGAGTGACATTTTTGTAAATTCCCAAAACTATTCAATAATTAGATGTCACTCTCACCCAAAGTGCCAAAAAATAGATAAATAATGACTTGTTGAGAATATAAGGTTGATCAAAAACCCCAAAACTAAAAATAAACATTTTTTAATCATGTTATTCCCTTATCCTCTAAGTTTACTTATTTTTACCATTTTATTTTTCACCACTGTAATTAGTTTTTTAACCTATGTATTTTATTCCTTAAGCATAAAATAAAATGATACATATTATATAACATAGAATTACTTATTATTAATATGAAATAAAATTTATCAAATAAATATTTCATGTGTGTGTAAAATAAATTTTAACACAAGCACATGTAATGCGCAAAATCTTTGTTTTAAATGTAAAAAGAGTAATAAAGTTTTTACCCCATATGGGTCAATTTTTTTAATATAAAATAATAACTGGTCCATAAATGGACCATATATGATATTTTAAAACAAATAATAATAAATTTTCATAATAAATTATTTTTATGAATTTTAAATCATTTCATAAAATATTATTTAGTATAAAATATTAGTAATGTCGATTTTGGAATTATTCATTTAATTTTCTTTATAAACAACATGATATAAAAATAATTGAATATAATCCATTAATACTTCTCCAATAAGTTTATTTATCTAAAAAATTTGTGGTAACCTAAGAAACATTGAAATTATATTAATTTTAATAATTTTAAACTAATTTATTTTATTATTGTTTTAATTAAATAATTATTGTATCAGAACTGCATAAGAATTTAAGTTAATTATGCCATTACTAAAAATTATTAATAAATAAAAATGATAAATAAAAAATATTTATCCATAAAAATAATATTTAAAACCGATCATTACTCCTTTATATTCCTATGTGAACACATAATAGGTTTTGTAAAGTAAGATAATGACATTTTGTCATTTTCAGGACTTGAATTATTATAAGGGTCATAGTCATGTCCAAATGAATTAAAATGGAAAATTTATAGATTTTAAATAATATAGGGTTGATATATGGTTATCTCGTAGAAATTAGACAAGTTTTTAGGTCATGATATCCCTTATCTCGTTATTTTAACCCCCAGTAAACCTTTTTTACCCTTAACTGTGGTAACAAATTTTAACTATTTTTATTATTAATTATAACTAAAAATTAAGGTTAAATTATTACCTAAAACAAATTATTTTTATTCCAAACATTTTAGCCAGTTTACCAAATTAAATTCATATAATTTTTAGAATATAATTTAAAATTAAACCACCAAATCGTTTCGAAAAATAGTTTTATAGAAATGCATGGTTCAAGCATAACGTGATATTACATTAATAATATGACTAGTGATCATTGTTATATGGATTTAAATTCATATAGTTAGATATATAATCTATATATTTAATTTAAATCTTTCCTTATCTATGGTTATTTTAATTAATTAAAATAGAAGAATATTATGCACTTAAAAACATTTTTCATAAAAATGTATTTTTAAGCCAAAAAATAAACTTACACTAAAACATGGTATAGGGATGATTAAAATGTAATTAATTATTTTAAATATAACTAAATAATTATTTTTTTTCTTTTAAATAAAATTAAAATCATAATGGGATTTCTAAATTACTAAATTTATTGAAAATAATTCCAGTTTTATAAAAATCGGTATTTTTTACTATTCACTAAAAATCTCTCTTTTAAGAAAAATACCAACGTTTCACCCTAAGATAATTTTGATATAATGATTTAAAAAAATATAATATTTTTTTTATGTATTATTTCAAAAATTGGTATAAATTAAGTATAATTCCCAAACATAAACTGAAAAATAAAACCATTTTTAAGAAAAAGGTATTTTTGAAGAATAAAATGATTTTATTGAGAATTAATTACCTATTTATAAATATATAATATAAAACCTTTATAAATATTTTCCTAATGTGATTAAAAATTTTCCTTCTTTCCAACTTAACATATTTTTTATAATAGTTTCATTAAATAAAAACATTTTAATTGTATATCGTGGTTTGATTAAATATCAGTGTTTCGTATCGTATATGATATCGAACATAATGTTCTTATATTAAAATCTAGAGGTGTTTCAATTAAATACTCATATTATAAAAATATATATTAATATATTAATGAGAGATTATTTATTGTATAATTATTTAATGTTAAATTATATGGGTTATGGAATAATAGATATCATTATATGGTTGCCTATTAGGATGTTAAAATAGTTCAAAACCAACAAACAAATAATGCCCATAATGTAGTAGTTTCTAAAGTATATGTTGAATAAAATAACTATATATCTAAATATAACATTTAAAAACATCATTAGATATAATTAGGGGTAGAACCTGAGGAATTTGGAATAACTAGTAATTAGGTACATGCTACTAAATGCAAACAAAAATAGTTGTATCAGAGATATAAGTGGCATAAGGACAATGAAAACATTGTTTCTAATCAAAATTCTCTTTCCCAACCTCGATGAAAACTGATATTTAATGAATTGGATGTTGAACCAACTACCAGTAGTAAAATTATTAACAATTAAACATTCTATATTTCTCACTTATAACCAAAATTAGTAATTGATTATATTAATAATTATAAATGTATTGGAGAAATGAATGGGGATCAAGATAAAATTGAGAAGAATAAAACATGGGACATTATTCAAAGACCTATTGTTAAAAACAAAATTTGGACCATGTGGGTATTCTGATTCAATTTAAATGTAAAAGAATAATTGAAAATTAATAGCTCTAAAAATGTGTGCAAGGGTTATTCCCAAGTTTACGGAGTTGATTTTGAAGAGACTTATGCTCTATTTTCAATATTAGAGGAAATATAGATGTTCATATTTGTGGAAACATTTATAAAATATAAAATCAATCATATATTTGTCTATAATACATTTATAAATAGTGATCTATAAGAATGATCATATGTATAGTAACCCAATTTGTTTATTTGTGACAATAATGTCACAAGTGTGGGTAAATTGAAAAGGTATTTATATAACTTAATTAATACCCCAAGGATTGGGTATTCAAATATTGATATTTTCATGAGGGATTTTAAATTCCTCAAATTAAATGAGTACATTGACTAATACATAAATTAATTGACATCGGGCAATCATATCATAATAATTTATATTTATGGTATTGTTTTTTCTAGTGATCATGGTAATTCATGTAAAGATATTAACACACAAATGATGAAAAATATTTCAATGTCTATAATGGGAAAAATAAAATACATTTTCTATTTAAAAAAGGTATATGCCTAAAAATATATATTTCAATCATAGGAAATGTAAACTAATGAATTATTAATGAAGTTTTGGGGTGATGACACCAATCCAATGTCGAATCATATTCAATAAGTGTATATATTTAAAAAATATATTGAATGTATAAGTTTTAATCAATGATATTTCAAATAACTAATTGGAAACCAACTTTATCTCAAAGATTCACAAACATTGTTTAATCTATATGGTTATCATAGGTACTTGATATCATTTTGACCCAAAAGATTCACATCTTTGGGATACTAAAAGATATATTAAATAATTTAAATAAAAAATATATTGTGGTCTATTTTATAATATATAAAATGATAACAAATCTATCTTGTTTTACAAATACATATTCGATAAGTGTTAATAATGATAAAAGGTCCACCATATGTAGTATTTATCTATTATAGGAATCTTTGTGAATTTGATTTTATGGAACTCAGTTACACTAATTACTATAGATATATATTAAATAGATTAAATTTATTCATACAAACAAATTATTTAAATAAAGGTTCATTTGATTTATTTTAGGTTGAATTTTGAATGAGCTATAAAAATCCATTAGGATAACAATTATTCTATAAAAAATTCTCAAAAACATGTGTAACACTCAAGGTTTAATCATATTGATATTATATTTAATTATATTAATAAGATGGTGAAAAATTAATTCATAAATTTAGGGTTTATTATAACATGATATCAATTTGTTTATATCATCACTATGTTTATCCCTAAGTATTTTTATGAGACCATGAGGCTGGTCATGGTAATTCAACTCCTCCATATCACTTATGAATCTTTGGAAAATCTACAAATGAGCCTTATGTTATCTTTTCAAATGAGTAGATGTAGTGAATAGATCCTTTCTTGGTTTACCTAATTTTACTTCAACAAGGGAATATATAAGAGGTTCACGTTTTATCATTACATTTTAATTCAGTGATTTTGGTTATTATGAAAATGTGTAGAAATTTGAAATGATCAGTTCTATGATTATGGGATAGATTATCTTAGGATATGGCTAAATATAGTATTTCATACTGAAATATATTATTCTCTCATGAACACTACTCTAACAAATGAGGCCATTTCAATATTGTTTCCAAATGGAAAAATTGTGATTTTCTTTATCTTGAATGTGAAAATAATTTTAATGATGTGTGTTGATAATGTTTCATAGGTTGGCAACAAAACTAGATGAAGATATCAATGTTCACTTAGAATAGTTATATAAGTTGTCTTTAATCTTTATTTAGTATTTTAATTGCATTAATGAGTATTTAGATGTTCATAATGTCTTTTTGAAGTGTTCTCAATGATTTTGAGGTGTTTTATTTACTAAGGAATCATGCCTCTGATATTAGTAATGAGGTAATGGAAACCGAAAATGAAAAAAAACATTGTATGAATCATTTAATTTATTCATAAAACCCACTCTATATATATATAAGCATAATTCAATATAAGAGTAAAAAATAATTTTAACTATATGTAAGCATCATACAGTGTTTTGTATGCATGCATTTTTTCCAGCATAAAAATGAATCCTTCTTGGTTAAACATCATTCTACCTCTATGTAAAAAATCTCTAGCTAAAGGGATGTCATTTTTTAGTTTAAAAAAACATGATTCATAGAAATATTTAAGGATGAACTTTATTATTATAAGGATCACTCTTTGGGGAGATCAAGAATAACGATAATTAAATCAAGTGATTTACTTATTTTGTTCTTCGTCATTATATCATCTTAGTGTTTTGAATAGAATATGATTCCTGATTTTTTTTATTATCAAACCCAATGTGATGTTATATGATGAAATTATTGTTACATACCACAAAATTAGGAGTTATTTCATAGTTTCTTGCATGCTTAGATGGAATTTGAATTCATGTATAGTTTACTAATTCTTTGAAAGAGATTCTTTTTTGAAATTATTATAGTTATGATAATCAAATTATTACCATTAAAAGTTTGAAAAAAAAAATTTACAATTCATGGAGATTTTAAATTTCATAATTAAAATTATTCATTACTGATTCTATCAAAAGAAAATATCAAGGCTAGTGGATATAAAACTTTTTTAACCTGAATATTAATGTAATTTAAATAATATTTAGGGAAATATTATTCAAGTACTCATAAAATGAATTATAAGAAGAAAATATGGAAACGATATGGTTTGAAATTTTTTGGGGAGCTCCAAATACTCTATTATTTTAATGATATGGAAGCTAATGAATATCAATTTGTGTTGCATTCCTATTATTGAGTATGCTTATGAAATATGATTTAATTATTATCATTATGGGGTTTTTTCTATTATGTGAGGTTATAATCATCATTTTGGCATACATTCATACATGGATAGATTGTCCTGAACATAGGTGAGTAAAGGACAATTAGATTATATAGTTTTTCATACATTCATGTATTCCATGTTCATTCAAAAGTATATCATTTGAATACTCTCATTCATATAATTATTTGTGGAAATTATGATTCATTATATATAAATGGAAAAATATTTTAAGAACACGTGGTTCTTATTAAAAACCATAAGAAATTTACATTGGGAAGTTATAGCATCCCTTTACCCACATTCAGGTATTTCTCTTATCACTTTTCATTTCCATCTTTATATGGGTGTGTGTTGGGACTCTTGAGAATGAAGATCATTTTTTTGGGAAAATGACCTAACATTTAGGGATTTATTTTTGTTTGAATTAATGGATTTTGGGTATAAATGTGTTAAAGGATTTGTAGGGTTCTCACTAAGTTCAGATAACACGAGAGTTTTTTTGGGGATTTTGACTGAAAAATGGGCTTTTCACAGTCTATGGGAGAAATACACTCCATGTAAATTTATTAAAAATCATGTATTGATCCTCAGGATGATTTCATGAATTGGTATAGGGCATGATAAGTTTAAACACCATGTAACATGTTTCCATGTCATGTAAGGGGTGGAAGGAAGATGTCAAGAACCAATACCATGCATGAAGATTACACATTATAAATATATATTACATGTCGTGTAATGGTAAAATCAAGGTTTTTAATCTGATTTGATGAGTTTTTTAGTATATTTGGGTTTCATGGATTTCAGAACATTTAAAGGAGTATCATTACATGTAAATATTGTGAGTTGGGATTTTAGGGTGCTACACGGCTGATGTGTTTTTATTTCAACCACAAGATCCTTCCATATCAAACTATGAGCACTCCTAGGAAATTTTGGAGAACTACACTCTTTATGGATAACTTTATTTAGAGATTTATCATCAGGTTTGTTAAGTTGTGTCCCTCTGAGTAAGTATTCTTCATGTTTGCTCATTTACATTGATTACGTCAGCACCGTTTCATTGTGTTTATAGATACGATAGTTTTTGGTGTTGATTATTCTTGATATTTTCTAGATATATCTTGTCATATTCATCTGGAGGCTGACACTTGTGTTGTTTGTGGTGCGGTCTGATTATTCCTTTAGTTATGTTGTGATCTATTCTCTTGATTGAAAATATTTCTTGATTGAATCGATTTTGAAATGGGTGGATTGATTCTAGGGCCTTCATTTCTATCTTTTCACCTTTAATTTTTGGTGGGTCCTATTTTGGGTGTGTGTGACCCAAGTTCGAGGTAGGTGGTTTCTCTCTCTAGCCTATTTTAGATGAAATTCATTGCTATATTTTTTATAAATTGTTTTAAAAATGAAATGATATGATTGGTTGGTGGATTTGTGTGTGTACGGAAATAGGTTTTTGAGAAATGATAGTTTTTCCATTATTTTATTAAAAGAAAAGTTATTTTTCAATGCATTGTGAAATTTATTTCTATAATTTTTTAAAATATGTTTTAGTGAACTGGTTTGGAAAATAAAACACATGGGAATCCTTGGGTATGTAGGTGGAAGTTTTAGTTTAGGGGCATCATCCATGTATTATTAGGGGTTACTCATGTGGTGTTCATATGTTTCCTAGGCCAGTTATTTTGGGGAATTGATATTAATTTTGTTTGGGTATTCACTCATGGGGTGTTTCTCTACTCCTTATTCCTATATTATATAGACTTTATTGTGCACTAGTCATTAATTGTGTTAATAGTAGTCTACTATCTTGACTTATAGTGATCCTTGGTGTGATGTTACCTATGCTTTTTTATTGTGCTATTATATCTTGTACTTCCATGGTTTTGAGGATATTTGATATATTATTTACTTTAATTTTATTTAACTACTTTGATATAAGAAATGATTTGAAATTTTTTTACCTAGATTTATTTAGAAATTTGGAAGAAGGGGAAATTAAATGTTTTCCCTAATTTTGATATAAAAATTGTTTAAATGTTTATCATACCCTTTTTTCATTAAATTTTTGCATGTTTAGATTATTATATACAGATTAGTTATGGAACACCTATGTGGTATCCTAATAAGACTATTAAATCACACACTGTGTACCCCTTCAGTAGTGTGTAGACATTTGTATGTCTTTCGATGCAGGGAAAGGAAAACAACAACAATGAGAAAATGAGGAATCTATAAATAGATTCTTGGTAGCTGGTGGTGATATGGTGGGTGTTTTCCCATGACATCACATGGAGTATTCAGTTTTTATTTCAGTTTTACTTTGATGTTGGACTTGTATTTTGTGATATTCTGACTTAGTTTGATTTGTATTGTTTCTTCTATTTTCTTTTATTTATGGAATATGTTTATCTCTTCTCTTATTTATCATTGCTTTATATATGTCATGTTGTCTGCTTCGAGTTGGAAAAAATATTTATCTCTAGTTTTTGTTGATGATAAGGTGCTATTCATAGCTCATGGGGATTAAGAGCACCCTCCAGGTATGAAGAAATTCAGATCGGGTGCCATTTTGAGAGGGTATCTGGGTCAGTTTAACCATAGATTGGTATCAAAAGTAGTTTTTACTCAAGATTACATTATCTTTTGAAACAAGGTAAACTAGAGATAGAATTTTTAAAAACTTTATAGGTAGGTTGTGGTGAGTACCTAGGTAGATCTTCTTGTGATGACACTCAAGTTATCATGGGATGTTGAGTTTTTTTCTCCAATTTTGAGTTCTTGGTCTTAATATCTATTTTTTCTTATGGTTTTTCTATTTTTAATTAAAATTATTCTATTGTATGGTAATTTATTCTATATTTTTGTGTAGTTTAATGCCTCTAATATTCCTTCCATGGGTTCCTCAAGAGGGTGTATCAGATTCTCTTTAAGGGAATCCACCTATAAATCAGAATCTTATCAAGGTTGTCATACAGGAAGTTTGTGTTGTTGATCAGAATGTACTACAAGTTCATAACATAGTTTTTGAGGTACATCTAGTAGATATAGAAGATAGTTATTGATCACTACATTTATTACATGACAATCCACCATTCTTTATGGATATGAATGAACCTCAAGAGGCATAGGACTAGTTGGATAAGATCGATCAGATCTTTAACTTCCTGGATTCACCTGAGAGTATCAAGGTGAAGTGTATGATGTTCAAACTTGAGGGTCCCATCAAGAAATAGTGGAATTAAATGGAATATGTAGATAATAATGTGGTCTTGTAATGGAAGGTTTTCAAGACCATATTATTTTAGTATTTTTATCTAGAGTCACTGATGATGGAGAAGTCTTTGGAGTTCCTCTCTTTGTAGCAGGGAGAGCTTTCAGTGTCAGAATACACCAATTGGTTTGTTCAGCTAGTTCAGTTTTCTCAATCGGTAGTAAAAAATGACTAAATAAAGGATCAAAAATACCTTTTGGGTTTGAGACCAGATATTAGATTGTAGGTATTGTACCAAATCTTTCAACCTATGAAGAGATAATTTTCATGGAGATGATGGAAGAGATGAATATGTTTGGAAAGGTTGGATATTATGCCCCTTCTCTTCCACCCAGTGACAGCTTCAATGCTGCACAGTGGTGAAAGAGGAAGTATAAATATCATCTTAGGAGTGGTGGAGGTGGTCCATAGTGCTAGGAACCCAATGTATCCTATTTTATAGCTAGAAATTTTCCTCTTAATTTCTATCAATGTGTAAAGGTTAGAAACTCCCAGAGTTATTATAATTCACCTATTACAATGTGTACCATTGTTTTATGTTATATTCATCTACATTGTTTCTGTCAGCCTATGACTGCACCACAATATTTCCAGGGATTGTTAGTTCTAAAGGATAATGTGGTGTAGTCAGATGGTTCAAATATTATAGGGCTTAAGACATAGGCCTCAGGAATAAATCACTTTCTTGTAGTAAATGAGTTTCCAGTAGAAATATATGTAGGTCCCATGATAGTGAGAGGTACCATATTTATTTCATCTTCATTAGAAATTGATTTATTTGATATTGGTTCTTTCTACTTATTTATATTTTGTATTTTTTTTATATGTATAAACATACAATGGAGACCATGCATTTTATTAGGAAATTGGTGACACCTCATAATCCTAAGGTTGATTATTATCATTGGAATGTCTCATTTCTTGTGGATAATGAGAGATCATGGGAGTTTTATAGAGAGTAAGATTCAAGGTCGATTCTTGCTAGACTTTTCTATCCATATATCAGGATTTTTTGTCTATTGAAGTAATTGAGCATGATGACATTTCTTCCCTTATTGATCTTCTAATTTTTGTTCAAGATCATCCTGATGTTTTCCCAAACAATTTCTATGATATTCATCTAGATAGGAAGTTAGAGTTTATTATTGAACTAATTCCATGTACACAACCAATTTTGATACCTTATTATTATATGGAACTAGAGAAGTTGAAAGAGATCAAGATTCAATTGGATGATCTGATGGAAAAAGGTTTTGTTCTCCCTATTTTTTCCCATGGGCAGACCCTATGCTTTTTTTCAAGAATGAGAATGGATCACTTTGATTGTGGGTAAAATATCAGAATATGAACTAGGTGATGGTTAATAATAAGTATAATTTGTCTTATTTGGATGATTTTTGTCATCAGTTAAAGGGGGGAAAGTGGTTTCCAAATATTGATTTTCATTCAGGTTATCATTAGCTCAGAGTTTAGGAGTCTGATATACTGAAGATGAATTTTAGAAGGAGGTATGGCCATTAAAAATATTTTTTTATGCCATTTATCCTAACCAAAACTCCTGTAGTTTTTTTTCATTGATGAATCAAATATTCTGTGAGTATCTTGATACTTTTGTGGTAGTTTTCATTGATGAAATTTTTATTTATTTTAAATTTGAGCATCAGTACAATAACAATTTAAGTTTAGTTCAGGATATCCAGATGAATCACCATTTGTATGTAATTCTTTCAAAATTCACTTTATAGATCCATGAAGTGAGTTTCATAGGGAACATGATTTTTGATATTGGATTATTATTTGATCCTTATAAGGTTAAGGATGTCTTTTCTTAGTAAGATCTATATAACATCATTGAGATTCAAATATTTCATCGTCTTATTGGATATCATTGACAGTTTGTCAAGGATTTCTCAAAGTTGGAATCACCATTGACTACTCTTACCATGAAAGGGGTAAAATTTATATGGGGTTAAAAGCGTTGGTATTCTTTTAATGAGTTTAAAATACTTATAAAATTAGCTCTTATTTTGATATTACCTCATCTTGGTAAGTGGTGCATGGTTTTTTATGATGCTTCTAGTGCTGGTTTGGGTTTAATGCTTATCTAGGATAATCATGTGGTCGATTAAGTCTCTCTTAATCTATATCCTCATGAGAATAATTACCCCACTCGGGACATAGATCTTTCCATGGTTATATATGCACTTAAATGTTTGCGATGCTATCTTTTGGGTAGAGGTACATAGTATTTTCTTATCATAATATTCTAAGCTATATCTTTTCTCATAGAAAATTAAATCACATATAAAGGTTGTGGGGGGAATATCTCTAGAAGTTTGACATTGAAATTTCCTACACCTCAGGGAATGGTAATGACGTCACATATTCTCTCACAAGGAAAGTACCAACGCATGTTATTCTATAATCGAAGAATGAGCGAAACCATATAGGACTCTTCACTTAGTTGAACCTAGATGCTCATGAGAATGTTTCATGTAATGTTCTGACTAGTGTTCAGTTATCATCATCATTTATAGATTATTCTATATATTTAGTATCAAGATGGTGAGTTCAATGTAATTTGAGAAACCCTTTATGGTCAGAATAGCATTTTGTGTTGGTATCTTTATTTAGATGGTATTCTCAGTTTTATAAATTTTTTTATCATCCCAATATCTATGAGGATATCATTTTCTTTATTATCATAGTAATCCATGGTACCTTCATATGTGCACAATGAATATTTATTATGACATGTGATGGTGATTATGGTGGCCATGTATAAAGTGTGACATTGCATATTATGTGTCTTACAGTTATGCCTACCAACAAATAAATATAGAGCATTTGAAACCTTCTAGTTTTCTTTAGCCTTTTTTTGTGCTGATTTAAAAATTGGAAGAGGTTTCCAAGGACTAGTTTTTTGGATTTCCATAGATTCCTTGAGGTAGGAATGTTATCTAGGTGGTTATTGATCGATTGATAATGTGGTATCACTTCATTTTGATCAGGGACACCATTAAAGTTGAATATTTGTGTAATATGTATATATAGGAGATCATGGGGTTACATGGGGTTCCATGTGACATTTTTTTAGACAAGTATCCTAGGATTACATAAAGATTCCATAGAAATCTCTAAGAGGTGATGCAGACTCCATTTAGGTTGAGTACAACTTACTATCCATAGACAGATAGTCAGATGTAGCATGCTATTCAGATCCTAGAGGATATGCTCTATGCACGTGTCTTGGATTTTGGTGGATCATGGGATAGCCATCTGGGAATGTTTGAGTTTTCTTGTAACAAAATTTATCAGTCGTCTATCATAATGGATCCTTGTAAGGATTTTTAAGGTGTCCCATACAGATCACCTCTTTTTTGGTTAGAGGAGGTTAAAGCTTCTTTGGTGGGATCAAGTCATGTTCAAGAGACGTTATCAAGTGTTTAGGATATATGTTAGCATCTATTTACATCTCAAAGTTGATATAAATCTTATGTAAATTAGAGATATATCCCTTTGGAGTTTTTTGTAGGTGACCAGGTTTTCTTTATAGTTTATCTTTGGTTTGGTCACTGTAGGCTTGGAAAATATGGGAAGTTAGCTCTGAGATATATCATACAATTTGAGATCACTAACCATCTTGGGTAGGATGATTATCAGTTGGAATTTATTTTTCAGTTGATGAGAATTCATGATGTTTTCCATATACCAGAACTTAGTAAATACCATCATGATCCCTCTCACATTTTGAGTTGGGAAGAGATTGAGTTAGAGCCATATGTTTCTATTGTGAAAAAACCAGTCGAGATCATTGAATCTTTAGTGAAAGTATTATGTGGGAATTCAATATCGTAGGTTAGAGCATTATGGAAACATGTATTATATTCTCATGAGACATGGGAGATCCATTCCTTGATGAGGGAACAATGACCTCACCTATTTTCCAAACAACATTCTTACACATGAATTCATGATGATATAATGTATTATAGTGGAGTGTTTTTAACATCTCATTACCCACTTTAAGGCATTTATCTTATCACTTTTCATTTCCCTCCTTATGAGGGTGCATATTGGGAATCCTGAGAATGGAGATCATTTTTTGGGGAAAATGACCTAATCTTTGGGGATGTATGTTTGTCTCGATTAATAGACTCTAAGTATAACTTTTTTAAATTATTTTCAGGTTTCTCCTTCAGTTTTGAGAACACTAGAGTTGTTTTGGGGATTTTGAACTAAAATTGGGATTTTCATAATCTGTAGGAGAAATAAATTCCATGTAAAGTGATTACATGTTGTTTATTGATCATCATGTATATTTCATGAATTGGTATATTGTTTGAAAAGTTTACACTCTATGTAATATTTTTACACATCATTTAATAGGTATCTGGAAGATGTCATGAACCAGTAAAAGGTGTGAAGATTACACACCATGAATATATATTAAATGTTTTATAATGATAAACACGGGATTTTTAACTCGAGTTGACAGGTTTTTTAGTGTATTTGGGTTTTATGGATTAGACAATGTGATAAGGAGTTTCACATCATGTAAATCTCATGAGTTGGGATTTTAGGGTGTTGCATGGATGATGTGTTTTTCATTCATCCATGTTCTACTTCCTTCTCATCCTAGGAGCTCGCCCAGGAGATTTTGGAGACTTCTACTCATTTTGGATCACTTTTTTTATGATTTATCATCAGTGTTGTTGTGTTATGTCTCTATGGGTAATTATTCTTCAGGTTTACCTATTTCTATTGATTTTGGTAGTTTTGTTTCATTACATTTATAGATCTTCTGGTCTATGGTGTTGATTCTTCATGATACTTTATAGATTCAGAGTGTGATCTTCCTCCATATGCTAACGCTTTTGTGGTTTTTGGTACACGATGAGCATTATTTGATTTATATTGTGATCTATTCTCTCTGATGACTATTTTTATTGATTGAATCGATTTTGATATGTTCACATTGATTCTAGGACTTCTGTTTCTATATTTCCATCTTTCTTTATTTGTGGATCCCATTTTTAAAGTGTGAGGACTGAGTTTGAGGTAGGTGGTTCTAACTCTATCCTATGTTGGATGAACTACATTTCTCTATATTTGATAAATTATTTTATAAATGAAATGGCATGATTGGTTGGTGGATTTGAGTGTGTGGAGAAATGGGTTTTTGAGAAGAGTTATTTTTCCCTTGTTTTGGTAAAAGAAAATTTATTTTTCAAAGAATTTTGAAATGGTTTTCAAATAATGGTTTTGATGAAATCATTGGAAAAATATAGGACATGGGAATCCTTGGGTACTTAGGTGGAAGGTTTGGCTTAGGTCCATTTTCTATGTATTATTGGGTATTCACTCATGGGGTGTTACACTAGTTTCTAGGCCTATTATTATAGGGAAATAATATTTAAATTATTGGGGGATTAAATCATTGGTGTTTCTATATTTATTATGCATATATTCTAAGTAATTGATTATTAACTAATCATTGATTGTGGTATGAGTAGTCTTCTAGCCTGACCTATAGTGATCCTCTATGTGATGTTACATGTGATCTTTCCTTATAATGTTTTATATTGTACTTTCATAGTTTTGATTATATGAGATAAAGGATTTTATTTGAGTTGATTTTACTTCTCTGTTGTATGAAATTCTTTGAAACTATTTTACCTAGATTTATTTGGAAATTTGGAAAAAGGGAAATTAATTTTTTTTCCATGATTTTGATATAAATTTTTTTAGTAGTTTATAATTCCCTATTTTCCTTATATTTTATCATGTTCATATTATTGTATAGAAACTTATTATGGAACACCTACATGGGGTCCTATAGAGGCTATTAGCTAACACCTTGAGAACCCCTTAAGTGGTGAGTGTACCATTGTATGCCCTTTAAAGTAGGGAAAGTCAAGGCACCACAATGAGGTAATGAGGTTTTTTCAGTTGATTTTGGGTAAATAGTGGTGATATGGTAGTGGTTTTCTAACACTGTCACATGTAATAGTCATTTTTTAGTTTTTCCTTTGATATTGGACTTGTACTTTGAGGTGTTATGACTGCTTTTGAGTTGTATTATTAATGCAGTTTTCTTTTATTTATGGCATATGTTTATCTCTTATGTTGTTTTTCTCTATTGAATATATTCCATGTTTTTTTTTATTGTTGGTTGAAATCATTACATGTGGTTTTGGTTTATTCCCATTTACTATTATCCAAACCATGGGGATCGGGAATGCCCTTTAGGTATGTGGAAATTTGGGTCAGGTACAAGTTTGAGAGATTATTCGGGTCGAGTTCTCCGCAGAATTGGATAATACACTCTTGAATAGAGAATTAGATAATACCTATAAAGAACTTTTGTGTGAATGATAGGAATGTATAATAAAGTAATAATATAATGACAATAAAATTAGAGTCTCAACAAACAGTTGGAGACAACAAGGATTAATATCTCATATATGTCTGAACCCTGTAAAATTTATTTTGTGATTCGATTATTTTACATCCTTTCATATAGGTAGTGAAGAGGAATTTTAGAGATAATTTAAACTTTAACTGGTTATATGGGTTTAATTAAAGATAAATAAATCTTATAAAATTGTACCCTTAATTCACCCATCCCCCACCTAGTTTTATCATACTAATCTGGTTTCTCTACAACATATTTATAATCTAAAACTTTCATGATACCAATTTAATTTAAATAAATAAGGTTATTAACAATTTAAAAAATGTTATTCAAACAAATAATTTATTTCATCAACACACATGACTCAAAATCAACAATATTTTTCAGAAATAGTGATGAATATGCATCAATCTAATAAGAAATATCACAAAATTAAGTATTAATAAGTGATTCACATCATCCTATTTATTTTATTTAGTTTAGTTAATTATCATTAATATGTCAACCAATATTTACCACCCAATTAAATAAAAAAAATCGATTATAAATTATACATAAAAATAAATAGATTTCTCAAATCCCCTACCTCAATAGGTGCATGCAGAACCATTATGAAAAAATAATTAGGTACGAAATCAACACAATACCAATCCTACTTAAGAGAATCTAAAATAAACCTAGAATACATAAATTTGACATCAAAATAATTGCCTCAATATCCCATAAATAAATATAACACTTCCACTGAGTAGTCACAAAATAATATAGGATTAATAAAAGGGTGGATAAGATGATAATCACATTGGATCACTAATAAAAAATCTCATGATTTCATGTATCAAATCTATGAAATTGGGGCTGAATGGTCTCCCAAAATAGAATATGTGATCACCCAAGGGTGTAAAAAATTAAAGTAATAGATATGGTTTTTTGTGTATTATCAAATTTATACCAAGTATGGAAATAATAAGACCATGATGCAAGGGGTATTCCTCTTTTTTAATTGCATTAATTTTAAAAAAAATCATGGTGCAACCTATCCTACTATGACAAAATTAGTACAGTTTAACTCCACCTATAAATCAACCCAAATATCTCACACATCATTGATAACAATTAATTAATAAAAAGACTTAAGTCTAACTACCACTCTTTAACACATAAAGTCTCAATCCATGTGAAAAATATTGAATGAACCCCAATGAAACTACTCAAAAATAAATAGATCTAGCAAAATTATCCACTCAAGAATCTATTTCATAGACATGATAACTACACTACACATCCATGGATTAAAATCTATTTTTGTAAACCCTTAAATGACACCAGAGTGTAGAGAAAGTGAAATAACCCTAGTGAAGATTATAGGTGTAGAAGAAGTTCATATTGTGTATTTAAAACCCAATTTTTTATTTTAATTGATGCATAATCCATAATGTACAAAATGATGAATCACCATTAACATTGTAAATATTATAAAAATTAATTAACTGGAACTTAGAACAAAGAATAACAGACTCTTACTCATATAATTTTCATTTAATTTATTTATTTATGAAATTAACTTTTGTTGAATTATTTCTTCATTTTCAATGATTTTATAAAGACCTATTGGTATAATTCCATTGTTTTATAGGAATAAATAGTATATTTCCTCTAGTGATGATCCAAAAGTGATTCACAAACCTCTAATCATCACAAAATAATACTCTAGGTGCTATAATAGATGGATCTAACTCTTTCAGTGATCATTTTTTATTACAAAATAATCCTTCGAGGTGTGAAGGATTAAATCTAGTGGATGAGGATAATTTAATTTCTTTTTTCAGAGCATTCTATGGTAGGTCACTCTAGGTATTGAGTCAATACACATTATAACTAGCTGTGAAATAATAGAATGTGGATCTGTTATTTTTAGAAAATATCATAACAATGTTTATATAGTGTTATGGTTAGAAAATAATAATTTTTCAAGGGCCCTTATTATTTTCTTAATCCTTGGGAAAACCCATGGAAAAATAACTATAGTATTATTATAAGGCACGTGACATTTTCTAAACACATGAATATATCTAATATTATTTTCATTAATAAATATATTTATATTTATTCAAATATATTTAATATAACATTTCTTGTTGTACCAACAATATTTATCTTCTAAAACAACTAAATATTTATCATTCCTAGAATAATGGCTATTTATATAATTAATTAAATATCATTTCTTGATTTTATAATAAATATATTAAAATTATTTTCACTGATTTAGTGAATAAATATTTATAAAAAATATGTATAACTAAATAAGTAAATATATAGTTACCATGCGAATAAACAAAGATAAATAAATACAATGTATTTATGTAATTAAAAAAATTACATAGTGAACAAATATTTATTCATTATTTAGCTTGCATATATATTATCTTAAATATCTGGTGATTGATTATTTGTGATCAAAGTAATAAGAATAATTATTATACCATGTATGGTAATAATTTTTATCCAATATGTTAAATTCAGATAGAATATTAATTGAGGTTAAGAATACACTTACTGTTTAACACACTTGGATACCTTTTCAGAGGTATTAAGATACACTAACTAAAGTCCAATGTTAGAATCTAGTAACATTACAAGACTCCTGTAGATAATGGTTTTATTGGTGAAATGACATGTAAACTTTTTTGAACATACACTATGTAATATAATCCTTTTATATCGATTTCTCTAATCATGAATGTTTAATACGTATGGCGTTAACCTATATGACTGATGTCTCCTTTTTTGAAATTTTGAAACTGAACTTGTCGATAAAAACACCATAGAAATATGCCTAATAATATAGTTATATTTACATAAAATGTATTGGGATATCATCTTACATTATTGAATAGAATAAAAAAGCCTTCTCCCATTATTCACTAATACAACATCACTTGTGATGCACATTATGTATCCTACCAGACCATGAGCATGTGTCATCACTATTTTAATCAATACAAAAAAGTAAATAACTCATGAAATATATTAAGAATAATATTAATGTCTAATAATAATCACACATGGCCATATATAGGGATATGTTAAGACACATATAAATTTTTATTTCATATATGTGGGTCATGTTCTCATAATATTGTACACTAAAGATTAAAAAGGGAATACACCACGAGAAAGTGTCTAAATGTCCTATGACTCTTCAACCCTAATAGCCTGTATCATTTTTGTGCAATAAAATAATAACATTAAACTATATAATATATATTTATGCATACTATTATGGAACTTCAAGGTTATCATCATAGCAGGGAACTACTATAACTTTTCTTTATTTTATTTTTTTTCCTTAGGACATTATCACATATTATGTCATAATGAAGAAAAATAATTATTTCATAATAAATTTATATTAATATTCAAAAAAAATGTGAAAAATTAATAAATATGTATGTAGATGTTGGTTCTAGGGAATAAACTCTAATAAAATCCTACTTACACTATTGTCAACAACTAACAATTTTCAATACATTATCTTTCAAACAATATCCATTCTTCAACTGAGATAAATATTTAATCATGGGGTCCACCATGTCTTCCTCCATTGAAATTATTCCCTTAATGAATTATCTCATTTGATAAAAATACATCAAGATTTGATATTTTTTTAGAATGTGATTCACTCATTGATGCTACATTTTCTCCATTATGAGAGCCACCATTGTAGTATTATAATAATAAAATGTGACATGATATCTACTACTATTTACCACACTAATCACATGGATTATTTCATGAGTCTAAACCACTTATATTAATTCATAAAAGTTACAATATACTCAAACTCTATTATAGAATTGTTGACCATTTGATTCATTGAACTCTTCAAGAACACAACTTTTCTATTAAGATTGAAGGCATATTATGACTATGACATCAAACGTTCTAAACTATTTTAAAATAATAATTTGTATATCCTTTAGTAACTACCTCCATCCATCCTCCAAATATAAAGAATTTATCCTTAGTTCACCTCAAATACTTAACAGTAGAATTAACATTATATTTATGATGTTCACCTAAATCTACTTGATATATACCTATAATGCTCAAAGCATAGAGGTCATTAATGATAGTACATAACATGGAATATATAATAGATCCTACCATATATGTTTATGGAATCCTTTGTATCCCCTCTCCCCCCATTCTCTCCTATTATTTTTTATAACATATGTTTATAGGAAAATGTATACCACGTGACACTGGAATCAATCCTCTCTTGGATTGTTCCATACTAAATCTCATTGGTATCTAGTCAATTTATATACCTTCACATTTCCCATGAAGCCTTTTTGATCTATAAAAAATGATCTTAATTCCATGGATATATGTTTCTTCACCGAAGTCCCTATGATAGAAGCACTTGTTTAAAAAATAATTATCTATTTATTAGACTTATGGTTGTCTCTTATAAGTAATATGTCATTAAAATATATTACTATGAATGAAAAAACACACCAACCAATATGATTGTAAACACATGGATCACATTAACTATTTATTAAATAAAAATCTATTATGTATTCATCGAATTTAATGTTCATTGGCCTACATACATGATTTACCTGATAAATTTATATCCACAACATTCATATCTTATTCTCATTTTCTACAATCAGAAATCCTTCAGATTGTGTCATATATAAAACTTCACTAAGGTTACAATTAAGTAATTTTGTTTTGACATCCGTCATAAAAATATCTTAGTCATGTAAAGCTATTATGGAATGTAGAAAACTGATGGATTTAAAAATATAAATATAGAAATGTTTTCACCATATTTAATAAATATATATCTTTTAAACCCATTTTCCACTAGTCATGATTTATAGGCATTTACTATTTATTCTATGTCCAATTATCACTTCAATACATAATTTCATCCAACATGTTTAAGATAAATTAATAGATTTATCTAAACCCAAATATGGTTCTAATACTTGGAATCAACCTCAAAATTTATTGCTTCAGTTCATCATGTATATTTGAGGCTCTTTACTAACCTCTTTATAGAAAGAGATTCAATATTTTGAACCAATAATAATTTAACATCCATAGTGACATGAAAACCATATCATTATATTTTTGTAACCTCTATTATGATCCTATATAGTACTTATTTTTATAGAACATTATCATCCATGGGGAAGTGGGAAATTTTTTATTTTACAAAAACTTGTATATCATGGGCATCAACTTTATTACTATCAATTGTACTCCCACTATTATTTTTTGAGGATGTGATCCCTCATATGAAAAATTGGTTGTCTTGTGATGGTCACCTTATTTTATAAGGTGTTGAATGGATAGTGTCCCCTTTTTCATTGGAAAAACATATATTGATACACTTTGTGGACTAGGGTGCAAGTTTGTTTCTTTATATGGACTTAAAAATTGATTTTCATCTCCATGAATGACTATGTGACAATAAAAATTTCAATCCACATGTTAAATCATATGGTATCTTATTTTATTCCATATTTGGTACTTAGTTTAGAATATTTTTTTTATCATGTAATTCATATCACTAAAAGAATAATTGATGAATTTTATGGATTTTTGTCAACCTTACCATGATAATAAAGGTATCATTCCTCTATTCACTAAAACCATTCACCATTAGTGTATATAGAGGAATGATTTGGGATTAGATCCCCCTCTCACTTATAAATTTGATGAATTATTTGGTATGTTACTCACTATCTCAATCAAATAAAATATTATTTTTCTTCTTATCGTGTTGTTTTTATAATTAATTCATAAAATATTTTAATTTCTTAAAGGATTCATACATGTAACTCATTATGTAAACATATCCATATCTAATTAAATCATCAATAAAAGTAATTATTTATGAATACTCACCTCTATATTATACTTGAAATATCTACATTAAGTTGGGAGTACCAATTCCAAAAGCTATGCACCCCTTTCACCTTTTACACCAAATGGTCACATTTTCTTTTTTTGTTTTAAGCAATAATTATATATATATATATATATATATATATAATTTTTTTATATAAAAGATTCCAAGTAACCATCATGATAGAGATTTGTTTACCGTATATTGTTTACATGACCAAGACAATGATTCCAAACATGGGTGTGAAATTAATCATATGAAGTTGACTTGTTATCAATTTATCATAAATAGTTTTCATAATTGTATACATGATTACCATTATCTAAATTTTATAAAAAATAACATATGTTGTATTTATAAAATAATTATATTTTTTAATAGGAAAAAAATCCATATTTATCTATAAAATATACAAAAATTATGTTCTGGGTAACATTTGGTATATATTAAAAATATTTTACAACCAATATTATCCCAATTGTAATTGGATGGTTGTATTCTCCTATAGAAAAATAATAAATATATTCTCTTTTGGCTTCTTGAATATCCACATCACCTCTAAAATATTCTACTTAGTTTGTGAATTTTAATATAGAAGATAGAACCACTTGAATTATCCAATTCTCAATATGTATATATAAAAATACTGCAATGGATAACTAACACACATGAAGGTTCCCATTTCTTCTTCAACTCGGAGGAATTTTTCTTCTAGTGGACCAACATTCCACATTCAAAACATACTATGACATATTCTTTTACCTATCATTGGATCATTATTTAAATTAAAGGATGGTTACTAGGTTCCTTATAAATTGAATTAGTTTTATGCGCCTTTTAATTTATCATCATCATATTCACTATAAGGACTATAGGTTTTTCATTCCTTATATCCTTGTCAACATAGATAATTAATGTATATAGTTACAAAAGATACTTCTCACTATTTATCATATTATATTTAACAATAAAAATGGTTAATCATTTAGGTAGTGATGATTAAATGATATTTTGTGAATCTCACTAGGGATCTTAAATCCCAAGATATCCAAGAACTCAATGTAGCTAATATGTTTGAATGTATGAGGAACAACTAGTACTAATTCCCCAATCCTACATTTGAATAGTGAATAATAGATATCATATCCCTCATTCCTCATATTCTATTAAAATTGATCATGATTTTTAGAAATTATTCTATATGTATAAATATCATCATGTTGCATTAGAATCACACTTTACATGGATGACAACAAGAAATGTTTTATGCCTATTATATCATCCAAATGATTCATATTAAGAGAAAGTTTGATGTGTTTGTTTATTGATTCATGGTTTCCATAGATATTTTACTGTGTTATGATGATTTTTTTTGGTTTAAGGTTTATTTAATGATAAATATTGAATTTTGATAAAATTTCATGAAAATATTGATCTTAAAAAAATCATAATGTGGATGATTTTTTATGATTTATTGATAAAATTTCATTGATTAGATTTTTTTAAATGTTTAAAAATTGTACGTTAGTTATGGATAAAATTATTTTTTGTGATATTTTTTTGAGATATATTTGAGTTGTATTGATACCAATAATAAAAACTAATAAGTTTCAAGATTTTAGTTTTTAAATATTTTTTCATACAAATTTTTTTAAAATATGATTAATTGAAGTATAAAAGTTAATGGAATATTATTCCACATACTTAATTTTAAATACTTATATGAGTTTTAAAAAAATTGTGCATAGGATTGAGATTTTCTAGGATTTTATTTTTTAAGAGAATTTAAATTCTCTACATAATAGAAATTCATCTGAGATTGTCTTGTTAGTAACTATAAAATAATTGTTCTAAAAATAAATTTTGAAGTGTAGTTGCATAAAATATTTCAAATCATTAGTGGAAAAACACATAAGAGAATTAATATTAATTTTATTTTACATAATTTAATTTGAACAGTCCAATTTTGTAAGATTATTTCCAACCCAAAATGCATCATAGATTTTGATAAAAGAATTTTATTATGCATTTCATGATGATAAAGTGAATTAACTACATATAGGAAATACAAACTCAAGTTTCATAAAACTAAAAATAAATCAAATATGAGAGGTTGTAAATTAATATTTTGAGAACACATGATGGGATCCATCAATCATGATATTTAGAGAAAACTAAGTCCATTTAATATAAAGAACTCATTGTAGATTATTCTAATTATTAATTTAGATGAAGTCTCTTGTGGAGATATTTAAAGAGAAAACAAGAAAACTTACACATGAAGAGATCTGATGTGTTGAATATTATCTCAACGTGACAAATAATGGCTAATACTTATGTATTATGTGAATTATATATGATATTTGAGGACAATCAGGGCCATAGTGATGTTGGAAAATGAAACTGAACAACTTATTCCAAACTAAGGGAACCCGAGTCATTCTCTTCCATCATTAATGCATCTGATCCCTAGCCTAAAAATGAATGATATATCATAAATTAAAGATTTCTAAAGCTAAGATAAGGTCTGTGGAAATTTTTAAAGTGATGAGTTAAAATTAAAATAAAGGTGGTTATTTATGGTTCTTTGGAATTGAATGAGTTGAGGATGAAACTGAATACAAGATTGAACTTTTAGAAAGATAATAATTTAGTGAATGAAATTAATTAAAGGTTTTTTGAAGTTTGGATCATGACCACTTATCAGGATATTTGATTCTTCGATTGAGGAATCTTGGTTTTAAATTTTTAATGGACAAATGAGGCTATGGACCAACTTATCACATTGATGTTGATTAAGATAATGAAATTTTGGATTGCACTTGTGTATGTTAAATAAGATGAATAGATTTTATTTCTTGGTTTATTTATTTTGGGATATAATATAAAATTAGTTAGACTTTTTTATTTGATCTTAAATATGATGAGATGTTAAGATATTTTCACTATTGAGATATGTATGAACTACATATTGAGTTTTTTATATAGAATTTTTTTCATTTTTGTAGGTCTGAGATTTTATATATTGAAGGGTATTATGAGTTCTCCCATGTTTTGGTTATACAAATAAATCATTTCACTCTCTATATATACATTTAACTGTTAAAAAATTGATAAGATCCCTAATTTTGGTGTTTTTTGACCTATTGAGAAGATCAAGTGTGTGAGATAGACAGATTTCCAAGGGTGCCAATATGTATAATGTATTTAGCCATAGATATGCCTTGTTTTATTTTAAATGCTATAAAATCTAAGTGAATGTTTGTTTTTAAATTTTTAATCAAGGGTTCGGCTCATGTCGCATAGTAGTGATAGCGTTTGGTGAAGAATTTCATGTGGTTAGTGTTGAATAAATCACTTAAATAAGTCATTGGATCTAGGCTATCAGCTTATGAAATAAAATGAAATAAAGTTATTAGAAGAAGAAATGATTACTGCCATTTTATATGGGATATGGGAAAAACTTTTTCATCTCTTTGAGAAGAATCATGGAGAGGATATGAGGGGAAAAATTGAAGTTGCATCATGGATTAGAAATAGAGCTCAGATTTTCCAAATTTTGATCAAAATCATAGGGGATATTTCTCTATCTGTATTTTTTTATTCTTTCATTTTTTATGTAATTGTTTTTAAATTTAAATTTGATTCTTGAAATAAAATAATTCTTTACAATAAATTTTTATGGGATATATTTTTCTTTGTATCATTCCATCTTATAAGTTTGTTTAATCATCCAATTCTACATTGTTTCATTTTTTTTAAAGTGGGATGGTCTTAATAAATTATTATCTTATCAAAGAATAATCATTAGCCGACCAATTTAATTTTTTACCCACTCTTTCTTATATCTACTTCCTCCCCTTTCATAATTATCCTTATTTTATTCCATAAATTTGTTATTGTATGGTTGTTTTTTTTCTTTATTCTTTTAGTTACTTCTCTTCATTTTATTGATTCTAAGTTTTTTAGTCCATTGGTATGGAAAACAATTATCTCTTTCATATGGGTTCAAAACACTACTAATAGATATAAAAGTCGTTAGTAAAAATAAAAAAATTATTAAATTATGATCATCTCAATGAAAAAGAATCAAATTTTATGGTACTATTAACAGCGAAGGGTTTTAGGATTCTAAGTTTTAAAACATTTCAAAAAAAATAAAATATAAAAAACCCAAAAACTATTATTATTAAATCTCCATGTTCTACTTTTTTATTGTGAGATAATTTTGTTTTTTTATAGATGTAATTTTGTTACCTATTATTTTATGCCCACTAGATATTTATTTTAGATTTTAAAAACATAAATTCCAAAAATCTAATGAAATAATATTACGTATAAGAAAATATAGAGTCAAAAATGATAAAAATAGGGAGGTTATTGATAACCTTGAATTTTTTTCCCACCTCCACTTAGGGAACATGAGCATTATATGAATAGCCTTATCGAGGTCTAGTTACCTACTAATGGAATCACCTATTTTGATAATCTCAATTATGTTTAGATATACTTTGATAATCCCAAATAATGTCTATATATATATTAATTATACTTTCTAATTATGACATCAGACTAATGATTTGATATGAAGATCAAAATAATCATATCATATCATTGGAATATGATATTCAATGTTTATTTATGATTATAAATGTTTAATGATGATTAATTTTGATATTAACTCAATCTGGAAATGAAATGCATAGAACAGATACTTTATAAGCATTCGAGTTTTAAAGTCATTGATACAGACAGATCTACCGATAAAAAAAGGTCACTGATAGACTAAGTCTACTGATAGACAAGGTCACTGATACAATCTACCAATAGAATGGATCTACCGATAGAGGAAGCTACCGATAGAGAGAGCTATCGCTACCGATGTTAATAGCTACTGATAGCAAGGAAGATCTACCGATATAAGTTCACCGTTATGAAGAGCTACCGATACATGGAGCTAACGATACAAGGAGTTGCCGCTACACATGGAGCTACCGATATAAAGAGATACCGCTACACATGGATCTACATATACATAAAATCTACTGTTACAGAGAGTAACAGCTACTGATGCAAGACCTACCATTACAAGTCCACCACTACAAGTTCACTGATACAAAGAGCTACCAATGGAAAACAGTCATTGTTTCTATAAACTCTATCTCTCTGTTTGTTTATTATAAATGGTCATATTTTGTGCTTTTAATGCAACTGATATTAATTAATGATGTTTTTTGGATGTCAGGAAACCGTACCTCGTACCTGTAGAAGTAATTACTCCTTATGTCTAAAATTAATTAATGATGTTTGTTGGATGTCAGGGAACCGCACCTCGTACCTGCAGAAGTAATCATGACTTGTGTCGAACCACCGCATGATCTATAAAAGGAAGATCAAAGTCACTTATAAAGGAAGTGACATAAATAATGCACAAAGTGACACATATAAGAAGAACACATGAATAACTTGAAGAACACTCATACACATCAAGAACATAAGTTCAAGATGAGGTTTAAGTGTTGCAAGGAATACTCTCACATTCAAGCTAAACACCTATACTGGAAGTAAAGGAACAGAACCATGACACTCTGTTTTCTAGAAAACTTCTAGAGAAGGACTCAAAGCTTCATCTGCTTCAATACAAAGGAGTCCAGAGCTGCATTGACATCACACAAGAGAATTCTAAACTCATCTCTATATTATTTCTATGTTGTGATATTTTTTATTAAATTACGAGTAGTGTGTGTGCTTATGTCTATTTGTACACACACTTACTCCTAAGCTAAACTAGAGGATATTGAAATCCTCACACTAAACTCTTTATACCTTTGTGTATCCCACGTATAATTGTGGTAGAGGTCTAAGAACCTGGAAAGCCTGTGTGTTGTTGTTGTTGCTTTCCCACATATAATTGTGGTAAAGGTCTAAGGACCTGGAAAGTCTGAGTACTGTTGTAAACCCCAATCCAGGGTGTGGATAAAAGTTTTATATAAACTATTTTAGAAGACTAAGTCTCAGTTTGAGAATGAACCTCTTGGTTAAAACTGTTGTGCATCTTATTTTAGTTTAAACTATTTTCAATATTTCACTGCTAATTACTTTGAAATTCTAATCTGTTTTAATGTAACTCTGATAGTTGAAATAGCAAGTGTTTGTAATTATTTCTAGCCAGTAAGTTAGTTTCAAAAGCTAACTTAATCTTCAGATTAAGTTAACTGAGAAATAATCAATCTTTGAAAACTAATTGAACACTTACAATCTTTATAAATTCACTACAGTTTAACTTGTTTTATGAATTGGGGGATTTCAATATAAATATTTTAAACAAAAATTTTTAATATGAACTCAATTCACCCCCCCTCCCCATCTTGATTATCCACTCTGACCAACATTTGGTATCAGAGGTAGTTGATAAAAGTTTTTCAAAATCCTCTGTTTGGGAAAATTTTTCAACTGTGATTTTAGTTGTATCTTAAAGATCTCAAAATTTCTGTTAATTCTAATTTTTTGCATCCTTATATATATTTTTAAAACTTAGTTCGTATGGATAAAAAAATAGAAGGCGTAGCTACCAACATTCCACATTTCTTTAATGGTGTCAATTATGCCCAATGGAAAATCAAAATTAAAATTCACTTAGAAATTAAGGGATTTGACATCTGGACTACTATAGAGACTCAATATAAGATTCTAGAAACTGTTAAAACTACTTGGGATGAACCTATGAAAGCTGCTTACAATAATAATTATAAAGAAATAAATGCTCTGTATTGTTCTTTAAAAGATGAATAATTTAATCGAATATCTGCTTGCAATACTGCTTATGAAATTTGGGATACTTTGGTTGTTTCCCATAAGGGAACAACCAATGTTAAGGAAATGAGACTAAATACATAGACTATTAAGTATGATAATTTTAAAATGAACTCTGATTAATCCATTTATGATATGTATCTCAGGTTTAATGAGATAGTTAATACAATGAGCTCACTGAGAAAAGTTGTTCCAAAAAAAGAGAAAATCATGAGAATACTGAGATGCCTACACGACAGATGGAGAGAAACCTTTGTCTCTATACGAGAATCACGTGACATTGTTAAGCTACCTGTCAAGGATCTGATTGGTAAGTTGATGATGTATGAATAAGAGATGGGGGCAAAAAAAGCGGAAGATGATGAACCTAAGAAGAAGTCAGTGGCATTTAAGTGTACTGCCTAAAAGACCAAGGATAAGGAGAAAGTTCACATACCTATCAAAATCTCAACAAGTGAAGGTTCAGATTCAGATAGTGATGAAGATATGGATCATATATCCAGGAGATTCAAGAAATTCTATAGGAAGAAGAAATTTTTCAGAAAATCAAATTATAAGGGTAAGTATGGCCAATGAGGAAATTGGAAGTGGGATTGGAAGAAAGCTGATAAAGATGATGAGATAGTCTGTTATGAATGTAAAAGAAAAGGGTATGTCAAAGCTAACTATCCAAAAATGAAATTTAAGAACAAGTATGATTATAAGGATAAGAAATGTAAAAAAGCCATGAAAGCTACTTGGAGTGCTTTTGAAGATAACTCAAGTGAATCTGAAGCTTCTGATTCTGAGGAAAAGAATCATTCCAACATGTGTTTTATGACTGAAACATTTAAGGTAACACTTAATTCCCCTATGCATAATGATTATTATTCTGGTAATGGAAGTGATTCAAATAATAATGATAATATGTCTAAAGCTGAATTATTTTAATACTGTAATATGTTGGAGGATACTTGTAATGATCTAAAAGATAAGTACAAATCATTGAAGATATAGTATTCCTTAACTAGTGCTGTTAAATCTGATCTTAGTATAGAAAAGGAAAAGAATGCTCAACTGTTAAAGGAGAACATTGAACATAAATTGTCTAATGAGAAACTTAGAAAATACTTAGAGAAGTTCAAAAATGCAAAGAATATTCTAACTCAAATTCTTGGAAAATAAGTTGCACAAAAGTATACTACTGGTTTAGGATACCAACCTGGACAGAGACAGATTGTTAAGAGTTAAGTTTTTCCAAAATCTGGACAGTATGCTGCTAGTTCAAGTTCTGGAAATTCTTATGCTTTATCTAGCTATTCAAATTCTTATAGACAAAAAAATGTTTATTTATAAAAATAGTTTGAATTTTTTGATTATAGGAAACCCATTAGACAAATATGGGTGCCTAAAGTTTTACTTGCTAACCTTTCTGGACCAAAGACAATCTGGGTACCAAAATTATTTTTCTGTCTAAATCTGTTTTGTAGGAAAATTGCTTGAAAAGTTCCTGTAGGAAGATATGGTACATGGACAGTGGATATTCAAGCCATATGACATGAGACTAATCATGCTTTAAGAGCTAAATCAATATTGATGGAGGGCATGTCACCTTTGGTGATAACTCAAAAGGAAAGATCATCGGCTTAGGCCAGATTGGTAACAATGATTCAATTTTAATTTCTAAAGTATTATTTGTTGATGGACTAAAATACAATCTGTTAAGCATTTCTCAGTTGTGTGATGATTGTTTCAATGTTAAATTTGAAAATTATGCTTGCAATTTATTTTATTCTAAAAATATTTTGGTATTTACTACTTTAAGATATGAAAATGTATATGTTGTAGATTTAAATTTTTTATCCAAACAAAAGGTTACTTCTTTAAATGCTTTTCATAAAGAATCTTGGCTATGGAATAGAAGATTAGGACATTGTAATTTTCATTCACTTAAGAAAATTACTAGGAAATGTTTAGTTAGAGACCTACCCAAACTATAATTCCCAATAGACAAAGTTTGTAATCCCTATCAAAAGGTAGAGCAACATAAATTTTCTTTCAAATCAAAGAAATAAGTTTCAACTTCTCAACCTCTCGAGTTGGTTCATATGGATTTATTTGGACCATCTAGAGTTTCTAGTTTAAATGGGAAGCACTATGTCTATGTTCTAGTAGATGGCTTTTCTAGATACACTTGGGTATACTTTCTTGCTCACAAAAGTGAATCTTGTTCCTATTTCATTAAATACTCCAAGTCTGTAGAGAACCTTACTGGACTTAATATTAAGACCCTGAGAATTGATCATGACCATGAGTTTGAAAATAATGACTTTGAAACCTATTGCTCACACAATGTCTACAGTCACAATTTCTCTGCCCCTAGGACACCTCAACAGAATGGTGTAGTAGAAAGAAGAAATAGAACCCTTCAAAAAATTGCAAGAACTGTGCTCAATGAGTATGACTTACCTGTTTACTTTGGGGTTGAAGCTGTAAATATAGCTTGTTATATTATAAATAGAGTCTTGATTAGACCTGTTCTTAAAAATACCCCTTATGAACTGTGGAATAATAGGAAGCCTAAAGTTAGTTACTTTAGAGTTTTTGATTGCAAAGTATTTATTCTCAATACTAAAGATAATCTTGATAAGTTTTCATCCAAAAGCGATGAAGGAATCTTTCTAGGTTATTCTATATCTAGCAAAGCTTATAGAGTATTTAATAAGAGGACCAAATTTGTGGAAGAATCTGTACACATAAAATTTTATGAAACTGATACACATGAACCTAAGAATCCTCTTGAAAATCTTGAAGAATATATTTCAATTCTAAACCTTAATGACAAAAATAGTAAACCTATTGTTAAGACAACCAGCTCTGGAAATTTTCCAGAACCTATTATTGAACCCGAACCTGTAAATGAACCTGAAATTTCTAGCCCTAATTTTTCTAGACCAACTAAGACCCTTAAAAAGCATCCTTTAGATGCTGTTGTAGGAGATTTGGATAGAGGAACTCATACTAGGTCTTCTCTAAGAAATCTGGTTGAACATCAATCTTTTCTTTCATAGTCAGAACCTAAAAATATCAATGATGTTTTTAATGATGAATTTTGGGTAATGGCTATTCAAGAAGAGTTAAATTAATTTGAAAGAAACAAAGTCTGTGAATTAGTAGACAGACCTAATGACACATTGACCATAGGCACTAAATGGATTTTTAGAAATAAAGTTAATGAGTATGGAAATATAGTTAGAAACAAAGCTAGGTTAGTTCCACAAGGATATAGTCAAGAAGAAGGAATAAACTATGAGGAAACCATTGCACCAGTTTCTAGGTTAGAATCTATTAGAACACTACTTGCATATGATGCTCATCTGAATTTCAAGCTATATCAAATGGATGTTAAAAGTGCTTTTCTAAATGGTTTTATAATTGAAGATGTTTTTATTGAACAACCACCTAGATTTATTAATCCTCATTTTCCAAATCGAGTTTTTAATGTTTCTAAATCTTTTTATGGTTTAAAATAAGCTCCATGAGCTTGGTATGATAGACTTAGTAATTTTCTTGCTTCAAAATGTTTTATTAAAGGGATTTATGATCCAACTCTTTTTATCAAAAGGATTTCCAAATATGTTTTATAGTACAAATATATGTTGATGATATTATTTTTGGATCTTCTAAAAATGCTTTATGTATTGATTTTTTCAAGAGTATGCAAAGTGAATTTGAAATGAGTTTAATGGGAGAACTCAAATATTTTCTTGGATTTCAAGTTTTTCAAAATGAAAATGGTATTATTTTAAATCAAAGTAAATATACAAGGGATATTTTAAAACGTTTTGGTTTGGATAGTAATAAATAAAGTGATACACCTATGAGTACCACTTATAAATTGGATGTAGATGAAACTAGGAAACCAGTGGATCAAACCAATTATAGAGGTATGATTGGGAGTTTACTTTA
This sequence comes from Viscum album, assembly GCA_963277665.1. NCBI lineage: Eukaryota > Viridiplantae > Streptophyta > Magnoliopsida > Santalales > Viscaceae > Viscum > Viscum album. Next base: position 1,506,939,460 of record OY728147.1, on the reverse strand, counting down.
TCTTACTGTTAGTCGACCTGATATTATGTTTAGTGTGTATATGTGTGCAAGATTTCAAGCTAATCAAAAAGAGTCACAATTGCTAACTGTTAAAAGGATTTTCAAATATCTTAAACATACTACTAATTTAGGATTATTTTGTCCAAAAGGAAAATCATTTGATGTAAAAAGTTATTCAGATACTGACTTTTCTGGTTACAAGTTAGATAAGAAGACCACTTCTAGAACATGTCACTTTCTAGGTAAGTCCTTAGTATCTTGGTGTAGTAAAAATCAGAATTCTATTGCATTGTCTACTGCTGAAGCAGAGTACATAGCTGCTGGTAGTTGTTGTGCACAAATTCTGTGGATGAAACATATTTTATTGGACTATGGATATCAATTTAGGCATGTATCTATAAACTATGATAATACAAGTATGATCAATATCTTTAACAATCCTATATCTCACTCTAGGAATAAGCACATTGATGTAAGACATCGCTTTTTGAGGGATCATTATCAAAAGGGTGATATTACTCTTGAATTTATAGGCATTGAACATCAATTAGTTGACATATTCACCAAGTCTTTATGTTTAGATAGGTTAAGTTATATTAGACATGAGTTAGGAATGATAAAATTTCTTTAAACCTCACCGATAGAAAATCCTCACCGTTAGTAAAAACCTCACCATTATTGAAACCTCACCATTAGTGAAAACCTCGCCGTTAGTGAAACCTCACCGTTAGTAGAAACCTCACTGTTAGAGAAACCTCACCATTAGAGAGACCTCACCATTAGGATTCTCACCGATAGTTATCACCGATATGTTTTTGCGTTGTCTGGATTTCATGTTTTTAATGAAATTTTTTATTATTTTTTATGTATTTCTTTTTATTATATCTCAATTCCTAAATGATAAAAATGAAGTCTAAGTCATGTTTCAATCCACCGCGAACTCTCTTCTCTTCAAACCTTACTTCTCGAACCCCCGCATTTCTTACGAACCCAAAGTTCCTCATTTCGGAAATGGAAATATTAAAAAGGTCGGTAGTCAGAGATGAAGGTGATGCGCCGAGTGAAAAGTGGAAAAAAGAAGGATCTAAAGGTAATGGCAGTGCAACAAGTTGTGAGAAGAGTGCGGTGAACCCGCACTTACTGAATAGAAATATCGTAATCGAGAAAGAACTCTGTGCAGAATGGCTCTTACCCAGCAAATCTTTGATTCTAATGATTTTGGAGGAATAAGGGTGGCTTTAATGTCTTGTGAATAACAATGGTCCTTATTATCCTAAATTGGTAAAGGAATTATATAAGTTTGTTCATTTTGAGAAATCTGAAAGTGAGAACAGAATGGTATTAGTAGTGAATGACAAGATAATATCGTTTTCTTCCATTGAATGGGCTGAGTGCTTGAAAGTTCCACATGAGGGTGAGTTTGGATATTCTTAAAGTTAGTACCTCCCACTAGAGACATTTTTGAGTATGAAACTGCTTTGGAAGATCTCACTGGGGATGCCACGCCAAGAAAAGTAGTTTCTATAGAAATGGATGGAGAAAACCGATTGTTGTTCAAATTTATCCAGCATCTGTTAAGTCCCAAAAGAGGGGATTTTGAAAACCTTATATTCCAAGATATATTCTTATTGTATCTGCTAAGGTATGGTTTCAAAGTGAATTTTTGTAGGCTTATGATGATTCAAATTGAAGATATGACCAGGCCAAAATCGAAAAAAAAGAATCTCTATTCTTTGCAAAGCTGATCTCTTTGATGATCAAGGTAAAAGGTGTGGCTGAGTCTCAGGATGAGACAGTGGTTGTAAGATACAACTTTTGTTTTACAAAAATATTTTGTAAGTACATGAAGATTGGATGGAACCCATGGAAAAGGGAATGGGTAAATGATGATGAGAAAATTTATGATAAATTTAACCCTATTGAGCATCCCAATCGGCCAAGAGATAAGAGAGATCTAGGTCTAAGACCTGATGATGAAGAACCTCAATATAGTGATGATGATGCTGAGGAGGATACCTCTATAGAAGATAGAGGGGATCCTGATTTGCCTCCAAGACCAACTGCTGAAAAGGTATCTTATGGAAAGGCAAATCCATCTGTGACCCTACCTAGAAGGGAAGCAGTTTAAGGAAAAAGTGTTGAAGAAATCTCTTTAAATGAGGAAGACCTACCTAGATCAGATCATAGGGAGACTGCTCCAAATTCCAATTATAGTGATGATGAATAGGAAGAAGTATTTGAGAATGGAAGTACCTGTTTGAGTCTTAGTCCTCTGATTTAGAACTCTATTATGCCTGTTGAGTAGATTCTTGAAGTAGATAGACCAGTACCTATTACTGACATACCCCAGCCTGTGCAACCTAGTTTGTATATGAATATGGTTGTAGATGACTCTTCTGAAGAGGAAGCAGCCAATGAGGCTGTTGGTGCTGCTGCAGATATAGTGATGGAAGCTCGGGTTTAGGGGGAGCAACTTGTAAGGATACGGTCAGTTTATGTGACCTATGAAGTGGAAGATTGGTCTATGGATCCAATATTTTTTGTATTGGGACTAGAATATACTGATTCTGATGATTAAACACCCATTAGAAGACATCCTGTTTCTTATGATATTTTCTCAGAGGAACTTACTACTCAACTAGTAGCTCCTCTAGTTCTGGCTGAAGACATTGTGAGAAAAGGAGATCTTGAGGCACTGAAATGTGAATTGAAAACCTGTTTTGTTGAAGAGCTAAGTAATATGGAAATTTCTTTGGTATCTTCTCTGGGAATTTTTATGTCAAGTGTTGTGACAGAAGTGATGGATGAAGTAAAAGAATGTCAAAATCAAGTTAAAAGTTTGATAGAGGCTGTTGATTCTTTGAAGTAATTTGTTGCTTTATTTGACACCTTCATGAGTTCTAAATCTCAAGTTGATACAGACATCAACTACATTCGAGGTGTAGTGAAATAGTTTGTGGATGTATTTGAAGATTTTAAGAAGACCATAAAAATGCATGTCAGTGCTTAGGATTTTTCTATGAAGAATTTGATAATTAGTTTGACACAATCCTTCAAAGAAATAGTAGCTTTTTCTATAAAACCTCTTGGTACCTATAGAGTTTTAGTTGATGTTGAACAGTTTTGATCTGTGCTGAAAGAAGAACTTGGTCGAGTTAGTACCAGTAGCTCATCTAATTCCCAGGTGATTACTACCACCAGGGATATCAGAAAAAATCATCCAAGATTATATGAGAGATGATACTGCATCCCAGAAGGAAATAAAAGACAAAATTGATTACTATTTTCAGAGATTGTACACCAAGAATCAGCTAACCAATCATTTCAATCTGCTGTTAGAGAATCTAAAACTGACCCAGTTACTCAAGCCTTCAAAGAACAAGTTAGTAAGATCAGGTAGTTGACCCCTTCTTTGGACAAATTTATGGAGAACAAGGATGATTTTATCTCTGCTATGGAGAGAGGGGGAGGTGTCATCATGGATTTTAGGAATCTCTTATTGGCATTCCTGCATGTGGACAGTACACCTATCATTGTACCTCCAGCCATGCCTGCCTCGGGTCAGTCTACTTCCACCCCTTAGTTGACTCCATCTCAAGCTATCAGAAGTCTTACTCCAATGATCACACAAAGGAGTACTCATTATAGTCCCGATAGTGTTTCAGTAGCTCAACCACCATTGATCATCACTGGTGTTCCCAAGCCTTCACCTACGCCTACCAAGCCTAAATCCTCTTCTGATCCCAAAGATAAATCTGAATTAACTATTGAGGAGGTTGATTGATTAGTGGCTAGGAAATTTGATAGGAATCTTTGTACTTCTTATATTACTTTTTTACTATCTCATGTAACTTTGTCATGTGAAATGCAAATGTCTGTTTTCTCACTTCTTCTTTTATGCTCTGCACCATTTTTTTTTCTTTTTTCTAATAACAAAGGGGTAGAAAAATTATAATATGAGGAGAAATTACACTAATGGGGAGAAAATTATAATATGTGTCTTTGGGGGAAATAAATATTCTATTTCTTTTTACTCTTATGTTTTTCCATAGTTTAACTCTGATACATTTGAGAGTTATGATCTGAACACAATGAGAAATTCAATTAGATGTATTTTACTCTGATTCATTAAAATTTATTCTGGATTATAATGCCATAATTTGTGATTATCAAAAAGGGGTAGATTGTTGGACTCACCTGTTTTGATAATCTCAATTATGTTTAGATATACTTTGATAATCCCAAATAACTTCTATCTATATATTAATTATACTTTCTAATTATGAAATCATACTAATGAGTTGATATGAATATCAAAATGGTCATATCATATCATTGGAATATGTTATTCAATGTTTATTTATGATTATAAATGTTTAATGGTGATTAATCTTGATACTAACTCAATCTAGAAATGAAATACATAGAAAAAATACTTTATAAGCATTTGAGTTTTAAAGTCACTAATACAGAAAGAGATACTGATAAATAAAGGTCATCGATAGACTAAGTCTACTAATAGACAAGGTTACTAATACAAGCTACTGATAGAATGTAGCTACCGGTAGAGGAAGATACTGATAGAGAGAGATACCACTACTAATGTTAACAACTACTGATAGCGAGGAAGAGCTACCAATAGAAGTTCACCGTTATGAAGAGCTACCGATACATGGAGCTACCGATACAAGGAGATATTGATACACATGGAGATACCAATACAAGGAGATACCACTACACATGGATCTACTGATACATAAATCTACAATTACAGATAGTAACAGTTATCGATGCAAGACCTACTGTTACAAGTCCACCGCTATAAGTTCACTGATACAAAGAGCTATCGATGGAAACCAGTAACTATTTCTCTAAACTCTATCTCTCTATTTGTTTATTAGAAATGATCATATTTTGTGCTTTTAATGCAACTGATATTAATTAATGATTATTGTTGGATGTTAGTAAATTTTACCTCATACCTACAGAAGTAATCACGCCTTATGTCTGAAATTAATTAATGATGTTTTTTGGATGTTAGGGAACCGTACCTCGTACATGTAGAATTAATCATGACTTGTGTCAAACCACCGCATGAGATATAAAAGGAAGATCAAATCTGCGTATAAAGGAAGTGACATAGAGAATGTACAAAGTGACACATACAAGAAGAACACATGAAGAACTCGAAGAACACTCATACACATCAAGAATAGAAGTTCAAGAGGAGTTTCAAGTGCTATAAGGAATACTCTCACATTCAAGCTAAACACCTATATAGGAAGTAAAGGAATAGAACCATGCCACTATGTTTTCCAAACAACTTCTAGAGAAGGACTAAAAGCTTCATCTACTTCAATCCAAAGGATTCCAGAGCTACATTGACATCACACAAGAGCATTCTAAACTCATCTTCATATTATTTCTCTGTTGTGATCATTTTTATTACATTATGAGAAGTGTGTGTTCTTCTGTCTATTTGGACACAAACTGACTCCTAAGCTGAACTAGAGGATACTGAAATCCTCACACCAAACTCTTTATACCATTGTGTATCCCACGTATAACTGTGGTAGAGGTCTGAAGACCTGGACAGCCAGTGTGCTGTTCTTGCTGCTTTCCCACGTAGAACTGTGGTCGAGGTCTAAGGACCTGGATAGTCTGAGTACTGTTGTAAACCCCGATCCAGGGTGTGGATCAAAGTTTTATATAAACTGTTTGAGAGGAATATGTCTCAGCTTGAGACTAAACCTCTTGGTTAAAAATTTTATGCATCTTATTTTAGTTTAAACTATTTTCAATATTCTTCTGCTAATTACTTTGAAATTAAAATCTGTTTTAAAGTAACTCTGATAGTTGAACTAGCAAGTGTTTTTAATTATTTCTAGCTATTAAGTTCATTTCAAAAGCTAAATTAATCTTCAGATTAAGTTAACTGAGAAATATTTAATCTTTGAGAAACTAATTGAACACTTAAAATCTTTATAAATTCACTATATTTTAACTTGTTTTATGAATTGGGGGATTTCAATATAAATATTTTAAACAAAAAAATTTAATAGGAACTCAATTCACCCCCCTCTTGAGTATCCACTCCGACCAACACCTACAATCTCTATTGACCCTTAATGAATTAAGTTTTCTCTATACTCTAATAATTATGGGATAAAATAGTATTTTTTTCTTATTCTACCATCCTTTAATAGTTTATCCCATAAAAATTCATTAGAGTTCGTTACAAATTTTTACAGTGTGGTATAACAAATTTCTCTAAGAGGATTTCATTAGGATGAGTTAATGTTGCGAGTTTTTAAAAAAATTAATAGAAAATTATAGATCATACATCGATCAATAAAAGAAAAAATATATACTTGGTATTAGGTGTTAAATTATTTCATTATTACATTATATCTAAGGATAATGAAAACATATATTAAGAATAAAATAATCAGGTGTTCAAGAAGATGGTGAACTATTTTGTGGGACTTGGGATAGGTTTAGGGGTCACCTTAAAAAATGTCCTCATAGCCTATTTGCTTCACATTTCATAATGGATAAATATTACATTTTATATACATCATACAACCAAAATCTTATTGATTGGTATTCTGGTGGAAATTTCTTAGATAAATCTATTGAATTGCATAAAATATAATTAATACACATGAAAAAACTCCCTATAAAAATGATCTATAAAGAGGAAAATAATTATAAAAGACAAAAAAATCTATTTAAAATTAGGATATTTATCCTAGTGGAATTTATAATTTCAATCATGAAAATTATATTAAGTAGAAATGTGAATATTGTGGAATTTAAAGGTATTCTCTAGCTTACTATCCAAATTTTGATTTTCCTTCCCAAACTACTTCAAATATCAATTATTCTGGGTATAATCCTATGATGTATTGAAAAGATGATCCCATTTAAAAAAAATCTATAATTTAGGTTATAATAATCACCCAATACTCTATTGGAAGGATCAAGGTGTATTTAAACCAACTACTTCCCTGAGATTTTCTCAATAACATATACATTTTTATCAAAATAAACAATATGTTGTATCCTCTAATTCTCAAGGGAGGGTTGATGCAATAAATTCTTCTAGGATGTATTCTCAAGATCCTATAAGGATAAAATGGAATTAGAAAATATTTTCCAAAAATGCTATGAAAAAACACCAAATGAAAATCATTCCAATAGCTAGGGAGTAAGGTGGTACATAAAAGGGAAAAATTTCCTTGTGAAAAAAAGTCAACCCTTGGAATAATTTCATGGTTTTCACAATAATAAGAGGTTTAAAAACTTAAGGACAAGAGATATATTTCCCATTTAATTTCAAAAATGAAAATATAGAATATTTTGTAATGAAAATAATAGAAAGCACTCAATCTAGATATTTGGATGGTAACATTGAAAATAAATAAAATCAATGTTTTCCACCTGATTTTTTTTTTGGAAAAGTTTCTAAAATTAAAAATTATAGGGGGAAGGTGAAACATTTTTAGTTTAAAAAATACAAAAATATTTAAATAATATTTACCCATGCATCCCATTACCTCAATAGATAAAACATAAATATATATATAATTAAATTCTCATGTTTCATGGGATTTTTAGTAAGCTCTACGTCAACATTATATTCTACTAAGATTTAATACAAATTACTTAATATCTTAAATCTCATAAAAAATTCTTTGAATAAAAAACTCTTGATTATTTTTCCACTTATAACCTCAATGATAATTTTAGTGTTGTTATTCAAAATAAAATCCATCCAAAAGATAATGATCCATAGAGTTTTGTTATTCCATGTACTTTGAGGGGTAGTATCCAATTCAACTAACTTTATTATCTTTGTTATAGTATAAACATTATTCCTTTTTCACCTTTTTAATATAATAGTTTAGGAGTGATGAAAACTAGTAATCTTATTTTATATTTTTCTAACCAATAATTCTCTAATCCCAGAGGATGAATTGATGACTTGATTTTAAGATTTGGTATTTTTTTCAGATGATTTTCTTATTTTGGACATGTAGTGTGACCAAGAGGGACCCATAATTCTAGGAAGGCCTTTCTTGGCCACCAAGGTATTTTATTATTAATGTTTCAAAGGTTATATAATTATTAAGTTTGGAATGAAATAAGATGAATTAAAAGTGAATAAAAACTTTAAATAACCCAATTCAGGTGATATGTTCTCATGGGTGGAAATTTTAGAGGTTGAGGACTCATTAGTTCATTAAGTAGAATTGGATAAAGATTCCATAAGTGAAGAAAATATTTTGGGTGTAGAAAATTATGTTTCCCAATTTGATGATTCTATACAAAATGAGAATCTGGATAACTATCATGAATTAGAAAAAACATTATTTACCATTATGATGTATGGTATTAAAGATTAATTTTATGTGTATAAACTTAATGAATTTTTAAGAGAACATGGGGGATATTATCCTTTTACAAAAAATATTGAAAATTTTGATAAGGTAAAGGGATGTTTGTTAGAACAATCTGATGTTTTTTATATGGAACACATTTTGAAACAAGTTATGTTCATTGTAAATAGTATTTAGTCTAATTTTGATAGAAATGAGTAAAGAAATAAATATTGTTTAGAAATTAAAAATCAATCAAATTTTCATTCAATATTTAAGAAATATATTGATTATATTGGACCAAATTTCACCAATAGTCATCCTTCTAGTGAAAAAGTACATAATTTGTAGATTAATTAACTCTCATCGCACTTGAAATACTGCTCTTAGGTGAAAACCTAGCACTTATTGTCATTATCTCTTCTAAACTCAATGAAAATCAAGAAGAAAATTCATTAGGTATAATGAAAATTATTAAAATATATAATTTGTTTGACCATAGAATACATAAAATGAATTATAACTTCTTTTTTCATAATTAGAAACTCTATTAAAGAGGATTAGAAACCAAGACTTGAGGGTCAAAGGAGACCAAACCAAAGCCTGAATGATTTTTCAAGAGAATAGTTTCACAAGTTTCTAGATTGTGGTATCATTTTTTCAATTTTAGATAGTTCTTGGGTAAGTCCTATTTAAGTAGCTCCAATAAAAGAAGTATTAACTATTATTACCAATGTTAGTAATGGGAAAATTCAAGTTAGGAAACCAACCAAATATAGGGCCTTTATTGATTATAGAAATATTAATTCAAACACTATGAATGATATTTTTTCAATATCGTTCTTAGATAAAATTCTTGTAAATAATTCTAGGAATGAGTTTTTTTTCTAAATGAATATTTTGGTTAAAACTAGATTCATATTTCTCTAGAATACCAAGGGAAATCTAGTTTCAAATTCCATTTGAAACTTCTTCCTACTGGTGAATGCCCTTCAACCTATGTGGTTCCCTAGACACATTTCAAAGGTTCATGATGGAAATAATTTCATAAATTATAGATAAGATCATTGAGGTGTTCATGGATGATTTAAAAATTATTGGAATAACATTTGGGTGATGATTTAAAATATTGAACTAGTTATTGATATGTGTCAAGAAACCAACATAGTTCTTAGTGGGGTCAAATTATAATGTATGGTCATTAAAGGTATAGTATTTAGCCATAACGTCTCTGTAATGGATATTCAGGTTGAAAATTCCATGATAAAGGTAACCCAAAAATTTCCTCCTCGTAAATATAACAAGGGTGATATGATATATTTTGGGAATTCATGTTTTTACAAAAGGATTATTAAATACTTTTCAAAAATTATAGTGACATTTTTTCATAACTAGTTAAAGATACACCATTCTTGTTAGATGAAAAATGATTTAAATCTACTAATATCCATAAAGATAAACTCACTACGTCACCCATTATCACTACTCCTGATTTTATGTTTCTTTTTAAAATAATGTGGGATTCTAGTTATGTAGCTATTGGAGAATTTCTAGGACTAAGGTAAGATAATAAGAAATAGATGGTCTATTTTTCTAGAAAATTTTTAGATGATGCACAAAAGAACTACACAACCACTAATAATGAGTTATTATCTATGTTTTATCTAGATAACTTCTGTAAGTACCTAATATAATTTAATGTCAATGTTTTTATAAACCATTCTTACTTGAAATACCTATTGTTTAGAAAAAACTAGTCTTATTATGGGGATAATTTTTTTACAAGAGTTTGATTTAGAAATCAATGATAATCATAGATACATAAATGTAGTTTTTTATCACTTTTCTATGTTTTATAGTTTCTAAATGAATGGACCAAGGGACATTAATTATTTTTTCCCTGATTAAAGAATTTTCAATGTAGAAGTTAAGCAATATACATGGAATTTATATATTACCAATTTTTTAGCAACTGAATATAGGCTCAATTATTTCTAACATAAAAAAATATTAACTTCAATTATAAACATAATTATTATATGTGTGATGGTTAATTTTTTTAAGAGGTGTGAGGATGTTATTCTTATGATATTTGTGTTAGAGGAAGATATGTTTCTTTTTATATATTTTTTCACACATCGCATTCAATAGTTCACCATTTAGGTGAGAGAATGTCTCTAAAAGTTTCTCAAGATGTATTTTGTTGGCCTGCATTATTCCGAGATGCTAGAAGTTTAGTTATAAGACTTGGTAGATGTAGAAGATTGGTAAATGTTGTGTGAAAGCAATATCTTCCTTAGAAAGGAATTTTTGATGTTAAGACATTCTATATTTAATGTTTTGGTTTTATGGGACCATTTCCATCATATCATTAAAAGGATTGTATTTTAGTAGTTGTAGATTATGTTTCTAAGTGGGTAGAAGTATTAGAAAATCCCAATAATGAATCCAGTATTTTTGTTAAACTCATTAAGAATAATATATTTTCAATATTTGGTATATTAAAATCTTTCATCTCTAATAATGAAACCCATTTTAAGAATTTTGAAATCCGTATAATTGAGAGATAATTATGGATGTACTCATAAAACAACAACATTTTACCATCCATGATCTACTATACATGTTGAAATTTCAAAGAAGGGACTAAAAAGATTTTAGAGAAAATTTTCTCTAATTCTAGGAATGATTGGTTCTTGAAAATTATTAAAGCTTTAGGGGATTATAGAACTGATTTTAAAAACCCAATAGGTACGTATTCATACTAGGTATTTTTTGTAAAGTCATGTTATTTACCTATATATTTACAACACAAGTCATATAAGGAATTATATGCCAATAACCATGATTTTAAGACTATTGGAGAGTAACTTTTACATGATTTAGATGAGTTTTATTAGATTAGAAGACTTCCCTATGGTAATCCTGGGATTTATAAAGAAAGGGGTAAATGTTTTTATGATTTCATCATCAATAATAGTCATTTTATGGATGGAAGAAGGTTTTACTTATCAATTATAAACATATAATTTTTCTTAGGAATAATAAATCTAAGTGGTATGGATATTTCAGCATCCATAGAGTTCCCTTCATTGGGGATATTGATCTTGTATGAGATAGAAAAACCATTTCTAGTTAATGGTCAGAGGATTAAAAACTGAAATGAATTGAAGAAATGGGGATTGGCTACAATTTTTTGATGTAAAATTGAGTTCTCACTAAAGTATGACTAAAGACTATAAATATATTGCTTCATGGGGGTTAACCCATGGTCTTCCTTTTGTGTTTAAATTTGTTTCAATAAAAAATAATTTTTTATGGTCTACCTACTATATTTTGTTTTTTTCTTAGATTTAAACATTATTTTTCCTATTTTTATTCAAGATAAACCATCTTTGAAATTCACTATAGTAGAATCCCGCTTGTTTCCATGTCATGAAGAAGCTATATTCTAGGGAAATTTGAACCATAACACTTTTGAATCAACCCCACGTTTCATATCCTTTGAAGCTTAATTATTAAAATATAATGATTATTTGTTTAAATTATAGGTATTTAAAGATTAATAACCATGTTTTTTGCACTCAAAAAAGGGATGAATATTTATCTGCACTATCAAAATAAAAATCTTCTTATATTAAGGTAATTTTTTTATACTTTCGGCATTTATATTATACTTTTTTTCTAAAATTACTATATTATTTTAGGTGAAAAATGTGAACTATTATTTTTATACCTACTCAGTATATGAAATAAAGTGTGTGAGTTGATTCCATTATATTTTTATGTTTATGTGAGTCTACATCACTTGTTGGGTATTTAACATGATATTTAATAGTTTTTTTAAAATAAAATTTAAATAATATTTCAAACTTACTAACACACTCAAAAATTCATTGGTTTCATATTATTGTTTACTATGCACTCAATGATTATTATTATACTACCTATATATTTCTTTTTGTAAATCTTGGTGTTTTACCTTAATGATAATGCATGAAAATTTTCAATTCCAAGTTACTGATTCAATAGGAATTGTGGAAAACATCTTGTTTGAAATATTTTTTCACCCTTAAACATAAACATGTTCTGTTGAATTTAGAATTTTTTTAGCATAATATCTAAAATTTCTTATCCCATATTAATATGAAAAAATTGGTTCATTGTTGGATTTTATTTCTGGGTATGGTTCTTAATTTTTAATAAACTAAGATTTAATGTAGTGAACATAAATTCCACCCCTTGTGAGTATCTTTTAATGAAATTCTAGGTACTAATGGGTGATAATAGAGAATCATTAACCTTTGAACATCATTATATGTATCAAAAAATAAAATATAATGATAATTCTATTCTCTATTTTTTAAAAATTCTTTACATGAATTTTTATTGTCTGGTCATTCTATTAAGAGAGTTCACTAAACTGTAGAGATCAATTAATGATTGGTAGTTGTTTCAAAATAATTTATTTATAGGCACTAGAATAGATATTATTACACCAAGTGTAAATATAAATATCAATTTTAATCAATTATCACCTATGTGATCCCCCTAATTTCACTAACTACCCACCTCTCTCTCATAGTTAAATTATTTCACACAGTAACCATCACAGCATAACATCCATTATTTTCAGTTCTGGTTTGTTTATTTTTTATTGTTTTGGATATAAACATCTTTTAACCTTCCCTATTGATTTTATACTCATAAAATTTTTCAAAATAGTGTCTTTTTTAAGCTATAAATTTTTTATTAATTGTATTAAAAATTTAATGACGTTTTACATTTGATATTTATAATGTCTCAGACCTAGATTACTCCTAAGTAACTGAACTCAGTTGGTCACAAGGCCTCAATTTCAGCTCCCCATATTCCTAAGGTTGCCTACTAGCAGTGAGGGTACAATATGGTATAGTGGGGAAACTATACACTCATAATCAGAGTAGCATAGTGGTATAATAAATGGATAAATAGAAGAAGAATAATAATGACATACATGGAATCATAAGTAAATCATCTAGGTAGTAATAATACATCAATCAACAAGTGTCGCCATATAAAAAATGATGAGTATGTCATAGAGATATGAAAAAGAGTATACATACAATATATTTATTTCAAAAAGAAAAAAACAAAAAGGATTCCCAATGGAATCTTGATTCAAGGCTCGGTCCTATGCTCTAAACCTCACATGATAATATCAATAAAAAATACAAGACCAGGTGCTTTCCCTTATCCCTACTTATAACCATGAATAATGTTCGGGTACCAAAGAGCATCCCAAACATGGTGTGAGATATAATCAGTACACCACCACCAATGACATCTATACAAGTTCAATCCATTAGTATAAAAGTAGAAGTGTGAAGATATAAGGATAGGTAGTGGATTAACATGCATGAAATAATAATCACATCAGGCTTGTACTCCTCATGGAATTTCTGGATAACCATAACTAATCTAGCTCATGTTAATAATATATGAACAAGAAACCTATAAGAGGTTAGGAATCTATCATGTATAGAAAATCTGTACCAGTCTATGTAATCATAAATAGGACCCAAGGTGAAACTATGGTGTCCATGCCATAACAAAAGTAACACAGGATCTAAGAGTAACAAGGCATCCTTGACCTTAGAGGGTCTATCTAGCTTACAGTGTGTAAACCATGCAACCTATTTATAAGGTACTTAGTGTATTCCATGGGGAGAACCCAAGGCATTCCATTGGAAAAAATATCTAACTAATTACATGGAGCATGTCCATAGTAAATCCTAGTCTAAGCATTACTGGGACCCAAGGGAAGATTCCAAGGATCCTCCTATCTAATAACACTATCAAAATCCAAGGAGTTTGTCTGAGGAATTCAAATATCCAAAATTGAGTCGAGTGAATCATTGGACTACACTGATTCATTCACATATAAATAATACATTAACCATGTTCCAAGGTGGGAATCTCCCCTGGAAATTGCATGAATGAATAGGGGTGGTTTCCTTTGAGTGCTAAATGAATTCACTCTAGAATCCAAGGATGGATCAAGTTAGAAAACTCCTATAATAAGAAAAAGGTCCATAGTAGAAATATAAACCTTAATTATAATGAAATAATCAAGTTCATATTATAATCATGTCAATTCATTCACTTTATATATATATATATATAATTAAATTTTATTTCATTCAATAATGACAAGGCTATATAAGGTGTCATTCCATCAATAATTTGATTATTGTTTAATAAGATCCATGATAGACATTATTTCCCATTGACAAGGGTAAATTCATCCACTAAAATTAATTAAATCATTTAGAAATTTGAACCAAACACCCCAATGGGCATTTTGATCATCGGTATGAAAAGGGTCACATAGACACATGTATGAAACACCCAAAGGGGTGGCTCAACCTAAGGTACATGGACACCAACCATAATAAATGGTTCCATTATGGTGTTAATATTCCAAATTAAACAATTAATTTAGGGAAATTTTATTTTAGGGTCAAGATGCGGGTGAAACCAACACGCAGATCATATAAGACCATTAAAAATCAATGCAACATGAGGGAAAATTCATAGACCACCTACCTTATAGAGTTAGGGGAACAATCCTCCAGTATTGACCATTGTATTGGTGTGAATTGAAATAAAATGTAAGAATAGAAAAATTCCCTAAAAATAAGGCAAATTAACTTGCACAAAAATAACACAAAAGATGGTGAGAGAAACTAAGGAAATAAGGAAGAGGATTGAATCTCCTACCAGTGGTGATCCAAAGAGATTAATGGTGGTCCAATTAAAGTATGGACAAGAGAGTTACTTTAATTCTTATGTTTGAATTCCATGGATCTCTCAAATGAGGAGGATTCATTGTGCATGAGAAATACGAGGAGAATAAGGGAAATTAGTTTTATGGTAGGATGGAAAAAATCATCAATTCCACCTCTTTAAGAGGACGCATGGTTTGTCCACATGGTTTACTAAATAGTATTCTATATTTGTGACATGAACTTTCTAAGGCACCCCCATCATATTACTATCCTACATGCTTTGTAAAAACCATTCTCTAATAATATGGGGTCACTGCCTATGCAGCACTAAGGGTACAGGCTAGGTGTATGGTTTTCCAAACTCTCTGTAGCCCATGCAGGTGTCCTTTGGAATTAGTCTTCAATTTTTTCACATGACCATGTGGCCTCCCTCTCACAATTTTTCAAACCCTTCTCCCTTATATATATGTCTCACATAATTGACCTGCACAATTACTATTAATCATGCAACAATAGTGTGCCACATATATCTTCTCCAATATTCGAAGTAGTGGGATCCGAACAAGCGTCAAAACTCCCAAACCCTTCCTTAATATCTTAAGTTAATTTATAAGAGAAAAAAATAAATATTATAGCTAAAACTAAAATATTATGTACATCATAGAAAATTTTGGTTCTTAAAGTCTTCCCCCACATATAGAAATTTGTCCTCGAGTTTCCCTTCCAAGGATAGTAATTCCTTGTCAACGAATAACCTCATCCACTAAGAATGTATGTCGACCTATCTATCCCAAGCCAAATCTTGTACATGGCCATGCTACCATAACACCTGGACTAAAGGAACTGACCTACCTAGGAGGGTCTTCATGCTTCATTCAATTATGTGAATAGGGTGCTCTTTAAAATAAGCATCAAAATATAGTTCCACCTCATCAGTCTAGAAAACATGGGATGGTTCTGGGTAGTAATGAGATAACTGAGAAATTAGAAACACTTCATGCATATTTATGTATCTCTCAGGGAGTTATATCTAATATTCTACTGATCTAGCCCTCTCCAAACCCTCAAAAGGTCCAATGACTTGAGGTGATAACTTACCTTGCTACTTAAACTGTTGATGCCCCTATCTAGTCAATACATGAAAGAATACCTGATCTCTGACCTCAAACTCTAGAGGTTATCAACAATTGTCAAAATATGATTTCTTCCAAAAGTAGTCCTTATCCATTCATTTATTGATCAGTTGAACCTATTCTAAAGTCTCCTAAATGAGATGATATCCAAGCAGTTCTACCTCCCCTACCTCTAACTAGTACAACAATGATCAACATGGAAAACCCTATAAGTCCCCATAAGGATCCATCTTAATCATCACCTTCAAAATATTATTGTAGGATAACTTGGTAAGAGGTATATGTTTCTCCAGAGAACCTATGAAATCAATAAAAAGCACTCGAATCATGTCCTCTAAATGTTGTATCATTTTCATGGATTTCCCATCAGTCTTAGAGTGGTATGTTGTACTCAAAATTACCTTTGTACCTCACAACCTATATAACTCATATCAGAATTAGGAAGTAAAATAAGCATCCCTATATGATATAATAGTCTATGGGACTCCATGAATCTAGATAATCCCCTGAACATTGATCCTACCAAGCTCATCCACCAAAAAGGTCTCCTTAGTTGGTAATAAGTGAGAGACCTTCATGATCCTATCAATGATCACCCATACCACATCATTTCCTTGAGGGTGTCTTGGTATGTTGGTCAAAATGTCTATGAAGATATCATCTCATTTCCACTCAGGAATTAGAAATGACTGTAGAATCCCTACTAGCCATCGGTGTTCCACCTTCACCTGATAATAGGTGGAACACCTATTAATGAATCTAGCTATCTTCCTTTTCATACCAAGCCATAATTATTGGTGATGGAGATCATGATACATATTTCTATGCCTAGGGTGTACCGCCCATACAGAATCATGAGACTCTTTTATCAATTTCTCATAGATGTCTATAGGAACCCAAACATATCTATGGATGTGTAAGACCTAATCCTCATCAATAATTTAGCTAGGCAATGGTTCCTCTCCTAAAAAAACTCTCCCTTAGAACTAGGCTCTAAAGATATGATAAATTCCTCATCTTCACTCTCTCAAGAAGTGAATAGATCACTACTAAATCTATTAGAGAAGGTTTCCCATGATTACCTTGCACTTGTAAATACATCTCATAGAATATATCCATAATTTGTCACTCACTACCCACATCCTTCACTGCTTTTTTTGAGTCCTTTGGCTCAAAGAATCTGCTACTGCATTACCCTTCCCAAGTGTATAGTTAAGGTAAAAGTCAAATGACTGTAGGTATTCAACCCAACACCACTATTTGATATTTATGTCACACTATGTAAAAATATACTTGAGTATTTCATGGCCTGTAAACACTAAAAACTATTTTATAAGAAAATAATACCTCTAACAATGAAAATTGTGAACTATATCTTCTATCCTAAGATCGTGTGTCGGATAATTTTTCTTCTGTGGTCTCAACTGACAGTACCAATACATCTTAACTTGATCTTCCTGCATCAAAATTTCTCTAAGCCTAATAATTTATGCATCATAACAAACTATATAGCTTTTTCCCATCTCTAGAAGAATCAAGATCAGTGCTGAAGTCTGTCTCTCTTTCATCTCCTGAAAGGCTATCTCGTAGTCTTCTGACTACATAAAATTCACACCCTTATTATTCAAGCCCATAATAGGTGTTTCTAGTCATGGAAAGTCTTAAATAAATCACATGTAATAACTATCCAACCTCAACAAACAGCATATGTTAAATATGTTCTTGGGTATCTCCCAGGAAACCACAACACTCGCCTTCTTTGGGTCAATAGACACTCCTACCTGTGTGATAATATGACTTAGGAAGTGAACCTTATCAATCTAAAAGTGGAATTTATTGATCTTGGAATAAATTTGGTGCTCTATTTGTGTATTAAACATGATCTCAATATGTTTTGTATGGTTGTGTTGAGTAAAATAATACATCAATATTTCATCCACAAAGACTACCACAAATGAATCTAGATACAGGTGAAAACCCTGATTGATTAGAGTCATAAAAATAGCTGGCATATTTATGAGACTGAATGGAATAAATTGATACTCATCAAGTCTATACCGATTACGAACCATTTTATAAGGTATTTATTAATTTATAACTCATACTTAATGATAACATGAACTCATGCTGATTTGGAGAAAACTCTCACCCCTCAAAGTTGGTCAAAGAGGTCATCTATATGAGGAAGTGGGTACCAGTTCTTAACTGTAATTTGGTTCAAATGATGGTAATACACACAATTCTTGAGGGTATCATCCTTTTTATTGGTGAAAAAAGACAATAAAAAATCAAGGTGAAGTATTGGGTTGTATAAAACCTGTAGCTTCTAAGTCCTCTACCTATAACTTGATCTCCTGCAACTCAGTAGTAGTCATCTTGTATGGTGAAATGGATATGGTGCTACTCCTAGAACTAGCTCGATAGAGAACTCCACCTCTCTCAAGAGAGATAATCCATAAAATTTTTCAGATAATTAATCCCTAAAATGATCTACAATAAAAATAAAATCATACTGATGTATTCCCTGATCCTCAATATAAATGCTAGTATTATAGGTTGTCACTCCGCCCAACCCATGATGCTCTGGCCCAACTCTACCTTCCTGGACAACCCATTAAACCTTGTGAAGATAAATCTCTCCCTCTTGTGATGTAAATGATATCCTACGATGATAAAAATCCACAGAAGTGTAATAGGGGGCCAACCATCCCATTCTGAGAATGATATTGAAGATTTTCATCTCGATGATGGAGAGTTCCCCTAAGAAAAGATAACTTCCTACATCAAGGTGGAATTCCATGGACTGGAACACACTCTCTGATTAAATTCCCAATAGAGTATCAAGTGTCATCATGCCACAGAAATACTGGATAACAATCCCAAGGCTTTCCATGATATCTACAAAGATAAAATAATGTGAAGCTATTATATCAAAAAGAGTGGATACTAAAGTAAATTATACAGAAATCATAACTCGAACTATATATGGCTTGATAACCTACTCCTTATGTATGGATTTTACTGCATATATATGGATTGATCCAAGTCCCTATGATGCAACATGATGACCTGGAGTGGGTCTACTTGGTTGGTGTGTTGTATCTTGAGTCTTGGATCCTTGACCACATCCACCTCTTCAGCATGTATGGCCAGTGATAGTATAGATTCTAGCCTGACACAGAGCTACTAATCCTGTCTCAGAAGGTGGATATTGTGTGGATCCTCTCCCTCTATGAACATATGGGAAGGTCCAAAAAAACCTCTGAAGATTCCCCATTTTGTCATAAGCTCAACACTCAACTGGGTCTCAGTCACACTCTGGCTTTATGTGACTGCATCTCCTACATTGATGGCATATAACAGAAATACTTGTATGAATAATCTATCTGCCACTACTCTACTGAGAACTTTCCATATGAATATTTCTACCACTGGATGAACTACTACCATGTATCAGCACTGAACTATCGTGCCATTTACTATAAACTTCCCTAAAATTACACTTAGTAATAAGATATTGATTCATAATTCCTAAGATAATAGTCAGAAAAAAACATTTTCCTAAAATTGGATGGCATATTTAAGCCCATCCTCAAAGAGTCTTACTCTCGAAAGCTCATCTTTTTCAGAGGAAGGTGAAAAACACCGAATCTTTGTAAAGTAAGCTGAATAATCCATAACTGACTAGGATCATTGCTCGAGATGCAGGAACTCCCTAGCTCTATCAACTCCAAGTATATTCTGAAATAAATCATAGTAGAAGGAATCGTGAAAAAAAACTATAGACCATATCTCGATGCTGATCTTCCTGAGTAATAATGTCTCACCAATTATTGGAAGAACCATGAAGCATATAAGCAGAAAACTTGACCCTCCTCTTTGGAGTCATCTCTAGGTGCTCGGAGATAGATATCATGGCCTCTATCCATGTCTTAGTGTCCTTTGGATAATAATCCCCCAAGAACATGGTAGGATGATGATGCTGAAACTCTTACATCATATATTCCATAGTATGGGAAGGACTCAAAACTCCCAGAACAGTATATATAAACCATATAAACCCTTCACTAGACTAGGAATCGCCACCCATGTCAGGTATAACTATAGATTCCACATGTGGAAATACTGGTGGGTGAGTTCCCACCACCTCATAAATATGGTCATCACCACCTTCCTGGTGCTCAAGTTGAGGACATCATGGTGGAATATCTCCACAAATTCCAAGCACACACTCATATGATATTTAATATTATAACATCATAGAATTTAGAATAGAATAGGTGCACTCCTTCCAATATAAGATCCATATCCCTCTTACTGCTCATAAATACAGGCTTCGGAGTCTTATAAGACCAAGATTAATCACAAAAGATAATTCATACTACCCAATACTAAGGTCGGGTATGGGTCATGTTCTCTATTTTATATCAGGATTCTATTATACATTGGTTCAATTGCATGTTATAGAGGAAAACTCCCTTCAAGTTTCAATTG
This sequence comes from Viscum album, assembly GCA_963277665.1. NCBI lineage: Eukaryota > Viridiplantae > Streptophyta > Magnoliopsida > Santalales > Viscaceae > Viscum > Viscum album. The sequence continues at coordinate 1,506,918,682 of OY728147.1, read as the reverse complement.
GAATCATTATTTAATGGAAACCATTAACATTAAAACTTAGAACTTAGTAGTACTTAAATATGTCATTATGTATATCGATATGTGTGTGTGTATATATATATATATATATATCAAGGTCCATTTATATTTTTCTATCATTTCAAAGTTATAAAGTACTACACTTTATAAATTTCAAATGGAACTACATGAAATTGGAACCAAGCTTTTAAGATGGTTCAATTATTTAGATCACTATTCCCAATTTATAGAGGCACACACACTCTTTAAATGTGATTGGAATACATATAATTGAGACAAACTAATGTTTTAGCTAATGTAACCAATGGTTCAATTCTCAAACTCAATATAATTGGCTAATTAAGGTGTCATCATCACACTATATAGGAAAACACCATTTAGGTTAATGCAGCCACTTTAATTATTCCAAATATTTATCCCTACAAGAAACATTAGCACGATCTCAAATATAACTATCAAGGCACAAGGAATATCCAACAACAATTCATGTTGTAAGTAAACGTGGTATGGAATAATGCATGACATATAAATCATCATGTGCCTATAATAATGCATGAGACACTACCTCCTTATCGTACTGGTCCAAGGGTAAAAAAATAGTTTCTAAAATAATAATGAAAGATCCGGTCAATTTACATCACCCAAAGGTGAAATCAGTACAACCGTAATAGGCATAATCCATAACAACATATCTCATTATAGGAAATTTGGATCCCCCCTGTAAATAGGTTAGCTAGTCTCAAGAACAACTCATTACCAAATCCGGACACATCATAGTCTCCTATCTAATAACCCATACAGTAAGACAAAAGAAAAAATATATTTGATGCCAATTTGTAACATCTCAGTCCTGATTCAATCATATGTAACCAAACTCGGTAGGTCACAAGTCCTCAAGTGCACCTCCATGTACACCAGAGGTTGCCGACTAGTAGTGACGGTCCAAGGTGGTGTAGAGGGGAGAATGTACCCTCATGATTGGAGTAGAATAATGGTATAACAAATGGATAAATAGAGGAATCATAATAATGATATACAGGGGAAAAAAGTAAATTATCAAGACAGAAATATTATATCCATCCAAAAGTGGCACTATATACAAAATGATGAGTGTTTCATAGAGCTATGCAAAAACTAGGCATATAATACATGTACATCAAAAATAAAAAAACACCAAAAAGGATGTCAAATAGAATCACAAGCCAAGGCTCGGTCCCACACTCCCAAGCTCCCATGATATTATCAATCAAACATCCAAGACTAACATATTGTCTTTGTCCCTACATGAATCCATGAAGTCGGTCTGGATAGAAAACGATGGCCTGAATAGGGTGAGATATGTTCAGTAGGTCATCACCAACAATGTCCATACAAGTCAAGTCTGTTAGTATAAAAGTAACATTTTTCATATATAATGATAGTTTTTGGATTAACATGCATAAAATAATAATCACGTTGGGCTTGGAATCCTTATGGAATGCCTAACTGACCATACTTTCTTCGGATCATGTCAGTAATGTCTGAACAAGGAATATGTAAGATGTTAGGTATCTAGAATGTATAATCGACATGTACCAGTCTATGTAATCATAAATAATACCCAAGGTAAAACCTGGGCATCTATGTCATAATAAAAGTAATACATGGTCCAAGAGGAGCAAGGCATCCTTGCCCTTAGAGGGTGGAGCCAGATCATAGTGTGTAAACCATGCAGCCTTACTATATAGGATTAAGTTTAATCCATGGGGTGAACCTAATTAATTACACTAGAAAAGTGTCTAACCAGGTCCATGGAGATTGTCTATAGTAAATCTTAGGTTAAGCATGATTGGGGCCCCAGGGAATAATCCTTGACACATCCTTTCAGGGAACAAAATTTGAATCCAAGGAGTGTATCTGAGGCATTCTAATATCTATAAATGAGTTATGTAAATCATCATACAATGCCAAGGAATTCGCATATAAATAAGACATTGATAATATTCTAAGGTGGGCATCTCCCTTGGCAACTGGCTTGATCAATCACCATGGTGCCCTCAGAGTTCTTAAAGAATTCCCTTAGGAATCCAAGGTCGGCTCAAGACAGAACACTCCTATAATAAGAATAATTTCCACAGTAGTAATAGGCCCCTTAAGTTTAAAGAAATAATCAAGGACATGTGATAATCATTCCAATTCATTCACTTTATATATATAATTCATGTCTATACCTTTTCATTCAAGAACGACAAAGGCTATGTAAGGTGTCATTCAATTAATCATTTGATTCAATTTTATCAAGAGCTAAGCTTGACATGATTTCCCATTTTCAAGGATCAATTCATCCATTTAAATTAATTAAATCATTCAGTTTGTCAAACTGTACACACGAACGGGTGTTTCGATCATCGATATGAAAAGGGGCACGTAGGCACGTGTATGTCACACATAAGGGGCTGGATCAAGTTGATATTCTTAGCCTCCAACCAAAGAAAGTGGTCCAATATGGTGTTTATATTCCAAATTAAACAATTAATTTATGAAAAATTGATTTTAGGGTCAAGGTGCATGTAAAACTAGCACAAGACACATCAACTGCCATTAAAAATTGGTGAAACTTGATGGAAAAGTCATTGACCACCTACCTTATGGCGTTATAGGAACACTCACCCAATATCAGCCACTAGTTTAGTTTGAATCAAAAGAAAATTGAAGAATAAACAAATCTCTTGAAAATAGGGCATATTAGCTCGCACAAAAATAGTGTCGAAGGTGGCGAGAGAAACTAAGGAAAGAAGAAAGCGGATTGAATCTCTTACTAGTGGTGATACAATGAGTTGAAAGGTTGTTCGATCATAGTATGGACGAGAGAGTTATTTCAATTCCTAAGTTATAAGGCCATGGAACTCTCAAAGGATGAGGAGGCGTTGTGTGTGAGAAATGAGAGCAGAAGAAGGGAAATTAGTTTAATGGAAGGAGGTGCAAAACCATAAATTCCCCCTCTAAGAGAGGTCACATGGGTTTTCCCTACAGTTGGTCAAACCGTGAATCAACTGTGTGACATGCACTTTCCAAGTCACCCCCCCCCCGCATGGCTATGCCACACGGTTTGGAAAAACCGTGCGCAACCCGTGCAGGTGACCTCTGCAATAGGTCTGAATTTATTTTTCATGGATATGTGGTCTCTCTTGCACAGTTTGTCAAGTTGTGATCTCTTATATATATGGTCTGCACGGTTGAGTCGTAGAGTTACTACAAACCGTTCAGCAACCGCGCACCTCATATAGTCTTAGGCACATTCATAAGAATGAAAATAAAGATTAGAACTAAAGCTAAAAGATTTTGTACCACATAGAAAAGTCGGGTTCTTAAAATATTCCACAAGGAGGAGGTGACCTTTTTAGTCATTCCCATGGATTTAGTTGGGTTCATCAATTTGTTGATCTCTTAAGATATTTTGTTTTTGGTTAAACATTGGGAGTAGGATTTGCAATCATCATTTGTTTTGAACCTTTTGACTGGGTTTTAATTGTTTAAGCAATGCATCTAAACGAGATATGAAAAGAAATTCCTAATCCATCTTGAATGACTTTTCCTTCATTCATTCATTCTTTTATTCTTTATGCTTTTGGACGGGAAATTTATGTTGCCATGTTAATTACTATTTTTCCTTATACAAACAGAGTGTATAATTATTATTCCTTCCAATCATACGTGTTTGTTCACCTGAAGGTAATGATAATTTTGGAAGTCTCAATTATATGCTATGTTATTTTTGTTTAAACCCTCTCAAAATTTTCAATATGAATCATTTTTAAAACGAAAAGCAACTCTTGACAAAGCGACCAGTTTCTACGAGAGAGATAACATTATCTTCCTGAAGAGTTTACGGGGATGAATATTTTTGAAAACTGATTCTTAGTAGCACTTCACTCTATCACCGTGTAGAAGTTGTTATTCCATTGAATTTGTTAAATTTGACAACTTAAGGATAATGAATGTTTAATTTGTGGTGGAATATACTGTGACCTTTAGTTGATTCATGATTTCCACATATTTTTTTATGATGTTATGATGATATTCTATTGTTTAATTAGAATTTAATGAATAATATTTAATTTTGATAGTACTGTGTTGAAAATATAGGTCTTTGAACATTTTCACAAAAATGATAATTTTTTTATGCTTCACAAATGTTTGTGAACCATACATTAGTTGATGATCAAATGATCATTGAAATATTTTGTTTGAAGATGCTATGAATTGTCTCATGTCCTGAATTTTAAATTTCTATGTTTTGAGATTTTAATTTATAAACATTCTTTAATGGAACAAATTTTAATTTTTTTAAATTGAATTATAGATGTTAATAAAATATTCTTTAATGGAACAAATTTTACGCGTGTGAGGCCAAATGCTGTTTTAAGACAACCGAGCTCGCTGAAGAATGGCGTACCCAATGCCGAGTTTGTCTCGGGGAAGAATTTGGATGAAGAGTCATGCACAGATCTTCGAAGTGAAAACCTGAGATCCAGCCCATGAAGAAAGCTGTGGTGTTGTAGATTATCTCGAAGCGACTCGAGCGGGCTATGCCTAACGAAGCTTGTGAATTAGATCTATGATTTGGGGACAATCGGGACCAGATTGACGCTGGAAGACGATACCGAACATCATGTTCCAATCCGAGGTAACCCGAGACATTATCTTCTACTACTGATGCATCTTAGCCCTAGAATGAAAATGATTGATTGATCATCGATAGAGAGCTGAAACAGAGATAGGGTTTGATGAAATTTTTGACGTGAAGAGTTCAGATTGAAATGAGGAAGGTGATTTTGGCTTGATGTGAGATTGAAATTTCATGCATGAATTTAATCCAAATGTCGTTGAAGCTGCATTTGAAGATTCAATTGAGCAAGGCTGTTTTCAATTTTTGCGAGGCCAAATGCGGTTCTGGACCAGATTACGAGGTATTAAGAGTTTTCCACTATTGAGATCCGGATGAATTGTAGATAGAGTATGCTCTCAGGATTTTTTTTCTCTTTATTGCATATCTGACATTGATCTTGAAGAAGGGGAAAAGTGTTGGGATAGTGACGATCAGGACCAAAACAAGCACTTAATGCCGATTTTGGTCAAAAAAAAAAAAAATGAAAAACCTCAATAAAAGACCAAAAACATTATGAATTTTAAATTGAATTTAGATTTAATTTATTCTAAAATAATGTAGGTTCTTAACTGGAATTAGAGTCTTGTTTTGGTCATCACCAATCATTGCCCCAAAAGTGTTCTCATGAAGCAACTGCACAGTTGAATCATTTATCACTCTACCTGTTCATATATGTTTTATATACATTGTTTTATATAGAAATTTTTTCATTGTTTAAAACTAAAACAAAGAAGGTTTCAAAATTTTAATATTTATAGCTATTTTTTCATTATGTTACAATAAAACTAATAATGTCGTTCTTTTAAATGAAACATTTAATTATGTCTTGACAATTTTTTTATTATAAGTATAGAAAATATAATAATGATCATTATAATTATTTTTCAGTGAAAATTTATATTTTTATTTATATATTAATATATTTTCAATTTAATTTTATGTTAAAATTTTCACTCTAAATTTCCTATTGAAATTTGCATTGAAAATTTTCACTATAAATTACATTATTCATGTATTAATATAGCTACACTAAAAATGTAAACATGTATGTATTTTAGAATTTATTTAATTTAAATTCTAGTATAATTATTGTAAATATTAAGTGAGAATATGAACTACAATTTTCCATTGTAAAATTGCACTAAAAATTATATGGCTTTTTATATGTTATTATCTATGTACTGCAAATTTAAATATGTATTTATTTTAGAATTTTTATATTAAATTTTTAGTTTAACTATAAAAAAATTTAAGTTGAAATTTGCACTAAAAGATAAATTTTGTGTATAAATTTACACCAATGATAGCAAATTTTCAATTGGATGGTGCGACTTTCCAATGTAAATTTCCACTTAAAATTATTGATACATGCATTAAAATTTTGTATTGTAAATTTACATTGAAATTTTTTAGTATAGATTTATTTAAGTGGGGATTTACAGTGTAAATGTAAAACAAAAAATTCCAATGCAAATTTACAAGGATCTTTGTATATATGTACTGAAAATTTCGACTGTAACTTTTCACTTGAAATTTATAATTTAATATTACCATTATTTGTATTTATATTTGTCTTTCTATTTTTTGCATTGAAAATTATCATCATATATAGAAATTTTATTGGAAATTTTCAGTGCAAACTTGCACTCTGAATTTCAAATGGAAATGTCTAGTGGAAAACATACATTTTTAACTCGAAATTTGAATGAAATTTTACACGCGTTTAATGTGGAAATTTGGAGTAAATTTTATTACTGTGATTGGTACACACATTCACAATACTCTTTATTTCTAGATTATATGCACGAAGATTTTCAGAAGAGATTCTTTTAATTACACATGATTTTTAAAGTGTTTATAGACTCTTAAGAATCCCTATTATTCACACTAGATGTTTTTAATGCAAATTTCCAATTCAAGTTTCTAGTAATAAATTGCATTTTTATTTATGTATTAATATATTTTCATTGTAATTTGAAGTGCAAAATTGAAATGTAAATTTCATGAGGGAATTTGTAGTGAAAATTTTCACTATAAATTTTCAATGGAAATTTTCACTGGAAATTTACAGTGCAAATTTTGCACTGGAAATTTCCCTACGGAATTTTTAGTTTAATTAATAATTGTCATATTAAAAATATAAATAATCAATATTATATATAATAAATATCATAATAAATATTATATATGTGTGTGTGTGTGTTTACGTGTAATAAAAATTATACATATTTTTATATATTTATTTTCCATGAATAATAAACAATATATACTAATTGGATTATAATAAAATGTAAAACATACATAATACCTTCAATAGTTATATTTATTTTATTATGTATATTTATATTATTAATAAATATCAAATAATAAATCTATATAATAATTATTATAGTAAATATATGTTTATATATTTTAAATATATATAGTAAATATTATATATATATATATATATATATATATATATATGAAGAATAAGGAGCAGCGGTAGCGTAAAAAAATGGACATCATGGGGCATTTCGGTCCAAAAACCGAATCTGAGTGTTAGGTTCAGATGTTGAACCTGAGACAATTTAAATCCCACTTAACTATCATAGTATATCTTAGCTGTGAGCTAAAGAAAAAGAATGAAATAAATTTAGCATAAGAAGAAAAGAGAAGAACCCTTTAATACAAGAGTTCGCAGACACTTCTATATCTTCAAGAGGAGAGTTATGAAGTAGAGCCAGGGGGAAGCGAATGAGTTGTAGTAAGGAGAAGGGATAAGCTCGTTTTTTTTGGTTTTCGAGCAAAATATGGGTGGATATTTCATGTTCATTTATCAGTATCCTTCTTCCATTCATTAAAAGCACCACTGTTTGGTTGTTTTGTTCTGGCTTCTTGGTAGTTGTTTTTCTTCATTTGAATCTTCAGAGTTTTTTTTCAATCCATTGGTCTACACAATCATTTACCCATCACTGTGGGTTCGACACACTATTCACAACTATACATAGTTTGTGGGGATAAAAATATTAATAGAATTTGATATTCTCAATGATGAAGATCGTATATCCTCCTTATGATCCTTTATTCAAGGGTTCTCAAGAACGAGGTTTTCCACCGCATATTGTTTTCATTCATGGCGTACTATAATGCATAAATGTCTATTCAATTCAATGAAATTAGAGTTAGAAAGAAAGTTATCCATTTCTAGTATTGATCATAGTGATATGGTCATATTCACCTGACTTCCCATTTTTATAAAAACTACAAGCATGGTTTTTTACACTATATGGATTAGTAAATTAGGCGATGAATCTTATTTTATTTATTAATCTCTATTTTTTTTGAAACCCAATAACCCTCACTATTGGTTTTGTAATATCATATCATATAGAGATTCTAGTGGAAAAGATCCATATTGCATTATCATAACCCATACATAGGTCTAAAAATATAATCAATGGTATTTAGGTTAGTGTAACATGAAAACAACATTAACTCGTGGTTTATTGATCCATTGAATAAAATTTCCAATCATGAAATCTTAGATTCATATTTCCTCAATGGGGTTCCTTCCAGTTTCACATTGTTTTAAGGAGGCAATAAACCTTTATTGGAAACTAGGTTATGTCAAACAGAAACTCATGAGAGAGATTCCACATTAATTGAAAGAACCATAACGAATGTTGGTGATGTATTTTGAACTATGGTTTGATATCTACCCATGTAGTGGATGGTTATACATAACTAATATTTAATTTTAAGGATATTTTATCTTGATGTGAAAACTACTCATTTTATCTTATTAGATGCATGCCAATATTTAATGGATTTTACATATGTGAATAACCATGTGTAAATAAAATTTATACATAAAATAATTTTATTTTAATTACATTGCAACGACCCCCAAATTTTTAGGTGTGTTATGGTTTAATTTCTTCCATCAATTACATTTTATTGATCTATAAAATGATTGGGATGAATTCTGGGTGGATCCTGTGGGTTTTAGGGACTTTTATATGCCTTTTTATAGGAGTAGTTTTCGAATGATTTTCCCAGTTCATGCAGATTCTCTAAGAAACCACTAAACTAGAGTTAGTGGTTGAAGCAGAGACGTGCAGTTAAGACACACTGTTTGACAAAACATGCGGCCCTCTAGAGAAAAATACGATACACCCTCTAGTTGGAACAATTTGGTTGGTGAACAATTTGTCAAGCCATGTGGCCAACTCATGCATCTTGTCTAGAAACCCAAAAGGGGCACACTGTTGGCAAATAGTTTGACAAATCATGTGACTAAACCATGTGCATATGAAATTAATTATCCAAAATCCTCCCTAACGACCATTGATAGTCTTTCTTGACATGTTTTTCTTTGTATATGAATCCCTCCCAATTTCAAAGACTTCTTTGGCCTTTTCTGCTGATTCCACCTCCTATAAATCCTAATTAGGGTGAATCTAGGTTAGTTGGAGATTAGGCATTGAGTTATGTGACGCATGAACCTTTGTTCTTCGGGTTTCTTCTTAATTTATCCTCTTTCCCTTGAAATGAATCATAGATCCAGCATGCAGTTTCCAAATCATTGGATTCAAATTCTATCTAGTGTTGAATTCCTTAATCCTTGATAGAAGAGAGGTGGTTTTCCACATATTAACAACATCACTTTTGATAGGATCTTGATCCCTCATTGATGGTGGACGTTTTCGAGTATGTTTCCATAGACTGATCATCTTGAGACTCTATTCATCTTGAATCTCATATCGGAACACTTTTATAATGACAGATTGATATTAGATTGATGTTCATTGGATAAACAAGTTGTTCACTTCTAGAATTGATGAGTAATTCATGATCAATTCTTTAATCGACCATTGATCTAGTGAATTGATGTATTCTTCTTTATCATATCTTAGAACTAGTTCATTCAAGGGACTCTATGAGTTATATGATTCTAGAACCACCCATACTGACATGGAGTCTCCTTAGTTATCTTTTTTAATCCTCTTCCTTTATGAACCAAAACCAATGATAGGCATCCTTGACATGTGTTGGGAAAAAATCCCTAAAGGAAACATTGAATCATTTTTGGGTTGATTGTGTTTATTGACAAAGCGAGTTGGTTTGTTGACAAAGAGGGTTTCCATGGTGAATTGTCGAGTTCCATAGATATTGTTGACTATCAGTGTTGACAAAGAACCATGACAAAGAATGAACGATCTGGAGGTGTTACAAAAAGAACAAATACAAGGTGGCGCTGTTTTCCAATGTTTGCCAAATTTGTGGGCCTTAAAATCAAAAAATGGAGAAATGTGTTTTTTGGAAAAGGAAGGTGCACAAAAGATTTGGAATGTGCACGAATGATTGGTTTTTGTGTGCAAGATCGAAGATGGTTTGGAAACTTGCGCGCAAGGCATGTTTTAAGATCAGAACGTTGAAATATGGCAAAGGTAGGATGTGTGCGAAAGATGAGTTTTCACGAAATAGGTTTGTGCTCCCAATGCGATGTCAAATTGGGTTTTGCGTGCATGATGAGAATCTTGCATGACCTGGTGAATCTTCTAAGAAGGGGTTGATGTTGCCTATAAATAAGAGGTGACCCCCTCATTCGAAGTAGCTCAACACCTAGAGATAATATGAGCTCCAGATCGTGTAAGAATTATAAGCAAAGGGAGTTGCGCGAAAGATTTTGAGTTGCACGCAAGCTAAGAAAGTTGCGTGTAAGATTTGAGTTGCGCATAAGATTGAAGTTGCATGTAAGAGGTGTTTCCCAAGAAAAGTGGAATCTTTCACGTAAGGCATTAAAGTTGCGCACAAGTTGCAGTAAGGGATGCGTGAAAGATTTGGAGTTTCCCATTAGTACTGTGGTAAAGTGGAATTCATCATTGGATGAAAGTGAAACATCAATAGAGCATCTACATACAAGGGAAGTTGCATTCATTAGAGATAATGAAGGGACATACAAGTCTATAAACTGTTAGTGGATCTTCTGAAGAAGCAATGAGCATACTTTAGTTGAGAGAGCAATGAGATTTCAAATTGTGATTGGTTGTAAACCGGGAGGGATAGTGAGCCCACTCCAAACTTTGTAAATAGTAGTGCACTTTCAGTGAATTTGGTACATCAGCACATCGTCGGTGTATGCTCCTTGGACGTAGCCCGGTGAGGGTGAACCAAGTAAAATTGTTGTGTCCTATGTATTCTTTAAAATTTGTTCATACTCTGCAACAGGAAGGAGATAGAAGGGATTTTTGTTTAACAACAAAACAAGATCAAAAGGGGAAATTGTTTTAATATGTCATACCCTGATTCACCCCCCTCTCGGGGTATCTATCCTAGTGGAGCTAACAACATGTGAGGTTATTTTGGTTAGTGTGAGAATGTGGTTAGGAAGATGAAAACTTTGAAGGACCTTCATGTTGAGGTCCACAACATTGAGGTAGGAAGTTCCTTACCATTTGAGGCACTTTTATACTCATGTTTCCTTCATATCATATTGTGATAGAATATCATGTTGACCATGCTTCATGGTGATTGCTTGTGGGGGTGTGTGTAGGTAGTGAGATCCTTGTGTGATGATTTATTACATGAGTATTTATAGTGTTACATGTTACCAACTTTGATGTTGATCACATATTGTTTTATGTTTCTATTATATGATCATGATGTCATTTTTTACTTTTCCTTATTATTATATGCCCTACTGTGTGTATTTACCATGCCTTTGAGGTATTATCTTAGTACTTGTAACTAGTGGACCATCGTGGTAGGATTTCCCCTTAGAGGGGGAGTGCGTACGACAAACAGTGATGGAAATAGTTGGTATAACCCAAAGGCATCGTTAATTCCAGCAGAGATACAAAATTTAATAATTTAAAATGTGTATGGAACTGAAACTCACTAATTCTATAGTTAAGTAGTATAAGATATTGAAATTCTTAAGGTTAGATGCCAGGAGGATAGGTTGAAGAATTAAATTTAATTTAATAATAAAGAACCAAATTTCAGAATAACTGGAGAAAAGAAAATATAAACTAACGAGAAAGGATTTTAGAGAGAGTGGGAAGAGAAAATAAGAAAAAGGGGCCAATTAATCTCAAATCAAGGATCATGATGTAATAAAGTATAAAATAATGAAAAAAATAATTATATGGTCATCAAAATCGAGTCTATGTGGGTCCCTTGGTCTAGGTCGACAATCTCCATATCAGGACTCTCCATTTCCTATGGTCAAGTAATTCAAATAATAAAATGATAGGTAATTTGAATTCATTTTTAATCATAGAATTCAATTAGCCCATGATCATGGTTGAAACAACACACTATTTAATTCATTAAAAATAACTCCACCCATCAATAAGGCAATGGTCACACATTAATGAATGAGAGAATAAGAGATATGAGAAAAATTTTCAATGACCCCCTCCCCCCAAATAAAATAGGTATTCAATATAAAATACCTATTACATCAATTACACTTTTTTGAAATCACCCTGACACAAAGGAAATAAACATCCCATGGTATCCATTAAAGGGTGAGATTATTAAGAATGAAAATCCTAAAAGAATATCTGGAGATATGTAATAGTGAATGAACTTTCCCTGTCTCTGGTCTTTAATGACTATGAAACACCATTATAACCTTGTATTAATAAGAAAAAAATTCACCCTTGTGAATTGTGAATTCCGTAAATTTTCCCAAATAATGTGTCCAAGTCAACCCTTGCAATTACTAGTAAAAAGGATCTGTATCCTGACCATAAATGTTAGAAAATCAGAATAAAATATTCTCATCACCATATTTTGTAGTGTGATGTAGGGTGACTTGTTGTGATGTTTTGTCCTCTACTCCTAGGATCTATTTTTCATTATTTCTTCTCCCGTCAAGGCTTTCCAATTTTTCTCTCATCTTGAATAGGTGATTCATGATGTGTTTTTTGGTTTTCACGCACATTTGGATCTGTTTCCACTTGAATCTTCAATTATGAGCCATGAAATCAAGCCTTAACTTATCCCATATCATGGAACATAATTTTTCATCACGAATATATCTCATTTTTATCATTTTATTCTATCAAATTCATTTCACAAGTAACCTACCAAAAATGAATAAAACATTAAAGATGTTGGAAATAATTATCCCTCTAATTACAAAATCAATAAATTTTATGGTTAAATAGGCATAAAATGAATGTAGTAATAAAAGGTGGACCCACGCAAATGGTTAGAGCTTGATAGCCTTGTGGCTCAGCTTGAAACTCGATTCCCTGAAGATACTGAGTAGCATACTATAACTCGATTCCTTGAGGATATTGTGTACATGTTCACTAGTCATCCATGTGGCCCAACACAAGACTCAATGTCATGACGATAATAAGTAAAATGATAACTATCCTCATGGATAGTTCATGATCACTTCCAACATCTTCTAATTATCCTTCCAGCATGGAGCCATAGCAGGTGCGACTAGAGATCATGTTGGATTTGTTAACACATAGATGCTTGATTTATGATTGTTATGATTTATTTCAAATTTATTATTATCATGGAATACAATTGGTATACTTATGCACACATGTTAAGAATGCATTGATGATGTCCTACTTAGTTCGTTACAAACACCTTGCATGGACATCTCAATGTGCATGAAAACATCATGTATAGGGATACAAACTTGGGGATGGGTCCTGTGGAATATTATTGAGTTGAAAATCATGGATTTGGGAGTGGTACTGGGATATATATGGAGGAATTCATGGTGTCAAATTATTTATTATTTTCCATATTATATACGGTTTTGGATTTTCACACTGGGAGACTACTTTACTTGTTTATTTATATGACCAGTGTGGATTTTGATATTATATTTTGACATTTTATCTTCCCCATTGATTAATTTATGATGATTAATAATTTATTTGTATCCTTGGTGTATGGCCATGATACTAAGGGTATAATATCCCTATTGATGGTGTTCAGACACTCGATTCCTATTATCATCCTCTTGCATATGGGGGGCACGTATGCGGTTTGGTGGATCTCTAGATCGAACTCAGTGGTCCAGGTTTGAGCTTTACAAAATTGTATTAATGAAAATTTTTCTTCATTACTTTTGACTAACATAGGATAAGGTAGAAAATATATTTTCTATTTGGGACCCAGGTAGAGGATTTACAATGTTCTTGGCCAACTTATGTGTGATGGACCTTTGTGTTACCATTGATAGGATTGTTGTTACCATTTTATGGGATTTGGGTGCATTCATGAATCATGATTAGGAATATATGATCACATTCCATATATATACCAGTTATGCCCTGTATATTAGTTATTTAATATAAAGCATTGAATTTTTCTATATGTTTTGGATAGAATTGTATTCTCTATTGAGTGATATATCTATTTCCTTTACTGATGAGATGTACTTATTTTGGTAGAAATTATTTATACATGAAAATTATATTATATTATGTATATATATGAATCTAACTAAGTGTAGGGATGGAGAACCAATGGTAGTGCTTGGAGGTATGTACCTTGGGTAATGGGTAGCCTCCTCGTAGAACCATTTTGTGATCCCATGGATTGATTAAGATACATCCTAATGGATTCGTACATTCTAATTATTATTTCATGTTTCATAAGATGACACTCTGAAGAAGACTGATGGGATCAAAAATTGATATGTGTTGGGATACTCCCACTATGGTGGATTCTTCTATTCCACCACATACTATGAAGGAGGGTGCATCAAAGAATCCTCCCTCACCCGCTCCAGTGATGGAGGTAGTGGTCCCACCTCAGACGAGAGTCTTTTCGCTTGTTTCTTCCTTGGACGGACTGACATCAAAGTCTATGGTCAACCATACCAGATACTTACAAATCCTGTATCCACTTACCTTTTAGAGGATTGGGGGACCATATGGTATAGAAGACCATATATATATAATTGAGGGTGTTTTGAACTCATTGAGAGACCTGAGGACATAGAGGTGATGGTGGTAGCATTCATTCTATAGGGAATTACTAAGAGATGGTGGGGCATGATGGGACATGCTTGGAGATGTGAGGGTCTCACTTGGGAGACATTGAAGGACATGTTCTTTAGAGATTTTTTCATTGATACACTGAAGTTGGACCCAATGCATAAGTTCACGAAGCTATAGTTGGGATCAATGATGATATCCACATACTCTATATATATCACTACTTTTCTTTGTTTCACTCCCCAACTAGTTGAAAATGAGACATTTAAGTCTAGGAAGCTTGAGATCAGTCTTTGTCTTGATATCTGACAACAAGTTTAGAGAATCAATGTAATGAATTTCCCAGAGGTTCTGTGCATGGTCTTGACTTTTGAGAAGGGCATGGAGGAAGATCTAGTAGTTGGTCTTCTTCCAACCTTCAATAACCAGGTGGGTAGTATAACACCCCAAACATTTAATGATATGTTTCTCTTAAATACATTCTATTCATAGACTATATTTCATAAAGCACTAAGTTTCTTTGAAACAACACTCGGTTATTTAAGAGATAGTCATAACCTAGCTATTAAACATAAATTTTCCACTTCTGTGTTTCGAATTTTGAAAAACAGAAATACACGGTTGCAATCAGTGTGATATTTGGAGTCTGATAGAATCAAGTTAATTTTCAGTAAATAGTAACTTACCCTTATGAATAGTTACATACCCATATGAATAGTAACCTACCCTTATGAATAGTAATACGAAACTTATGAATGGTAACTTTACTCACAAAAGTATAAATAAATTTAAGCATCTTAAAAATGAAGATAAATATTTTAAGTGTTGGTATTTTTTTTGATTAAATAATGATTTTAATTAAAAATTAAATTTCTCATATTTAGAAATTTATTTTTGAAAATTGGAGTTCATTTTTGAATTCCACACTTTTGGGATTTTTCTGAAATACTTAAATTTTTGGTGAATAGTAAAATACATTAATTTACCGTGTAAATACATTATAATTTAAATTAACTATTCCTAGACTCATGAGTTATGTAAGCACCCAAATCTATAACTCACATTCCCTTATTACTATTCTAGGTCATGGAATCCTCACTATTTCTTGTCTGGTGGAGAAATAATAAATTAATGATTATAATATTAAGGAAACCCTCCTCCCCGACACTATATAAACACCCATCACCCCTCTTCCTCCCACACCACTCAAGCTCCAAGACTTGTCTAAATTCTACTCAAATATCTCCCTGTGCGGGTACTGTAGCAGACACTATAGCAGTTTCTGTAGCAGGTACTGTTTGGTATTGTAGCCGATGAAACTATTCACCTTGGGCCACCAGTTTGGGCTGGGAGTCCTTAAGACTTTCAGGTCACTTAGGCCTTCGGGTCAGTAGGGCTTTCATGTCACGACCCGTCCTCGGGACCCATGCCGTGACTACCCCAAGCCCGCCTTCCATAGGCCAGGGGCTAACGACTAGCACCAAAGGTGTAAATCCCGATAAAAAGGGGAAGACATTGCCTTATAAAGTAAACAAAAACCATAGAGTAAGCCAGCAGAAGTAAACACTAAGTAAAACTGGGTACAATAGTAAGTGCAGAAAGTAAATGGGCCAGAATACAAACCCAAACTGAAAGTAAAGTACAATTGGAAAGGAAGTACAACAACTGAAAGTAATGCAGCAACGTCGAGCCGTCCACTGGAAGTCCCACCTGAAGGGTGGGTACAGATAGCCATCTCAGCTCCTCGGTCCAGCCGTCCGCTCCGTGTACGTCCCTCCCAGTGGTCCACTTCCAGGTACCGACCTACTTGTAACGCCCCGACCCTAGTTGCCTAGAGTCGGTGCATTACTTCGTAACATTGGCATGATCACAAGAAAGATCAAATCTCGAAAGACCGATTGGTTTAGTAGCCTTGGAAACACTAGATATATTCATAAGTTTTACATTACATCATAAAATGAAAAACTACTACAACAACATAATGTTTCCACAGTCCACACTATAATCCCCTCATAATATCCCTGCAGGTCATTCATAACTTACATCTTCACTTCCTGGGAAAAATAAAACATAGAAAAGGGGTGAGCTCAAATGCCCAGTAAGGATAACAATATAGCGGAAACTTTCATAAATAAGAATAAACATTTAAGGCAATGTATAACTAAAACAAAAGCCTTTTAAATATGAACTTTCAACATGGTATGGCATAAATAAAATGAAATAATTCCATTTACTTATTCACATGGATATTCTACTAATCGAATAATCACATGCAAAAATCAATAACCACTTTCATAATGTTGGAATGCATAATGCCAGACTATCATAACCACATAGCCAAGGCCTCGTGCCAAGACTACAAATAAGATTTTGTCAAGGCTTTGTGCCAAGACACTAGTTTGTCTCATGAGACCTACCGATGCATCGAGGAGCTATAGCGGGCTCCACCCGTCACATATTAAGTCCAATGCATTCCCATATGAAAAGGTTTAAACATAACATAAACATTCGTATTAAAACTAGCATACGAAATGTCAATACTTTCACCATAAACTATGAATGGTATAAAAATAGCACATCCATAGTCAAACATATCACAAAACCTTCAATACAATATAGAAGTTTTGTATCATAATAAATCAACTTCAAATAATCTTAAAATCCATCAAAGGATGTTGACATAGATGAAATCAAAATTCTTTTTAAAGAAATATCTCCTTTTATTTTGAAATCATTTAAGATCCATATAAAATAAAACATTTTCTTTGAAAATATTCTTATAAGCTTGTAAGAGAAGTTTTGAAGATTTTATAACGGCGGAAATTAGCCGCACCCGCCGTATAAGTTAAAAAAAACATTCTTACCTTAATTCTGTCGAAAAGGTTAAAAAAGACCTTGTTTTGAAAACGACCGAAAGATTCATTTATAAACCACTTATAAAAGTCAAAAAGGGTATAAATGACTTTAACTCATATTCTAGTAAATAGTAAAAATGTTTTGAAATGCATTTTTAAGAAACATGGATGTGGATGATAAAGAGATCCCAGTAGATTATTACGTATAAACAACCTTGGATAATGAAGAGGTTGTAAAGTAAACCCTTACCTTGTACTTTTTCTTGGTTGGGGTAGGTTAACCTCCTGTATAATGGTGAAATAGTTGTCATTAAATTATACAAGAATCATATATAATAATATGATATCATATATGATCTTTTAACATTGATTTGTTAATAATATCTTAGAATTATCGTCATTTCGGGAGTTAACTTACTCATTTTCTTTTATATGTTTTGTTACATAAGCCATGGTTGTTGTATCTTATTCATATCCATAATGATATCTAGTCCTTAAACATCATTTTTAAATCATCAAATGATAATTATACTTGAATGGATACGATGGAGAATGAATCTCATCGCGTTCGTGGAGACGGTAGTCCGTACGTACGCACGAGCGACAATATCATTCTTTTGATATTAAAATAATATATAAATGGATGGTATATCATATATACAGAATCATTAACATGTTATATTTATTATTTACATGAGTTACACATCATTATTATACCCATCCAAATAATATTATATTGAATAACAATTACACCACGACGTGGAGACGGTAGTTCGTATGTACGCACGTATGGTGACATGTTATTCAAAGGGTGGATAGAATACTGAATATGGTTGTACCATATTTATAATAACATCACAGTATATGTGAGATACTAGAGTTATTATTTTAGAATGGTAAGAACAAAGGAAGAAGAAGTGGAAGAAGAAATGAACTTGGAGAAGGGTGGTGAAATCATTACCTCTTCTTCGGGTTCTTCCTTTTGATTTGATCAAAAGAGCTCCTTAGGTTGGCTTTCTGATCAATCTAAGGCCTCTAGGTTGTAGTGAGGGATGTTGGGAGAGTATTTGGGCAGAGTTTGGCCGAACCAAAAGGCTTTGAAGGTGTGAAGAAATGAGAAGGAGGAGTGCCCTTTTATAAGAGGGGTGAGGGGCACATTTGGAAAAGCTAGAAATATTAATTTATAATAAATTCATATTCGGTTTCTAATGGCTCCAAAGCTTATTATTCAAAGGTTAAGGTGGGGATAGGTCGAAAACCACTCAACCAATAGAATTTAGACAGGTTTGAGTACTTATATTAACCTTATCTTTAAGTATTAACTCTAAGTTAATTAGTTTCACTTTTACAATGTCTCTTTGTATTTTTATATAATATGGTTAATAAACTTACTATATACATCCAAGCGACCCCCAAGTGGTACATTAATGATGAACCTATCATGATATAAGTCTCTTGGCCGAACCTTAGATTTTTAGGAATTTAATATTAATTAATAATATAATATTTGTTTTAAGAACTCTTTTATGTCAATTTTGACACTATTCAATAGTTGATTTTTGTGAAACTCATAACAGATTGATTACTTCGAACAAAGTCAATTAAATCAATCCTAATATATCATATTATCCTAGAAAATTAGTTTAATTCATTAAAAGTTTCATATTATATTTATTTGGGTATTTATAATATCAATTATTTTAATTTTTCACTATTATAGTAATTACTGCATCATCATTGTGTCATAAATAAAATAAATTATTTAATGTCTAAAAATTATAAATAAAATATCATTATATAGGAAATCTTTTTATATTTCTAATTAATATTTATAATCTAAAATCCAACATATATAACCCTATGTAACAATTGTTTTTCTAAAAGATATATGCTTGTGTCATTTTTGTATTCATTTTAACTTAATTAAAATAAAGTGTCATTATCACTTACAAGTGGATCCATGGGGTCCCAAAATAGACCCAAAGATTCCCATGGTCGACCATGTATCAACCAATAGGGTTAAGACACGTTTTAGGGTAATTTAGTATTATTATAATATTATTTTTTTAACCCTTATTTACCAGATTTATCCTTAACAATGGTAAATAAAATATTTACCGCAGTAATTATTCAAAATGTCTAAAAATAAAAGTTACCTATTTACACAATTTGAACATTCTGATTCCAAATATGGAATCCATTTTTCTAAATTCAAAACACAGAAGTGTCAGAAATTAATTTAAAATTAATTCCCGCTGTCAAAACAAAAAGCGTGTTTTTAAGAGATAATAACTATCAAAAGATTGACACTTGTTTATGTTCGATTTAATTGTAAAATTATGTCCAATGAACAACATTATATTAAATGGTAAAAATATATTCTAAATATACTTTAAAACCACTAAAATTCATAATTTATCACTATTAATTATTTTGATTAAAAAAGTTGTTTTTAATTAAAATTTAGTAATTTTCACTATTCATCAAAATATGAAAGTTATCCGAAATGTACCAAAATTTCACCTTAGGCTAAATTCGATATTCTGAATCCAAAGATGAAGTCCATTTTAAAATATAAAATATATATAATTTTAAAAAGTAGGTATTACTATTCATAACGGCTAGTTTGATTGGTTGTGGTGTGTGCTAAAACTCAAGGTTGCGTACAACACACGCTACTGTATTATTCAAAGAAAGTGTACCGTGGAAGCTTGGGATGTTTCATTTTAAATTTTTGATGTCCCCATTTAGTCAAAAAGTTTAAAATATTGTATTTAAAAAGGGTTCACTATTAAAAGTTGATAAAAGTGCAATACTGAAAATGAATTTGTTCTTGCATTATATCTAAGAAACTCATAATATGGATTCTAAAATTATAAGGATTATATAAAGTTTAAAATTTAGATAATACTATTCATAACCTCTTTTGAATGGCTTTTTTTTTGTAAGTCATGGTGTGATTGAACTCAGTGTTGCGTGTAGTGCAAGTTATTGAATTATTTTGAAGAAATAACACACTATGAAATCTTGGGGTGTTACATTCTCCCCTCCTTCAATAAATTGCGTCCTCGCAATTTGAAATTGTTCTTCGAAAATAAAAGGTTGAAAATAGAAAATATATTTGTGGGAAAACCCACATCGGAAATTGGGTTACTAAAATTTAGTCTTAATATGAGGAAAAGAGAAATGAAAGGGTCACCACCAAATTATGATCTTGATTAGGAGAACATTGGTGGCAATTAGAGACATATAATTGGAGGAAAAACGTAAATATTTATAGGTAGTGATTGAGGTCATCAATCACAAAAAGTATAAAATTGAGGTCCTTAAACTCATCAATCTATTATGATTTGAAGTACCATCGGTTCAACAAAATATATGGTATTGGGATAACACATTTTTGACGTTTCAAAATATCTTAGTTGAAATCCCACATCGAAAAATGAATTAACGAGGCCTCTATTTAAAATAAAGAGTGGAAAGTATGAAGATTACCGAAAAGAACACATACTAGGGTTCCATGTAGTAAAATATGGATATGGAAGAAAAATCTAACCATCAATTATCTGATGGAGAGTGGTAGAGAACATGGCTATGAAAAGGCTAACAATCCCAAAGCCATAAATTAGTGATGATTTAAGGTACCATCTAGGAAAACATTTTTGTTCTAATTTTCTTTTCTTAATATTGAGGAATTTTTTTATGAGATTGGCAAAGATCATATGGAGATATACTTACTTTATAATTAGAGTTTTATCCATTAATAAATTTCTACCACAAACTCATCTTTCACTCTAAAAGATAATAGAATGTAAAAAAAATTCTATTTACACTATTCGTATAGGGTTCCAAAATAAACGAATTTATAATTCATCTAAAAGATCATTTAATAAAAACTACATTATTTAATCCAGGACATCTCGTGGGCCAGTGGTAGGTGATACACCCTTGTCGCCCTTCGGTTGCGGGTTCAAGTCTCGCAGCCTTGCCGGACGCGACGGGTTGCCGCCCGACCTCCGGGTTGTCCTTTTATGGCAATCCAAAATAATCCAAACTAGAACTATCCAAAATACTTCTATCCAAACTCACAGTCCAACATTTATAAGTAAGGTAAACATAATGTAGAACCTTTTTACCCCGCAATAGCATATGAATACCTTCATCTTGTATTCTTTTAATAAACTGAAACATCTTGAATTACCATATTCCTTATTGATTACATTCATGCTCCCCTATTCCATATAGAATGCTGGATATAATTCATTAATCCAAAAATGTTTTAAAACCCAACAATGATGGAATATACAAATCATTAATCAGCTTCAAGGTAGTCAATAATATCCAATATAATTTATCCAAATCAATCATGTATTATTCCGAAATCACTACCTCAGTATCAGAACTATATTATGATTTATCATTCTCTCAACCATATATTTTCCAAAAGTTTATCCTGCTATTGAGTCACTTTTCTTTGTTCCACATAATCTCAAGTCCTTAATGAAATAGTACTGCAGTACAATCCTTATATACTCCATAATTATTATAACAAGTACATTGTTGATACAACACTCAATTGACATAATCAACATAAGAACTATAATCATTCCTCTGCATCTGTGGTAGTATCATAACTTGGTTATTATCCAATAACATCATTTGCGGCATAGTCTGATGACTGGGACATAGGTTCGCGTAGTGTCCAAACTCCTTACAAATGAAGCATTGTACATTTGAAACCATTTTCTTACCCTTGCAGTCACGTACTTTGTGCCCTTTTCCTCCACACTTATAACAAACTCCCATTCCTTTCAGGCAAGTTCCAGGGTGTTTCTTTCCACAGTTACCACATATGAGAAAATTCTTCTTTTCCCTCTTCCCTTTATCCATCTTTCTCTCTTCCATCCTTTTCTTCTCTTGCTTCCCTTCAAAGCCATAGGACTCAGTAAACTCTTTACATATCTTATCAACACATGATATTATTTCTTCATATGATGATAATACATGGGAGACTATTTCTCTTATAAATTCTAGCTTAAGACCATGAAAGATATGATCCTTCCTTCTCTTTGAATCATGTGTATTTCTGGAGTTCTCATTCCTTCTACTGGGCGCCATTTCTAAACAATGGCATAAACTAGATCAGTTTATGAATCAAAATACATAATCCCATACTTATAAAACACTTAACATAAATTGAACTATTTATGGATATAATCCATAATCATAAAAATGTTTTCTTTGAGGAAGTATATACTCATAAACCCTTCATAATGATTTGTAAAGAAAATGAGAGTTATCCTAAGCATATCCCCCGGGAGTGTCATAACCAAGAGTGCAGCAAGGCCCGTTTTCGTGCACCAGTTCCCGTTCGAGTCTAGCTCAAAGCGGTGTTTTCGGGTTTTACCCCTAGGTACATCTGTGCCAGAGCCGCCTCTACCTGCTCGTATCCAGACAGGGATGTATTGCTCGGAAAACTCACAAAATCTCTACAATACCAAAATTCTAGGAAGTTCTTCTATACTAATCCTCAAAGTTCATCTTAGGTCTACGTGCTCTAATCAGAGTTTATCTAAATCTAGCTTCCAAGGTTTGTACTAAACTTCCTCTGATACCAACTGTAACGCCCCGACCCTAGTTGCCTAGAGTCGGTGCCTTACTTCGTAACATTGGCATGATCACAAGAAAGATCAAATCTCGAAAGACCGATTGGTTTAGTAGCCTTGGAAACACTAGATATATTCATAAGTTTTACATTACATCATAAAATGAAAAACTACTACAACAACATAATGTTTCCACAGTCCACACTATAATCCCCTCATAATATCCCTGCAGGTCATTCATAACTTACATCTTCACTTCCTGGGAAAAATAAAACATAGAAAAGGGGTGAGCTCAAATGCCCAGTAAGGATAACAATATAGCGGAAACTTTCATAAATAAGAATAAACATTTAAGGCAATGTATAACTAAAACAAAAGCCTTTTAAATATGAACTTTCAACATGGTATGACATAAATAAAATGAAATAATGCCATTTACTTATTCACATGGATATTCTACTAATCGAATAATCACATGCAAAAATCAATAACCACTTTCATAATGTTGGAATGCATAATGCCAGACTATCATAACCACATAGCCAAGGCCTCGTGCCAAGACTACAAATAAGATTTTGTCAAGGCCTTGTGCCAAGACACTAGTTTGTCTCATGAGACCTACCGATGCATCGAGGAGCTATAGCGGGCTCCACCCGTCACATATTAAGTCCAATGCATTCCCATATGAAAAGGTTTAAACATAACATAAACATTCGTATTAAAACTAGCATACGAAATGTCAATACTTTCACCATAAACTATGAATGGTATAAAAATAGCACATCCATAGTCAAACATATCACAAAACCTTCAATACAATATAGAAGTTTTGTATCATAATAAATCAACTTCAAATAATCTTAAAATCCATCAAAGGATGTTGACATAGATGAAATCAAAATTCTTTTTGAAGAAATATCTCCTTTTATTTTGAAATCATTTAAGATCCATATAAAATAAAACATTTTCTTTGAAAATATTCTTATAAGCTTGTAAGGGAAGTTTTGAAGATTTTATAACGGCGGAAATTAGCCGCACCCGCCGTATAAGTTAAAAAAAACATTCTTACCTTAATTCTGTCGAAAAGGTTAAAAAAGACCTTGTTTTGAAAACGACCAAAAGATTCCTTTATAAACCACTTATAAAAGTCAAAAAGGGTATAAATGACTTTAACTCATATTCTAGTAAATAGTAAAAATGTTTTGAAATGCATTTTTAAGAAACATGGATGTGGATGATAAAGAGATCCCAGTAGATTATTACGTATAAACAACCTTGGATAATGAAGAGGTTGTAAAGTAAACCCTTACCTTGTACTTTTCCTTGGTTGGGGTAGGTTAACCTCCTGTATAATGGTGAAATAGTTGTTATTAAATTATACAAGAATCATATATAATAATATGATATCATATATGATCTTTTAACATTGATTTGTTAATAATATCTTAGAATTATCGTCGTTTCGGGAGTTAACTTACTCATTTTCTTTTATATGTTTTGTTACATAAGCCATGGTTGTTGTATCTTATTCATATCCATAATGATATCTAGTCCTTAAACATCATTTTTAAATCATCAAATGATAATTATACTTGAATGGATACGATGGAGAATGAATCTCATCGCGTTCGTGGAGACGGTAGTCCGTACGTACGCACGAGCGACAATATCATTCTTTTGATATTAAAATAATATATAAATGGATGGTATATCATATATACAGAATCATTAACATGTTATATTTATTATTTACATGAGTTACACATCATTATTATACCCATCCAAATAATATTATATTGAATAACAATTACACCACGACGTGGAGACGGTAGTTCGTATGTACGCACGTATGGTGACATGTTATTCAAAGGGTGGATAGAATACTGAATATGGTTGTACCATATTTATAATAACATCACAGTATATGTGAGATACTGGAGTTATTATTTTAGAATGGTAAGAACAAAGGAAGAAGAAGTGGAAGAAGAAATGAACTTGGAGAAGGGTGGTGAAATCATTACCTCTTCTTCGGGTTCTTCCTTTTGATTTGATCAAAAGGGCTCCTTAGGTTGGCTTTCTGATCAATCTAAGGCCTCTAGGTTGTAGTGAGGGATGTTGGGAGAGTATTTGGGTAGAGTTTGGCCGAACCAAAAGGCTTTGAAGGTGTGAAGAAATGAGAAGGAGGAGTGCCCTTTTATAAGAGGGGTGAGGGGCACCTTTGGAAAAGCTAGAAATATTAATTTATAATAAATTCATATTCGGTTTCTAATGGCTCCAAAGCTTATTATTCAAAGGTTAAGGTGAGGATAGGTCGAAAACCACTCAACCAATAGAATTTAGACAGGTTTGGGTACTTATATTAACCTTATCTTTAAGTATTAACTCTAAGTTAATTAGTTTCACTTTTACAATGTCTCTTTGTATTTTTATATAATATGGTTAATAAACTTACTATATACATCCAAGCGACCCCCAAGTGGTACATTAATGATGAACCTATCATGATATAAGTCTCTTGGCCGAACCTTAGATTTTTAGGAATTTAATATCAATTAATAATATAATATTTGTTTTAAAAACTCTTTTATGTCAATTTTGACACTATTCAATAGTTGATTTTTGTGAAACTCATAACAGATTGATTACTTCGAACAAAGTCAATTAAATCAATCTTAATATATCATATTATCCTAGAAAATTAGTTTAATTCATTAAAAGTTTCATATTATATTTATTTGGATATTTATAATATCAATTATTTTAATTTTTCACTATTATAGTAATTACTGCATCATCATTGTGTCATAAATAAAATAAATTATTTAATGTCTAAAAATTATAAATAAAAAATAATTATGTAGGAAATCTTTTTATCTTTCTAATTAATATTTATAATCTAAAATCCAACATATATAACCCTATGTAACAATTGTTTTTCTAAAAGATATATGCTTGTGTCATTTTTGTATTCATTTTAACTTAATTAAAATAAAGTGTCATTATCACTTACAAGTGGATCCATGGGGTCCCAAAATAGACCCAAAGATTCCCATGGTCGACCATGTATCAACCAATAGGGTTAAGACACGTTTTAGGGTAATTTAGTATTATTATAATATTATTTTTTTAACCCTTATTTACCGGATTTACCCTTAACCATGGTAAATAAAATATTTACCGCAGTAATTATTCAAAATGTCTAAAAATAAAAGTTACCTATTTACACAATTTGAACATCCTGATTCCAAATATGGAATCCATTTTTCTAAATTCAAAACACAGAAGTGTCAGAAATTAATTTAAAATTAATTCCCGCTGTCAAAACAAAAAGCGTGTTTTTAAGAGATAATAACTATCAAAAGATTGACACTTGTTTATGTTCGGTTTAATTGTAAAATTATGTCCAATGAACAACATTATATTAAATGGTAAAAATATATTCTAAATATACTTTAAAACCACTAAAATTCATAATTTATCACTATTAATTATTTTGATTAAAAAAGTTGTTTTTAATTAAAATTTAGTAATTTTCACTATTCATCAAAATATGAAAGTTATCCGAAATGTACCAAAATTTCACCTTAGGCTAAATTTGATATTCTGAATCCAAATATTAAGTCCATTTTAAAATATAAAATATATATAATTTTAAAAAGTAGGTATTACTATTCATAACGGCTAGTTTGATTGGTTGTGGTGTGTGTTAAAACTCAAGGTTGCGTACAACACACGCTACTGTATTATTCAAAGAAAGTGTACCGTGAAATCTTGAGATGTTTCATTTTAAATTTTTGATGTCCCCATTTAGTCAAAAAGTTTAAAATATTGTATTTAAAAAGGGTTCACTATTAAAAGTTGATAAAAGTGCAATACTGAAAATGAATTTGTTCTTGCATTATATCTAAGAAACTCATAATATGGATTCTAAAATTATAAGGATTATATAAAGTTTAAAATTTAGATAATACTATTCATAACCTCTTTTGAATGGCTTTTTTTTTGTAAGTCATGGTGTGATTGAACTCAGTGTTGCGTGTAGTGCAAGTTATTGAATTATTTTGAAGAAATAACACACTATGAAATCTTGGGGTGTTACATACTCCTCAAGTCTCAACCACGATCAGCGCTGTCTGTTGTCTGCATCCAACACAACGTAGTGCGGGCATAGCCCGTGCAGAGGTGAGTATACGCTACTCAGTAGGGACCCCGAGACCCCTGGAGGTCTCCCAGAACCCACAAAGGATAATCCACAAAGGAAAGATACAATCACGAAGTAACATCCAACACTACTTAGGTATATGCCCATACATATACCTAAGTCATCAATTCCAGTTCGGCTCCAACATCCGATCCCAAGTTCGATCACGTCCACACAGGATAGTACAACCCAATCCACACAGGAAATCACAACACAATCCACATAGGAAAGCAAGTCAATCATATCGAAGATAATGATTGAAAGTCAAGACTCAACTCACACAGGTATACTTCATCGTAAGGTGATAGAGATGATCAGATGTAGCCACTGATTCATCTAAGCTGGGACCCACGTAGGATACTAAACCAGCTAAGCTGTCGAACCCACATAGGATACAGACCAGCTACTCTGCCAGACCCACATAGGATAGCAAGAACGGAGTCAAACACTGCCAATCCCACGTATGATACAAGAACAGTAGTCATCGCCGTCGAACCCACAGAGGATTTCAGTACGGTCTTCATCGCTGTCGAACCCACGGAGGATTTCAGTGCAGTCTTCATCGTCGTCGAACCCACGAAGGATTTCAGTACAGTCTTCATCGTTGTCGAACCCACAGAGGATTTCAGTGCAGTCTTCATCGTCGTCGCAGTCGCAGCCAGCTCTAGGGTTCCCGCACACAGCATGCTTGTTTCCGGGAGGGTCCGCTCCATGAGCCAAAGGGGGTCGATACATCAACTGACACGTATTCCGAAGTTAATGTATCTCAAAGTTCCGTCTCGACAAGAGGAATTCAACGTGACAGACGGCGCGTCAATCGGACGCCCGGTCTGAGAGTTATTGGCTTTTTTCTTCCAAGGGCCCGGTTGGTTATTAAGTCAAAACCAACCCGACCGTACTCCAACTGCGTCCAAACCTCGAGCGGAGTAAGCCAAAAGGTCTGTCTCACTAAGAGTAATCCAACAAAGTCGACGGCACGTCAATCGGACGTCTGGAGCTCAAGTTATAAGCGTTTCCGCTCCGAGGGCCCGATTGGTTTCGTGTTCGAACCAACCCGACCGTACCCAAAGTTCTCCGAAACCTTGAGTGTAATATACCAAAACGACCGTCTCAATCCAAGGATCGCATCGCAACTAACGGTGCATCGATCGAAGGTCCGTAGCCCAAGATATGGGTAAAAAAATGAACCTCTCCGGTATTAGGGGGTTTTGGGCCCGGACCGACCCGGCCCGAGACCCCCTGGGTCGGCCCAAACCGGGTCGATCCGAACCGGGTCCGGGTCCGGCTCATTAGGGCGCGGCGCGGCCCGGCCTGGGCGGCCGGTTGGCCTGGCACTGGCGCAGCCTGCTGTGGCCAACTCGGCGCTGGCCGAGCCGAGCGGAAGGGGGGGGGGGGCTGCCCCCCTTGATTGAAACTGCGGCCCCCCACGTGGGGGCCGCTCCTTTGCCAGCTGGGGGTTACGACCCCTGGCTCCTTCCGAAACGGTCGGCCCGGTCCGGCCGGCCGGTGCTGCCGCCGCGGGACCCCACGGTCCCGCCCCTTCGAGGTGTCGGAGGCCGGTGGTTCCAGCCACCCACCTTGCACCGCCGCGACTTTGAGTCGCGGCCTCTTCGTGGTTCTTCGACGCGGCGCGACGGCATCGCAGCTTTGTTTGGCCTCAACGGCGCGGCGCGACGACGCCGCTCTTCTTCGCCCGTTCTTCTTTGTTTCCGCGCGGTGTCGTTGCACCGCGCTACCTTTGTTCGTGCCGCGAAAAACACATCATCAAAGGGGGAGGAGGGTCGACCGTGTTCGTGCGGTCCGGCCTCCTCCCGTTAATCCGATATCAAGCGGCTAAGAAATTGATGTTTATACGGTTAAGAAAATTCATGAACCAAAAATCAAACCCCTACCTCGATAAAGTCGTCGAACGAGGTTTGTCGCGGGAAAGTGACGTCGCGGAAGACGGCGTCGCGGAAGGAGGATCGCCGGCATCGCGGTACACGGCGTCGCGTCGTCGATCTCTGAGGTATCAGCGTTAATCTTCGTCCTTCGACGGAGGTCGGCGTTCTTCGTCGGTGACGATGTGTTCTTTGCGTTCTTCAAGGAGGAAGATGAAGATTACAAGGCTTGAGCAAATCCTCTCCTTTCCGCACAACGAAACAACCCAATAAAATAAGTCATGTCTTATTTTATTATCACTCATGCATGCCATTAATTTGAAATTCAAAAACAAATCTCATTCAATTAATTGACTTAATTGAAGAGCGTTTAATATCCAAATTAATTTGAGGGTTGATATGGCATTTAAAAGGGGTGCGAGTGAGTTACATATTAAATGCACAAGAGGGAGGTTAAAAGGGGATTTGAAGGGGTGGGGCTCGTGTGGGCCCCACTTCACTAATATCCTACCTAGTGGAGTTAGGATATTAGTGGGTCCCACTCCAACCACCAAGCATAGGTTTAAACTACCTAGAATAGAAATAAAATTTGTAGCACAATATTTTATTTTATTCTTTAGTTAACCCATTTAATAACAACCTCACCCGAGCAAACGCAACTCCGGAAAAGGTGTTCTTAATCAATTACCGGCGATGCGGTTTCATTGTTGCCCTCAGATTTCAATTCCGAGCACCGGTTCAAAAGTTAGGAAAACCCGCTCGTTCGTTCACTGAACGTACCTGAGCTAAACTTCGGAAATTGATTTCGGGCACACCGGGCCTCAGAATCAGGTGCCGTCAGAAACTGTGTTCTTGTAAAATCCCAAAGAAAATTAAGAAAAAATTTCCCTTGAATTTTACAGGTCTTTACATTACTCTCACCTCAGGGCTTTACGTCCCCGTAAAGATACATCATAAACTAGGGGAACAAATGTGGGTACTGTGCACGCATCTGAGCCTCCCGCTCCCAAGTGCTCTCCTAGAGGTTCCCGTGTTTTCATCTGATGTGCACTAGAGGTATCGAACATCCACGTAGGACCCGCTCCTGTCAATCCTAGATCTCTACCAGAACCTCCGCAAAAGTCACCCCATCGTCAATGTCCAACTCCCCATGGTCGATGATATGCGTCGGATCATGCACCTATCTCCTCAGCTGAGATACGTGGAAGACGTCATGCATCTGGTGCAACTGAGGTGGTAGAGCCAGGCGGTAAGCCACCTCGCCTATCCTACTGAGGACCTGGAATGGTCCGATGAAGCGTGAAGATAACTTGCCACCCCGACCAAATCTCCGTAATCCACGTCGAGGTGAGACCCGCAAGAAAACGTGGTCGCCATCCTCGAACTCTAGTGGCCTCCGCCTCCTGTCAGCATAAGACTTCTGCCGGCTCTAAGCTGTCCTCATCCGCTCCTGGATGACCTGAACCTTCTCTGTCGTGGCCTGGACCATTTCTGGTCCCACAATTGCTGACTCCCCAGGGTCTGTCCAACACAGAGGTGATCTGCAAGGCCGGCTGTACAATGCCTCGTATGGTGCCATCCCTATGGTGGAGTTGTAGCTGTTGTTGTACGCGAACTCCACCAAGGGTAGGTGGTCCTCCCAGCTGCGACCAAAGTCGAGGACACATGCACAGAGAATGTCCTCGAGAGTCTGAATGATCCTCTCCGTCTGACCATCCGTCTGAGGGTGAAAGGCGGTGCTCAGACGTAGCTGCGTCCCGAATGCCTCCTGCAACCCCTTCCAAAGTCGGGATGTAAAGAGAGCATCTCGATCAGAGACGATAGATGATGACACACCATGAAGCCGTACAATCTCCTGAACGTAGAGGCGTCCCAAGCTCTCCACTGAGACCTGCTCTCTGATGGGTAAGAAGTGGGCCGACTTGGTGAGTCGGTCGACAATCACCCAAATGAAGTCGTGACCTCTGGAAGTATGTGGAAGTCCAGTCACGAAATCCATATATATCCCGTCCCACTTCCACTTTGGGACCTCCAAGGGCTATACCAAGCCCGCTGGTACCTGGTGCTCCGCCTTCACCTGCTGACAGGTGAGGCATCAAAAAACGAACTCAGCTACAGCCTTCTTCATACCCGGCCACCAATGTTGTCGTCTGAGATCCTGATACATCTTCGCCACTCCTAGATGTACCGCTAAAGGGGAAGTGTGAAACTCTTTTAGTACCTCTTCCTGTAAAGCAGCTGGTACCATGGTACGTCCACTGAAAAGGGCGTCGTGCTCTCCTCCTATAGAGAATCCATCAGGTGTCTGTCCTGAGGATATATGTGCATGCCGCGTCTCACAGTCAACGTCCCCACGTTGTGCCTCTCTGACCCGCAGAAGAAGTGGAGGAGTGACTGTGAGTGACTGAAGAAAGGCTGCTCCATCTCTATCCATGAAGGATATCCGCGAAGCGGCTAGTTGCTCTGTCTCCCCCCCGAGTAGCTGAATGCCCGTCCTCCTGCTGAGGGCATCGGCTACTACGTTCCCCTTTCTAGGAGTATAGACTATCTCAAAGTCATAGTCCTGGAGGAACTCGAGCCATCACTGTTGTCTCAGATTCAGGTCCTTCTGCGAGAAGATGTACCTGAGACTCTGGTGGTCAGAGTAGACTGTAAAGCGCTCGCCCATCAGATAGTGTCGTCACATCTTCAGAGCGAAGACCACTGCTGCTAACTCTAGGTCATGGGTAGCGTAGTTCTGCTCATGTTGTCTCAACTGACGTGATCCATAGGCGATCACTGCCCGCTCCTGCATCAGGACACATCCGAGTCTGGTCCCTGATGCATCGCAGTAGACTACGTACCCTACTCCCTCCTCTGGTAGCCTCAAGATAGGTGCGCTGGTCAATCTCTATCTCAGCTCCTGGAAGCTCTGCTGACATCATTCTGACCACACGAAAGGTTTCCCCTTCTTCGTCAAAGCTGAGAGTTGTGTCACAACTCTGGAGAAGTCTAGCACAAACCTCCGGTAGTACCCAGCTAGCCCCAAGAAACTCCGCACCTCCGTCACTCTCCTGGGTGGCTCCCAAGCTAGCACTGCCTCGATCTTCGCAGGATCCACCGCAACTCCCGCCTCAGAGATGACGTGTCCCAAGAAGTGGATCTCACGTATCCAGAACTGACACTTCGAGAGCTTGCCATAAAGATGGTGCTCTCGGAGTGTGTCCAGTACAACCCGCAAGTGGTAGGCATGCTCCTCCTCAGTGGTCGAGTATATCAATATATCGTCGATGAAGACCACGACAAATCGATCGAGGTATGGCTGAAAGATCCTGTTCATGAGACTCATGAACACTGCCGGAGCGTTGGTTACGCTGAAAGGCATAACCAAGAACTCATAGTGGCCATACCGACATCTGAAGGCCGTCTTCTGCACGTATTCGTCTCGAACTCTAAGATGATGATAGCCTGGTCTAAGGTCTATCTTCGAGAACCACCGTGCTCCCTTGAGCTGATCGAATAGGTCGTCAATCCTCGGTAGCAGATACTTGTTCCTCACGGTCACCTGGTTCAGGCGACGATAATCGACACACAGTCGCAAGCTCCCGTCCGCCTTCTTGGCGAACAATATCGGGGTAGCCCAGGGTGAAACACTGAGTCGGATGAATCCCTTGCTCTGCAAGTCCTCCAGTTGTACCCGTATCTCTCGAAGCTCAACGGGAGCCATTCGATATGCTGGAGTGGATATCGGGGCTATCCCGGGGTACAGGTCAATATAAAAGTCTACCTCTCTGCGAGGAGGTAGTCCTGGAACGTCATCGGGGAAAACGTCCGCATACTGATCCACCACTACAGGAAAACTCGGACTCTGTACGTCAACTGCTCCTAGGATGAGGCTAGCCAACTGATGAGTAATGGGTTGTCCTCTCCTCTGCGTGAGTCCATCCTACGCTGCAAAGACTCCCTTCTCGCCGGTGAAGGTGAACCTTCTCCCGTCGGTGCGTATACACCGCACCTTGTGCCTAATACAGTCGATCTGAGCATGGACTGTAGATAACCAATCCATGCCCAAGATGACGTCAGAAGGCCTCGACGCCGCTATAAGAAGATCCCAGCCGAAGCTCTCGCCTCCTAGAGTAAGCTCACACTGCCGGCACCGGTGCGTAATCGTCGAGTCTGCTCCCGTAGGAGTCTCTAGCCGTAAGGATCGAGCCAACAGCTCCGTCGGAATCTCTGAGCTCTGAACAAGGGAAGCGAGAATAAAATAATGACTTGCTTCTGTGTCTATAAGAACTGCAGCAAGGGTGGAGTAGACACAGATAGTACCTCGAATCATCTCTGGCGCGCCGTGGTCATAGGCCTCCGCTGCCTGAAGCTGAGCCTATCTCTTCCCTCCAGCTCTCGGTGGTCGGGGTGGACCTCCTAGTGGTGGTGGTGGTAAAGCCTCAATGCGTCGCCCACCACCTGCTGCTCGACCAGCTCCCCTGCCTCGTCCACCTGCTCTTGGCGGACCACCACGGTCGACCCTCTGCCTCTGCCTGGGTGGCCCCTCAATCATCTGCTGCTCCTCTGCACGGCGGGTCAGGCAGTCACGAGCCATGTGGCCCTGCCCGCCGCATGCATAGCACTACTTGCTCCTCGGAAGGCTGGCTCTGCGCCGTGTGCCCCGCACCTCTGAGCCAGTGTCCTGAGGTCGTCTTCCTGATGGTCCGGTCCGCCTGGACCCCTGTGACATCCATCGACTGCCAGTTGCAGATGACTCTGCTACATGCCGCCCTGCGGTAGGTCTCGCTGCTGGTGTAGGCTCAGCAAGAAAGCTCTCTATGAGAAGAGCTCGCTCCAGTACTCCTGCCTGTGTCAGAATGCTGAGGGAGATCATCGATGCCCTGATCTCATGCCTCAGTCCCTGCTCGAAGGTCCGGGCCCGGAAGAATGGGTCATGTACCATGTCCGTCGAATAGCGCGAGAGATCGGTAAATCTCGCCGAGTACTGGGCGACCGTCATGATGCCCTGCCGCAGCTGTAGTAGCTCCTGGATGCGCATCGCACGGAGGGTGGATGTGACAAACTCTGAGCGGAAGAGGCTCTCAAAGTCCGTCCAGAGGAGAGATGGCTCGTCGTGCACCTGGAGCATCAAGCTCCACCATCTGCCTGCTGCCGCGTGCAGAAGGCTCGTTGCGAGGATCACCATGAGGTCAGCTGGTGTCCCCACTAACCTGAAAACTCGCACAACCACCTCCATCCAATCCTCGGCTGCCTGATGGTCTGTCTCCCCGCGAAACCTGGGCGGTCTCTGACGCTGAAACTCGTGCAGTGCACTAAGGCGACGTGCACTCTCAGCGGCTGGGGCTGGTGGCATCGGTGGCTCGGCGGGTAGTGGTACCGCCGGTGCCTCCGCTGAAAAAGGGCCCTGCACCGAGGCATCGTCGCTCGGTGGGCTGTCGTCTCACACAAAGCTCGGAACCCTAGCTGGCTGCCGTCGTGGGGCCATCCTGAAAAGAAACAGGTGCGTCATGGTTAAACAGTATACCTGGTGAGCTGACACAAAGTAATCACAAAGAAAAATTTTGAAACACACATGCAATCAATGTTTTCGTGCATTGAGTCGGAAATCAGAAGTCAGGGTCCTGGTGTATGGATACGTCGGCCGCCACACCAACACTGGACTCCCTGGACTGATAACCACACTCAATACCCTTAACACTATTGCTTCACATAGAAGAAAGATCAGAGTCCTGAGTTCTGCGGTAGAACCGAACACCTTTGATACCAATTTGTCACGACCCGTCCTCGGGACCCGTGTCGTGACTACCCCAAGCCCACCTTCCATAGGCCAGGGGCTGGCGACTAGCACCAAATGCGCAATTCCTGATAAAAAGGGGAAGACATTACCTTATAAAGTAAACAAACACCACAGAGTAAGCCAACAGAAGTAAACACTAAGTAAAAATGGGTACAATAGTTAGTGCGGAAAGTAAATGGGCCAGAATACAAACCAAAACTAAAAGTAAAGTACACCTGGAAAGGAAGTACACCAACTGAAAGTAAAGCAGCAACGTCGAGCCATCCACTGGAAGTCCCACCTGAAGGGTGGGTACAGATAGCCACATCAGCTCCTCGGTCCAGCCGTCCGCTCCGTGTACGTCCCACCCAGTTGTCCACCTCCAGGTACCGACCTGCTCCTCAAGTCTCAACCACGATCAACGCTATCCGTCGTCTGCATCCAACAAAACGTAGTGCGGGCATAACCCGTGCATAGGTGAGTATACGCTACTCAGTAGGGACCCCGAGACCCCCGAAGGTCTCCCAGAACCCACAAAGGATAATCCACAAAGGAAAGATACAATCACGAAGTAACATCCAACATTACTTAGGTATATGCCCATACATATACCTAAGTCATCAATTCCAGTTCGACTCCAACATCCGATCCCAAGTTCGATCACGTCCACAGAGGATAGTACAACCCAATCCACACAAGAAAGCACAACACAATCCACATAGGAAAGCAAGTCAATCATATCGAAGATAATGATTGAATGTCAAGACTCAACTCACACAGGTATACTTCATCGTAAGCTGATAGAGATGATCAGATGTAGCCATTGATTCATCTAAGCTGGGACCCACGTAGGATACTAAACCAGCTAAGCTGTCAGACCCACATAGGATACAGACCAGCTACTCTGCCAGACCCACGTAGGATAGCAAGAATACAGTCAAACACTGCCAGACCCACATAGGATACCAGAACAGTAGTCATCGCCGTCGAACCCACGGAGGATTTCAGTACGGTATTCATCGTTGCCGAACCCACAGAGGATTTCAGTGCAGTCTTCATCGCCGTCGAACCCACGGAGGATTTTAGTACGGTCTTCATTGCTGCCGAACCCACGGAGGATTTCAGTGTAGTCTTCATCGCCGTCGAACCCACGGAGGATTTCAGTACGGTCTTCATCACTGCCGAACCCACGGAGGATTTCAGTACAATCTTCATCGCCGTCAAACCCATAGAGGATTTCAGTACGGTCTTCATCGCTGTCGAACCCACGGAAGATTTCAGTGCAGTCTTCATCGTCGTCGCAGTCGCAGCTAGCTCTAGGGTTCCCGCACACAATATGCTCCTTTCCGGGAGGGTCCGCTCCACGAGCCAAACAGGGTCGATACATCAACTGACACGTAGTCCGGAGTTGATGTATCTCAAAGTTTCGTCTCGATAAGAGGAATTCAATGTGACAGACGGCGCGTCAATCGGACGCCTGGTCTGAGAGTTATTGGCTTTTTCGTTCTAGGGGCCCGGTTGGTTTTTAAGTCAAAACCAACCCGAACGTACTTCAACTACGTCCAAACCTCGAGCGGAGTAAGCCAAAAAGTCTGTCTCACTAAGAGGAATCCAACAAAGTCCACGGCACGTCAATCGGACGTCCGGAGCTCAAGTTATAAGCGTTTATGCTCTGAGGGCCCGATTGGTTTCGTGTTCGAACCAACCCGGCCGTACCCAAAGATCTCCGAAACCTTGAGTGTAATATACCGAAGCAACCGTCTCGATCCAAGGATCGCATCACAACTAACAGTGCGTCGATCGGAGGTCCGTAGCCCAAGATATGAGCAAATGAATGAACCTGTCCGGTTTTAGGGGGTTTTGGGCCCGGACCGACCTGGCCCGAGACCCCCTGGGTCGGCCCGAACCGGATCGACCCGAACCGGGTCCGGGTCCAGCCCCTTAGGGCGCGGCCCGGCCCAACCGGCGCGGCCCAGCCCGGCCGGCGCGGCCCGGCCCGACCTGGGCGGCCCGGTCCGGTGCGGCCGGCCCGGTCCTGTGCGGCCGGTCCGGTGCGGCCGGTCCGGCCCGGTGCGGCCGGTTGGCCTGGCGCGGGCACAACCCGGTGTGGCCAGCTCGGCGTTGGCCGAGCCGAGCGGAAAAGGGGGGGGGCTGCCCCCCTTGATTGAAATCGCGACCCCCACGTGGGGGCCGCTCCTTTGCCAGCCGGGGGTTATGACCCCCTGCTCCTTCCGAAACGGCCGACCCGGTCCGGCCGGCCGGTGCTGCCGTCGCGGGACCCCGCGGTCCTGCCCCTCCGAGGTTCTGGCGGCCGGCAGTTCCGGTCGCCCCGCCTTACACCACCGCTGCCTTGTCCACCGGCGAGGTGCGACGGCGCCGCGCCCCTCCGCCGCGACCTCTTCGTGGTTCTCCGGCGCGGCGCGATGGCACCATGCTTCTTCGCCCGTTCTTCTTTGTTTCCGCGCAGTGCCGTTGCACTGCGCTACCTTTGTTCGTGCCGCGACAAACGCATCATCAAAGGGGGAGGAGGGTCGGCCGTGTTCGTGCGGTCCGGCCCCCTCCCTTTAATCCGAAATCAAGCGGCTAAGAAATTGACGTTTGAACGGTTAAGAAAATTCATGAACCAAAAATCAAACCCCTACCTCGATGAAGTCGTCGAACGAGGTTTGTCGCGGGAAAGAGACGTCGCGGAAGACAGCGTCGCGGAAGGAGGATCGTCGGCGTCGCGGTACACGGCGTTGCGTCGTCGATCTCTGAGGTATCAGCATTAATCGTCGTCCTTCGACGGAGGTCGGCGTTCTTCGTCGGTGACGGTGCGTTATTCGCGTTCTTCAAGGAGGAAGATGAAGATTCCAAGGCTTGAGCAAATCCTCTCCTTTCCGCACAATGAAACAACCCAATAAAATAAGTCATGTCTTATTTTATTATCACTCATGCATGCCATTAATTTGAAATTTAAAAACAAATCTCATTCAATTAATTGACTTAATTGAAGAGCGTTTAATATCCAAATTAATTTGAGGGTTGACATGACATTTAAAAGGGGTGCGGGTGAGTTATATATTAAATGCACGAGAGGGAGGTTAAAAAGGGATTTGAAGGGGTGTGGCTCGTGTGGGCCCCACTTCACTAATATCCTACCTAGTAGAGTTAGGATATTAGTGGGTCCCACTCCAACCACCAAGCATAGGTTTAAACTACCTAGAATAGAAATAAAATTTGTAGAACAATATTTTATTTTATTCTTTAGTTAACCCTTTTAATAACAACCTCACCCGAGCAAACGCAACTCCAGAAAAGGTGTTCTTAAGAAATTATCGGCGCTGCGGTTTCATTGGTGCCCTCAGATTTCGATTTCGAGCACCGGTTCAAAAGTTAGAAAAACCCGCTCGTTCGTTCACTGAACGTACCCGAGCTAAACTTCGGAAATTGATTCCGGGCACACCGCGCCTCGGAATCAGGTGTCGTCAGAAACCGTGTTCTTGTAAAATCCCAAAGAAAATTAAGAAAAAATTTCCCTTGAATTTTACGGGTCTTTACATTTCAGGCCACCTCAAGGCCTTCGGGCCACACATAGTTTCCCCAGACAGACTATAAAAAAGGAGTAGCCCCAGAAGAGGATTCAGAGCAGGTGCACTCACCAGAGCAGAGCCAAATGGATTTTTCAGAATGAAAGGGTATGACTATGCCATCGGGACCAGCCTGTGATTGCACGGGAAGCCAAGCCAGACGACCATGCGAAGGTGGAGAGCTACTATCATGATGCAGATACTGGGGAGGGGCAGTTCCTTGTAGATAGTCTGGTTGAATTCCCTAAGACCTTCAGGTCATGTAATCTCCTAAGCCTATGGGTCATGTAATCTCTAAGCCTACAGGCCTTGTAAGGGTTCCCCATCATCCCTTGAAATGAGGGTTATAAAAAATCAATAAAAATGAAGGCCTTCGGGCCATTCGGGGTTATCACATTCAAGAACGACATGTTTTCAATTTCTAATACTATCTTCAATACTGGTCATGAAAACTTTTAAATGTTTGAACCATATCATGATATATGTATTTTACCTTATGAAATGTTTTAGAATCCTTACACACTCATAATACAAAATAATAATACAAAACAAGTTCTCTATACACAAAACCCTCAAGTTAAACCAAGCGTTTATCAATAACTTTTAACTAATGAGTCATCCTCAAGGTATATAATCCAAATCATTATAAGATCATTTATAATGTCATTAATAATATAAATTTATAATTCTGGATGTTTAACCACATTTCAAACGAACTTCCATTCATGAACACAAGTAAACTGGGCATGAAAACCAAGGAAGAAAATCCTTCCAAAACAATAAAATTGAATCTCTTAAACCCATCAAAAAGGGAATGAATGGTCCTAATAAGGTTATACTCTATCAATTAAATATTGTTTAGCTTCTAGAATTATTAATTAATGAAACTAAATTTGATTATTCAGGTCGTCAAGATCAATCAAGAACACCTTCAGGCATAAGGTAAGGGATCCTCTCTCTCACTTTTATTCAAGAATCCCCCTACACTACTAGAAAAGAAGGTTATACCAACAGTTCTGAACCATTGGTATCGACTGGAAAACTGTTGGTATAGCCTATACCAACGGTTTTCCAAACCGTAGGGCAGTAAGCCGCGAGGAATTCCCTAGAACAATGGTTTGATCTAAACAGTTGGTATAGGCCACTGTATGTATGAATTTACCAACGGTTGTAGGCTAACCGTTGGTATATGTTTGTATAGAATTTTTACCAACGATTTCAATGAAACCATTGGTATATATTGAAGACTAAACACTATACCAACGGTTTTAAAACCGTTGGGATAGTTTTTAAATTTTGATCAAAGTATACCAACGGTTTTAAACCGTTGGTATTGGGTATTTCCAGAACTATTGCACAACAGCCCCTCCAGTAGCCCCTCCAGTATACACCTGCATAAAAAATAGCATACAAAACACATACAAACAGACTTAAAATAGCATAAAAAACACCTGCAATAGCACAAAAAACACAAAAAACAATCAAACTCTTCCAACCATGTCATGTACTACAATTCCCTATTTCAATCTTCATATGACAACAATCTTCTAGTAGAGTTGAATAACAGTTTCACTAGCTCAGAAATTATTTACTCCCATTTCAATCTTCATATGACAACCACTCTTTCAGTAGTAATTCACATCACCCCTGCACAACCCCCCAACCAACACAGCCCCCACCTCCCCATCAAATTCTAATAGGCATAATTGTTTGAGAAATACTTATTAGAGTTGAATAAGAGTTTGAAATTGACTCAAATCCCAATTTTTTTTTTTCTAATTTTAGATTTGGTTATGTAATGATTTGTGATGCATTTTGCATTGAACTTGTATTTTTTATAATATATGGTGAAAAGGTATTTTCTTAGGAGTCTCATCACTTATGACCCCATGAGTGAAACTACCCAACTCATGAAAAAGAGTTTGCGACTATCGTTGATGAGTGTAAATTTCAGATACACCACCTCTTTGATTAGAGACATGTTATATATACAATCTGAAATGTTGTTATTGTTTTCGAATATGTTTGGTCATTTTTCCGTATGTCAGTTGTTGTTTTCACTTAAAATGTTGTTTATTTAAAAAAAAGTGAGACACTTAGAGTGATACCAGCCACACCATGTCTCAGATGGAGGTGAGGTTGACTCGTACACGTCACAAATGACACATGTATCGTTGTCCTAAAGTATTAATACAATCTGAAAGCGTTTGGTCAGTATTCTGTATGCAAGTTGTTGTTTTCACTTAAAATACAATCCATTTCAAATAAAAGAGAGACACTTTGAGTGATATCGGCCACAATGTGCCCTAGATTGAGGTGGGGTTGACTTGTACACATCACAAATGACTCATGAATCATTTTCAAAAAGTATCAATAGAGTCTGAATGCATTTGGTCGGTTTTCCGTATGCCGCTTGTTGTTTTCACTTAAAATGTTTTCCATTTCAAATAAAGGTGAGACACTTTGAGTGGTGTTGGCCACACCGCGCCTCGTATTGAGGTGGGGTTGACTCGTACACGTCACATACGACCCTTGGATTGTTGTGCAAAAGTATTAATACAATCCGAATACGTTTGGTCGGTTTTCCGTATGCCATTTGTTTTTACTTAAAATGATGTCTATTTTAAACAAAATAGAGATATTTAGAGTGATACCGGCCACAACGCGCCTCAGATTGAGGTGGGGTTAACTCGTACACGTCACATATGACCCATGGATTGTTGTCCTAAAGTTTCAAAAGAATACGAATGTGTTTGTTCAGTTTTCCGTATGTTAGTTGTTGTTTTCACTTAAAATGATGTCCATTTTAAACAAAAGAGATACATTTTGAGTGGTGTCAACCACACCGTGCCTCGAATTGAGGTGGGGTTGACTCGTACACGTCACATATGACCCATGGATTGTTGTCCTAAATTTTCAGTAAAAT
This sequence comes from Viscum album, assembly GCA_963277665.1. NCBI lineage: Eukaryota > Viridiplantae > Streptophyta > Magnoliopsida > Santalales > Viscaceae > Viscum > Viscum album. The sequence continues at coordinate 1,506,877,250 of OY728147.1, read as the reverse complement.
CCGAATGCATTTGGTCGGTTTTCCGTATGTCAATTGTTGTTTTCACTTAAAATGATGTTCATTTTAAACAAAAGAGAGACACTTTGAGTGGTTTCGGCCACACCGCGCTTCGGATTGAGGTGGGGTTGACTGGTACACGTCACATATGACCCATGGATCGTTGTACTAAAGTTTCAACAGAATCTGAATATGTTTGGTCAGTTTTTCGTATGTTAGTTGTTGTTTTCACATAAAATGATGTCCATTTTTAACAAAAGAGAGACATTTTGAGTGGTTTCGGCCACACCGTGCCTCAGATTGAGGCGGGGTTGACTCGTTCACGTCACAAATGACCCATGGATCGTTTTCCTAAAGTGTCAACACAATCCAAATGCGTTTGGTCGGTTTTCCGTATGCCAGTTGTTTTCACTTAAAACCTTATCCATTTCAAATAAAAGCGAGACAGTTTGAGTAGTGCCGGCCACACCGGCCCTCAGATTGAGGCGGGTTTGACTCGTACACGTCACATATGACCTATGGATCGTTTTCCTAGAGTTTCAACAGAATTAGAATGCCATTGGTCGGTTTTTTGTATGTCAGTTGTTGTATTCACTTAAAATGATGTCCTTTTGAAACAAAAGAGACACTTTGAGTGGTTCCTGCCACACCGCGCCTTGGATTGAGGTGGGGTTGACTCATACACGTCACAAATGACCCATGGATTGTTTTCCTAATGTATCAACACAATCTGAATGATTTTGGTCGGTTTTCCGTATGCCAATTATTTTTACTTAAAAGAGTATCTATTTTAAACAAAAGAAAGACACTTTGAGTGGTACCAGCCACACCATGCCTCAGATTGAGGCAGAGTTGACTCGTACACATCACAAATGACTCATGAATCATTTTCCTAAAGTATCAACATAATACGAATGTGTTTTGTCGGTTTTCCGTATGCCAGTTGTTGTTTTTACTTAAAATGTTGTTAATTTCAAAGAAAAGTGAGACACTTTGAGTGGTGCCGGCCACACTGTGCCATAGATTGAGGCGAGGTTGACTTTTACACATAAAAAATGACCCATGGATAATTTTTTTGAAGTATCGACACAATCCGAATGGGTTTGTTCGGTTTTTCGTATGTCAATTGTTGTTTTCACTTAAAATGTTGTCCATTTCAAATAAAAGTGAGACACATTGAATGGTATCGGCCACACCTCACCTTGGATTGAGGCAGGGTTGACTCGTACACATCACAAATGACCCATGGATCATTTTCTTAAAGTATCAACACAATACGAATGCGTTTGGTTTATTTTCCGTATGCCATTTGTTTTCACTTAAAATCCTGTCCATTTCAAATAAAACTGAGACATTTTGAGTGGTTCCGGCCACACCGACCCTCAGATTGAGGCGAGGTTAACTCGTACATGTCACATATGACCCATGGATCATTGTCCTAAAGTTTCAACAGAATTAGAATGCCTTTGGCGGTTTTCTGTATGTCAGTTGTTGTATTCACTTAAAATGACGTCCTTTTGAAACAAAAGAGACACTTTGAGTGGTGCCGACCACACCGCGCCTTGGATTGAGGTTGGGTTGACTCGTACACGTCAAAAACGACCCATGGATCGTTTTACTAAAGTATCAAAACAATCCGAATACGTTTGGTTGGTTTTCCGTATGCCAGTTGTTTTTACTTAAAAGCGTATCCATTTTAAACAAAAGAAAGACACTTTGAGTGGTACCGGCCACACCGTTCCTCAGATTGAGGCGAGGTTGACTCATACACATCACAAATGACTCATGGATTCTTGTTCTAAAGTATTAACAGAATCTGAATAAATCTGGTCGGTTTTTCGTATGTCAGTTGTTGTTTTCACTTAAAATGTTGTCTATTTCAAAGAAAAGTGAGACACTTTGAGTGGTGTCAGCCACACTGCACCTCAGATTAAGACAAGGTTGACTCGTACATGTCAAAAATGACCCATGGATCGTTGTATTGAAGTATCAACATAATCCGAATGTGTTTGTTCGGTTTTCCGTATGCCAGTTGTTGTTTTCACTTAAAATGTTGTCAATTTCAAATATAAGTGAGACACTTTGAGTGGTACCCGGCCACACCGTGCCTCGGATTGAGGTAGGGTTGACTCGTACACGTCAAAAATGACCCATGGATCATTGTGTTGAAGTATCAACACAATCCGAATGTGTTTGGTTGGTTTTTCGTATGCCAGTTTTTGGTTTCACTTAAAATTTTGTCCATTTCAAATAAAAGTGAGGCACTTCGAGTGATATCGGCCACACCGTGCCTCAGATTGAGGCGGAGTTGACTCGTACACGTCACAAATGACCCATTGATAGTTTTCCTAAAGTATCAACAGAATCCGATTGCGTTTGGTTGGTTTTCCGAATGCCAGTTGTTGTTTTCACTTAAAATTTTGTCCATTTCAAATAAAAGTGAAACACATTGAGTGGTATCAGCCACACCGTGCCCCAGATTGAGGCGGGGTTGACTCGTACACGTCACAAATGACTCATGGATCATTGTACTAAAGTATCAACATAATCTGAATCCGTTTGGTCGGTTTTCCATATGTCATTTGTTGTTTTCAATTAAAATGTTCTCCAATTCAAATAAAAGTGAGACACTTTGAGTGGTACCGGCCACACCGTGCCTTGGTTTGAGGTGGGGTTGACTTGTACATGTCACTTGGCCGTTTTGAGTGTCGTCAATTCCCCCACCCATTAACTATGGGTGGGTAATGTATCTAAAACTCTATCTAGGTATCATACATCGAATTATGATGGGACTACGAACCGCCATGGGGTGTCATTCGGAAGCAGGGCCAAATCACGGCATTACCGCGGCATGACCGCAGCGTGACCGTGGCGTGACCGCAGCGTGACCACGGCGTGACCGGGACATGACCGCGGCATGACCGCGGCATGGCCGTGGCATGACCGCGACATGACTGCGGCGTGACCGCGGCATGACCGCGGCGTGACCGCAGCGTGACCGCGACATGTTGGCCCGGTCCGGCGACATCTGCGGGACAACATCTTCTGGCCAGGAGCGAAGGGAACGGGAGGAATCGGGGCAACATTCCATCCATTGCCTCCCTCCCGATTAACTATGGATGAGTAATGTATCTAAAACTCTATCTAGGTATCATGCATCGAATTCCGACAGGACTGCGAACCGTCCCGGGGTTTCGTCCTGGAGCATGGCCAAATCACGGCATTACCGCGGCGTGACTGCGGCGTGTTGGCCCGGTCCAACGACATCCACGGGGCAGCATCTTTCGGCCAGGATTCCAAATAAATCCTATGTAGTTGTCCTTCACATTATAGAAACTGATCTTATGTTATAAAAACAGACTCTTGATTCGGGATTGTGGTATGATAAAGATATATATTTTATTTTTGTTTTTTTAAAAGTGGTACTAGGTAGATGAAACTACTGATTGAGAGTCAAATTATGAAGGTGTATTACTTATCAATGGTATATGCATTTCTTGGAACTCTAATAATAAAACTTCAGTCACCTTGAGAAAAATAGAATTTGAGTATGTTTTAACATCTCAAGATGCAACACAAATATTATGGGAGAATTCATATATGTAAAAAATTAGATGTGCATCGAGGCTAGGTAAACACCCCAAACAGTGTTAAGGTGAATCTTATTGTGGGGAGAACCATAATCCTGACAGGTGTTAAACAATGACACCATCATATTTTTTAGATATATAGGCTCGAGTAAACACCATAAGGGGTGGCCAAGAGGCTAGGCAAACACCCGGAATGGGTTTCTCCATAAGATAAGGTCACAACAGACATGATAGAACAAATCGACTATTTAATATGTTATAAAAAAGGATCGTCAGAAGGTTGTAGTGAGCGGCACAATGCCGCAAGGTCTAAAGGGAAACGAAACAACGGAAAAGAATCATACACCCTAAACTATCACTGTGAGTTTTCGCAGACAGCGCACCTCCATTGGAGGGGTTTTATTATAAAAACATGACTTTATTTGTCAAATGAAACAATTATATTAAAGATCACTTATTCAAGATATGCAATTCAATATAATTAAGCAGAATTAAAAAAGAAGCTAAATTCAATTTAAAGCATTCTTAAATTAAAGAGGCTACAAGAGGGACTCTACCTCAAGGTGGAACCAAGCCGCCCACTTCCGCTCTTGGAGCTTTCTAACTAAAAGCTGTTGCTCCTCCACTGGGTATACACACCTTTACACACATGCAAGGACACCTAGCCCCTATGCACACACCTGCGTGGCAATGAGCATGTGCAAGGGGATCCTTGCACATATGCTTATATGCATATATCAGTCTCCACTCACCTGCATATGCATTTATATTTATATACATGGGAACACCTATCCCCATACATGCATAATCACTGCCATGAGTGACTATACACGTAACGGGAGAACCCACATACATATACTTACTTACCTATGCGCACGCAGGCGAGTCTCCCTTGGCTTGGCGACTCGAAACCAACGAGCAGGGATCAGAGCACTACACAAAGGATATTAAGAACCTTAAAATACATGAAGGACGCTACATAACTAGTGAGAAACCAACCAATGACATTAAAGCCTTACCTAGATTGGAAGCGGAGAACCAAATCCACCCAAACCAATATGAAACGATCTAACACCCTACCGAAAACATAATATGGAGTAAAAAACACTAAATCCCCAAATACATGAGGTGCGAGACAAGTAGTAACCATATAATCTTACCTCGGATCAAAGCTGGTGGATTGAATCAATCTGAACTCCTTCTGGCACTCTTTGCAGAATATAACTACCCTCTGTCCATAGAAAGCAGTCAAAGATCTAAGTGGCCAATGTGATAAAGAAAAGAAAATAAAAGCTAAACTAAAACATACCTGTCTCCTGTGACTATACCTGTCACCACCCAACATATAAGTACCACAACGCCCCATGGGTCAAATCATGTTCCTGCAAGCAAAGGGGAAACAGATCAGTGTTTCAAAATGATACTATCAAATAGTACATTCCTACTAATTGACAATTACTCTTCCTATTAATGGTATATAATCAATTTGGCCTGAGTTTCAACTTATTTTGGTTTTGTTCGATACAAGGGATGAGGTCTTATTATTCTTGGTTTTTATGTTTACACTTGAGATATTTATTTAAAAATGATGCATGTATTTGGCATTATTATTTATGGTTTTAGTTCTTAGCATGTTGTCGTGGGGCCTGTCCACATGAATAATTCTTGGAATGTAGGGTTCAGTTGAAATTTATGCGCTTTAATGTGATTGATGTCACTAATGATGAGGATTTAGATCAAGTAAAATAATCCTAAGAGGATTGGGCCTTGTAGTGATAGGTGTGGCAATTGTACATGTAGTGTTTGATGAGGAAATACTTATGAGGATGGATTGGAATCTTGGTAGGTTCTTAGAGTGGGATGGTCCCTCTGAGTATATAAAATGTATTATGAAAGGTTTTACTCCATTTAATGATTCAAGAGTTCAACTAAAGTTATGAATGATGAGATGCTAGTGTGGGTATTGGGTATTGTCGGACAGATTGGCATTATAATGCCAAGAGGCTTGGTGTGATTTAGCTTAGGATGGAACCTGGTTAGTGGGGCTGGGTTATATTACATTATTTTGATGAGGTTCTTGACCATATTATTGAGAATATAATGTAGATGGGTTCGACATGGTGTGCTTTTGTGACTAGGACAATCATAAGTTGAATACTCCTCTTTGTTTAGTTGGATGATGAGATGTGCATCGAGGCATGGGATAATCCTCGAGAGATGAGTCTAGACTATGTGATTGAGAGGATAGACTAGGATAGTTTTGATAGGATTGGGTGAGTGTCCAACCCATGTGAGGATGATACGATGTATGGAGACACTTGGAGACACTTGGGGTTATTTATGCTATCTCACAGAGACACTTGGGGTTATTTCATGACTCCAACATACTCCAGAAATGTTCTCACACAATGTTTTAGAAAAACAATTCCATCTCATGGAAGACCCCAAGGCTCCTCCATCTTCCAATGTTTCCTCACACTCACGCCTCATGGTATTATAGTATACAAGTGATCTACGTCAACTAGTCAGGATAACATCACTACCCTCCGTTCGTAGAATGAATTAAAATACCTAAGTGGCCAATGCGATAAAAAAAATAAAATAAAAACTAAACAAAAACATACCTGTATCCTATGACTATACATGTCACCACCCAATATATAAGAACCACACCGCCCCATGGGTCAAATCATGTTCCTGTAAGTAAGGGGGAAACAGTTCCATTTAATAATCTCTTCATTTTTCATTATGTTCTTTATATAGCATGTTGTTGGAAACACCATACTAGTACACTTAACCATTGAATATGCACCTATGCTACATTATTTGAGTTGAAGATTGTACACATAACCCTCTTCACTATGGAAAGAACCTCAGAGGGACCACAATAAATGTTTAGTAGTTGATCCTACTCTTGAACCTGGTTGGGCACCGGTCCATGAACCAGATGGTTTACTTGGTCATGAGGGTGTAAACCATTTCATTATACTATACTAAGAATAAAGGTGTTGGTATCTTTTCTACCAGCAATGGGAATTTATCATGGCTTGAGTGCCAATCGACTTCAATTCCTAAGTTAATGTCCCCCTAACTATCCATAGATGTCAAGGGGTGTCTCCCATGTGTGTCTTGTGGTGTGTAGTGTCTATCTATGATTTCTGTGGTAATTCCATATTGTGGGAAATGTGTATTGCATGGTCAGTTTAATAAATACATTAGTCAATTGGAAAATACACCCATATTCAATAGAGATATACCCACTTTTGATAGAGAATACCATCTAAATAACCAACTCGGAAATCCAAGACCAACATTTTACTTTACCAATTCCAATTACATAATATATGGAGCACCAACTTATGTTTTATGAACCAATCAATTAAAGGTAAATAAACTCCTCACAATAACCCATAAAATCTCATATAGCATCACTCACCTCCAATTAGTTCATATGGTTCACTAACTATACATAAGGAGTGGCTATGAAGACTTCAAATAAAGTTGATCCATACAATAATGACACTTAAGTGTTGAACAAAAATAGAAAACAAATTAAAGTTCACTTATTGGTTATGTCATTCCAGGGACATCACGACATGTTTTAGAAAAAATCAAAATAGAAAATAAAAATAATAGATGCAAAACATTAAAACTAAGGTAGTACTTACAGATTTGGAGTGTATAACTTTTTTTTTGATTTAAGATGGATCTATCGGGTGGAAGAAGTTTCTCAGCCTGGGTAAAGAGAAATCCCTCTAGTTTAGGCCAAATCAAAACAGAGAAGAAGAAAAAACAGATTAAGAACATTAAAAGTAATTTAGGACTTACAGATTTGATGTCGATTGAAGAGGATGGAAGGATTTTTCCCAGCCTGGGTAACCAGAGAGCTTCGACAGATCTCATTTTTAGGGTTGCAGTCACGCGGATAGAGGAGAATTGGGGATGCTGTATTTTTGGGGAAACCTTTCCCAACGGTTTTTAAAAACCATTGGGAAATGTATTCTATACCAACAGTTTTCAAAAACCATTGGTATAGGTTGTTGTAATGGGAATTTAACCAACAGTTTCATTGAAACCGTTGGGAAAAGGAGGCATTTCACAACGGTTTGGGAAAACCGTTGGGAAAGGCTGGTAATAATGGGAGTTTACCAACGTTTTGTTTTCAAACCGTTGGGGTAGTCCACCTATGTCAATGTTTTGTTCAAACTGTTGGCATCAAAGTGTTGGTATATCTCCACATTCCAGTAGTGCTATGTTGTGTCCTTTTATTTTTAATTCCTAATGATAGAGTATGTTTTATCACCTCCCCCATACTGACCTTATGATATATAAATGATGGGATACCCCTTTACCTCTCATTAATCCCTCACAAGAACACCCATTACCATACCAAAATGTTTGTATGGGGTTCCTTATCTCACTTTTAATTCCATGAAAATTCCATTGTTCACCACTTATTTCTTGCATGTGGTGTATTGTGTACTTCCATTTGATATATATTATCATGATTCTCTTTATATTCATGGTATTTTGTGATTCATTTGGTGGTTATTAATTTTTGGTCATACGACTCAATTGATTACAACGTGGTAAGAGACTTTGTCTCAATTTCTATCTTGTTGAGACTTACTTGGTATTGTTCACCTAATCTTTCTTGTGTGGTGTATCCACTTCCCATTTGGGATCATTTTCATTTTAAATTGTAAATATATTATATATTCATTTTCTGGATTCATGGACATGATTATTGTCTCAAGCCGTATACCATTTCACATACGATGTTAATTTGGAAAGTTGTTTTAACTATGGAAATATTGATGAATCTGTATTCTCTACTCTATATATATATTGATAAGTCATATTGTACTTGTATTAAATCAATGTATAAATAATGCTTTGGACTTTTAGTGACGAGCAGAGCCTGTTATAGCCCATTGATGCATCAAAATGTCTAATGAGACAAATCAGTTGGTGACAAACCCTTTGAGTTTGTTTTCAAAAATCAGACAGGTTTCTACCCATAGACTTAAACCGTTTCGATAGTATAGTGGTATCATGTTCTAGATACATGAAGTCCAATTAATAATCATTCTCTTTATTCATTTTTAGTTATTACTATCCATAAGGTTTTCCCTATGACAAGATCTATGGATGTAGGTTCATTCTCATTTTATTAATGGCGTGTGTTTTTCATTTATTCACCATGCCATATTTGTTTATGATTCAGTTATTGTTGATTCATGCTTCCTCTACTTGTAACCATTACTGAGCATTTGAGATCACCCTTTTCATTTGTTTACCTTCAACAAGTTATGATAAAGAGACCATTTATTGAGTTCTCATAGATGTAGTTTTTTTAGTTGTTGTTATGTATTGTATTTTGTTACCTTTATCATTGTAATATGAGTTTCAAGTATGTATCTAGTTTCTTAAAGACTACTTAACTGATCGTTCCATTAGGATTTCATTCCTCTTAACCACGCCAATGTAATAATAAATGCACCGACTCCGGTCTAGAGGGGTCGGGGTGTTACAGTTGGTATTAGAGAAAGTTTAATAGCAAACTTGGAAACTAGATTAGGAAATGTAAATTAGGGAACAAATCCCTAAGGTAGTATTTGAGGACAAACATACAAGAACATCCTGAAATTTTGGTAAGGAATATATTATGTGGATCTTTATAGCAAATACACCCCTATTTGGATATAAACAGGTTGAGGTGTCTCTGACACAGATGTACCATGGAGTGAAAACACTGAAAATGAGTTTTGGGCTTGAATCAGGGTATCCTGGTACATGAAAATGAGCCTTTATACACTCTTGGTTTAACACTATCAGGGGATATTCTTAAGATAATTCATATTTTCTTTACAATCCATTATAAATGATTTTAATGTAAAATTTTCCTCAGAGAAACCATGTTTATGAAATTAGATATGCATAGAATTTCTATTTATGTTAAGTACTTTTCTAATTGAGATTATAAATTATGATTCATAACCTAATATAGTGTATTACATTATTTAGAAATGGTGCCTAATGAAAGAAGGGGAATCAATACTCGTGGACAATGAAGAGATTTCTCCACTGAGCAAGTCAACACAGTTAATATTGGAGTGGATCAGATCATTACCATATTGGGAAAACTTACTTAGGTTTTGACGAATAACCATGATACACCTGTGTTGGATCATTTCATGCTACAGAAGACCCCATCTTTTAGTGGGACTACTAATCTAGTGGTATCTGAGTAGTGGATAAAGTCCCTTGAAAAGATATTCATGGCATTAAGATGCAATGATAATGAAAAGGTAGTGCTAGAAGTATATTGTCTCAAGGGAGATGTCGATCAATGGTGATCCCTGATCCAGAATACCATGGAGGAATAAGAAATTGAATATATGGAATGGAGGAATTTTATGGAAATATTCTTTGACAAATATTTCCCCCATGAGAAAAGAACCGAAATGAAGAGGAAATTCATTGGCTTAAAGAAAAGGGAACAAGACCATGTTTTAGAGTAAGAGGCTACCTTCACAAGACTATCCAGGTATGCCATAGATTACGTACGTGACATGGAAGAAAAGATTGATCATTTCTTTAAAGGTATTAAGATAAGTCTTCGCAGGGAAGTGGCTTCTCAAACATTTTCATCATATGATGAAATTGTATTAAGGGCCATCAAAATAGAGAGGGAGTTTTCTAGATCAAATTTGTTCAAGGGAAACCAAGATAAGAAGCGGTACTCTGATAACCATGGAAAAGGTGAAGCACCAAAGAAGAACAAGGGAATAAAGAAATTCCCGTTATGTGAGAACTGTGGAAAGAATCATCCTAGGCAATGCTTGAAAGGCATGGGAGTCTGCTATAAGTGTGGAGAAAAGGGTCACCAATATAATGAATGCAAGGGGAAGAAACAAGTAAATGATGTTCAATGCTACAATTTTAGAGAGATGGGACACTATGAAAATGAGTTTCCTAAGAGATAAAGAAACTTGCCCCAGAAAAGGCCACAAGAGCAAGAGAAAGCTTATGCGATTACAACCGCAGAGGTTGAAGTTCCTAATGATGCGGCGGCATGTACTTTAATTGTTTCCTCAAACTTAATCAATGCTTTATTTGATTCTGGATCATCGCATTCATTTATATCTTCCTAGTTTTCCAAGAACATTAGACATGTCCAATTTAATTTAATAAATTATTTTTCAATCAAAACTCATAGGGGATGTATCATTGCAACAAAGGCATGTCGATCAGTCCCCCTCATGACACATAAACGTGCTTTAGTTTCTATCCTCATCATTATACCAATGATTGAATTTGATATAATTCTTGGTATGAATTGGTTTTCAAATTATGATGCGAAGATCCATTTCAAGAAGAAGAAAGTTACAATATTTGAAAATGGTGTAGAATCTCTTATTTTTATACCATAAACCTCTCCATTTGATTATTATCTAGATCCACCCCCAATAGCTCTATTGAATGCAATTCTTGGAGGGGAAGAGAATCCAATATCTATATGTGAGGAAAGAAATATTCAAATTGAAGATGTATATATAGTGAAAGAATACATTAACATATTTCCAGAGGATTCACCTAGACATCCTACATAGCGGGAAGTTGAGTTCTCTATTGATTTAATTCCTAGTGCAAGACCTATATCAAAGACTCCCTATAGAATATAAACTGTGGGATTAGTGGAGCTAAAGAAACAAATAGAGGAATTGAGTGAAAAATGATTTATTCAACCTAGTGTTTCTCCACGGGGATCCCCTATCCTCTTTGTCAAGAAGAAAGATGGATCCATGAGGATATGCATAGATTATAAGGAAATCAATGCTATTACTATAAAGAATAAGTATCCTCTACGACAAATTGATTATTTATTTGGTCAAATTCATGGATCACAATACTTTTCAAATATTTACCTTCAATCTGGATATCATCAGCTGTGTGTGAGGAAGGAATATATTTCAAAGACATCATATTGAATCAGGTATGAGCATTACTAGTTTACAGTAATGACTTTTGGACTGAATAATTCACCCTCTATTTTCATGGATTTAATGAATATAGTTTTTAAGGAATATCTTGATAACTTTTTTGTGGTATTTATCGATGATATCCTGGTATACTCCAAAATATATGAGGACCTTGAGAATCACTTGTGGATTATTCTAAAAACTCTTAGAATAAATGAATTATATGAGAAGTTTAGAAAGTGTGAATTTTGGCTTCAATCAGTTTATTTTCTAGTCTATATTGTCTCTAAGGATGGAATACTAGTTGATCCTATGAAGACAATGAAAATTCAAGAATGGTCCACACCAACGAACATAACTGAGCTACACAGTTTTATTGGCTTAGCAGGTTACTATCGGCATTTCGTTCAGAATTTCTCTCAACTGGCTAACCCGCTAACCAATCTCACACGTAAAGGGGTTAAGTTTGTATGGACGAATGAATGTACATAATGCTTTGAATAATTGAAAAGAATAATGGTAAATTCTCTAATTTTTTACTCTTCCATTTGGAAATGTTGGATTTGTGATATACAATGATGCATCAAAGAATTGATTGGGTTGCGTCCTTATGAAAAATGATAAATTTATTGCTTATGCATTAAGGTAGTTGAAGACTCAAGAAAAAAATTACCTAACTCATGATCTTGAGTTAGCATCCATAATCTTTGCTCTGAAAATATGGAGACATTATCTCTACGGTGGAAGATGTGATATATATACGGATCACAAGAGTTTGAAATACATTTTCACACAGAAAGAACTCAAAACCAAGAAAACGAGATGGCTTGAGTAACTCAAATATTATTATTTTTCAATACATTACCACCCAAGAAAGGAAAATATGGTGGAAAATGCATTAAGCAGGAAAAATCATGGACTTCTGACCCAAATGAGGATTGAGAGAAATCCTATATTCATGGATATACTAAAGATGGATATCAGAATTATTAAGAAAGGGGAAACATCTTTCCTCTTTCAAATTATTGCTAAACCATCTTTAATAGAGAAGATAAAAATATTTCAATACGATGATGTGAATCTACACAAGAAAATTAATGTTGTTAAGGATGGGAGATTGGCAGACTTCGTGTATGAGGAATGAGTTCTAAAATTTGGGAAGAGGTTATGCATTCCATGAGTACTGAAGTTAAAAAGAGAACTATTAGACGATGCTCATAGCTCAAATTTCTCCATACATTCTGGTAATACAAAGACGTATAGAGATCTGAAGGAACATTTTTGGTGGGATAATATGAAGTGATAAATTGATGACTACATGTCAAGGTGTCTAGTTTGTCAATAAGTGAAGGAAAATAGACAACATCCTAGAGGGGTGATGCTACCTCTACCTATTATTATGTGGAAGTGGGATGAAATTGCGGTGGATTTTGTCACAGGACTACTGAGGACGCCTAGAAGGAATGATGAAATATGGGTAATTATTGATCGTCTCAAAAAATCAGCACATTTCCTTTCTATAAGAGAGGATTTACCACCTGAGAACCTGGAAAGACTTTATATTAATGAAGTTTTAAGACTTGATGGTGCACCTCTATCGATTGTGTCCGATTGAGATCCCCATTTTACATCAAAATTATAGAAAATTCTATAGAAGGCTTTGGATACTGATCTTTATATGAGTACTATTTATCACCCCAAACCGATAGACAATCTGAAAGGACTATTCAAACACTGGAAGATATGTTGAGATCATGCTCTCTTGACATTCAAGGTGTGTGGGATCAATACTTGCCTTTGGAGGAATTTTCCTACAATAATATCTTCTATTCTAGCATTCAAATGGCGCCATATGAAACATTATATGGTAAGATTTGTGGAACTCCAACTTGTTGGGATAAAGTTGGCGAGAGAAAACTTTTAGGCCCAGAACTTATTGAAGAGACAACAACAAAGGTAAAGAAAATTCAGGCCCATATTAAAGTAGACCAATGTAGGATTGTGCTGACAATTAGAGGAAGGATTTGAAATTTTAGGTAGGATATCATGTCTTTCTAAAAGTATCTCCGGGGAAGGGTGTCTTAAGGTTTGATAAGAAAGGGAAACTAAGCCCTAGGTACATCAGACCATTTGAAATTCTAGAAAGGATTTGAGTTGTAACTTACCATTTAACAATGCCACCATGTTCTCTAAAGATCATAATGTGTTCCATGTGTCGTTGTTGAAGAAATACATTCCATACCCAATGCATGTACTCGCCTATGAAGAAATAGGACTAGAACATGATTTTTCATACTATGAAGACCCTATCGAGATTCTTGACACAAGGGAGAATGTATTAAGAAACTGGACAACTCATCTAGTAAAGTTTCTTTGGAGAAACCATAATATAAAGGAAGCAACGTGGGAACCTGAGGATATTATGAAGAAGAACCACCCACATCTTTTTAGAGGGATTTATACATGAAAAATTTCGAGGACTAAATTTTTTAATGTGAGAATAATATAACACCCCAAACATTTTATGGTATGTTTCTCTTAAATACATTCCATTCATAACCCATGTTTCATAAAGCACTGAGTTTCTTTGAAACAACACTTGATTATTTAGGATATGGTCATAACCTAGCCATTAAACATAAATTTTCCACTTCTATGTTTTAAATTTTGAAAAACGGACATACATGGTTGCGACCAGGGTGATATTTGGAGTTTGATAGAATCAGGATAATTTTCAGTGAATAGTAACTTACCTTTATGAATAGTAACATACCCTTATGAATAGTAACTTACCCTTATGAATAGTAATATGAACCTTATGAATGGTAACCTTACTCACAAAAGTATAAATAAATTTAGGCACCTTAAAAATGAAGATGAATATTTTAAGTGTTGGTATTTTTTCGATTAAATAATCATTTTAATTAAAAATTAAATTTCTCATATTTAGAAAAATATTTTTGAAAAATGGAGCTCATTTTTAGATTCTACAAATTGAAAAATGGTTAGGGTAAATTTTTGAGATTTTTCTGAAATACTTGAATTTTTGGTGAATAGTAAAATACATTAATTTACCATATAAATACATTATAATTTAAATTTACTATTTCTAGCATCATGAGTGATGTAAGCACCCAAATATCAAATTAAAATGCAGTTATTACTATTCTAGGTCATTAAATCCTCACTATTTCTTGTCTTGTGTAGAAATAAAAAATTAATGATTATAATATTAAGGAAACCCTCCTCGCCTCCACTATATAAACCACCCCTCACCCCCTCTCCCCCCCACACCACTAAAGCTCTGAGACTTGCCTAAATTATGCTCAAATATCTCCCTATTCTCCTCCACCCTCTTTTAAGGCCTTCTTATCTCACCAAAAGGCCAATAACAAAGCCTTTAGGAGATTCTCAATGAGTGTTCAAGAGGTGAACCTCTCTTCCCTTTTCTTTCAAACTCTTTTACAAGTTCCATTCTTTTGTTGCTCTATACTCACCTAATCACATCTAAATACTATGATAATTCTAGTACATTAAATGTACTGTAATTTTATTATTCTAATGGAATATTTTATCATCATATCTCTTTTCCCCAACCTCTTACACTAGAAATGAAAATACCGCCCGAGAAGAGTTAATTTATCACATTCAAGGACGACGAGTTTTCAATTTCTATTACTATCTTCAAGACTGGTCATGAAACCCTTTCAATGGTTGAACCAGATCATGATATATGTATTTTACCTTTTGCAATGTTCTAGAATCCTTACACACTCATAATACAAAATAATGATACAAAACAAGTTCTCTATGCACAAAACTGCCAAGTTAAACCAAGCGTCTATCAATAACTTTTAACGAATGAGTCATCCTAAAGGTATATAATACAAAATCATTATAAGATAATTTATAATGTCACTATTAATATATATTTATAGTTATGGATGTTTAACCACATTTCAAATGAACTTCCATTCACGAATACAAGTAAACCAGTCATGAAAACCAAGGAAGAAAATTCTTCCAAAACAATAAAATTGAATCTCTCAAACCCATCAAAAAGGACTTGAATAAACCTAATAAGGTTATACTATATCAATTAAATGTTTATGATGTTCTGGAATTATTAATTAATGAAGCTAAATTTTATTATTCAGGTCATTAATACCAATCAAGAACACCTTCAGGCATAAGGTAAGGGATCCTCTCTCTCAATTTTATTCAAGGACCCCCCTATGTTGTGTCCTTTTATTTTTAATTCCTAATGATGGGGTATGTTTTCTAACCTCCCCCATAATTCCATTATGATATATAAATGATGGGATACCACTTCACCTCTCATTATGCCCTTACAAGAACACCTGTTACCATACCGAAATGTTTGTAAGGGGTTCCTTATCTCACTTTTAATTCCATCAGAATTCTATTTTTCACTACTTATTTATTGAATGTTGTGTATTGTGTACTACCATTTGATATATATTATTATTATTCTTTTTATATTCATTGTATTCTATGATTTATTTGGTGGTTATTAATATTTTGTCATACGAATCAATTGATTACAACGTGGTAAGGAACTTTGTCTCAATTTCCATTTCATTGAGACTTACTTGGTATTGTGCACCTAATCTTTCTTATGTTGTGTATCCACTTCCCATTTGGGATCATTTTTCTTCTGAAATTTTAAATATATTATATATCCATATTCTGTTTTGGTGGATACAATTATTTTCTTAAGCCGTATACCAATTCAAATACGGTGTTAATTTGGAAAGTTGTTTTAACTACGGAAATATTTATGAATTTGTATTCTCTACTCTATACAGATATTGAGAAGGAATATTGTACTTGTATTAAATCTATGTATAAATAATTATTTGGACTTGCAGTGATGGGTGAGTCCCACTATAGCCCCTCGATGCATCGATAGGTCTCATGAGACAAATCAGTTGATGCCAAACCTTTTTAATTTGTTTCAAAAAATCATATGGGTTTATACCCATATAATTAAACCGTTTCAACGGTATAGTGGTATCATGTTCCAGATACTTTTAATCCAATTAATAATCAGTCTCTATTCATTTTCAGTTATTACTATCCATGAGGTTTTCACTATGATAAAATCTATGGATGCAGTTTCATTCTCAGTTTATTAATGGTGTGTGTTTTTCATTTATTCACCACACCATATTTGTTTATGATTCAGTTATTGTTGATTCATGCTTTCGATACTTGTAACCCTTACTGAGTTTTTGATCTCACCCCTTTCATTTATTTACCATCAACATGTTATGAGGAAGATACCATTTATTGTGTTCCCGTGGATGTAGTTTTTTAGTTGTTGTTATATATTGTATTTTGTTACCTTTATCATTGTAATATGAGTTCCAAGTATGTATCTAGTTTCTTAAATACTACTAAAATGATCATTAATTCAGTATTTCATTCCTATTAACCATGCCAATGTAATAAGAAATGCACTGGCTCTGATCTAGAGGGGTTGGGGTGTTATAGGTAGATATCTTACTACTGTAATTATTATAATTTTTATATAAGGATGAGGATGATTGAGGATGTGATGTAGGGTAGTTGTACATAGGTTGAGCAGAGTATGGATTCTTTAAACCCCTCAAGTGGAGTTAAATAGTTCATCAATTATGGGAATATAAAACATTATTGCAAGTTCATCAAAACATCTCATAGAATAGGATGAAAGTGTAAAAAAATGTGGAATATTTGTTATTTCTTCTCTAGATAATCAAAATTTTATTTCCATAGGGGTATCAGATGGGTGAAATCTGTGACTCATGGATCTGGTTGGGGTCCTCTGTAACAGGCTTAGATGATAAAGACTCAGGCAAGTCATGTACCCTAGGTATGCCATTGTGGAGCTGAGGAAATCCATGTATATAGAATGGATAATACTTCAATAGGTGGTGGTGAGGGACCACATACTATTTGGCATACAGTCTTGATCACATATATAGTGTTTAATGTTTTTTTGTGATACAGATATTTACCATTCCATTATTTATGCACAAGTTGTTTCTGGACTTGACTTACCTATCATGTTATCTTTTGACTTACTTTCCCTTGATACACCTTTGTGACAAAAAAAGGATAGTCTTCAACATTTCCCAGAGTTCCCTATAGTCATTTACCGTTATGGACATTAGTTGGGATTCTTTTTTTTGGATATTAAAAGATTTGATTTGATCCATGATATCAACTGTATGATCGGATTTTGAGCCTACATTTATTTCTATTAGAGATTGATATCATTTATATCACACAAGGGAGAGACTTTCAGGATGACTGGTGAGTGGGAGTTGGGATTTTATAGAGTGAGTCCAAACATGATCCATAACAACACATATTAAAGGCTTGACTCACTTAGTTAGATTAATAGTAGCTCCCTTTCAGTTTCCTCTATTTGTGTATCTCTATCAGGACATTTTTACAAATGACTACACGAGTCTTCATGCTGATAGATGAGTTAAGTCAAAGAAAACACTCATGTTAGGTTCATTTCCCATTATGATAACCCCTTATCATGTAACCATTTATTAGTTGAAGGACCTCAAGGTGAAGCTTGAAGACTTGGAATATAAGGGTTTTTTTAAGGATGATTACATCACCATGGTATAACACCCCACATATTTTATGGTATGTTTCTATTAAATAATTTCAATTCTGTATTACATGAAGCACTAAGTCTTTGTGAAATAAAACTTGGTTATTTATAGAAGAAATTCATAACCTGGCCATTAAACTTAAATTTTCCACATCTGTGTTTTGAATTTCAAAAAGCAGTCATCTACAGTTGTGATCAGTATGTTATTTGGAGTCTGATAGAACCAACTTGTTTTTTTGATAATAGTAACATACCCATATAAATAGTGATATGAATAGTAATATGACCCTTATGAATAGTAAATCATATTATTATTTTATTTTCTTAAGGTTATAAGGTAATGAGATGTTGATTAATTTTTCAAGGTATAAAAAAATGAGTTATAGATTTAAAATTGTTATTTTTGAATAAATTATGATTTTATTTAAAAATTAAATTAATAATATTTAGAAAATTATTTTCAAAAAATGGAGTTCATTTTTTAATTATACACGTTGAGAAATGGTTAAGGTGAATTTTTGAGATTTTTTTAAAATACTTGAATTTTTCGTAAATAGTAAAAATACAGTTTTGAGTTTTTGGTATGTTTAATGACATCATAATGATGTAATAATTAATACGAAAGTCTAGTCAACTTGTGTACAGTAAACTATAAAATTAGGTGTCCCAAGTGGCTAATACCATGGGAAAATATCATGTGAAAGCCCGTGGTTTTTCAAAAACCACTATTGAGGTATCCTTTTAAATTAATAAAAGACTCCCTCTCATTTACTATAAATACCCACTCATTCCTTCGTTTTACTTCATTACAAACTCATTATTCTATATTATTTGGTACTTTTACCTCCCTTGGAGTCCTCCCAAGGTTTTCTCAAGCCCCCAAGGTCCCAATCTTTATGTTTTGGGAGTTACTCTACAAGGTAAGGAAATCTACCACCCTTCTCCTTTTAAAGCTTTCATTTTATGTTATTCTATTTTATTTTTAATTGGATTATGTTGGGATATTTCATTACATATCCCCCTTTATTTCCATATTATGTAATAATGATGAGATACCCATTTTCTATCATCAAAATATTTTATGAAATTTTAAGTGACGTTGTTAGGCTGCCGAATTTTCATGAGGGATTTCTCAACTTTTCTTTTATTTCAAGTTCCTTTCTTTTCTTTTTCCTCACCCCCTCATCTAAATGTTATGAAAATTCCAATGCCTTACATGAAATGGAATTTTATTATTCTAATGGAATATTTCATCATCATCTCTCTTTTCCCCCTCCTCTTATACTAAAAATGAAAACACCGTCTGAAATGTGTTAATTTATCATATTCAAGGACAACAAGTTCTCAATTTTTATTACGATATTAAATTTTGGTCATGAAAACATTTTTATGGTTTAAAAAATAATAATATATTCATTTCATCTTATTTTATGTTCTATAATCGTTTCACACTCATAATATAAAATAATAATACAAAACAAGTTCATTATGCACAAAACTGCCTAGTTAATCCAAGTGTTTATTATTATATTTTATCAAACAAGTCATCCTCATGGTATGTAACCCAGAATAATTATAAGATTATTTATATCTCTATAATTTCAATAATAATATATATTAACAATTCTGGATGTTTTACCACATTTCAAACCAACTTCCATTCATGAATACAAGTAAATCGATCATGAAAACCATGGAAGAAAATGCTTCAAAAACAAAAAAACTAAACATTTTAAACCAATCAAAAAGGCCATGAATGAACCTAATAAGATTAAAATAAATCAATTACATATATAGGGGTTATGGAATTATTAATTAATGAAGCTAAATTATATTATTCGGCTCATTAAGATAAAAAAAGAACACATTCGGGTATAAGGTAAGGGGTTTCTTTTGTCACTTTTAATTCCCTAAGATTTCCATTGTATGCCACTTCTTTATTGCATGCGGTTTATTGTGTACTTCCATTTGATATATATTATCATGATTATATTTATATTCATGTTATTATGTGATTCATTTTGTGGTTATTAATTTTGGTCATACGACTCGATTGATTACAACATGGTAAGAGACTTTGTCTCAATTTCCATTTCATTGAGACTTACTTGGTATTGTGAACCTAATATTTATTATGTGGTGTATCCAATGAACATTTGAGATCAATTTTTATTTTATATTGTTAATATATTATATATCCATATTCTGGTTCCATGGATATGATTATTGTCTTAAGTTGTATACACTTTTACATACGATGTTTATTTGGAATGTTGTTTTAACTATAGAAATATTGATGAATCTGTATCCTCTACTCTATATGGATATTGGAAAGGAATATTTTACTTGTTTTAATTTTATGTATAAAGAATTATTTAAACTTGAAGTGACAGGTGGGGCCTGCAATAGCCCCTCGATGCATCAACCGGTCTTATGAGACAATTTAGTTAGCGACAAACCCTTCGAGTTTGTTTCAAAATATTAGATGGGTTTCTAACCAAAGTCTTAAGCTGTTTCGATGGTATAATTGTATCATTTGAAAGATACATGATGTCCTATTATTAATAATTTTCATTACCCATTTTTATTTATTACTATCCATGGGGTTTTCACTATGAAAAAAATCTATGGATTTAGTTTCATTATCAGTTTATTTATGTCATGTGTTTTTCATTTATTCACCATGCCATATTGACTATGCCAATTTTTTTATGATTCTGTTATTGTTGATTCATGCTTCCATTATTTGTAACCCTTAATGAGCATTTGAGATCACCCCTTTCATTTTTTTACCTTCAACATATTATGAGGAGGATACCATTTATTGAGTTCTTGTAGATGCAGTTTATTAGTTTTTGTTATGTATTGTATTTTGTTACCTTTACCAATGTAATATGAGTTAAAAGAATGTATCTAGTTTCTCCAAGACTACTAAAATAATCATTCCTTTAGGATTTAATTCCTTTTAATCATGCCAATGTAATAATTAATGCACTGGCTCTAGGCTTTTGGGGTCGGGGTGTTACAAATGGGGTGAACTTATTCTTTTCACCAAGAAGGTGGATTGTAGTCTTGGACTCTACATTTATTTCCAGAAGATGAATCAGGTGATTGTAAGGGATATATATCCACTACCTAGGATTGATGATATCTTTGATCGATTATGGGGATCTTGGCGGTTCTCCAAGATTAATCTCTGACCAAGCTATCACCAGTTGCATGTCAAAGATGGTAATATCCTAAAGATGGTTTTTAGGAGTAGGTAAGGGCTACATGTGTACTTCATGATACTATTAGGACTGATGAATTTTTCAGAATTGTTCATGTATCTGATGGGCAATACCAGTTTCCCATATCTTGATTGGTTCTTCAAGGTGTTCGTTGACAATATCCCCATTTACCCAAAATCCCTAGAGCAACATTGAAGACATCTCAAGAAATTACTACGTACACTTTGCGTACATTGGAATTATGAAAATATTTTAAATGTTACTTTTGGATTTAGAAGGTAAAATTCATGGGGCGTGTAGTTTATATGAATATTATAAAATTGTAACAAGATAAATTAGAGGTGGTGATGTCTTGGACACATCCCTAAAACATGTTTGAGATTAGGAGATTTATTAGTTTGGTGGGATACTATAGGGATTTTATCTAGGATTTCTCCCATTTATTAGCACCAATGACTATATTGATAATGAAATGGGTAAAGTTACAGTTTGTATACAAGACTGAGGAAGTTTTTCTTAGGTTGAATATGAGGTTTATTACCACTCCATTGTTGATACTTCATAAACCTCAGATCATATATTCCATTTATTACAATCCACAATGAGTTGGTTTGGGGGAAGTACTAATACCAAGGTAGCCTTTAGTAGCTTAAAGTCCATGTTAATTTTGATCCCATGTGAGTAACTATCTCACCATTGAATTAAATTTGGCATATGTTCTCCAAACTCTGAATTTTTATGACATTATCTATTCAAAGAGGGGATTATTGTCCACGTAGCCTATTATAGCCTATGATATATCTTCTAATAGTGGGAACTCAATTTTTAGTAGGGACACACTATTTAACGGTAATGAAATTATTGATTCTCTTAATCATAAGACATATGCATATCAGGAAAATAGTGAACAACCTTCAGAGGAATTGTGGTGCCTGATGAGGTTGTAGGATGATTAGAGGATGCATGTTTTTGAGGACCAAGGATCGATGAAATGTGATACATTATACACATCATGTTTCTTGGTAAAAAGTGTGAATAATGGTTAATAATCTGACCTAGAGTGTAATGGGATGTAAAAATAGTGAATAGGTGGTGACCCAATACGTAGGTGGTTATTGGATGTCGGTTATGTGATCCTAGTAGATGGAAGTGTTTTAGTCCCTAATTCATTATGCGATCCTAGTAGATGGAAGTGTTTTAGTCCCTAATTCTATCAGGGAAGAAAGTATTAGAGACTTTCATACCTGTATGTGGGCGGTGCATCCTAGAGTTACAATGATATACCACAACATTATGAAGTAATTTTGGTATCCAGGGATAAAGAGGTACATTATTGGATTTGTTTCCTAATTCCTTACCTGTCCAAGAATAAGATTTGAGCACTAGTATCCTTGTTGTTTGTTATTTCCTCGTATCATTATAATTTGGAATTGGGATAATATCATGATTGATATAGTGATATGGTTATTGAGGACCCATAGGTGTCGTAGGGAGCTTTGGGTGATTTTTAATTGATGAAAAAAGTGGCTCAATTTTTATTGATTCTTGAGAATCACATAGTAGAACAATGGGGAAAGTTATATTTCTATGAGATAGTATGAATTCATGGAGTCACCTTAAGAATTTTATCTAACAAAGATGTAGAATTTATATTACAGTTTTGGCTGGGATTATTGAAGGCCTTAAGGACTTAACTATGCTTGAGAAAATCACACTATCCATAGAATGATGAACAGTCAAAGCGGAAAATTTTTATATTAGAGAATATTCATCAGGATTGCATCGTAAACATTAGTATAGAATGAGATGAACACCTATACTAGGTCAAGTTCGTATAAAATAGCAGTTTCTAGACATCGATTTAGATGGGATCTTAAGAGGATATTTATGTGAGGACTTATTGTTCATTAAATTTTTGGCATGAGGTAGCTAAGGAAGTAATTGTGGGGGCCATTATAGTAAGGGATACCTTTTAGAGAGTGATGCTGATTTAAAAGAGGATGATCATAGATTATATAAATATTAATTATTATTCCAGCTATAGAAGGGGACCTTAGTAGTTTTCTATATGATTCTGTATTTTTCTAAGAGTGACACCTCAGTTAGGCCACTAACATTTGAGGAAGAAAGGGAAGCTAGCATCATGCTATGTTGGACCCTTTGAGATCACCAAGTGGATTTCAAAACTAGTGTACTATCTGGATCTTACTTCTCCTAATCAAGGTGTGAAATATGTGTTTATTTTGATATAGACACTTGTAAAAAAACATTTTTTGTCATCAGTTTTTATTTAATTTTAACATCAGCTTTAATTAACGTTTATAAATGCAACATTATAAATTACCTTTTGGAGTCGGTTTTAAAAAAACTGACACCCAAAATGTTTTTCATTTTTTTTGAACCTTTTGTGATTGGTTTTTGTAGAAATTGACACTGAATACCAATTTTTTAGATTTCAGAAGGGGACTTCAGTGTCATTTTTTTAGAAATCAATGCTGAAGAATGGTCTTAAGTATAGGTTTCTACAAAAACCAATGTTGAGGACCTCAATAAAATTGGTATTCGACATCATTTTTTACAAAAAAACTGATGTTGAAGACCAAAATTATTATTATTTTAACAATTTCGGAGTTAGTTGTAAATGAAACTGATGCCTAAAGTAATTTTTTTAGAAAATTATAAATATCACATCCCCAAAAAATAGTACACAAAATATAAATTAAAGAATAGGCAGGATGAGTACAATTATTTAAAAACAAATTTGACAACTTAATTAAAAAATTACTTAATAATATTTTAAACTAGAATAAAAAAACACATACTTGATAAATTATAACATAATCATATGCTGTTATTTTTGAAGTATTCCTTAGAGATTATTAACTTCAAACACCTATTATAATAAAATTATTAGTTTTTGAACACTTTGTTACAAAACTATAATATTATATATAAACATTTAAAATAATCATACCTAATAATTTAAAATACAACCATACTTAACAAGTAGTTTGCAAACAAGGATCAAAGATGGGTATGTTCATCATTCACATATGACTCGGTTTCATTGAATTTCTACAATAACATTAAATGTTCTAAGATTAAAAACATAATATTATGACATAAAATATTAAATAGTTAACATAATTAACAAACCTTATAAAACCTTGTCATTACTACAATTGTGATTATCTCATACATGAATCATAAAACATAATAACCACATTTCATGTTTCCTTGTTGATAATGTCATTGAGGTTTTTAATCATTAATTTCATATTAAAAACCAACACACACACACACACAGATATATATATATATATATATATATATATCAAAAATAAAAATATCATGTAATATATAAATATTTACCTTTACTTTCACATATTGGATCAGATTTGATTATTTATCGACAAGCGATATTTGCTAAACTCTTTTTATGAACTTTATTTTCATTTATATCAACTAATAAAACATGTATAAACAATAAAATTAAAAGTAATGAACTTATAAAAAATAACACAACTAACTTTTCTAACAAGGTGCTATTTTTTTACAGACATGGCCTAATAAAGAGAAAAACCAGTATAATGTGCATTCACTTGGACAAAATACACCTATCATCCAATTCATCTACAATAAAAAAAATGTACACAAATAATGACATTATAATGATAATGAGTTTATAAATATATTATTGTTCTTACCCATTAAAGAATGGTAAAAAACAACATCTAATCTCTGTGTTTTATAATTTATTAGATATATATATGTAACTGTATTAGTAGTCTTCAAATATTGCACAATCGTTGAAATAAATTCTTGAATCCATAAGACTATGAACACTAGTGGTCCCATTTTATATCATAAGAGTTTACATATACCTAGCTAAATAACTAATATAGTAAGTCACTTAAAATCATCTTTATTTAAAGAAAATTATAAACTAAAAAATAAATTTACTTACATGGAAAACAACTGCAACACAGAAACACTGTGTTCTTTAAACTGAATCAGATCCAAGATTTATTTTTTAATATTTTCAACAGATAATCTCTTCCACATATTTCAACTATCATCCAAAACTCATAAATTATCTATTGAAGAAGAATTCTAGGATAATCTGTTTATCCCATCAAAAATAGAAGTATCTAAAACTTTTGGTTCCTAAAACTTTTGTTTCCTATGTATCATTTCTTTTGATTGTAGATAATCCAATAAAAATTAAATGTTAGATGTAACACCCCAAGATTTCATAGTAAGTTATTTTCTTTAAATTAATTCAATAGCTTGTGCTACATGCATCACCGAGTTCGAGCGCACCATGACTTTCCAAACTAGCCGCTCAAAAAGTGGTTATGAAAAGTATTAAATTCATTTTTAATTTTATATACTACATATAATTTTAATATACATATTATTTATTTATTATACATAATATAAGAATAAATTCTATTTTTCATATAAAAGAAATATTTTTCAAAAAATGCAATTTTACCACCTTTTAATGGAGAACCCTTTTTAAATCCAATATTTGACACTTTTATATATTCAATTTGACAAAATAAACTTCATATTTATAAGTGGGGTATAGAAATTTAGTTTTTATAAACTTTCAGTGCTTTTTTGATAAATTTAATATTTTGATGAATAATGAAAAATACTAAATTTTAATTGAAAAAAACTTTTTTAATCAAAATACTTTATAGAGATAAATTATACATTTGAATGGTTTAAAAGTATAATTAGATTATATTTTTATCATTTAATCCAATTATGGTCATTGGAGGTAATTTTACATTTAAATTGGACATAAACACATATCAATCTTTTGATAGTTTTTACTTCTCAAAAACCCGCTTTCTGGTTTTGAAAACGGGAATATTTTTTAAATTAATTAATAAAAATTCTATGTTTTGAATTTGTTAAAATAGAAATAATTTTTGAATTTGGAACATCAAAATAATCTTTGGGTTAATTTTTGGTATTTTTTTAAAAACTTTCATTTTTTGATGAACAGTAAAAAACACTACGTTATTGTTCAAAGCCGACTTTTTATTTAAATAATTATTTTTAATTTAAATTTATTTTAAAGTCAAAATAGATACATAATAACTATATTATTATAATTTAATTCATTGAAATCATTTTATAATAAGATTAGATATATAAAATTTTGTTGAACTTTTTATCGTCTTTTACCCACCTTCTAGGCACATTTGCAAATTCACATAAAACATAATTTTACCGCTTCTGTGAATTGAATTTAAAAAATTAGAGAGACACAGTTGAAATTAGTAAGTAAAATTTGGTTCAATAGGATGAAAATAATTTTTTTGTGAATAGTAACTTTTGAATTTTATTTACCACGGTTAAAAGTAAATAGGATTATTAAAGGTTAAAATGATATTACAATTACCCTAACACATGTCCTAATTCTATTTCATAAGTTTATTTTGACCAAAATAAACCTTAGGACAAAAATGTGATCCTTTTTGATCCACTTGGATTAGATTAAGACATTTATTATATTTTATTTATAGAAGAGTTAAAACTGTTAAATTCAACGTTTAATGACTAAAAAATTTTTAATATAGGGTTACACATAAGATAAATTAGACAATAAATATTAATTAGAAAGCTAAAAAGATTTAATATATCATGGTATTTTATTTATAATTTTTATACTTCAATTAATTAAATTTATTTTTGACACAATGATGATGCAATAATTACCTTATTAATGAATGACTAAAATAATTGATGTTATAAATATTAAAATAAATGTAAATTGATATGTTTGAGGCATTACACGAATTTCCTAGGTTAATATGATATTTTAGGTTTGATTCAATGTTTTTTTTGAATTAATCATGTTTTTATGGCTTTCACAAAAAAACCAAATACTAAATAGTGTCAAAATCGACATAAATGAGTTTTTAAAACAAATACTATTTTATTAAATTATATAATAGTCTTAAAAATTTATGGTTCAGACAAAGGAATTATATAATTATTGATATGTAATTAAAGAACCACTTGAGGTTTGATTGGAATTTTATAGTAAGTTTATTAACCATGTAATATAAAAATACCAGAAGACATGTTAAATATTAAACTATTTTACTAAGAGTTAAATCAAAGAGATAAAGTTAATATGGTGACCTAAACTTGTATAAAACCTATTGTTTGAGATATTTTTGACCCATCCCCGCATTAGCCTCAAAATAAATCCATTTTGATCCATTAGAAACCGAAAATAATTTTATAATAAAATAATATTTCTGACTTTTTCTAAAGTGACCCTCACCTCTCTTATAATGGGTACTTCCCCTTATCTTAATTTTACACCACCAAAGCCTTTTGGATAGGCCAACCCATGATCATATATCCTCCCAACTACCCTCACTTCAACCTATAGAACTTAATTTTACCATAAAGCCAACCTAAGGAGGTCTTTTGTTCAAATCAAAAGGAAGAACCCGAAGAAGAGGAAATTACTTCATCACCTCTTTCAAAGTCCTTTTCTTCTTCCACTTCCTCTTTGTTTGTTATTTACATACTAAAATAATAACTCCAGTACCTTCAACATACTGAGATATTATTATAAATATCATATAACTATATTCATTATTCTATCCATTCTATGAATGATAAAGTCACCATACGTGTGTACGTACGTCTTACCGTCTCCACGTCATGGTGTAGTTTATTATTCAACACTTCATTATTTGGATGAGTATAATAATGAGTATAACTGATGTAAATAATAAATATAAGATGTTAATGATTCTATATATATAATATATCATCCAATTACATATGATTTTACCACTAATAGAATGCTATTATTGCTCGTGCATACGCATGGCTTACCGTCTCCATGACGCGATGAGATTTTGTTCCCCATCGTAACCATTCAAGAATAATTTTCATTTTATGATTAAAAATAACTTTTAATAAATTAATATAATTCTGGATATGAATCAAATACATCCTATACAAAAAAAACCATAACTTACGTAATAAAACATATAAAAGAAAACAAATCAATAAACACCCAAAACATTGATACTACTGAAATATCATTAACAAAGCAATATTAGAAGATCATATATGATATCATATTTATGTATGTGTTTCTTTTATAATTTAATAAAAATTATTTAACCATTATATAGGAGGTTAATCTACCCTCGACTAAGGAAAATTACAAGGTAAGGGGTTTTCATCTCACTTTTATTCCCATGAGATTCATACTATATTTGCCACAATTTCTTTTTGAATGGTGTATGTACTACCCATGATTGTATTATTTGTTTAATAAACTTTAATTTATGGGTATTTACATCATCATTGTATGATCTTTCTTTCATGGGGTGTACGTTTCGTAAGTTACAAAATCAGTAAGGGAATTTCTAATTTCAATTTCCACTTATTGGGTTAACGCACACTATTGATTATTTTACTCTAAGATTATTTTCAAAATCACTATTTATTTATGTAGTAATTTCCACTCCCTTTTGTGTGGATATACTTTTTATACACATAATCAATCCATTCATAGATTCTTAATTCATTGATATGAAATTGATAAGGGTAATCTTAACTCAATTTCCATTCATTGAGTTAAACATCAGAGTCATTGGTTTTGTTTTTACAGGAATATGTGTGAATTTTCTATGATTGATTTACACTGAATATCCAATCATATTTTGTGTATTTATATTTTTCACAAATAATTATGTCATTGATTTATCCTTGATCTAAGTATATAATGTTTATAAGGGATTTCGTCTCAATTTACATTCCATTGAGACTTCTTTGTTGTTATGTGCCAATTCACTTTTATATGGTGTATATAATGTCCTTTGACATATTATATCATGAATCCCTTTATTCTCATGATAATATAAAGTTTTGATTAATTTTATTCCTCAATTGTTTGTATTTAAGCGTCTTTTATTTGGTTAGAAATTCTTTAACCAAAATATCGTTTTAAATATTTTAAAGATTTATTCCTCTAAATATTTCTCATTAAGGTTTATGTTTTAAAAATGGTTTTGATGATTTATTTATATGGACATGAATGTTTTAAAATTAATATTCCTTTAAAAATTTTCAAAGTGGTATGGGACACTTTGATTCAGAAATCTATTTTAAACGACTTCTTTGATAAATAGTGAAACTTTTAAATGTTTTCAAGAAAAAGGGATATTTCTCTCAAATAGTTTTACTAATTATTTTCATCTATGTAAATATCCTTAATTGTATTTTATTCTTGACTGAGGTTGATTTATTATAATAAAATCTTTCATATTGTATTGAATGAGTTATGTTTGACTGTGGATGTGCTATTTTTATACCATTCATGGTTTGTGGTTAAAGTATTGACATTTCGTACGATAGTTTTAATATG
Source organism: Viscum album (assembly GCA_963277665.1). NCBI lineage: Eukaryota > Viridiplantae > Streptophyta > Magnoliopsida > Santalales > Viscaceae > Viscum > Viscum album. The sequence goes on along the minus strand of OY728147.1, from coordinate 1,506,847,392 downwards.
AATGTTTAGATTATGTTTCACCATTTTCATATGGGGAATGAATTGGACTTAGTAAGTGATGGTAGGGGCCTGCTATATTCCCTAGATGCATCGATAGTTATCATTAGAAAAAATAGTGTTTTGGCATAAGACCTTGAAAAAATTATTATTTTTAGTCTTGGAACGAGGCTTTGACTATTTGGTTATGATATCCGGAAGTATGAATTCCATCATTATGAAATTTTCTATTGATATTACATGTGATTATTTGACTAGTAGAATATCCATGTAAATAAGTAAATGACATTATTTGATTAATATTTTTCATATTATGCTAAAGTTTATGTTTAAAAGGCTTGTGTTTTAGTTTTATACATTTCCTTAAATGTTTATGCTTATTTATGATAGTTTCCACAATATTGTTATCCTTACTGAGCATTTGAGCCCACCCATTTCTTATGTTTTATTTTTTCGAGGATGCGAAAAATTATATTATGATTGACCTGTAGGAATATGATAAGGGATATGAGTGTGTTAAAAGGAGACACAACGTTGTAGTTTTTCCATTTTATAATGTAATGTAAAAATTATGTATGTATCTAGTACTTCTAAGGCTACTAAACTGATCGGTCTTTCGGGACTTGATCCTTTGTGATCATTCTAATATTATTTAATACTGAACTAACTCTGGGTAACTAGGGTCGGGGCATTACTGTTGGTATCAGAGAAAGTTTAGTACAAACCTTGGAAACTAGATTTAGTAAAACTCTAATTAGAGAACATTACCCTAAGATAGACTTTGAGTATTAGTATAAAAGAACTCCTAGAATTTTTGTAATGTAGAGATTTTGTGAATTTTCCAAAAAATACATCCCTTTCTGGATACGAGTAGGTAGAGGCAGCTCTTGAACAGACGTATCTAGGGGTAAAACCTAAAAACACCGATTTGAGCTAGACTCGAATGGGAACTGGTGCACGACAACAGGCCTTGCTACACTCTTAGTTATGACACTCCCAAGGGATATTCTTAGGATAATTCACTTTTTCTTTACAAACTAATTTGAAGGATTTTAATATAAGATGAGAATAAATAACCTTGGTTAATCCTAAGGTGTTTTAGATTGAAAATAAGGTTTCATGATATTCTCTAAATTATTTTAGGGCTATTATTACTCACAATATGATTTCTAGTTTTAGTCAATGGTTGGATTCCAATGAAGTCACAATAATATTGAAAATGATGTACAAGGTGAGAATAATGGTGGAAATGAGCTACTAAATGGAATGTTGATAGGCGTAAAAGATATCATGTTCATGATGAATAAGGATTCCAAAAATATGATCAACAACATATACATTAACCAACTCCCAAACTCAATAAAGAAGATAAAGGAGGAGAATGATAAGAGCTCCAACAGTGGAGACCATGGAGAAAAGAAATCTCAATTTCCATCATGCAGGAAATGTGGAAGGAGAAACCCAAGAAAGTGTCTCAATGGAATAATGAAATGATTTATGTGTGGTAAATAAGGGCATAAATTAAAGAATTACTGAGGAAAAATGAAGAGTATTATGGAAGAAAAAAAAATTGATCCTAGAATCCATTTAGAGTCATTTTCCATAAATGTAGGGGACCTGGGCATTACTTGAGTAAATTCTATATTCTATAGGATAACCACTAAGTCAATGAAGAATCTATGGGGAAATAAATGGATGGAGAAATGATTAAAATTATTAATGCTCTCTTTTTATGTGATTAAATTGTAAGACTTTTCTCCTGTATGTGTGACCCTGTAGTTTGTTATGTGATAATTCTATTTGAGGAAGAATTATCCTTTCTTTTGTGGATATAGTGATAAAAAACAATTTGGGTTTATATGATCCTTGAATTTGAGGCAATTACAAGTTATTAATTTTTGTGATTAAAATGCGAGGTATGAGATAACATTTGTGGTTAAATTATGTTATGGTTATTTTGAGGAATTTATCTCATTTTGTTAATGTTATAAAATATAGTTTTTGAGAAAGGGAAACATACAGACCGTGTGACAACCTGTTGTGTTGGAAAAAGCTGCGGGAATCGAACCCACAACTAAAGTGCCACCGGGATTTATCACCTACCACCAGACTATGTGAAGTCCCTGGTTAATTTTACTAATTCTTTTTAGTTAAATTATTTTATTGATCAATAAAAATTTGATTTGGGATATTATGTTTTATCAAATGGATATCCTTAGTATTGGAAAATGATTTGGTGATTAAGTGATAAATGTTATTTTGGAATACATTCCCTCTGTTGGAAACACTATATGCCTAAGGAAAATAGAATACTATTGGATTTTATTTGAGAAGTAATGGTGGATTTTTATTTTGGAAGAATCTATGTTTTTTTATAGAGATTCAGGTTATTAATGGAAATGATTAACCTATCATAGAGAATATATGATTTGGTTAATTACACTTCAGTATGAGACTTTAAGAGTAGTTGAAATTATTTGGAGATAAACGTTAAGATTTACTGTGAAAGACTACGTGAGTAAATTCTTCTGAGTTTTGGGTTTCAATCTTAGTTTGGATTCTATTTAAGGATTTTAAGGACAATTGTTTATTGAATGATCATTATTGAACATTGGGTATTGTTTGTTTAATTTTGGAAATTAAGATTAGTATTTATTTCTATAAAGGATTACCCATTTTTGGAATTATCTGATCTTGTACTAACCATTTTGGTTTTGGTTAATCTCTAAAGACAAGGAAAATATATAGTTCATCCTTTTTGTATTATGTGATTCTCTAAAATTTGATTCTACTGCTTCAGGTGTGACCAAGTCATCTTGAATACCCATAATTTGGAGAAAATATGAGTTATTAGTAGAAATTTATTAAAGGATGAAACACTACTTTAAAAGTAAGTATATCTCTTTATTTTCTTATTCAATCTCATAAATAAATTCATCAACTTTATGAAATGGAACTTAAAACAAAAAATGTTGTCTATTTACTTTTCTTAATGGGAAACTAATGACTGTTTAACCCATCCAAGTTTGTGGTTTTGTTGCAGTTAACTTTCTCTTGATCATGTTTTATATAACTCTCCATCATAACATGACACATATTTTGTCTTCCATATCTATGTTTTCCTACATGGAATCCTAGTATGGGTTATCTTTGGAAACCTTTGTACTTTTTTTTAAAGTGATAGTTTTATTGACTCTTTTTCCAATGTAGGATATTCAATGAAGTTCCCAAGCCCAATTTTAAAATCATGAGGACGAAATTTCCAAAAGGGGGGAAGAATTTAACGCCCTAAGATTCCATAGCAAGTTATTTTCATTAAATTAATTCAATAGCTTGCGCTACATGCAACATCGAGTTCGAGCACGAGAGGACTTACCAAAATAGCCGTTCAAAAAGAAGTTATGAATAGTATTAACTACATTTTGAATTTTATATACTCCATATAATTTCAACATCCATATTATATGTTTCTTAGACATAATATAAGAAAAAATTCAATTTTTCAGATAAAAGAAGTATTTTTCAAAAAATACAATTTTACCACCTATTAATGGAGAACCCTTTTTAAATCCAATATTTGGCACTTTTATAAATTAAATTTAAAAAATAAACATATTCTTTATAAGAGGGACATAAAAATTTAGTTTGGATAAACTTTCAATGCTTTTCTGATAACTTTCATATTTTTTATGAATAGAGAAAATTACTAAATTTTAATTGAAAACAACTTTTTTAATCAAAATAATTTATAGTGTTAAATTATACATTTGAATGGTTTTGAAGTATAATTAGATAATATTTTTATCATTTAATCCAACACTGGTCATTGGAAGTAATTTTACATTTAAATTGTACATAAAGACATATCATTCTTTTGAAAGTTTTTACTTCTCAAAAACACTCTTTCTGGTTTTGACAACGGTAATATATTTTAAATTAATTAATAAAACTTCTATGTTTTGAATTTGTTAAAATAGATATCATTTTTGAATTTTTAATTTCAAAATTATATTTGGGTTAATTTTTGGTATCTTTCTAAAAACTTTCAATTATTGATTAATAGTGAAAAACACTACGTTATTGTTTAAAGATGACTTTTTTATTTCAATAATTATTTTTAATTTAAATTTATTTTAAAGTAAAAATAGATACATAATACCTATTTTAGTCCAATGTAATTCATTGAATTCATTTTATAATAAGATTATATATATATATAATTTTATTGAACTTTTTGCCATCTTTAACCCACCTTCTAGGAAAATTTGAAAATTTGCATAAAACGTAATTTTACCACTTCTGTGAATTGAATTTAAAAAATCTAAGAGACACAATTGAAATCATTAAGTAAAATTTGGTTCAATAGAATAAAAATAATTTTTTGTGGATAGTAACTTTTGAATTCTATTTACCATAGTTAAAAGTAAATAGGGTAATGAAAGGTAAAAATGATATTAGAATTACCCTAACACACGTCCTAATTGAATTGGATAAGTTTATTTCAACCGAAATCAACCTTATGACAAAAATATGATCCTTTTTGTCCACTTGGATTAGATTAGGACATTTATTATTTTTTATTTAAAGAAGAGTTAAAAGTGTTAAATTCAAAGTTTAATAACTAAAACATTTTTAATATAGGGTTACACATAAGATAAATTCTACTATAAATATTCATTAGAAAGATAAAATAATTTACTACATCATGGTATTTTATTTATAATTTTTAGACATTAAATAATTAAATTTATTTATGACACAACGATGAGGCTGTAATTAACTTATTAATGAAAGACTAAAATAATCGATGTTATAAATATTACAATAAATGAAAATTGAGACTTTGGATGGATAAAACGAATTTAATAGGTTAATATGACATTTTAGGGTTGATTCAATGAATTTTTTTGAAGTAATCACGTTTTTATGACTTTCACAAAAAAACCAAATACTAAATAGTGTTAAACTTGACATAAATGAGTTTTTAAAACAAATACTATTTTATTAAATTATATAATTCTTGTAAAAATATATGTTTTTTCTAAATGACTTATATAATTATTGATATGTCATTAAAGGTCCACTTTAGGTTTTACTGAAATTTTATAGTAAGTTTATTAACCATGTAATATAAAAATACAAGAAGACATGTTAAATGTTAAACTATTTAACTAAGAGTTAAATCTAAAAGTTAAGGTTAATATGGTGACCTAAACATGTCTAAAACCTATTGGTTGAGAGTTTTGCAACCCATCCTTACATTATCCTTGAAATAAATCCTTTTTGAGCCATTAGAAAACAAAAATGATTTTATAATAAAATAATATTTCAAGCCTTTCCTAAAGTGACGCCCACCTCTCTTATAAAAGGGTACTTTCTCTTCTCATAATTTCACACCTCCAAAGCATTTTGGCTCAGCCAAACCCTAATAAAATATCCTTCAAACCACCATAAATTAAACTTATATGCCTTACTTTGATCATAAATCCAACCTAAGGAGCCCTTTTGTTCAAATCAAAAGGAAGAACCCGAAGAAGAGGTAATTACATCATCACCTCTTTCAAAGTCCTTTTCTTCTTCCACTTCCTCTTTATTTGTTGTTTCAATAATAAAATAATAACTCTAATAACTTCTTCAAATTGATATGTTATTATAAATATGGTATTAACATATTCATTATTCTATCCATCCTATGAATGACAAAGCCACCATAGGTGCGTACGCACGACCTACCGTCTCCATACTGTGGTGTAGTTTTTTATTCAATACTTTATTATTCAGATGAGTATAATAATGAGTATTACTGATGTAAATAATAAATATAAAATTTTAATGATTAATTATATATAATATACCATCCAATTAAATATGATTTAACCACTAATAGAATGATATTGTTGCTCGTGCACATGCACGACTTACCGTCTCCATGACACGATAAGATTTTGTTCCCCATCGTAACCATTCAAGAATAATTTTCATTTGATAATTAAAAATAATTTTTAAGAACTTAAAATCATTATGGATGTGAATAAAATACATCCTATCCACAAAAAACATGACTTACATAACAAAACATATAAAGGAAAATGAATCAACTAACACCCCAAAGAGTGATACCACTAAAATGTCATTAACAAAGCAATATTAGAAGATCATATATGATATAATATTTATGTATGCGATTATTTTATAATTTAATATCAATTGTTTCATCATTATACAAGATTTTAACCTACCCTCGACTAAGGAAAAGTACAAGGCAAGAGTTTTAATCTCACTTTTATTCCTGTGAGATTCATGCTATATTTGCCACAATTTTTTTTTGGTGTATGTACTACCCATGATTGTATTATTTGTGTAATAAATATTAATTTATAGGTATTTACACCATCATTTTATGATATTTCATTCATGGGGTGTATGTTTCATAACTTACCAAATCGGTAAGGGAATTTCTAATTTCAATTTCCATTCATTGGGTTTTACGCACACTTCATTGATTATTTTACTCCAATATTATGTGTGAAATAACTATTTATTTATTAATTTAGTAATTTCAACTCCTCTTTGTGTGGATATACTTTTGATACACATAATCACTCCATTGATAAATTCTTAAGTCATTGATATGAAATTGATTAGTGTAATCTTAACTCAATTTCCATTCATTGAGTTAAACATCCAAGTCATTGGTTTTGTTTTTACAAGAATATGTGTGAATGTACTTTGATTTATTTACACTGAATATCCAATCACATAGAGTGTATTTATATTTATCACGAATAATTATGTCATTTATTTATCCTTAATCTAATGATATGGTCTTTATAAGGTATTTCATCTCAATTTACATTCCATTGAGAATTATTTATTATTATGCACCAATTCACTTTTATATGGTGTATATACTGTCCTTCGAAATATTATATCATGAATCCCTTTATTCTCATGATGTTATAAAGTTTTGATTAATGTTATTCTTAATTTTTTTTGTATTTAAACATCTTATATTTTGTTAGGAACTCCTTAACTAAAATATCATTTTAAATTTTTTAAAGATTTATTATTCTAAATCATTCTCATTAATGTCCATGTTTTAAGAATAGTTTTAATGATTTATTTATATAGACATGAATTTTTTAAAACTAATATTACTTTCAAAAGTTTCAATGTGGTATGGGACACTGTTGGGCAAAAATCCCTCAAGGTAACATTGCAGTTTTTTTTGGGTTGATTGTGTTTGTTGACAAAGAAGGTTTCCATGGAGAATTGTCGAGTTCTCAAGATGTTATTGACAATCCATGTTGACAAAGAACGATGACAAAGGAAAGGACGATCTGGAGGCGGTACAAAAAGAGAAGTCCAAGGTGGCGCCGTTTCCCAGTGTTTGCCAAATTTTTGGGGTCCAAAATTTGGAGTTTGGTGAGCATCGCGAAAATAGGATTTCCATGAAGAGAATAATTTAATATGGAAAAAGGCATGAATTTCGCGAAGATAGGATTCATGGTTTGGAAATCGCGAAGACCAGAAGAATGGAGGCGGTGAGTCTTCGCGATTACGTCAAGATTCGCGAACGGCAGAGGCTGAAACGCATCGCGGCAGTGAAGGGATTTGCGAGGGAGCTTCATGGAGAATGCGTGAAGGTAAGTTGATGGTGTTTCTTCGCGACTACGTCAAGCTCCGCGAACGGGAAATTTCCGTGGTGCTTCGCGATTTGGACAGAATTCCGGCGGAAACTTTGGAGCTTCGTGATTTGAGATGACGTGGTGTTGACTTCACGCGGAAGGGATGAGGGTCGGTGGAATTGCCTATAAATAGAGGCCAACCCCTTCGAGAGAAGTAGAGAGAATTTTCAGAGAAGATCATTTGCTCTCGATTTGCAAAGGTAGTTCGCGGAGCCAGTTTGCTTCGCGAAAGAGGAGCTTCGCGGCGGCTATTGTAACTCCGTGAAAGTTGTGTGCTCCGCATTGGCTCAGTGAGCTTCGTGAGAGAAGTTGCTTTGCAACGAGTTGAGCTTCGTGGGAGTTCTTCGCGAGTTTCCTTCGCGAGAGAGATTCGCGAAAAGGCAGGAGCTTCGCGAAGGCTTGTTTGAGCTTCATGAAATTGGGAGCTTCGCGAAGTAGGGTGCTTTGCAAAGGTGTTTCCCAAAGGAATTGCCCAGTGTTCAGAGGCAAAGAGGTATTCATCAGTGGATGAAAGTTGGACTTTAACAGAGCATCTATCTAGAGTTGAAGATGCATTCTTTCATGCAAATGAAGAGACCTACAGGTCTATAAACTGTGAGTTGATTCCCTTCACAGAGCAGTGAGCTTAGGAAGAGGAAGAAGGTGATCCTCTCCACCGGCAGTGAGCCAGAGAGAGAGAAACAGGGAGTGACCCTTGGGAAAGCAGTGAGCTGACCCTAAACTTTGTATAGGCAGTGAGCCTGGGCATAGAAGTGATCTAGCCTGAACGTTGTAATCCACAGCTAGTGAAGTTTAGTGGACTTGGTACGACCGGCAACCTGTCGGCTTATGCTCCTTGAACGTAGCCCAGTGAGGGTGAACCAAGTAAAAATCTCTGCGTCTGCCTGCTAATTTTCCTGCATTGCATTTAAAGCATCATCATTAGATAAAGGAGAAAGTAAGTGATCATAACTTACACACAAGTGAAAACAAAGTGACCCTTGTAACAAAGAGGTCAAGATCCAGCGGGGTAGGAAGAACTTCGAAAAAGAATATCCATACCCTAATTCACCCCCCTCTCAGGGTATATAGGCCCCTATTGGTCCTAACAGACACATTGATTCAAAAATCTATTTTAAACAACTTCTTTGATAAATAGTGCAACTTTTAAATATTTTCAATAAAAGGGGATATTTCTCTCAAATAGTTTTACTGATTATTTTCATCTATGTAAATATCCTTCATTTTATTTTATTCTTTATTGAGGTTGATTTATTATAATACAACCTTTAATATTGTATTTAATGAGTTTTGTTTGACTATGGATGTGCTATTTTTATACCATTCATGGTTTGTGGTTAAAGTATTGACATTTCGTATGCTAGTTTTAATACGAATATTTAGATTATGTTTCACCATTTTCATATAAGGAATTCATTGGATTTAGTAAGTGATGGGAGGGCCCCACTATAGTCCCTCGATGCATAGGTAGGTCTCATGAGACAAACTAGTGTCTTGTCACAAGGCCTTGACAAAATTATTATTTGTAAACTTGGAACGAAGCCTTGAATATGTGGTTATGATGTACGACATTATACATTCCATCATTATGAAATTATCTATTGATATTACATGTAATTATTCGAATAGTATAATATCCATGTGAATAAGTAAATGGAATTATATGATTTATCTTTTCCATATTATGTTGAAGTTTAAGTTTAAAAGGCTTGTGTTTTAGTCTTATACATTTCCTTACATGTTTATGCCTATTTATGATAGTTTCTTCTATATTTTTATGCTTATTGAGAATTTGAGCTCACTCCTATCTTATATTTTATTTTTCCCATGATGTAGAGAAGTATATTATGATTGACCTGCAGGAATAGACTAAGAGATATGAGTGTGTAAAAAGGAGACACAATGTTGTAGTTTTTCCATTTTATAATGTAATGTAAAACTTATGTATGTATCTAGTACTTCCAAGGCTACTAAACTAATCGGTCTTTCAGGACTTGATCCCTTTTGATCATGCCAATGTTATGTAATAATGCACCAACTCTGGGTAACTAGGGTCAGGGCGTTATAGTTGGTATCAAATAAAGTTTAGTATAAACCTTAGGAACTATATTTAGAGAAACTCTGATTAGAGAGCATTACCCTAAGATAGACTTCAAGTATTAGTATAGAATAACTTCCTAGAATTTTTGTAATTTAGTGATTTTTTGAATTTTCCAAGAAATACATCCTTGTCTAGATATGAGTAGGCGGAGGTGGCTCTAGAATAGATGAATCTAGGGGTAAAACCTGAAATCACTGCTTAGAGCTAGACTTGAACGAGAACTAGTGCATGACAACAGGCCTTGTTGCACTCTTGGTTATGACACTCCCATGGGATATGCTTAGGATTATTCAAATTTTCTTTACAAACTGATTTGAAGGATTTTAATATAATATGAGAATAAATAACCTTGGTTAATCCTAAGGTGTTTTAGATTTAAAATAAGGCGTCATGATATTCTCTAAATTATTTTATGACTTTTGTTACTCACACTATGATTTTTAGTTTTAGTCAATGGCTTGATTCTAAGGAATTCATAGTAACATTGAACATAATGTACAAGGTGGGCACGATGGTGGAAATGAGGATCTAAATGGAATGTTGATAGGTGTAAAAGATATTGTGTTCATGTTAAACCATGTTTATGAAAATATGATCAACAAAATATACATTAACCAACTCCCAAACTCAATAAATAAGAGAAATGTAGAGAATGATAAGAGACCCAGCAGTGGAGACCGTGGAGAAAAAAAGCTCAATTTCCATCATGCAGGAAATGTGGAAGGAGAAACCTAGGAAAGTATCTCAATGGAATAAATAAATTAATTATGTGTGGGAAAGGACATAAGGTAAAGAATTATCGAGAAAAAAATGAAGAGTACTATGGAAGAAAATAAAAATGATCCTAAAAATCCATTTATAGCCATTTTCTGTAAATGTAGGGGAATTGGTAATTACTCGAGTCAATGCCCTATTCAATATGATAACCATTCGGTCAAGGAATAACCTATGTGAAAATAAATGGATGAAAAAATGCTTAAAAGTATTAATGCTCTTTCTTTATGGGATTACATTGGAATACTTTTCTCTTGTATGTGTAACCATGTAGTTTATTATGTGAAAATGATATTTGAGGAAGAATTATCTTGTCTTTTGTGTATATATTTATAAAGAACCATTTGGGTTTATATGATCCTTGAATTTGAGGCAATTGTAGGTTATTATTTTTTGGGATGAAAATGTGAGGTATGAGATAACATTTGTGGTTAAATTATGTTATGGTTATTTTGAGGAATTTATCTCATTTTGGGAATGTTATAAAATATATTTTTTGAAAAAGGAAAACATGTAGACCGTGTGACAACCCATCACGTAGGACAAAGCTATGGGAATCGAACCCACAACCAAAGTGCGACTGGGATTTATCACCTACCACTAGACTACATGAAGTCCCTGTTTAGTGTGACTAATTATTTTTAGTTAAATTATTTTATTGATCAATAAAAAGTAGATTTAAGATATTATGTTTTATCAAATTTATATCCTTATTATAGGAAAATGATTTGGTGGTTAATTGATAAATGTTATTTTGGAAGACGTTCACTTTTTTGGGAACACTATGCCTAAGGAAAATAGAATACTATGGGATTTCATTTGAGGAGTAATGGTGGATTTTTATTTTTGAATAATTTATGTTTTTTATAGAGATTCAGGTTATTAATGGAAATGGTTAACCTGTCATATAGAATATGTGATTTGGTTAATTACACTTTAGTATGAGACTTTAAGAGCAGTTGATATTATTTGGAGATAAATTTTAAGATTTACTATGAAATACTATGTGATTAAATTCTTTTGAGTTTTGGGTTTAAATCTTAGTTTGGATTATATTGATAGATTTTAAGAATTTTTTTTTATTGAATGGTCTTTATTGAACTTTGGGTATTGTTCGTTTAATTTTGGAAATTAAGAATAATATTACTTTCTATAAAGGATTATCTATTTTGGGGATAATCTGATCTTGTACTAAACATTTAAGTTTTTATTAATCTCTAAAGACAATGAAAATATATAGTTCATCCTTTTTGTATTATGTTATTCTCTAGATGTTTATTCTAGCACTTCAGGTGTGAACAAGTCATCTTGAATACTAATCGTTTGGAGAAAAGATGAGTTAGTGGTAGAACTTTATTAAAGGATGAAACTCTACTTGAAAAGTAAGTATATATCTTTATGTTCTTAGTCAATATTCTAAATAAATTCCTCAACTTTATGAAATGGAACCTAAAACAAAATTTTTTGTCCGTTTTCTTTTCCTATTGGGAAACTAATGACTGTTTAACCCATCAAGAGTTTGTGATTTTCTTGTTTTTAACTTTCTCCTGATCATGTTTTATGTCACTCTCCATCAGAACATGAAACTTAATTTATCTTCCCTATCCATGTTTTCTTACATGTAATCCTAGTATGGGTTGTCTCCGGCGACCTTTGTACTTCTATTTCTTTCTTTTAAAGTGATAGTTTTATAGATTATTTTTCCGATGTAAGAATTTCAATGAAGTTCCCAAGCCCAATTTTAAAATTGCGAGGACACAATTTCCAAAATGTGTGAAGAATGTAACACCCCAAGAATTCATAGTAAGTTATTTTCTTTAAAGTAATTCAATAGCTTGCGCTACATGCAACATAGATTTTGAGCGCACCATAACTTACCAAACTAGCCATTCAAAAAGTGGTTATGAATAATATTAATTTCATTTTAAATTTTATATACTCCATATAATTTTAACATCCATATTATGTATTTCCTAGATATAATATATGAATAAATTCAATTTTTTAGATAGAAGAAGTATTTTTGAAAAATTGAAATTTTACCGCCTTTTAATGGCGAACCCTTTTTAAATACAATATTTGACACTTTTATATATTCAATTTGACAAAATAAACATCTTATTTAAAATAGAGACATAAAAATTTAATTTGGATAAATCTTCAGTGCTTTTCTGATAACTTTCATATTTTGATGAATAATGAAAAATACTAAATTTTAATTGAAAACAATTTTTTTAATAAAAATAATTTATAGTGATAAAATATAAATTTGAATGGTTTTGAAGTGTAATTAGATTATATTTTTATAATTTAATCCAATTTTGGTCATTGGATATAATTTTACATTTAAATTGGAAATAAACACATATCAATCTTTTGGTAGTTTTTACTTCTCAAAAACCCACTTTCTGGTTTTGACAACAGGAATAATTTTTAAATTAATTAATAAAAATTATATGTTTTTAATTTAGTAAAAAATAAATCATTTTTAATTGGGAATATCAAAATTAACTATGGGTTAATTTTTGGAATTTTTCTAAATACTTTCAATTTTTGATGAATAGTGAAAAGCACTACGTTATTGTTTAAAGCTGACATTTTATTTAAATAATTATTTTTAATTTAAATTTATTTTAAAGTAAAAATAGATAAATAATACCTATATTAGTCTAATTTAATTCATTTAATTCATTTTATAATAATATTAGATATATAAAAATTTATTGAACTTTTTACCGTCTTTTACCCACCTTCTAGGAAAATTTGCAAATTTTAATAAAAAATAATTTTACCACTTCTTTGAATTTAATTTCAAAAATCAGAGAGACACAGTTGACATTAGTAAGTAAAATTTGGTTCAATAGGATTAAAATATTTTTTTTGTGAATAGTAATTTTTGAATTTTATTTACCGCAGTTAAAAGTAAATAGGGTAATTTAAGGTAAAAATGATATAATAATTACCCTAAAACATGTCCTAATTCTATTTTATAAGTTAATTTAGACCAAAATCAAAATTAGGACAAATATATGACCCTTTTTTATCCACTTGGATTAGATTAGGACATTTATTATATTACATTTAAAGAAGGGTTAAAAGTGTTAAATTCAATGTTTAATAACTAAAACATTTTTAATATAGGGTTACACATAAGATAAATTCAACTATAAATATTAAATTGAAAGATAAAAATATTTACTACATCATGGTATTTTTTTTATAATTTTTAGACATTAAAAAATTAAATTTATTTATGACACAATGATGATGCAATTATTAACTAATTAATGAAAGACTAAAATAATCGATGTTATAAATATTAAAATAAATGTAAATTGAGACTTTTGATGCATTCCAATAATTTTATAGGTTAATGTGACATTTTAGGATTGATTCAATGATTTTTTTTCTAAGTAATCATGTTTTTTTTACTTTCAAAAAAAAATACTAAATAGTGTCAAAATTGGAATAAATGAGTTTTTAAAACAAATACTATTTTATTAAAATATATAATAGTCCTAAAAATCTATGGTTCAGACAAAGGACTTATATAATGATATATATGTCATTATAGGACCACTTTTGTTTATATCGGAATTTTATACTAAGTTTATTAACCATGTAATATAAAAATACAAGAAGACATGTTAAATGTTAAACTATTTAACTAAGAGTTAAATCTAAAAGATAAGATTAATATGGTGACCTAAACTTGTCTAAAACCTATTTTTTTGAGTGGTTTTAAACCCATCCCCACTTTATCCTCGATATAAATCCTTTTGGATCTATTAGAAACTGAAAATTATTTTATAATAATATATTATTTCAAGCTTTTCCTAAAGTGGCCCACGCCTCTCTTATGAAAGGGTACTTACCCTTGTCTTAATTTCACACCTCCAAAGCCTTTTTTATCAGACAAAAACTGATTAAATATCCTCCCAAATACCCTAAATTCAACCTAGAGGCATTAATTTGATCAGAAAGCCGACCTAAGGAGCTCTTTTGTTCAAATCAAAATGAAGAACCCGAAGAAGAGGTAATTACTTCATCACCTCTTTCAAAGTCCTTTTCTTTTTCCACTTCCTATTTATTTGTTCTTTACATAATAAAATAATAACTCTAGAACCTTATACATATTAATATGTTATTATAAACATATTATAACAATATTCATTATTCTATCCATCCTATGAATGAAAAAGTCACCATACGTGCGTACGTACGACTTACCGTCTCCATGTCGTGGTGTAGTTTTTTATTCAACACTCTATTTTTTGGATGGGAATAATAATGAGTATAACTGATGTAAGTAATAAATATAACATCTTAATTATTCTTTATATATAATATACCATCCAATTACATAGGATTTCACCACTAATAGAATGATATTGTTTCTCATGCGTACGTACGACTTACTTTCTCCACGACTCGATGAGATTTTGTTCCCAATCGTAACTATTCAAGAATAATTTTCATTTGATAATTAAAAAAAATTAAGAACTTAATATCATTTTTTATATGAATCAAATACATGTTATAAATAATAAACCTGACTTACATAATAAAACATATAAAGGAAAATGAATCAGTTAACACACAAAACAATGACACTACTGAAATATCATTAACAAAGCAATATTAGAAGATCATACATGATATCATATTTATTTATGTGGTTATTTTATAATTTAATGAAAATTATTTCGCCATCATATAGGATGTTAACCTACCCTCGACTAAGGAAAAGTATAAGGGTAGGGTTTTTCATATCACTTTTTTTCCCGTGAGATTCATGCTATATTTGCCATAATTTTCTTTTGTATGGTGTATGTACTAGACATGATTATATTATTTGTGTAATAAAAATTAATTTATGGGTATTTATATCATTATTTAATGATACTTCTTTCATTGGGTGTAAGTTTCATATGATAACAAATTGGTAATGGAATTTCTAATGTCAATTTCCACTCATTGGGTTTTACGCACACTTTATTGATTATTTTACTCCAAGATTATGTGAGAAATCACTATTTATTTATTTATGTAGTAATTTAAACTCCCCTTTGTGTGGATATACTTTTGATACACATAATCACTCCATTTATAAATTCTCAAGTCATTGATATGAAATTGGTAAGGTTAATCTTAACTCAATTTCCATTCATTGAGTTAAACATCCAAGCCATTGGTTTTGTTTTTACAAGAATATATGTGAATATACTCTGATTGATTTACACTGAATATCCAATAATATTGAGTGTATTTATATTTTTCACACATAATTATGTCACTGATTTATCCTTAATCTAAGGACACAGTCTTTGTAAGGGATTTCGTCTCAATTTACATTCCTTTGAGACTTCTTTGTTGTTATGCACTAATTAAATTTTATATAGTGTATATACTTTCCTTATACATATTATATCATGAATCACTTTATTCTCATGATATTATAAAGTTTTGATTAATTTTATTCTTTAATTGTTTGTATTTAAGCAACTTTCATTTGGTTAGGAACTCTTTAACTAAAATATCATTTTAAATGTTTTAAAGATTTATTCTTCTAAATCATTCTCATTAATGTCCATGTTTTAAAAATGGTTTTAATGTTTTATTTTTATGGACATGAATGTTTTGAAATTAATATTCCTTTAATAACTTTCAAAGTGGTATGGGAAACTTTGATTCAATAATCTCTTTTAAACGACTTATTTGATAAATAGTGTAACTTTTAAATGTTTTTTAAAAAAGGGGATATTTCTCTCAAATAGTTTTACCGATTATTTTCATCTATGTCAATATACTTCATTTTATTTTATTCTTGATTGAGGTTGATTTATTATAATACAATCTTCCATATTTTATTGAATGAGTTATTTTTGACTGTGGATGTGCTATTATTATACCATTCATAGTTTGTGGTAAAAATATTGACATTTCGTATGCTAGTTTTAATACGAATGTTTGGATTATGTTTGACCATTTTCATATGAGGAATGTATTGGACTTAGTAAGTGACGAGCGAGGCCTGCTATAGTCCCTCGATGCATCGGTAGGTATCATGATACAAAATAGTGTCTTGTCACAAGGCCTTGACAAAATTATTATTTGTAGTCTTGGAACGAGGCCTTGAATATGTGGTTATGATGTCTAGAATTATGTATTCCATAATTATGAAATGAGATATTGATATTACATGTGATTATTCGACTAGTAGAATATCTATGTGAATAAGTAAATGACATTATTTGATTTATCTTTTCTATATTATGCATAAGTTTAAGTTTAAAATTCTTGTGTTTTAGTCTTATACATTTCCTTAAATGTTTATTATTATTTATGAAAGTTTTTTCTATATTTTTATCCTTACTAAGAATTTGAGCTCACCCCTTTCTTATGTTTTATTTTTCCCCAGATGAGAAGAATTATATTATGATTGACCTTTAGGAATAGGCTAAGAGATATGAGTGAGTTAAAAGGAGGCACAATGTTGCAGTTTTTCTATTTTATAAAGTAATGTAAAACTTATGTATGTATCTAGTACTTCCAAGGCATCTAAACTGATCGGTCTTTCGGTACTTGATCCAATACTGGAAAATAGACCTATCCCCACAGTTTTGGAGAAAACCGTGGGGATAGACCCCCCTATACCCACGGTTTTGGAAAACCGTGGGTACAGGTGTCTATTGAAGACCTATACCCACGGTTTTCCAAAACCGTGGGTATAGGGGGGTCTATCCCCACGGTTTTCCCAAACCGCGGGGATAGGTCCTGAAAAGTGACCTATACCCACGGTTTCACAAAACCTTGGGTATAGGGGTACCTATCGCCAAGGTTTTTTCGAAAACCATGGGGATAGGTCTGGGCCAAAATTCCTATACCCACGGTTATGAAAAACCGTGGGTATAGGTCACTTTTGTGTGCGCGGGAAAAAAAAATTTTCCGAGGGAAAGAAATTTTTTTTGACGGGAATCCTATACCCACAGTTCTTCCCTCTATACCCACGATTTTTATAAATATATTTAACTAAATATATATATATACAAATAGGTGATGTTAGGGTAGTGGTTAGACGCGGTGTTTTCAGCAGAGGGGCCGCGAGATCGAAACTCGGCGCCTGCATTATTTTAGGACCTATACTCACGGTTTTGAAACCGTGGGTAAAAGCCGTTGACACCGTGAAAATTGGATATGTTTCGGTGACATGGTGGCAGGACACCTATACCCACGGTTTTGGAAAACTGTGTGTATAGGTTGGGGACCTATCCCGACGCCGTTCCAGCCCACGGTTCCCAAAACCGTGGGTATAGGTTATACCCACGGTTTTGGGGGCTATACCCACGGTTTTGAACCATGGGTATAGGCTGTTTTTCCAGTAGTGATTCCTTGTGATCATGCCAATGTTATTTAATAATGCACCAACTCTGGGTAACTAGGGTTGAGGCGTTACAGTTGGTATCATAGAAAGTTTAGTACAATCCTTGGAAACTAGATTTAGAAAAACTATGATTAGAGAATATTATCCTAAGATATACTTTTAGGATATATAATGAAGAACTTCCTAGAATTTTGGTAATGTAGGGATTTTGATAATTTTCCAAGAAATATATCCCTATTTAGATGCGAGCAGGTAGAGGTGGATCTGGAACAGATGTATCTAGGTGTAATTTTTGAAAACACTACTTTGAGCTAGACTCGAATGAAAACTGGTGCATGAAAACAGGCCTTGCTACACTCTTGGTTACGACACTCCCAAGGGATATGATTAGGATAATTCACATTTTCTTTAGAAACTGATTTGAAAGATTTTAATATAATATGAGAATAAATATCCTTGATTAATCCTAAGGTGTTTTAGATTTAAAATAAGTTGTCATGATATTCTCTAAATGATTTTATGACTATTGTTACTCACACTATGATTTCTGGTTTTAGTCAATGGATGGATTCCATGAAAGTCATAGTAACATTTAACATGATGTAAACGGTGGGAATGATGGTGGAAATGGGAAACTAAATGGAATGTTGATAGGCGTAAAAGATATCATGTTCATGCCGAAGCATGTTTCCAAAAATATGATCAACAAAATATACATTAACCAACTCCCAAACTCAAAAAAGAAGAGAAATGTGGATAATGATAAGAGCTCCATCATTGTAGACTGTGGAGAAAAGAAATATCAATTTCCATCATGTAGGAAATTTGGAAGGAGACACCTAGGAAAGTGTCTCAATAGAATAAAAAATGATTTATGTGTGGGAAAGAATGACATAAATTAAATAATTTCTGAGGAAAAATGAAGAGTACTATGGAAGAAAATAAAAATTATCTTAAGAATCCATTTATAGTAATTTTCTATAAATGTAGGGGACTTAGGAATTACACGATTGAATTGCCTATTCTATAGGATAACCACTAGGTCAAGGAAGAACCTATGTGGAAATAAATAGATGGCGAAATGTTTAAAAGTGTTAATTCTATTTTTATGGGATTACTTTGGAAGACTTTTCTCTTGTATGTGTAACCCTGCAGTTTGTTATGTTAAAATGATATTTTAGGAAGAATTATCTTTTATTTTAGGGATATAGTTATAAAGAACCATTTGGGTTTATATGATCCTTGATTTGGAGGCAATTAGTGGTTATTAATTTTTGGGATGAAAATGCTAGGTATGAGATAAAATTTGTGGTTAAATTATGTTATGGTTATTTTGAGGAATTTATCTCATTTTTGTGATGTTATAAAATATAGTTTTTTTAAAAAAGAACAACACAAAGACCATGTGACAACCCGTCGCATCAGACAAAGCTATGGGAATCAAACCCACAACCAAAGTGCGACTAGGATTTATCGTCTACCACTGTACTATGTGAAGTCCCTAGTTAGTGTGACTAATTATTTTTACTTAAATGATTTTATTGATCAATAAAAGGTTGATTTTAGATCTTATGTTTTATCAAATGGATATCCTTAGTATAAGAAAATGATTTGGTGATTAAGTGATAAATGTTATTTTGGAATATGTTCGCTCTGTTGGGAACACTATATGGCTAAGGAAAATAGAATACTGTGGGATTTCATTTGAGGAGTAACGATGGATTTTTATTTTGGAAGAATCTATGTTTTTATAGAGATTCAGGTTATTAATGGAAGTGATCAACCTATCATACAAAATATGTGATTTGGTTAATTACACTTCAGTATGAGACATTAAGAGTAGTTGATGTTATTTGGAGATAAAAGTTAAGATTTACTATGAAAGACTATGTGATTAAATTCTTCTGAGTTTTAGGTTTGAATCTTAGTTTGGATTATATTTAAGGATTTTAAGAATAATTGTTTATTTAATAGTCTTTATTGAACATTGGGTATTGTTTGTTTAATTTTGGAAATTAAGATTAGTATTTATTTCTATAAAGGATTATCCATTCTGGAGATCATCTGATGTTGTACTAACCATTTTGGTTTTGGTTAATCTTTAAAGACAACAGAAATATATAGTTCATCCTTTGTGGATTATGTGATTCTTTATAAGTTGATTCTAGAACTTCAAGTGTGAACAAGTCATCTTGAATACTCATCATTTGGAGAAAATATGAGTTAGTGGTAGAAATTTATTAAAGGATGAAACTCTACTTGAAAATTAAGTATATATCTTTATGTTATTAGTCAATCTCAAAAATAAATTCCTCAACTTTATGAAGTTGAACTTAAAACAAAAAACGTTTTCTGTTTACTTTTCCTACTGGGAAACTAATAACCATTTAACCCATCACAAGTTTGTGGTTTTCTTATTGTTAATTTTCTCCAGATCATGTTTTATATTACTCTTCATCAGAACTTGACACATAGTTTATCTTCCATATCCATGTTTTCCTACATGGAATCCTAGTATGGGTTATATTGGGTGACCTTTGTACTTATCTTTCTTTCTTTTAAAGTGATAGTTTTATTGAATCTTTTTTCCAATGTTGGACTTTCAATGAAGATCGAAAGCCCAATTTTAAGATTTTGAGGATGCAATTTCCAAAAGGGAGGAATAATTTAACACCCCAGGATTTCATAGTAACTTATTTTTTTAAAGTAATTCTATAGCTTGCGCTACACGCAACACCGAGTTCGAGCGCACCACGACTTACCAAACTAGCCGTTCAAAAAGTGGTTATGAATAGTAATAACTTAATTTTAAATTTTATATACTCTATAGAATTTTAACATCCATATTATGTGTTTCTAAGACATACTATAAGAACAAATTCAACTTTTCAGATAAAAGAAGTATTTTTAAAAAAAATGAAATTTTACTATCTTTTAATGGAAAACCCTTTTTAAATCCAATATTTGACACTTTCATATATTCAATTTGAAAAAATAAACTTATTATTCAGAAGAGGGACATAAAAATTTAGTTTGGATAAAGTTTCAGTTCTTTTATGACAACTTTTATATTTTGATGAATAGTGAAAATACTAAATTTTAGTTGAAAACAAATTTTTTAATCAAAATAATTTATAGTGTTAAATTATACATTTGAATAGTTTTTAAGTATAATTAGATTATATTTTTATCATTTAATCCAATTTTGGTCATTGGAAGTAATTTTACATTTAAATTAGACATAAACACATATCAATCTTTTGATACTTTTTATTTCTCAAAAACCCAATTTCTGATTTTGACAATGAGAATATTTTTTAAATTAATTAATACAAATTATATGTTTTTAATTTAGTAAAATAGAAATCATTTTTGAATTTTTAATATCAAAATTAGCTTTGGGTTAATTTTTGGTATTTTTCTAAAAACATTCAATTTTTGATGAATAGTGAAAAACACAACGCTATTGTTTAAAGTTGAATTTTTATTTAAATAATTATTTTTAATTCAAATTTATTTTAAAGAGAAAATAGATAAATAATACCAATATTATACCAATGTAATTCATTTAAGTCATTTTATAATAATATTATATATATACAATTTTATTGAACTTTTTACCGTCTTTTACCCACCTTCTAGGCACATTTGCAAATTTCCATAAAATGTAATTTTACTGCTTCTATGAATTAAATTTAAAAAATCTGAGAGACATGGTTGACATCAGTAAGTAAAATGTGGTTCAATATGATGAAAATATTTTTTGTTGAATAGTAAGATTTAAATTTTATTTACCTCAGTTAAAAGTAAATAGGGTAATTAAAGGTAAAAATGTTATTATAATTATCCTAAAACATGTCCTAATTCTATTGGATAAGTGTATTTTGACCAAAATAAACCTTATGAAAAAAATATTATCCTTTTTTATCCACTAGGATTAGAATAAGACATTTATTATATTTTATTTTAAAGAGTTAAAAGTGATAAATTTAAAGTTTAATAACTAAATTTTTTTTAATATAGGGTTACACATAAGATAAATTTTAGTATAAATATTCATTAGAAAGATAAAAGGATTTAATACATCATGGTATTTTATTTATAATTTTTAGAAATTAAATAATTAAATTTATTTATGACACAATGATGATGCAGTAATTACCTTATTAATGAAAGACTAAAATAATTGATGTTATAAATATTAAAATAAATGTAAATTGAGACTTTTGATGCATTACACAAATTTTATAGCTTAATATGACATTTTAGGGTTTATTAAATGAATTTTTTTGAAGCAATCATGTTTTTATGACTTTCAAAAAAAACCAAATACTAAATAGTGTCAAAATTGACATAAATGAGTTTTTAAAAAAATAATATTTTATTAAATTATATAATAGTCCTAAAAATATAAAGTTTGGGAAAAGGACTTATATAATGATATATTTTTTCTTAAATAACAACTTAAGGTTCTCTTGATATTCTATAGTAAGTTTATTTACCATGTAATATAAAAATACAAGAACAGATGTTAAATGTTAAACTATTTAACTAAGAGTTAAATCTAAAATATAAGGTTAATATGGTGACCTAAACTTGTCTAAAACCTATTTGTTGAGAGGTTTTCGACCAATACTCACCTTATCCTATAAATAAATTCATTTTGAGACATTAGAAACTGAAAATTATTTTATAATAAAATAATATTTCAAGCTTTTCCTAAAGTGACCCTCACCTCTTTTATAAAAGGGTACTTCCCCTTATCTTTATTTCACACCTTCAAAGCCTTTTTTCTCGGCAAAACCCTACTTAAATATCCTACCAAATACCCTCAATTCATCCTAGAGTACTTACTTTGATCATAAAGAAAACCTAAGGATCCCTTTTGTTCAAATCAAAAGGAAGTACTAGAAGAAGAGGTAATTACTTCATCACCTCTTTCAAAGTCTTTTTCTTCTTCCACTTCCTCTTTATTTGTTATTTCCTTAATAAAATAATAACTCCAGTACCTTATACATACTGAGATGTTATTATAAATATTTTACAACCATATTCATTATTCTATCCATCCTATGAATGAAAAATTCACCATACATGCGTACGTACGGCTTACCGTCTCCACGTCGTGGTGTAGTTTGTTATTCAACACTTCATTATTTTTATGGGTATAATAATGAGTATAAATGATTTAAATAATAAATATAACATGTAAATGATTCTGTATATATAATATATCATCCAATTACATACTATTTCACCACTAATATAATGATATTGTCGCTTGTGCGTACGCATGACTTACCATCTCCACGACGCGATGTGATTTTGTTCCCCATCGTAACCATTCAAGAATAATTTTCATTTTATGATTACAAATAATGTTTAATAACTTAATATAATTCTTAATATGAATCAAATACATCCTATCCATAAAAAACACGACTTACGTAACAAAACATATAAAGGAAAATGAATCAGTTAACACCAAAAACAATGACACTACTGAAATATCATTAATAAAGAAATATTAGAAGATCATATATGATATAATATTTATATTTATGGTTATTATATAATTTAATAGAAATTATTTTACCATTATATAGAAGGCTAACCTACCCTAAACTCAGGAAAAGTACAAGGTAAGGGGTTTTCATCTAACTTTTATTCACATGAGATTCCTGCTATATTTTCAACAATTTCCTTTTGTGTGGTGTATGTACTACCTATGATTGTATTATTTGTGTAATAAAAATTAATTTATGTATATTTACATCATCATTTTATTATCCTTCTTTTATTGGGTGTATGTCTTATAATTTACCAAATCAGTAAGGGAATTTCTAATTTCAATTTCAACTCATTGGGTTTTACGCACATTTCATTGATAATTTTACTCCAAGATTATGTGAGAAAACACTATTTAATTATCTATGTAGTAATTTACACTCCACTTTGTGAGGATATACTTTTTATACACATAATCACTCTATTTATAAATTCTCAAGTCATTTATATGAAATTGATAAGGGAAATCTTGACTCAATTTCCATTCATTGAGTTAAACATCCAAGTCATTGGTTTTGTTTTTACAAGAATATGTGTGAATGTCCTTCGATTTATTTACAATGAATATCCAATCATATTGAGTGTATTTATATTTTTCACAAATAATTATGTTATTGATTTATCCTTAATCTAAGGATATGATCTTTATAAGGGATTTCATCTCAATTTACATTCCATTGAGACTTCTTTGCTGTTATGTGCCAATTCACTTTTATATGGTTCATATACTATCCTTTGACACATTATATCAGGAATCACTTTATTCTCATGATATTATAATGTTTTGATTAATGATATTCCACAATTCTTTGTATTTAGGCGTCTTTCATTTGGTTAGAAACTCTTTAACTAAAATATCATTTTAAATGTTTAAATGATTTATTCTTCTAAAAATTTATCATTAATGTCCATGTTTTAATAATATTCTTTAGGATTTATTTATATGTATATGAATGTTTTAAGATTAGTATTCCTGTAAAATGTTTCAAAGTGGTATGGAACACTTTGATTAAAAAATATCTTTTAAACGAATTCTTTGATAAATAGTGCGACTTTTAAATGTTTTCTAGAAAAGTGGATATTTCTATTAAATAGTTTTACTAATTATTTTCATATATTTTAATAACCTTAATTTTATTTTATTCTTTATTGAGGTTTATTTATTATAATACAATATTATATATTGTATTGAATGAGTTATGTTTGATTGTGGATGTGCTATTTTTATACCATTCATGGTTTTTGGTTAAAGTATTGAAATTTTGTATTCTAGTTTTAATATGAATGTTTAGATTATGTTTCACCATTTTTATATGAGGAATGAATCAGACTTAATAAGTGATGGGCGGGTCCCATTATAGTCTCTTGATGAATCAGTAGATATCATGAGACAAACAAGTTTCTTAGTATAAGGCCTTGACAGAATTATTATTTGTAGTCTTGGAACAAGGCCTTGACTATGTGGTTATGATGTCAGGCATTATGAATTCCATCATTACAAAATTATCTATTGATATTACATGTGATTATTCGACAATTAGAATTTCCATGTGAATAAGTAAATGGAAATGTTTGATTTATCTTTTCCATATTATGTTGAAGTTTAAGTTTAAAAGACTTGTGTTTTAGTCTTATACATTGAATTAAATTTTTATGATTATTTATGATAGTTTATACTATTTTTTTATCCTTACTGAGAATTTGAGATCACCCCTTTCTTATGTTTTATTTTTCCCAATATGTGAAGAAGTATATTATGATTGTCCTGCAGGAATAATCTAAGTTATATGAGTGTGTTAAAAGGAGACAAAATGTTATATTTTTTCCATTTTATAATGTAATGTAAAACTTATGTATGTATCTTATACTTACAAGGCTACTAAATTGATCGGTCTTTTGGGACTTAATCCCTTGTGATCATGCTAATGTTATGTAATAATGAACCAACTTTGGGTAACTAGGGTCAGTGTATTATATTAGAAAACTCCGTAAGTAATTATTAATTAAATGAAATTAATATTTAGAAAAAACACATACCTCGTATGATATATAAAAAATAAGGTTATCCAACCAATGTAAAAACTGAAAAATAAAATCCCCAACTCTAGAAACCTCCTCGGTAGGAAATGGTATAAGTCTATTAGAATCAATAATATCATGCACTGATACTCTGAAAACACCCAACTTAATAGTCTAGTGATGTACATAATCCCCTAAAATATGTATGAATCAGTATGCTACAATAAATACATGAATATCTTCAACATATAACTCATAATATAATGTTTGGTCTAAATGAGGACATGGAGGATTTGAGTAGGCATGATGGGTGGGTTGTGTCAGTTGGACGTTCTGTACAAGCTGCGCATTTGACTGGGAAGGTTGGGAAGACTGGGCCGTCTTGGCCGATTGGGCCAGTTGGGAAGGTTGAGTAGGCTGTTATTTTCTCATCAATTGTTCAAACATAGATTGCACAACTGATTGAATTTGAACACCCATGTCCTATTTCATTTCTCTCAGTCTATCTTTTAAGGAATCGATTTCTAGATCTCTTGACTGCTTACATTGATTACCAAAATCTTTCATAATACTAACTCCCACCTAATATCCTCTTACTCAACCTGGGTGTTCTTTATTTCTTAAAATAGTAGGTAGAATATCCATCCAACTCTCTAGGATAAAATCTCCTTGGATATATTTCTCCTGGAGGTCTTCTTAAAATAAAAATTGAAATTTTTATATCAATTTTTTAATTTAAAAATTACAAAAAACAATGAAAGATAAAAAAATATTTACTCACAATTATTTTAACTACTTCCTTAGTTTTCTCTATAAGATACATTTCATTTTTCATTATTCATGCACGTTTCCATTTTTTATGGTGACCAGGAGGAGATGGAGGACCAAAATTGACCATTTCTGAACCACTATTGGATTGAGCACTTAATGCTTAAAATTATTCTTCAATCATTTTCTGCTCAAAAAACTGATACCCTCCACGTGATAAAGTATGATTGTATAAATATTTCAACTGGATCTCTTGATGAGATCTTCCGGAGGCCTGTTATATAAAAATAAACTATAAGTAATTAGATAAATATATAATAACTTTTACAACATAAAATAATTATCATACCAAAATTTTTTATTCTAGTTGGATGTCAAAAAATTTATTCTAGGTATCTAAATCTAAAAAATCCTACTTTAGGCATGGGTTTTCATTCTTTTTATTTCCAAAAACATAATTTTTTTTGTCAATTTTTTTTAAAATATCTCTATCAAACCACCACTAAAGTGATATATCTTTTCCTAATTGCTTTTGTTTCCTCAAAATTGGATGTCATATGTAATTGAATAAATTATATATTAGTCATTTAAAATATTTAATATTCAAAAAATGAGATAAAATAAATCAATTGAGATATTTTACAGTCACAACCTCCCAAAGCTTGTATTTCTCTATCCTATTAATGGAATTCCAATCAATATATAAAATGCTAATACCAAAAGAGATTTGCATTGATGTATATCTAATAAACTAAATTAAATTCAGTCCATTTTTATTATCATCATCATAAAAACAAATATATAATCTCTTGTCTCCACGAGCAAGTGACTATTTTGGTAAACATGTAATACCACATTTAACTACTTGATAACTTGATTTATCTACAGTAACGGAATAAATATCCTCCAATGAAGACACATCAGTAGTCCTGCAAATATTTTTTAAAAATTAAAAGTTTTCTTTCGTCAAATAAGTATATTACCAAATATTTATTATTATGAAAATCAGATATACCTCATTAACTGCTCCTCTATCTCTATATCTAACATTTACACAAGAAAGTGTAATGGAATTATGTGCACCTACATATAATTATAAAAATGAATAATTAGAAATAAGGATAACAAAAATATGTAAGTACAAAAAGTGGCACACATTTGTAAGTTTCAAAAAAAATGATGCCATGATTCTTATAACCAAAATACATGCAAGCCAAACTATTAAAAATAATGTTTTAAGACATGTAAATTTTAAAAAATAAAGTAAATATAAATAATTACCATAATAATTAAGTGAGTAAAAAAGTGTTTTTCCATATCCCTTCATCATGATCATTATATACTAAAAGCACTATGTCTACATTATAATCATTGTAATCATCAAGAAATCACCTATTAGATGAATAAGAATAATGTAAATCAATAACATCATCATCATCATCCTCATCACACAAAGGGTATCTTTTACCTTGAAAGATAATGGACCAATGATCATTTGGTGGATCAATGAAATAAAATATCTTCTTTGTATGTGTCTCCATGATAAATGGTTCCTCATTGTAACTAAATCTTTTCAAATCAACCAGTGTAAACCCTCCATCATCATGTTTCACACCACTATTACAATCAACCTAATTACATTTAAACATCATGACTCGAAATTTTGTATAATCAATTTCCCATATATCCTCAAAAACTCTAAAATATGCCAATGAATCATAAATTGAGTTGTTATCTTTTTCACTCAAAAAATGCATTGCTTCAGTGATGACTATCACGCCCCTATTTTGAATGGTACTCTTGTCATCCAAATTTTTTGTGTAAAATGTATACCCATTAATATCAAAAATAGACCATATAATCACATTAAGAGATGGTCCCCTTGCCAAAAATTTAAAAATTTATGACCCAGATAAATCTGTGATCACTTTCTCTTTAAACCATGAAAAAAATTCGTTTTTATGCTCAATCATCAACCAATTTTTGTTTATTTTTGCATATCGTATCTTTAATTCAGTAATATGTGATGATATATATGATTGAACCTCATTAGTTTTGTTCAAAATGTATAAATATGGTTGCATCACATCATCACATGGAATGAACTTTACCTTTAATTATAAAATCCCTCTACCTTGACTATCAACTATCAAATGTCAAGATATATGGAGACCAATATGATAAACTTCATACAAATAATCAGAATAGAACTCAATCACCTCTTTCGATACATAGTTATGAACAATAGAGGCCTCCGGTCTATAATTATTTTTAACATATCCCTTTAAAATTTTGATATATGTTTCAAAAGGATACATACCACATAAATAAATAGGCCCATGTATTCTTATCTCATTCACCAAATGAATCACCAGATGAACCATTATATCAAAAAATGTAGGCGGAAAATACATTTCTAGTTGAGAAAGAATAAGAGAAACTTAATTATCCAACTCATATAACAAATTTGGATCAATAAATTTTCTATAAATGGATTTGAAAATATTACATAACTGATGATAGTCTTTCTGATAGATGATGAGAATATACCACACAGTGTGACTGGTAGTAGTTGTTTCATCAATAAATGACAGTCATGAGATTTCATACCTATTAATTTACAATCATTAACTAACACTAAATTCTTCATATTTAAAGAATATTCACTGGGTAATTTTATACCATACAGACACTAAAAATAATTCAAATTTTCACTCTTGCTTAATAATGTGTGACAATCCAGAGGTAAATATGTTCTATTTCCTTTCATAGTGGGAGATAACTCCAAATTTATTATCATTGATATCAAGTATAATCTATAATTAAATCCATATTTTTTATTTCTGTTTATGTCTAATAATGTTCCAATAAAACTATCACATATATTTTTTACAACATGAATAACATCAATATTATGTTTTATCTCTAAAAATCTCTAATAGTGTAGTTAAAAATATACACTGTTTCTTTCAAATATTTTTTGAAGACAAAAACTTCTTTTCTTTTAAAACATAAAATCAATATTTCCTCCCTTTCATAATATTCATCAACTAAAAATGGTTGTGGGTAAATATTGTATTCTTGTAAAATTTTAAATGCCTTTTTCAATCTACGATAAGGATGATCAATTCACATAAATCCTCAATATCCCATGTACACTGTCTTTCCTCCATTCTACAATTGATAATATGAATTATCTTAATCACAAATTGGACATGATTTATGTACCTTAACACTGAATCCGGATAAGTTTCCAAATATAGGAAAGTCATTTATAATGTACATTATCATAACATTTAAAATAAAATAATCTTTTTTGTATGAAAAAAAATCAATAACACATACCTCTAATAGAAGTTTCAAATCATTAATAAATGGTGATAGATACACATAAATATCTATTGGTGCCAAATTTTTTTCACTTGAATGGACTTTAGAATCCATAAAGAATCATCAAAAGGGGTATTTTTCACAAATCTACTCTATGGAGATTCCTTTCCAATCCACTGTGAACGTATCTCCTCCATGATGTCACTTTTACTTCGTCATCCACTGTGAACGTATCTTCTATGTGGCGTCACTTTTCCTTCACGATCATCCATGAACATATCTCCTCCATGACATAATTTTTACTTCATGATCTATTGTGAACACATATCCTCTGGGGTGTTACTTTTCCTTCATGATCCACCACGGATGTATCTCCCTCACAATGTTACTTTTCCTTTGCAATCTGTTGTGAATGTATATCCTCCCCAAAATCATTTTTCCTTCACGATCTGCTATGAATGTATCTTCTTTGCGATGTCACTTTTTCTTTATGATCCACCATGAATGTATCTCCTCCATGATATCCCTTTTCATTTTTGATCCTCCACTAAGGTATCTCCTCTATGATATCACTATTCCTTTGCAATTCATCGTTAATGTATCTCCTCAACAACATCACTTTTCTTTTGAGATTTGATCATGAAATTATCTTCTCTGTAGTTTCACTCTTTCTTCATGATTCCCTGGTTGTTCTCCACAGCAAGCCCCAAAAATTCCACAAACCTCCACTGTCTATAAATAGAAGGATCACCCCTTCGAAACAATTGTTACTCTGAACTTTCACCTTCCCTACTCCAGTTTCATGATTCTCTTCATGGACCTAAATATGGATTTCCCAATGTACTTTAGCATTACGAGAAGTACCTCCATTTTTCCTTCGTGGCCCTTTCCTATGGTAGGGATTCCCTTTGTGAAGACTATCACCCTTCGCAAATAAGGGATCCCCTTCAGGATTCTCGAGGCTCCATGAAGCATTAAGCCTTCATGTAGCACTCTTCAAATAAAGATCTCTTTTCTAAAGGGAGGCCCTAATCCACAAAAGTCCTTCCTTCGTGAAGACCCATTCCTTCGTGAATCCCCATTCCTTCATGAAGCAACCATCCTTCTCATAGAACTACTTCTTTACGAAGCACCTTTCCTTTGTGAAGAACCTTTCCTTCACAGTGATCTTTCTATCGATAACTATGTCCTCACAAAACCCTTTCCCACACATCCCTATAGGATTGTGCGAAGTGATTTTATGGTTCCTTGAGTAGTGGTTCATATAACATTGCCTTTAATTTTGCTTCTTTGAAAATTCATGCTAATAGTTATTGATTCTTCGCATAGCCATGATAACATGAGCCCCTCAAGTGACCAATCCTCTACCCCATTGTTTCCTGAAATTTCTTGTGCCTTCCCCCAAGTATGGGTTGGTAAGAGTTATTTAAGTCTAATGGGTGATGATTGAGTCCTCCTTGTCTGATATGTAGGAAATTAAACTTCCAAGAACCTACATCCCCAAGACATGACGTTAAACTATGAGTCGCCAAATGCGTGGCAGGCCTGGGAGGTCTTGAAGGAGGATGAGCATCAGAGATCACCCCCTTCTCTTTTCCTTTGGGCTTTGTAGCCATTTGAACCTCAAGAATTCTCCATGTAAGCCCTCAAATCCACTTTGATAGGGTGTTCCCTGTACAATTG
The DNA here is from genome assembly GCA_963277665.1 of Viscum album. Classification (NCBI taxonomy): domain Eukaryota; kingdom Viridiplantae; phylum Streptophyta; class Magnoliopsida; order Santalales; family Viscaceae; genus Viscum; species Viscum album. The sequence continues at coordinate 1,506,816,080 of OY728147.1, read as the reverse complement.
ACATGGATCCAGATTCTCCTCATACATCGAATGTCATCTTCAGGATTCCCTCCTAGTGTAAGTCCCAATCTCCATCTTCTTGGGATTCTAGCCATGCATAAGCCCCACATCACCTCTCATGTATGCACCTTTCATGACACAATCTTCAGGTCCACTGCTTCCTCTTGTTTCCCACACAAATAATGACTCACATGGGCATAGAGTGTAACAAGGTCCATGAAATCTTCTTTAGTCCTCTATCCATATGTAATCCCCATACCTCCCATACTACATGAAGTTAAATTGTATGTCTTATCGAACTATGTGGAATCTGATTCCCCACTACTAGGATACATAGGAAGCCTATCCGAGGTTCAAGCACCTCACTCCCAAAAATCCATCTATTCTGTTCATTTCATGTCAGTTCACCATCGTCCTGCATGACATTAAACTGTATACCCTATCGAACTATGCAAGTTTTGATTCCTAGCCACTGGGATAAAAAGGAAGACAATATGAGGTCCAACCCCAAACTATGGTAAACTTTGGCATTCCTTCCTAAATTATGTACCCTCATGACTCAATACATTCCCTTTTTGGGATGGAACCCTCAGATCCTCCTCTTTAAGTTGTTCTGATCCAATCGGGATGCTAACCATGCATAAGACCCAGCATGCCAAAGGGTTGTTGTCCTTTGTTTATACCCCAACCACATGTCCCATTTTCCCCAGGATTCTAAGCATAAATATTCCCTTCAATTCACCATAATCCTCCAACCAAGAGTGTCCCTCTTGTGATGGGCTACTAACCATGCATATTCCCCAACATGACTTTGTGTCAATGTTCTTTACATACGCCCTGATTCTATGCCCCATCCTGAACTATGTGTACTTTTATTCCCTTCCATGGGGGTACGTAGGAATCCTACTTGAGGTTCAAGCCCATCACCCATTTTATATCTAGCCACTCCCTTGAGCCTTTGTGTTTTTGGAAGATCATGCCCTAACCCAGAGGATCTACTTCCTTCAAGTGCCCATCCATGCACTCCATTCCCATAGGTCACCTCCTTAGGTGTCTTATCACCCCACCAAACTAAGTGGACTTTGATTCCACACCACCAAGATATGTAAGAGGCATTTATAAGGTTCAAGACCAACACTGCCATTAACTTCACATCTGTTCAATCCCATTCATCTCATACACTTCATTAAATCATCCTTCATCCATCCTGATTCTTACTCGGGCTGCCACATCCCGGTTGGATCACCCCGTTCATACAGGCATCTAACAATGCATAAGACCCAACCATATGGTCCATCACCTTAAACTTATCACAGTAAGATCATCCACATATTCATTGCTTTTTTCATCACCTGGGTGTCTAATCGTGCATAAGCCCCATTCATCCCATTGATATTTTCATCACATGGGTATTTATACTTGTGTAAGCTCTGAACTACCATTTCAAACTACGTGGGTTTTGATCCCTCTATTCTATACAAGGTATGTAATAATACTCTCTGAGTCTTAATCCTAGTCAATGGTAAGACTCAGTGTCCCCTTTTATAGGACCAACCCTCTCTGATCCTCCCTTTTTGGTGTTTTGATCAGCCTTCATAGTGTGAAACCTTCCCTCTTCGAGACACTCGATCCAGGTCCCATCCTCATAGACATTTTGACCCATCCACCTAGTAAACCTTCTAGGTTCTCCCTCCTAGTGATGTACCCATTTGATCCACTCTCATAAGCATTTTTATCATTTTGATATGTCTCTGTTAGATGTTAAACTCATGGCATACCCTATGTTAAACATGGGAAACTAAGGAAAAACTCATAGAAATGTCTTTGGCATAAGATTCCCCACATTCAATGTGGGATGCCTCAGGCTTACACACCCTCAATAAGTCTTATAATAAGGGATAATTCTAGGGTACCAAGGTTCTAGAATTTAGACATGCCAGCAATTCTCAAAGTGACCACTTTCCCTAACTGAAGGTTACTGCCCTAACTCGAACCTTTTAGAATGTCTTGACAGAAGTAGTGTAATAAACTGGAGTCTACATAAAGGTGTAACCAAGAAGGGTTTCATAAAAAACGCCTTAATATATAAGGGAGACCTAGACTAGGAGTCAAGTTCAATGGAAGAATCCAAAGAAGGAGGAACTGACATCCCATAATCCCATTTTGATCAAGGAGTAGACATCATCGAAGAGGTGATGGATGTCCCCTGCCTTTCGAAAGAGGGAATGTGGGGTACAATGAAAAAACAAGTGAACGTCAAAATCACATGGGCGACATTCCTAAATGGAATGTGTAGAAAATATAAATGTTTAACTTGATGTGAATCTTCTTTCCTTAAACCATGAATATTAGTATCATTCAATACATCCGTAGATAAGTGTGTTACCAGATCCAACCATCTAGAACCAGGTCCCACCAAGAAAATAGTGGGTTTGGTGTAGAATTCGCCAGAATTTAGGGTAGTTAATTGTTGAGAATTCCAATTTGTGACATCATCAAAGTGGATATTTCTATCCAGCTATGGAAGACTGAATGAAGCTAAGGCACTGGGCACTGCTTTCTTACTATCTGTGCTAATAGCTAAATCTTTCTTCTTTGTAGGAACCAAGCTACAAGAACCTAGTCTCCTCCTGCCCGTAGATGCAGGGGAATGAGCAATGCTAATATGAAAATCCCACACAACTCAAACTCTTTCATGATATCATCCACAACCATAGATACCAGGTTCCCACACACCATCTCACCCTCAGAGTTTATCCAGACGAGGGAGATTGATACTATTATTCGACAATACAAATAAGAATGGGTCATCCCAATGAGGGATACTACCCACCAAAATTTAGATGATTTTTTACCTTTCCATATATGCCACCCCCAAGGATCACAGCGAGCCATTACTCCCCACTTTGATATCGAACCATTTTAGGAGCCTCTCCATAGAATGCTCCCATGATTCACTCCCCTATGTTGATGAGTTAAGGGATATTCGAGTCACCCAGCCTCAACTGCCACCAGGGAGACACCAAGAAGGGATTCCACTAGGCCGCTTCAACATCTTAATTTGGTCCCTCAGGCCAACAAATAGGTGATCTCTACCCCTGCATCACCGGCCCTAACTAGGCTGACCTGACATCAATGTCGGGCGCATGCTCAGGAAGGCGCCTGTCAGGGGGCGTCATCTTCTACAGTTTCAGTGGACCATTCTACCACTGACATAGAATATCCTCTCACTATTACTATATATCATGGGAGCTTCTATTCCTAATTGGGATTGAGATCCCAACCACCCCATGGGAAGGCTGGGCTGACTCTTTCGGTCGTCAGCATGAGAAATAGTTGTTGTGTTCCAACCCACGATGTCCAGATCCTGTATAGAGGTCCTCCCTATACCATCATCAGTCAGAGTGGGGGTCATCCCTACTATCACACTCAGCATGGAGGTCCTCCACATTCCACCATCGCCATTCCAAGTAGTGGTCCTCCTTATCTTGTTGATTTCTAGCACGTAGGTCCTCCTTGTGCCCATGATTCTAGGTATGTAAATTTTCTCCATATTTCAGGTTATAAACTTGAAGTTCCTACTCACCCCATAACCCATCAACACAGAGGTACTCCCATGTATAGTTTGATCAGTATAGAGGTCCTCCCTATACCACCACTTTCAACCAACTCAGAGGTTCTTCTCATGCTATAGATGGATGGAATGAAGGCCCTACCCATGCCCTTACCATCTCCAATAGAGGACCTCCTCGCTCCAATACTTCTAACTGCGGAGGTCCTCCCCGAATGTCTCACACTCAACATGGAGGTCCTCCCCATGTTCTTTTCTATATATTCTTGGGTGATCATTACACCCCATTACACCCAAGTGGAGGTCCTCCCTGCTCTATCACTCAACTTAGAGGCCCTCCCAAAGTCTTTATCATAACTTAGAGCAGAGGCCCTTCCCGCTCTGAGGAAATCAGACATGGAATATTTCCCCATGTTCCTACCATATCCGGTGAAATCCCTCCCCACTCTAGAAGCATCCCACATGGTGGTCCTCCCCATGTTTAAGATTTACCATACCAAGAGGAAAAATCCATAGGTAGGAGAGTGAACTGTCACCACCAAAGGAAGAATCCTTCACAGTGTTAGATCATTGTTAACACAGTCCTCTTTTCAAATTATAAAGTAGAGTGTGATTTGATGATGTAATATTCACCCTAATCCTCCACATTAGATTTTGGGGTAGGAACCAGGCATATTAGATTTTTCCTTCCAGAAAGTTAAATGCATCAAATATTTGAGGCCCTCCATAGGTAAAAACAAGAGGAAGAAAATATGGATCCTTTCTAGGGTCTTACCTTGCATTCTTCTATATCATCACTTGGATCATTATCTACCTTAGCATGTAATTACAAGGAGTTTTTATGGGGGATAGTAGATGATAATAACCGCCCTGACTCATCAAAATCTGCCGCCTCCTTTTCACATGAATCGATGGTTAGAACTCCATCCAATAGAGATGCGATGATGCATTCAGTATCATTTTCAAGGGATAGCCCAGTATGCAGTGACTTGCCATTTCGCACACTATTATATCCACCGTCTAGTCCGACAACAAAATGGTACATATCATTTCCATTTCCAGTCCCACAACCACATCTGGGTGATTAATGGGGCAGCCTGATTGTAGATCCTGAATCCAGAAAAAGGATTTTGTAGGACATTCTCATAGTGGAACATATTCCTGATATGTTTTGGCCAATATCTACTTTAGAATTTGGAATTTTGGAGCCACTCACCCAAGATGAATTAATGTGTTTTTTCCAAACCCTGGGGATGATACACTTCCATCTCCATCATTGTTGATTGTATTATCCAAAAATCCAGGAACATTATGACGACATTTCCTAGAAATGCCATATGGTCGAGTTATCCACACTTCCTATAGCTCAACATCCTGCATCACCCAGTTATCCCTATAATATTTAGTATAAATGTGTTTAGAGTTTCACTATGCTCTGAAAACTTATTGAAGAGGCATCTCCACACGTTCAGATCTATGGTTGGGGGAAGTAGGATACTCTTCACTTCAGTCCCATCTTACATCAACCTGACCAGCTGGGTGATATCGAGGTTATACCCCCAGGAACAGTCATATTAAACATGACTGAACTCATAGAGAAGGGTAGATTATCACATTATATACTTTTTCTCAAGGTGTAAGGGCCTCATGTATTCTATCAAAATGCCACTAACTCAAGAGAAGCTGTTGAAAATGTGCATGGGGAATGTGAAGACCGAACATGTTCCCTATCTTATCACCCATAACTTCCCAAGTGGATTCTAGGATTTTTTTGACAACGATTAGCACCTAGATTAATCCTTATATTAAGACAAAGAGGCATGCTCGTTACCTCTCACAACTCCTACAAGAAGAGAAGCTAAGGATGAGACTACATTTATTGCATAGTTTGAGGCCCCGGGCCACTAGATTTGTTTCCAGTAGAGCCTTCTATGCAGCCTCTCTAGGGTCCCTAGCCTCAGACCCAGCCTCAGGTTCATCATCATCCTCCTTAGAAGTAGCAGGATCTACAATGTAATGCACCACCACCACCCATGAGAGATAATTAGGTTCTATCTCCCCATAAAAATCTATCCCCTCATTAGGTCTAGAATTTCAGGGTCCCTTTTTTGGATAAAAGATACTAGGTATACTAATCTGACAAGTCTCAGGTTCCTGGTTATTTTTGGAGTTTCTTGGATCAAGAAATACTACAATTTCTAGAATGTAGAAGACCTTAAGAGGTTTATCTCACTGATCGCCCCAATTATTTCCCATATCACTGGCTCCTTGAACATACTCTCAATTAGTGCTATGTGTTTAAGGACTAGATCCAAGACTAGGTTGAAAGAAATATGGTTAGGTTGGGCCCTACCTTGGTATAGGTGGCATGTGTTTCTGCAAGGCCGAATAACGACAGCGAGGGTGAATGGTAGTAGGTCTATAGCTGTGAATCTTAGAAGTATAATGACTGGATGGCTCGCAAAGACTTTGATCATGCCCACTGTATCATCTATTTACATCTGAATCATATTGATCCTTCTAAATCAGTCAAACCTCCTCCCAATGCTGATTCTACATATGCTTCTTAGTCTTCTACATACCAGAAGAGCAAGAACTGACAACACAAGGGAAATAAAAGTACCCTACTGGTACCAAAACCGTCTCGCGGGTTTAGAAAATTCATGCCCCTAGTGATGGGGATTACCCCCAAAGTTCACCCAATAATGGAAGACTCTTTATGCGATGATCATGAGTGCATATTAGTTAATAGCATCAAGATGGTGGACCCTTATGTGGTTCCTGATGAAGAGGAGATCTAGGAAGATCTTATTAATGTACCCAGTCGATGCCATCATTGATTAAACCATGGGTATGTAAACCACTAGAATGCACTGACCAGTGCTTTCATCCAATCTATTCCAGCCACTAAGACTATATAGTAGGATCAATGTAGATCTCAGCATGTGTAGTCCTCTCTATCCTATTAGGCTAATGACCATCACTGTTTGTGTTTATCGATCAGGAAGAGTAACCACGACCACACTATGATCAACCGCGCCCAGTTGTGGTCACACCTCATCCATCTAGTAATTATCTTGTAGTAATTTTTTATGGTTCAACTTGTGAGTAATGGGATATCCCCAACAGTAGCCAGAATCCGCTGGTTTAACCAGTAGTACCTGTCATACCTTCTATCACAGAACAATCTCCTATCGATATAAACGAATGCCTGGTGAGGAATTATGATGTTATTAAGAAACTCACTATAATTTCTGCAAATATATCAATCCTTGAGGCCCTAATCCTATCAAATGATATGCATGATTCCATTTTAGAGGCTTTGAAAATCCCCCTCTAGTTTAAGAAAGAGGTAGCAGATACAGATTCCTTTCATGATGAAGGATTTGAGCACACAAAATGTTAGGACATCATCTCATTCTTAGGGGAATATGAAGTTTCTCCCATTCGAGGGAACACCCGCCCATTTTATATCATTGGAAAATTTAATGGCATGGAGTTCTGCCGCTATATCATCGACACAAAATATAGTATCAATCTCATCCTGACTAGGATACTCTATAAATTAAGACTTCTATAGGAAGATATGAGTCCCCCTTTCCTAAAGATTCAATGTTATTATAGGTCAAAGTAGGTGCTTCTAGACAAGATCCATCTAAATAATCCAATTCAGTGGCCTAAATTCTAGCACTGAGTTCAGGGTCATCTCATAGGACACTGCCTACAATTCATTAATGGGAAAACCCTGGCTCCATCTTCATACAATAGTTCCCTCCTCCTATCACCAATGCCTCAAGTAATTCTCTAATGATCAATTGGGTATACTCCAAGGTGATGTATCTCCCTTTACCTCTTGTAAAGACCACTACTTAGATGTTTACTATTATAAGAGAAAGGACAAATAGGATCAAGCTAATGAGGTTGATCCCACTACCACTGTGGCCAACCCATGGATAGACATGGACGATGCTTTCATCCTACCGATTCACCAACTGGAGGCCACAACCCCAAACTTCAGAAATTGATTTTTTATCTCTGTAGGAAGTGATATATATGTTCCTAGGTGTAAGGAGCACTGAAATATCACTTTGTACACCTATAGGAATCAGGATAGAGTCATAGAAGAGCCCCTAACCCCTGTAAGGTATTGGGACATTTGACCCATGGAAACAAAAATACACCATACATGCATGTTTTGTCAGGCTAGGATGAAACTACTCAAAAGAACATGCCACTATTGCTTTGATATTATCAAGTGTGGCCCCCTCGTTTGAAGGCCTTATGGAATCAGATCACAACTTTTTTCTCCATGGTGTCCATAGTAGAGAAGTATCCCAATGAACATTTCATTACCACTCAAGTTGACACTAGTATTCCTCCAGGTTCATATAACATAGAATAACTACCCCTGTAGATGATTCTATCACCAGTGATAATGAATAGGATTTTGGAGGAACTTCTCATATATTCGAGGAATGTGTTTCTGCCATTGTTGATGAGTTGATCTAGGTCAATCTTGATACCAAAATAGACCTGAGACTGACACTGATCAGCGCATCTATGCCTGTGTAAGAGAAGCAGTAGTATATAGATTTCTTGAAGCAACATTAGGATGTATTTTCCTAGAGTTATGATGAGATTCTAGTACTATATATTTAGGTCACCATCAAATTCCCTAGTCTCCCTTTAAGTCATCATAGGTTTAAAAAACCTCCCAGAAAGACGAACCCTTCTCACTGTGCCATGGTCAAGTTCAAAGTTGATAAGCTCATGAAATCCAACTTTGTCAACGAAGTCCAATAACCCAAGTGGTTGGCCAAGATTGTTCCTGTTAGGAATAAGAACAGACATATTAGAGTCTGGATTGACTTTTGGGAACTCAACCACCACTTTCTGAATGATGATTATCCCTTTCCCATGATAAAGTTGTTGATCGACACAACCACCATATTCTAGGCTCTGTCTTTCATGGATGATTATTACAGATACAATAAAATCCGAATGAACCATGAAGATGAAGTGTCCACCACTTTTAGAGCGCCGTAAGAAAAATTTTGTTCCTTGGTAATGCATTTAGGTTTGAATAATGTATGAGATACCTATTATCATACTATGCACCAAATATTGTAAAAAAAATACTCTAAACACTAGTGGAATTCTATGTGAATGATTTGGTGGTCAAATCTCACCAGCATCATGACCATCTCAGAGATATTGAGAAAGTATTCAGCTTTCTACACTCCCACCATCTAAAGATGAACCCCTTAAAGTGTGACTTTGAGGTTACCACTAGAAATTTTCTTAGACTTTTCATCAGATACAAAGGCATCAAGATTGATTTGGAGAAGATAAAGTCCATCAGTCAGATTCATTCTCTGAGAAACCTTCGAGAGTTCTAAGGCTTCCAAGTCCAGTTAGCCTACATACGCTGATTCATTACGCATATGGATAGAAAGTGTAATCCCATATCTGGGATAATGAAGAAAGGTTCCACCCACAAATGGGATGAAGAATTCTAGACCTCTTTCAAAGAGATTAAGCATTACCTACTACAGCCTCTAGTTTTGATGCCTCCGGTCTCCAGAAAGCTGTTGGTCCTCTTTGTGACCACCCTGGAAGGATACCTCGATTTCCTTCTCACCCAAAATAATAATTAAGGGAAAAATAACAATTTATACTATCTCATATGCATGTTCCTTGACATAGAGATCAGATATTCCTCTATCGAGAATAGCTGCATCTCACTATTCTTTACTTTACAGAAGTTGCGGCACTATCTCAAACATCATGAGTTATAGTTCGTATCCCATATAGATTCACTAATGTATATTATAAATCACCCTATATTTATAGGACATCTAGATCAGTGGGCAATGATCCTTCAATAGTTTGACATTAGGTTCATCCTGTAGAAATATTTTAAGGGACATGCACTAGCAATTTTTTTAGCCGCCCATACAGCCCCCAAAGAGAAGTCTCTAGATCTTAAATTTATAGATGAGGAAATTATATCAGTATACTAGACCATGAAATGTTAGTAGATTCACTTCTATGGTGCCTTACAGATCCCCAACAGTAGGAGACTCAATGATCCCAGACTCAATAGGGTAGGCCTTTCCATCATATCCATCATGCGTACATAGGCAGTCTTTCCCTACCCATTCTTATTGTCAGAAGGTTGCACCAACAACGTGAAATATTATCAGGTCCTCATCACCTATCTAGAGATGTCCCTTGAGATTAATGTTCCCCACTAACACATTAAGGGGGAATATGAGCTGGTTATCAAGAAGATCAATGGTGACTATATCGTCAGGAAGTTGAAGATCGTACCCCTCTTAGAGTGTACTTTCCTACTGATGGCCCAGTTACCTTCTCTACCGGAGGTCACTAACATTCCTCGATCATAGAATGGATGAGAAGATGCCTTTTACAGTATTTCCATGTCCATCAAAGAGCCTAATTAGGATTATCTAATTATCTACATGGTGTATCGAAGGGTCATTGATCCTATTAGCTCGGATAATGAAGATATCCAGCAGGTAAGTAATCTTACCATCGATGCTTCCACATAAGGACCTCCAAATCCTCCTTCCATAGAAGAAGATACCTATGATTGGATGACTCCTTTTTTTAGTATATCCAACATGGAAATCTTCTTATATACAGAGCTGAACATGAGTGGATCCATCAGTTGGCAGTACAATTCACCTTCCAGAGTGGTCCCAACCTTGAGAAGATCCTCTAAAAATGTGGATTTGATGGAGTCATTCTCTACTAAAAACAAGGAAATGATATTAACCATGTTATATAGGAATTCCATATAGGATTATGTGGATCTCATCTGTCAGGGTTGAAGATTTCTCACCAAATCCAAAGATTGGGCTACTTCAGGCCCACCATGGTCCGTGACTGTATCGAGTTTACCAAGAGGTTTAACATGTTCCAGATCTATTCCAAACTTGTGTATCAACCACAGAAGAACCTCTATACTACTAAATTCTCATGGTCTTTTATGGTCTGGGGAATCGACGTCATGGGTCCATACCCATCAACAACAAATTTCCAGTGCAAGTTTATCCTGACCACCACTGATTTCTTCTCTAAGTGGACAGAAGTTATACCAATCAAGGAAGTAAAGGCATGTTCTATCATTGAGTTCCTGAGATCCAACATCATTCACTGATTCGGAGTCCCTCAATCTATTATCACTAATAATGACACCAAATTTTGATCAACCGAGCTAAAGAAACTTGACGTTAAGTACAAAATTTGGTCTAACCACAATTCTCGCTGTCATTCACAAGAAAATGGGATGATTACTGATTTAAGAAGACCCTATCTAAACTTTTATAGAATATGGTTGGCTAGAACAAGAAGAGTTGTCCAGAAAAGATCCCCAAATATCTCTAGGATTATCAGATGACAACTTGTAATTCCACCCAGGTGAACACATATTCCCTGGTGTATAGAACAAAGGCATTCCTACCCATTGAGGTTTAGTTACCATCACTCCACATAATTGTTTATGATAGAAAAATGTCAGAATAATTAGAAGAAGTCTATCTGAATAAACTGGAATCCCTCAACGAGAATTGGATTTGGGCCTTTCACAATCTGGAGAGGCACCATAATAAGATAACTAGAGATTTCGAAAAAAAGGTTTTCCTCCATTATTTCCTTCAAGGTGATATGGTATTGACTCTGAGGACATCAATGATACTTGATAGGAATCCACCAAAGTTGGAGCCCAAGTGGGAGGTATCCTACACTATTCATAAGGTTTATCCCAATGTTTCATACTCTTTGGTCACCATGGATGGTGAGATAATTAATCCTCCAATAAGTTCCAAATTCCTCGTGTATTACTTCACGTGAGGACACTATTTTCCAGGCTGCAAGACATAAAAATACCTAGGATCACCATCCTGCATGAAGTTAAACTACATAGGAGCATCCAACATTACATTAAACTACCCAACTCCTTTTTCTTGTATGAAATTAGACTACCTCATCCCGCATGATGGTAAACTGTCGTTTCATCCTAATCGCATGATGATAAACTGTGCAGCACCTCAGCATCTTCATCTAAGAGGGTGTCACTTATTTAACAAGGTCCCCCATAAGTACGTGGTATGATGTGGGCCTCTTTGGTCCTCATTCACATCCGGTTTACAACTACCGTTCCATGTACATTCCTTGGGAATAGTCCCCCTTACACCACATCCTTACTACACAACTTTAAATAGCATGGGCTTCCAGAACTATGTATAGCTTAATTCTTTCCCTTGTAGGTTATAAAATAATTCCCATACATTTTGTATTTGGGTCCATCCCTAGGTAAAAAAAATATTTTCATTCTTTTAGCCCCATGTATTGAGTGTCCCAAGATATTTTGGTGTAGCATGAGGCCACTTTGGTTCTCAATCATGCCAGGTTTACAACACCCTCACCATATAATTCCCTCTTAAGGACCTCCCCCTTTTTTCTCATCTAGGTTTCAGGATGTAAAACTGACCATTATCAGTATCCTACATGATGTTAAACTATAACCACATCCTTAATGAATGACATTAAAATACAGGACATTCAAGAACTATATATAGATTGATTCCTGCTCTTATAGGATACATAGGAATGCCCAAACATTTTGTATTTGGGCTCTACCCATGTTCAATAACCCCATTTTTGTTGGGAGATATGTGAAGTGGAATGAGAAATCCTTGGTCCTCATTCATGTCAGGTTCATTACCTTTCCAAGATATGTATACCCATTGGAAAACCTCACTTTTCTTGGTTTCATCCCATATGATGTTAAACTATAGCACATCCTTACCGCATGAAGTTAGACAGGATGACCTTTTAGAACCACATGTGGATTTATTCTTTCGCTTACAGGATATGTAGAAACTCCTAGACACTTTTAATTTGGGTATATCCCTAGGTGCCACAAATCTCTCCATATCTTCCTAACCTTTTGGCTTTAGTTCTCTTCGAGAATGAACATGGTGTGGTGTGTACCTCCTTTGTTATCATTCATGTCGGGTTTAGACCGTACCATGACCCCTTTTGAGATAACTTTCCCATACTACATATTTACCACATAACGTTAAACTATGAATCCTTTCAGAACTATGTGGGTCTTGATTTTTTCCTCGCATGATATGTAGGAACTCACAAACATTTTGTCTTTGGGTCTAGCCCCAGGTCCCCCGACCTTTCTATGCCCTTGAGCCTTTCCCTTATAGTCTAAGTTCTATGAACTTAAACTAAGATATCACCCATACTACATGTCATGAAACCAATCTATCCTACCTGCAAGACATTAAACTGCATAGAATTTATGGTCTTTTATGCATGACCTAAAAAGGAAAATTTCCCTTTTTTCTTCATGACATTAAAACTGCATGGTATTCAGTCATGACTCCTTCCTTTTTTCCCTTTGGTCTGAGTTTTATTCTAGGTGCGTACAATGTCGGTAGGCCTTTTTGTTTCTCATTCATATTAGGTTTATTATACCATTCCATGAACATCCTCTTTGAGATATCACTCTTAGCATCTGTCCTAACCGTATGACATTAAACTGCACGACCTTTCAAAACTAAGCGTGGCTTGATTCCTGACCTTGAAGGATACGTAGGAATTCCCATACATTTTTTCTTTAAGTTTATCCTAGGTTCATCCACATATTTTTCTCTTTCCTCCACTCTTCATATCTATCCACCTGCCCTTAATCAGATCCCTCCATATGATCTGCCTTATAAGCATGCTTAGATGCACCATGGTATGGGAATTAGATTTTTTTATTCTGCATGGACATTCTCTCATTCCACCACCATGATTCATATGTCCATTTATTTGGGAAACCATCATCTTTCACATCCAAAAGGACCCCAAATAATATGGATGCTTGGACTTGAGGCTCACCTACCATTCTGGGCCAACATCCTAGAAGATCTTGAATAGAATCTTGAGATAGGTTATGCTTGAATTTTTAATATGGTTAGGGGATGACTCTAAATTGTTTGTTACCATATCAGAACATACGACATGGATATTGTGCTTCGAATATAGTCATCGGTTATCCTCTATCATTACGCCAATCCCATTGGATCCCAAATGTTGGTCTCGTGATTCAAATTCCTTCTCACATTATTATTTCCATATGGAACTTCAATACTCTTAGTTCCATACCTCCAAGAACCTTTACACGCTGAATGGGTGGACCATAATCAGGGGGTCACCCTTGACTCCACCCCTCGGTTCCCCTATTGTGTGCTTTTGTGTGCTTTAAATATATTCTCTACCCCCTGTTTCCCACATCAAGAATGGATCACATGGGATTAGGGTTTTTTAATAAGGTTTATAATTGCATAGTGGACTCACACACCATATGGTCTAAACTCTATGACCTTAAACTTGGAGTTCAAGTCTTAAAGTCTAGGGAACATGACTTTAAACTATGTATATGTTCTCTTGGTAATATGTGATGTGATGAGGACCTATTTTCTCCTCATTTACGTCGGGTTTCTATCAGACACAGTGTTACACATTTTCACTCCAGGAAGATAATTCTCATGGTACAAACTCTATGAAATTAAACTAAAAGGTTACATTATAGTTTTTCACTATTTATTCCAACATTAGAGGTATCACTTCATTTTCCAAGCCTTATGAACATAAATTGTGTGTCATGTTTCTCTCGATGAATGTATGATGTGGTGTGAAATTACTCTATTCTCATTCACATTGGTTTACTTTATGGATCCATCACTACAAATTTCCTCCTTCAGTTGGTTCGATCTATATGACCTTAAACAAATATCTTTAGTGTCCAAGCTTGCATGAAATTAAATTATGTAACAACTTCAATTGTATTCACTTAAAATGATATCACCCCCTTTATAATTGGCCATTTTTCATTTCTTCCTTCAATAACTACATGAATCTTGATTACCATCCTTATGGGATATGTAGGAATTCCCATATCATTGATCTCCGGTCAATACTCACCATTATTACCAATTTTTTCCATTTGATCCTTGTTTTCCCTTTGAGAATGTGTGATGTGGTCTGGAATTTCTATATTCTCATTTATGTTGGGTTATGTACCGCACCACACATGTCTCATTTGGGGTGCACATGTACTAACTGTATGAAAATAAACTACATTGCAACCCAAACACCCTTACCACATTACATTAAATTACATGAAATTTGAGAGCTACGTACGACTTAATTTATGTCCTTGGAGGATATGTAGGAATGCCCTAGAATTTTTCCTTGGCCCCAGCCCCAGGTCCATTAACCTTCTCGGACCTTTGGACCCAATTATGGTCCAAACTCTATGACCTTAATCTAGGAGCCCCTAGTCCATGTAACATGACTTGAAATAGTTTTCTAGGGTATAGTCAGTATGACCTTAAACAATGCCCTGGTTATATGACGTTAAACTATTACATGCATCTTCCTTATAGTATGGCATTAAGATATGTGTCTATCATTCTCATCTATGAAGTATTCTAGTTCCTTGCTAGAGAGGTCTTGCCTAGAAATAGGTTTGATCTTGGTTCAGACCATTGCGCCCGCCCAATGTGTGTTCGACACAGTGGCGTAATTTCAAGAGTGTTGGACTCCTTTTGAACAACCCATAAATACATTACCATTTTTTTCATGCACTTTATTTGGATCCTCATCCTATTTCTTGTCTAAAAAACCCCCTAATAGTCTAGTTCCATGCCATTTTTGGCTCACCTACCATCCTGGGCCAACATTCTAGAAGAAATCAGATGTAATTTTGTGTTAAGACCCATGTTTTCGAACTTGGTCAATAGTTGGAACTCATTTGTTTGCCCCCATTTTAGGCTAACACAATACAGATTCTATGTTTTGAATATGGTTAGCAGTTATCTTCTATCGTCATACCACCATCATTGTGTTCCAAATTTTAGGTATCGGGATTCATAATTTTCATTCTCATTTGTTCGGATTGATTATAATTTTCTTGGAATTTCCCCACTCATGAACTAGTGAACATTGGGAAGGGAAAGTTGGTAGCTTCAGGAACCTTATTCCCTAGTCACAGCTTCCCTTGACTCGAATGCTCTATTTGGTCAGTCAGCAATATTATACCTCAAGTATTCGATGATTAATTGACACTCTCATACAAAGTGGAAGTTTATGGGGTCATCCTTTGCTTATCACACTAGGAATGAGCCATGTAAGCTTAGGGACCGAACATTAGTTATTTTTTATATTTGACCGAGATGTAGTAATTAGAAAAATAAAGAAATATTTCCATGAACGTAGTCTAACTGGGTAGGTGGATGAATAATTTATTTCTTAGTTTGGAAAAAACACGACCCTTATGGATCTAATCCCTCAATGGAATGTTTTAATTCCACCACTCTCTGGCTTGTACCTTCTAAAGTTTCTTTCCAATTATCGACCGCCTCTTTCTCATCGACAGTCACAGATTGAATCTCATCAGCCCTAATATGTGTTTAGTCCCATTCATCTTGATGTTCTACCACTTGATGGTTCTACTATGCTAATTTTTCACAGGCTAATGTTGGTTGGGTATTTAGTCATTCAGTGAGCCTCGTCTTCTTAGTGATGAGTATGAAATGCTTTCTCATCTACCTGTCAATTTTTTGGATCGCTTTCTTGACCTATTAAAGTTTCTAGATATTTTTGTACTTATTTGGGTACCAATCAACATAAATATGTTAAATAATCGCCCACATATTTTTGGAAAGGTAGTCTTGAACCAACATATGAGTTTGCTGCACATCTACCCCTCCAACACATAGATCTTGCAGCCATGTGCAAAGAGATCCCATTTGGACAATCAACTCAGATTGTGAAACCTCAATAAGAAAATGATTTATTAGTTTCCATGCTTGACACTAGGCCTCCCGACTATCTTCAACTGCAATTGAATCAGATTCATTCTACTCCAAGGGATTAGCCAAATCATACTCAGGAAATGCGTATAGAAGCTCAGTAGCAGGATCTTCCTCGGGTATTTCATCCAAAAAATCAGGCTCCAAGTTGTTCTATTGGTCCTTATCACTTCATTCCACCTTGATGATGTCAACTAAGCTGGATCCAGGTTATTACCCACCATTGGTTTCACCTACTATCACTATTTATCACTGACCAGGAACTATAGATTGGCCAACTTGGGTTGACAATTCAGTATGGAATGTCACCCCTCCAAGTAAAGGTCCTCTGGGTTCTTCGTCCATCCATGCCAGCAAGGCACCCACTATTTTGAGAACTATTCAAACAAGGGTTGTGTCATTAATTTTGATTAAGAAAAATGATAGGTGTATCTACAAGAGTTGGGGAGAATTACGATGGTAAAACTCTTGGTCTCTCCTATGTCTTTTCAATACCAAAAGTTTAGGGTGTAGTACCCCATATATGATAGATGGATATAAAGGTTTCAAATATTATTACCTTTCCTCCCCATCGCTTCTAGATTCTGCAACTATTGTTTCTCTAGATGCAAGTCTCAGTTCCTGGTCCTCCACACCCATTGTCAAATCTCCATCTCTGATAGTAGGGATGCTCTGCATATGGTCCTCCTGCATAAGTAGATGTTGGTTGAGGGACTAAGATAAAGTATAAAAGATAATGGCACAAGATATGAGTTAGATATTACTTCCAGAGTTATAAGAAATCATCCCAGAGAAGTTTTCTATGAGGTCATGATTTCAACTTCTTATGGAGAAACTCCCTTAGAAGCTAATTATTCACCACCCTTATGAAGGCCCTCTATGTCCACCTATTCCTCCCAAGAACTATCCATTTTGTTGGGGAGGGGGAATCACTTTGCTAATTGAGTCACCGACAACATTAGAGGGGAATTATTTCCAAACAGCACCTTCACTAATCGTGTCAGTGGCCACATAGTGCCTTAGGAGTACACCAATTATCCTAGTTCCTGTACATACCTTCTTCCCATAGTTGGGGCTGTGTTGAATCCAGCTTTTGTGAATCCAATTTTATTTAGCTCCATCTTGTGTTTGTTCAGGTTCACCTAGATACAATCAAAGTTAAGGAAATGTTTGTAGATTTCCCAGTCTTTCTAGGAATCTAGATAAACAGCATCAGGGGGATTTACTACTCGATGAACATGCTTCCTTGGAGCCTGAGTAGGACACTTTTGGAATCCCCTTGATGATTCCCCTCTTTCTAGGGTCATCCCATTCAGAGCTGTTAGGTCTAGAACTATCACCTCCATTTATTTACCTTCAATCAGTGCTAGTTTGTGGCCCAATTACCTTACTTATGCAACCTCATCACCATGACCTGCATCAGAAACACCCTTGAGACATCCCCGTATAGCATATCATCATAAAATTTGAGGTGTGGGGGCCGCTGCTTTACTTGCTTGGACTGTTGGATTATTCAACATCTCACATGGGTAAGAAGCTACCTAGCCTACTGCATATGTATGGATTAATCTTAATGAAATAGTAGGTGGTGGTATCTAGTTTTAAATATTTCCATCCTCACATGTTAACATCATCCAAAGTTGTCTCATCACACATGAGTGGTTATTATGACGCACCCCCAAATACACCTTCAGAGTCAGTCTCTACATGAATCTGAATTTTCCTGCAAACCGGTATGGAGTATATGGTTCATATATGGGTTCTCAGTACACCCACACTACCAATACACCACCATGGAAGAAAAAAAGATACGATAAATTCTCTATGGTGTCTATTCCATCATTACTTTATGATCCAGTTGGAAGGGGGGATGGGTGAAAGATGGATTGATCTGCTAGTGCAATCTTGTTTAGTACAACCTCTACACCTAGATTAAGAGAGGATCTCCCTACAATATTCAGAATCACTAGTTGAGAGTTTATCCTATGTATAGAAATGGGATCAAGGTATTCATTGCCTCCCATGTGCGCAGTGACCCAACTCTATAGGTAATGGAAGGGCCCACACATGTGCAATGGCCTTTTCCTTCAATGACGTATGGAAATAGGTGATACAACTTTTCTAGCACCACTATTCCCATGTTGATGAATATTATGGAGGCCATACATGCTACCATGATAAATATTCTTGGCCATGACATCCATGTGTGTGACCCTCACCATCAGCATCCATCCACATATAAATATCAAGATGAACCCAACCAACCTGAATATTGGATGTTGGTTATCCTTGATGTGTTAGCCCCATAGTTTCCACGGGTTATCCTATATGATCTTCCATTAAGAACCTTACTTTACTCTCAGAGATCCCCTCAGGTAGGTGGGATGCCTTGTTGGTAGTTTACTTGGCTCTACCTCTCCCTCGACTGGAAAGTTTAGAAATTTTTTGAAACACTGTTTGAAGCAGACATCCATGGCGTTCTTCTTGACATCACCCATGCCTAGTACTAGTTTCAACAATTCCATTTAGAGAGGTGGAATCTATTTTACATCCTACCATTCATTAATAGTAGGGAGGAACTCTTCATACATCCCACCCAGAATTGGGATTCTAGAAATCTAATAAAGATCCCAAAGCATGATACCAAACTCCCCGTGATGTATATGGAATCTGTTGGTATCTGGTGACCACCAGCTTAGTAATTATAGTATGATCTCCTTTGGTTTAGAAACATGTAATTGGGTAGCCCATGCTGCTTTGTACAGGAATACGTGCTTCAATTCATTCTCAAACTCAATACAGGATTCACACACCTAATAGACCTAGGGCTACTCATCTATGAAGTTACTACCCTATCAAAATCCAAGCTATTTATCCACCCCTTCTCTATATTCCCAAGCCCTAACTTAATAATAATTTTGTACTGATCTAGAAACATCGCTTACCCTAACTCCTTACCATTGAAATTATTGACATGACTATATAGGCAATGCACTATGGAAGGGGTACAATCCTTCCTGACTAGTCCATCTATATCCATATACCACTAACATTGTCCTGGTGTGATCCTAAACCAGTAGGCCAACTCATCTTTTCTTGCCTATGGAATGAAGATGTCACCCCACAAGACAAATTCATAAAATGAAAGTCTCTTGCATTGAGAATAATCCTTCTAATAATCTTACAACAATATTTTCAACGATTCTTGGTCAGAAGTACTCCAAATGTAATCTCCAATTTGAATGTTGTTATACATTTTTTCCCTTTGAGCAGCGTCAGCAAGAACTTCCCAAGAAGCCTCTTGAGTAGCCATTAGCCCGAGACTTGGGAATTTTTTTAATGTTTTTCACAGAGGTAGTTTGTAGAGATCGTTCATAGAGACCGTTCATGGAGGTGTAGCTTGCAGAGTAGCCCTGATGTTAGCCTACATTGTAAAGAAGCAGTGCTTCATGATGAATCAGTTCATTGAAAATCATTCATGTAGCACCAGACTGTAGAACACAGTTCACATATTCATATTTATAGGGAGGATATCTATTTGAAAGTGAGTGTCTTCACAGTCATTCATGGATATCCAGGTATGGACAAAAGAGCACTCCATCCCTATTTATAGGAATCCTCTAGCTCGCCCTTAATGGAGAACCTCACCCATGCTTTGTGGCAGCCTTTGGCCAATGGAGATTCATGGTCCGTGGCACCCATCATCCTTCGCGATCCTGATTTTTGATCCCATCAGTGTTTTCAGTGACTTACCCTCAGAATTTGACCCTCTCTTCCCTCATCTCCCATTCTTAGGGTGGACATTTTTTGGTGAAAAAAATTGTGCTCCCGAATTGTCTTTAGAATCCATCAAGAATCATAAAAATGGATCTGTTTCATGAAGATCATCCATTGATATTCCTTAGATATCTACCGTGAATGTATCTCCTCCACAACATCACTTTTCCTTCATTATCTACCATGAGCGTATCTCCTCCACGACGTCACTTTTCCTTCATGATACTCCATGAACGTATCTCCTCCATGACGTAACTTTTCTACCCAAATATGCAATTAAATTATATCCTATGTGGTTTCACTTTTCATTCATGATCCACCGAGAACTTATATCCTCCATGGTTTCACTTTTCCTTCAGAATTTGCTGCAAATAGATCTCCTCTATGGCATTACATTTCCTTCTCGATCTGTCATGAATGTATCTCCTCTGTGGAGTCACATTTCCTTAATGACCCGACATGAACGTGTCTCCTCCACAACATCCATTTTCCTTCAAAATCTATCGAGAATGTATCTCCTTTGTGGAATCCCTTTTCCTTCTATATTCACCGGGAACTTATCTCCTCTGCAGTGTTCCTTTTTTTTCATGATCTAACTATGAATGTATATTCTCCACATGTCACTTTTTTTTCACAGTGCCCAATTGTTCTCCTTGGTGAGCCACATGAATTCCTTCGACCTATACTACCTATAAATAGATGGATCAACCCCTCCAAACCATTGTTAGTTCAACCATTCACCTTCTCATCTTCTGTTTCATGAAGCTCTTTTCAAAACCTAATATGGATCACCCAAGATACTTGAGCATTACGAGCCATAACTCCTTTTGTTCTTCATGGACCCCACCTATGATAGGGATTACCTCTGTGAATTCCTTACCCCTTTTCAAAGGAGGGATCCCCTTCGGGTTTCTAAAGGCTTCGTAAATCATTAATCCTTCAAAGATACCTCTTCAAAAAAATATCTTTTTTCTAAAGTGAACCTATGCTCTACCAAAGTCCTTACTTCATGAATCCCCATTCCTCCATGAATACCTATTCCTTCACAAAGAAACTTTCCTTAACAGATTAATACTACTTTGCAAAGCACCTTTCCTTTAAAAAGTGCCTTTATTTCATGAATCTCTTCCTATCAATCCCCCTGGCCTCACAAACCCCTTTCCCGCATGACCCTCTAGGCTTGTGTGAAGTGATTTCATGGTTCCTCAATTGGTGTTCCATATAGTGTTTCCCTACCTTATTATTATTTGAATAGGCATGCTAATGGATATTTATTCTTTGCACAACCATGCTAACATGAGCCCCTAGAGTGACCACTACTCCACCTATCACACCCATCTTTTCTAATTTATTTATTTATTTTCTTTTATTAAATTTCATTGCGTCGGTTAGTTCGGGTCCAAACCCGAACTATTTTTTTTTCTTCCAAGTTCTTTATGTTTTGGCCTTGTTTGCGTTTGACACAACACGGTCGAAGCGGCGCGGCCTCGCTTGGGTCGCCGCGCGGCCCCGCTCGGTTCACTTCTCACCCTCCAGTGTGAAAAAAATTAAATAAAAGGAATTGATAATAAATAAATATACAGTTAAACACGTTTTTTTCTTCTTTCGGGGCTTGTCATCATGCGACGCACAAGCGAAGCATAATTGCAAATCCATGCGGCTTCGCCAGGTCCATCGTATGACCCTGATCGTTGGTCAACTAATTAACTAAATAAATTAACAATGATAACGAAATAAAATTAATATGTGGATAGGGATGATGGGAATGAGTTGATTTAATATATTGTGTTTTGATGATAATAATATTATTATTCTCATGGTTTTTTTGAGAATATTAATATAAATAATAATCTTATTATTGTTTTTGGTTTGAGTATTGATTTTTATTTTATTCTATCTTTATTCATTTAGTTATTTTTCTTTTCATTTTTTTTCTTTCCCTTATTTTCTTCCTCTCTCTCTTTTTTTTCTCTCATTTCCGTCGGATTCCCTCCCCCTTCTCTCCCTCGTGTTGCGGCTCACCCTCCTCCCCCTAACCCTAGATTTTTTCCGTCCACCGCTACGTCTTCCTCTCCGACAACGCCTCCACCATACCAGCACGCACTTCTCCAGCGCACAGCTCTTCCCCGGCACGCCCCCGTCGCGCCACCCTTAGGGCCAGTCGTCGGACCACCCTCCCTCTCTCGGCCAGCCTTCGAACCAGCCGCACCTCCCTCCTCTCGGCGAGCAGCCCCGACGAACCACCTTCGCACTGACCCGAACGACCCCACTTCCAGCCAGTCGGCCTACCCTCCGTGTCGTCGCTCCTCACGGCCAGCTACTCCTCGACTTTTTTCCCATCCAGCGAGATCCAAGGCCAGCGCGCCTCTGTTCCCTGTGCGCGAACCCTCCCTGGCGCGCTGCTCCCCTTGGCCGAGCGCCTCCTTGGCGCGATGCTCCTCCGTGCAGGTGCAACCCCTTCGGTTAGCCCTCTCCTCTTATTTAGTTTTTTTTCTTTTCCTTCTATATTTGAGTTTTGGTTTTACAGTGAGTTTTGAGTTTGATTTTGTGGTTTAGTTGTTTATTTTTTTGGTTTTAATTTGATGTCTTTGGGTTCGAATTCACGTGTTTTAGTTTGCTCTAGGTTCCTTGCAGTGAAAACAGAGCACAATTGATGTTTCGCGCTAGAATTTGAAGATTCCTCATCAATTTTCTGGTTTTGACGTCGAGGTAGGTGGTTCCATGTCTTTACATCTTTTAGATAATTTAGTTTGGTTGTTTAATTAATTTAATATGTTCTATGATTTAATTGCATAATGTGATCCATGTTTATAATGTTCTGGCATTCTCCTCTGATGAGATTGGATTTCCAAAATAGTATGCTTTTTTTGTTTATATGTGTGTTGTCGTATGAATGATTGGTTGTTCTTTATAAGTTGTATGAAATGTATTTTTAAAAATTGTTTGACATGCATGCGTCCTGAAAATTTCACTTTCTTTAGAAATGATCATGTTTTCT
Source organism: Viscum album (assembly GCA_963277665.1). Classification (NCBI taxonomy): domain Eukaryota; kingdom Viridiplantae; phylum Streptophyta; class Magnoliopsida; order Santalales; family Viscaceae; genus Viscum; species Viscum album. The sequence goes on along the minus strand of OY728147.1, from coordinate 1,506,792,829 downwards.
TCATTTTGACCTTATTGGGGTAAGTCCAAAAATTGTTTAATCACTTGTTTGTATGGTGAAAATGTGGTTTTAGAAAAGTTGGTGTGAAATTTATTTTAAAGTGGTCTCTGCACGAAAAAATATGTGTTGATTTGGTGCAATGTTTTCAAGCTGGGTTCTAGGTGATGTTTGGTTGGTGCGAACTTAGTTTTTAAGGGTAATTGAGTTGTGTATGTCTAAATGTGGATTTTAATATGTAGCAAATCATTTAAAGCGTGCTGTCTTGGTTTTGTTTTATTTTTTTTAAAAACGGTGTCTTGTAAAAAAAATGGTGGCTTCTTCAAAGCGGTTGTTTTGGGGTTTTATAAGAGGTGCAGATGGTTCAAATAATTATGTAGTTGGTGTGAAAATAGTTTTAAGGAAAATTTATTAAGCAAGTGGTTTGAAGGACTCCCTTCTTTGTAATTTGGTGTGTTTATTTGTGTCGTCCCTTGTCGTGTTATTAAAATAATGCTTCCTAAGTTGTGCGAATTGTTTATGTTCTTGTTTGAGTGTTTTCCAAATGGGGTTTTTGCGAAATGATTAGGTAACGACTAATGTATTTTTGGAAAGGGTATTTTTGGTGTGCGTGAGTTTTTGAAATGTTGTTTGGGTGTGAAAATAGTGACTTGTGTGTAATGTCTGGTTTGGTATGTGATATGGGAAAAACAATATACCATGTGAATGTGAAACTTTATTGAGCACAAGGGAAAACCCCTGGTATCTAGGTGGGAGGACTAGAACTAGTGCGCTAGTGAGCCGGATGGGTATCGTACCTGTCTCACTTAGCTGGATTGACGATTTCAACACTAACTAAACATATGATATCTGAGGGTCGTGGCCTTCTAAGCCATGTGTTCTGAGTTTCGTGGCCTTCTAAGCCACGTTTTCTGAGGGTCGTGGCCTTCTAAGACACGTTTCACCGAGACACGAGGTTCTAGGGTCCCACTCGAGCTAGATGAAACTTAGGGGATTTACCCATAGTGCTCTACCATCTTTGGCGTGGTGCCTTCCATCGGCATATGGAGGACCAATTGGGTGTGAGTTTGTGTGTGTGTGTATGTGTGTGTGTGTGTGAGTGTGTGTGTGTGTGTGAGTTGGTGTGTGTGTGCCCATAATTAACTTTTCTCTTCCTATTTAAAAAAAATTGTGTTTGTGGAATGAGTTCTTTTAGTTTTTTTTCGTTAGGATTTGGCTTGTAAATTCCTTATTTAAAAGTATTTCGAAAGTATAACTTGAATAATCACATTAAATTGTCCTTTTGATGTTGTGGCATGGAACCTTTTTTCTCGGTGGCATCCTACTGGGCTTTTAGCTCACACCCTACATACACCCTTGGGTGTATGTAGTTTCTTGTTTCTTGTGTATCCCAGGTTGTGCGTCGTGCTCAGCGATGGTGTCTCTGGTTTCTGTTGGTCTTCGTGTGCAGGTTGGTGTTGGTAGCTTGGGGATGCAACTTCTCGTGTCGCATGAGGTTGGTATTGGATCTTAGTTCTCTATTTCTGTTGTTGTTCATTTTGGGTTTTTTGTTGGAGTTGTATACTTTAAACCTGTTCATAGTTTAAGGGTGTGTTTTGTTGTCTATTTCTATTTTCAGTTATTTATCTGGTTAGTTGTTTTTCTGTCTTTTATTTTGGGTAAAATCGTTACCACTTGCTACCCTTGGTACCCGGGCACTTGTGCTATCCCGTGGGGATCGGGAACGCCCTTCGGGCCTTGCCGTGGACCGGGTCGGCCGCCGGGTCGGATGGCGACCCGGCCTGGTTCATGACAAAATGGTATCAGAGCCCAAGGTTTTCTATCTTGGGTCGTTTTCTTTTGAGATAGAGTCAGAGTGGAAAAAAATTTAGGTAGTCGGGACTCGACATTCTAGCTATGAGCAATGTGCCTGGCCATCACACCTCGTGGCGGGACTCGAGTTACAAAAGTTTGTTGAGGTTTGTCTGTGTTTTTGGTCATTGTGGTTAATCTTGTCTATGGGAAATGGAAAAGGGGTAAGGTTAGTGGTCCTAGTGAGCTCGCAGGGTCTGGCAAGCCATGTGGAGTCGGGGAAACTATCCTAGAATACCCTCCGTGGTAGTGGCATGACTGGTGTATGGCCGCCAACCATACGTTCCAGTCACCCACTGACACAAGTTTTCTCTTGCGTCATTTCTCGTCTCTTTGCTTTAGATTCGTGAGAATTTGGTTTTTAAGTAAAAATGTTTTGGATTTGGAAAATGATTTTTAAATGAAGCGCTTTAAAAAGAAAACGAGGTATGAGGTTTGAAGGGTGTGGGTTGGATGTTTTGGTTTTGAAAAAAATGGAATGGTTTGTTTTTGACTCTGGGTGTTCTTGTGGGAAACCACATGCATGAGTGAATATGGGAAAAAATGGTTAATGGAGCAAGTGGATGAGTGCTTGGATGGATATGAGGTGGGTTCCAGTGCGGTACGAGGATATGCATGTGCGAGGCCCATGGGACACCATTGGTGTTTGTGAAACCCACTCGCTTTGCTTATTTTCAAAATGTTTTGTTAAAGAATTTTTTTTTTGGTGTTTTAGTAAACGGTGTTTGTGTGGCGTGTCCTTGTGTTTTTGAGATGTTGGATGTGTGGCGTTTTGAGCTGAGGATCCTTTTGACTGATTTGTGTCTTGAGTTTGATTTTTTGTTGGTCAGTTGGTGTGAAAGCATGTGGTTAATGGTCTCTTTTGAAAAAGTACATTGGGGAGCCATTGCAGTGGTTTCCCCTACGCGTTTGGTGTTCGCCTGCAGTACGTCTTGACCATTGGACCAATTTGATTTTGGTCCATGATTTTCTTTCTTGACTAGTGTATGCCCCCATAAAGCGTTGTCATGTGATGGACATACGACTGCGGGTAATTCGCCGTTGGCCGACCCTTCAGTTGATCAGAGGAATCTCTTCCTGAATTCTATAATTTAACTCACCCCTCCTTTTTGCAACTAAGCGGATCCTCTCGCAGTGGGATGTTAGATGCGAGGGGAGTTGAAGAGAGTTTTGGTCATTTGAGTTGTCCAATTCGTCGGGAATGAAATTTGACGTCGTTGCGCTTGAAGGTTTCCCCTGGAAACAGCAAAAGGAAATCCAGCGGGGAAGGGTGAAGGTGGTTTAGAATTTTCAGTGTTGACCAGTGTCTTGTAGGGATTTGTAGTATTTTCATCGGTTGCAAGGGTCATGTTCGGCGACGTCTTGCAGTGTAAGTTCTCTTCGATTGTCAAGGGTGATGTTTGACCTCATTAATTTGAAAGTTATGTTTGGAAATGGTGAAGGAGATTCTAGTGGGGAGAGGTGTAAACAGCCTAGAGTAGTTGGTACAAGCCACTATTCTAAATGACCCCTGGTCCTTTGTTGGTTTCGTTTAAGAAAGGGTCTACGTTAGGCCACTAGTGTGGCAGACCTAGTCATATGAGGCTGCTATGGTACTTTGCAGGAATCACATGGTGCTCAAGACGCGGTTTAAAGTCCTTACCAGCGTAATGTTCCTCTTAGTAGTAATGATCATGTTCGGGTGATGATTTGTGGTGTCGTGTTCTCATCCAGTGTGACAAAGGGTGATACGCATGCACCATTTCAACTCTGGTGTTGGTGAATCTTCCTCGTATGATCATTCAGATGTTGTAATGTGTCGTGTTTACTGGTGTTGCTTCTGTTGCAGTGTGGTTTCATGTGACACCAAAAGGAGATTCTCCATTCAGGAGTCTCTAATGCCTGAATACGAGTCAGGAGATGCTTCAAAAATCAGGGCTCCAGCCATAAGCCCCGGAGTGAAGCTGGCACGTGGTCAGGAACCCCGGGAGTGTATGGGACCCCGACCTTCTTTCTGTCATCGGTGTCAAGAGTGAAAGCAACATAGATTGTTTTCTATGGTTAATTCGTTTGGAACGAGCCGTCTGGTTGCATAAGGTTTTCGTGACCATGTGGAGGAGTGTTCGTCTCGTGCATTAAAGTCTTGGTGGTCGCGTTCCACAGGATGTAATTTCTTTAGTGGCCTTATGGGGTTTGTTGAGTAAATCTGTCTCAAATATTAATAATTCTCATCCAGGAATGTGGAAATTATGGTTTGTCTTGGGTCATGATTTTGAAGCCCCGGTAGTCAGCCCCCCCCCCCGCCCCTTGTGGTGGGGTATTTGGTCACCATCGAGAATCTTTTTCCTAAATTTTTTTTACCTGCTGCTAGTTCTAATGGTGAGGAAACCCACATCGTATCTCGTACAAATATCTCTGAAATGAATCGAATTTGGACTCTTCCTTAATGGTGGGGAGTCCGTTCGGACCTCCTGATGTCGATTTCCCAAACCCATCTTGGGCGATAGTAGGTTCATAATGGTGGGGAGTCTGCCTGGGCCTCCTCGTGTCGATTTTCTAGTCTCATCTCGGGTGTCGGAAAGTTTTTAATAGTGGAGAGCCCCATCGGGATTTTCCATGGTGGGCCATTCAGTTTTGTTCCTAGAGATGGTTTAATGGTAGGTTATTGAAGTATTCTTTGGATGTGGGTTGGTCTTATATCTTCGTTCGAGTAAAATGGTGTGTTTTTCTTTCAATGATTCTTGAGGTGTTTTGGTTGTGAGGTTGGTTTCTGCAGGTGCAAGAGTTGCTTTCCTGGATCAGTCAACTGGAGGCGTTTTAGCTCTTTGGGGTGGGCAACACATATCAGGAATGCTTTCTACATGCTTATTGAGGTTGTCATTTTAGTCACTTTTTCTGAGCACGATATTTTTGCCTCTCCTTGCTGGATGGTTGTGGAGATCCGCTTTGAACCTTAAGGGAGTGTGGTTTTCTGTTTTGGGGTTTAGTCCTAGTTGTGGCTTTCCGGGGACGGAAAGCTTTATGGTGGGGAGAATTGTCACACCCATATTTTCTAATTTATTTATTTATTTTCTTTTATTAAATTTCTTTGCGTCGGGTAGTTCAGGTCCAAACCCGAACTATTTTTTTTCTTTTTCCGAGTTCTTTATGTTTTGGCCTTGTTTGCGTTCGACGCAACACGGTCGAAGCGGCGCAGCCTCGCTAGGGTCGCCGCGCGGCCCCGCTCGGTTCACTTCTCACCCGCCAGTGTGCAAAAAATTAAATAAAAGGAATTGATAATAAATAAATATACAGTTAAACACGTTTTTTTTCTTCTTTCAGGGCTTTTCATCATGCGACGCACAAGCGAAGCATAATTGCAAAGCCGTGCGGCTTCGCCAGGTCCGTCTTATGACCCTGATCGTTGGTCAACTAATTAACTAAATAAATTAATAATGATAATGAAATAAAATTAATATGTGGATAGGGATGATGGGAATGAGTTGATTTAATATATTGTGTTTTGATGATAATAATAATATTATTCTCATGGTTTTTTTGAGAATATTAATATAAATAATAATCTTAATATTGTTTTTTGTTTGAGTATTGATTTTTATTTTATTCTATCTTTATTCATTTAGTTATTTTTCTTTTCATTTTTTTTCTTTCCATTCTTTTCTTCCTCCCTCTCTTTTTTTTCTCTCATTTCCGTTGGATTCCCTCCCCCTTCTCTCCCCCGTGTCGCGGCTCACCCTCCTCCCCCTAACCCTAGATTTCTGCCGGCCACCGCTACGTCTTCCTCTCCGGCAACGCCTCCACCATACCAGCACGCCCTTCTCCAGCGCGCATCTCTTCCCCGGCACGCCCCCGTCGTGCCACCCTTAGGGCCAGTCGTCGGACCACCCTCCCTCTCTCAGCCAACCTTCGAACCAGCCGCGACTCCCTCCTCTCGGAGAGCAGCCCCAGTGAACCACCTCCGCACCGACCCGAACGGCCCCACTTTCAGCCAGCCGGCCTGCCCTCCGTGTCGTCGCTCCTCACGGCCAGCTACTCCTCGACTTTTTTCCCATCCAGCAAGATCCAAGTCCGGCGCGCCTCTGTTCCCTATGCGCGAACCCTCCCCAGCGCGCTACTCCTCTTGGATGAGCGCCTCCTTGGCGCGATGCTCCTCCTTGTGGGTGCAACCCCTCCGGTTAGCCCTCTCCTCTTATTTAGTTTTTTTTCTTTTCCTTCTATATTTGAGTTTTGGTTTTACAGTGAGTTTTGAGTCCGATTTTTTGGTTTAATTGTTTATTTTTTTGGTTTTAATTTGAGGTCTTTGGGTTCGAATTCAAGTGTTTTAGTTTGCTCTAGGTTCCTTGCGGTGAAAACAGAGCGCGATTGATGTTTCACGCTAGAATTTGAAGATTCCTCATCAATTTTCCGGTTTTGACCTCGAGGTAGGTGGTTCCATGTCTTTACATCTTTTAGATAATTTAGTTTGGTTGTTTAATTAATTTAATATGTTCTATGATTTAATTGCATAATGCGATCCATGTTTATAATGTTCTGGCATGCTCGTCTGATGAGATTGGATTTCCAAAATAGTATGCTTTTATTGTTTATATGTGTGTTGTCATATAAATGATTGGTTGTTCTTTATAAGCTGTGCGAAATGCATTTTTAAAAATTGTTTGACATGAATGCATCCTGAAAATTTCACTTTCTTTATAAATGATCATGTTTTCTTCATTTTGACCTTATTGGGGTAAGTCCAAAAATTGTTTAATCACTTGTTTGTATGGTGCAAATGTGGTTTTAGAATAATTGGTGTGAAATTGATTTTAAAGTGGTCTTTTCACAAAAAAAATATGTGTTTATTTGGTGCAATGTTTTCAAGCTGGGTTCTAGGTGATGTTTGGTTGGTGCGAACTTAGTTTTTAAGGGTAATTGAGTTGTGTATGTCTAAATGTGGATTTTTAATATGTAGCGAATCATTTAAAGCGTGCTGTCTTGGTTTTGTTTTGTTTTTTTTTAAAAATGGTGTCTTTAAAAAAAATGGTGCCTTCTTCAAAGCGGTTGTTTTGGGGTTTTATAAGAGGTGCAGATGGTTCAAATAATTGTGTAGTGGGTGTGAAACTAGTTTTAAGGAAAATTTATTAAGCAAGTGGTTTGAACGACTCCCTTTTTTGTAATTTGGTGTGTTTATTTGTGTTGGCCCTTGTTGTGTTATTAAAATAATGCTTCCTAAGTTGTGCGAATTGTTTATGTTCTTGTTTGAGTGTTTTCCAAATGGGGTTTTTGCGAAATGATTAGGTAACGACTAATGTATTTTTGGAAAGGGTATTTTTGGTGTGCGTGAGTTTTTGAAATGTTGTTTGGGTGTGAAAATAGTGACTTGTGTGTAATGTCTGGTTTGGTATGTGATATGGGAAAAAAAATATACCATGTGAATGTGAAACTTTATTGAGCACAAGGGAAAACCCCTGGTATCTAGGTGGGAGGACTAGAACTAGTGCGCTTGTGAGCCGGATGGGTATCATCCCTATCTCACTTAGCTGGATTGACGATTTCAACACTAACTAAACATATGATATCTGAGGGTCATGGCCTTCTAAGCCACATGTTCTGAGGGTCGTGGCCTTCTAAGCCACGTTTTCTGAGGGTCGTGGCCTTCTAAGCCACGTTTCACCGAGACACGAGGTTCTAGGGTCCCACTCGAGCTAGATGAACCTTAGGGGATTTACCCATAGTGTTCTACCATCTTTGGCATGGTGCCTTCCGTCGGCATATCGAGGACCACTTGGGTGTGAGTGTGTGTGTGTGTGTATGTGTGTGTGTGTGTGAGTGTGTGTGTGTGTGTGTGTGTGTGAGTGGGTGTGTGGGTGCCCATAATGAACTTTTCTCTTCCTCTTTAAAAAAATTGTGTTTGTGGAACGAGTTCTTTTAGTTTTTTTTCGTTAGCATTTGGCTTGTAAATGTCTTCTTTAAAATTATTTCGAAAGTATAACTTGAATAATCACATTAAATTGTCCATTTGATGTTGTGGCATGGAACCTTTTTTCTCGGTGGAATCCTACTGGGCTTTTAGCTCACACCCTACATACACCCTTGGGTGTTTGTAGTTTCTTGTTTCTTGTGTATCCCAGGTTGTGCGTCGTGCTCAGCGATGGTGGCTCTGGTTGCTGTTGGTCTTCGTGTGCAGGATGGTGTTGGTAGCTTGGGGATGCAACTTCTCGTGTCGCATGAGGTTGGTATTGGAGCTTAGTTCTCTATTTCTGTTGTTGTTCATTTTTGGTTTTTTGTTGGAGTTGTATACTTTAAACCTGTTCGTAGTTTAAGGGCGTGTTTTGTTGTCTATTTCTAGTTTCAGTTATTTATCTGGTTAGTTGTTTTTCTGTCTTTTATTTCGGGTAAATTCGTTCCCACTTGCTGCCCTTGGTACCCGGGCACTTGTGCCAGCCCGTGGGGATCGGGAATGCCCTTCGGGCCTTGCCGTGGACCGGGTCAGCCGCCGGGTCGGATGGCGACCCGACCTGGTTCGTGACACCACCTCATTGTTTCCTATTATTTCTTATTCCTTCCTTACCCCAAGCATGGGTTGGTACAAGTTATGTAAGTCCAAGGGGTGAGGATTTTGTCCTCATCATCCAAGATACATGCCATTAAAATACCAAGAACACACATACCCAACACATGACATTAAACTATGAGTCACCACATGCATGGTAGGCCTAGGAGGACTCGAAGGAGGATGAGAATCAGAGCTATCTTCATTTTATTTCCATTTGGGATTTGTCACCATGTGTGGCTCGAGCAGTCTCCATGTAATCCCCAACACCCACTTTGATAGGGTGTTCCCTATATTATTGACATAGATCCAAATTATCCTCAAACATAAGACATTATCCTTGGGATTCCCTCCTAGATTAAGTCCCAATCTTTACCTCCATCAGCCACAAGCCATGTTTAAAACCCAAACCACCTATCATGGCTGCACATTTCATGGAACAATCATTGGGTTCGTTACTACCTCATTTTTCCCACACTGAGCATGACTCACATGGTCCTAGAGTGTAACGACGACCATGAAATCTTCTTTAGGCTGCTAGCCATGAATAATCCCCAAGCCCCCCCATATCGTAAGATGTTAAACTACATGCCTTATCAAACAATGTGGAATTTGATTCCCTATCACTGGGATATGTAGGAATCCTCTCTGAGGTTCAAACCCCTTACTCCCCACAATCTATCTATTCCATGCATTTTACGTCAGTTCACCCTTGTCTTGCATGATGTAAACTATATACCCTTTTGAAATACACAGGTTTTTATTCTTATATACTGGGATACGCAGGAATCCTCTCGGAGGTCTAACCCCAACCAATGATAAACATTGTTACTGCCTCATAAAGGATGTACCATCATTATGTGATAATTTAACTTTTTGGGATGCATCCCTAAGATCCTCCTCTCTGAGGTGTTATGATCCACCTAGGCTGCGAACCATGCGTAAGCCCCAACATGTTGAAGGGTTGTTGTCCTTTGTGTACACCCCAAAAACATGTCCTATTCTCATTGGGATTCTAACCATTAATAATCCCCACACTTCACCATACTCCTCCAACCAAGAGTGTACCTTTTACAATGGGTTTCTTGCCATGCATAAGCCCCCAACATGTCACTAGGTCATTATACTTTGCATATGACCTGATTCTATGCCCCATCACGAACTACATGGAATTTTATTCCTCACCATGGGGGTATGTAGGAATCCTCCTTGAGGTTCAATCTCATCAAAAATTTCCCATCCTGGCCTCTCCCTTGAGCCTTTGTGTTTTGGGATGATCATGCCCTAACCTGGAGGTTCTACAACCTTTGGGTGCCCATCCATGAGACCCATTCTCACGGGTCACCTCTTTAGGTGTCCCATCGCCCCAAAAAACTATGTAAACTTTTAATACCCACCACTGGGATACGTAGTAAGCCTCCCTGAGGTTCAATCCCAACACCATAATCAACTCTGTATTAGTTTCATCCCATTAACTTAATTAAATCAAATATCATATATCCTAATTCTTACCTAGGTTTCCACAACCCAGTGGGATCACACCATTCATATGGGTAGCTAACCATGCATAATACCCATCCATATGTTCCATTACCTTACCCTTATCATGGTAATGTCATCCACATCATCATTTCTTTTTGCAGCACATGAGCAGCTAACCATGCATAATCCCCATTCATCCCATTTCCCTTTAGAGCACACAGGGAACTAGTCATGTGTTTTCCTTGAACCACCCTTTGGAACTAAATGGGTTTTAATCCCTATATTCTACATAGGGCATGAGAAATCCTCTCTGAGGTTCAATCCCAACCAATAGTAAGCATTTGTTCCCTGTTTTCTAGGGCCCACCTTCTCTGATCCACCCTTTGTGGTGTTCCGATCAGCCATCCCTATGTGAAACCTTCCCTCTTTGGGACACGCCATCTAGGGACCATCCTCATGGAAATTTTGACCCATCCATTCGGTAACCCTTATAGGTTCTCCCTCCTATGTATGTACCCACCTGATCCACTATTATAAGTGTTTTGATTAGTCTTATTTGTCTCCATTAGATGTTAAACTCGTGACATACCCTGTGTTAATCATGAGAATCTGAGGAAAACCTCAAGAAAATTACTCTGGAATAAGATTCCCCACATTAGATGTGGGATGCCTCGGGATTTCGTGACCCCTATAATCCCTCCAATAAAGGAGAATTCAGGTGTACAAAGGTTCCAGTGTCCAGACATGCTAGTGATGCCCAATGTGACTACTTCCTTGACCGAAGGTTTCTGCCTTGACTTGGAACTTTTGGAATGTTCGGACAAAAGAAGTGTAATTAAATATCATCCACATAGAGATGGGAACAGGAAGGTTTTCATGAACAACATATTAATCTATAAGGGAGACCCAGATTAGGCAATGATTTTTGAGGAGGAATCCATAGAAGGAGGAACCTGCATCCCATAATCCCATTTTGATTAAGGATCAAACATCATTGAAGAGGTGATGTATGTTTCACGCCTTTGGAAAGTAAGAATGTGGCGTACAATGTGTGAGAAAGCAAACATCAAATGCGCTCGGGTGGCGCACCTCAATAGAATGCATCATAAAAAATATCATTTCCCAACTATTTTTTGGTCCAGAAATCATCAACCTCGTCATAAAATATTCTTTCTTCATACATATATGTGGGGATAATTTTTAAAAGATCAAAAAATAGACCATGAACTATGTTGTCTACTTAGGCTCACATATGGATTCATTCCATATATACACACTCCCATTTTGAGATTTGTAACTTCACTTATAAAATCAAGAATTTTTTTATCAAATCGGTTTTACTACAATGAATCAGTATGGTGATTTAATTTACCATTAGAGATGCATTCATATAAATTCCATCATTACCTTTTTTTCATCAATTTAATATGAAAGTAGATGATTCAAATGAGAAAATATTGGAAGGTACCAAATTAATTTAGTAGAATATTTGAGTTTGGTACCTTATAATGTATCAGAGTTAATTTATTTGAATTATATGAAGGTATTATTAGAAGGAATTATTTGATTTTGTATGAGGTTAGATGTCAGCACTTGAGAATGAATTTGAGTTGACCTTTTCATCCATCCTATAACGTGGTGTTCCACACATAGGACATTTTGATAAATATTCATATTCTTTCCTATATAAAACACAATCATTGGGGAAAGCATGCATTTTTTATACCCAAATCACATTGGGAATAATATTTTTTCTTCGCATCATAATTGGAATTTGGAAGCCCGTTGCCTTCTCAAAGTAGATATTTTAAAATCTCAAGTAAGTTAGATAAAATTTTATCACTCCAGCCATTTAGTTCTTTCACATTAACCAATATTAAAACGTCTTATAACACTATATATTTACTACAACATGGGAATAATGGTTTCTCAGAATCTCCATACAATCGTTCAATAGTTGTGGTTTTTTTGATGGTTTCAACACCAAAATCATAAACTAATTCTTCAATACAATCCTCTGTCTCATTATGAATATTTTCATCAACTTTTGATGCTGATTTTTTTTAGTTCTTTCAAAATGCCAGATCCAATATGTATTATTAAGGCTAAAACCATAACAAATTAGATGATCTTTGATTTCTCTAGAATTTAATTTTCTCATATTCAAACACTTCACAGATATACAAAAAAATCAAATTTATGTTTTGAATATTTCATTTAAAAAATTGAAAGAAATCATTAACACCCTTTTCATATTCAATAGTGGTTCTTCATAAATTTATCCAATTATGATCCATTCAATACCTAATATCATGATATAATTACTAAATATATTAAAACATATAAACATTTAAAAAAATATATATATAACTAGATAAATTTTAAAAATAAAAACATACAATAAAAATTATTGGTAATAATATATGACATATTAATGATTATTAGGAATAAAATAAAAACCAATCTACTCTAGGTATTTATTTTGTGTGTTGTTTCATTCTGATCTAAAAGTAGATAATTTGATTAGAATAAAAAATTAAAAATATCACAACTAATAATTTCAACACATATATGTACACATATATACAAACATACACACACACACACAAATAAATAAATAAATATATATATATAAATACCTATATCTATAGACATATAAATGTGTATATTTAATTACCTTCAAAAACTATTTGATAATTTGATCAAATAAAAAAACTAATAAAAAATAAACAAATTTTAATAATATTAATAATTAAAAATAAATTTCATACAAAAAAATAAAGCAATGATTCAAAATTATAATTAAATAATAAATAATTTATCATTGAAATTAAGAAAATAACTTATGATATTTGGATTTCAACATGATAATTTGAGCCACAATTTGAATTTCTTCCTTTATATTTTTTTGAAGAATAAAAAATGCATGATGAGTAAACAAATTTTAACAACATTAACAATTAATGATCAATTTCATATAAAAAATAAAGCAATAATTTAAAATTATAACTAAATAATAAATTATTTATATTTAAAATTAAAAAATTGCTTGAAATATTTGGATTTCAACATTATAAATTAAAACACAATTTGAATTTCTTCTCTGAATTCATCAGAAGAATAAGAAATGCATGTTTTAACAAAAAAAAGTTGTAAATACGAATAATAATCAAGAAACAAAAAAAATATCGAACCTAGTAGATGTTCGGTCATGAAGAAGTTCCTGAAGACGAAATACAACCATAAATGAAGAAACAAAGATTGAGGATGAAATATTGAGGACCATTGATCATGATATGAAGATTAAAATAAAATAAACAGAACAAAATCAGCCATCGAGAACCCTTGGGTGGCCATTGCTGTTATCAAGAGTTGAGAGAAAAAGGTTTCAAAGAACACAAAATACGGGGTTCAAGTTCATGGTATTTTTTTAAAAGATTTTTGGCATCAGTATTTGTAAAAACCGATGCCAAAGTTTTTTTTTTAAATTATGGGAATTATTTTTTACATAAACCGTTGCTCATAATAATATATATATATTTTAAATTTTCTACCTAGTCATGATTTTTATAGAATCTATATTTATTAAATTTTCTGTATTAGATTCTATAAGAACCGTGACTGAATACTCCTTTTTTAAAATTATCGTAGATTTTAGCATTAGTTTCTGTGTGAAATAGACACCAAAGAGTTTTACTTAAATTTTTTCATTGATTTTTATAAAAAAACCTATGCCATTATACAAACATGAAATCCATTTTGGCTTCAATTTAATTTAATATTGATGCCAAAATGTCACCACAAACATACTTTTTATCAGTTTATAAGAAACTGGCAACATAACTGTGACATTAACGAAACTATTTCTACTAGTGAGATCTAGAGGTACATTCATAATCCATGGAATATTATTTATTGTAAGGATATTGGGAAGGAGCCTCACACATCGTAATTGGAGTGGCATGTTTGGATTGATGAAAAGAGTGAGAAAGGCATGTAATGTAAGGCGATGCCACATGTATAGAACCTGTGGAAACATGAAAAGATCTAGGGGAGACATGGGAGTGGAATTAATATGTTCCATATTAGTGTACTAAGTTGTTCAATATAGATTCCTTGAGACACTTATTTAGGATGACAATTCATCAAAGGAAGATATTTTAATAGCCTCATATTTTTTAGGTTCTTTAGAATTTAATTTTGTCCTATAATCATATGTTATTACACTTTAAATTTTATGGGATAAAATTTTGGAGGACCGGTTGGTTTTAATGAATTTTATAATCCTTTTTGAATGTGAACAATTTGATCATTGTTTTTCTAAACCATACAAATTCTCTAGGAATCAATGTAACTTGAGAAATTTTCTTAAGTAGAGGCACACAGTTAAGGTGCATAGTTTGATAAATGATGCATCCCATAAATGAAAGCCATAGAAAAACCTCCAATGTAAACAAAAAGACATGCACATGGTTTTTCAAAATTTATGGCTCATCTAGAATCCCATAAAGGGGTTCAAGTTTGGAACATTGTTTGATTAACTATGCAACAAAAACACATGCACATTAAATTAATGATATATAATCCTCTTTAATGTCCATTTTTTATTTTTTGAACCATCCCTCTTTCTTTATAAATCATTCTCAATTTTTAAGATAGGTTTAGCCTTACCTACTAATTCCCTATCACACAAAGATAGATTCCAGTTAATATATGTGATTGTAGATATGTAATTGAGGTAAGTGATGAGAAAAAATCTCTTCCTTTTATTTCTTATTGAATTATATTCTTTCCCTTGAAATGAATGATAGATCTAGCATGTAATTTCGTAATATATAGATTCCAATGAAAACTAAATATAGATTCATAAATTATTGATTAAAAAGAGGTGGTTGTTGATATGTCAACAACATCCCTCTTGACCGTAGATTGATCTCTCATTGGTGGTGGATGATTTCATGTATGTTTCTATAGAATGATATTCATGGAAATATATTCTTATTCAATATCTTATTGAATATATTTTAAAAGGATAGTTTTATGTAGTATCAGTGTTTTTTGGAAATACTAGAGTTTATTTTCATGAAATAATGAGTAACTCACTATTTTTTCTTGAATAAATAATGGTTCCGGTGAATTATAATCATATTATTTAACATATCATGGAATTATTTATGTTGATAGTCTTAATGAAGTATGTGATTAAAGAACCACCCTTATTGACATGTAATCTCCTTGGGTGTCTTTTCAAAACCTCATACTTTATGGGCATGAACCTGAGATATTCACCTTGACATGAGACCTTGTTCTGGTTTGTGTGAAAATATCATTCAGAATAGTTGATTCTAAGAGTATTTCGAGTGTATTTTATTACCTTAAATAATTTTTATCACATGTTTCTATATGATGCTACTATATTCTTATTATGATGTGATATTCTTTGATATATTATGAATTTCCATACTATGAGTATTTAGCATGATGTAGAGGTATTGTCTTGGTACACGTTACAGGCGAACCATCATGGTATGATTACCCATTTGAGGGGGAGTGTGCATGAAATGTCACAATGATGATGGGGGCCCATAAATAGGGTAGGAGCATGAAAACATTGTGGAACATACCAAAACATTATACCTTGTGAATACCAAGTAATTCTCCAAAATACAATGTCATGAAGATACCGAGTACTTTTTCACTAGTCACCCCAGCGTCTCAACCTAAGACTTGATACCTTGAGGATACTATGTAATATGTTCACTATAATTATGTATAGATACTAATCAATTAATTTATCTTTTGATTATAAATATATAATAGATATGTTTCCCCAATAGTAGGGACTCATAGTGGCTTAGAAAACACATGGATGCTCGATGTGGGATTTCTATGATTTCATGCACATTTATTCTTACAATGGGATACACAATTTATTTCAGTGAAAATATGTTAAGGATGCATTGGAAGTATCTTATTTTGTAATTAATCACACAATAAATGATAATCTTGATGTGCATTCATACTTCATGTTTAGGGATCCAGGAAGGGAAAGTGACCCATGAAAGATTTTTGAGCTGAGGAGTATGGAGTTAGGATTTGTACTAGAATATACACTAGAGAATTATGCAGTATTTATTTTTTTATTTACACTCTCATACCATAGTTTGTATCACCACAATAGGATCCTAGTTTATGTATTCATTTATATAAAATGCATTGATTTTGATATCTATGATGTTTTATCATTCTACTTTATACTCTATATTTTTTTATAATTTATTTATACTCATGGTTTATGTCATTGATATTGAGGGTATACTCTCCCCATGGACGATGTTCTATCCCACATTGATAGTTGTAATCCTCTTGCGAATGGGGAGGGACGCATGAGGTCTTCTGTATATCCATCTTGGACTTGATGGTTCAGTTCATGGTGTTTCATCAATCTTTCATGCTTGTTAGTTAATTTATTAAATGGTTTAGTCATCAAAAAATAATTATCCATTCAATAAATAGAAATAAAATAAAAAGAATTGTATAACCATAATATTTTTGATTTTTTTGTAAATTTAATGGATTATAACCAAACCTTTACCCTAGTTAATAATATCCTAAAACAATTAAATTTTTGTGTTGCAACATTCCACTCATTCTCCTACTTATCTACTGGATTAGTTTCACCTCATCTTTGAACATGAAACGCCTCTATTTTCATGGTATATCCATTCTTAGTTTCTAATCACTCATAGGTGATAAGAAACAATGTATTTGTTAAAATGGATTTACAAAAATAAAACTATGTGGACATAGGACTATACATAATGAGTGGAGATTTAATTTAATAAATTATTATAGAAACCATGAAATAAAAATAAATTTTATAAAACAACATCATATAATATCTATTCTATGTTAATGGACATCCACATGTATGCAATAAATACAAAAATTTACACTGAATAACATTCATATCAACATGTTCTTTATTATTTTTTAAACACTCTTGATTTAATTAATTAAATAAATAGATACATAAATAAATAAATAAATAATTTTTTTATCTTAATGAGTATATAATGTCTTCTAGATATTCTTATCTTTAATTTAATCTTGGAAAATAAATGGACTGTCACAAATTTACAGATAATTAAAATTAAATTAATTAATAATTTATTAAATCTAAACTATTTATTATATTGTCCACACATCAGTTATTAACAATTTAATTTGGTTTTTATATTTAATTTAATTATTCTTTGCATAAATTAATTCTATTTATTAATATGGGACTACACAACATCTACTAATGAGATACAAACCATGTTTGGTGCTATCTATGAATTCCTAGTAGATTCCTAGGGACTCGTTATATATCTCATTTAGTAAACGTGTTGTGTAATAACTAACTACACACTATGTGTTCCTCTTATCACATGTCTTCATTACTTTTATTTTGACTCAGTGTGTTATTATGATACAAGGATTAATGTGTCACATGATATATACGCTGGCTACCCTTAGTGTATCTTATTAATGTTATATCCTATCAGTCTCACATGAAATATGATGTGTATTTGATTACACCTATTGCATAAATTTTACCGCCAAACCATGTGAATGACAATACATATGAACTAGATATAGGCCGCGAGGTATGAAAAATCATGTGATAGGTTGGACTGGTCAACATATGATTTTTATTAAATACATTGCATGTTATTTATACATGGAGCTTCATGAATCTTGAAACACTTCCAAATGGAGTGAATGTTGATACCCTACTTATCCTTTAGGTTATTCCCCATGTAACCACATCTACCAGTAAGAACTATTGGCACCTCTTAAAGGTATATCATATCATTATTAATTTTTATTAATCATTTTGGGATGATATAAAACAAGAAAAAAGCATATTAATATATCAAAAACATGTTATTTATACATTATATTAAAGAATGGATAAACTAAAACAAAAAAAAAACAATGACTGTATATAATTGATAAATGAATAATATATAATTATTAATTATTATTTAACCATGTTGATACCACATGAAGGTTCCAAACACATAAAAAGTTCCTAATGTGTAAAGAAAACTCTATTTTTTGAGGTAATCATTGTATAATACATGATTTATATGATGAAAAATAATTATGACATACTTAAAAACTAATAATATAAAATGAAAAGAATCTGAAACAAAGGATATGATACCTTTTATCATATAATTTATAGTTGAATTAATTTTTTAATGAAATAACTTTTGGATAGTTCATTCTTCATTGAAAACTATAAAAAGAAATATTTTTTATCATAAAATCATTTCTTCATAGGAATAAAGTGTAGAATCTCACATGTAGTGATAAAAATGCGTTTAATGAAACTTTGATCATCCTCATAGATTCCCCCTTGTGCTACCACAGATGAATTTAATGCATTTGGTGATCACTATTGATCATAACCAAATATTTCAAGGAAAAAAGATTCACTTTGGTGGAGGAGATGAATTTCTCCAAGTTATTTAAAAAATTATAGTAGAGGTCTCTTTAGGGCTCAATAGAATCCCCTTTTGAACTCATTATACATAATAATAGAATGTGGCTCATGTTTTTGTTATAACATGTCATAACCTGGTTTAAATAGTGGAAGGGTTTGATAATTATAATTGGGAAATTCCATTATTATTTTCATAATCCTTAGAGAATTATATATCTATATAATAATAGAATTTATATTATTTACCCAACTTGTTATAAATTCATGTGTTAAATTTATATTATTTTTATGAATAAGTAAAATAATGCATATTCAAATAATATTTAATATGGAATTTCTCACTAGTCCATCAAACTCAATCCACGAATCCCACCAATATTTATCAATCCTTGAAAAATGAAAATTTTTATAATTAAATAACCTCACATTATAATGGAAACCAGTTTACATAGAATAAAATATTTCTATTTTGATTTAAAAAATCATATAAAATTATTTTAATGAACCAGAATCAATAAAATTTAAGAAAACATATTAACAAGACATGAAGTTGATATATTATTAAAAATAAATGTGGTTTCACATTATCCACCTACTTATTGAAATTCCTTCCTTAAGATCCTATTTATAATTTATATAGGCATCTATACTTTACTATTATATCATTTTTTAGGTTTTAATTTCTCTTCCATAATCATGTGGGTTTTCCAAGAAAACATTAATCAAGCGTGTTACACAATTCTGTAACACCTTATCTCCATGATCAAGAAAAGAAAATGTATTTTCTTCATCGGAATGATTCTATTCTAACTATACCACCTCATTATCCAAAATATGAGAGTCATTAGGTACATATTTACATAATATAAATACATGAAACACATAATGTACCTAAGATGAACAAGTATGTAAAACAACTTAGTAAACAACTGATATAACTTTATCCAGAATTTCATATGGACCAAAAAACCACGAGCTTATTTTTACATTTTTAGTTAACCATATAACATATTTTCAAGGATATATTTTAAGAAAAAATTGTTCTTCTACCTTAAATTAAAGGTGTTTCCACCTATTATCTTTAGGTATATTCTAATTTCCCTCATCTTTATTCATGTGATGTTGAATCATATTTACTTTCTCATACATTTCTTTTACTAGATCCGGTCCCAAAAACTTCCTCTCACTAACATAATCCTAACATTATTCAGTTCAACGTTGAATTCAATATAATTCCTCAAATGGTGATATTTATATATTGAAATAAAACGTGTTATTATTATTAAAAAAATTATACAATTAAATGAGGATGATCCCAACTTCCCTATTAATCTAATGACCATGATCTAAGAATGACTTCAAAAGTATTAATAATTCCTTTTGATTGTCCATAAGAGTGGGGATACATATTTATAAAAAAAATTAACTCAAAAGCCAACGTCTTTTGATATCAATTCAAAATATTAGATGTAAATCTGGGATCACGATCAAATATAATAGAGATGTGGAATCTAGGTAACTAGACTATTTTATTAAGATAATGTTGCGGAGAATGATAAAAACACATATTATATTGAATAATAAGAAAATGTGTGCATTTAGTTAACCAGTCAAAAATAAGAAAAATCAAATTATTATAGCATGTTTTTTTGGTAATATTACCACCAAATATATGGATATACTCTTGAATTTACAATCAGGCACTAAAAAATTACAAATCTATCCCTTTGATAGTTATGATTCATTGTTAACATGATGAAAAGTAAAACATTTCATGGTAAATCACCAATAAAATTTTTCAATCCATCACACCAATAATATTTTCAAATGTGTCAAAATATAATTATTGTAGAAGGTTGAATATAAAATGAAGAGTTGTGATATTCACTCAACAATTTCATCTTCAACTGAAAATTACACAGAACTTATAATATCTTTCAAAACAATTTAACAACTTCATTATTAATATTAAATTAAAAAATACAATTTTCCTTTATCAGTTGCAACTATATTCTATTCCTCATGTTTAATTTTTTTGATTGATTATACACTTTAAAATTTTACGTTCAGTATATATTTCACATTTTCAATATAAACAATAAGACACCAAATCCACCAATGTATGATCAAGATCATGTGTTGGATAATTCTCTTGATGGAGTTTTAATTGGCCTAAAGAAAAAGAAATCAACCATTCTTTTTTAATTAAATCGCAACCAAAACACTTAAACATTATATCATTATAAATAATAAAGTGTTTATTTATTGATAGAAATGAAAATACTAGAGAATTAACTAATATTATTTTTAATTCCTAGAAATATCTATAACACTCTTTTTTCTAGATTAATATAACTCTATTTAGTGTTAACATTGTTTATGGGATAGATACCTCAGCATAGTTTTCAATAATCCATTTGTAATATCCTAATAGTGAAAGTAAATATATAATCTCAATGGCAGTTATAGGAATTTTCCATTATTCCACCAAATTTGTTTTAATAATGTTAATTATTTTCATTGTTTATAAAAAATATACCAATGGATGAAAATATCATGTAAACAAAACACACAATTACAAATTTTTCCATACAACTTATTTTATTATAAAGTCTAAAAAACAATATTTATATGTTTATATTATTCCTCATATCTTTAAGAATAAACGAAAATGGAATCAATTAAATCCACAAAAAATTTATGAAAATACACATGTAAAAATATATTCATAATAACCTTGAAAATAAGAAGTTCTTTAGTAAACTCAAATGGCATAAAAACGATCTCATATTATGCATACGTAGTATAAAATATCATATTTATATTTTATTACCCCTTCACATTTAGATGATGATACACATAACTGATATCAGTATTTGTAAAATAAGGTTCTCACTAATATTGATCAAACAAATCATATATTTCAGAAAATGATATTTTCTATTAATGGTAATGTTATTGAGTTCCCTATAATCTACTAAATGAATCATAAAAAAATATTTAATTTTAACAAACCTAATACGACCACTCCTCTAACATCTTGAATTTTCCATGTATTATTTTTGGATATTATATGGATTATTTTTTAGACTAGGCACCGATATAGCATGTGATCATGAGGATCATTGTGTCTAGAATAAATGTTTAAAATATATTATATTTTATGTGTGCGCAGTTTTCTTGAAAATTTGTAACAAAACCCGCATGGAGGCCATGATTATAAATTCAAGGGCACCATTGAGTTCAAAATCTGAGGTTTAATCTTGGTGTGACTTAACCATGGTCAGATTGAGGTGTTTTCAGAAAAGTAATTGTAGGCATAAAAATAAAAAAAATAGTTAAATAAATTATTTTATTTCTAATTATTGACACAACAATTGATTAGTCTTCAAACATTCTATTATGGAGAAATCCTTGGGTTATCCTCATTACCCAAGAACCATTGGAGAGACTTTGGAGAGATATTAAGAGGATTCCCCTCCAATGAATGGCAGCCGGATCATAGATCAATGATCAGCACATAACTAAATCTAAGGATCTAGATAATAATTACAACACCACAACATTATTCATCAGATATTGATCCAAATCTAGATAGGGTGGCTACTTGAATTTTTTCCTTTATCCGTTCTTGATTATGGTGTACAAAAATCAGTAGACTAGTGGATTGATCAGTGGATCGTGCATATTTGTGGGATAGGTATATTACGAGGTGATTTTAGGAGAATTACTTTGGATTATATATTTCTTCATTGTTTTTCTCACATCAAAAAATTATGATCGACAAAAATATCAATTGAGGTCTATTACACTCATTTTTTCTTGTGATTTTATCTCCTAGTTCTTCGTTCACCACAAGAATTATTCCTTTGGACCGGGGTTTGACATATCCCAATCAATCAATCATTTTTCACCCATTTATTAACACAATGATCTGATATCATAGATCTCAGATCGATGAGACATGACAATGGTGTGATGATGAAAGCAGTGGAGAATTGGATGGTTTTGGATACCCAATTTTGTGTTCTTTGATGTTATTTAATGTTATTCAATGCATAATGAAAAACAATGCATAGATCCATTTTCTTAGAATATTAAAGCCCATTTTTTTATAGATCTGTGTTGGAATGGTTTAGATGAACCCTAATATATAGATTCTACCAAGGGAAAAGGCTCTGAGAATGTGCAGGATTATGCAGAGAAAATTTGAGAAATCATAAGAAACATATTCTGTAATCCAGCATTACACATCTCGTGGCCCCCTATTTGCGATGCTAGGGTTCTAGTTGAAATTAGGGATTACACGGTGTATGAACCATGTCACATGGAATGTGGCACTCTCTAGTTGACTTGGAATCTACCCCGATGAGTACACAAACATGGGTTGAAGTACAAGACTGGATGGAACACTATGTACTTCCACATGGACATAACTTGTCTAGGATTACATGGTCTTACCCATGTAATGACACATGGGTAGAGTACATGGGTAGCCGCACGCTGTGTACTACTACACATACACGGTCACCCAGGCACAGGCATAGCAATGTGACATGGACAAGATACCACATGTCTCTACATGCCATGTACTTATTCTACACATAGTGTATTTGTAGACTATATTCCTTATGAGGCTCTTCCACATGGGAAGACATGGGGATATCTGGACACATCATGTACCCCCTAGTGTACATTGTGGTCCCCCTTCAAGAGTACTTGTGGATCTTCGTTTTCTTAGTTTCGACTAGTGTTGTTTGAGTATGTTCCCATGGTCCTTTTACTCAAGGATAAAGTGCGACATTACATCCATATCCCTAGATTGTGACCCCCTTTAGAGGCTGAGTCTTAGATAAAGTTGATGGTGTCCCTCCATGGTACTAGAGTGCGGTCCTCTATCATCATTTGTTCCCTAGTTTTAGTTTGTGGAATAATCATGAGCACCATGAGTAGGGTGTTGTTCCTCCCTCTACTAGGCCTTATCAGCAGTGTTTGTGGTATTGTTGACATATAAACATTTATGTAGCAGGTTAAGCTAGATTGGGTTCATGGTGTCCCCTAGCGGTTCTGGGCATGACCCACATCTGTGTATCTCGGTCTTCTTAGACCAGTGAGATTTATTGGGTGGGTATCAATGATATATACCTCTTCATCAAGAGTCTCCTATGTTAGCATAGATCATGGAGAGTATTCCCCTAGAGTGGGTGTTTATTTGAGAAGAATCCTATGGCTAGTAGTTGGTTATAACTACCTAGTGGCATGGTACCTTTCTTGAGTATATCTGGGTTTTTCTATTATGAATTTATTATCATATCTTTTATTGAGATATCTATACTTGTTGCTTCATGTTTATTATTTTTGGGGTGTCCAATCGAGTAATGTTAGATTCACCCCTACATGGGATCTACCCATACATGTCATGTCCTATGTAGATGAGGAAACTTTTGACCTTGTATTAAGAGGACAAAGAGTGGGTGAAGAATATCTAGATCTTAATAGACTGATTATTTTTCACCAAGATATTTGTATTTACTTTTTTCTTACCCTTGGAGTAGGTTGGAATTTTATAGTTTTAGGTTAGGCTTGTATTTATCCCCCTTTTTTGCTTTTAGTACTTTTATTGTTGTACTATGTTGCGGGATCTTATATGTATGCATTCATTGTTTATATTGTTTTACATTTAATCATTGTGTGGTCTTGGATATGTGTACATTTGTATAGTTACTTTAGGATAATGACTTCCGTTTTTGGTATATGCCTACTTGGCGCTGGTCGCCAACCTCTGTCCTATTGGAGGCGGTCTTAGGGTAGTCATGAGTTAGACCTAAGTAGGTCAGACTATGATAGAGTGGTATCAAAGGGGTTGTTCTAACTTAGGACCCGTGTCATTGATTTTGGTTTTGGGAAATAGTGTTTAATGTTTCAAGTTTGTCTTTCAGGATAGAGACTCTAGTGTTGGTGTGGCCGCTGACATATCCATACACTATGACTCTAATCACCTTCCTTTTGACATGTTTTAAATAAACATTGGTTATAGGGAACTTTTTTGTTACATGAATCATATGGGTATGGTTGTGTTTTCTATGTCCTTCTTGAGTCATCTCCCTAGATATACTCTTTTGATCGTGATATATCTTGTTTTAATTTTAGGATACCTCCATACAGATATCTATCTTGGATTCCACTACATGATCATGAGGATGATTTTCCTATTGAAGAGACATCGATATAGGGTCCTATACCATAGATAGAACCTCCAAGTGGTTTAATAGGTATACCACCACCTGTTGAGAATCATCTTGAGCTAGAAGAAGCAGCTGAAGATACATGTTGGTTTAGCGCGTTGCATGAGTTTTAGAGGAATTGAACTCCCAGGTTTTGGTGTGAGATTGACCCCTAGGTGGATGAATATTGGATAGAGGTAGTCACTTGTGTTTTTTGTCTAGTGATGACACCAGCTAATCAGATGGTAGTCTTCATGGTGAGTCTTCTTCTAGGATATGTTGGGAGATGGTGGAGCTTGGTGACTTAGTCTTACAATGAGATGAATATCTCTTAGAGAGACTCTGAATATCTCTTAATATATGAGTTATATCCATCCACATTGCAAACAATGCACATTCAAAAACATTTGCATTTGCAATAGGGAATTATGACCATTAAAGAGTACTCAAAGATATTTACTGATCTCTTGCATTACTCAATGGGTATTCTGCGGGACCAGTTCTTCAGATCATGGAACTTTGAGCAGGTATTGTGTAGGGACATCAAGGAATTAGTGGTATCTATTTTCATTTCCACATATACTAGAGTGATTGAGTGAGCCTTGTTAGTGGAGAGCATTCTGGTTGAGTAGACCCCAGTAGTGGGTGCTAGCAGCGGGAACCTAGTAGCTGAGACCTCAGTAATAGGTAGTTAATGATAGTTGTAGGGATCCAAGCATGTTAAAAACTTTAGGATGAAATCCCAGGACTCATGTCCAGTGGTGCATGGCTCTCATGGTGGCTCAAATTAGTTGAGGTACATGCAGTGTTTCTCCTACTATGGTTAGGGACATCTAGCTCGAGATTGTCTGACCCGTCATGAAGCTAATCATGAGATGAATGAGGGACCACTAGGGAAGATATAGAAGTAGGAGAATGGTGGTACATAGGGAAGAAGACATGGTAGATGGGCCTACATAGTAGAAGGAGGTGGTCATAGGTTCAACTTATTACCACCACCAACCCCAAGCAGTCCACACCAGGCTCAGGGAGCTGGTGGGTAGGGATGAGTCCATCTGCAGGCTATGGAGACCTATGACTCCAAGGATCCAGAGACTATAAAAGGTAAAATATTTGAATTATATATGTTATCTACCGAATTGATCAACATAGGTGCTAGCCATTCCTTCCTTGAAACTTCTCTAGTTTGAGAATTATAGATTTCAGTTGATCCTTTGACTCGACCCTTGTGGTTGGAGACTCTGACAGGCTGTGACTCATCAATTGTGCACTTGTACCCATAGTTCTATCTAAATCTTGGGGGTGAGAGTTTTTTATGGGACCCATTTGTTTCAGTAATGAGGCCTTATGAAGTTATATTAGGTATATATTGGTTATCTATAGTTCATGCCCATATTGATTGCTTTAGGTGGAGGATGAGGTGTATACACAAGGATGTGATGAGGTTTTCCTTTATAGATGACAAGGAGACGTAGGTAAATCTAGATGAGATAAATCATAGAATAGTAAATTTATTTACTCATCAGTTGAATTGCAAAAATCTTGCAGTAGTGGATTCTTTGGGATATTAGTTCCCTTAAGCGGTTGAAGAGTACGAGGACATATTTATTGAGGATGTTTCATATTTACCTCCCCATCAAGAGATGGAATTATGAATCAAATTGCATCCTAGGAAGATACTGATATCTGTACAAACATATCATATTGATCCCATAGAGCTTCGAGAGCTGAGGATGTAGTTAGAGTACTTATAGGAGAAGGGATTTGTGAGACTCAACATTTCTCTATGGTCAGCCCCAATATTTTTTTCCAAGAAGGAAAATGGGATCTTGAGGTTTTTTATGTATTACCGATGCTTGAATCAGGTGAACATGAAGAATATATATACACTATCAAGGATTGGTGACCTCTTCAATTAGTTGATAGGGGTGAGATGGTTCTCAAAGTTTGACCTTAGGTCATGCTATCAACAATTATGAGTATGAGATGAGGATATACCAAATACAGTATTCAGATGTCACTATAGACACTATGAGTAATTGGTAATTCCATTATGCATAAAAAATTCCCTAGAAATGTTCATGGGAATCATGAACTAGATCTTTCATCATTTCCTAGACTAGTTCTTGGTGGTCTTCATCAATGAAATCCTAGTGTATTAAGTATTTGAGTAGGAGCATGTGAGACACTTAAGGATGGTTATGGACACAATCCAAGAGCACTGAATTTAAGGGAATCTATAAAAGTGTCTTTTTTGGATTTGAGAGGTCCACTTTCAGGGAAATATCATCTCAGAGGATAGAGTTGTAGTGGATCCAGAAAAGGTTGAGGTGGTTCTTTCTTGGGATCCACCCAAGAGTGTTACTGAGGTATGAAGTTTCGTTGGGTTGTAAGGGTACTATCATAGGTTTTTACCCGACTCCTCTAGAGTTGCATCACCCTTGAAATATTTTCCTCAGAAGGTTCATATGTTCATGTGGACGGAATGGTGTCAGAAGTTATTTTAGGAGTGGATACAGAAGTTAATGAGTAGTCCCATCTTGAGATTTTTAGAGGAGGGTGTTGAGTACATAGTGTTCTGTGATGCATCAAGAACCAGACTTGGTTGTGTGATGATGTTGAGGTTAGAAGTTTTTGGATATGGTTTATGCTAGTTGCGACCACATGAGAATAACTATGGGACCCATGATATTGAGTTAGTAGTGTTAGTATTTTCTTTGAAAATGTGGAAACACTACCTGATGGGAGAGAATTTTATTTTTTACTCTGACCGTAAGAGTCTCATGTATATCTTCTCACCAAAGGATCTTAACTTGAGATTGAGGTGATGACTATATTTCTTCCAGGACTATTAATTTATGATTTTATATACTCTGGGAAAGGGGGACATGGTGTAAGATACTCTCAACAAGAGATCTTGTTCTCAGTTGTTGGCTGAGGCGTTGGTGTAATTAGCCTCATTGTAGTTGTCCTTTGTGGAAAAAGATTGTTCTTAATTTCATCAGTTGATGATTGATACCCCGTAGATTTTATAGTGTGTTAGGGATGATAAACATGGAGATAACAATTGTGATAGCTTACATACTTATATGTCCATTGGAAATGCTCCTGATGGATATTATGAATGTGGGGAGCATATTAACCTTTTCAGAGGATAGATGATGGTATATTTTATGTTGTAGGAGGAGGTGTTGTTGGAGTTTTATAAATAACCTTTGGTGGTACATCTAGGTGTGGAAGATAGTACCAAGACCTCCGATGTCAGTTTTGGTGTCCATGTATGAAGAAGGGAGTTGGTGAGTTTATATCTTGATGCCTTACTTGTTAGAAAGTGAAAAATGAGAACCAAGTTCCAGTGGGTTTAGCTCAACCCCTCGTAGTGCTATAGTAGAATTGGTATGAGATATCCATGGACTTCATGATGAGATTATCATGTATGTATAGGGGACACGATTCTATATGTTTGATTATATACTGACCCACTAAGTTGGCCCACTTATTATCTATTCGAGAGCAGATTTCTGTAGAGAGATTGTGATGCCTATATGTAAAGGAGATATTCAGACTCCATGGAGTTCCCTCAAAGATCATCCCTGACTATGATGCTCTCTTTACATACCAGTTATGTAGGGGATTATAAGAATCATTTGGGACTCAATTATGGTTGATCATGGAATTTTATCCCCAGATGGAAAATTGGATAGAGTAGACCATCCATGTCTTGGAGTAAATGTTGCAAACTTTCATGTTAGACTTTGGAAGTAGTTGGGAGGATCACCTACAATTATTGGATTTTTAATAAAAAACATCTACCATTCCAAAATTGTTATGGAATGATTAGAGGATTTATACTGAAGATAAATAAGGTCACTACTTTGTTGGATTAATATAGGAATATCAACAGTCATGGGCCCGAAGTTGGTGAAAGATACTACAGAGAAGGTGTAGATCATCAAGGAGTGTATGAGGACTAAAAAAATACATCAAAAGTTTTTGGTGGACTAAAGACAAAGACCTATGTATTTTTAAGAGGGAGATCATGTGTTCTTGAGAGTCTCGCCTCGATGTGGATTGAGGTGATTTGGCTGCGGTGGAAAGTTATCACTGAGATTCATTGTTCCCTTCAAGATACTGCATAGAGTTGGTGAGGTGGAATACTAATGAGATCTACCTCCATAGATAGACTAGGTATAGTACATCTTTCATGTGTCAATGATGAGGAGGTACGTGCATAACCCTTCACATTTCATCAACTGGGTCGAGCTGGACATCGAGAATAGAACTACTTTTGCAGAATACCCAGTAGAGATCAAGAATCAGTAGAAAAGGATCATTTATGGGCATTATATTCTCCATGAACTTGTTTGGTGGAAACACATGAATCTTAAGGAGAGAATATGGTAGTAGAAGGCTCATATTTGTGCTCATTACCCACATCTCGTTTTATAGACCATATTTTGTCTTTTTGAGGCATAAATTCCTAAGGTGGGGAGAATTTAATTTCTTGAATTTTTCATGTATTATTTTTGGAAATTATATAGATTATTTCCAATACCATGTGCTGAGGAAATGTGTGATTTTGAGGATTTTGTGCCTAGAATAAATGATTTAAATACATTAAATATATCAAATAGCATGGTCATGTAGTTTTCCTGAAAAAGTGGAATGACTCCCAAATTAAGGCATAGATCAAAAACATCAGGGTACCATTGAGTTCAAAACACAAGGTTTACCCTAGGTGCTACCATACCTTGGCCAGAATGAGGCATTTGTAGAAAAGTCATTATGGGTGATAAAATTAATAAAATAATAAAATAAATTATTTTATTTATAATTTTTTGACATCAAAATTGATTAGTATTTAAATAGACTTTTATGAATAAATCATAGGGTTATCCACATAAACTTGGAACAATTGGAGTTCCATTAAGGAGAGAATTAGAGGATTCCTCTCAGATGAATGGCATCCGGATCGGAGATCGATGATCAATGCATAAAGAAATTGAAGGATCTCTCCAACAAATAAGAGAACACATCATTCTTCTTCAGATATTGTTCAAAATCAAGATAGTTCAGTTGATTGAATTGTTTACTTTCCCCATTATTTATTCCTATGATTAACATATATCAATCAACAAATGAATTGATCTATGGATCATGCGTATTTTTATGATGGGTTTATTATGGGGTGATTTTGGGACAATTTTTTCTGATTATTGATTTCTTTATTGTTATTATCATAGAAAAGAATTGAGATCGACACAAAAAATTATTGAGGTACTTTCCTCTCATTGTTTATTTTTCTTTTCTCCCCTGGTTCTTCATTCACTACAATCATTCTTTGTTTGTACCGGGGTTTAACATATCCCTACCAATCAATCGTTACAAACCCATTTCTTTGCCCAATGATTTGATATCACAGATTTGGAATCAAAATGACATGATGGTTGTGTAGAGACCAAATAAATGGTGAATTAGATTGTTTTGGATACCCAATTTTGTGTTATTCTATGTTCTTTGATGCACAACAAATAACAAAATGTAGATCAGTTTTTGGAGTATATTCAAGACTATTTTTCCATAGATTACTGTTGGAAAGGTTTGGAAGAACCCCAATATACCGATTTTATAAAGAGTGGAGGCTCTGGTGAGGCGCAGGATGATATAGAGTGAATCTATAAAATGGATAGAAACACAACCTTTAATCTGACATTACATGCCAGGTGGCCCCTGGAAATAGTGCTAGGGTTCCGACTGAAATTAAGGATCACATGGCATATGACCCATATCACATGGTGTGTGACCCTCCCTAATTGACTTAGTGTGTACCCCAATGGGTACACTAACACTGGTTGAAGTACACGGCCAGAGGGAATCTTGTGTACTCACACAAGGACATGACTTGTCTGGGTGTACACTGGCTTACCTATGTAAAAAACATGAGTAGAGTAAAAGGGAAGTTGTACTCCATGTACTACTACATGAACACAACCACATGGACATAAACATGACCAGGAAACATGGGAAATATATTGTGTTTCTCTATAGGACATGTAATTATTCTACAAACCATGTATTTGGAGACTACATGCTGTGTGAGGATCTTACACATGGGAAGACATGGGGATAGATGGACACACCATGTACCCCCTGGTACATTCCGTGTTACCCCTTCAAGAGTGTATGTGGCTCTTTGTCTTCTTAGTTTTAACTAGTATAGGTTTAGTACATTCCCTTGGTCCTTTTCCTCAAGGGTACAATGTGACATTACAACCATATCATTGGATTGTGATCTTATCTAGAAGCTAAGTCTCACATAGAGTTAGTGGTGTCCCTCTGTGAAACTGGAGTGCGATCCTCTATCATCCTTTGTTCCCTAGTTAGAGTTTGTTGAATTGGAATGACCTCCCTAAGTAGGGCATTGATCATTGATCTAACAAGGTATATCATTAGGGTTTGTGTTATCATTGAAATTTGATACCTTATGTAGAAAGTTAATCCAGATTGGCTTTGTTGTGTCCCCTAACAGTTTTGGATGTGACCCCCTATTTGTGTATCAGGGTCTTCCTAGACCAGTGAGCTTTCTTGGGTGGGGCATAAGGATTTAGACCTCTTTATCGAGTGTCTTCGATGTAATCATGGATTGTGGAGTAGATTATCCTAGAATGAGAATTTATTCGAGAATAGTCATGTGTCTAGTAGTTGGTTACAACTAATTGGTTACATGGTACCTTTCTTGAGTATATATGGGTGTTTCTGTTATAAATTTATTGTTATATCTTGTAAAGATCTAACTATAATTGGTGATTCATGTTTAATGTTTGGGGGTGTCCCACTAATTATTGTTATACTCACCCTTGTATGGTCTCTACCCACATGTGTCTTATCTTATGAAGATGATGACCGTTTTAATGTTGTCCTAGGAGTATATAGAGGGGGTGGATCATAGATAGAGCTTTAAATACCAAGTTTTTTTTACCAAGATCTTGATTTTTACTTAGTTCTCACCCTTAGAGTAGGTTGGAATTTTATAGTTTTTTGTTGGGCTTGTATTTGGACCCTTTTTTCCACATTCAAAACTTTTATTATCGTACTCTATTATGGTATATTAGATACATTCATTAATTTTTTTATATTTCAACATTGTGTGGTATTGGAGATGTGTGCGTGTGTACAATTAAATTAGGATAATGCCTTCGATTTGCAGGATATACCTACTCAGCACTAGTTGCCACCCCCTGGCTTATTAGAGGCTGGATTGGGGTTGTCATGGGTCAGACCTCAGTAGATTGGGTCATGAAAACTCCGTTTTGATTTTCTATGATGAATAAATCCCTTATTAGGTAAATGTTGTATATTATTTTTTTATCCAGTATAACTCTTATATATCCATACAATAAGGGGGTTTAAAATTTTATTAGATTCCAAAACTTTGTCAGTAGTGAATCAAACCTCCTCATTTGGATAAATAGTAAGAAAACCATCCGGATATACATTCATATAATAATTCACTATAGGAACATCACTAATTTGTAATTTTTTTCATTAATGAATATGAGAATGATAACACTCACTTATATCTTTTAAAAAATAATAAACTCCTCATAAGTATGAAATGATTCTTTTATTAAATTTCAAACTCATTCTTAAAAGTTAATTTAACTTTATTTTCTCAATAATCTATAAAATTATGATTAAATTAAATCCAATATATTCCTATAATAACATCAAAAAAACTATGGGAAAGAAAATAGGATTTTTAGGGAAAAAATTAATTGAAATCAGATGATGATTCCTATGAATGTTTTTTTATTAATACATTCACTAGGTGGTTTTACTAAGATTTAATTCTCTATTTATTGAGAATATATCTATATTTTAATGGTAAATTTTCAAGAAATGTTTTTTTTATATAATATAATTGAAACTAATTTTTTCATAATATTTGAATAGAAGTAGTATATTTGTTACCAAAATATTATACGGTCCTTCATATTCTATAGTTTTAAAGAATTACATTACAGTACCCTTTTTCTTTTGGTCTTGATTATTCCTATAATTCATGATTTTATTTAGACATGTATTAACATAATGGACCATCTAATTTAATTTAAAACAAATCAATACCTACATATCATTTTTTTTATCATTACCATTATTATTTTTATTGAAATAATTATACAAATGTTTATGAATTTAAAATCAATAAAACATTCTATATTTCATAAAACACTCCCATGATCATATGTAATATATATAAATTAATATGAAAATTCACACCTCTTAACTTCAGATATCTTATAAAAATTATTTCTAATTGATTTTAATAGTATTTATTCTTTTCACTATTTCTGTAAAATCCATCAACTTTTATCTCAACATTATTAACACTTTGTAAAAATTTATCAGTAATTTTAAATTTATGAGAGTATAGATCTTTCATTTTTTTAAATCTTAGGTATAATATAGAAATTTAAATTTAATTTTCCAGAATTAAATTTGGTTTATAGTTGAATAATCTAGTAATGATAGTTTCATAGGTTACAATAGTATCCTACCCATTTTAATTTAGTTCAAAAAAATTTATTTCCACTGCATGTTGAACAACCATTGGAAAATAATCCTCAAGGAAAAGATCCATTAATATTATCCACTTAAGGGAATCAATCAATTATTTTCCATTTTTTCAAATCCCATAATCCCCATTGATCATATACTCCTTAAAAATTAAAAATGAAATGAATTATATTTTTATGTTTTAAAAAAAAAATTTCAAAAAAAAAATTGGAGTAGTAACCCATACTCTAACTACAATTGGGTATGGTGATCCACAAAAAGAAATAGGTAGTTGTTTGATAAGAGTTTTCATGTGTACTCACAAAATATTTATGATTTTTCATATAGTGTTATATTGGGGTTGACCTAGGTAATCTCTCTTGAAGAGTCTTCACAACCAAGTAGTCACTATTCCCAATTGAAATAATTAGAGTTTGAGACAGATCAAATCCTTCAAAATAAAATAAGACTGTAAAATGTAGAAAAAATTTGGAAACAAAGAACATGGTCCTTGGGTTGACTTATCAGTTTCTATCATTACCAATTATTATTTTATAAATTATATTTAATAGTTCATCCAATCATACATGAACTATTTTCCCGTAATTTGATTGTGAATATTAGGATGATTAGGATATCTATTCAGCACACCAAATCTCACCAACTCAAATATCCAAGATTTATGAACACACCTCAATTGAGAGGGTTATATATTCCCAAACCCAACTCCATTGTATGTGTTAGTATTTGAATTTTTTAAAATACTTTAATAATTCTATTTGTTTTGAATAACTAATATCTAAAAAAATTTATTAAATTATCTTATTATCTTCTCATGTTTTTTAATTAACATCATATAACTGTTGAGTATTTTAATTAATTAACAATTTTTTAATTAAATTATTTAATAAGAATATAAAGTTTTTAATTATTTTAAATTTTCAAGTGCATTTAGAAGATAATCATTTTTTAATTAACTTTTTTAATGTTGTTTAAGTTATTATGAATTGAAAATTAACATTATTATAATTACTCAAGTTTATTTTTTGTAATGTAAAAGATTTTTTTGGCATTTTATGTGAGCTAAGTGGATAACTCTCAAACACTAAAAGGACCCACTGGGTCAACCCCATGGGAAATCCCACCAAAAGAGCCCATGAGCAGGATGATGTATCAAGCATGCATAGTGAAATCCAAAGGCTTGTAGTCCCCTATATAAGGCCCATGGGTCATGCTCACAGTGCACATAGTTGGGTTACATCACCCTCCATATGTGTATGGGTTCTATTTTAATTTGAATCGAGGTAAACCACATCCTTATTGAAATACCATTCACTCGATGATTTGTAATTTCAATATGGGAATTTTTTTGAATTTTTTTCCATCTGATCTTAAAAAATTAGATACAACATTGTTGTAGGATATATTATAATCATCTTATATGATCTCAATTTTTCCCTTACATATAGTTTTTAAATCATGCATAATTCCTCTTCTTTCTATATTATAGTTATTTTCTATGTTTATTATTCTTTCCTAGATAACTATTCTTCCTATTCTCAACAATTCTACTTGGCTATCCACTTAAGATTATGTTCACTAACATTTTTTAAAGTCTCTCAAAAAATGTTAACTAAATCTCTTCAAA
The DNA here is from genome assembly GCA_963277665.1 of Viscum album. Classification (NCBI taxonomy): domain Eukaryota; kingdom Viridiplantae; phylum Streptophyta; class Magnoliopsida; order Santalales; family Viscaceae; genus Viscum; species Viscum album. The sequence goes on along the minus strand of OY728147.1, from coordinate 1,506,758,063 downwards.
ACTTTCTATTCATGTATCCTGATCTTGGAATATTCTTCTACTCATTTTTGTTTGAGTTTTTCAACTATATTCACTTGTTATTCTTCTTTAGGTTGTTCATTTGGCTCGTAGATCCTTCCCCTATTGGGATCCCAATGAGTCACCATTATAAATTACCAATGATAGGAATTGAGTAACCATTAAAAATTTACAAATGGTTTGTGATATTACCTACCATTGGAAAAAAATGGTGGGTCAGTGACCCACTGTTAAACATCAAAAGTGGGTGATTTTACACACCATTAGATTTCAACAGTGGGATTTTTACCCACTATTTATATATTCCCTCTGATGTACATCCCATGTAAAGAAGTTATTGAAGCTCCAAAAATATATTTTCCATCATCCTTCATCATTTGTTTTATCTTTTAGTTTTATGGTTGAAATTTTCTAATTGCATTTCTTCTTCTTCTTACCGTGAAAATAGATCGGAGAATCTCATAAAGCTTTAATAAGAGCTATGCAGTTCTTCTTCTTCTTGAAATAAAAATAGATTGAAGAAGCTCATTAAGATTCAGTATAATATATTCCTTGTTTTTGATAGCTGTAGTTTATTTCTATTTTGTTTATCTTGTTTTCTTATTTTTTTATCAATAATTGTTTTATCCATTAATTTGTTTACTATTTTATTTTCTTTGTAGATAAAAGTATTTAAAACTCTTAAATGAGTTATTCATTCATTATTCAGTTGTAGTAGATTTAATATTTTTGATTGAACTGATTTATTATTATTATTATTTGATATTCATCTATTTTATATTCCAGATGTTTGGAAATGAATTTCAATAAGCCACCATTATAACCCAACAGTAGGTCATGAGTCACTACTGGACATTTCAAATGGTGATTATTGAGTTTCTATTGTACACCTAATGGTATAAAAACTTATATTGTATATATAGAATCCATTGATTGCAGATATGCATGGAGTAAATTTTGATTTGGATATTTCTTTTTATTTTTTTCAAAAATTACAATAGTAGTTCATGCCCTATTTATCCACAATTAGACATTTTTAGTGGTAGGCTACTAGCCACTACTCTCTGTCCAACTATAGTTCAAGGACCCACAGTTAGTTAAAAGTTTATGTTTCAAATTTTTATTTCTTATTTCAATTGATATTTTTAAAAATAATTTTTTTTTAAATTTTTATTATTTTATGTTGAAATAAATTTGTACTATGTTAAAATTTTAATTGTAACATTATTTTATGTACTTTTTTACAATTATATTTAAGGTTATACGATGCTTTGTTTTACATCATATTTTTCTGCATGCATAATATATATAATTATATTTCTTTTTTCATTTGTTTTATAATTTTAAATTAATTATACTTATTTTAATTATTATATTAAATGTTTTATTTTATTATTTCCTTAATAAATATAATGCTTTATTGTAATTCAATTAAATTTAACGTGGATTTAAATAAAAAAAGTAATAGTTATATTATTTGATTAATTTTCACTAAAATGTGACATGCTGATATTGGTTATGTACACGCTCCTCATAGATCTCATTTTTACTGATATGGGAGATATCATCAAGGAAAAAATACATATAGCTATTTAGATCATTCATTTAGATATCTCTCAATACTTATCCGACATTCTGTTTCTCTCTAATTTGTTCATGATATTATGTAACTTCTACAATCTTTCTGTGATCATCGAAGGACTCCATATTCTATATTTGTTCCTTCCAAGTGATAAATGATCACTGAGCTTAAAATTATTCTACATTTTGAGCATCTACAATATTTATTATATTTGTGTTATTCATTTAATCTTGTTTCCTTATATTTTTAATTTATTATGTATGGTTTATGTGTTTTACTTAAAAGTAAATTCTTTCTTTTCTTTGGTTATTATACTACCCATAAGGAAGTTTTGGTTGTTACTCTACATCAAAATTATGAATACAGGCTAGGTTGAGTCTCTTGTAAAAAAATACCGGGTTGTGACTCTATATTTTTTAAAAGCTAGGGTCTGTAAATATGGTTATAACATCTTTAAAATTGAGGTTCTTAGTGGGAAATGATATCCTCAAGGAGTAGAGGAGGTTGAGGAGTGGATTAGTATCTTGGTGATTCAAACCACTATAAATCATCATGTTCTTTTATTTTTAATTCCACTGCATCTTATCTCAATAACACTTTACTCACTTCTATTTAATATTTTATAAACTCAAAAAAAAATTTATTAAATTTTAAAATGACTATTAACCCCCTATAGTTATATATCCCATCAATAATGATCAAATAATTAGTATCATTGGGTAGGTCTCTAATCGGTTAGTTATTGTTTTCTTTAATATGATACTAAAAAATTGGTATCAATGTATGTCTATATCTTGGTAGTTTTGATATCAAAAAATTAGTATCAAAACCTTATCTATGTTATATTATTCCTTCTACAATTTAACATTTTTCTCTATTTTAACATAGTATCCTAGAATTAATAATCCAAGGAATAAAAGAAAATGTTTATTTTAAGATAGAAGGTGTCAATTCTAATGAAGGATTGATTCCACAAAACCCCCCATAGTTTGATGGGGTGAGTACGGTTAATGGAAAGGGAAAATGGAATACTACTTGAAATAATTGAGTGTAGATCACTAAACCATCATGAAAAATCAATACGATATACATAAAACTTATTCAAGACACATATTGGGAATTACATGGTAAAATATGTTCTGAATTATAAATTTAAAAATATTTTGTATTGTTATATAAGTAAAAGTGTCTATAACCATGTTTCATGTTGTAATATATCCCATGACATATAGAGGATACTTCAAGTGACTCATTATGGTACTGAAAAGCTAAAGATAACCGCTCTATGAATTCTATGACTAGAATACCCGGACATCAATACAGTGGATGGAGAATCTATAAATCTAGTGTTCCATTAGTTCACAAGTATAACCAATGGATTGAGTTATCTTGGATAATCCTTGAGAAAAACATCTGAAGTAGAAAGAGTATTGAGAGTTCATCCAAAAAAAATTCATGCAAAGAAGGTTTCCATCAATGATAGTAATAATTTTAAAGAATATACTTTAGATGAAATAATAATCTCTATATTTCAGTATGAGTTAGAGCTAAAGAATATTATTTATGAGGAGTCTACTAAAAGAAAAGGCATTTCTTTTAAATCTAATAATACTGATACCTCTATTGCATCTGATTCTATGTTCTAGGAAAGTAAAATTGAGATGGTTTACTTTAGAAATAAATTTTTTAAATTTATGGAATGAAATAGAGGAAAGATATAGTTTGGAACGGAGAATGAAAAAGATTAAAAGAAAGTTAATTTAAGTAAAAATAATGATGTTTTAGATTTAAAATGTTATGAGTGTAGGAATAAAGGTCACATAAGACTTTATTTTCCCAAGATGAAGCACTCAAATAAGTACAATGAAAAAAGGAAGATAGAAAAAAAAGATCTATTTAGAGTACGAGACTACACAGATAGTTATGACTCAAGTAGAGAATATGGGAGTGAAAAAAATAGGTATTCTTTTCTTAGTGGGTATTAAATTTGAGGTAAATGATTCTCTTTTTACTCAATTGATAAATCCTAAAAATATTGATCATAATGAAATATATGAAAATGAATAACATAGTGATTCTGATTCTGATCGTGATTCTAATGATATGAATTATAGAATGAAACAATTTCTTAAATAGAATGAAGATATAAGGAACTGTAGTTTCAAAATGTTTTAAAAATATTGATATTTCAAATGTAGAAAATAAGAAGTTAATCAAATAAAATGACAAAATGAGTAGGGAATGTGAAAATATAAATATTTTTGTTCCCTAGAATGATGAAAATAAAAGGAATTATGATTGTGATATTTTTAAACTATAAGATGAAAATGATAGAGTTAAATACTTTTTGGTAATAAATGATAAAGACTGGTAAAAAAGATTTAATTTAATTGTGGATGATCAAAATAAACTAGAAAATGAGTGTAATAAATTAAGGTAAGAAAATAAAAAAAATTAAGTAACACAACTTCTAGATCCAATGAAAAGGTTTATACTAATTTAGAAACTATTCAAAAAGAGAATATGGTTATGAAAAATGATATTGTTAATATTAAAGGGGAATTATATACTCTTGTATGAGGTAAATAATAATTTGATAATATGATGTATCTAATAAAACTAAAATAAATAAAAATGGATTTGGTTGTAATAATTTTACACCAAACATGAATGAGTTTTTTTTGTTAAAAGTTTAACTTGATTTAAATTTAGAATGATATGGAACTATGCTAATTAATTCTCACTGAGATTCAATAATTATTCTGGACATACTAAAATTGTTTTATCTAACAATTTATATTCAGATTCACCAAGAGAGAAATGTTTGAAATATGTGTGGGTGGTTAAAAGACCTTTTATGAATTCAAATTAATTTATGATAATATGGGTACCAAGAGGATGTTTCTAAAATATTATTGGTCATAAGAAGGTCTCTATGCCCAGATAAGTATTTTTTTAACCTGCATTCATACTATTTACTTTTTTTTATAAATTTATATGATAAAATAAAAGGTATCATTATAATATTTTTCCCTGATTCAAGGTACGTGTATTAATTTTTATTTGGGTTTTATTTTTCAAGAATTTTTTTTAGTTTATATAGTATAATTTCTAGTTATGAATATATTTATATTTTTCTACTTTTCAATAAAGTGTTTTAATAGAATTGCTTTATCTTTCTTTATTGATGTTTGAATTTTGGGGGAGTTACCCCTTGTTGTTTTTTGAAATAATATACTACTATGTAATTTTTTAAATAAGTGTTTATATAATTATCTTATGCAAACATAAATTTCATTTGTCTATTTAAAATAATTTTTCAATATCTGATCTAGGGAAGTATTTTATACTCTTTTAAATATATTCTGTTCTTTATAATTTAGTTTTTTCATAATTCATACTTGAAATATGTTTGGAATTCTGAATGGTTTTAAATAATTAATTTATTTAAAAATTTATTTAGTTTTGATAATATTTTTTTTATTTTTAATCAAATAATTTTATACTTAAAATCATGGGGAGTTTGTTTTTAAAACCCTTAAAAAAGAAACTGTTCATTTCTTTTGGAAGCATTTTGTTCTAACTGTATGTTTAAAGAAATATATTTATATTTTCGTTGAATATAAAAATAATATGTAATAATTTTTAAGTTTTTGGTCTTAACATGAATGAAACTTGAATTTTTGTTTTCTATAAATATTATTTTTTGATAAATTCTATTCACTCTGATTAAATGGTTATTAGTTAATTTTTTTTAAAATTTATTTGTTAAAATTTTACTCTATCTTAATTATTTGTTTCATTGAATATTATAATTAATGTATTCTCTCATAATAATAGTCTGCTTTGATAATTTTTAAATAAAATTTTGATTTTGTATAAAAAGGGAGTCTGTTTTATATAATACATTTTTAATATAGTTTTTTATAAATTTAAAAAAGGTGGAGATTTTTTTTAAAAAATTTAATAAATTTTTTGTTTTTCAATTTATAAAAATGTAGAGTTTGTTAGTATTTGAATTTTTTTTAAATACTTAATTAATTTTATTTGTTTTAAAAAAATTATTTTCCATCAATATTTATTAAATTCTCTTATTAAATTCTCAATTTTTTTAAATAACATTATTTAATTGTTAAGTATTTTAGTTAATTAACAATTTATTAATTACATGTTTTAATAAGGATAAATAATTTTCAAGTGTTTTGAATTTTCAAGTACATTTAGAAGATAATCATTTTGTAATTAATTTTTTAAAACATTTCTTAAGTAAATTTTTTAAATTGAAAATTCATCTTATTATAGTTACTTAAGTTCATTTTTTTATAATGTAAGATATTTTTTTGGCCTTACATGTGAGCTAAGTGGATAGCTCTCAACCACTTATGGGACCCATTAGGTAAACCCCATGGGAAATCCCACCACAGACAACCCATGTAGAGGCTAATATATCAAGTCTATATAGTAGAATCCCAAGGCATGTAGGATCGTGTATATAGCCCATGGGTCACAATCATAGTGTGAATAGTTGGGTTACATCGCTCATCATATTTGTACGGGTTCTGTTTTAATTTTAACTATGATGCACCACATCCTTATTGAAATAACATTTTCTTGGCACTTTGGCATTTTTATGTGGGAATTTTTTTTATTTCGGTTCATCTAATCTGAAAAAATAGCTACACACATGGCTGTATGATCTATTTTAGGTGAGCCATATGGTCTATATTTTTCTCTTTTTCCATGTTTTGAAATCCCATATAGTTCATATTTTCTTTTTTTATTCTAGTTTTTTCTACCATTATTCTTATTCCTCAGTCGACCATATTTTCAGTTCTTGGCAATCTTACTTGGCTATCTGCTTAAGATTCTATTCACCTGTGTTATTCAAAGTATATCTTACAATGTTAACTAAATATCTTCAAGAACTAGGGATCATGTCTCATAGTCTCAACAACTTATTCATCTCATTTTATTTATTTTATTTTTTCAACTTTATTCACTTCTTCTTTTTCTTTGGTCTGTTCATCTAGCTTGTAGCTCCTTACCTTATTTGGTAATTGACAAGTCACTATTGGAAAATACCAATAGTGGGTGTTGATTTATAATTGAAAATTTTCCAATGGTGGGTGATATTACCCACTATTATAACCAATGGTGGGTCAGTGACCCACCACCAAACATCAATTATGGGTGATTTTACCCATCATTAGACTTCAATGATGGGTTATTTTTTACCCACAATTTGTATCTTCAATATATTTTGTAGCCCTTGGAAGGATGTTATTCAAGCTCCAACATGAGATTTTCCATTATCATTCATTTTTTGTTTTTTCTTTTTGTTTTATGGTTGATCTTTTTTTATTGTAGTTCTTCTTCTTCTTACTGTGAAAATAGATGGAAGAAGCTCATAAATCTTTAATAGGATATATTCTATCTTTTTAGTTACTATAGTTTATTTCTAATATATTTATCTAGTTTTCTAATTTTTTTTATTAAAAGTTTTTTTATTTTTTACTTTTTTTTGTATTTTTTTACTGAAAGAAGTTTTTTTCTTGATACTATAGGATCTCTTCATTATTTTTTCAGTTTTAGTATATTTAATATTAATGATTGAACTAATTTATTATATTTTTAATTTTTATCATCTTTTATTTATTCTTGAGTATTGGAAATGAATTTTAATTGGCCACCATTTGAACCCAATGGTAGGTCATGATTCACCACTGGACATGTCCAATGGTGAGTCATGAGTCACCACTGGACACCCAATAGTAGAAATTTTATTATTGCTTATCTTGAAGCCTTTGACTGCTAATATTAATGGAATAAATTTTGTTTGGGATGTTTATTTTTATTTCTTCTTGAAATTTTTAATTGTAGTTCATGCTCTGTTTATCCACTATTGTACATTTTCAGTGATAGGTTATGATCCACCACTCTCTGTTACAACTATAGGTCAATGAACCACTACTAGTTAACAATTTTACATTTCAAAATTTTATTTTTTATTTCAATTGATATTATTAAAAATTATTCTTTTGTTTAAATTTCTATTATTTTATGTTCAATCAAAATTTTAATTTTAACATTATTTTTTGTTATTTTTTCAAAGAAGATTTAAAGTTATACGATGCTCTGTTTTATTGCATCTTTTAATATATATATAATCTATATGATTATATTTTTTTGTTTTATAATTTTAAATTGATTAAAATTATTAAAATTAATATATTAAATATTTTATTTTATCATTTCTTGAATAAATATAAAGATTGATTTTAATTTAATGTTATTCAGTGAGGATTTAAACAAACAATATTAAAAGTTATTTTATTTAATTAATTTTCACTAAAAAGTGTAATACAAATATTGGTTATGTACACACTCCTCATAGTTCTTAGTTTTAATGATTCAAGATATCTGTTCAAGGAATAAAAACCTATAGGTATGAAGAGAATTCATTCAGACATATTGAAATTCTTCTTCGACATTGTTCTGTTCTCCAATTTTTTCATGATCTTTTGCGACTTCTGTAATCCTGTTGTGATCACCAAGGGAGTACATCTTATGATTTATTTTCTTTTGAGTGATCAATGATCCTTAAGCTTAAACTTCTTCAACATTCTGATCATCTTCTATATTTCTTGTATTTTTTTATTTTTGTAATCATGTTTCCTTATATTTCTAATTTCTTGTGTTTGGATTATGATTTTCCCTTAAAAATAAATTCTTTCTTTTCTCTAGTTATTCTATCACCCAAAAGGATGTTTGGGTTGTGACTCCCAATAAAAATTTAGGATACATAATAGGTTGAGTCTCCTATAAAAATATTGGTTTGTTCCTCCAAGTTGTTTAAAGGGTAGAGTTTATAAATAATGTTCTCACACTTTTAAAAGTAAGGTTCTTTGTGGGTAACAATATCCTCAAGGAGTATAGTAGGATAAGGATTGGACTAGAATCTAGGTGATTCTAACCACTATAAATCCATATGTTCTTTTTTTATTTCTAATTCATCTCTTTTAAAGAACACTGCACTTACTTCTATTTAATATTTTATAGAATATGATTATTTTCTGTCATTAAATTTTAAAATAACAATTCACCCCCATTTACTCCTATTATCTAGAAATAATGATCCAATAATATTTTTTTTCATACCTCAAACACAGTTAACTCAATCAGATAATGAGCATTACTATGAGAAGGGATGGTTATGATATTTAGTAGGTAATATAATAATATAGTGGGTAATATCTTGAAATGATTGAAAATAAACATATCACTCCTAATTAAAACCAATACCTTATTTCAAAATGAAAATAAAAATTGAGAGTTGAAAAAATATAATTGAAGAACACTGATAAAACCTCCCCCAAGTCCAATCTTAGGGTGAGTTACTCACCATCATTATTATTAGAGAGGTATGGTGGAATACAACAAAAGTGAAAAAAAGAATGAGTGAAAATTACAATTACTATATATAAAAATAGTATAATTTTATTCTAGAATAAAATCACTACATATAAATTGAATAATTTCCCACTCTATTGAATGGAATAAGATGTGTAAATTTATAGGTAAGAGGGGTGACCATTTTGTCTCTAAATCAATCCTATAATTTTTTTCCATTGTATAATTATTTATAAACTAATTCAAAAAAAATTCTTCATTAAATATTTTCAACTTATCTCCTATATCAATTTACAAAATATTAACACATTTAACAATGTTTTGAAAATGTTACAACCGATTCATTAAAGAAATTATTTATTTTCTTGAGACTCTTACTATACCCCATATCCCTTTTCCAATGCATTAATGGACATGATAAAATATGAATCAAATGTTTACATAGTTATGAAACATGTTCTCCATATATTTTTATATTTTCATGAAATTTTTTAGCACATTTAAATTCATAATATGTGACATATACGCCAATCTTTAAAAGTCACCAGATCTAGGAATAAACTACAATGCATGACATGCGAGATTTATTTGGGCCTTAAAATGATAGTTTTATCTTTGGGACCCTTTTAATGAAATGAGTCCTAGTGAACATATAGGCCTAGAAAATGAATTTTTTAATTTAGATTTGTATAGAGGATGTTATGAAAAAAATTAAAAAAGGCATAGAATAATTAAAATTCTAGAAATAGTCCATCTTTCAAATTAAGAACAAAATATTACAAAAACCATAAAATGTGAAAAATTAAAATAAAATAAGTTTTTTTTCGTTAAATAATTGATATTAAAAGTATTTTTTTGAAAATATCATCCCTTTCAATTACCCCACACTTAGTCATTGAACTCCTAGGAAATCACCAATATTCAAATCAAAATCCACATAATAATCAAAAGTAATAAAACATACAAGATATTTTCTAAAACATAATTACATTATTTATAATTTATGAAAAAAATTCATAATAATTTTCAACTCTCATATCTCTATTCATTCAACCTCATAAATCCATCCATGACTGAATCACAACTCACCTTAAATTCAATTTTATGTATTTCTCCAATCAAGTGAAATTTAATATTTATTTATATTCATGCATGGAAAGTAAAAATATCACCTGATTCTTATGAAAAATATAATATATCCACACAGTGAGTTGAAAAATATTTTAAATCATGAGTAATTTTTATGGTGAATTTAGTTTCTAAGGGTTGGTGGGTAAATACATTTAAAAATTAAAAGGATAAAAGGAGGAGGGTTAAAATTCAAGTATCATTCCATGATTACTAATGTGAAAATACATAATGATCCTCACTCAATTCTAGTTAAAAATATACAATACCCACCCCTAGACATGGGAAATGAGTAAAAAAGTGAACATAATGAATGATTTCATCCAAATTATCTCTTTTTTCTTTACTCTTATTTTCTTTGATTTTTTTATTTTTTATTTATTTTCTTTTACATGAATATAAGATTATAATTTAATAAAATTTATGAATGATAATTCATTCACTAAATTTTAGAGAGTTACATGATTCATAAAAATAATCATAATGAAAAATCCATGATCATTTCTATTTTTTTACTTCTTATTTTTTTATTTATATATTTTTGAATCTTTTTTTAAGAAAAACATTGATACAAATGAATGAAAATTAATGAAATTGACTCATTTATATTCAATTGCCAAATTTTTTGAAACAAAACTTAGACCACCTTTAAATGAATTATATTCTGAATGATATAAATAGAAGGCTATCCCCCACACTCAACCATGGAATATTAATGATGCAATATTAATAGTGATGGTTGGTAAGGAAGAATCAGCTTGTAATGTGTATTAATACTATAATGGAATTCATGTATTTTAAGGTATAACATGGGTAGATGTAAAGGTGTATCTCAAGATAAAATATATCATTCAAAAAAAATGACACAATCATGTTAAAAAGAATTTTTAATTTCAATTCATTAAAAAATCACATGTTTTAGTTTACACAAAAAACCCTTGATTCTCTCAATAAATTATGGTTATTAATAAGACTATTACAAAATTCTTTAGAATACCATAAAATATGGGGAAAATAATTTTTACTCAATTTTTCAAGGTTATAGATTTAAACAATTTACCAAAATAATTTAAATTATTGAGAAAAATTATAGGAAAAGGTTTCCATAACAATAATCTTTTAAAATCCATTTCCTTAAAAATAGAGAAATCCATATCAAAATAAATTTAATTGTGAAAAATGATATGAATTTTATTTTATGATCAATGTTAAAAAAATTAAAAAGGAAAAAAATTAAAAAAAAACTTATAAAAAGGTTGATTCTCACTACACACTTAGATTTAACTACCCTTCATTAAATTAATTTAAAATAAAAAGATAAGGGAAAAAATATTAAATAGAATGAAAGACACAACCTAGTTTTATTCATCAAGGGAAAACTTAGGTTATTTTTCTAGTTAATACTACTTTAAAACTAAATGAAACTAAGAAGTTAAATAAAACATATGTGGAATAATGAAATATAAAGAGTAATGGGAATGAAAATTTATAAATCATAGTTTAGAATCCCCATATTTTGCATAGTTTTTACTGCCCCTAGTGAGCTAGTTCAAAAATTTTATCCCCAATAAGAAGGTGGTTATAGTTTCACTCTTTGAAAAAACCAAATTATATTTCCTTTAACATGGATAAGTGGATTTCAATAGTGGGAGAACAAAAAATGAATAAAAAAAATTCACTACCCCTAAGAGTGAATAAATATGGAATTTTACGAAAAAAGTGGGAGGGAGAAAAGGATAGGGGTGATCTCTATAGACTTCCATGGTGTTATCCTCCATATGGTATTCAATTTGATGTAAAGGAGATAGTTGAATCAACACATTAATTTATAGATCTCTATATACGACTAACTTTATGGATCAATAATAATATGAATATCTTAGGATTGCTCCATTTATGTAGTGTCAGAAATTTTAGAAAAGGTTAAGTCAGAAAAAAATTCAACTTGAATAATATTATAAAACAAAGAATCAATACAAAAATATTCTCATTAATGTAAGACATATTTTAAATTGATAAAATTTTTAGGTATATTTAAAACTCAATATCATTATTTGAAACTTCAGCATTATCTTCTAATGTAAGAGAAAGGTAGATAGGTGCTTAATTCTTATTGTTATATATAAGAGACTCATTTTCATTTCATATTCTATAATATTTGAATAATAATCATATAAATCCTATTGACATCCAATAATAGAATCAATTTTAATATTTTATTCAAATAACACTTTTGTAAATGTTTGATAGAGGTTGATTGATCTTTAAGTAACTTTTTCTCAACCTCCTTGGGTTCTTCAACATGAAAGTTTTGTGGGACTACTTCTTCCAAACCTTTTTAGGTTCTTACTTATGATTTTTCTCATAGGATGCACATATATATTCAAATATCTATTTTATTTTTCTCACAATGTTCTATAATGTGTTACTAATCATTTATAATTGATCTTTTATAAATCACTTTCCCCTGGTGTTTCACATTTTAGTAATCAATCCATGAAGAATAATTGCAATTTTCATACATCTTGGAAAAAGGTTATTGTTGTATTTAAATGATATAAAAGGAAAATATTTACAAGAAGTGAATAAATAAACTGAGTGAAAAATATGTGGATCCATGGAAACAACACCAATTTTGATAAGAATTTCCATGAACACTACGAAAATATTTATTAATTTTTACTAAGTATAGTATAAGGGATGACCTAGGTTAACCCTCTTAATGAACCATAATAATTTGGATCTCACTATTGCTAATTCAAAAAAGTGTGTTTTGAGAAATACGAACTGTGTAAAAATAAAATAAGACGTTAAAATGTAAAAATATTATAGAAATTAAAAACATGTTCATAGGGTTGACTTCTTAGGTTCTATCATTTTACATTATTATTGTCTAATGTAATTATAATATTTCATCCCATCATACATGAACCACTATACATTACTTTGAGTGAAAAGCTTATATTTCCGGAGATATCTCTACAGCACACCCAATATCACTTCCTCAAAACGTTAAGATCAATGAACACACCTCAGTAGAGAGTGAGGCACCTTCAAAGACCCGACTCCATCATATACCTTTTCACCACATAAACACACTAAAATATATTGTATAAAGTGAATTGTAAAATCCCAACCTTTATGGAGATATATCAGGCTTGTTTATAGGTAATATTTTTTCTTATGTTTAGTACTTTTCTTTTGAGTTTTACCCTGGGGTGTGTTTGGGTGAAAATTTGAGAACAATAGAAGAAAGAGGACATTTCATGGTTGGCATACGTTTTTACCCAACTGTGCACCCTGACCCAAAAAAATAAAACTCTGGATAGAGATAGTTTTCATGGTTGTAACATGGTTTTTTTTCAAATCCTTCACTCTATGAGGAGAAACCATTCACCCCTTAGAATAGGTTCATGGTTAAGGTGCACAGTTTGGAAAACCATGTGTCCCTTCACAAAAAACCATGCACACAGTTTTGATTAATTTAGAAATTATTTTTTTAGTTCACCTAAACCCCTACAACTCACCAAAATTGACGTTAACTTGGATAAAATCATTTTATCTCATTTTTGAGGTTCCTAAATGTATTCCTAGTGAGTTTGACCTCTATTCTTGGTGAATCTAAGGGAAGATTAAAGATATACAACCCACCTGGTAAGAAGATCTATTCACGTGTGGTTTCTTTCTTCTATCCCACCTATCCCTTATCTTTAAGAGGGAATATATATTATGTCTTGTTGGATAAATATCTAGGATTGTTAGATCTACATATATAATTTTGTAATCACGATGGTTCTATATTGAATTGGGGTTTTCCATTGGTGAGCATTTATCATCAACCTTGAGCTAGATGGTCTATATTTCAAATCTCAAAGTATTTATTTAAATTACATGTATGTAATTTTATAATTTATATTATATTATTATCAATTTAGTTCTTGATTAAATTTATTAATTTGGTGAATTAATTAATTAAGGGAATTGTGAAATTGGGAATACCAGGATTATGAATTAGAATAATTAACTATTAATTTATTATGAGATATTGAGATCATGAATATGAATAATTAATTATTGAATTAATTATGAGATATTTTTATTGTGAATATGAATAATTATTTTTTGAATTAATTATTATATATTGAGATTTTGACTATGAATAATTAATTTTTGAATTAATTATGGCATATTGTGATTGATAATTAGAATAATTAATTGTTGACTTAATTGTTGGATGTTTAGATCATGAATTGATTAATTAATTATTGAATTAATTAATGAACTTAATATTATTAATTTATTATTGAATTAATTGATGGAATTTATTTGATTAATTAATTAACTAATTAATTATTTTATTTATCTGATTATGTATTTTTTTTACTTTGATTAATTAATTGATGAATTAATTAATGTGATATTGTAACACATGTGAAATTGTAATATTGTGAAATATGTTTTAAATGTGTGTGGGATAGGGGTTAAGGATCCAAAAACCCATAGGTGTTAAATGAGTATGGGACAAGGAATAAAGCTCCAAATACCCATATGAGATAGTGAGTGTAGGATAAAGACTGAGGATCCAAATACCCATGTGAAATGGAGGCATGAAACAGGGACTGGGGCTCCAAATACCTATATGTGTTAAATTTGTGTGAGATATAGACTGAGGCTCCAAATAACCATATGATATAATGAGTATGAGATAGGGACTAATTCTTCAAAAACCTATTTAACATTGAGGTGTGGGATTGGTACTGACACTCCGAATACACATGGGGTGTTAGACCTGATATTCTATGCCCATGAGTGGGTATTGGACTATGGTTCCAATTGTATGTGATGTGAAATGAGGTGATGAATGGTAATAATGAAATTCAAATATATGATATTCTTTGGAGATAGTTTAAACTCTAAAATGGGACAAATTAGGTATTTAGGTTCGTGTGTCCTATGGAACTAGAGGGTTTATGTGGTTAAATATTGTGTAATTGAATAAATGTATATTGTTTACTTTATTTTCTGTATTTTATTTTTTATACAATTGTATACACTGATATATACTAGATATTGTTTTAGACATCTTTGGTGCTGGCCTACTGAGTTGTATTTACACCCTACTCAGGCTACCTAGTAGGTACCCAAATAGACTTCATGTTTATAGGATAAGATAAGGGGAAAATCCCTATGTTATATGAATGATTTGGGATGGAGCATAGATGAGGGAGCTAGTTTTGGTTTCGGACCAGTTTGGGAGTTGATGGTGTCTTTACATTTGGGTTTTCATTTTGACACTTGGAACATACATTAGCATGGAATGCCTATTTTTTAGTATTGATATCGTATTTTTAGTTTTGGTCATCCTGTGACACTGGTATTTTTCTATTTATGTAGTATTTGTTGATTATTATTATTATTTTTTTCATTGAGCTACTTTGATAAGGATGGTACAGTCTCCCCACTATCGACAATAGACCATCATTTCTAGTTGGTAGCCTCTTCCATACGGGGAGGTTCACTTGAGGTAATGTGAAGGACTGACACGGGGCACCGGCATGTGGAACCCGGTTTGAGATGTCAAAAAGTGGTATCATATTAGTTTTATTTTCTTTTTTATGTTGTATTACTATTTGATAAAGGTAGATAGTATAATAGAATGAATTGAGTCTTGGTTAAGATCTCATGCATGGGAGTAGCTACCCAATATATGATGGTAAAAAGATAAGTACCTAGGGAAGGATTTCAGTTGATATATGTTGTTACAGTTGATGATATTTCACCATGGGTGATGCAATTTTTGTGTTATGTGATTATTATTTATAATATTTTATGAAATTACAATTTTTGCTTAGTATGGCATGAGAGTTGAGTTTTCATGAATCATTCTAGGAACTCAAAATTATTTTGTGACATGTATCATCTTAGGAACACATAAAAAACTGGTTTTTGGTATGTTGTTGAACTTGAACTATTTTTCCTTTCTTGGGAAATTATACTAAAAATGGTGCCTAATATGAAATTCAAAAATTGTGAAATGATGCAAAAATGCAACTAAATGGGTGTCTATTATGAAACATGAATAATGATAATGATTTTAACCTTTTTAAGCATGATCTAGATATAGAATGGTTAAGGGTAGTGATAGAGCCTCAGTTCTGATCATGTGGTGGGAAAAGGGGAAATGAAATGTTATGGATTATTGTAATTTACCGTAAATGTGTAACTAATGTGTTATGTGTAATCATATGCATGTTTGTAATTTTAGATACATTCCTCCACTATGAGTCATATTGAGAGGAAAGAAATAATATATGGATGGGGATAATATACCAATAGTGGAACCTGAGGCACCAATAATACCGGATGAGGAATTTGGAGAGTAGTTCTGGGAGAACATTGCTCACTTCATGAAGTTTTTGGAAAGAGACTCTAGGTGGGTTGTGAAAAGCATGTCTGACCTGACAATGGATTTTCTATTATAGAACCCTCTATTTTTTACTAGAGAGGGTGGACTGAGGTGGCCAAGTTCTGGATTTAGTCCATCCAGACTATACTTGTCCATATAGAAACTTCTACTAAGAATAGGGTTATGTTTGATTCTCACTCATTATGAAGATTTGTGAATCACTGGTGGTATTTTTAGGCCTGAAAACTGTAGGAAAATGGTATGTCTTGGAAGGAATTTTTAGAGAAGTTCCTGGAGAAATTTTATCCCAAGACGATGTGGTAGGAGAGAACAATTGAGTTCATGAATTTTACTCTAGGGAGTATTTTTGTGACAAAATATGTTGGCCTCTTTACAGACTTGTAGTGCTTTTCTTCAATGTTGATAGGGGATGAGATAGATATGACAAGATATTTTCAGGATGATATTAAATGTGATACTAATTCCCATTTTTACCTGTTTTGGTCAAATAAGTTTTTTAAGGTGGTGGATTAGGCTCTCATAGTTGAGGAGACCTTGATAGAGGCTTTTAGTGTAGGATAGGTGGTTACTACAGGATGATCAGGAGGTAGTTTTTCTGTGGACAAGAACAGTTTCTATGAAAAATGTTAGCTAGGGGGATTACAGAAAGAGTTTTTAGGGGGAAGGATCTATCACTCAGAATCTCACTCGAGTTCTTTGTAACTAGTATAGTAGTCTAGGAAACTTTTTTAAACATTTTCACTAACTACTAATAGAGTTCTAAGGTTATAGAAAGATGGGAAATCTACAAAGGTTCTTTAGTAACCCGTGATATATAGGAAAAGATGGAGAAGCTAGATATAACCTGGGTGAGGGAATATGATCTTTTACACCATATTAGTCTGGAAATTGGAGTTCTACTAGACAAAGTGACAAAGGTAGTGGGTTATGTGCTTCTAAGAAAGAGCATTTGTATCAGCCTACTTGTATAGTTCGAAGGATTTATACTACATCATAGAGAAGAGGGATAGGATAGTTAAATTCCATCCAGCCTAAACTTGTGGATAGTGAGGTTGGACTGTCAATGGTTATAGGTATTATTATTGTAGATTCTTTCTTATCTAGTTCCTTATTTGATACTAGTGCTTGTTATTCTTTTTTTGTTCATAACTTGTGAATGATTTTAGAATTATAGTGGAGTTCATGAGTGGAGTTTTGATGATAGAAACACTATTGGGAGTATAATCTAGAGACATATTATTATTAAAGGGATGTTTTCTTGAGTTGGGGATTATCATTTTCCATGGAATCTTTATATCCTTGACATTTCAGGATTTGAACTAATTATGGGTATGAACTAGTTAGTATCATACCTAGTGCACATAGATAGTTACCAAATGAGAGTGATGTTTATTTCACATGAGGGTGATGAGAATATTCATTGTAGAGCATGGGATATAAAGGTAGGCCATACAGGGCCAGTTCACTAGCAACTGGGGGATCTCACCATCGAGGTTTCTAGTCTTTTGTTGTATGAAATAGGTGTAAAGTATGATTTCATTCCACCAGTAGTGGAAAAATTTTAGGATGTGTTTAGAAAATATTTATCACGGTTTCCACATAAGAGAGATGTGAAATTTATGATTGAGCTCATGTCGTGGGCTGATCTAGTTTCTATTCCACTATAAAAATTGGCACCAATAGAGCTTCAAGAGCTAAAGACTCAGATGAAGGAGTTGGAAGATAAGGGATTTATCCATCCAAGTATGTCACCTTGGGGTTCAACAATGTTTTTTTGCTAAGAAGGATGAAATAAATCTACACTTTTATGTTGATTAAAAAAATTTAAACAAGATGTCACGACCCGTCCTCGGGGCCCGTGCCGTGACTACCCCAAGCCTGCCTTCCATAGGCCAGGGGCTGGAGACTAGCACCAAGGCGTAAATCCCGATAAATAGGGAAGGCATTGCCTTTGTAAAGTAAACAACCACCACAGAGTAAGCAAGCGGAAAGAGTAAACACTAAGTAAAAACTGTAACAAGATGTGCTGAAAGTAAAAGGGGCCGGAAATACAAGACCAACTGTAAAGTACAACTGAAAGGGGAAAACAACAACTGAAATGAAAAGCCACAGCGTCGAGCCGTCCTCTGGAAGTCCCACTTGAAGGGTGAGAACAGATAGCCTCCACAGCTCCTCATTCCAGCCGTCCTCTCCGAGTACGTCCCGCCCAGTGGTCCACCTCCAGGTATCGTCCTGCTCCGCAAGCCTCCACCACGATTCCGCTGCGCTGTCCGTCGTCTGCAACCAACACAACGAAGTGCGTGTAACAACCCAAAATTTCATTAATGGAAAATCCCTCTTGATCCAGTTAAATGTTTCTTTATGAAAAATGTTTTTATAAGATATCAACTTTTTTAGTTTTACTTTAAGATTTGTGACCGTTACTTTTATAGCCGTTGAACAGTGATCATCTGGGTAGTTTAAATATAAGGCTTTAACGAACCAATTTTCTACTCAGACAAAGGAAGTGATGGCCTCATCCAGTAGAATTTCCCCTTACGAAGCACATTTGTCGGAGCTCGGAAAAGAGGTGGCGTCTTTGGGCTTTGCCCTTGACCAAGCCCATGCTGAGCTTCATCAAGTCAAGCTCGAACGTGATCGTCTACGGGAAAAATGGAAGTTGATAGAGATTACCACTCGAGCGATGTTATCCGAGCAACCCCAAGAGTCTGTCACCATCGCACACCTTACCCTTAGGTCTTATGCGGCTATTTTAAGGGGTTATGTAACAAATAAGTAGCACCATGTTCATGTACATTATTTTTTTATATAATAATGAATATAATTTCTAGTCATTTTTGATACATTGTAATTAGTTTTTAAAGTACAAATGGTGTTTTTAGTTATTATTTAATTAAGAATTATATTTTATTAAATTAAAGGATTTTCGAATTAAATAATATTTTAATAAAATATTATTATTAATATTATATTAATTTTTTATTAAATATAAATGATCTTATAATTTTATGAATGCAATTAAAATTTTTATTAAGGTTTGAAAGACATTTCTGTCAAAACCCGTGAATTTTTTTATAAATGTCGGTTTTTATTTTAAAAGTGAAAATTCACATATTTAGAAAATTATTTAGATAAAATAAATATTATTTTTGGAATCAGGACGTCGAAATTATCCAACGGTGAATTTTTCATAATTTTCTGAGACAGTCAAATTTTTGGGTAAAAATTAAATACCATTTAAATATATAATGTGTTTTATGACATCATAATGACCCAATGGTGATGTAATAAAATACCATAATCCTTATGTTCGGCCAATATGTGTTTTATCATTAAAATAATGATGTTTTGGGTTTGTTTGACTCACTTTTCAAAGCATTAATGGAGCCCTCAAGACTTATTCAACACTTTTCCTTTTTAAATTAATTTCCATGGGAGTGTGACTCACCTCCACATAAGAAACCCTACTTTTTTAATAAGTTCGGACCTTGGACTTGTAAAATATTATTTCCCTCTTTCCTTTTCCAGAAACCATGGGCAAATACCATGGGATGGTTTGTGGTTTGGATTATTTTAATATAAGGGGTCCCAAACCTAAATAATAAAGAATTCTCTCACCTTTCCTATATAAACCCACCCAAGCTCCCACTTCCTCCTCACTCAAAGCCCTTGAAGTTCGTCCAACCTCTGCCCTACTCTCTCTATAATCCTCTCAAGGTGCCCCAAGCTCCCAAGAAGCCTCTCACAAGCCTCTCTCTAGCCTTTGGAAGCACACTTCCAAGTAAGGGTTTTTTCTTCCTTTCTCATTTTTGTCAATTTTATTTAAGTTGTATTGCCATTTTAATTTCAATTATGAATGTTGGGGTATGGTTTTGCACCTCCCCCATACTTCCCTCTTATTTTTTGAATGATGGGAAAACCCTTTATCTCTCATTAAATACCTCCCATGTACACCTGTTACTATGCCGAAATTCCGAAAGGAACTTCTCTCTCTTCTTTTACATTCAAGCAATACTTTTGTATCATGAATCTAAATTCCATCTCTATTGTTGGGACATGTATATATATGATCTCCTTACTTTCCATTACATGTAAATATGATGAGGAACCCCTTTCTCTCTCATCAACCTTTTTTATGAATTCTTATGTCACGCCGTTACACTGCCGAAATCGCACCGATTTTCTAAGCCAATGTCTTTGTGTAGTGAATACCATGCCCATTTCTCCATCAAGGGTATTCACCCTTATGCACATTTACATATTGATTATAAAGTTTCATGTATTAATTCCACATTCCTTTATCGTGGAAGAAATTATTATGTTTTATGAATCCATGTTTTATGATCCATGTGGCACACTTATGCATGAAAAGAAATGTTTAAGAAGGGTGCGCCCTTTATAGCGCTCCAATGCATTGGGTAAAGTATAGTATCATGATACGTCATGTGAAATTAGTGTTGACTCATGCTAATTCAAGTGCAACGAGGGTTTACTCGTGCTTCAAGTGCAATGAGGGTTTACTCATGCTCCATGTGAAATGAGCCTTGGCTCATGCTAATTCAATGTTAAGTGTTGTTGCCACATTTCCATGTTATGATTATCATGCTTCATCATGCCTTTATGTTCATGTCTCTCTTATGCTCTATTGATATGACTATTTCCTAACATGTATTGTACTCCTCATGTTATTCATTGTGTACTCCCTTACTGGGCTTTATAGCTCACCCTTTTCTTATGCATGTCCTCAGGTTATCCCATGCAATGCTAAGTACGAAGGAATGTAGTGGTCATGTAAAGGAAGTTTTCAATAAGGATGTTGTATTTCAAGTTTAAAGTTTTTATGTAATGATCCTAATCCCCAAAGACACTAAACCTCTCGATCTTCTTTGTTGTATCAAGTGAAGTTTTATGTAATAAAGCATGTTTAAGTTGTAATAAAAAGCAGGGTTGTCATAGTTGGTATCAGAGGATAGGTTTAGTTATTTTTGGGATTAGGAAACCCTAGTAAATCCTTAGATACAAGACTAAGCATAATAAAAACATCCCTAAGTTTTGGTAAATACTAATTAAGTGGTTTATCAAACAAATACATCCCTTTCTGGATACGAGCAGGTAGAGGCGGCTCTGGCACAGATGTATCCGAGGGGTAAAACCCGAAAACACCGCTTTGAGCTAGACTCGAACGGGAACTGGTGCACGACAACGGGCCTTGCTGCACTCTTGGTTATGACACTCCCGGGGGATATGTTTTGATAAATTCACAATCTTAGTATGAACCCTTATTAAGGGAAAAATTCCCCTAAGGATATATGTTAGAAGGAAGATCATGAAAAGCCTGGATTGAATCCTATAGACTCATGAGTTAAAGAGATTAAAGTTTATTTATAAGTCATCAACTTTTGTCTTTGGATTACCCTTTATGTGTTACCCCTAACTTTCCTTTTATTTCAGCCAATGGCCGGTAATAGGAGAACTCGGGCTAAAAACCGTTGTTAAGATCAGTGTGATGATTGTACTTATGAGATGCCCAATCCAATGGGAGTGGGAATCGTGAACTTTGTCACGCTTCTCTCTCAGCTAACTCAAGTTTTGAATAGAAACACTGGTCAAGAGGAACGTTCAACCCCCCCTAAGAAAGAACAAGTCGCCATTGAAAGCTTCATGAGACAAAGGCCTCCTACTTTTAGTGGATCATCCGATCCCACGATTGCTGAACAATGGATCAACTCCATTGAAAAGATATTCTCCATCCTCCAATGCTCTGAAAAAGAGAAGGTTCTCCTGGCGGCTTATCGTATGGAGGGTGAAGCTGATCAATGGTGGACGTTGATCAAAAATACGAAGCCTGAGGAGGAGATCGAGGTTTTGGAATGGAAGGTATTCCGGAAGATGTTTTTCGATAAATATTTTCCACGCACCCTCCGTCTTAAGATGGAAAGGGACTTCCTTTCCCTCAAGCAGAAAGATGAGGAATCTGTGGGAGCGTACGAGGAAAACTTCACAAGGCTTGCACGATACGCTTCCGGCTTTGTCGTTACCCCCGAATGCAAGGTTGACCGCTTCTTTGGTGGGCTGAAGCCTAGCTTGTGGAAAGCATTAGCGATCCGTGACTTCGACAGCTATGAGGAAATTGTCCGATGTGCCCTCAAGGTTGAAATGGAGATCGGAGAATCACAAGGGTATCATGGGGACAAGAAGCGGAAGGTGGACTTCAATGCTGGTGGTCCGATGGATAAATCCAATGGCGCTAAGAAATTCCAGCACCCCACTTTCCAAAAGTGTGGAAAAAAGAACCCTGGAAATTGCCTTAGGGGGACAAGAAAATGCTTTAAGTGTGGAAGAGAAGGGCACCTAGCTGTTAACTGTCAGCAAGAAGGACCCGCGGCTGCGACGGAGGGGAGGAACGCTCCGTTCGAACCTCAACGCGTTGTTCAATGCTTCAAATTCAAAGAACCGGGTCATTTTGCGAATCAGTGCCCTAATCCAAGGGTTATCGGAGGCAATCAACAACCTCCAAGACAGCAAGGAAGAGATTTTGCCATCACTTCTGCCGAAGTGAACCCCGACAACGAAGTGGTGAAAGGTACGCTAGTTATTCATTCAAGAATAGCGAACGTACTTTTTGATTCAGGTTCTACGCATTCTTTGATATCTCAAAATTTTAGTAGAACAATCCCTGCACCACCACAAATCCTAGAAGTAAAGATGTCGGTGAGTACGGAAAATGGGGCAATCATTGCATCCCATGAGTATAAGTCCTCCCCTGTTATAATCTGTGGATTGAATTTCCTGGAGAACCTCGTCATACTCCCTTCGGTGGAATTTGATGCAATTCTTGGCATGGATTGGCTTTCCTTATATAGAGCCAACATAAATTTTCGGGAGAGGGAAATCACACTCCATATGGAGAATCTACCCCCGATTCTTTACAAGTGTCAGGAGGAAGATGAATCTCCTTTAGCTCCATCATCTCAAGCATGGATATTACTGCCTTATGATCACGCATATCTGGCTCAGATGATTGAGTCCAAGGAAGAAACCACCCTTGAAGAAATGCCTATTGTGAGGGAATTCGCTGAAGTATTTCCCGAGGAACTTCCTGGTCTTCCTCCAAGAAGAGATGTTGAGTTCTCAATTGAACTTATAACTGGGGCGCTACCAATATCCAAGACTCCATATATAATGGATGTGGTTGAGCTTGAAGAACTGAAGAAACAACTATAGGAGAATCTGGATAAAGGGTTTATACTCCCAAGTGCATCACCATGGGGTGCACCATTCCTCTTCATCAAGAAGAAGGATGGGTCAATGCGGCTTTGCATCAATTATCGTGAACTTAACAAAATCATGATAAAGAACAAGTATCCTCTCCCAAGAATCGATGACTTGTTTGATCAGCTGCGTGGAGCACAATACTTCTCCAAGGTCGACTTGCGGTCGGGATATTATCAAGTAAGGGTGAAGAAGGAAGATATCCCCTAGACAGCTTTTCGTACAAGGTACGGGCACTATGAATTCATAGTAATGCCTTTTGGACTCACCAATGCTCCAGCAATATTCATGGACTTGATGAATAGAGTCTTTAGAGATTACCTAGATAAATTTGTGGTAGTCTTTATAGATGATATTCTAATATACTCCAAAACCAAGGAGGACCATGAGGAGCATTTAAGAACTGTACTGGAGACTTTGCGCAAGGAGAAGCTCTATGCCAAGTACAGCAAGTGTGAGTTCTGGTTGAAGGAGGTCTCATTCTTGGGCCATATCATCACAAGCAATGGGATATCTGTGGACCCCTCCAAAACAGATGCAATTGAGGGATGGCCGAGGCCAACATCGGTAACTGATATCCGTAGCTTCTTGGGGTTAGCTGGATATTATCGACGATTTGTGAGAAACTTCTCACGATTGTCCAACCCTCTTACCAAGATAACTCGAAAGGGATTAAAGTTTTCTTGGAGTGATGAATGCGAAGAAAGCTTCAAGGAGTTGAAAAGGAGGCTTATCACTGCACCTGTGCTCACTTTACCCACAAGTGGGGAGCTTTTTGTGGTATTCAGTGATGCTTCGAAGAAGGGCTTAGGATGTGTGCTGATGCAGAATGGTAAAGTGATATCCTATGCCTCAAGGCAGTTGAAAATCCATGAGTGAAACTATCCAACGCATGATCTGGAGTTGGCGGCGGTGATCTTTGCCTTGAAAATCTGGCGGCATTATCTCTATGGGGAGAAATGTGAGATATATACTGACCACAAGAGTCTTAAATATATATTCACACAAAAAGAGCTTAATATGCGCCAGAGAAGATGGATAGAGCTCATAAAGGATTATGACTGTTCAATACATTACCACCCTGGGAAGGCGAACAAGGTGGCAGATGCCCTAAGTAGAAAGGATCCAGCAATTCTATCAATGATGAGAATTGAGAAGGATCCAATCTTCTTAGACTTGATGAAGATGGACATGGGAATCATAAAGAAGGGAACATCATCAATCCTTTCACAAATGATTGCTCAACCATCTCTTTTGGAAAGGTTAAAGGATGCTCAAAAGGATAATGCGAGAATCCAAGAAAAAGTGGAAGCTATCAAAAAGGGAAAATCCTCAGAGTTTAATGTTAATGAAGAAGGAATTGTGCGGTTTGGGAAAAGACTATGTGTTCCATCATGTTTGGAGCTGAAGAAGGAACTTTTGGATGATGCACATAGTTCAAATTTCTCTATTCACCCAGGGAGCCCAAAGATGTATCAAGATCTCCGAGAAAACTTTTGGTGGGATAATATGAAGAAGGAGATCGCTGAATATACATCAAAGTGCCTGGTGTGTCAGTAAGTGAAGGCAGAGAGGCAGAAGTCTAAGGGGATGATGCAACCATTGCCCATACCAGAATGGAAATGGGAGAACATCACCATGGACTTCGTCACTAGACTTCCAAAGACATCCAAAGGCAACAATGCAATCTGGGTTGTTGTGGATCGTCTTACAAAGACTGCACACTTCATTGCTATTCGAGAGGATTTCTCTTTGGATCAACTGGCACAGATATATATCAGGGAAGTGGTACAGTTGCATGGAGTACCACTATCTATAGTGTCTGACCGAGATCCAAGATTTACCTCTAAGTTTTGGAAGAGTCTTCAACATGATCTGAATACTGAACTGAACTTCAGTACGGCCTATCATCCTCAAACTGATGGCCAATCCGAGCGGACTATCCAAACACTTGAGGATATGTTGAGAGCGTGCTCAATGGACTTTAAAGGAGGATGGGATCAACATCTTCCTCTAGTTGAGTTCTCTTATAATAATAGTTTCCACTCGAGCATCCAAATGGCACCACATGAAGCCCTGTATGGGAAAAGGTGTAGAACACCGGCATATTGGGATGAGGTCGGTGAACGTAAGCTGCTTGGACCAGAAATGGTCGAAGAAATGGTGGAGAAGGTGAAAACCATTCAGCAGCATATCAAGGCAGCCCAAAGTCGACAGAAGAGTTATGCAGATAATCGTCGACGAGACCTTGAGTTTAAAGTCAGAGACATGGTGTTTTTACGCATATCTCCGTGGAAGAAGGTCATGAGGTTTGGAAAGAAAGGGAAGTTAAGTCCAAGGTACATCGGCCCCTTAGAGATTCTTGATCGTGTTGGGGATGTGGCCTATCGACTAGCACTTCCACCTACTATGGCCAAGGTGCATGATGTCTTCCATGTATCCCTCTTAAGGAAGTACATACCAGACCCTTCACATGTACTCTCTTCCGAGGTGGTACAATTAGAAGACGATATTTCATATGAGGAGCAACCAGTGAAGATCTTAGATCGTAGAGAAAAAGTTCTACGAAATAAGACAATGCCCCTCGTCAAGGTGTTGTGGAGAAACCACAAGTTTGAAGAAGCAACATGGGAGTCGGAGGATATGATGAAGCTAAGTTACCCACATTTGTTTTAGTGTGGGAAAAGGAAAATTTCGAGGGCGAAATTTATTAAGGGGGGAATGTTGTAACGACCCAAAATTTCATTAATGGAAAATCCCTCTTGATCCAGTTAAATGTTTCTTTATGAAAAATGTTTTTATAAGATATCAAATTTTTTAGTTTTACTTTAAGATTTGTGACCGTTACTTTTATAGCCGTTGAACAGTGATCATCTGGGTAGTTTAAATATAAGGCTTTAACGAACCAATTTTCTACTCAGACAAAGGAAGCGATGGCCTCATCCAGTAGAATTTCCCCATACGAAGCACATTTGTCGGAGCTCGGAAAAGAGGTGGCGTCTTTGGGCGTTTCCCTTGACCAAGCCCAAGCTGAGCTTCATCAAGTCAAGCTCGAACGTGATCGTCTACGGGAAAAATGGAAGTTGATAGAGATTACCACTCGAGCGATGTTATCCGAGCAACCCCAAGAGTCTGTCACCATCGCACACCTTACCCTTAGGTCTTATGCGGCTATTTTAAGGGGTTATGTAACAAATAAGTAGCACCATGTTCATGTACATTTTTTTTGTATATAATAATGAATATAATTTCTAGTCATTTTTGATACATTGTAATTAGTTTTTAAAGTACAAATGGTGTTTTTAGTTATTATTTAATTAAGAATTATATTTTATTAAATTAAAGAATTTTCGAATTAAATAATATTTTAATAAAATATTATTATTAATATTATATTAATTTTTTATTAAATATAAATGATCTTATAATTTTATGAATGCAATTAAAATTTTTATTAAGGTTTGAAAGCCATTTCTGTGAAAACCCGTGAATTTTTTTATAAATGTCGGTTTTTATTTTAAAAGTGAAAATTCACATATTTAGAAAATTATTTAGATAAAATAAATATTATTTTTGGAATCAGGACGTCGAAATTATCCAACGGTGAATTTTTCATAATTTTCTGAGACAGTCAAATTTTTGTGTAAAAATTAAATACCATTTAAATATATAATGTGTTTTATGACATCATAATGACCCAATGGTGATGTAATAAAATACCATAATCCTTATGTTCGGCCAATATGTGTTTTATCATTAAAATAATGAGGTTTTGGGTTTGTTTGACTCACTTTTCAAAGCATTAATGGAGCCCTCAAGACTTATTCAACACTTTGCCTTTTTAAATTAATTTCCATGGGAGTGTGACTCACCTCCACATAAGCAACCCTAATTTTTTAATAAGTTCGGACCTTGGACTTGTAAAATATTATTTCCCTCTTTCCTTTTCCAGAAACCATGGGCAAATACCATGAGATGGTTTGTGTTTTGGATTATTTTAATATAAGGGGTCCCAAACCTAAATAATAAAGAATTCTCTCACCTTTCCTATATAAACCCACCCAAGATCCCACTTCCTCCTCACTCAAAGCCCTTGAAGTTCGTCCAACCTCTGCCCTACTCTCTCTAGAATCCTCTCAAGGTGCCCCAAGCTCCCAAGAAGCCTCTCACAAGCCTCTCTCTAGCCTTTGGAAGCACACTTCCAAGTAAGGGTTTTTTCTTCCTTTCTCATTTTTGTCAATTTTATTTAAGTAGTATTGCCATTTTAATTTCAATTATGAATGTTGGGGTATGGTTTTGCACCTCCCCAATACTTCCCTCTTATTTTTTGAATGATGGGAGAACCCTTTCTCTCTCATTAAATACCTCCCATGTACACCTGTTACTATGCCGAAATTCCGAAAGGAACTTCTCTCTCTTCTTTTACATTCAAGCAATACTTTTGTATCATGAATCTAAATTCCATCTCTATTGTTGGGACATGTATATATATGATCTCCTTACTGTCCATTACATGTAAATATGATGAGGAAACCCTTTCTCTCTCATCAACCTTTTTTATGAATTCTTATGTCACGCCGTTACACTGCCGAAATCGCACCGATTTTCTAAGCCAATGTCTTTGTTTAGTGAATACCATGCCCATTTCTCCATCAAGGGTATTCACCCTTATGCACATTTACATATTGATTATAAAGTTTCATGTATGAATTCCACATTCCTTTATCGTGGAAGAAATTATTATGTTTTATGAATCCATGTTTTATGATCCATGTGGCACACTTATGCATGAAAACAAATGTTTAAGAAGGGTGCGCCCTTTATAGCGCTCCAATGCATTGGGTAAAGTATAGTATCATGATACGTCATGTGCAATGAGTGTTGACTCATTCTAATTCAAGTGCGATGAGGGTTTACTCGTGCTTCAAGTGCAATGAGGGTTTACTCATGCTCCATGTGCAATGAGCCTTGGCTCATGCTAATTCAATGTTAAGTGTTGTTGCCACATTTCCATGTTATGATTATCATGCTTCATCATGCCTTTATGTTCATGTCTCTCTTATGCTCTATTGATATTACTATTGCATAACATGTATTGTACTCCTCATGTTATTCATTGTGTACTCCCTTACTGGGATTTATAGCTCACCCTTTTCTTATGCATGTCCTCAGGTTATCCCATGCAATGCTAAGTACGAAGGAATGTAGTGGTCATGTAAAGGAAGTTTTCAATAAGGATGTTGTATTTCAAGTTTAAAGTTTTTATGTAATGATCCTAAGCCCCAAAGACACTAAACCTCTCGATCTTCTTTGTTGTATCAAGTGAAGTTTTATGTAATAAAGCATGTTTAAGTTGTAATAAAAAGCAGGGTTGTCATAGTGCGGGCATATCCCGTGCAGGGGTGAGTATAAGCTACTCATTAGGGACCCCGAGACCCCCGAAGGTCTCCCGAAATCCACAAAGGATAAAACACAAGTAAAGATAAAATCACTAAGTAATGACCTACACTGCTTAGGTATATGCCCATACATATACCTAAGTCATCAATTCCTGTTCGGCTCCAACATCCGAGCCCAAGCACAACCCAGTCCACACAGGAAAGAAAAACGTATACTCACACAGAAAATCACAACACAATCCACGAAGGAGAGCAAAAGTAATCCACATAGCAAGGTAAACAGTAAATCCACACAGGATAGTTCAACACAATCCACAAAGGAGATTAAAGAGTAAATCCACACAGGATAGTTCAACATAATCCAAAAAGGAGAGTAAACAGTAAATCCACACAGGACAGTTCAACACAATCCACAAAGGTGAGTAAACAGTAAATCCACACAGGATAGTTCAACACAATCCACAAAGGAGAGTAAACAGTAAATCCACACAGGATAGTTCAACACAATCCACAAAGGAGAGTAACACAGGATTCATCTCACACAGGTATACTTCGTCGAAAAGGTGAAAGGGATGATCAGATATAGATACTAAATCATCTAAGCTGGGACCCAATAAGGATACAAGACCAGCTGTCTTCATTGATTCATCTATGCTGGGACCCACATAGGATACAAGACCAGCACTGAATCATCTAGCTGGGACCCACATAGGATACAAGACCAGCACAGCTCGGACCCACATAGGATACAAGACCAGCACTCTTCATTGATTCATCTATGCTGGGACCCACATAGGATACCTGACCAGCACTGAATCATCTAAGCTGGGACCCACATAGGATACAAGACCATCACTCTTCATTGATTCATCTATGCTGGGACCCACATAGGATACAAGACCAGCACAGAATCATCTAAGCTGGGACCCATATGGGATACAAGACCAGCACAGCTGGGACCCACATAGGATACAAGACCAGCACTCTTCATTGATTCATCTATGATGGGACCCACATAGGATACAAGACCAGCACGGCTGGGACCCACATGGGATACAAGACCAGCACTCTTCATTGATTCATCTATGCTGGGACCCACATAGGATACAAGACCAGCACTGAATCATCTAAGCTGGGACCCACATAGGATACAAGACCAGCACAGCTAGGACCCACATAGGATACAAGAACAACACTCTTCATCGTCGCAGTCCACCGAGGATCTCTGCACAATCGTCGTCGTCGAAGTCACAACCAGCACTAGGGTTCCCGCACACAGCAAGCTCGTTCGGGAGGGTCCGCTCCACGAGCCGAGAGGCTGATACATCAACTGACACATGGTCCAGATTTGATGTATCCAAAAGTTCCGTATCATCAATAGGAACTCAACGTCGTAGACGATGCATCAATCGGACGCCCGGTCTGAGAGTTATTGGCTTTTCCGTCCCAGGGCCCCGGTTGGTTTCTAAGGCAAAACCAACCCGACCATACTCCACCTGCGTCCAAACCTCATGCGGAGTATGCCAAAAGATCCGTCTCACTTAGAGGAACTCAAAAAAGTAGACGACACGTTAATCGGACGTCCGAAACTCAAGATATGAGCGTTTCCGCTCTGAGGGCCCCGGTTGGTTTCGTGTATGAACCAACCCGGCCGAACCCAAAGTATTCCAAAACCTTGAGTGCGATATACCGAAACGACCGTCTCAATCCAAGGATCGTGTTTTCGCTGACGGCGCGTCAATCGAAGGCCCGTAGCTCAAGTTACGGGCAAAAGACCAAAAAGGTCCGGAAACAGGGGGTCTGGGCCTGGGCCGACCTGGCCAAACCCCCCCTCCCCGGGGGTCGGCCGAACCGGGTCGACCCGACCCGGTCCGACCCAGATGGACCTGGTCCGGCCCAGCCGAGCAACGCGGGGGAGTGCTGCCCCCGCGTGGGGTTTCCCTGGTCAACGGACGCGGTGAAACCGCGTCATGTGTGAGCCGGACCCGCGTGGCCGCGGCTTCAGCCGCGGCGACCCTGTCCGGCGGCGCGCCGGCGACCCGCGCCGTCGGTGGCTTCCGCGGGCCCCCGGAGTTGCTCTGGTGGTCTGATTTCCTTCCCGTCTGTGCCGAAGCTCCTCCCGGTTCCCGTTCTTCACTTCGGAAACATCAAATCTCATCTGCGGCACGTTCCATCGTCACCCGCCAAATCTGCAAATCAACGAAGAACTGCGGAGGGTTGTAGGGCCGTGTTTATTTGGCCCGCACCCTCCGCGTTAGATGATAAAAGTCGGGAGGAATATTCAAAACATAGAAAACATATGAAAAACAATTTTAATAAATTAAAATTGTTATTACGAAACCGGGTTCTTTGTTTTGAATGGAAACATCCACGGATTAAAAACATTTCCCACAAAACCCCTACCTCGTCAAGTCGTCGCACGCGCGTTCTACACAAAATTGACCGTCGCGGAACAAGTGGAGCGTCGCATCGCGTAAGGGCGTCACGTCGTCGTGGAAGGGCGTCACGTCGACGATCTCCGAGGATCAAGAAACAACAGATTTAATTAATAATAATTAAATTCGTGTTGTTGTTATAACCCACAAAGAGATTTAAAAGAAGCGCAACCCCCTACCTTGTCGTTGTCGATCGAAGGTTGTCGCGGGGTTGGATTGTCGCGGAAGAACGTCGCGGAAGAAGAACCGTCGGCATCACGGTACTTGGCGTCGCGTCGTCGATCTCCGAGGGCTCGGCGTTCTTCGTCGCCCTTCGTCGAAGGCGGGCGTTCTTCGCGTTCTTCGCGTTCTTCACGTTCTTCGTGTTCTTCGCGAAGAAGGATGAAGAACTTGAGGTTTGTCAAATCCTCTCAACGAACAACACTTAAGGATAAAAAGCGTTGGTCTTATTTTATTAACATTCCAACAAATGAAAAAGAGATAAGTAACAACCCATTAATTCTTAGAATTAATTCAACGAATAAAACTGCCCAATTAAATGGTGCATTAAGAATTTAAGAAAATGCGTCAGTTGACCTTTATACAAATGGGTTTTCACAGGTGCATTACTTAGGGGAAAAGAAACGGTGGGGCTCGTGCAGGCCCCACCTCACAAATATCCTACCAAGAGGGTAGGATATTTTTGGATAACACCCTATCCACATCAACTCAGCTTAAACAGCTTGAAGTGGTCTTTAAGCGGCTTTAAGTGAAATAAAAATAAAATTGTCGCACAACTTTATTTTATTTCTTAACTTAAAACCCAAAAATTAAAAACCACAACCGAGCAAATGCAACTCCGGAAGAGGCGTTTCTAAGAAAATACCAGTGCTGCTATTACATTGGTGCCCTCAGAATTTGATTCCGAGCACCGGTTCAAAAGTTAGAAAAACCCGCTCGTTCGTTCACTGAACGTACCCGAGCCAAACTTCGGAAAATGATTCCGGGAACACCGGGCCTCGGAATCAGGTGGTGTCAGAAGCTGCGTTCTTGTAAAATTACAAAGAAAATTAAGAAAAAAATTTCCATGAAATTTACGGGTCTTTACTCAAGATGACTTTGAAGAACTGGTATCCTCTTCATCATATCGATAATCTTTTTTACCAGTTGAGAGGAGCTTGTGTTTTCTCCTAGATCGATCTGATATTAGGGTATCATGAGTTGAGATTTAGTCCTTATGATATACCAAATTCTACTTTCAAAAGTGAGTATAGACTATATGAGTTCATCATAATTCTATTTGGGTTTATGAATACTCCTGTAGTGTTTATGGACTTTAAGAAAATAGTATTCCATCCGTACCTGGATCAATTTTTGGTGGTGTTTTTGGATGAATTATTTATGTGATCCAAGATTCATAATGATCATTCCCTAAATATTGAAATCATCCTAAGTACACTTAGAGAGAATCAACTATACACCAAGCTATCCAAGAGTGAGTTTTTGATTTATCGGTTATAATTCTTGGTTCACATCATCTTAGAGGAAGGTGTGTCGGTGGACCTAGAGAAGGTTCAGGTAGTTTTATCTTGGGAGAATCCCAATAACATTTTTTTAAATCTATATCATTATATGGTTAACATTATATTATCAAAGGTTTATAAAATATGTTTCTTGATAGTAAGCACCACTATAAGGATTGATCAAGAAGGAGATAAAGTTTTAATGTATGGAAGCATGCGATTATTCCTTCTCGAAGCTGAAGAAACATTTGAAATCGACACCAATTTTGATCCTACCTAAGTTAGGTGAGAATTATATGGTGTTTTGTGATTCTTCTGGGATCATACATTGATCAGTGTCGATGCATGAAGATTTTTTTGTGGCATATGGGTCTAGGTAGTTGGGGCCACATGAACATCACAGACCTACACATGACCTCATGTTGGAAGTAGTGTTTTACGATTTTAAGTGTTGGAAATATTATCTATTATGTGAAACATTTACTATGTGTACAGATCATAAGAGATTAAAGGATATATTTTCATAGTGATATTTGAATCTCTAACAATGGAGATGGGTTGAGTATATGTAGTAATTTGATTTTGAACTTACCTATACACCTAGAAAGGGGAATAATGTGGATGAATCTTTGAGTAGGAAAACTCATACTCAACTTATTTAGGAGTCTATTATTGTGTATAATATGATGAATTTTATAGATGAGATGCATGTTACAGATCATGAGATTCATGAGAAGATCAATCTCATACCTATTTCACTAGAGTCCATAGATTTTAGAAAAATCAGTAAAAAACAGTATGAGGATCCGAAGTGTTTGACCTTGAGGGAAATCTTTTAAGGTGGGGATCCACCTTTTGATAGGGGAATAGATGAGGATTAAATCATATATGTTAGTAATATGGTATTTGTGCCTATGAGAATGTAGGAGGAGATTATAGATGAGTTTTATTCCTTGAAGTGGGTGATACATCTAGGTGTGAACAAAATGTACCATGAACTACAGTGATAGTTTTGGTGTCTAGGCATGAAAAAGAAGATAGTAAGGCTCATGGCATGATGTTATACGTTTAACTAGGTGAAGAAAAACCATCAACAACCTCATAGTTTACTAGAACCATTTCCCATTCCATAATGTAATAGGGACAATGTGACTATGGGATTTGTGGTGGGTCTTCTGAGGATGCCTCATAGGAATGACATTATTTGGGTTATTGTGGGATATTTGACAAAGGTGGCTCACTTCTTTCCTATATGGGAGACTTTATTGGTGAATTAGTTGGGATAAATGTATATTTGGGAGATATTATATCAATATAGGGTTACATGGTTAATATTTTCAAAGCATAATTCATGTTTTACTTCGTGGTTCTAGGAGGGCTTGTAGAAGGTGCTTGGTACACAGGTTTTTTTAAGTATGAAATTCCACCCATAGATAGATGGGTTGTCAGATTGTACTATACAGGTGCTTGAGGATATATTATGAGAGAATGTTCTAGACTATGGTGGGTCTTTGGAGAATCACATGGATCAAGTGGAGTTTTCCTATAACAATAGTTATCATGAAACTATTCTAATCGCACCATATAAAGAACTTTATGGTATTCCATGAAAATCACCTCTATATTGGATGGATAAAAGTGAGTTTGAATTGTTGGGACCATGTCTCATGCAGGATATGTTAGAGTAAGTACAACTGATTCGAAAGCGTATGGATATAACTCAGAGTAGAAATAAGTCATATGTAGATAGACCTTGAAGAACCATAGAGTTTATAGAGGGTGATCATGTATTCCTACTCCTACTTCCTAGATTTTTTCACCGTAGGATATGAAGATAGGGAAAGCTGGTACCTAGGTTTGTTAGACCGTTTGAAGTTATGGAGAGAATCAGGCTAGTGGCATACCTATTGTCTCTTCTAAAGATCTATAATGATATGGATGTTGTTTTCCATGTGTCATAACTTTAGTAGTATCACCCTAACCCCTATGATGTGATTGATGTGGATAATTTTGAGTTTTAGATAGATGATTCTTTTGAGGAGCATCTAATATGTGTGTTAGATCACAGATATAAAGTGTTATGGGGAAATACCACACCAATAGTTTGTGTATTTTGGAAACATGGCTATGTTGAGGAGGAAACTTGGGAGAGAAAATCGGATATATGATCTATATACCATGATAATTTGGACGTAGAATCATAGATATTCTTGGGAGTACAGCTCAAGGATGAGCTATTATAAGGCATAGATATTTTAAAAACCTAAAATTTTCTAAATATTTATCGTGCTCGTTTACAGGTACTTCTTTTAATTGTGTTGAGTAATTTTCATTTGGGTTTTACCTTGGGGTGTGTTTGGGTGAAAATTTGAGAAAAATGGAAGAAATAGGGAATTTCACAATTGAAACATGATTTTCCCTAACCATGCACCCAGGCCCAAAAATCTATGGAAGTGGAAGTAGAAGAACATAGGAATTATAAGTAGAAGAAGAAAATAACATTGAAAGAGTTAATAAAATGATTACATCTTCTTCGAGTGTCTCCTTTTGATTTGCCGAAAAAGACTCCATAGGATGAATTTATTCCCAAAGTATAAAATCTAGGATGTAGTAAGGGAATTTTGGAGAGAAAATGGGTAGGGTTAGCCCAAGGGTCTTAGATGTGTGAATTAAAGAGAAGGATAAGTTCCCTTTTATAAGAGAGTGGAGAGGAACTTTAAGAAACTCTTAAAGTATTAATTTATTATAAATTGATTTTAGGTTTCAAATATCTCCAAAGTGATTTATTTAAAGGATAAGATGAGTATGGGTATAAATAACCTCAAACAATGAATTTTAGAAATGTTTAGACAATAAAAGTAACCTTATCTTTTGGATTTAACCCTTAGTTAAACAGTTTAACTCTTACCGTTTCTTCTTGTATTTTTACACTATAGGGTTAATGTAGTAACTATAAAATATTAAACGAACCCCAAGTAGATAATTTATGACATATTTCACACTATCCTAGTTATCTGAACTAAAATTATATTTTTATGGCTTTTTTATCATTTAATAAAATATTATCTATTTTATAGTATCATTTATGTCAATTTTAATACTATTCAATATTTGAATTTTTAAAAATATAAAAAAAACATGATAACTTCTAATAAATACTTAAAATATATCACTAGAATGTCTATGTTATCTATAAAATTTGTGGATGTCATTAATTAAGTAAAATATATTTATTTTAATATTTTTAATATCATTTATTTGATATCTCAATAAATTAACCAATTACTACATCATCATTTTGTCACTGATTAATTTAATTATTTAATATATAAAAATTATAAATAAATTATCATGATGTAGATAAATTTATTATATTTCAAAATTTTATTTATATTTGACCATATCATTTATATAACATCATATTAAAAATAAAATAGTTATTAAAATTTAAATATGACATTTTTAAATATTCTTTAAATAAAATATAATAAATATTCTAATATATCAAAAGTGTCTTAAAAAGGATAATATTTATGAAATAAGTATTATTTTCGTAGATACATAATTATTCATTGAAATTAGGAAAATATTTAGGGTAATTTTATATCATTATAATATTATTTTTACCTTTAATTACCCTATTTACCTTTAATTGTGGTAAATAAAATTCAAAAGTTACTATTCACCAAAATTATTTTGATCCTATTAGATCAAATTTTTCATACTAATTACAATCATGTATGTTTTTTTTAAATTAATTTCACAGAAGCGGTAAAATTACGTTTAATGCTAATATGTAAATGTGGCTAGAATGCGGGTAAAAAGGCGGTAAAAGAGTTCAAAGAATTTTTATATCTAATTATATTATAAAAATGATTATAATGAACCAAATTGGGTTAATATATTTATTGTTTATATATTTTGACTTTAAAAGAAATTTAAAGTAAAATAACTATTTAAATGAAAAAGTTGGGCTTTTAACAATAATGTAGTGTTTTTCACTATTCATCCAAAATTGAATGTTTTCAAAAAAATACCAAAAATTCACCCTAAGATAATTTTGATATAAATAATTCAAAAATAAATTTTATTTTACCAAATTAAATTTCTATGAGTGTCTAAAATTAATTTTATTATTATTCACAGAAGAACATAAAAAGTAGTTCCTTTAAGAAAATAATATTTCTAAACATATAACTATTTTACCAAAACTTATAAATTTCATTATAAATATTTTTATTTATGTGAGAAAAGTATAAATAACATTTAAAAATTATTAATTACAATTTATATTTGTATATTTAATGGATATTTTATAAATATATCATTTAAATAATTTTAACACTAAAGTGTTGTTTTGTAGAAACTCAATCTTGCATGTTACACAAGATAAGTCAGTGTTGCGTGAAACACAAAGATATTTAAGATAATGTACCATGAAATATTATTGTGTTACATTCTCTCATCATTTAATAAATTTCATCCTCACAATTTAAATTAGGAATCAAAAACTATGGTTTGGACTTTTCAAAATATCTTTATTAAAATCACACATTGGAAAATGGATTAATGAGAAAACTATTTTAAAATAAAGGAAAGTGTGAAGGTACCTAGAGATAACACATACTATGGTTCTATATAAGAAAACATGGACATATAATAACATGTAACCATAAAGTTATGATGGAGAGTGATAGAGAACATTATTTTGAAAAATTGAACAACCACAAAGCTATAAATCTACAATGATCCAAGGGGATATGTGATTCATCGAAAAAGAAAGTACTAGGGAAATATTTTTGGTTTTAAGTTCCTTTCCCTAGTGTTTAAGAATTAATTTAATTCATAGAACATGAACAAAAGGAAGCATACTTATATGATAATTAAAGTCCCATCCTTTAACTAATTTCTACCAAAAACTCATCTTTCTCCCCCAAAGATAATAAAATTTAAAAATATTATATTTATCTTAATCATATAGGGATAAAAAATTTAACTTATAATTCATCTATCATACCATTTAAATAAAAAAACTACATTATATAATCTAGGACATCACGTAGGCCAGTGGTAGGTGATGCACCCTTATCACCCTTCAGTTGAGGGTTGAAGTCTTGTGACCTTGTTGGATGTGACAAGTTGTCACCCGACCTACAGGTTATTATTTTCTTAAAATAATATTTTTATAACAATCCAAAAATAACCTTAAGAAATGTTTTAACCTTAAATAATAATATCCAATTTTAATATTAATCCATTCTAACCTTATAGCTTTTCCAAAATACTTCTATCTAAATTAACAGTCTAAAAAGGTATCTAAATTTCCCAAATCAATCATAACATCAGATTCCCCAAACAATGTAATGTATCTCCTATTGAAAAATAAATTTATAACCTTAAAAGACTTAATGAAATAATTCATGATTCCAAATTATTAAAGAATAAGTATTGTAGTACAATACCTATATTTCACAATATTTTTATAACCAAAATATAATAACATAATTATTGAATCCAAAAACATAAATACATTAATTATTCCACTTAAAATTTAGTAAAAATATAAGCTTAACCTCAATATATTTTCTCCTTCTGAGCCATATTTCTTTGAATTTTTGGAAAATCATTTTTACAATGTCCTATCTTTTTACAGTTATAGCATTGCACAATTTTAGCATCTTTATTTTTCTTACAATCATGAGCATGATGGAATTTCTCACTACACTTGAAGAAAAATCCTTTTACTTTTAAGTAGGAACCAGGGTGTTTCCTTCCACAATTGTCACATGTGGAAAAATATTTCTTTCTATTCTTCCCATTATCTATCCCTTTCTCTATCATTCT
Source organism: Viscum album (assembly GCA_963277665.1). Taxonomy (NCBI): domain Eukaryota; kingdom Viridiplantae; phylum Streptophyta; class Magnoliopsida; order Santalales; family Viscaceae; genus Viscum; species Viscum album. Next base: position 1,506,719,046 of record OY728147.1, on the reverse strand, counting down.
CTTATTATCTTTCTTTCCCTTCAAGTCATAAGACATAGAAAATTCTTTCTTTGTCTTGATAATGCATGAGTCTATATATTCACATGATGATAAATTTTGGGAGATCAGTTCCCATCAGAGGAATGGATTTAAGTAATAAAAGAATTAATAAATCTTACTTCTTGGGTTATGTATGTATTCTACATCATGCCTTTCTATCCTTGGGAAGATAACTTTATACTTTTCAAAATTCTCATCCTTCTTTATCCTTAGAGTTAGAAATTTCTTCTCCATATCTACTTGTAGATCATGAGTAATTTTTTTTCTAGGAAGATTTATTTAAATTACCCCATTCCATGTTTTCTATTTCCTTATATTCCTTTGTGTTTCGAATCAGTGAACACCATTGATATACATCTCCTAAGAGATGATAAAATACCATAAAAACTTTTTCCCTTCCCTTACTCCCCAAAGTAAGAAATATATTCTCTACGGAACTTATCCATTTCTCAAATAAAAATGTATTTTTATTCCTGTTGAATATTAGAGGTTTTTGTCTCATGAATTGGTCTAACATCGTTTCTCCCATTTGTAGATAAAGGTGCTCCATACGGGAAAATTTATTATTTATAACCTAAGTAAAATATCCTAGTATAGTTATAATATTCTCAATACTAGTTTCATATCCTAATACAACATCATTATCTTGTATATGTGGAAAATTCATACTTGGATTATGTATGTTGATACGATTTCCATTTCTTACACTAGTTTCTATTTCTAAAACATAGAATACACTACATTAGGTTATAAATCTGAATTCATAATTTCAAACTAGTAAAATACTTAACATAAATTGAAAAACTTATGCATAATTAATCACAAAATCCAAAACATGTTTTATTGAGGGGAATATTTCCTCATAAATCCTTCATAATGGTTTGTAAAGAAAATATGAATTATCCTAAGCATATCCCCCAGGAGTTTCAAAATAGGTGTGCAGTAAGGCCCATTTTCATGTACCATGTTACCATGAGTCAAGCCCAGAACACCTTGTCAGAGTTATTACTCCTTGGTACATCTATTCCAGAACCATGTCCACTTGTAGTATCCATAAAGGGAAGTATTTTCTAGTAATACTCATATAATATCTACCTTAAAAAAATTCGTTATTATTCTTCTATTCTTATCCATAAATAATATCTTAGGGTTATGATCCTTAATCTAAGATTTCTAAATCTAATTTCAAGGTAGTTTTTAAAATTACTCTAATACCAACTATAATGCCCTAACCCCAGATGCCTAGAAGCAATGCATCATTTTCATACATTGGAATGATTATATAGAATAAAAATCTAAAGGACCGATCATTTTCAAAGTCTTGGGAAATAGATTACATACATGATCCTTACATTAAATTTCAAAACATAAAATTCAAAATAGATAATCCTTTTAGAACAATATTATTATCCAATATTAACATTTAATATAAAACATAATTTACATCTTGGAATAATGGGAAAATAAAACAAAAGAAAGGGGTGAGATCAGATGGACAATAAGGTTAAACAATATAGAAAAAGCTTTCATTAATAAGCATAAACTTTTAAGGCAAGTATAAAACTGAAACACAAGCCTTTTAAACCAAAATTTGAAAATAATATAGCACGAATAAATAAAATAATTCCATTTAAACATTCACATGGATATTCTACTAGCTGAATAATCACATGTAATATCAATAACTAATCTCATAATGAGGGAATACATAATGTCAAACATCTGAAACATACTGTTGAGGTCTCAACAAAGACATATAAAAATAGCTTGTTAAGGCCTCAGTCAAATCCATATATAAAAATGAATGGGAAAGGCCTAAAAAAAGTCCATATCTAGTTTTTCTCATGATACTGATTGATTCATCAAGGGTCTATTGCAGTACCCTCCCATTACATACTAAGTCTAATACATTACTCATATGGAAAGGAAAAAATATAACATAAACATTTTTATTATAACTAGCATAGGAAATGTTAATACTTTAACCATAAAACAAAAATGATATTAAAATAGCACATACATAATCAAAAATTTCATAAACACTTTAATATAATATATAATATTGTATAATAATAAATTAATCTCAATTAATCATAAAATCCAACAAGTATGTTGATATAGATGAAAATAATAATCATTAAAACTCTTGGAGAGAGACACCCTATTTTTACTTTGAAATCATTTAAAACCTGTGAAATTATAAAAGAAAACATTTATTTAAAAAAACCTTGTAATCTTATAAGGTAAGATTCTAAATGTTATGGCTTTATAATGGTGGAATATAACCACTCATGCTATATAATTTAAAAAAACATTCTTTCTTTAATTTGTCGAAAAGGTCATAAAGTACCTTGTTTGGAAAATGATAGAAGGATTCCTTTCAAAATGTTTTATAAAAATCCAAATATGGGTAAAAATGACTTTAAATAATTTTCAGAAAATAGTAATAGTATTTTGAAATACATTTTTACCAAACATGGACATGGATGATAAATATTTTCCAATAGATACTTATATATAAACAACCTCAGATAATAATGTGATTGTGAAATTAACCCTTACATAAAACCTTAAAAATATTTCTTTTTAGAGAATTTTAATGAACTTAAAAATAGAAATAATATTTACCTTATAATCCTTTTATATCCATATAAATAGTTATGTAAAATAAGAAAAAAATATTGAAACGGAGAATGTATTAATTATTTAAACATTCAAAGTGTCCCATACCACTTTTAATATTTAAATAATAAGCCAAATATTTTAAAATGAATATTTTAATATGATGAAGTTAAATGTATTCATGATATAAAATAAAATAGGGTTATTAAATACATCACACACAAGAAATTGGTGGTGAACATGGCTTATATCTCATGAAAACTAAAAGAGATATGGAAATTCTCTTACCATAGGTCCGATACTCTATGTTTGTGTTTGAAACTCCAGTATAACAGTTTTAAACATATTATTAACTTTTACCAGAATCATAATTATATTTATAATATCATATATAATTCATTTCTGACTTTATATTACACATTTATTAATAATTTTCAAGTTAAAGAAACATTCTAGGTAATAATAGCTTTTTTATCATACATGTTTTGACTTATTATTCTTGATCATATTACTTAGATCATGATTTAATTACTTCTAAAATGTAAAAGATGATTTTTATATAATAAATATTATGAATATATATATATATATATATATATATATATAATGGAATACACTGTTGGTGGAGATGGTAGTCCATACGTACGCATGAACGTTGTTTCGGTTTTTATCGTATTGAATGGAAGCAAGTAAATGGAATATATGTATATATATTAATATATACTATTAAAGTAGAATTATTATTCCATATATTTCATACTTATTCATAATATATATTTTTATAATCATTCTTGAATGGAAATGCGGAGGATGAATCTCATCACGTCGTGGAGACGACAAGTCGTACGTATGCACAAGTGATGATATCATTTCCTTAATGGTTAAATGGTATAGAATTGAATGGAATATGAATTTTAAAGAAAAAATATAATGTTATATTTATTATTTAAATTATTTATATTCATCATTATACCTATCAAAATAAATTATAGATGAAAAAAAGTATACACCATAGCATGTAGACGGTAAGTCGTACGTACACATGCATGGTGATTTTATTTTTCATGGAATGGGTAAAAGAAGGAATATGGTTATAACATAATCATAACAAAATATCAGAATGAATATGATATTTGAGTTATTACATTATTATGGAAAAACATAGTTAGTGGAAGTAAAATAATAAAAGAACTTTGAACGAGTTAATAAAACGATTACCTCTTCTTCAAGTGTCTCCTTTTGATTTTCACAAAATGACTCCATATGATGGTTTTCATCCCAAAATATAGACTCTAGGATTTAGTTAGGTAAGTTGGGATAGGAAATTGGAATGGTTTTTCTGATCCAAAGGGCTTTAGAGGTGTGAATTAAAGATAAGGATAAGTTCTCTTTTATAAGAGAGTGGAGGGGTACTTTAGGAATCGCTTAAAATATTAATTTATTATAAATTTATTTTCGTTTTTAAATATCTAAAAAGTGATTTATTTATATGTTAAGATGATTATGGTTTGTAATACACTTAAAAAATTAATTTTATACATGTTTATGCTGTAAAATTATCTTTATCTTTTGTATTGGACCCTTAGTTAAACAGTTTAACTCTTACCGTGTATTCTTGTATTTTTACACTATAGGGTTAATATAGTTACTATAAAATGAAAAAAGAACCCCAAGTGTAATATTTATGACATATTTAATAATATAATAGTTATTTTTATGAACATTATATTTTTATGACTTTTATATCATTTAATAAAATATTATTTATTTTAAAGTATCATTAAAGGGAATTTTAATACTATTCAATATTTGAATTTTTAAAAATATGAAACCAACATTATAACTTCAAAAAAATACTTTCAATGTGTCAATAAAATGTCTATGTTATCTATAAATTTTTTGGATGTCATTAATTAAATCATATTATATTTATTTCAATATTTTTAATATCATTTGTTTGATATATCAATTAATTAATCTTATGTTGCATCATCATTATGTCCCCATTTAATTTAATTATTTAATGTATAAAAATTATAATTAAATTATAATGATATATATAAATTTATTATCTTTATAAATGCTATTTATATTTGACCATATCACTTATATAACCTCATATTAAAAAAATAGTTATTAAAATTTGATTATACCATTTTTAACTCTTCTTTATAAAATATAACAAATGTATTAATCTAACACAAGTGACTTAAAATGCATCATATTTCTAACCTATGGTTTATTTGGGTCAAAAAATACATATCCAGGGAAACCATAACAATTTTTAGGGTAATTTTATATTATTATAATATTTTTTTACCTTTAATTACCCTATTTGAAATTAACTGTGGAAAATAAAATTCAAACTTTACAATTCACAGAAGAATTATTTTGATCATATTAGAACAAATTTTTCATACTTATTACTACCATGTATGTTTATTTTTTAAAATTAAATTCATTGAATTAGTAAAATAACGGTTAATTCTAATATGTAAATGTGGATTGAAGGCGGGTAAAAAGATGTGAAAAAAGTTCAATAAATTATCATATCTAATTCTATTATAAAAATGATTCTAATGACATACATTGGATTAATATATGTCTTATTTATCAATTTTTACTTTAAAATAAATTTAAATAAAAATATTTATTTAAATGAAAAGTCAGTTTTTTAACAATAATGTAGTGTTTTTCACTATTCATCAAAAATTTGAAAGTTTTCAGAAAAAATCCAAAACATCACCCTAAGATAATTTTGATATTATGAATTAGAAAATGAAGTTTATTTTACCAAATTAAAATTCTACGAGTGTCTAAAATTAATTTTATTATTTTTTATTAAAAGACATAAAAGTAGTTTCTTTAAGAAAATAGTATTTCTAAACATATAACTATTTTACCAAAAGTTATAAATTTTAATATAAATATGTTTTATTTATCCGAAAAAATTATAAATAATATTTAAAAATGATTTATTACTATTTATATTACTATATTTAATGGATAAGTTATAAATATATCATTAAAATAATTTTAACACTAAAGTTTTGTTTCGCATAAACTCAATATTGCTTGTTATGCATGCCAAGTCGGTGTTGCGTGCAACATAAGTTATTGAAGATAAGATACCATGAAATATTAGGGTGTTATAGAAGCTACAAATTACCATATAAGATAGTGAGTATGAGACAAGGACTAAGGTTCTAAATACCCATGTTACATTGAAGTATATAAAATGAACTGAGGCTCCCAATACCCATATGTGTTAAATGTGTGTGGGATAGGTATCGAGGCTCAAAATAACCATATGATATAGTGAGTATTAGAAAGGGGAAAATGATCTATATAACATTCTGACATTGAGGTGTGGAAAAGAGATTGTGATTTCAAATTCCTATGGGGTGTTAGACATGATGTTCTATGCCAATGAGTTGGAATTGGAATATGGTTCCAATTGGACATGATGTGAAATGAGATAATGAATGGTAACATTGTAATTCCAATATATGATTTTCCTTGGGAGTAGTTCAGACTCTGGCATAAGCGAAAGAAGGTAATGAGGTTTGGGTGTCCAAGGGAACCCCTGAGTTTATGCAGTTAAATACAGAGTAATTGAATAAATATAAACTCTTTAATTTATTTCATGTATTTAATTATTTATACAACTCCATACACTACTATAGATTGGATATTGTTTTAGATGACATTTCTGGTGGAAAACTAAGTTTTACTCACAGCCAACACGGACTACCTCATTAGTAGTCAAATATACTTCAAGTTTGAAGGACAGGATAAGGTCAAATGCCTTGTGTCAGATAACCGATTTGGGATGGAGCATAGATGAGGGAACCAGATGTGGTTTGATAAGGGTTTAATAGTTGAAAATGCCTTTAATTTTGGGTTTTCATTTTGACACATGGAACTTAATTTTTCATGGCATGTCCACTTTTCAGTTTTGATACTATATTTCTAGTTCTGATCATCTCGTGATACTGGTATTTTTTTGTTATGTTTTATTTGTTAGTTATTATTATTTATTTCTAATTTTGATCTACTTTGATAAGGAGAGTATATTCTACCCACTATCGACATTAAACCCTTGCTACTAGTCAACAACCTCTAGTGTATGGGGGCATGCATGATGTCATGTGACCGACTGGCTTGTGGAACCGGTATGTAGCACCCTTGTTAGAATGTTACATGCATACTAGAGAGAAGGGAGGTAAATGATGTTTATTTGGGAATAAAATAAAATAATTTGTAATACCTTGAAATGATGGAAAATATCATCATAATACCTTAATAAACCCAAATAACTATTACAAATAGAATGTGAACATTATGAATTGAAGAACAAGATTTCAATAAATCCATGAAAACCTCTCCCAAGGAAAATCCTAGGATTAATTACTCACCAATGTGAGTGTTAGATATGTATGGTTGAATAAAAAAACTGTGAAAATAAAGAATTAGAGAAAAATAAAATGAATATATATTAAAAAAAATTATCCAAGTAGAAAATTTCTAAGATAAAAATGAAAAATTCCAAACCCCTTTTAATGAAAGTAGAGGTATAATTTTAAAGTTAAGTGGGGTAATTTTTTTTTGATCCAAATCTATTCACCAGATGGTTGAGCCTGATAATCCAATTTAATGTTCTAATTTGGAAAACATTTAATCATTATTTTTTTTATCCATATCTATTCTAACAATACAAAAAATTTCCACTCATTTGACAATGTGTAGAAAACTTTATATATAATTCATTAATACAGTTATTTCTATCCTGAAGAATCTTCATATTACCTATTTACAGTTTACAATGCATTAATTTCATTAAAAGAGGTAGAACTGTTCGTGGACATAGTAATGAAAAATGTTCCTAGGACTATTTTATATCTCTATATAAATATTCAACCCATTGAGATCATAAATTTTTTATATAAAGGATTATATTAAAATGTATCCCGATTTGGTCCATATTCCAAGGCTTGATATGTGAGTTTGATTTGGGCATCCAAATATTACATTTATATTTGGGTCCAAAGGAATTAAATGAATCCCAATGAACATATATTCCAATAAAAAAATTGTATTTTTCAATTTTAATTAGTGTCAATAATGTTATAGATGAAATAAAAAACTATCTTGAAATAATTATAATTACAAAAATTGGACATTTATCTAATTAAGATCAAAATATTACTAAAACCACAAAATGTGATAATTCCCTATTAAATAAAACATTGATGGGATTAAATCATTGAAATTAAAAGAAAAGGTTATTGAAAATATTGTAACTATAAAATTTTCATTAAATTCTACCCTATAAACACCTAATATTTAGACATTTCGATCACACTGTGTCATGGGTACAACTATTAAAAGCCTATGTCAACTAATTTAACACAAAAAACAATACTATTACCATTATAACCTTTCCATTTTTTCCAGAAGGATTATGATTATGTATTTTCATTTAATTCGCCTTATTTTTCACTTTAAAAACATTAAAAACATACATTTATTAGATAAAGAAACATGTAATCCATCAATGTTTTTAAATGATAATATAATATGTGACACCTTGAGATTTTAAAAGAGTAAAAAATGTTTGATAGTGTATATTATACATAAAAAAAGATTATAAGATAATGTAACACCAAAATAATTTATGATATATTAATTTCTAAATAAATTCATTCACTTTGATAGCTTGGGAGGAATGCAAAAAATGGTTTAAAATAAAGGTGATACTGTATTAAAATATTATTATTTAAATATGACAGTTATAAACTTGAAATTAAGTTGGAGGTTATGAAAAAAACTGAATGTTGAAAATTATATGGTTTACACATGTTTAAAACAAATACAATGGTTATATATTGGATATGAATTGAATAATAACCATTTTAAAGAAAAATTAATGTTTTCTAAGAAACTATATTTTTCTAAAATTTAGTTTATTTGCGCTTTGTTATGATGTTTTAAAAATAAATCTTACCACTTTTAGGAAATTTATTTTAAAAAATAAACTTCATTTTTTAAATTTATTTTTCAAGTAACACCCCAAACCCAATTTCATAGAGTTGGTGCATTATTTTATTACATTGGTATGATTAAAAGAAATCAAATATTGAAGGACTAATCAGTTCAGTAGCCTTGGAAAAATTAGATACAAAAATAAGTTTTACATTACATTATGAAATGAAAAAAACATATTATATCCTTTGAAAAAACTCATATCCCTTAGAATATCCATACAGGTTAGTCATAATATACTTCTTCACAACCTATGGAAAAATGAAACATAATAAAGGGTGAGATCAAATTCTTAGTAAGGATAAACAATATATCTGAAGCTATCATAAAAAATCTTAATGGTAAGGTATAAAACTAAAACACAAGCCTTTTAACATAATCTTCATCATAATATGGAAATAATAAATCAAATAATTTCATTTATAAATTTGAATGTATATTATACTAGCTTAATAATCACATATAATATCAATAAATAATCTCATAATGATATAATGAATAATATGATACATCACAACCATAATTTCAAGACCTCATGGCGAGACCATACATAAATGGGTAAAAACCCAAACTAGTTTGTCTCATGAGACCTATCGATGCATCAAGGGGATATAAAGGGATGTTCCCATAACTTACTAAGTTTAATTCATTTCTCATATATAAAGGGTAAAACATAACATAAACATTAGTATTAAAACTATCATATGAAATGTTAATAATTTAACCATAAACCATGAATGGTATCAAAATAGAACATCCACAGTCAAACATATCATAAAAATTTTAATAAAATATGGAAGATTGTATCATAATAAATCAACCTCATTTAAGCATAAAATCCATCAAATCATGTTGAAATAGATGAAAAAAATCTAATAAAATCATTAAAACTCGTCGAGATAAATTTCACTTTTTTTAATTTGAATTCATTTAAAAGACGCAAAATTATAAAAGACAAATTTTCTTTCGAAAATAACCTTATAATATTTAAAATAAAATTTAAAAATGTTATTGTTTCATAATAGTAGAAAAATTTATACTTGTTATATATAAGATAAAAAAACATTCTTTTCATAATTTTTCAAAAAGGTGATAAAGTAACTTGTTTGGAAAACAATAGAAAGATTCCTTTAAAAATGTTTTATAAAAAGTAAAACATGGGTAAAAGTAACTTTAACAATTTTCAATAATATTTTGGAATATATTTTTAAGAAACATGTACATGGATGATAAATGTGTCCTAGTAGATACTTACGTATAAACTACCTCAGATAATAATAAGATTGCGAAATTAACCCTCACATAGTACTTTCCTTTAGTAGATGGTACATTAACCTCCAGTATAATGGATAAATAATGTTATTAAATTATAAATGGAGCATATTAATATTTATGATATCATATATGATTCTCTTATATCATTTTGTTAATAATATTTTAGTATTACCATTGTTTTTGGTGTTAACTGCCTTGTTTTCCGATGATTTCGTTTCGTTGTGTAAGTAATGTTTCTTATGAATATGATATATCTACTTAATATAAATAATGATATTAATTTCATAAATATTATATTCATTCATTATATAAATTTTCATAATCATTCTAAAATGGTTGTAGCGGAGGATTGATCTCATCGCGTCATGGAGATGGTTGGTTGTACGTACGCACGCGCGACGATATCATTCACTTAAAAGTTAAATGGTATAAAATTAGATGGTTTATTATTTTTAAATAATAATTATAATTCCATATTCATTATTTATACTCATTATAATCATCATTATACTAATCCAAATAAAGTAGTGTTGAATAACAAATAACACCACGTTGTGGAGAGGGTAAGCTGTACGTATGCACACATGAAGATATTGTTATTCATAGGATGGATAAAAGGAGGAATATGGTTACCCCATAATTATAATAACATATCAGTATGTTAATAATACTGTATTTATTACTTTATTATGGAAATAACATAGGAAGAAGAAGTAGAAAAATAAAAGAACTTTGAAATAGTTGGTAAAACAATTACCTCCTTTTCAAATATCTCCTTATGATTTGAACAAAATAACTCCTTAGGTTGGATTTATTCCCAAATAATAGATGCTAGTATGAAGTTAGGGAAGTATATAGGATAAGTGGGTAGGGTTTTTCTTAACCAAATGGATTTAGAGGCGTGAAAAAAATAGAATGAGAGGTGCCTTTTTATAAGATAAAGGAGGGACACTTTTGAAAACTATAAAAATAACAATTTAATATAAATAGATTTTAGATTTAAAATATCTAAAAAGTGAGTTTTTTTAGGATAATATGAGGATGGGTATAAATCCTCTCAAAAAATAATTTTTAGACAAAGTGTATGTCACAAAAGTAACCTTATCTTTTGTGTTTAAACCTTAGTTAAATAGTTTAACTCTTACCGTGTCTACTAGTCTTTTTATATTATAGGGTTAATATAGTTACTATAAAATTAAAAAAGAAAACCAATTGGATAATATATGACATATTTAACACTATAAAAGTTATTTGTCCTAAAATTATATTTTTATGACTTTTATATCATTTAAAAAATAGTATTTATTTCAAAATATCATTTATGTCAATTTTGACACTATATAATACATGATTTTTTAAAGTAATAAAAACTTAATTCCTCCAAGAAAACTATATCAAATCACCCATAACATGTAAATTTCATCTAAAAAATTATTGTATTTAATCAAATATTTTAAATTATATTTAGTTTAATATTATTAATATCATTTAATTTATTCTTCCTTTAATAAATTAATTACTGCATCTTCATTGTGTCACTATTTAATTTAATTATTTATTTCCTAAAATTATAAGTAAATTAACATTATATAGATAAGAATCTTATATTTCTAAATACTATTAATATTTGGCCATATCACTTATATGAACTCATATTAAAAATGATGTAGTTATTAAAATTGAATATAACATTTTTAACTCTAATTTAAATAAAATATAATAAATGTCCTAATCTAACACAAGTTGCTTCAAAAGGATCATATTTTTTTAAATAAGGTTTATTTTGGTCTAAAAAACTTATAAAATGAAATTAATACAAGGTTTAGTATAATTTTATATGATTATAATATTATTTTTATCTTTAATTACTATTTTTACCTTTAACCGTGGTAAATAAAATCCAAAAGTTTCTATTCACCAAAGATTATTTTGATCCTATTAGACAGAATTTTTTATATGAATTAAAACCATGTATGTCCAATTTTCTAAATTCATTTCACATAAGTGGTAAAATTACGTTTAATAGTAATCCCACAAATGTGGCTAGAAGGTGGGTAAAAGAGGCTTTCAAAAGTTCCATAAATTTTTATATCTAATTCTATTATAAAATTATTCCAATGAACTATATTTTATTAATATATGTATTATTTATCTATTGTGAATTCAAAATCAATTTACAGTAAAATAATTATTTAAACTCAGTTTTTAACAATAATGTAATAATTTTCACTATTCATAAAAAATTGAAACTTTTTAGAAAAATACCAAAAATTCAACATGAGCTAATTTTGATAATCCAAATTCAAAAATGAAATCTATTTTGAAAAATAAAATTTATAAATTTTGTATTTTGGTTAATACTATTCATAATTGCTTTTTTTAAACGGTTAGTTTGATAAGTTATGGTTCGCTTGAGCATGGGGTTGCAAGTAGAGAAAAATATTGAATTATTTAAAAAGAAGAATACTATAAAAGTTTGGGGTGTTACATTTAAAAATTATAATTGGGTGAATTTTTGAGAATTTTCTGAAAAGATTAATTGTTTTGATGAATAGTGAAAAATATTGTTTTTTATTTAAAAATCCATTTTAATTTTAATTATTTACAAAGTCAAATTATATTTTAAATTGGTTTTAAAGTATAATTAGCTCAAATATATAAAAATTTAACTAATTTATGACATTGGAATCAATTTAATATTGAATTATGATATAAAAATCTTTTATTCTAAAGAAATATTTTCCTTGGAAAACTTGTTTCTTTCGATGCGCCTATAAGTTTTATTTTTAAATTAAATTATAACTATTTTGTGAATTTAATTTTTAAAATATATTTAATAATTTTAATTAGAATAATATATATTATATAATAATTTAAGCTTAATTTTTTTTATCATAATTAATAGTGAAAGTAGTAAATATCAATTACTGTGGTTAAGAGGCAAACAAGTTTACCGTGGCTTCAAAGAAGAAGATAAGGGTTCAAAATGACCTCAAAATTATCCAATTTTTATTATACAGAAATATTTAGATCTTATCACCTATAATTTTCTATAATTAACCATTTTAGTGTCTTTTTTATCGATAAAAATGTGGGTGTAATTCATTATTTGCAAAAAAATCCAAGTATGTCCTCTCTCCTACTTATAAAGGCCACCCCTATCCTCTCTTATTCACTCTTAAAAAACCCATTGATTTGGAAAATACCTAGAAAAATTCCTTATTTAATAATATATGAACATAATATAGTCCTTGGTTTTATCATAATTCCAACCTAGAAAGGATTTTGGTGCAAACCAAAAGAAGTTCCTTGAAGAAGAGGTAATGTTCCTAAAATTGTATTTTAATTTTATTTCTTCTTCTTCCTCATAAAAAATCATTCAATATTAATTATATAATAAAATAATTACATAATATATAATTATATATTATTATATTAATTTAATAACTTATATCTATCTCTACTTCTATCAAATGGAAAACTAAAATGTCGATTGTGTATACAGTGAACTATTACCTCACGAACCAATGCAATTCTATTTCCATCGCCACCACTAAAGGATGGATATAATGATGTATTTAACATACATATATGATATTTATTAAATTTAAATAATATATTAATTATTATATCACATATACATTCTTAATTTTCATTTTTTGGTGGGATATGATAAATTTTCTACTGTGTTTATCAGACTACTGACTTGCAAAATAATGTGATATTTTTTTCAATTATGATTTTCATGGAAGGAAGTAAGGGTATTGTTAACAAATATATGTGAAATTTAAAATATTTAAAAATTATTTAAATATAATATAAAATCAATTTCTTACCTTCCAATTTGTTGGAAAACAAAAGTGTCACTCGTGCATACGTGTGGACTACCGCCTCCACATAGAGATGTGAAATATTTTCATTTTATTTTTACATGAATGATAAAAATGATATATTTGATTAATATAAATTTTATATATGTAATGAGAATGATTCTATAATGGTTAATTAATATTTATTTTACTTTTATTCTATCCTTTGATAAAATTGAAACAATGTCCATGCGTACGTACGACCCACCATCTACACGAATGAAATAATGGATTTTTTATCTCTAAAATTTATTGATTAATAAAAATAAATATATAATAAATACATATAGTTTTTATATAATGGTTAAAATTATAGATATTATTTAACCATAATCAAAGTAAAAGATAAAAAATTAACAAGCGAAAACTTACATGGGAAACAAAGCAATTATCCCACAAAATAGTGATTTTATCAAAAAATTGTTAATAAAATGGTGAAAAAATATTATAAAGTATGCTCGTTCACAAACGAAGGAATTTTAAGATAAGGTAAGTGTTTCTCGTCTCAATTTTAATTTAATGAGACATATGGAATATTCCCCACTTATTCCTTTGTTAAGTTTATATAATTCCATTTTTATTTTTTATATTAGGAATATATTTGTTTTCATGGTATTTAAAGTTTTTTTTATGTTATTCCTCTCATGGGGCTTATGATTCAAATATTAACAAAGTGGTATAGGTGTATTTCACATCTCATCATTATTTGAGATTTTTTATGTTTATGTATCCCTTGGGGAAATTATTTTGTATTTATTAAACTAAATAGGATTTATTATACTATAGTTATACATGGAAATTTTCAAACAATAGTCAAATTTTCCTCTCTTTCTTACTTCAAATGAGTTAGAATTTTTTTAAGAAAATCTGAATTTACTTATCTCTTCAGTCTAAAATCATTTTTCATCCAAATCCATGTATAATAAAAATATTTTCAAAAATTTTATTAATATTCTCAAAATTATTTATTAAATACATTATTACCCCTGATGTAATTTTTTAAAAATGTTTTGAAATGAATCTTCATGTTGTTTTCCAAACAATTACCACCTGGATTTTACAAAAAATTGTAAAGTAATCATTGTTTTAACATGTAAGACATGAATGGAATTTCCCACTGGCATACCAATTGATTTTTTAAATATATTTTTTATAAGATTCAAAGGTTATTTTAAAAGAAAATTATTTTCAAAATGTTTTTTTAAATTTTAGTTTTAAAATTTTACTTTCAATGTGAAAAGGTTATTTTACTCATGAATATTTTAAAGGATATTTTCATGGAATTTATATTCATAAAGGACAAAAAAACTTATTCTACTTATGATACACTATGGAATCACGCCATCTTATTACATAACTTTTCATTATATTTTACAAACAGAGGATCTTTAAAGTCTAATGTCTTAGAAAAAAGGTACATAACACATGAAAACATAAAAATTTTTTAATCCTATTTAAATTCTTCTTGAAATTTTCATCCTATGTAAAATTACTAAATCTTATAACTTGGGGTCATACATCAAACTAAAGGGTGAGCATAAGGTCCAGTAAGGGTAAACAAGGGAATCAGTTTACTTGTGATATTAATAAGAACTTGATAAAATACATAAAAACATGGGAAATGGAAAGAGAGGCATATAATAATAAAAATAACATGAATAATAACTTGAAAATTTGGCTAAAAAATTTAATTTATACATTCATAATCATATCACCAAGGTCCACCCCCAATGTGTCAAAAACATTTCCAAGGTTATTCACCAAGGTATCGTAAAACTTGTCATCTCTATAGATTAATTTATCTACCCAATACATTGGAGAGATATCATATAGCACCATTAATATGTATTTATTTTCATGTGATACACATATATCATAATCAAACATTTAATAAAAACCCATAGAGAATAATAGATATGTGTTTATATCAAAATCATGGCATTTTAAAAAGTGATTAAAAATATGATCATTATATCATTTATAACCCTTGCGAAGAGAATGAGGGTTTTATGTATTTCAATTACAAAATAAAATATATAAATTTTATGTCTTGATGAGTACCCCTATAAATTAAATAGTTTTGGGTATTCACATAAATAAAATAAAAGAATTTCTTAAGAAAAAGAGAGATATTTTGAGACGAAGATTCTGTAGCATAATGACCATGAAACATGGTTTTAGAAAACATTAAAAATAGAGAGGATAGGGGTAAAACATTTATAAAATAATCATAGTAAAGTAGTGGGACCAAATAAAATGTAAATAAGAACATTTTATGGAAACTTGTAAGACATACCACATAAAATATAACTTGAATGGAAAAAGGGACGTTGAGAATTCCCTTATGAAAATTTGACAGCCTAATGAAATCACTTAAAACTTCAAAAAAGGAGTTTATGAGAGACAAAAGGGTATCTCATAATTTTGGAATAAAATTTAAAGAAATAATTATATAGAATAACATACCTCAAAATAAGAAAATGGTAACTAAAAGACATAACATAACAGAATTCTTGACTAAAAGAAAAGGGTGAACTGCTCCCTTAACTTGAAGAGTAACTTCAAAAACTCAATGTTTGGGACCCTATGGGGGTTTAGGTAACCTTAGTATGACTCATTAGGACGTAAAATTACTATATATTCTTTGAGGAGTAATTTTTAATGAAAGGAACTATGTAATGGGTTGGTATTTATAGAAAAAGTGAGGGAATATTTTATTAATTTCCAAGGGACACCTCATTAGTGGTATTTTTAAAACTATTAGCTTTACCATGGTATTTGCCCATGGTTTTGGAAACTTGGGACACCTAATATAATATTTTAATACAAATTAGCTGACCAAAATTTTAAATTACATATTACATCGTTATGATGTCAAAAAACACACTGAAAACTCATAAACTGTATTTTTACTATTCACTGAAAAAACATTTTATAAAATTGTCATAAATTCACTCTAACCTAAAATAAATGTTATGAATTAAAAACTAATCTCCATTTACGAAAATAAGTTTCTAAATATGAGATATTTTATTTTTTTAATAAAATTAATATTTACTCAAAAATACTAATAATTAACTAATAATTTTTGAAATAGTTATTTACTTATGATATTATATCACACTACAATTAACGATTCCTAAATTATATTTATACTTTCTTAAGTAAGGTTACTATTCCAATGGTCACATTACTATTCATAAGGTTAATATTACTATTAATAATTTAATATTCACCAAAAATTAAGTTGATCTTATCAGACGCTAAATTTCTTACTGATTATAATTTTATATGTCCATTTTTTTAAAATCATTTCACATTATTAATTATTTAAAGTATAAAAAATATTTTAAAATACTCTTTTTTTTTCAATATTCATCAATAATATGAAACTTCGAAAAAATCATCTTATATTTATTTTGACATTTCAAATTTTAAAATTTTACCATAATAAGAAATTACAATTTTATTTATACAAAAGGATTACACAAAGTAACTAAGGCCTCTTTACATAGCCTCCTATAACACATGCATAGGACCTAAGATTAAGGTATGGAATGGTGATAGAATCTTGGGGAGGCTCGGACAAAATTGCCCGAGTGGTGGTTTCTATCAGCTTGAACTTCTCCTAAAGGAGAATACATTCAAGGTTAAAAATTTGAAGCTCATCTTGGGCTTGGTCCAAAGAAAAACCCAGTGATGCTAAATTGTTCCCAAGATTTGACATATGGGATTTTTATGGACAATTTCTACTAGATGAGGCCATCAACACTTCTTTCTGTATTAATTATCCGTTATTATTTATATTTTAAACAACAATTATAATGTTAAAAAATTATCATTGTTTCCAACAGTCATACTGAATAGTGGTCATATAACTTTCAAAACCCAATGATCACATTTCATTTATACTTATATATTTTTATTAATTATGACAAAGTAGAACATAAATTTTAGGAAACAATGTATTATTCAAAAGTTCGGGTTGTTAAATTCTTCCCCACTTAAAAAATTCAATCCCCGAAATTTCAACTCATACCCTCAGAAGAGAAAATGTGTGGGCACTTTTGCCTCATAGAATCCTCTGGTTCCCATGTGGCTTCTTCGTATTTTTGGTTCCTCCATAACACTTTAACAAGGGTGGTAGTCTTGTTGCGTATAACCTTGTCTATATGATCCAAGATCTCCCCCAGCTACTTCTCATAAGAGAGTTCATGTTCCAGTTATACCACCTTTGGATTTAGTATATATGAAGGGTCAGGTATATACTTACTTAAGAGGGATACATGGAAGAAATCATGAACTTGTGCTAGATTTTGAGTGAGTGAAAGATGATAGGCCACTGCTCCTACGTGATCAAAGATTTCATAGGGGCCAATGTACCAAGTGATGAGCTTACCTTTCTTCCCAAACCTCCTGAATCTCTTCCAAGGTGAAATTTAAAGAAATAATTTTTCACCAACATCAAACTCCAAGTCCCTTCAATGGTTGTTGACATAGCTCGTTTTCAAACTCTAAGCAGCCTTAATGTGTTGCTGGATGGCATGAACCTTTTCTATCATCTCTTGCACAAGATCAGGCCCAAGAATATTTCTCTCACCAGTTTCATCCCAACAAGTTGGAGTTCTACATATCTTACCATATAGATCTTTATATGGTGACATTTTAATTCTCTAGTGAAAAATTTTGTTGTAAGAGAACTCAACTAATGGGAAATGTTGATCCCATCCACCCATAAATTTCATTGAGTATGTTCTCAGCATGTCCTTGAGTGTTTGAATAGTCCTTTCAGATTAGGCATTATTTAGGGGGTGATAGGCCATAATGAAATTCAATTTTGTACTCAGAGCATGTTGAATACTTCTTCATAATTTTGATATGAATATTGGATCATGATCATATATGATAGAAAGTGGAACTCCATACTGCCTTACCACTTCCTTCACCTAAATAATAGCAAGATTATCAAGAGATAGATCTTCTTGAATAGAGATAAAATGGGTATTCTTTATGAGATTGTCCACTATAACCCATATCACGTTGTTTCCTTTGAAAGTTTTCAAGATAATAGTGGAAATGTACATAGTTATATTGTCCCAATTACATGCTGGTATGTGTAGCGGTTGTAATACCCCTTTAGGAAGTGGTCGCTCTGCCTTCACTTTCTGACATTTAGGCACCTTTTAATATAGTCAACAATCCCTATTTTCATATTATCCCACAAATAATGATCATGAAGGTCCCTATAAATTTTTGTGCCTCTAGGATTTATATAGAATGTAGAGATATGAGATTCATCCATCAGATCCTTATTTATTTTCAGATTTTATGGAACACATAGTCTTGTATGAATTTTCAGTACAACTTCTTGATCAATATTGAACTCAGGAAACTTCCCATCCTTCAGAGCCTCAAACTTCTTCTGTAACAAAGGTTCTTATTTTTTAGCCTTCTTGATCTTCTCTAGTAATGATAGTTGATAAATCATTTAGGATAGGGTTGATTATGTCCCTTACCTTATAATTTTAAAGTCTATTTTCACTAGGTATTGGATCAAGGTATCTCTTTGAATCCTCATCACGGATAGAACAACTGGCTCCTTCCTACCTAATTCATCAACGACATTGTTTTCTCTTCTGAGATGATAATGAATTGAAAAATCATAGTTTTATAAAGTTCTAATCATCTCCTCTATCTCATGTTCAATTACTTTTTTTTTGTGAAAATATACTTCAAACTTTGATGGTCTGTGTATATATCACATTTCTCCCCATAAAGATAGTACCTCCATATCTTCAGATAAAAACAACCGCAGCTAGCTCAAGATCATGCGTAGGATAGTTCTGCTCATGAGTCTTCAAATGTCAATATGCATATAAAATGACTTTTTCATTTTACATGAGGATGCACCCAAGAAATTTTATAGATTCATTGATAAAAATAACAAATACTTCTCCACTTGAGGGTAGAGTTAACCCAAGTGCAGTAACTAATCTCTTCTTCAACTCTTGGAATCATTCCTCACACTCTTTTCTTCCAGATGAACTTGACCCCTTTTCGTGTTAACTTGGTTAATGGATTAGAAAGTCGTGAAAAGTGTGTCACAAACCTCATATAATATCCTGTTAATCCAAGGAAAATAAAATTATTAGTTATTTTTGTAGGTTGAGGCCAATCCTCTACAACATTTTTCTTTACAGGCCCAACTATGATTCCTTCATTGGTTACAATGTTCCCCAAGAAAGAAACTTGTTGTAACTTAAATTCACATTTTCTGAACTTTCCAAAAAGAATCTCCTTCTATAGATTTTTTAAAATAACCCTAAGATGATCCTTATTCTCCTCAAGAGTTTTGGAATATATCATAATATCATCAATAAAAACTACAAAAAAGTTATCAATGAAGTCCTTGAAGACTCTATTAATCAAATACATAAAAATAGTAGGTGAATTAGTCAGTCCTAAGGGCATAAAAAACAAAATCATAATATCCATATCTTGATCGAAAGGCGGTTTTCGGAATATATTCGTTGTTGACCGTCAATTAATGATAACCATATTGAAGATCAATCTTGGATATTAATTGAGACCCATGAAGTTGGTCAAATAAGTCATAAATTATTAGAAGAGGGTATTTTTTATTCACTATGATCCCATTCAGTTATCCATAATCAATGCATAATTTCATTGGTACATCCTTTTTATTTAAAAATAGAATAGGTTCTTTCCAAGGAGACATAATTAGTTTGATAATCCACTTATCCAAAATATCTTGTAGTTTATTCATTAATTCATCTAGATCTACATTTTCTATCCTATATGTGGTATTTGATGTCGGATGAGATCTAGGTATGAGTTCAATGGAGAAATCTAATTCTCTTTCTAGGGGAGGTTCAAGTAACTCCTCAGGAAATATATCAATGTATTCCTAGATGATAGGGACATTTTCTATCATTATACTATCATTTAACTATTTTTTATCACCAATAAACTCAATAAATAAGGATATAGGAGGTTCAACTAGACAAAGATCAGGTTGAGATATCTCTCCTTGGAAGAGAGATGTAGGTTTTTCATTGAAGACTAATCAGATTATGTATTTGATCTTAGAATTATACTTCAAGATTCAGTCCATCCCTAGTATAATGTCGAATTCTAATGTGGTAATGGCTACTAGATTAATAATAAGACTGTTCTCACTAAATTAAATGCTAGAGTTTCTAAACACTGATGATGCTTGGATAATCCCACAAGGAGTCCTGACTGATAACTCTACTTTTATAAATTCAGGGGTTGATTCGAAATTCCTTGAAAAATTAGAGGAAATAAAGGAATGAGTAGAACTATAAAAAAATTAATTTCTATATTTGAGATAAAAAAAAGAGTACCTGCTACCACATCATCTATAGCTTCAACATTTGCTTCCATGATAGCAAAATTACAACCTTGCTACCTTGGCCTTTTCTAAGGCTAATGGTGATTCCCCTCTACTTCCCTTGAATTTGGATATGGATTGGAAAAGTGCCTAATATATACACACTTATATCATTAGACTTCAAGTATGAATTTCAAAATATTCCCTTTGTCATTAGTTTTAGGAAGTTGAGGTTTCACCTCACTACGACAATTCCGCATGATTTGACCATCTCTTCCACACTTGTACCACTTCCTGCTATCAAGAAGGCAGTTCTCTGAATTCTTCTTCGTAGATTTATTATATGTGAGAAGTTTCACTTAATCCCATAATCTTATCTTATCAAAGATTATCCCTAATATTATCTCAGTTGATCTCTTCTTTTCATTGGATTTATGATACCACTACATCTCACTGAACTCTAGTTTTACTATCATAGAACTCCTCATGATCTCCTCATAGCTAACATTGTCTCTATTGGATATATTATTCCATAGATGAGGTCGTATTCCACCAAATAATATATCAACATTACCATTAGGATCCATGAAAAATATTGAGTTATAACGTTAATGTCTTGTAAATTTTATCTCGTAGCTTCCAACAGATTCATTCTCCTTCTACTTTAGCTTGAGAAACTCCTTCCCCATTTTTTTCTCATCTAATGAGGTAAATACTTATTAAAGAAGATTCCTATGTACGTTTCCCACTCCATGGATTAAACCTTAAATATTGGCCTCATGTTTTTAATCAGTTCCCACCACTAATCAACATCTATCTCTAAGTGGTAAATAACCAAGGTGACATATTCTTGTTCTGAACAGCAGATCATAGAAAAGATCTTCTCGATAGTGCTAATCTACTATTCAGCAATCAATGGTTCTGTTGATCCACTGATGGTTGGTATTTGTTGAAAAATAAAGGGATCAATAGAAATTTATTACCTTAATAGTGAAATCATTCTCTCAGCTTGATTCAAGTTATTTCCCATAACTTGATTCAATTGGTTTATCATTATCATGAAAGTTTCAATTCCATCTTCCATCGAAGGTCCGTTAATTCATGGTCCATTGTGGTCACTATTTGTACCGTTCCTCCTATTTCAAACTATTTTCTAAAAGAATAATACCCTAGTGAGAATCTCATTTTATTTAAAAATATTTTAACTATAAAGTATTTTTATGTCTTAAAACTTCATTCTTAAACAAATTATTCTTTAACCACAATTACATTTCTATATAAATCCTTCATAATCATTCAATGAAAGATTTGAATTAACCAAAAATATCACATGGGAGTTTCAAACCAGGAGTACAACAAGGTTTTTTGTTGTGCACCAGTTCCCATTTGAGTCTATATCAAAGCAGTGTTTTCAGGTTTTACCCTTAGATACATTTGTACCAGATCCACATCCACTTGTTCATATCCAGACATGGATTTATTTGTTTAGAATCCACTTACTTAATATTTCAACAAAATATCAGGAATTTTTCCTATATTTAAACTTTTCTATAGTGTTATTCCTAAGATTTTTATATCCTAATTTTCAAAAATAACTAAACTATCCTTTGATACCAACTATGAAATCCCGCCTTCTTATTACATAACTTTTTATTATATTTTAAAAACATAGGATCTTTAAAGTCTAGTGTCTTAGAAAAAAGGTACATAATACTTGAATATATAAAAAATATTATAATCCTCTTGAAAGTATTCTTGAAATATTAATCCTATGTACAATTACTACATATAATAACATATGGACATACATAAAATGAAAGGGTGAGCATAAGGCCTAGTAAGGGTAAATAAGGGAACCAGTTTACTCGTTGTATCAATAAGAACTTGATAAAATACATAAATACAGGGCAATAGAAAGAGAGGAATATCATAATAAAAATAACATGAACCATAACATAAAAATTTGTCTACAATATTTAATTTGAACATTCATAATCATATCACCAAGGTCCATCCCCATGGTTTTATAAAAATTACCATGTTTATTCACCAAGGTATCATAAAATTTTTCATATCTAGAGATTAATTTCATTACACAATGCATTAGAGAGATATCAAAGAACAAAATTAATATATATTTTGTTTTCTTGTGAGACACATATATCATAATAAAAAATTTCATAAAAAACCCATAGATAATAAAAGAGATGGGTTATATATCAAAATCCTAACGCTTTTAAAAGTTCTTAAAAATATGATCATTATATCATTTATAACTCATGGAAAGGGAATGAGGGTTTTATATATGTCAATTACTGAATAAAATATATCATTTATATTATTTTATGAATACTCCATAAAATGAAATAGTTTTGGGTATTCACATAAATAAAATAAGATAATTTATTGAGAAAAAGAGAGTGATTTTTAGATGAAAATTATACAACATAACGGTTATGCAACATGGTTTTAGAAAATATGAAAAAGAGATAGGATAAGAGTAAACCATTCATAAAAGACTCACAATATAGTATTGTACATAATAAAATGGAAATAATAACATGATATGTAAACTTAAAATACATACCATATAAAAGAGAACTTGAATGAAAAAGAGATGTTGAGAATTCCCTTACAAAAAATCGGCAGCCTAATGATGTCACTATAAATTTTAGAAAATGAGTTGACGAGAGAAAAAAGGGTATCTCATAATTTGGAAATAAAATTGACAGTAATAATTATATATAAGAACATAACCCAACATAAGAAAATGGAAACCAAAAGATATAACAAAAAAGAAGTCTTGACTAAAAGAGGAGGGGTGAAAGGATCCCTTACCTTGAAGAGTAACTTCAAAAAATAAAAGCTTGGGACCATTTGGGGGATTGAGGGAACCTTGAGAGAAATACATGGGAGGTAAAAGACCATATATTAATTTATGGGAAATTTTTAATGAAATAAATAAAGTAATGGGTTGGTATTTATAGAAAAAGTGAGGGGATATTTTATTAATTTCCAAGGGACACCTCATTTGTGGTATTTGCAAAACCATGGAATTTCCCATTGTATTTGACCATGGTTTTGGCCACATGGGACACCCCATATAATATTTTAATAAAAATGAGTCGGAAAACATTTTAAATTACATATTACATCATTATGATGTCAAAAAATACACCAAAAACTCAAAAACTATATTTTTACTATTCACCAGAAAACAAAACATTTTATAAAAATCTCATAAATTCACCCTAAACTAATATTGATGTTATGAATTCAAAAATTAATTCCATTTTCTAATTATAATTTTATAATGATCACAACTATTTATGTCTATTTTTTGAGAATCATTACACATTATTATTTATTTAAAGTATAAAAAATATTTTAAAATAATCTATTTTTTTCAATATTCATCAATAATATGAAACTTCTAAAAATTCATCCTATATTTATTTTAACATTTGAAATTCAAAAAAATTACCATAATTATAAATAAAAATTTTATTTATATAAAAGAATTACATAATGTAACTAAGACTTGTTACATAGCTTCTTATAACACGTGCATAAGACCTAAGAGTAAGGTTTGAAATGGTGATAGAATCATGGGGAGGCTCAGACAACATTGATCGAGTGGTGATTTATATTAGCTTGAACTTCTTACAAAGGTGATTACTTTCAAGATTAACATATTGAAGCTAGTCTTGGGCTTTGTCTAGAGAAAATCCCAATGATGCAACCTCCTTCCCAAGCTCCGATAGACGGGTTTCATACGGTCCGATTCTACTAGATGAGGTCATCAAATCTTCTTTATGCATTAATTATATATTATTATTTATATTTTAAACAGAAATTATAATGTAAATGTTTATTATTGTTTCCAACAGTCATATTTACTATTGGTCATATAATAACAAAAACCCAATGGTCACATTTCATTTATACTTATATTTTTTTTGATTATGACATAGTAAGACATACATTTTAAAGAAACAAAATAATATTCAAATGTTTGGGTTGTTACATATATTATAAATATGTTGTTATTAAACAATAATTATTATATACCTATATGGTTTATGATCAGTTTAACTGGGGATGTACTATTTTATTACCATTAACCATCTTACTCAAAATGGGTTATGATTATGTTTATTTATCAGGGTAAGTATTAACATTTCAAATTATAGTTTATCAATTCAAATGTTTATATTGATTATGTTTGACCCCTTTCATATGATAATTCATTAGACTTAATTAGTGATGTGTGGGGCCTACTATTTCCCCTCAATGCATTGGTAGGTCTTATTAGACAAACTATCTTGGTTATTTGGTCAAGGCCTTACACATATATATAAAATTTATTGACACAAGGACTTGAAATCATATATGTATTAGAAAAGTCCTTGAAAAAATAATTTAGATGTTCGACATTGTACATTACGTCATTATGAAATCACTTATTGATGTTTCATGCGATTAATCGACGAGTTAGAATATTGACAGTTATGTTTCTAGTTCATGTGGTTATTTATATTACATTATTTTATCATCATTTATTCATACCATATCATTCTTAACTAATTGATTGAATGAAATGTGATTTGGTTATTTGACATTCCATATTGATTATATATTATTTATTCTTGATATATTCCAATGTACCCATACCCTTACTAAGTATTAGATCTCACCCCTTTCTTATGTTTCATTTCCCAAGGATTATAGGAAGTGTTTTATGATTGATATGTAGGGATATTCTAATAGTAATAATGGTGTACTCAAAGAAAATTCAATGTCATATTTTATGTTTTCATTGGTAATATTATATTCAAGTATATATCTAGTTTAATAGGACTACTCAACTATTTAGTCCTTTGGGATGTGATTATATGAATTTTATTTCAATGTTATAATGTAACCACCGACTTTGGGTTACTAGGGTTAGGGTCTTTACAAAATACATATATTTATTTCCCTTATGTGTATTTCCCTAATAAAAAATGATCCTATAAAAATATTTATTAATTTATTAGATAAAAACTATAACATCATAAATCTTAATAAACACATTATTATGAGTTTAAATATAAATTATTTAACTTTAATAAATTACCATACTTTTTTTGGTTTTGAGTTTTTGGTAATTAAGAAAAAATATTATATTTAAAAATATTACAAAAAATAGTAGAAACTTCCTTTCACTATCCATTTATTCCACAAAAAATAGGATTCGTATATTGAAATTTAAATTTTATTCAATGTGCATTCGATTTTTTCTGATGAATCCCCATAAAATAAATATATATCTTTCTATAGTTCCAATTGATCTGTTAAATCTATGAAGAAAATTTGAAAATGTGGGGTGAGAATAAAAAACTCAATGAGAATTAATAAAAATAATCCAACTTGTTAGTCTATTTATATAATCATGAAATTCAATATAAAATATACCTTTTTCATAATTAAAATTAATCTCAAAATAAAAAATTCCATACTAAAGAAATAAATACTATAATCTAATAATTTTTATAAAACATATCTTAAGAAATATTTAGTGTAATATAATAATCATGAGGGTATCCTGAAAAATATGAGTACTAATGAAACATTTTTGTTGAATAACATAATTTCCACCCTTAATAGGATTATAGACATTCCATTAAGTGTAGGATCATTATATTTCTTTATAAAATTAAAATTATTCAATGAAATATAATTTTTAATCATAGAAATTTCATATAGGTACCTCGGTACAATATTTTTATATCACTCTTACAATCAATATTACATGATCCCTTACAAATTGAATAACTTACTCAATTAATTCCAAAATATATTACTTAGAGAAAAAATCATTACCCTATACTTTGTAGATATGTATAGGGATCACCAGATATCATGAATAATTTAAAAGGACCCTGACATACATAAAATACATATAATCTTGAATTATCTTCATTTAATGTCATACATTATTCTATTTAACACATATGAATAAATATTTTCAAGCTTTATTTAAAAATGGAAATAAAAAATCTATTTTATATGAATACTCTTAAATTGAAAAATATAAAAAATAATAAAAAATATTATTTTCATTGAATTAAAACTTTATAATAACATTTTTAAAAAATAACTTCATAGATAGAAGGTAATTCTGTTCATACCACATACATTGATAAAATACTCCTTTTAAACATTAAAAAACATGTATATAAAATATTAAAATGATATATTTTTTAAGCATAGTAAGGAAAGTAAAATTTTGTTTTAAATTTATTTAAAAAACCATTTAATTATAATAATATAACTCTTGAAACATTTTATGATAAATGGATATGGATGAAATTTTTTTGAGAAGAATAATTTAAATCATTTGAAACATGGTTTAAAAAAACGCGTTACTGAGATCCTAAGACACAAAAAGAATTAATTGTCCCCCAAATATTAAACATATTTAAAAAATTTATATGAAAAATAATTTTTTAATGTTTATTACCTTATCATAATAACATTTATTTCATTTTTAAAATGCTTTATGTTGTTAAAAAATTGATTAATTTCATCTCAAATGTTTTAAGGAAGTTTGGTTCATAATCCCCAAACAACATCTCTTGGTTGAAAGTGGTCAAAGGTGCCATTATTACATAACATGAAAATTATTTATAATGAAATAATTATCATTTATATATATAAAATAAAATTTTATTTCAAACAATGAATTAAAAAAATTAAAATGAATCTTATCACTTAATGGAGGTGGTAGTCTACATATATGCACACACAAAAGCATTATATTCCAACAGGTGGAAGGGTAAGAAAGAAAGAAATATAATATCATTACATAATCTAAAATATGTATTAAATATCATATATATTAATTATATCCATCATAATAACTAGATTATAAGGAGGATATAGGACATGAAACACATCGCTTAATAGAGGTCATAGTCCACACTTATGCACAAGTGGTGTTTTTATTTTGCAAAAGGGTTGAAAAGTGAATGAATATAGTTTTTATAGAAAATGTAATTAAATTTTTGTATATAGGATATATTTATGATAATATATTTATATTTTTAAAAAAATTAGATTTTGTAGAAGAAGTTATAAACATTAAAGAACAGAGTGAAGAGTTAAACCTCTTCTTGGAAAACCTCCTTTGAATTACACCATAGGCCTTCTAGGAAGGAATTTTTCATAGAAAAAATATTTTAGGTAATGGGGAAGAGATTTGAGAAGGTTTTTGGTATGGGTTATCTATGATACAATGATAATTGTTTTTGTGAATAAGTGAGAAGAGGTGGTTTTATTTTATAAGTGAGGGTAGTGGAACTCTTATAAATATTAATAAATTTTAAATTTGATAATATGAATAATCACTACAGGAAATTAGATCTTTCCCAACGCTTCTCTACCAACGGTTTGAAAAAACCGTTGGTATAGGTCCCCTTTCCCAACGGTTTGGCCAAACCATTGGGAAAGGCCCCCAAATTGGCCACTTTTCCCAACGGTTTGGCCAAACCATTGGGAAAGGCCCCCAAATTGGACACTTTTCCCAACAGTTTGGACAAACCGTTGGGAAAGGTGGACCTATCCCAACGGTTTGGCCAAACCGTTGGGGAAGGTCCCCAAATATACCACTTTTCCCAATGGTTTGGCCAAACCGTTGGGAAAGGTCCCCAAATATGCCACTTTTCCCAACGGTTTGTCCAAACCGATGGGAAAAGTGGGCCAAAATTCAACAACCTCCACTAAATGAAAAGCACAACAAAAGACCTATACCAACGGTTGTTAAAACCGTTGGTATAGGTCTATACCAACGATTTTAACAACCGTTGGTATAGGTACTTTCATTTTTTATCGGACCTTCATACCGAGAACATTATATAAATCAAAATTTAAAATATTTATGAGAATACATATATATATTTATGTAATTATGATCACAAAAGTAATGTTAGGTTAGTGGTTAAGTCGTTCAATGATAAATGAGGGGTCCTGGGATCAAATCCCAGCAGATGTTTTATTTTTGGAATTTATATACCAACGGTTCCATTACTGTTGGTATAGATTTCATATTACCTATACAAATGGTTTCGAAAACCGTTGGTATAGGTCTATACCAACGATTTTTGGAAAACCATTGGTATAGACCTATCCCAACGGCTTACTTGGCTACGGTTCTCCAAACCGTTGGTATAGGCTATACCAACGGTTAGGAGGCCTATACCAACGGTTCCAAACCGTTGGTAAAGGTTAGTTTTCCAGTAGTGAATCATGATCATGTGGAACTAGAACTATCCAAATTTAAGTATAAGGTGTTATGTTTCGAAATTATATCATTGAATAATAATTTATATGAGAACATGTGATCTTATCATAATTTTTTAACCCTAATTAACTAGTTTACCCTTAACCAAGGTGATAACAATTTACCTTGGTTACTTTACTTATGAAAAAAATAAAAGGGGTATTATTACTAACTTGAACCCCCTAATTACAACTATAAAATCCAATTTTCAAGTTAAATTGTTTTATATTTTAACAAAATTAATTTTATCATATGAATGAAAATGAGAATGATTTTTTAAATTTGTTGTATAGCCTAAAATGAATTTATACCAAATCAAGTACAATAATGAGGTATATATAATTAATTGAATTATACTTAGTCAAAGAGGATTGATATCACTTTAAATATAATAAAAAATGGGACATTATAAATACCTAAATTTGAAGAGTTTTTTTTATAAAAACCCATATTTATTATATTCAACCAAAAATAAATCATTTCTAATAAAACCTATAAATTAAACCTAAACTATTGTTGATATGATGATATAGAAAATTAAATAACTTTTATCAGTTTCATTAAATTAAAATTACATATTTAACATTTAAATAAAACTATATATTAATGTAGAATAATTCCATTATAATTAAAATAATTTCATTTTTCAATTTAAAAAATCATATAAAATTGTTTTAATTAATTTTAATACATGAAATATAATTATGAATATAAATAAGACATGAAATTAATTTATTAATAAAATTAATTTAGTTTTCACATCTCATAATACTTAACTTCCAACTCATCTTAATCAAATTCATTTTAGTTATTATGGAGATATCAATAAAGATGGGACACTTGGAAGTTGTTTTGATTCCTTCTCAACTATAAAGGAAGAACCAACTGATATTCCACAACATCAACACTTAAAAACACTTCTAAAGGACTAAAAAAATTAATAGAGGTATTTCTCACCCAGGAAAACATATACAAGATATTTTTAAAGGAAACTATCAAGAACACATGGTTTCTAACCTTTTTATCTAGAGGTCACTACCTTAGATCAATAGATAACTTCTAGTAGAATTGTGTCACCTTCATCCATTTATAAACTATATGAATCTTATCGATCATTCAATTCACCAAATATAGTCTAAGGTCTTCTAACTCTCCAACCAAATTCCAAAAAAATTATGATCTAAAATTCTACTAATAAAATAATTAAAATTGAGCCATTGTAATGAATATTTTGTGGATATTTTTATATGAAAAATCGTCTATGGGAATATGTTTCATCCGTGATCAAAATATATTTATGATGCATGAATCCAAAATATCCTTAAGTGTCTGGATGATTTGTCTGGTCTACCTATTATTACGAATATAGAAGGCATTTCTAAGTGGATACTAGCATTCAAAACATGAGGTAATCCTATAAAGAATCTGAAGGTAAAATGTGAATCCCAATCATAAATGATGGTCATTGGTATCCTATGAATCTTCACAATCTCATCCACAAATATCCTCACTAAAACCACTATAATACACAATTTTTAAACTGGTAAGAATCTAGATAACATCATTATATAATCCTGAATCACTAAAATAACATCACCTTCTCTCTAGTATTATGGTATTATGGTGATGTAATCCATTGATATTTCCACTAATTTCCAATTGAGTACATCTAGTGACTACAAAAACCACCTGTAACATGATACTCCACCTTCACCTACTAGTAGACCACACACCACGATGTGATATTTGACACACATCTCCCCAGTAAAGGACACCACTACTAACCACTCATTAAATAAAATATCATTTATTCCCGATGATGAAATGATGATAAAAATATAATAGACTCAAGAATAACATCCTCACACACACAAAAAATCAATAAATAAACTCCATATAACACAATAATATGTTGTACATCCTTCAAAAATCTTAATTGAGCAACCCCATGAAGGACATAGTCACATATCACTTGTACCTCTGAGTGTCCCAATTGAGACTCCTAAAACTATTTCATAAAATATGATAACACTTTAATCATTATCATGAATCTACTACCACATGCCACTTTTGAATCTATATATATCATTATAAGATCCTCTATCACCCTATATGTTTCAAAAAACTCTTAAACTACATCTCCATGTGACTTTATACTCATTTCCTCATCAACTGTATTACCATTAAGGAATTGGGGAAAGTGTTTAAAAATACATAATGAAAATACATTACCCTAAACTATTACATATTTTGAACTTGATATAATAAAAAAATATCTCAGTGTCTTGTGATATATAAATACCAAAAATCACTCAATTATAAGGTAATGACACTATAGAATCATAGAAAAAATCAATTATATGATACCCTACTCTTTAACTCTCATCTGATGCTATGAGAATCACATATGAATGTTATTAATTGAGTTTTCTACCTTCAACATTGAAAAAACACTGATCCATGGAATATGGTAATGGTTCGTGGATGTGACTAGATTCTACCATCATTTTTTTTAACCAACTATAGACCAATGCTAGCCTTTATGGAAAATAACTTAGATACACCACATGGTGTCAAAATGGGATGGGTAAATCATTTATTTGTTAAGAAAACATCCTAAAATCTCATCACATGAAGCTTGGAGTCTCCATCTGATAAATAACCACTGAAATCATAGATGCACCATGGTAAAAATTTATCAAAAACACAATATAAAATTTATAGGGCATACACACAACCTCATTCAAGAAAACATCCAAAAACTCCTAAATTACTTTAGTGATATCCCCCACATATGTACCCATGGAATATATATATATAGGTATCTTTGACAAGATAACAATTAGTTTAAATATATATGACTTAGTTGATGATCCAAATCTCTAATGAATACCATATGATGACCCTCATCATCACATAATACAAATATCTGCTAAAAGAAATCAATTATAATGCATAAACTATATTAGTAGTTGATTATAGTAATAATAGTGTATGACTATATATGAATCAGAGAATCCCAATATGAGTTATATTTACCCATATTCTGTTAACCCCGACCCTCATCATACAGAGTTATCCACACTCAAACTAGAACAGTCAGCATCAGGGTTACTATAATCCCATCTAAATAAAACACCAAGGTTCAAACCGTGGTGGGTAAAATGATGGACTAAAATGACCTTTAATCAAACAAAAAATAAACCATGAAAGAGTATAAACTAATGGTACCTGATGAGTTTATTTTTCATGAAATTTTTTAATATTTTAATAATGAATTTTAATGTTTCTAATTATTTTCCAGATGTCATTAACTGTTTTATTAAAATGTTGGTGAATTTAATTTCAAGAGTATATTAGAGTAAATTTATGGAATTGATGAAATTTAAAGTTTAATCCTAATTATTAAATTTTGGACATTTCCATACCCTTACACATGGACCAAGGTCTGTTTAAGGTTTAAATTAATTATACATATATATATATATATGAAGGATTTTAGAAGCTACATAAGTTCATTTATAGTGTTTTCCACCCCTATGTAATGGAATTATTGGGATATGTTAGGGTGTCCTTTAGAAATGAAAAACTATGTAAGTGTAAATTACATGTAACATATGATCTAGGTAAGAGTATTAAAATTTTTTGTAAAGGTTGTAGTTGTGTAAAGGTTCCTGATATATAAAGTAAAGGATTGTTTCATAATGGTAAGATATAAACCATATAAGGGTAAATTATTTTGCACTCCTGATGAGTAATGGTACAAAAACACAACATAAGGGTATGATGTTCACTACATAAGAGAATAATAACACTATGTTAGGGTAATACCATATTTTTAAATGATATACAAGGGTAATATTTTTTTGAAAAATATATAGTGGTAATTTATAAGGCTGTATAAGGGTATCCTTCAAAAGACCACCACCACCGTCACCTCCAACCACTATCTACTATCATTGAGTTCTACCTCCAACCTCCCCTTTATTCCACCACCGCTACTGCACCTAAGTATGTCGGGAAACTACTAATATTTTATTGCCTCCATTTATATTCCATATAGATCCCCATATATTCCACTTGAATATTGAGAGATGACTATATTAAGACAATAAAATTAGATTAATCCCCAAACCATGTTATACCATTTAGTTACTACCACATCCATGTACTACTACTACTCATACCACCAAGTGATTCTACTACCAGTAGATATTACTAATAAGAGAAAATATCACTATGTTACTGCCTAGTTGTGCTACCGCTGAGTTGTGCTACCAAATGACTTTTAAACATCATTTACCATTACCATAGTCGATACGGTACCATTGTTATAATTCTACTCATCCATGATACTATTTATCTATACCACTAGCATGATACCACTACATGTGCTACTTCTACAACTAGTCTTGTATCTCTACCCCTATATCCTTGATGATATATCCACTAAGTTCAGGTGGGGGAACTACCATGCAAGATAACTGACTGATGCCACCTAATCTATTGAAATTAAAAGAAGAGGGATAGGATCTATATATATACTTAAAATTTATTAAAGTTTATGTTACATATATGAGATAGGGTTTAAAAATAGAAGAATTATATGGCAGATCCACCAAATATTAAGTTAATGTGATCCAAAATAAATCCACATGGATAATAAAATTTATCTAAAATTAAATTTGATGAATGTTTTAAACATAGATAAGGTTGAATTTGGAGAAAATAAATTATGGTAAACTCAAAGATATGTTATATCACACATGTATAATTAAAGGCTAAATTAAATAAGATATTAGAGTGGAATTAAAGGATAAACCATTGAATGAATTCATAATTATGAAGATATCTGTGAATTGAGAAGAATATATTGATAAATAATGAATGGAGACTAAAGGGTTTGATGCTGATAATTTCAGATGCCATAATAATGTGAAAGGAATCAACCACTTCACTATGGAATTGATGATTCTTAAGGGTAGATTATATTTTTCTTCCATGAAAATTCTCTCTATCTCTCTCTCTCTCTCACCAAAACTCTATCACGATTACTCATGATGATGAGTAACTAAGGTGAGGGATATTATAGGGGAGTAATATAGAATTGACCTATAATCCCTAATTTATTTATACATTAGTTTAATATAAAGATGATATTTAGTTATTTTAATACTCAATCAATTTATATATAGAGCATATTCTTATTCTAAAACTATTATCCATCGATTGAGGAGGTGGATGTGCAGTGTAAATGGAGATTATTGAGTACACTATATTTTCAAAACCGAGGTAGAAGGAGGTTTTCACACATATAATGGAGTGTGTGATTTATGTTTATATTTAATAAGGAAAATGAATTTTTTTATGGATGAATATATTAGGATAAAATCCTCCCTACATTTCCATGAATTTGTTCCATATTTCATTACATATACTTGTTAGGTTTAATATTATATTTTATGATCAATATCTCATAATTATTCATTTATTTTATAAAACAAGAAAAAATAATAAATAGAATATGTGAACTATGAATAGTTTGTGATTGAATGTGAAGTTCCTCAAGTGTGATGTACCTATTGAACTATTGTTCTTCACTATAAAAAATATATTACCTTTTGTACACACCCTATGAGAGGCACAATTTGTTTCACCATAGCCATGGATCTACAAAGTCATTTATTCACTATATATTTTCACATTGAGTATTTATAAGTGTATTTTTTATAAATTTTAATAGTTTAATTGTACTTGATGTATTAGAATTATGATTATTATTAATTTTCTAGTTACTCAAAAGTGCATAAAAAATATCAAGAGTAATTTCATCATTATGAAAGATCCAAGATACTAGATAAGATTTTAAAAAAATTAGAGAGCTAATTAGAAAGTGTAACTAAATATGATCATGTATTGCTAGAGAAACACAAACTTTAATTGGAGAGAAAATGTAAGATAATAGTTTAAGATACTTCACAAATAATTTTTAATGTTTAAGAACATTATTTGGGCATTAAGGAATTTCTTGATGTTTCTATCAAAATCTCTCAACTATTACTGGAGTAGATATGTGAATTAGATTTTCTTACTGATGTATATATGGGATATTAACAAGATTTTTACAAAATTTAGAATGAATATGAAGTGTAACATGGTATGCACATCCATAGTAAAATATAATAATCATCACCTATATAGCTATCCCCAAAATTTAAAGAAGAAGAAACTACCTAGGAGGTGGAATATGATGAAAAATAGAGATGCTTTGATACCGAACTATACACATTGAAATTCAACTCCAAGTGGTACTTTCAACTAAAGAATAATTCAAAGCTAAACCAAATAAAAGATATGATATTTTCTTAAACTCGTTATCATAAAATTTTATGGAAATTGAATTTGTATCACCTCTTATTATTTTGAAATATAATATTCATCCAAATCTTATCTAGAATTATAGAAAGATGAAGATAAATAAGATTTAGTTGAATAGGAACACATAAAACTGCATAACAGGATGGGATATTTTTAGTGGAAGTACATGATGAGATCCAAGTGGCCTTGCATAAGGAAAAAGAGACACAATGTGCCTACTTTAAAGGGGAATAATTTGATATTAATTCTTCATTCTCTATTTAGGTTCAAATAAATCTACATTATAAATCTACCTTTGCATATTACATTGATGAACCATATAATCAAAAAGAATCATGGAGTGAGGAAGATGTTATGAAATTGAATAATAAGAAAGAGAAGGACTCATACTTCATTCAACCCTAGCTATGCAAGCTATATTCCATTTCCATAGGGGTAGATTTTGTTTATTATTTCCTCAGAGTACAAAACAAAAATATTGAGAATAAGTGGAGGATGAGAGGTAGTTTTGGTGGTGAAAATTAAATAAACTCTACCAACCAACATATTCTTGATAATATATTTCATTTCCCATCTATATATAGGTAAAACTTGAGTCTCACTTGGAGGATCAAACCAATACACAGATTTCTTTTTGTTTTATCTTATTTCTAGTATTTGTTGTTCTTAGGATGTAATTTTTGGAATATATTATTATTTATAAAAATCCCTTTAATTATTTTTTAGATTTAGAAACATGGTCCTTACAGTTTTATGAGTGATTTTCTTCTATAGTCCCATAATGATGATTTCATAATCATCCTAGGAGAATGGTAAGGAAAAAGATAGAGGACTAAATTTTCATTTATAAGGGAGTTCAATACTATAATATTAATCTTTTAACACCAAAATATTTTTATTTTGATTATGTTTTGATATTTAAAATAGAATTCACATGACTATAGTTAGATTTTTTTCTTCACTTGAAAAATCTTAGAGACATGAGTTTTATAGAAATTTCATGATTCCATGTTTTATATTTCTATGATAACGATATTGAATGAGTAAGATTAAGAATTAAATGATCACAGTGAATAATATTATGTTGATTTGGTGAATCATAATTTATAGTAATTCATTGATTCATATAAATGATATTTACTAACACTTTTAAGGAAGATGCCTTCGTTTTCCCCTACAATTATCTCTTGATGGCTCTCGTCGGAACTCTAGGGTTTCGGCCCTTATGGCGGCGGGTTCTGGTCCATTATGGCTCTGACCCTTCCAGCGGCATCTTCCCCTGGTTTTCTGTCTGCCAACTATAGTCTGTTTGTTGTTCTTATTTTTGGTGGGTGTTTGTTCAGTGATCTCTGTGGGAATCGTCTCCCTAAATACCTCGTTTATCATCTACTCCCTGGTCAGTGGAGTCATCATTTTTCTCCATCTGTTTTTGAATTCCCCTTCTTGTTCCCATTTTGGGGGAATAGGATCTGTGGTTGCCTCTCGGGTTCTAGAGCTTCACCTCCTTCTCCTCCAACGGCACTCCCTCCTCCCTTCCCGATGTTCTCCTGGTTTCATCCCCTTCTCTCCTATGTCCACAGGAATTTTGTTCCTTCCCCCTTGGCGTTGGTCTCAGATTGTGTTTCTCTACGTTCTTTTTTCTCATCGGTCTTCCAAGAATCCGCAATTTCTTTCTCTGGCTCTCAGTGCTAGGTTCCTTGGAAGCAAGGTCCTCCATCATCTCCCTTCTGCTCTTGCTGGCCTCTCCCAATGCACCTGACCCCATCTTGGTCTGGTGCGATGGAGCTTAGGGAGATTTGGTATTGTGATGGGTGTAGGTTGGAGGCTTCGTTTTTGCTTCATCGTTTTCGTTTCTGCGGTCGTGCCCCTATCAAATCCTGAGTTTGGTCCTTATTCGGCTCTTGCTTTCAGAGCTGTCGTTCTAGACCACATATTGGTCTGTTGTGACGGTGTTCAGGGGATTTTTGGGATGTGAGGCTGACCCATCGATGGTGTTCTAGGGGGTTTTGCGTTGGTTTATTTATTCCTTTGGTTTCGGTTTCTCTGGTGGTGCCGGTTCAGCTTCATCTTAGCCTTAGGATTTCTTCCTACAGATGGCGCTAGGGGTTTATGGTGTTTCCCAGATTTGGAAAATGATGATGCAATTTCAATTGGTGATTGTTTTTTGTTTGGATTTCATTCTGTTACTGGGTGATGTTTGAAGGGACATGGGTGAAGTGATTCCGGAGAGATGATGTCTGATTTCCGGTGGTGTTCTTGCGGGTGAAGGTATTGACGATGAGAGTGATCAGGTGCATCAGGGTGCAAGTCTTGAGGCACCAGTCACCTCATGGTTCGTGGCGTGAGGTGGTGGCATGTTCTTTTCATTTGTAATTTGAAGTCAATGGAGTTTGGCGCGATGGGGAATTTTTCAATTTCACATTCCATTGAACTAATGTTTCTGTGATGTTTTGATTTTGGTATCTAGTAATTGTGTGGTTCCCACTAAACCAAAAGTGGTTTATTTGAAAATGAACAAAAAGGGGTTTGGACTGGACTAACACTTTTAGTGCTTCAAATTTCTAAAATTTATATGTATTTTTTTTTTATTGTATTCCATGAGTGATTTTTAAATTTCATATGATGCATTCATGATATTACTTCTTGAAATAATAATTTTCACTATATATTGAGAATATTTCTTGATTGATATTGGGGAATGTAAATTATTATAACATTCTATGTAACTTTTCAAAGATACTACTATAAAATTTCACACTTAATATGATTGATACATTTTTATAGATAAGACCTTATCCTTGAGACTACCTTTTACTTTAATCATTTTTTGGAATTTAGAATCCTTGAATGAATATTTTAGGAATGAGCCATATTACAAGACAATATTATCAATTCATACCAACTTATAGTTGTTTTTAATGATATTTTAATGTTCAAGTGCATGGGTGAGGGAAGTAATGATGTAAAAGATGCTTTGTATTGTATAGAAATTTTTTTGGGGTTATCTATTGGGTATTGGGAAAATATTATCATTCATTAATTGTACTCATTATCTAAGAGATTCATTGTATTTTAAGGGAACTATATACAGGATCCATTTTTAGTATTGATAATGGATTATGGTTCATTCATTATTTTTTTATTATTAACCCTCTTAAAAAAAGAATAAAAAAAGTAAAAAATAGTGATTGTAAATTGGGAGAATTAAAAATCACCATTTTTCAATGGAATATTTTTATTACATAAGTATTGGTAGTAGAGTTGAGACTTGTTGTAACCATAACATTTAAAAAAATATAAAAGTTTTTTTGAAGAAAATAAATTAATGTAGAGAAAATTCTTGAGGGTGTACATAATTCATCGAAAATTCATTGTTAATGACCTTTACACTGATCTTAGGAATATGGTAATATTATTTGAGAATGGATAAATTCATTAAAAATCTTACTTTTGAATATCATGAATTATATATAAGATTTTTATCCTAATTTTGAGATTTAATTTTGTTATCTTACACATGAACCTGAATCATCAGAGTCATCAAATCCTTGATTACAATGCCATTATTTTTTCAAGTGACTTGTGTCTTAAAAAAGTGGTGAATGTAGACTATTTTTATGATAATTTAAAGTTAAATTTACTCATGGTGTGATCATGACCCTATATGAATTTTTATCATGAGTTATGAGAGAATATAGATAACCATGAGATAGATTTTGAATTTTCATGTTTCATAATAATGAACTGAAAATCCTGAATGGAATGAAGAAGAAGGCCCATCATTTTCCAATGGGGTAAAGTAAAATACTTTGGATGATTAATCTCTTTAAAAAATTTAATGTTTAATTTATATTTTATGTGGAACCTAAATATTTAATTTTCAAATAATAATAATTTTATTTTATAAATTGGACATTTTAATATTCGTAATAATTATTCCCTCTAATATTCTTTGCTGATATTCAATACTTGAGGATACACATAGTTTAAGTTTGGGAGTATTTGGTTACCTTATTCTCATGATTTTTTTCAATATTTTAATAATAAATTTTAACATTTTAAATAATTTAATCCATCTAATTTTTTTAATATTTGCTTGATTATTATTTCAAAGTTATGTTTGATTAAAAGAAAAGAAAATGTTGAATTTAAAATTTTAATCATGATTATGATAATTTAGATGTTTTTTTTCCTTAAGCCTAGACTAGGAGCTGAGTAATAGTACAATGTGTTCTACTAATATAGAATAAATATTATATTGGATATTTATGTGTATGTATAAGGGTTTTCACCATAGTGTAATGGTATTCCAAGGCTTAGTAAAGTTAACTTGTGTATTTCCAAAGCTATGCAACCATCACCCACAAGTAGTACATTTTATACATAAGGGTAAGACAATATAATGTAAATTTTTTAATGTGTAATGTTCTATTATTCATAAATTTAATACATGCTATGTTAAGGTATGATATAAAATGCATAAGGGTAAGTGTTCTGCTATGCTCACTGCGTAAGGGTACAACAACGCTATGTTAGAGTACAACATTAATTGTGTAAGGGTAAAGCATTATTACCTAAGGGTAATCCCATATTTTCAATTTATACATAGGGGTATCATTTTTATTATATAAGTTATATGAATCTTATAATGAAGGATGATTAAGGGTCACCTTTTATTACCATCCACCTCTGTCACCTATGACTATTGGCTGCTACCACAGAGTTCTACCACCAGCCTTTGATTCATGAAACCATTGATGTTACACCTATGTTCTCTAGAAAACCAATTACACCATATTATAGAAATTTAAATTCAATATGGATCACTATGTATTCCATTATAAGATCATGTGATTCCTTTGTAAATAAAATTGAAGGATATGAAGACCCATATCATGTTCTACCGTCCTGGTTTTGCTACCACCACTACTACTGCCATGTGCTTAAGCTACCATAGTGAGCTACCATTACTATAATACTAGTAAGTTATGTCATGTATGAGTTCCACTACTTATATAATTTTTATCATCATCTACTACTACCATAGTCTAGGTAGTAGTAGAGTTATAATTCCCTTTTCAATTCTACCATTACCCACTACCATTGGCATATTACCACTCCATGTGCTACTACCAATAATGGACCTTCATAAATGATCATCTATCCTTGATGATATATCCATAGATAAAAGTATAAGGAAATAAAATGTGAGAATAAGGGTCAATTCCACTAGATCCTTTACTAATAAATGGATTGGCCTATGTTCGAATAATATACTAAAAAGGGATTGAAGCCCGTGTTGTATAGACGATTTTGTGTTTTCTGATAGAGGAATGATAGGGCCTATACACTCTACCTCATGATAATAAGTTGCCACATGGATAATATAATTTTTATCAGAGTAAGGATGAAGTAATTTTTTAACTAAGATACGAACAATGATGGAGATAAGAAATTATGGTCAAGTCAAAGCCATGTTATATCTCTCATGAATAATGAAAGGATCATTTAAAGGAGATATTGCTGTGGAATTAAAAGAAGAATCATTGTAAAAATTTAAGGGGAAAAAATGTTTGGGGAGGTGAAAAGTTTATTTTGAGATTCAAGGACCCAATATTGAAGGATTTTATACCTATAAATTCTGATGTCATGCCTCTGTGAAGAGAATTAGTCTCTTCAATAAAACATTAGGGACACAGATGCATTGATTAGATTTTTTTTCATTAATTTATTTTTATTTCATTATCACGTAACCTCATATACATATTATAATAATTGTTTTATTAAATCATGATTCTATAACACACACACACACATGTGTGCAAGCACACACACACACACACAGTCTCTCTCTCTCTCTCTCTATTTTTTAACCATGACCTCTGGTACTCATGATGATAAGTAAATGAATTGAGGAATATCTGAAGGGATAAATCTAGTGTTAAACTATATTCCATGACTCATTTCTATATTAGGTTAATATTATGATGACCTATAGTGGGTTAAATCCTTATTGTGGCAATTTAAGGATTGACTTATTATTCTAAAACCATTATCCATTGATTGAGGAATTGGATTTTTCTTGTATATAAAGATATATGTGTGAACTATATATTCAAAACTATGGTAGGTGTTCATACATATGATAGTGTTTTCATTATATTCATATTAAGAAAGAAAAATTAAGGCTCTCATGGATGAATATCTCTATAGAAATTCATTTCAACATTAACATTCATTCATTCTATTTTTCTTGATGTATTCATGTTAGGTTTAATCTTTCATTTCATTTCAATTATATCTTCTCACATAATTTCGTTTATAAAATAATTAATATTTGATGGTTTTTTCTAAAATACATGATAAAATGATATATATATATATATATATAATTTAGTAAATTTGTATTTTGGTTGAGATTTATTACATTTCATTGAAGGATTGTAAATAATAATAGAATAATTTTTTATCCAGTTAATACTAAATTGGTTCAATATTATCCAAGGCCTATAAAAACCAAATATATTTGACTTTTTCTTAGATAAGATTCTTTTTACTGAAATTTGGTTTAAAAACTTTCTCAGATTTCTTTCCAACTAACTAAGATAAAAAAGGATTTAAATTCATTTGGATGATATAATATGATGAACATTTACAGTAATTGAGAAGAATATTAGCGAATGATCTAGTTTTGGACTTTCCATAAAGAAATGGCATTTTTTACATTGATTCATATCATAATAAAAATGTTTTTTATAGAGAGTGAAAAAAAATTATTATTCTTCTCAATAGTTAAAACCTATGGAGATAAATTATTTTACACATTACATTGAGCTAGTAACTATAGTGTTTTCTTAAAAAATAAATAGATATCATATATATGGTGTAAAATGTTAAATATATATTAATCATAAAATTTTGAAGTATATATTCCCTCCTAAATAATAAAACTTGAGACATAGAAGATATATGAAACTAATTATGGAATATTAATACACAATTCATTTCTACCTAGAAAAATCTAACAAAGTATTTGATGAATTATATCAAATTAATAATGCATCATTACCCATATTACATGTAGAATAAGACCCTTTATTTAATTATTTAATAAATAGAATACAAGAAATTATGTATGTAAGAAATTAAACTATTTTATAGGATTCAATACTTTCATCACTGTCATATAGAATTAAGAAATATTATAAAGATGGTAGTGATTTAC
Source organism: Viscum album (assembly GCA_963277665.1). Classification (NCBI taxonomy): domain Eukaryota; kingdom Viridiplantae; phylum Streptophyta; class Magnoliopsida; order Santalales; family Viscaceae; genus Viscum; species Viscum album. The sequence goes on along the minus strand of OY728147.1, from coordinate 1,506,675,895 downwards.
AAGAAAATGTAAAATTAGTCAGGAAAGATATTTTTTTATAAATTTGAAATTGATAAAGAACATATTACAAAAATTATAAAAATATTATTTTTATCATTTGATTCTCAATTTTAGAATTAATTGTTCAGTGAAGTGATTATATATATGTTTTTGTTCATCATGATATCAATAAGTTGTATAGAGATCTTTGGGACCATTTATGATGGGATGGAATAAAAATATATATTTCTAAAATTACCAAGAATTGTATGAATTATCAGTAGGTTAATGTAAAATAAAAATTACTTATGAAGGGTATTAATCCTTTAATACTATAGTAATATAAATAAAGAATATAACCATATATTTAAATGTTAGATATCCAAATACATCTCAAGGTAATAATGCAATATGGTTTATTTAATGATTATTTGATTAAATTTGATCATTTTCCTCATATTATAGATAAGATGTATTTAAATAACCATTATTGAATTTTTTTAAACTAATAATTAGATTTCATGGAATCCATCATTTTACTTTTTCTGATCATGATCCAATATTTGCCTTTATATTTTTTTCAAAATACTAAAGAAATTATGTAGTACTAAATTAAATTTTACTGTTTATTTTCATCCAAAATTTTATAGAATATTGGAAAAAATTATTCATAGATTATAGGATATTATTAATGCATGTTCACTAGATTATCATGTGATTTTGGATAAATTTTTTTCACTACTAAATTTTTTCATATAATAATATCCTTTATTCCATCATATATATGGAACCTTTTGAGTCATTATATGGAATCTGATGTCAGAATCCAGGTTTTTGGGAACAATTTGTTGAAATAAGGTTTTTGGGGCCAAAATTAATAGAAGATATAATTGATAATGTTAAGGTTATTATGTAGCATGTGAGGTTAACTTAGATTAGGAAGAAAATTTATGCAGTAATGTAGGGGAAACATCATTTATTCGAGGTTTTCGACCATGTTTTTCTTCATGCGTCTCAATGGAAAGATTTATGAATTTTTTTAAGAATATAAATTAAAGTCCACTTTTTATTAAACCAAAAAAAATTCTAGAGAATAATGGATCAATTCCTTATAGATTAGATTTTACTCTGAGTTTATCTTAGTTACTTGATGTGTTTAAAGGTTCACTTTTAAATAGTTTTTGTAAAAATCATGTCACAATTTTCCCCTTAAGTGGAAATATTAGAAGGGAATAATTCACTTGGTGAAAATAAAGTTCAGATTCTTGATTACAGAGAGTATGTGTGAAAATATAAGGTTATTAATAATGTTAATGTTTAGTGGAAAAACTATATTATTAAAGAAGAATCATGGGAATATAAAAATTCTATAAATAAAAAATACCACCTCTTGATAAATATGCGAATACAAAATTAAAAGTATGTGATTTTCAAAACATGCGATGAATGTGAAAAACCATGTAATATATACAATATATCAAATTAATTTCATATTAATATTCTTAAATTATATTTCATAGATCTATATTCATTATAAGAATAATAGGTATCATCTTAGTCAAAAATAATATATATTTTTTTCTATCTAAAATGAGTTTCATGCATTATAAGGTTTTATTCAAAAAATTAGTTTCTAAATTTTAAAATTTCAATTTTATTAAAATAAGTTCAGTTTTTAAAACATCAATTAAAAGTTAGCTTATATTTTTTATGGTAATTTTCTTCAATATTTAATATTTGGGTGAATAGTATAAAATTTATATTTTTTATGAAATATATTTTTTATGATGTATTTACAATGAATTATATTATTTTTTACTAGTTATAAAAATTATATAGTGAATTTTTATTAAATATAATATAATAAATTTAATGGGTATAATTATTACAATTTTTTTTATAGAAACATCTTTATAAATAAAAAATCAGTTTACTGGAAATATTTTTCTTTTTGTTTTGTGAGTTTTTAAAAAAATAATATTTTCATCCTCAAATAGAAATTGAATTTGATAAAATATAAACCATATAATAATCATTATGCATAAATTTTATAATTATCCCACATTTAGTTTTTTTCATTATGAATCATTAAATTTTAAAAAATAGCTAATCATGTTTGTAAGTGTGAAAATATTTTAGAAGGGTTAAAACTAAAATGATAAGGGTTAAAATTAATTAAAAAATAATCTAAATCCTATTTTGTGATCATATTTAAATTCTATATCATCTCTTTTTTTAATATGAGTAATTTTTTATCCATTTTTATTCATGAAGACAATAATATATTTCAATATTTTGAAAAAAATAAAATTATGTCCTCTCCCTCACTTCTTAAAGGATATCACCTCTATTCTATTTTCTACTGATAAAAGTCCTTATATCATTCCCAATAAATACCAAAATACATTCCCAAAACCTTATAGAAATCCTATTTTACTTGGTTTTATGGATTCCATACTAATATTTCATAACGTATAAACATAAAGAAGTTGTATAAAGATGGGGTATAATTATTAACTAGGTGTTTTAATTTTATTCTTTCTTTTACCTACTTCTAACCTATCATTAAAATTGATTTTTAAGAACCTCAGTATATCATAATACTAAAATTTTGTTATGATTATGGTATAACTCTTTTTCATCTACTTATCTATATAATATAAAAGTAATCCACCTTTTATTCATATGTGAGCACAACCCCATCAAGAATACAATGTATTTTATTTTCCATCATTGTCTCATATAGATGTTCATAATGATGGATGTGAAGTAAATTTTTTGATATATATGATATAAATCTCATTATTACAATATAAATAGATATTGTAATTATTTATTTTCCATTTAATGAAAAATAAAATTACCCCTTGTGCATACATGTGGACTATAGCCTCAGTGACTGATGTATATTATTTTTCATTACCACATCTCTTATATGTTATTTATAATTTATAAAAAATAAATTATATTATATTTATGATATAATCATCATTATATAAATATAAAATGGAACATACATTTTTCCCTCATGTTTATTGACAAATGGAAGTGTTACTCATATGTACATAGGTATTACCATTTAATGTTGTAACAAAATTCATTTTTCTGAACAAAAATACATGGAATGCTCAAAAGTTATAAAAAAATATTAATAGTATCATTAAAACGTGATTTATGTTATTTAAATTATATAATAATGATCAATTTTAACATTTTACAACAACCAAAGTCATTTTAGCCAATTAAGTGATTAAGTATGACATGATAATAAGTGAAATAAAAGGAATAATAATAATATATAAAATGCGAAAATTATTATAGATCATGTAAATAATTAAGATAAATTTATTAATTTTGAAGATTAAGAATTTATGTTTAAGTTTGTCTTGGTTTAACTAATATTCTATCTTAAAACATATTTTTAATATGTTTTCAATATTTCCTTTTAATATGTTTCCACCATGAACATATTATTTGATAGATTTTTAAATAAATTAAAAAATTAGTAAAAAAACATAATTTTAACTCTCCTTATACTTTTTATAAAATCCTTCAAAAGGAATCTTATTGTATATTTGATATGAAATATTTAACTTTCTTTATAAAGTACAAAAGGATTTTTTTATTAACCTATACAACATCAATGAATTTTACCACCACCAAAATCATTATTTGATATTGGGATATTTTTACAAGATACTATGTCTTATTTAATGAAAACCCATTATTCCATTTATCATGGGTATTTTTGTTTTGAAAATGGGATTTAAATGGATATATATATATATATCAATATCTAAAATTGTTTTTATTATGTGTTAAAAAGAATACATTTATGATATTGATGGTAGAAATTAAATATTTATTCTATTTAATGAATGTAATAGTCCTTATACATTTTTTATGATGATGGTAGCTCCCAATATAGATCTACAAGGTATTGGGTAATGATTCTTTTATATGGATAATTATGTTGGAATTAACCAAGTTTGTTATTCCATTTGTAGGGATTCTCATAAGGGTTATTAAAATGTTTCTATGAAGATGATATCCCAAGGAACATACATGAAATTTATATTCTTTAAATTTTTTTTTAATGAAAATATTTTGATTTCATAAGTTAATACAAAGATCTATTTTAAAGGAATGATTATTCCCTTTAAGGGTATAAGGTTTTTTAGGGTAATGGTTTTCATATGTTCTCTTTATTTTTATAAAACCCTCATGATTATGTTTTTTTCATTTTTATAATTTAATGATATTTAATAATATCATTGGGTAGTAAAGATAATTACATGTGTATATAAAAAGCTATGTGAGATTAATATTTATTATTTCAAAGGGAAACTCGTTAATATGATCTCATGGTTTTGAAATAGATAGATATGTTTATTAATATTCTCATATGCCCCATACAAATATTTTTTTTGACCATAAAAATTTTCAAATTTTTTCAAAGGGTTTATATACGATTAAAAGCAGTAATTGTGTAATTTTTAAAATTATTAAAATTTTCATGAAAAAAATGTGTTACATAATAAAATTAATTTATTTTAGAAGAAATACATTTTTAGTGTAAGTGTCATATTTTTAATTCATATATTTTCTATTAATATATTATGACTCAGTTTTCTAAAACTATAAACCCAAAATGGCCTTTGGGAATGAAAGATAATTAACTATTGTTTTAAAATTATAATATAGGTTTAATAAGAATCAAGAACTTATATAAAATATTTATTTTTTGTGTTGGCAGTTACATAATAAATGTATGTTGACGTTTTTTCATTAGGATGATCAATATTGGTGATGTATTAGTGTCTAATATAGGTCAATGACTTTAAGTGATATTTTATTTTATATTTTAAGGGATATATATTTTTATATATGGGAATTTGTATGTTTTGGTAATGTTGTTAAATTATTAAAATTAAACTCTATATTTAAAGTGGAAAATTTTAATTGAGGAATATTTTAGTTCATTTAATAATTTATATATTCATTTATAGGTTAATGAATAATAATATATTTATAAATATTAATATATGTTTTTTTATTAAGGGAGTTTAGAGGAATATATATTGCAGATAAATTAGAGTTTTTTGGATTAATGAAAAAATCATGGTGGATATAGGATCCCACTATTTACCCTGAATAGTGTTACTAGGTACCTGGTGTTGAATTTTTTTATGTTATCAGACTTTATTAGACACCAATAATGTATTATTATTCCATGAAGTCCAATATGAGACACTAGGTACCATATGGAGACGTATATGTTTCCTGAATTGGAACACAATCATTTTTTAAATTGAAATAAAAGAGTTTCTAGGAATTTAAAAAACATAGACATTGATGGTTTACACATAAGGGTATAAAATAAATAAATGTTCACTTACTTATTCACAAATTATTCAATCATTAATTAACCACTAATCTATCTAACCTAGGATAATTGTTTTCAACAATTGTGGTTTGTTCCTCCCCTCTAATCACTTGACTCCATTCTTCATTCATTTCCCACTAATTCATAATGGTTTTAACTATGTAATTTGGATTGACATGAATTCAATATCTATTTATGGTGATTTACCTTGTAGTATTTTATGTGGAATCCTAAGTAATTATTTCAAGTATTTAATCACCAGAAAACAAGTAATTTTTAATATTAATATAGTCAAATTGTGATAAAATTGATATTAATGTTATTAGGATTCTAGTGATTGAAATTATCAAAGTGATATGTGAATGAATTTATATTATTATAGTTTTTATCATATTATCATAGTTTTATTTTTTTTATTATATGTAAAAATTTATAGGGATCCATATGATGATTTTAGGAGTTGCTTATACTCTCCATTATGTTATTTATTTATATTATCTAAAATATATTTTTCTTTAGTTTTTTTTATATATGATGTTCTTTTCAATTATTTTTAAAATAAAAATTAAACTTAATGAAGAATTTTGAAATAAGATATGGATAATAAATACTAACCTAGTTTAATAATTTAATGTATATATAGTGTCACTTTTATATTAAATTGAAGCACATATATTTGTTAATATCATTCTTAATTATATTATATTTTTTTATCATTAATATTGAGGTATATTATATTTCTTAACATTTTTAAATTATATATTACACTTATTTACAATTTTATTTCACTATATTTTTTATATTATTAACTTTTGTTTTAAAACAATGGAATATTGGGTTTTATCCATGTTTATACAACATTATATATCTCTACTTGAATATTTTATTTATAACAAGATCAATGAATAGTTTTAATGGAATCTATCATATAGTAATTATTATCTACCATTAAGAATATATCCTAGGACATCCATCGAGATGAATATGATAATAAATTTTATTTTATTAGTAATAATAATAAATTGTATTTTATCAGTACTAATAATAAAGAATTGGTCAAGACATATAATTTGACATTCAATTAATTGGTTTAATTGATGTTGATATTATATATAGTTCATGAAAAATATAAATTTTTTGTTTTTATACTTAATATTGATATTATTTAACTAAAGTGGATTCATTTATATAATAAAAATTTTAGAATTTATGAAATATATTATATTTTCGTCATCGTAACCTGAGTGATAAATCAAAATAAATTTCTATTTTAAATTGTTAAAAAACTAAACGGAATAATAAGATTGATGTTATATTATCTTGCCCACATAGAACAAGAAAAATATTATCTAATTTAATAAATCATACCTTGAGATATGAATTGATATGATATATTGTAATGTATTTATTAGATTCCCATACAATTTCAATTTCAATATTATTTTCATTTCATGAATTTAATTATTTAATTAATCATTCATTGAATATTTTTTGGTTTATTTGGTCTAAAAATCATTTTTTTATCAAAATTATTCTTTATAGACCATAAACGAACTTCTTTAATTCCAACATAATCCATATTAATTAATTGATGGATAGTGTATTTGATAAGTGTTACTGTGAGGGGAGTAATACAATTACTAAAATTTCAAACAACTATGAATTGGAATGTAATTTTGTAATTGATACAAGGAGAGAGGTAGAGGGATAAAGAGAATCAATGAAGATGTAATTTAATTATTTTTTCATATTTGAAATATTTTGACACTTGTAATTAAATCTTGAGTTTTGAGTGAGACTAATGTCTTAATGATATTATGATATGAAAGAATCATAGATGTGGGATTTAAATTGATAAAGTCATGGATGAAAGATGTTTTTCATAAAATAATTTCATTATTGGTGTAATATAGTTGATATAAAAACTATATTATTTATGAGGTTGGTTTGAAAGAAGATTTTGGTTTTAAATCATATTTTTTGGTTTCTCAATTTATATGTTAAATTAATAAAGTGATGCTCTCATGTGATATCCCTAAATTATTGGATTACTATTATAGAAATGAGTAAAAAAAATTATATCCTTTCTGTTTTGTTTTTATATTCCATGTCACAATTTTATTGAAGTTTTTTCTTTTTTTCAAGATGATTATTTATTTATTTTTATTTTATACATTTATTTCACATGTTACATTAAATTTTTGTTAAGTGTAGCCTTTTTCAAGGAAATTATTTATTATTTTTTCATATGAATGATGATAAAGGTCTAGATATATGAGTCTTATTGTTATTTTTTATAATATTAAGGATATGTAGATTTTATTTTCCTTCAAAATGAGGTAGATCAAATGGTCATTTTCTATCATATTATAAATTTTTAGTCCATTATCATAGGTTTTTATCATTCCATCATTGATGGTATGCACCTACATTGATATATGGATATAATATATTAATAAAATCTATATAAATTCTTTTTTTTGGAATTAGAATATTTTATTTATATTTATTAACTATTTCATGTTGTGCCAACAAAATATTCCTTTATAATTTCATGACTTACTTTTTGGGTGAGAAATAGTGTTTTACTCTAATTTAACTATTTTAATAGTAAAATTAAATTATTATAAAAGTCATAGAGGCATATAGATTATTTATTTTATTATTAAAATTTGTGTTTTTATGAATCTTAAATGATCTTATTGAGTTAATGTACTCACATACCTTATAATTACATCAATAAAAAAAATTAATTTATGGATTTTTCGGTGTGATCAGGTATATGAGATAGATACTTGTATTGATTATAAATAACAAATTTATTAATTTTTTTTGGAAAAAACTACACTAAATAGTGTTTTAAGTATTGATAGTGTTGAGAGGATATATCATAAGTTATTTAGATAGAGTCAGTATCATATTTTTTGGTTCCCTTATCATTATTTTCATTTGAAATATGTTATACTATTGTTGATCATCTACAATCATAAAGTTTTTTCTATATTTTATTTATTTATATCTACTATTAAAATATATTGATAAGTTCATACTATTCATGTAGTTACACACTTCGATTTCATACATACTAACATGTTGTGAAATATTTTTTGTATAATCCAAGGTTGAGATAAGTTTTTTCAAAAATAACATAAATCATTCCCTAATTATCTACATAAATCATTGATTATAGTCATCAACCCATTTTTATTAGGGATAAATCGTGAAGCATGATTTATTCTAGTATAGTCTAACAAAAGTTACAATCTTATTTATTTATAAAATAAATATATTATTTTTATGACTCCATTAAAATCAAAACCTTATAAAGATATTAAGAAATAAAAATGATATCAACTATTGATAATATGAAAAAAATTGAGAGATTTAAATTATTGATGTATGGGTATTTTTAATCTAGAAAGTATAAATGAACTTTTAAATACATTATTTAGAATATTGATATATTACAAATATCCCTCACTTAAATGAGTACAGGTGTGAAAAAAGAATATTCTAAATAAAAACTATCCACTTTGTATAAACTGAATTCAACTTAGTAGTTATTATAGAGGTATATCCATCCCATATTCCCATAAATGGCAACTCAGTTCTTAAATATTTTGTACCTGATTAAACCACTTAAAAATTTCAAGATTTTTCAATTATTTTCTACACTTTTAGACACTCCATCCACAAAAAATATAAAAAATAATTTTTAAAAAATATTTAAAATTTCAAATAAAAATTAAAAATATAAAACCATACTAAAATAGAAAGTGTTTTTTATATTAAATTTGACATAAAAATAAAAATCACCGAGTTGTAAATTTTATAACGACTTTAAATCCTCAAACTAATTATTATTATGGAAATAATATATAAAAATTGATGAAAATTCATTGCAATTTGTGCCTTGAATTACAAGGAATTTGGGACATACATCATGCCATGGTGTAAATATAATACAAGAAAAATTGTCAACATTAGTTTAAAATTGGGTCTATATGAGGCCACGTATGAGATAATTCCAATATTTCTAATATGACGGGAATGATTTTGATAATGTTATACATCAGAAAAATACCTTGTAAAAGATTTTTTAGAGAAGAAACTAGTTATTAGAAATTATATCAAATAACTAATTTTATGACCCATTGTACTAATACCTCATACATATATGTTAATAAATAGAGTGACTTACCCATAAATCCATCCTATAATAGTCCATGGGTTGCAAACCAACACCAATGGTATAAAACACGCAACAAGAGGCATTACCCACAATAATTATTTTAAGGACAAGTGATAAGATGTGATCAATAAATCAACACCAATGAATTTATATTCCACAAATTAATTCCCATAATAATATTTAAACATATATTTGAAACACATTACATTAAGAATATTTATTCAATATCATATATAAACCCCAATTTTTCTTGTAATTCACTCCTAACTACAAAAATATGATCTCAATATTCATAATATTATCATATAAACAATTAAAAAACATTAGAGAGTTGAGAAAATTAGAGTAGTAAATAGGATTTAACTTATAAAGAAATTAATAATTGATGTAAAATAAATATAAAAGTGATATAATTATTGAAATCATCACTCAACATAACTCGTGCATAATATAAGAATTCATATAAAAACCAATAGTAAAATGAGATATTTCAACCATCTTTCCTCTTCTTCTATATCTAACATAAAGGACCCCACACTATGAAAACAAAACTAAAACCCATAATAAATATCCATAACATACCAAAATTATATAAAAAATATTACAACATTTCCTTCAATATTGTGAGATATCCCTTTATATCTCATACCTAGTAGTTCATGGTATTATACCTCCCAAAAACAATTCTGAGCCGGTAGGAACTCTAGTCCCCAACTAAACATGGATAGAAATAGTGATAATAACAAAAATATATCATGAATATCAGTCTATTACACCATTAATAATGTATCACATATCCTTGCACTATAACCTGTATATTTATTTCCCACCATTTTACAGTAATTTGTTTCACTCCACCACCACACACTTAATTTTTACTTAAACACAACCAAATCAACAAAAATCATCATCAAATATCCAATTACTAAACATATTTCATTTTGTTAATAAAAACTTGATTCAAGTTAGCCATGTTACCTCCTCCATCCATGTACATATCCCCCTTATTCACCCTCATTGACAAATTCCACCACAAACTATATATCATAATCATTTATCACTAATTTTTCCAACATTAATATATCATATCCATTATATTAGGCTATCATGAATATGTATAGAATCAACCTCATTCCATCCCACTACCATACATGACCTACACCATTAAACATAATCATTTTCTCATAGCCACTTCCATAATTCAAGCCACAATTTAATAATTATATATCTAGAATTAATTTTTACAAAAAGGAAACAAAATAGAAGAAAAACCCATCTTTAAGGAAATTAAACACCAAAAAACATATTCTTATATTTACAAATTAACTCTATCACCATTTTTTACATATCTGAAGTCTAATTTGATTTAGTATTAATTCATTCAAGCCCTACTAGTTCATAAATTGATAACATCACATGTACTATTATTAGCCTTCATTATTTATATTCAGATGAATCATAATTCATATAAAAAATATATATATATATTCAAATCTACGAGGAACCCATTCATACATTCACCCCATTTACATAGAATTTATTAAATATCACTCATACTATTACCACCATCATAAATTATTAGTTTGATCATTAAAAATTTATAATTTCCCACTCTCTTTCACATTGTACATAAATCATTCCAGTTATTTTACTTGTATTTAATAACTATCAACAATTATTTAATACCCATTAAACTTCCTTAATATTTTTTTTATTATTTTCTTACCTCATTAAGAATTATGAAACAAATAAATGATCTTCAGTTTTAAAAATAGCCATTATCCTCCCATTTTTTTACATTATCCTTTTATTTTACCAAATTATATTAGACTTTTAAAAATAATAACTATTAATTAAAGATTAAAAATTCCATTTAATGATACATTTATTATTCGTAAGCCATTTTATCACGTTTTTTAGAAATTCTATAACATTAAAACATCAAAATAGTTATCAACTACCAGATTTTCAAATTATAATTCTTAATTACCATAATTAATGAGGTATGTTATTCTATATTTTTAAATGTATCCAATGATTCCATTTTAAAAAAATTCATAACAATCATCATTATTCAACAAGGGTTAACAAATAAGAGATTACATAGAAGTATAATCTATTTTATAACTATATACAAGTAATTAATTTATTATAATTGTGTTAGGAATCATAATAAGAACAATATTTAAACCATAGTAGATAAAAAAAGTAATAAGAATAGAAAATGACCAATTATATCAAAAAAAAGGCAGATGAAATTTCTCTTTTAAATCCCATGTTCCACCCATTTGATTTTACATTCCCCTATTAATTCCAATTTATTTTATTTTATGTTTTATATATTTTATCCCTCTTCATAAAACCAAAGAATACCCATTACTAAACATAAATTAATTTATAATAATAACACTTTACAAGAAAGAATCAAACAGGTATAATCTAGTGTATTTTTCAAGAAAATAGAAGAGGATTCTGAAAACAGAAACCTCATGAACATATTTTTTTTGATAAAAATAGAACTAAACCTAAGAACTAATGAAATCATAAGAAGATTTATCAAGGATAAAACTAAATACCCATTTATAAAAAATTAATTGAGATCCTCAAGAACTATGGTCCAAAATTTATGTCCCCAATCCAAAGGGAAATAATAATAAATTAAAATGGAAGGGATGATAAAGATACCAAAAATTAGAATATATTTCAATCATAATGAATCAAGAGGGTACTGATCCAAATACGAGTGTTTAAATTCTCTTATGAGAGACCCATGGTTCCAATAGTACTCACTAGGAAGATAAAATTTCATCTAAGAAAAATTTCCAACACCCTTCCAATAAGGGAACCCAAATGCCCTCTACCAAAGAATAAATACATCCACTATGGCTAAGAAGAGTTTGGTTAAAAATAGACATGAGATCCTAACATTAAAAAGTATTATATCTCACATATTATTGGTAATTGTTTCTACTATTTAACACAACATGTATGTCAACTACGAGAACCTCCCTAAAATAGAATAATTTTCCTCTCTATTTTGGATGGATTCACAAATCCATAAATAAGGATATATTTTTTTAAGATGCATCCACCATTTTCAATCCTTCTCGTACAACCAGACTCCTACTGGGCCCCCTCACCGTAAAAAATTACCACAACCACCTTCGCACTATTTAATTCTCATAGGTTTTTAAAGGAATAAAATCAATGCATATAAAGTCATAATTTTCACTAAAATGATCACTATTATGACATGGTGGTATTCACCTAACTCCACTAGTAGACTCAATATTCCATGCCCAACAATATTGTGTGTTTCACCTCTTTATTTTAGATACAGATTAACAATGACATTGTATAATTTCCAAAATCATAGTCACCATGTAATTTCCCAAGACAGGTTTCACAAAGGTATTTTTCCTAAAAAAGAATCTATAATTGTAATTTCACAACTTATGGTACTTCGTGCAACCAAAAATCAATACCCCTGGACAAAACACCAACCTAGTTATACTTCGAGACACCATAGTCACCAAAATTCCATATATTATGACATGGTTTCCTCCATCCAAAATACACGAACACCTCACCTGTAATAAACTATGATATTAAAATATATTTTTTATTAATTAATATTATGTTTAATATATTCTTTCCCACAAAACAAAAAACTAAGACGTATCACTATAATTTAATAATAAAATTTAAGTATAAAATGTCACTATTATATTATAGTTGTTAAATTAGCGAGTTAAAATTAATGTTGTCACATTATGAAATATATGTTTAATTACATATAAAGGGAATTTTAATAAAAATTCTTTGATAAATTAAATTACTGTAGATAAATTATATATAAGATCATTTAATGTTTAAATTTTATTTATCTTCAAATTTCCCTTTTATGCAATATGATTTTTTTTCAGAAACTAAATACATAATAGTTAAATAATGATAATGTAATTTCTTATATGAATAATAGGTTAAATATAATTTAATTATTAATCGAAATGAAATAAGAATATAAAAACATAATATTTGAAAAATTCAGGTTTATAAAAAAATATATTTTCATTATAATAAATTATTCCCTTTAAATATTTAATTAAAAAAAATTTAATTTTAATTTGATAAAATGAACCTAATTTTATTATTTCTAATTGAAAATATTATATGTGGAATTGTTTTTATATTTTTATATAAATAGTTGTTTTTAGGTGAATATTACAAAATTATTTTTTTACATATACTATAATAATTATGATATGATTATAATTTAAGCATAAAAATAACATATATTAAACAATTTGAATAACCACTTATGTATTTAATAAGTGAAATTTTAAATTTAAAAATATTTTGATTAAAATATAAACCCATGTTTATCTTTTTTGAATATAAATTATATCCATTTTCAAATTTTTTTTATTCACTATATAAATTTTTGATATTTAGTGTTATAAAAAATATTTAATATTTGGGATCATCATATCCAAATTATATAACAAGTTTAATTTATTTTCATTCATGAAAATAAGTTTTGTAGTTTAAAAAATTATTTATCATTGAAAAAGTAAATTGTGGAAAAATGTTATATTATTTTAAAATGGTATGAAATATAACTATCCTTATCCATTTTATGTGTGTGTCATATTTTTATCAACTAAGCCTTACCGTCACTATATTATTGCTAGAATTTTGATCCACTTTCCCTAAAAATTGAACCTTTTATTACAAAACTCCGCTCTTCAATTATAAAGGGACATCATCAACACCCCACTTGTCCCCACACTATAACATTCTTTAATTAAAAAAATATTCCAAAATACCTCCCCAAAAATTCTAGAAAAATCTTAGAGGTCATTATGTCATGAAATTACTATGCTTCAAATTATTAATCAATTTATATTATAAAATTTCCAAGAACTAATTAAAAACATCACAATCACTCTTTTTTTATTTATACCAGGTTCAATCTATTTCTGCCTATATAAAATTTAATCTTATATTACTAAAATAATTAAATAAGTTTCATAAATATACAAAAATCTATTATATTAATGGAATAATAATATTCTAACTTCCAAACAACGATTTTAAAGATTAAAACACCCCTCATTCATATGTGTAGACTACTACTTCCCTGAAAAATGTATTTAATTTTTCATCCTGACATTACCTAGATTTTAAAAAAATTATTCAATGAAAAATTTTGATATGTATAAAATAATTGAAATTATAGAAAGATAATTCCTTATATATATACATTTCCTAAAATTCATTAGAAAATGAAAACATCGCTTGTCTGTACATGTGGACTACCCCCGACAAGGATGATATGCCCCTTTTTATCCCCACCTTAAATTGATTGTTCCAAAATTTATTTGATGAATATCTATGATTATAAGGATAAAAAAATATCATTAATATTTTTTTAATGATGAAAAAAATACGATAATTATAATCTAATCAATTGATAAAGTTAAAATACATAAATCAAGCTCGTCATTGATCTTATTATCTTAAACCATGCAGTTTGTATCCATTAAATCAACATAAGAAGGATTAAATATAGTAAATATAAGGATATAAATATATATTATATTAAATTAATGATGAAATTGTCATCAATCAATGGGGTTTGAAATTTCCATTATGAAACATGTGTGAAACAATTGAATTTATACACAATTGAAGATAAAAATGATAAATAACTAATGAGTGGATAATGAATGATTACAATTGAAGAGTAATTTTTTTATACATGTAAATAAGGTTATAATTTTTTTTATTAAGATGGTTATATTGATTATACATTATGTTAAATATATTTCATGAATTCCAGTAGTAATAACATGAGGGTTTATCAAATTATTAATATTTCATTGAAACATATTCCATATTTTTTGCTTTATTCTTTTATGTGGTTTATATAATTCCATATGGATATGTTTTATAATTAATTTTATGAAAATAAATGGATTTATAGATCAATATTTTACTATATAAAAATCAAGATGGTTTTGATTCAATTAGTATCAATGATATAAATGTTTCATTCTAATCTAATTTTGAAATCGATTTTACAGTAAAAAAATATATTTATTTTTAAAATTAGTGTATAAATTATCTCTAAAACCCCATTAATTTTTAAACCACTTATTATTAATGGATTTTTAACATATACTCTCTAAATAATATTTCATATGGAAATTAATTTACCCAATATGACCCATGTATGAGAAACTGGCCCACCACTTCATCTGAGCCAATAATCATCCCCCCTATAACCACTTTCATTGAATGATTTTATCTATGTCATTATATATGTTTCAATAATTGATTAATATATTTTTTGACTATATTAACTAAAAAAAAATTTTTAATGGAACATTTTAATGTTTTCCACATGTATTTTTTTTTTCAAATTTATGAGAAGAATATCCTTTGAATATTTTCTATGTGAAAACATTATTTCACTATGATTCTTATTTATAATTCTTATTTTATAAGATTCAAAATGGTTTTATAAATAATTCTAACTCATAGTGTCCATAAAAGTAAAATTATAATTTAATATTATTTTTCAAGTTATTAATTTAATAATCATAAAACAACTATGTTCATATATGTAAACATTCTTTAGTGTTCCTTTTATGACACTTAGGATATGTTAATATTCTACTATATACCTTATTTCTGTGGATGTAATATGAAATTTTCAATGAATTTTTAATTAAACCCATCTATTTGAAATGGGTTAATTAAGTGATATTAAAATATGAATTTCTTCACTTTCATGTGAACATATATATATAGTTCTCATTATGTTATGTTTATTCCCACGAATTATAAATCCATCCTATACATTGTGTAAATTATGATATATCATTAGATATATATGGGAGTAAGGGATTCTATTCTTGATCAACTATGTGATTGGAGGTAGGAACATGATTCCAAATCCAATATTTTATATGAAGTATAAAAATGATTCGTAGTAAACAATGTAATGGGTTTCCTTTCTTATTATTAAGGGAAATTCATATTTTTTGCATCATATTCATGTTTTGACCACTTATGAAATATTTTATGATATGATCCATGATTTAAGACTTATTATACTTTCTTATTTGTGTATTATATCTTAATTGTTTTTGAAATATTGATTATGATCACATAGACACACACTTTATTATCTTATACCAACTTATAACCTTCATTATTTTACCCATAAAAATAATTTAAAATCACTATTTATTTTGTTTTCATTCCTTATGTTACGAAGCATGGGATTAGTTTTGATGTTTCCAATAGAGTATCATGTTAGAATACATATTTTGGGATGTGTTAAAAAAAATTATAATAAATTATTTATGTGTCTAGTCTCCAAATTCATTAAACTTTTGGGTTTTAAGGTGTGATTAATTCCAAGATGTAATCAGTAATATCACCAAAATATGTATTATTTTGGATGTTTATCTTGGGTCATGTCACCATGATTATGACCTACAAATTTCACTATCCTAGTTTTAGAAAGAAAAGGAACACCTGATAAAACACCATACAATATATGGTTTTCAGACCCTAGGGTTCTCTAATTCAACTATAAATGATCATAACAATCCACTTCACCCTAAAATCACTAAAAAAGATCTGAAATTCCACATTTAACATAAAAAGTGAAAATTTAACCAAATATAAGGGTCTGGGCTATTTAATTATATATTTATCAAGCAATTTTAATGCTTAATAACAGAAAAAAATCAGGAAATTTAAACCATTTCCTAATGAACTAAAAAAAAGACACTCAAACAATCATGCTAAACTCACATAAATTAATCAAATTCAGAGGGAACCAATTGGAATTATGCTGATAATACAATTAAATAATTTACATTAGGTGAAATATATCAAATTATATATATACACCACTAATAAATATATATGTTTCATACCATAAATTTTCCATCAAGAATAATTATATTAAATCCCTTACAATAGTATGAGATACCTCTAAAACATGAAAACTGCTACTACTAAAACTTAACACCACACAAACCACACAAGATAAAAATAAATTCTTCATTGACCACCAGTTATACACAAACCATTATTCACAATATATAGTGACATATTGAAAAAAACCCCATTAAAATATTATGAAAGGAAAAATGTTTTAATAGTTTTATAAGGAATTTTTTTATCAATTTAAAATTAAAATAAAACATTAATTTTTTTTGAATCACAGTAGTTGTTTTTGTGAAAGGAGTAGTATCACTGATAGAATTCCCTTGAATACCTCTCTAATAAAGAAAGATATACGTGAATAATATCATGAAAATCATATTGATTAGGACCAACATTATTATGCTGAAAAGTATTATCTCCATACCCACAGAACACCTTGAACAACTCAAATAAAGAGTGTTAATACAAAATATATCTTTAAAATATTTACTCACCCTCATCTTCTATAAAATTATTATCCTATAAAAAAATCATTAATCTTTTCTTTCTCAACTTCATAGGATGGGTCGTTACATGAACCCTCCATCATTGATTATTTACTCAAAATGATCCCCACTTTATATTTCAATTATTCCCATGTCATGAATGTGTTTGGGGGGGATGTATCATTATATATTAAAAAAATTAGGATTTACATTAATAATAATCCCCAAAATAATATAAAATTTGGGAAATAAATACATTTTTTCTACATACATTAATATGAAATATAATTATAAATTACAATAGATATTGGTTTTTAACATGCATAATTAAATTCACGAGTTTGAATGAGATGATATGTTATAATATATTATTAAAAAATTCATACATTGATGAATTTTTATTTTAATTATTCATATTGATAAAAGTAATTTTCATGTGATCCCACTATTATGACCATGGGAATGAAACTATAAGATTTAATTAGTGAGCATTCATCATTGAACCTCTATTATTTAGTGTAAAGTCTCCTACGATAGTGAGTGATGAAAATGTGATCCCAATAACTATTCTTATATCTAAAACCATGGATTTTTTTTAGATTATAATAAGAGGTTTCATATGTGAAACTTTAAATATGAGGCTACATACATGAGACTCTAATCATCCAAATAACCAATCATACCTTGAATATGAGTTTTTATTCATGATCCTGAAACTATTATCCTACAATCAAGCACTATCAACCATGAAGTGACACCCCTACGAATAAAACGCCAAACTTCATATGTGATCATACATAAGTGGAATTCCTTAGTGGATTATGATTGAATATATATATTCATAGTGTCTATAATGTTTGAACTAGTTATGACGAGGAATATACTTTCATCAAAGCTTTCCCCATGACCAGATCTTCTCAAACAAAGGGTACTGAGCCAGAATCACTCAATCTATAAGCCAATGGGTTTTTAGATTTTCATAAAGAAAAAAATTAGGGATTATATCTTGTTTTGGGAGAGTATTTTGATGGAATTTTAATTCCACCATTGGGATGATTCCACTCAAAGTATGATATGTCAATCTGTAGTGAAGATGATGGATTGGAAGGTGTTAGATGATGACAAAAAGAGTTAATAATTCATTTTTTCGAGTGATGATGAAAAAATTGTTGATGTATATAAGTTCTATATGTTTCCTACATTTAAAATCTATACAATACTTGATATTTGGGAATGAAATAAGGTAAATTGTGTGAAGTTGAGAAAGTTGTTTTATTCAAGAGAATACCTCCTGATGAAATCAAACATCTAGACTTTAATGATAATTTTTTTCCATGTGTAGAAGAAGATCATTTTAGAGGGGTGAAAATCACACCCCATTCATTAATTGTAGAATTTATATACGGAACATTCATTTTTATTAATGAAAGTTCCCAATGAGTTTGTATTCTAAGTCAAGTTTACAATGTAGTTTACCCTTATGTCTTGCGTCAAGGTATAAGGGATGTTCAACATCAAAGGATTAAATATTTTGTACATAAATTAATAAATGATGTAATAATAAAAAGTCCATTCATAAAATAATATGTGGCAGATCACAATTTTATAATATGTATCAGTTTAATTTATATGAAGGATATGTAATACTATATGTCACATACAAAATATGAAGATTCTAAATGGAACCATGCTTGTGAGGAAATCCCAACGATCTATGATTTAATTTTTAAACATGAAAATACATATATTATGAATAATTTTCACACTTTTGATCAATCTACACATAATAAGAGTCATTTTTAACACATTTAAATGAAAATTAAAAACTATAAAAGAATATATTACATAATTCATTTTCATGACGTGGATGATGGTTTTTAAACCAAGGGTATTAATTATTTTTTATCTCAAAAAATATTTTTATGGTATTTGAAATTAAATACCCTAAAACAGGATTTTTATTGTAATTTTGGAGACTTAGTTTATGAACTTTTAAGACAATATATATAGGGAGTCTGAATTCAAGCGAGGAGGAAAACATGGATATATAGGTGTGACCTATTGGTATTATGTATCTTTATTTAGTTTTTATTTTCACTTGGTTTTAAAAATATATTATCTTCCCCTCATCCATTAATATTGTTATCTATCAAATATATGATTAACTATTATATTTTATTAAAGTATGGAAGGTGAATATTCTGATTTTCTTAAGTATTCATGTTTTAATATAATAATATATTTCATTTTAATTTATTTAAATATTTATAGTTTTTTTTGATATATAATGTGGTTGTGTTTAAATCACCATTAAATATTATTTATTTCCTTTTTTGAGGATCCATAATCTCCCTCAATGTAGTTTTAGACCACATTCGGTGAAATTTTCTTGGATAAGTGTTGAAGTGTTATGTGGTTCTTGACATAGAAATAATGGTTAGTTGACACTATCAGATTTCATATGAATAATAAGACCCATCTGATGTTACTTTTTTAAACATAGGCTAATCTACTATTACAGATTTAGACATTGGAATAAGGGTATACAAAAAATATATTTTTAGGATAATTATATCATTTGTATCCAATAAAGGGTGAAAGGGAATGTATTTAAAAACATCTCACATTTCAATTAATAAGAATAATATATCAGTAATTAGAGACCAATATTGAATTAGAATTGGAAATCCGGTCATAAAAGGATCACTTTTCCCTCATATTTTTTTCAAATCATTTTTTGAAATGTTATTATTTTAAAAATAAAAACTATCTTCTTATTAACCAACAAGTAAAAAGACTATTTAGTGAACTCATCCTTGGAGAAAATCTTGGGTTAATAATATTAACATATTAACATAGGAAATAGTTTTTTTGAACACCCCGCACTATTTTTTTTGTAAAAAACATGGAATATTTTCTGGGGAGGTAGGGAAAAATATAATTTTTAAGATTTAATAACTCGAAATTATAACATAAATAATTTCCTTTTATATCTTGAAATTGAAATAATCTTACTGACCAAACTCATCAATACTAGTTTAAAAACTAATTTTAGAGAAATAAATTTTTGAGTCCAAAATAAAACTTCTAGTGTTCACTCTGATTTTACAAACATTGATATAAATCCAAAATAGGCCCTATGATATTTATATGAACCTAAATTTTCTAAAGAAAAAAAACCAACATGTTATTATAGAGTTTCAAAATGATTTTAAATATAAAATTTTCATGATACATATTTTAGTCAGGTTTCACGGTCTTATAGTTAACGTACCAACATGTTATCTGATATGGATTATTAACACTCCATTTTAATATATTTATATAAATTTCAAAAGTATATATCCAATTTAGATATAAAGGTATGCAAAGTTTTTTTTATCACATGAAATGAACCATTAAATTCACCATGATATCATGTCAGGCTCCTTCAATGATGAAAATAATGGGAAGGAGATATTATAGTGTAGTTTGGTTTGACCATCCATTTATGTATTAGTCATTATGCCTATGGGGTTTTGGGTCATGTATTAGGACTTGTGAATCTGGACCTATGATTCAGGTAAGGGTTCCCTCTCAACCTAATTAAAAGGGGATTATCCAAAAATAAATAAAAAATCATGGCCTTTGGTCCATTCAAGAAATGAAACATGATATAAAAAAAGGATGGTAGAAAATAAATTTCCAATTGATAAAGAATATAAAATTCTTCTTTATCCTAGTTTTTCAAAGAATTCAGATCATCCTTCTTATTGAAAATTGAATTGAAAAAATAATAGACCTTCATGACAGTCATTCTGACGTGGATGGGAAATATTCCATACAATGAAAATGGTATGATTTTTTTATCATGATGTAAAAATCATGAGAATTAATACATATTAACTTAAAATACTTTAAAGAAACAACATTTTTTATATTTTAAGAATAACTTGGTGTCACTTTGATATAAAAAAGACACTAACAAAAGCTAATTTTCTCCCTTTTGGATAATTTATATCAAGATGCAGGAGAAATGTTCTCCTTAAATCAGGAGTGAGAGATAACTCTAAATATATTACCATTTATAGTAAGTCCAATATTGCATTGAACCCATCTTTAGTCTTTATTTTAATATATTAAATTATTATAATCAAGTTTTCACACATATTACTTTCAACATGTAGGAAATCAATGTTATGTTATGATATCTTCAATATGACTGATCAAAAAATATTAATTGTTTCTTCCAAATATTTCTATCATTACCAGATTTATGTGTCTTCCCAAATTTCTTATCAATGTTTTCCACCCTCTCAAAATAATAATAGTGGGACAAAGGTTTTTGATCACTAAAAAATTCTTGTGATCCATCAAATGCATTTTTTAATCTTCGATAAGTGGGATCCATAGTCAAAAACGTTTTATGAAACATGTATAATATTTATCTAACATAATGAAGTTGATAATGTTAAGTCTATTGTTTTCAAATTGGAAAATCTTTATAAAGCTTAACACTGTATCCAGAAAATTTTTTAAATACTGGGAAGTCATTTATAGTGAACATAATCATCATATATAGTTGAAAAATTTCCATTTTATATGCATCATACACCTTAAAACCTTCGTCCCATAAAAGTTTCAAATCATCAATTAATGGTCACAAGAAAACATTGATATCATTTCTATGATATTTTGTTCCATACATCATTAATGTCAATATGAAATTATTTCGCTTTGTAAAAAATTAAAGAGATGAGATATAAATTTTTAATAAAATAGGACATGAACTATGTGTGATAATAAGGCTTCAATATGGATTCATTATATCCACGCACCATCCAATTTTTATATTTCTAAATTCATTTATAAATGTAGGAAAATGGTGATCAATTTTCTTCCACTATGGACAATTAGTTGGATTCCATAATTTTCCATCACATATTTTCTCATCTGTATGTAATCTTAACATTTTTACATCATCTGGAATTTAAAATAAACATTTGAAATAAGGAATTATAGGAAGATTACAAAATACCTTGGTAGGGGTCCCTATAACTTCTAAATTAGCCTTTGATTTTCTTTCAACTTATATCAAGACATCCCACATTTAGGACACTCTGATAGAAATTAATATTCTTTCTAATATAGAACACAGTCATTTGGGTAGACACGAAGTTTCTTAAACCCCAATTCCATTGGGAATAATATTTTCATCACTTTATAATATGAATCTATAAGATAATTGTCTTTAGGAATATTATCTTTCAAAAAATTTAGTAACTCATTAAAATATTTTCATTCCATCAATGTTTTATCTTTAGGTTAATCAATCTTAACACCATTGATAAAACTTTAAATTCCATAAAACCAAGATAAAATGGTTTTTCTACATCACCATATAAATAATAAATTTTCAATTGTTTCTCAATTACCTCTACTTCAATATCAATAACCATTTCATCAAGTTGATCAAATGTATCATCTTGAAAAGATCCATCATAAATAGATCTAAAATTCTATCTAGTTTCACCAAGAAAAATATATGGGTAGTAACATGAATTAATACCATGAAAAAGTAAATGATATTTGATCTCTATTCTTTTCAAATTCTTCAAATATAAACATTTTAGGTAGGGACATAAAACATTACATTTTTTAGAACATTTCAAATATCAAATTCCAAAAAAGTATTGAAACCTTCCTCATGTTTATCACTATTTTAGGTGTAGTAATCCAAATTTAATTCATTATTATCTATAAAAAGTATAAAAAAAAATATAGAAAACAAATATCTTTTAAAAACAATACAGTGGTTATAAAATTGATTTAGAGAGAAAACTAGTAGATTATTTCAATGATAATCACATTTGTAAAGTAATATAAGGTAAAATTATTTAACCACAATAAATATAATATAGTTTTAAATAACATAATAAATTTAAAATACTTTGGAGGGATATAATACATTCACCCATCAAATAATTATTAAAGTTACATATCTATAGAACATAAATGAGAAAATAATCATAATCCTAACATAGCTTCCTTAATTATAGATAAATGAATTAAATGAAAAATAATTTCCAAAATTTTGATTATAATCCATACTAAAAAAAGTTTGGTGGTGTCATTAGAATATATATCATGTGGATAACAAAAAACATTAAATAGAGTTTCATTTGGTAAAAGTTTCATTATAGTATCAATATAAATTTACATTGGTAAATAATAAGATGTTATATTTAAATTTATTATTAACCATTATTAAAAATGGATTAATTTATAAAATATTATGACAAGAAATTACATCGAGGAATATAGAAAAACAAGAAGGGAAACATTAGAAAGAAAATAGTATGATGAGAAAACTCATTCATGAGGAAGGAATTAAAAAATAGATTCCTTAAAAAAAATTAATGTAAAAATAAATGAATATAACCTTATGAAATTATTAAAAAATATATACAATGATATCCATAAAAATATATATATAATATAAACATGGATGATAATGATTATCATTTGAAAAAAATGAGATTAAAAAGGGTCAACATGCATGAAACAATTATTGTGTGACTACATCATAGGGAATAGAATATATTATTTCAAAATAGAGAGTATATAACTAGGGAGATGAATATTTATATATATCATAAACCATTGGAATATTAATATAACTCTCCCTTTCTAAATTGATGAAACTACAAATAGTTTATACGAATATTATTTCCCTTACACTTTATTTGAATATTAAGAAACAAATATACATATATAAATGTATAAATGATTGAAATACTATAATTATATAATATAAAAATTAATATTAAAGTAATCCAAACAAGAAAAAATATAATTAATGGGAATAACTAATTCATACTAGAAAAAAAAATTAGGAATAACAAATTCACACTTTCTAAAAGATATTAGAACCTTTAAGTGACATTTTTGGATCCCAGAAGATCTATAATAAAATGTTAAATGATGAATTTGACAAAAACCCAGGGTGTATGAATATGGTAATTCAATAATTAAGTCAACCAAATCAAAAAAATGATGGTTAGGGATTTCACGCCAAAGAATGACCAAAAAGAGGAAAACAACAATGTGCGAGGCTTACTTCAGTGATGATCAGATTTATCTTTGATGTAAGATGAGGTCAATGAAACATAAGGCCTTCTTAAGATCATAATGTGAGATTAGACTTGTAGATCTAGGAAACGAGAGATTTAGGGCTTGGGTGATTAAGAAACAATACCTGCAACATGAGAATGGAAGACCATAAATTGAATCATCTGTCAATTCATAAAAGATTAAAAGATATATAACACCTATTATCATATAATAAAAAATTAAAAACACTAATTTTCATGTTTTTTATATTATAACTGATGTGAAAGTTAACTCATTCATGTCAGTTAAATGATAGAACCGATGTGAATGACCAACGAAGATGTATTTTTCACGACAGTTTTTATATAACTGATGTGAAAATGGATTTTCTGCATTGGTTCATGTAAAAAATGACATGAAAAATAGTATTCACAAATTTTTATTCTTGTTATAGATAAGTGTCATAAAAATTTGATGTCATAAAATTTTCTTATGCTGGTGAGTGGAGGGGAACTCTTTGAGTTTAATAAAGTATTAAATAATTAAAAATAATTTTAATTATATAATTCTTTAAAATTTAATATAATTTTAATATAAAATAATTATTAGTGTAATTTATTTCATAAAATTTAATTTATATATATTTATCTAATTTTTTAACCCTTATCTTTTTATTTTAACCCTCATCAACCCTGTTGACAATTATCGCGATAATAATGTTTTTTACACTCATGGAGCTAAGGAAGTTACATTTAAAGAAAATTTGTCCCATAAATAGAAAAAGGGATTATATTTTAGGTTATATATTACCCCAATTTTCCAATTTTAAGAGTTTAATGATATTTTAATAATTTAATATAATATTATTTCCATTAAAAATTTGTAATATCTTTTTTGAAACTATTCATGTAATTTGAAATTAAAAAGGTAAATACAATGATGGAATTAAAAAATAGTCCCTTAAAAAACCATTGTATGTTATATTTATCTATAAATTTTCTGATATTCATTGATTCATCCAATTATTATAAAATTTAATATTTTTAAAACAATTTCTTTTATTTTTCTATTAATTGAATAATTAATATACCAATAATGTGAATATATTTAATCAAATTATTCAATCACTAAAAAATAAAAATAAATTTTCATGATAAAAATAAATAAATTATATTTATTAAAAACTTATACATTCATTTATATCATATACTTATACTTATCCTTACATATAAATGAAATTAAAATCAAGAGAGGGACATTTTAGAATTTTCATTAATTAAAATAATATTAATGTTATTACGATGTTCAAATGGATAAAAATTACTATATATTCGAATTTGGGATGTATATATCCAAATTAACTCCATAAAAAATAAAGGGAAGTTTTTTATTCATTTTAATGTCTTGTCACATTATTTTTAACCTTAATTTCTCGATTTACCCTTAACTGATGCAATAATTTGAACCATTGTTATTATTCATAATGCATAAAAATAAACGATACGTATTTACCAAATATGAAAATCCTTATTATAAATTGTGTATAAAATTTTAAATATTAATTTTAGAGAAGTTATAGAAGTTAAGTTTAATATAAATATGTATAACAAAATGAAAATCAATTTGTATGAAAATGTATTTTTAAGCATAATAGTTTACATATATCAAAATTATAAATTTTTTAGATTCAAATTATATTATTATAAATAAAATAGATCTTATATTACTTTATGAATAAATCCATGATATAATGGTACTTCCAAATTACATGATTCAATGAGATTAAATGAGAGTATTGGAAAAATTGGTATTTTTCACTATTCATATAAAAATCAAACATTTTTGAAAAATCACAAATCCTCACTAGAACATAATTTTTACATATTTATTTCAAAAATAAAAATATTTTTATAAAATATAATTATAGATTTTTTTATAAATTTATTATGAATTCTAGACACAAAATTCATTTTAAAAAATTTATGAGGAGAACATATTTTTGAAGTGTGAAATCTATTTCAAAGAAAATTGAGTACTTTTATATTATTAATTAGTATATTACATATAATTAATAATATTAATATACCTATTAATTACATCAAATAAAAATTTTATGATATAATTATTATATTAAATATTAATATTCTAACATTATATCATAATTCGCTTAGTACTCGGTATTCCGTGTATTATACGATCTAAAACATATTGTTCTGTTAAATTCATAGGGTGTAGAAACTTAATTTTAGTCTATGTTTTGAATATAAAAATCAAATAATAAATTAATTTTTAATCCACTAAATAAGTTTTCCTTATTACATTCAAAGTTTATGAAAATGAAAGATGCTATTCTATACAATCCTTGTAGAGTTTTCCTCATACACACTGATAGAACCATCTTTCTTTTGTATTATTATAAGAAACTCACTACCAATTTTAATATTGATATCTTAGGTAAAATATTAATTTATAAACATTTTATTTAATTATTCTTATTCCATATAATCAATTTCTTCTTTTGACCTCATTTTATTGATCAATTTCCACCAATGAACAGCCTCCCCCTATATGTGATAAACAATAAGTATGAATTTACATTATATTTATCACTAGAGGATATATAATTACTCCCAATTATATTACTCCTTTTATTAATAATGATGGGATAAAAATATCCTTTAAATATATGTGGCATTTTTCTCATAATGGATTCAATCACCTCATTATCTTTCTTAAGATAAGGGCGTATTAATCTTGATTCCTATTATTATTCATAAACATATTTAGTTGATCTAGTACCTCCATGAAGTTATTATATCCAACTCCCCTTAGTTCAATCATATCATTAGGATAATAATCACATTTCTACACACATTTTATACTTTTATGATTTTTCTTTTTTCAATCTATTAACCGCATTAAATGAAAAAAATCATGGATGAAAATACTTAAATGAAAAATCATATAAATATAAAAATTATGAACACATATAGAATTACTTATATATGACACATTAATAATAAATTTCAAATCTCTATGTTTAAATCTAGTTCATCCATGGTGATTTACCTATTATGTTTTTTAACATAACCATATAATAAATTCAATTTATTATTGTTTATAAATATATTGAGAGTCTTCCAAATCATATCACCTAGGAGAATTAAACCAGGTGTGAAATAAGGCCTTCATATCATGAATTAGCTGATGATTTAGTTAATAATTAATCTGCCCATTTCTGGTTTATTACCTCTAGCAAAAACTATACTATATACTGATGAAATTTTAGTATCCAAATTGATATGTAAATTCTTGGAAACTACTGGCTCTATACATCAACCAAATTTTAAAATATTCTCTTTTACATTGACTTATACCCAGGGTTCTTAAGAAATTATTTTAGTCATAATCCCCAATAATAATTTTACCTTCCACTGATACAACCTATAGGTACCTAAGAATTTTAAATATACTAGCAATTTTTTAATACAAATAACTAATAAATGTAAACCAAGGATCAAAAGTCCTAAAGCCATTTGGAGACTAGGTAAAAAAATAAATAGCATGAAACTAAGATAAAAATTATTTATTTTAATCACTATAATGGGATTCTAAATCCCTTTGAGTTCCAAAAATCATATAGGATAACTAGAGGAATATATGAAAAATTGGTTGAGCTACAAAAAAATAGATAATAAATATGATAATGAATAAAACCATAAGAGTCAAAAGGAATAAAATGATATCATAAAAGATAAGGATTGTGAATAATCATATAATATAATAAAAAAAATATAGAATCATAATATCATGTAGTCTTAAGAATTTGGAAACAAAATGAACTATGACATAAAAATAAGTTAAGTCTTTTTCCAAGATGACATCACATAGTCGATAGAGTCTCATCATAGATTAGGTTTACTCCATAATACTATACATATCACATTATGAAAAATAAATGTTACCCAATGAATTAGAGTGATGTATAGTTGCACACATCATAACATGTATATTTATATTTATTCCACATAAGGAATCAAGCATATGACATAAACATGAAGAATACCCATGGAATGAAATGGGTTGCATAATCCTATCTTATAGTACAACCAGATGAAATATCATAAAGGTTTACATGAAATCATAGATTTATACATTCATTTATGTTTATAGAAAAAAATAATTAAGGTTTATAAAATAATTATGTGGAAGTGAAGTTAATATCTAAAAAAGTGTGGATAAGTAACTTTAGAAATATACCTCTTAAGAAATATTTCTTGAAAATTGGGAAAGAGTCTTTAAAAAGAGAGAGAATTTTAATTTTCATAAAACCAAGAATAAAAAAAAATATTATTCCACAATTAATTGTAAAATTTTAGAAGCATAGGATGGTTAAAAACATATTATAAAGTGTTACTTGAAATAGGGAAAGAGATTGAGAAGTCAATACAAATCTAATTTTCTTATCAAATGAAATTAATAAGGGAACTTTTAAGATATGTATATCCCCATAAAATAAAGTTAAATAAAACTATTTTCATATGTGTGGGACATATATATAGAGTATAGAATAATTAAATAATAAAAATAGGGAGATAAAGTGAGCTAATGAGTGATAAATCATAACCCAATGAAAATAGAGTGTTTTATATAGATCACTTAACTTATCTTTTAGAATCATTATACACTTAAAAATAACAACTTGAATAATAAAATAAATATAATTAATAAATTATATTAGAATATTTTCCATCAATATCGAATTAATTATAATTTTATTTTATTTTCAACCATTTCAGTGAGATATAAGTTTTAATAAACCTTTATGTGGATATTCATTTCATGGTATGAGGGTCAGATTAGTTAAGGATAATTAAGGAGAGTCTTGTCAAATGTGAAAAAAATATAGAAGTGAAATAAAATGATATCCATGTAATTACATAAGTCTAAATGTCCCTAAATAACAATATATGTTATCAGATATGTATGATTCATTTAGTGAAAACTTTAGTGTCATATTGTTGGATTATTATGGTTGATTTACCGTTCATCCCAAACCAGTTTCATTTTATTTAATATAATGGACATATATTTAATAAATATTGTAAAAAATATATAATTCAAATATTAAGCTCACTTTAATCATGATAAGTAAATTTAAACCTACCATGAAGTTATAAATTTAAAACAAAAACTCATTATCCAAAATAGTGGCGAATTGCCATAAAATGAACAGTGGTTTAAGTTTTAGAAAAAGAAGAAAAGAGAAGTGAATAGATTCAAAATATTCATGTAGAAATATAAAATTAATATTATATATATGATACTGGATTTATTATTTCATGTTGTTTTAGGTAGGTTAAGAGAAGATATTAGAGGAAAAAATTCAGATGTAGTAGTTAAGAATATTTTCACTTGAATGTCGTCTAAATTTAAAATTATTTATGGCACATGGAATTGATATTATGGTGAGACCTAAAGCACCAATAATTGGTGAATAGTATTAAGAAGATAGTTAGGATTACATTTTTAATTCTCTATAGCTTAGATGAGGTGAGGATAATGTGAGGTGAGGGGTAGTATTAATAAGGTGAGGAGTGGGACATTTTTTTAATATTATATTCATTAGATTAATATTTTTGCTTAGGACAACCAATTTTTTACATTCATGTGACTATATATAATAAATTTTGCATGTGAGTTTGAAATATTTGGTTCTTAAATCATATATCATATAATTAATCATGTATTGACTAATAATATTTAATACCATATTTTATTGTATTTCATTATTCACCCAAAATTTGAAAATTTTAGTAAAATACTTAAAAACAAGCCTAACTTTTTTTTGAAATTTCAATTATATAAACTAAATCCATTTTATAAAATTAATTTTATAACTATGATAAATTAAAATTTTAAATTAAATCCTTAGTTATTTGAAAAAATATCAATTTTAATATTTTGATCATTTTTCAAACCCTTTGAAAAATAACTTATAGACACATAAATCTATTTTATCATTAGAAAAAATCTTAATATTAATTTATAAAAACATTTTTACAATGTAAACATTATTTTAAATTATTATATGATTTTATAAAAAAGAAAATATAGAATATATTATTTTCAAAAATAGAAACAGTAACTTTATAAAATTGTCAAAATTTATTTTCTAGTATCACGATATAAATATGTCATATTTCCATTTTATAATACACTGAAATATTATTTTACACTTCCATAAGTGATTATAATATTCTAATGGTCAGGATAATTTTCCTTTCCAATTGTCAGATTTCAATGGTCATATTACTACTAAAATGGTTAGATTTTTAAAAGTCATATGATTTCACTGATCCCAATAAATACCTCATAGTTTATTCATTCAACATTAAATTATATTTTATGTCAGTTTTTTACATACATTATTTTCTAACTGAAATATTTTACCATTTATATTATTTTAATTTTTTCAGTGTTGTTCATGAGTGAATTTGTTTTTATGGATTGAGAAGATCCAGATTTTTATATTTTTGTTAACTTATTTTCAATTTTTTTTATCTCATTTTAAGAGTTTCAATTATTATAGACATGATTATTTTTAAAATTTAATGTAATAATTATTATAACAATATTTTTTTTCTACCATGTGGTGCATGTTATTTATATAATAATATATTATTAATAATGAAATATTTATATAATTAGAGGTTAAATTACATTAATAAAACTCTATAGTGTTATACTCAATACCACTATAATCTAGGGAGTTAAGAAAAATATAGGAAAACTATTTTCAATATACCTCATTTATGCCTTTTCTGACTCAAATTTTTTCATTACCATCCATGTAGTTCAAAAAAATTGATCTATAAATCATGGGGAATGAATAATATGAATTGATCCATTTGATAATACAAAATATTAGGAGACTACGAATTAATTATTGAAAGATGAATCATGTTACAAGAACAGACTAGTTTAAAATTCCTTTGATTCACAAAATTCCAAAACTTTTGTTGGAAGAACTCATTATTGTTTCATAGATACCTTTTAGTATATTTTCAAGTTTCAATTTCTTCAAAAGTCCATGAAATGAAAATATTCACATGTTTTTTTATTATGTTTTCCAATAAAATGATTTATTTTGGACTATGAAAGGACCTTGGAAAAATTTAATGTTTCATGGTATGTTTGTTTTTAGAACACATTCAAGACTTCCTAGATGTATTCTTATATGAATTAACTAATTTAAATAATTATGTTTATTATCATTTACGAAATTTGGAAAAAATTGTTGAAAAAATAAACTTAAAAAATCATGTTTTGAATTTTGAAATATGTCATTTAATGTATGTAAGAGGAATAATCTTATGAGAAATTATTTTAAAAAAATTAATTAAAGTAAAAAGTATTTACAAATAATGTAATAAATTATTTACCTTACCCAACATGTCTTACCCATATAAGATATTTCAGGGTCCATTCTAGTTTCAATAATATATTCATAAAATATTTTAGAAATATAGCTATCCAAATTTCTAGAATACCATTAAATGATGTTGAATTTTATTTTATTGATGAATTTATTGAATAATTTAAGGATCATAATGGGAGATTAATTCCTCCGTCATTGGTGAAACAACCCTATTAGAAAAATCCATTCAAACTACTATGCAATGACTCAAACCAATATATGGGAGCATTTTATTCACAATAAAATAAAGTCAAACCACATTTTATTCCTTATTTTTTAATAACAAATGATACTGCCAAGTGAAAATACACCAAAACTAAAAAGGATTTCCTTTATGATTATTTCATTAGATAATTTCCAATAATATTTTAATGGTATTAATGCTACTATATTTTTTGAACATGAAGCCCATATATACTTAATGAAATGGAAAATGTAAAATCTAGGATATTACTTTGGATGACACTTTTTCAAGAATATAAAATAAAAATTAATTATAAAAGGAGATGAAAATTAGTTTCTTGATCACCAAATCAGACTACCCAACATTTCTCAAGTTGAATTCTAGAAATAAATCCTTTAAATGACCACATTCTTGGAGAAATATTGTATATGGTGTAAGGGGAAGTAAAAAGGTATATAAATACAGTAAATTATTTTCTAACATCGTATGTACTATCTCATCATAACTCTCATATAAAAACTCAAATAAAACCTATGATTTTATATTTTTGAAGAAAAATTTCCATATATTTTTTTAAAAATATATGATATTTATAATGGATAAGTCCTTCCAGAATAAAAGATTTTGGACATTTATTAAAATTATAAAGAAATGTACAAGAAATATATGGTCAGGTTTAAACAAAGAAAGTTTCCCTCATCCATTTGGTAGTAAATTTAAAGATCATAATAAGACATTTTATTTTCATATTAGGAATAATCAATAGTTTCCAACTCAAATTGAGATTTACCTTGATTTAAGATTTGGAGGATTTCTGCATTAACCCTCTTTAAATAAGTTATGGTGGATATAGTTCATGGTAGATTTGAAATATCCCTTTAGCAGCTATCTCTTTGAAGGAGAAGGAGTGAATCCCTTACTGTTAATTACTTTTACATTTCCATATATAATTTCATCCATAAAAGATTCATGAACACCGCCACCTTATTTTTTCAGTGGAGTATTGAAATTTACCCCATCCTTATCAGGGATGTTTCCTCACTTATCAGATGTCCTAGAGAAATTATATTGTTTCCAAGTTTTTTGATGATCATCATCCTGTAGGGTTTAAGGGATAAAAGACACCAGCTATATGCATCTTTTCCCCAAATGAGGTTGTGTAGAGATATCCTCTGAAACATCCAGATGAGTCTGGGAATTATCAACAACTGTGATTTCTTATTGCATACCATCATCACCCAATTCAGGATGAGATACATCCACCTGCAAACTATTATCCAATATAAAAAATTTACATGTCATTGTCACCGGGAAATAATGATGCGATCTTCCATTAGAACTAGCATTCATGCTATGTTTTTGGATTCCCATGCCAACATTTAACTCAAGACCAGGCCTCATCACTGAGGAAGAGTTATTCCCCTTAAAATAATTAGCCACAACCTTAGACATAGGTTTCTTCTAAAATGAAAATCATCCACTAAAATGATCCACATTATAATTCACCTTTATTTTCTATCTACTGGATGTATCATGATTCCCTTTTACATCACAATAGGAGCATACCACTTTTTTTACACCATGTGTGTTTATCGAGAGCAATTTTTTTGACATTCTGAAAAAAATGAGGAATCCTTTCATATTACACCTTAAGCAGGATGATTTCATCCATGTATGAAAACACTATATTTTTAATTAAGAACATTCTTAAGTCAACCTCCACTAGGACCCTAGAAAAGTTTATGAACTTGGATACATCGGTGTCTCTATAAATTTTAATTGGAATAATAATAGTAGAGGAAATATCAAATAGAATCATGGGATTTCATAGAATCTAGTTAAGACCAATAATTTTAATCCAAACATGGATAATATTTTTTAAAGAAAATAAGTCAAAATGACAATACCATTCTTGAAAGAATATCATACCTGGATTTAAACAATTGATCCAATCCTCCATACTCTGTGTTTCAGTTCCTCTGATGGGAAAATGACGTGGATGAAACCCCTACCCAAGGGTATACATCTCTAATCTAAATAATTCCATACAAAGGATAACTTTTGAATTAAACCATCAATTTTCTACAGTTTTCCACCTGTAGTAAGAATAATACTAACAATAATAGGGAACTTTTAAATCTTAAATATGTTGAATATTTCCTCCTTATTATAAATCACATGATAAATATCACCCTTGTTCACAATCTGATCTGTAATAACATCCTTAATACATGTAAAATTCCTTCTATTGGAGTCCCTTTCTGCATCCACAAAAACAGAGTTGATCTCATCAGTATTCATTTTAATAGAACCCGACAACATCACTAAAGTTATATGGATAATTCAAAGAGACTAGCTGGCCTCATCCTGCAAAGATAACTAAACAGTACAAAGAGAATCAACCAAGGCTTTCACTATTTCCTCATCCCGATGAGATCTATTCTTTAAACCTAACCTCACTAGTGAGGATCTACAATCCTCAGTCTCTTCTACCGACCCCATCATGGCACGTTTAGCACCATCCTTCACCTAATCCATCACCGCCGTGAAGCCAATCACAACTAAATATCAACATCCAATCATCTCGGATTCCAACACCATAGATCTATACATACTATCAACATAATTCATTGTCGTGAGATGGTTAGATCTATCATTCCCAGACGGTCCGACCACCCGATGCCTACAAATTCCCATATCTGTTAGTTGAATATCATCATTATTCATAAACCCCACTTTGATATTTTCCCTCTTTATAGAAAATCATTTATCTAGACATTTATTATAGGATTCCATCCATAAGATGAAAAATATTCACCACCTTCATCATGAAGTGATCTCCCAAGGCCACACACCATCCTCCAGAGACATGTGCTAAGTATATTCATTCATAGAATTGAAATTCAATATGTGATTGAAATTTTCCACACACTACCCTTTAAAGGCCACTATGATCCTGAATTAATTGTAATAAATGTTTTTAAATATTGTATTTATTTACCCACACATTTCAAGTAAGAAAATGAATAATGTTTGATGTGTGAAAAATAATAATGTAATGAAAGTATTTAAAAAATAAATATATTCCGCAAAAAACCATTACCATTTCTGTAATTTTTGATATATAGGCAATAAAAATTTAGGCCCCTTTCAATATATCATTTGGAAACTCATATATTATTCTAGATAGTCATTATGTTTCAAAATTAGTGAATGAAAAATCCATAAAAACTAATGATGCAAATGTTGTGTGTGATTTTTTTACGGTTTAATATCTTATTTACATTTAGAGTACCAATATCCATAATTATTAACCAAAAGACCTACTATTACAAAAAAATAATAACGTTTCTACTAAGGAATTATGAAATATATCATAATATAGTTACACCCTACTGTCCTAAAAAATATTTCCTATCTATAGTTTCTAATATTAAAACAAAATTAATTACAGAAATTACATAATAATCCAATAGAAAGGATCAAATACAATGAATAGAATACATTTTATGGGATTTTAGGACACTCTAAGAAAAACCAATAAATATGATACCATAATTTTTATTCTATATAAATAGTTTTCAACTACCTATGTATTTGGAGAACAAATCAATTTAGGTTGTAAAAAATGATTCTAGACATGGATAGAGATGGAAAAGAGAGTAAAGTAAAGTTACAGGAACTAGAGGAAATTATAAGAGTAACTTTTGAAAATTTAAGAATATAAAAAAAGAAAAATATTGGGTCATAAAAAGCAGAAATAACCCAAAATTTTTCATTGTAGGGATAAAGTGTTTCTCTACCAATCGAGACTCGATTTAAAATATGGTAAGCCTAATTCTAGATTGGAATATCTATTTATTGTTTCTAATATCTAGCCTTATAATGTTATATAGATAATTAAGGGAGACTAAAAAAATGAATTTATTATTAATTGGTACAGAATGTTTAATTACCATGGTGATCTACCATAAGAACTAGCATAGGAGCTCACACTCCTCTAACTTTACTATCAATAACAACCCATTATCTCTCTTTAACACATGATTTCATTATGTGTATCCACTTAACAAATATATACATGATTAATCAATTTGAATGAAATTATTACACTATATAATTTATTATTGGGGGATGGAACTTATAGTTATAATCATTACTTTGAATTTTTTTAATTATTTTTAAATTTTTGTTATTTATTTTTTCCTTTTAATATTTGTTTAATTTTTGAGACATGTGAGTTTAATCTGAAAACCCATGAAGCATAGAATCCAAAAAAATGTTGAAAAACTGATTTTTCATATTTAATCACTTTATATGAATGATAAAATGAGGTTTTATTTTAATTTTAAAAAATATAAATCCATTTAATCACAAATTTTTAATCTCACTCCATGATATACATTCCACCATTTTTTTCACTTACTCGTGGGTTTAATGAACAAATTTTGATACAATCTTTAAAATTCCCTATTTATTAAGTGAAAAAATGTATACATGAATAACTAAATCTTACATATTAATTTATTCAAAACCTTGAAGAATTTTAATATCCTATACCATGAATTATTAAGGAATTTTTTTTATTTTTAATCCATACTAATTCTATTTACTCTATTTGAAATCCTACCTATAAATTTAATAGTTTTATCCCTTACTCTAAATGAATAAATTTGTTCGTTATCAATAAAAAAATCTTATTATAAAAATTCACCTTGACCTAGAATCCCTTCCATGATATATTTTGAATTTAAGTGTGGGTATAGGATGAAAAAGAGATGTAATTTTTTTTTCAGATTCAATTTGAACGAACAAAATAATTTATTGCAACATTGTAATTGATAATATAGGTTATAACTCATTATCTTAAGAGAATAAATTTTTTATTAATATCATTCAATAATGGGAATCATGATACAACATTGTTTTTAGAATAAAATTCCATCTCTTTCCATAAAAAATATGAAGAGAACAAAAGATCTGAAAATGAACCAATTTTGATATACTCTTTAAAATTCCCAATTTCATGAGTGAAAAAATGGCTACATGAATAGATAGAAAATATTGAGTAATAAAGTAATATAATAGTATAATTTTAGTAATAAATACTATAGATTATTTCACTATGATGGTTTTGTAAAATTAAATTTCATACTATAAATGATTGATTCATTAATTTAATTTTAAAGCCCCAATGGTTCAATAATATGTATTTGAATTCCTACTATTTCATGTGATCCCTGTATCCCTTAGCCTATAGGGATGCCTTTTTTTGGAATCCAAATTACAATCCCATTATCCCTAACCCCATGATCTATAATAATTTCCATGATATATGTTGAATTAAGTTGTGGGTGAAGGAAGAAAACGAGTTAGAAAATATTTATTTAGATACTATTAGAATGTGGATAAAAATTTTCTACATATTATGTACTCCTGATTTAGGAGAAATACCATGATGGAATTTTTTGAAAAATATTCCTAATATTATCCAATATTTTGAATAGAGATCCAACATTGTATAATTAAAATAATTCCATATTTTTCTAAAAAAATGAATATGATGAGAAATCTAGATTTCAAAAATCGTAGAAAATGTTATTGGGATGGATGGGATAAAGATATTATGATATTGATACTTATGTTTTTAGTATAAAAATGAATAAGGAGATATTTAAAGACCCAAATCAACCATATTATTTATAAATTCCCTCCATACCGTAAAAATAGAATAAAAGAGGTTGATGATTCCTAATAATGGAAATTGGGAAAGGAATTTTACATAAAGTGGAAGTGTTAATGGTGTGAGATGACTATATAAATAGAAATAAGATAATTTTTAGAATATTAAGTATGGGAGTATTTAATATTTGTATTAAACTAAAAATCATACGTTGAGCTTCATCTTCGAGTAAATCCTCCTTCATCTGACTCATTCATTTTATAATAAAATCCTACCAACCACTAATCCTTAGAAACATTTGAACTCAATCCTGAACACCTCGTCATATACATAGATGCTTTACTACTTTGGTGTAGATATATAAATTCATCAATCTTACAGTAACACTTTTATGAGCATGAAATTAGAAAAATCATCATATAAATTCTTATAGAATGAGAAGTAGAAAAATAATTTGATGGTTGGTGTTGTTATGAACGAGAGGATCAATTAAATAAGGTTTAATAGATTAAAATTTACAAAGTAAATAGAATCAATATCCTTTAAGAGGCATGATATGGTGAGGAAAATGGTTTTTAAAAAATAAAATTACATTAGATGGTATTTTAAAGTTATTTGGTGATATTTTATATTCAGGTTTCCAGACTTGTTTGTAATATTAATAGTGTATATTTTCTATAACTAGTCCTAAATCCATATAATTTTCTAGACATGAAAATTTAGTTTCAATTAGATTTGACTATTTTTCAATATATGTTAATTTATTTTTAATAACGTAATTTAATCATCATATTCCCCTTTAAAACTTATTTTGTTGAGTGATTTTAAATTTATGAATAATATATGTGAATGTTTAAATTTTGTGAACTTTTTGACTGGACATAAAAAATATCTTTTAGATCTAGATTTTTTTTGTAATTTATGAATAATATTGGTAATATGACTACTATAGATGAGTCTCATTTTATTATAATATTATTTAATATTACCCATGAGAGTAATTAACTAAGTGTGCGAGGTGATGAAGCATGAAATTTTAAAATTTTCATAATGTATTTCATTATAAATTAACCCAAAAATAATCTAAATTACTAGAAATAAGTAAATTTTAATTTCATAGAATAATATAGGATTTAATTATAAATTAGATCAAATTTTTGTTTTATAAAATATTAATAAAATTCTTCAGTTTGAATGAGAATATATATTATAATAAATTGTTAAACAATTCCTATATTGATCAATTGAGATTTTTCATTATATAGGTTGAAGAAGTAGATTTTTATGGGACCATACTCCTATGAACATCCAAATAATACCATGAGATTTCTTTTCATGCATTCAATAATGAGACTTCATTCATCATTGGAATGTTTCCTAGGACCATGAGTGTTGTGACTGTGAGTCCTATGATCATACACCATTATGAAACCATGTATTTTTCATGAAAGTATTCTACAAGGTTTTATCCATGATCCTTTAATCATGATAATACATACATGTGACTAAAAATGTTCCTTTAAACCATTTTCCATTGACCATGACTGTAATATTTCATCTTTTTTTAGGTATTATTTTTCTCAAATTTTTATGAATATGGTTTATCCTTCTTTTAAATTAATAGCTTTAAATATTTAACAAACCCGAAAATATTATAGCACCAGAAAGTGGTCTTCACAATGTGAAGACATGCCCAGAAATAACATTACATGAAGTGAAATAGGAAATTATGTTGTGTAATCCCAACGCATGAAATCAGTTGTAGAACATT
Organism: Viscum album; assembly: GCA_963277665.1. Lineage (NCBI taxonomy): Eukaryota > Viridiplantae > Streptophyta > Magnoliopsida > Santalales > Viscaceae > Viscum > Viscum album. The sequence continues at coordinate 1,506,635,672 of OY728147.1, read as the reverse complement.
ACATGACATGAAACTAGGGTTCATGCCATATAATTATGAGGTTTGGTTTTAAAAGAATATATCCATTATAGATCATTATATAATGTTAATTAAAGATTCGTGTCATGTAACTTTCACACCCGGTAATTAAAAAAACACATTTTAGTGTCCTTAGATGCTTTAAGACGTTTTTATTGGCTTTAAAAGCCTCATGCACTACCCTTTTACAATAGAAAACATCCCATAAACCTATTAATTGGATCAAAACACCTCTTCATACCAAATCCTTCAATCTAAAATCCTCAACACACCTCTCTCCTCATTGCAGGTCATTGGTCATCAGGTTTTGGGGAGTTTTCTCCAACCCAGACATACCCCCTTTACTACAAGATGTTCAGCCTCAGTTTCTAGGATTCTTTTTCAATCTAGAAATGATCTTGCATCGGGTCATGGATTTTTAGACCTAGTTTTTTTAAGAAGCTTATTTCAATCACAAATATAGGGACTTTGTCTTTGCTTCCTCCACTTTCAAGGATTCAGATCTAAATCTGGTTCATTGAAATGTACATGATTGAGTATGCTCAATTAGGGATTATTCATTGGCAAGTGGTCATCACTGTTCTTGAGGTTGGTTGTCTAAAATATAAATACCATAGTTTTTATTTTTTTAATTTCATATATGTAAGTTGTAGAATTTCTAGATCTATTTAGTAATTTTATTTTTCAAAGATAATTAATTAATTTGGTGAATTAATTAGTTAAGAAAAATTTTGAATTATGTTATTTGGATTTTAGATCATGAATAATTAATTGTTAAATTAATTATGATGAAATTTTGAACCGGATTAATTAATTGTAGAATTAAATAATAGGTATGGTTAGGATTAGGAAATTGTGATCTTAATAATTAATTATCAAGCTAATTATTGTAATATTGACGCTATTGAAATGGAATAATTGATTTTAGATTACCATGATTATGATTTTCTTTGAATATAATTATTTTATTGTTTAAGTAAATAACATGATTAAGTAAGAACAATTAATTGATGAATTAATTGTGTATATTTAATTTTTTGAGTTAGACCGATTAATTGGAGAATCTATTGGGGATATTTAATTGGTTGAGTGAGGATGATTATTTGATGAATTAAATAAAATGGTTAATTAATTGATGAGTTAATTAATTGAAGTATGTGATTATTTAATTGTTTAATTAAATAATGGGATTAATTAATCAAGGAAATAATTAATGAAATGGATGTGGAAAATTAATTGGTGAATTAATTGAAGAAGATGATTTTGATTAATTAATTGGGGAATTAATGAATGAAATAGATGTGGAAAATTGATTGACTAATTAACTAAAGAAAATGACTATGATTAATTAATTGAAGTATTAATTAATGCAATGGATGTATAAAATTAATTATTGAATTAATTTAAGAGAATTAATGTTATTAATTAATTGGGGAATTAATTAATTCAATGGATGTGAATAATTAATTGGTGAATTAATTGAAGGAGTTGAAAATGATTAATTAATTGTTAAATTATTTAATGGAAATATTGTGATCAATTAATGATTGAATTAACTGATGAAGTTTGACGAGATTAATTAATTGGTGAGTTATTTAACGGGTTATTAATTTGAGATAATTTATTTTTGAATTAATTATGTGATTTGGAGATTTTATAACTTGAGTAATTAATTGTTAAATTATTTATGTGACTTTGTGATTGGGAATTGAATAATTAATTGTCGACTTAATTATGCAGTGTTGAAATTGTGAATGAGATAATTAGTTTTGGAATTAATTTTGGGATTTTGAGATTATGGATATTAATTATTTAATTAATTTATTAATGGGACTGATGTACTTATTTAATTTTGGAATTAATTAATGTTATTTATGTAAAAAAAGTATTGTTGAATTAGTAATGGAATTGGAGGATAATTAATTGTTGATTTAATTATTGAATTGTCAAATTATAATAATTATTTGGTGAATTAATTATTGGATACCAAGTTGTGAAATGATTAATTGAGTGTTGAATTGATTAATGGAATAGATGTAGTTAATTAATTATTAAATTAAATAATGAAGTTGAAGTGACAAATTAATTGATTGATTAATTAAAGGGATTGTTACGATGAATTAATGAAATTTATTTGATTAATTAAATGTTTGGTTAATTAAAGGAAATGGGATGTGATTAATTAATTTTTTAATTAACTAATGGAAATTGAGGAAGTTAATTAATTCTTGGATTAATTAATTATCGAATTCATTAATTGTAGAATTAATTAATTTTATTAATGTAATTAATTAATTGTCAAATTAATTAATTTTATTGATATGATTTCTTAGTTTTTTAATTAACTAAATGAATTTATGTTGTTAATAATTTTTTTAATTAATCAACAAACTTCATTAATGAATTTATGAATTAATTAATGGATGTGATTTTAGTGTGTTAGATATAGTGTTCTTCCCCAATAATAATAAATAAATAAATGAGATTTTGGGTGTTAGACATGGCATTCTACACCAATGTAATTATGGGTGTTATACATGGAATTTTGTACCAATAATAATAAATAAATGAATGGGAATTTTGGTGTTAGACATGGCATTCTACACCAATGGGATTTGGGGTGTTAGACACAATGTTCTGAACCAACAATAATAAATAAATAAATGGGATTTGGTGTGTTATACATGGAATTCTACACCAATAAAATAAAAAAATGAATGAGGTTCTGGTTATTAGACATGGCATTCTTTACCGATGATATTTTGGGTGACAGACATGGCATTATACACTGATGGGGTTTTAGACATGGTGTTCTACACCAAGGATAAGCATGTATAAATTAAGAATTAGATGTGTGACTTGGTTCAACTCAATGATCTATGTAGTTTAATTAATATTTAATTGATAACGTGACAATGTAATTATTATCTTTATACAAATGCATACACTTATTATTTACTGGATTTGTTTTAAACTCCATTGGTGGTGGCCTATTAAGTTGTACTCACACCGTATTCAGGATGCCTGTTTGGTACCAAAATAGACTTTTTGTTTACTGGATAGGTTAATGGAAAAGGCCCTATGTTAGGTGGCTGAGTTAGGATAGAGCATGATGAGGGAACCATAGTTGGTGTTGGGACCTACTTGGAGGAGTTTTCAGTGTCTTTATTTATTCCTTTTTGGGGTTTTCTTATTGAAACATGGCATGTACATTAGCATGACATGTTTCCCCTTTAAGTAAAATACTATATTACCTATTTTGGTTATCATGAGATATTGGTATTCTCTATGGTTATGTTTATACTTCCTTTATTGTTTATAATTTATGATAGTGTTTTCTATGATAAAAGAGGGTATAATGTCCTTTTCAATGACTTACCAGACCCTCACTACTAGTCAGTGGCCTTTGGTGTGTGGGGAGGCACACCTGAGGTCATATGGTAGTCCAATTCATGGCATCGTTACGTGGAACCCAGGGTGGGATGTTACAAAGTGGTATCAGAGGTCTATTTTTATTTTCTTATTCTTTTGGCTTAACATTTGAGAAAGTTAGATAGGATAAAAGGAAGAGTCAGGGCTTGGTTATCATCTTATGTATGGGAGTAGGTACTCCATGTACATGGGAGAACTGACGTAACTAGGGTGTTATTGTTGTTATTATTGTTTTATGTTACTCTTGAATGTTATTTCACCTTGGGTGAAAAAGTTGTTGTGTGATGTGATTAATGTTTTTGAGATTTGTTGAGTTTGAACCGTTTCCATGAATAACATGAGAGTTGAGTATGCAAGCATCATTTTAGGAACTCATGGTTATTTTTACATGCCTAATTATAGGAACTCATGGGAAAATGGGTTTTGGTAAAGTTGTTGAACTTGAATTGTTTTTATTTCTTGTGAAATTGAATTGAAAACGATGAATAACAAGAAATTGAGAAATATCTTTAAATGATACAAGATTATAATATCTGGGTTTATAAATAAGAAACTCATATAACGATAATTTGTTTACCCTTGTTAACAAGGACCTAGGTGTAGGATGGTTAACAGTAGAGATAGTGCCTTGATATAGACGTGTGATGGGAAAAGGGGGAAAGACTTGATATGGTTTTTTGTAAACTATACTAAATTTTATAAAAAACCCCTTCTTTTTGTTTAATTTTTCCTTGATGTTGGTGGTTTGGGTAGTGATAATTCCTTAGTTTTGGAACTTAGTTATTTGTTGTGTGAATGACTGTCTGTTTTTGGATCAGTGTGGTGATATTATTTGAGGCTGGGAATCCTGAGACTTTTGATTTGTTAAGATGTTTCCGTAGTGGTAGGAAACATCAGTAATGAAGTATTTTTGGTTGTGTTTATAGATGAATTCTTAGTGTACTTTTAATTAGTGATGATAATTTCATCTATCTTGACATCATCCATGGTACACTGAGAAAGTTCTATCTTTACACCTAGGTAAATGATCATGTTTTGGTTGAATTTGGGGCCCCTTGGGAGATGTGCTCATAAAATGGTATATATGTGGAGTTTCATGGTGCGAGGTACACCATAGACAATTTACAGTTGAGGTTCTTAGTATTGACCAGAGGTTGATAAATACCGTGGTGTTTTAGTTTCTTGAGAAAGCAGTAATAACGATGCTCTTAAGGTGTGGAGCGACATGTCAATGGTAGGTGCAGGGAGCTAGACCATTAGTTTAAAGTGGCGGAATAAGAATGAAAATGTGGAACCAATAAGGTGAATGTTTAAATTTTTTAGGGAAAGGCTAGGTGAGCCTTGGAGGTGGTGGATATACATCCTTTCTAGGCAGTTTTTGATGGAAATGATAAGTATAAAAGTTGGATTGTGGTCTTGTGGTTCTTGGGAATAGTGATTTGGGAAACATGTTGGGTATGTTTTTGATTTTCTAATTGAGATAGATGTGTCTATTGAAGACAATCCGATACTTTTATTAGGATACTGTAGAAAGGTGTTGTTGGGAAAGACGATGTTTATAGTTCTTCCATTATGGAAACATGGATATGTGAAGGAGAATACATGTGAAAGGGAAGAAGATAAGTAAGATAAGTGGCCCAATATTATTTACACAGACTATTAGAGAGAAATATAAGTGCAGCTTGAGGACGAGCTCTTATAAGGTGGGGAGATTGTAAGATTTTACCATTTTTTATGTATTATTTTTTTAAAATTTTCATGAATATGGGTTATCCTTATTTTAAATTTACAGCTTTAAATATTTAACAATCCTTAAAATTTTATACCAATAGAAAGTGGTATTCACAACTTGAATACATGTCATGAAATAACATTACACGATGTGAAATAGGAAATCTTATCATGTAATCCCAACATGTGAAATCAGTTACAGAACATTTTATGACATGAAACTAGGATTCACACAATGTAAGTATGATGTGTGGTTTTAAAAGAAGAAATAGATTACCGAGCATTGCATGAAATTAAAGAAGGATTCACACCATTTAACTATCGTACCCATTTTTTGTAAACATGTTTCAACCTATTTTAACACACTAACACATTTTTGTTGACTATAAATCCTCCTACACCATCCTCCTCTAACATACAACATCCCATACACCTTTTATTTGGATCATAACTCCTTGTACCAAATAATTCGATCGAAGACCCTTCGCGTGCCTTCCTCCTCACCATGGGTCATTGGTCATCGGTTTTCAGCATTCTGGTCCGATCTAAAAGTACCCCCTTTGTTGGGAGACATTCACCACTGGTTTCTAGGAGTCTTCTTCGATCCGGAAATGATATCGCTTCAGGTATTGGATTTTCAGACCCAGATTTTTTAAAAACAAGATTTATATCATAAATTTTTGGCTTTTGTCGCCGCTTCCTATGCTTTTAAGGATTCAGATCTAAATACCGTTCTTCAAAACAACTAGGATTGATTACGCTCAATTAGGGATTATTTGTTGACATGTGGCCAACACAGTTCTTGAGGTAGGTGGTCTAAAATTGAAATTCGATAGTCTTCTTTTTTTAATTATGTATATGAATGTTTTAGAATTGCTAGATCTGTTTACCAATTGGATTTTCCAAATAGAATTTATTGATTTGGTGAAATAATTAATTAAGTAAAATGTTGAATTTGGATATTAGGATTTATAGATTATGAATAATTAATTGTTAAATTAATTATGAGGAAATTGAGATTGTTGACCTTGATTAATTAATTGAATAATTAATTAATGGGGTTGGTTGGGTTATAAAATTTCAATCTAAATAAATAATTGTTGAGCTAATTTTTTTTATATTTAAGTTGTGGAAATGGAAAAATTAATTTTAGATTGTTGTAATTAAGAAATTGTTTGAATATAATTATTTAATTGTTGAATTAAATAATGTGATTAAGTAAGAATAATTAATTGATGGATTAATAGGGGATATTTAATTTATTGAGTTAGAATGATTAATTGACGAATCAGTTCGGGATATTTAATTGGTTGAGTGAGGGTGATTAATTGTTGAATTAAATAAAATGATTAATTTACTGATGAATTAATTAATTGAAGTATGTGATTATTTAATCATTCAATTAAATAATGGTATTAATTAATTGGAGAATTAATTAATGCAATGGATGTGGAAAATTAAATGGTGAATTCATTAGAGAAAATTATTACTATTAATTATTGGGGAATTAACGAATGCAATGGATGTGGAAAATTGATTGATAAATTAATTGATGAAAAATATTGTGATTAATTAATTCAGGTATTAATAAATGAAATGGATGTGGGAAATTGATTAGTGAATTAATTAAATAGATTGAATGTTTTTTATTAATGGGGAATTAATTAATTAAATTAATGTGAAATAATAATTGGGGAATTAATTAAGGGAGTTGAAAATGATTAATTAATTTTTAAATTAATTTGTGGAATTATTTTGATTAATTAATGGTTGAATTAATTGATGAGTTTTGATGAGATTAATTAATTGATTATTTAATTAATGAATTTTTTACTTTGAGATAAAATAATTGTTGAATTAATTATATGATTTGGAGATTGTAGATCTTAAGTAATTAATTTTAAAATTAATTATGTGACTTTGTGATTATGAATTGAATTATTAATTTTCAAATTAATTAGGATGTGTTGAAATTGTGAATGAGATAACTAGTTGTGGAATTAATTATAGGATTTTGAGTTTATGGATATTGATTAATTAATTGATGAACTAATTAATGGGATTAGTGTAATTAATTAATTAGGAAATTAATTAAGTGTATTTATGTGACAAACTAATTATTGAATTAATAATAGAATTAGAGGATAATGAATTATTGATTTAATTATGAAATTGTAGAGTTATAATAATTAATTAGTGAATTAATTATTTGATGTTGATTTATGAAATGATTAATTGATTATTGAATTAATTAATGAAATATATTTAGTTAATTAATTTTTGAATTTTTAATGGAGTTGAAATGGCCAATTAATTGATGAATTAATTGAAGGGATTGTTATGATTAATTAATTAGAGAAATTAACTATTGAAATTGAGGTGATTAATTAAACATTGGATTAATTAATGGAAATGTGTTGTGATTAATTTATCAGTGAATTGATTAATGAAATTTAAGGAAGTTGATTAATTATTGGAATAATCAATTATCGAATTAATTAATGTTATTGATTTATTTAATTAGTTAATTGTTTAATTAATTAATTTTATTGATGTGATTTGTAAATTGTTAGGTTAACTAAAAGAATTGATGTTGTTAATTAGTTTTTGAATTAATTAACAAACTTCATTAATTAATTTATGAATTAATTAATGGATAAGATTTTGGGGTGTTAGACATGGCATTCTACACCAATAATAATAAATAAATGAATGAGATTTTGGGTGTTAGACATGGCGTTCTACACCAATGGGATTTGGGGTTTTAGACTAGGAATTATTCACCAATAATAATAAATAAATGAATGTGATTTTGAGTTTTAAAAATGGAATTATACACCAATGGGATTTGGGGTGTTAGACGTGGCAATCTGCACCAATAATAATAAATAAATCAATGGAATTTAGGGTGTTAGACGTGGCGTTTTTCCCTAATAAAATAAATAAATTAATGATATTTTGGATGATAGACATTTCATTATACAGCAATGATATTTTAGGTCTTAGACATGGAGTTCTACCTTGATAAGATTTTTGGGTGCAAAATATGGTGTTCTACACCAATGATAAAGATAAATAAATGGGACTTGGGGTGTTAGACATGTCTTTATACACCAAGGATAAACATGTATAAATTATGAAATAGATTTGTGACTTAGTTAAACCTAATGATCTATGTGGTTTAATAAATATTTATTTGATAATGTCATAACTATTTAATTATTCATTGTTATTATTTTCTTTATATATCTACATACACTTGTTATTGACTGGATTTGTTTTAGACGACGCTGGTGGTGTCCTACTGAGTTTTACTCACATTCTATTCAGGTTGTCTGATCAGCACCAGAATAGATTTTATGTTTCTCAGATGGGTTAATGGAAAATTCCTAGTGTTGGGTGGAAGAGTTGGGATGGAGTATGGTCAGGGAACTAGACTTGGTGTCGAGACCTGCTTGGAGGAGTTTTCGATGGCTTTATTTTTTCCTTTTTGGGTTTTGCATGCAGACACCTAGCATTCACATTGGCATGAAATGTTTCCCCTTTCAGTTAAATATTATATTACATATTTTGGTTATCTTTAAATATTAGTATTTTCTATGGTTATTTTTATTCTTTTACTATTTTTGGTGTTTAATTTTATAAAAGAGGGTATAGTCTCCCTATGGCTGATTTATCAGACTCTCACTAGTAGTTGGGAGCCTCTAGTGTACGGGGAGGTGTACTTAAGGTCATGTGGTGGTCTAGTTTGTGGCACTATTTCATGGAACCTGGGTTATGGAATTACAATGAGTATATATCTATGATGTAGTTCGACCATGATTTTGACTATCAACTTGTATCTATGTCCTTGTAACTTTCTGTCTCCCACCATTCTTTTTTAGCCATCGATTTTTGAATATATAAAGACAACACCGTCTCGCATCAATAATCATACAAATTTTTCATAACTCCATAATGTCTGATTGAATACCTATTCCCCCAATGTCTATAATACTTGATCAAGTTTTGAGGAGTAATATTCATCCATAGAATATTTCCACATGTGGTGAAGATTATGTCTTGGGGTGTGTTTCATGATGATGAGTTAGGTTGATGAATCGATATAGCAAGTGATGTAGATCAATTTTTGGTTATCCAAGTGTTTTACTAATTCCATGCCTTCTGATATAGGATGATACTCAATATTTCGACATATAATATGGGAAAATATTAAAATATGAGGATATTAATTTATCTGAGTGTGTTTGAACTGACGAAAGATACTTTTATACTTTTATGTATATATTTTATCACTATGTGGGAGAAAATAAATGGGGGATCTTTGTTTATCTCTCATTCCCTTGTTGTAGCATAAAAGGAGGGTGCACATTAGTAGCTCAATTAATGTTCTCAATGAATGTGTATGCGTAATATAGTGCACCTCGAAGGTGACCCATATGTGTGGAGTCAAGGCATAATGGATGTTGAGTCTCCATGGTATACACATTTTGTACTTGAAAAATTACATGATATGTGTATGAAAATTATCATGCATCAATAAATAAGTTTTATGTAACACTGTTGAAATAAGTCCATGTTAGTTTTCAGGAAGGCATTGCATAATTTTCATATCACAATGAATATATGAATATTTTAAATAGAAACATGCATGAGAGGAAATCCCAACCATGCATGAGGAAATTATTAAAAGTGTGAATATATGTATTAGTAATAATTTCTATAATTTATTCAAGATGCGCATGGGAAAAATCATGATACCTATATGCACGTAGGAATTTAAAACTCTCAAAGAAGATATCACATGATTTCATTCCAGAATGAATGATGGTTTTTAAAATGTCAGTTTTAAGGTTTTCTGAATTTTCTAAAATATTATGAATAGAATTAGGAATGTTTTTCCTCGAAGAAATATTTTAGTGGGTATCTTCAGATACATAAATGATGAAAATTTGTTTCTATAAATAGATGTTAACTTTATTCTATAAGGGAATATGATACCCATCTTAATGGTGGTAAATTATAATGATTCTACTATAGTATTTAGTTTCAATTTTCTATTTTTTATAATAAAATCTTATTATTAAATAATATTTTTCATCTCCTAAATAGAGGGGTAATTATTCTAAGTGATAAGGGGATGGAAGGAAGACTATTTTTTATTCTTAAAATATATTGATTTTATATAGTTTTCTATTTATTATAAATTGATTTCAATGTTTTATAGAATATTTTAATCTTTAAAGAAGTTATGATTTATTCAAATCTATATATTATTTATTTCTTTGGTTGGGAATCTATAATCTCTATCCACTTGGATCTATACCACATTTAGTGAATTTGGTTAGGATCGGTGGTGAACTATTATGTGGTTTCTAATATATGAGGAACTATAAATGGATACTTCTTTACTACTTTGGTATAACAAGACCTGGTTAAGTGTTTATTAAGTAAACTAAGGGTAATTCACTATTACAATTTCCCACATTGGAAGGATGGAATATCGAAATAGAGGAATTTTTTCTTCTGTTATCTTAATTTTCATTTAACCATAGGTGAAAGGGAAAGAGTTGTAGAAAATCTGACATATTAACTAATAATATGAAAATTAAAATATTTATAGACATGAATAATATTACATTTAGAATAAAAACACTCAACTAATAACATTAATTAAGTTCACGATATTTATAAAAAAATCCATATTCTACTATTCATAGTGGTTTTGATTCAATGGTTATCAAATATGGAATGTATTTATTCCAATATAATTTTTAAATTGATTTTATTATAAATTAATTTCTATATGGTAAACAACATTGTAAACATTATCTAAAACCACCCCAAATTTTTTTACCTCTAGGTATTCTTGGGTTTTAATATATACATGCTAAATTTTATTTCCCTAAGTAAACATTTTACCCAATGTGATTCATGTATGAGAAAATTTCCTCACCTCTTCTTTTGGGTTAGTAATCTCTCCCTTATGTCCATATTCATTAGATGATTTTATGGATGTCTATATATATGCTTAAATAATTGGTTAATTCCATTATTCACTTATTTAACTCACATTAAATTTTTTAATTTACAAATTTAATGTTCTTCAAACTGGGGTTCTTATCAAATGTGTGAAAAGAATATATTTTTAATATTTTTTTATGTGAAATTTTTATTTTATAATGATTATTATTTATTATATTTCAATTAAATGTTTTAAAATAATATTGCAAATAATTTTAACTCTTAGTGTCGATGAAAGGAAAATTTGTATTCATTCTATTTTTTGAAAGTTATTTATTCAATAATCTTAAAAATGTGATTTTCATCTTTGTTAACATACCTTGATGTTTGTAATATTTCATTGGGATATTTTCTTATTCTATATTAAACCTTATTTCTTTATATGTATTATGAAATGTTCAATGGACATTTTTATCAAACCCATCTCATTTCAATAGATTAATTAATTGATATTGAAATATTAATTTCTTTATGTTCATGTTGAATATATATATATATGTATGTATGTATATGTATATATATATATATATGTCTATTTTATTCATTATCTGATGTTTGGGCCTAGAATTATATATCCCTATACTTCATTGGGTAAATTATGATATCTCATGATATATGCATAGTTATAAGGTATATGATTATTTATCTACTATGTGATGGAAGGTAGGAAATTTATTCTTGATTCATAATGTTATAGGAGGTAGTTGCATGATTCCTAATCAACTATGTTATGGTTCTACATGATTATGTTTAGGAAAAATCTATATGTTTTACATCATATTCATGTTTTGATAACTTATGTCTTATTTTATGTTTTGATCCATGAATTATGACTTATAATCCGTTAATATTTGGGTGTGATCTCCTAATTTTTTGTTTTAATACTTTATTATGTTCTTACACACACCTTATTATCTTATAAACACTTATGATCTTCATTTTTTACCCTTATATAACATCTAGCCCAAAAATTTCTTATGTTTACATTCACCATGTTATGAAGGAGGGTATTATGTTTGATATGTCTAATACTGTATAATGCTAGAAGCCTTATTTTTTGAGATTTTAAAAATGATGTAGAATAAATTATTTTTTCATCGTGTTTTAAATTCACTAATACTTTGATATGGGGGTTGTGATTAATCTTGACATGTATCCAATAAACTATTCAAAATAAGTATTTGATTTATTTTTATCTTGGGTCATGTCAAAATTCCTTCAAATTGTGATTTTCTTTATTTGAGTTTTAGAAAGGGGAAGAACACATGGGAAAACACCATACACCCTATGGGTTTTATACCCCATGGTTCTCTAATTCCACTAAAAATAAGCATAATTATCCACTTCAACCTCAAAACATGTCCAAGAACTCTTAACTGCCTAAAATGTAAAAAACATTAACACACCAAAATTATATAGGCTTTTACATTTGATATCTATCAAACAATTTATATCATTAAAATTAAAAAAATATAAGGAAAATGAAATTATTTTCTAGAGAACTAAAAAAGGAACTAAATCCATCACCAAAAACTCATATTAATTACTCACATTCAGATAGATATAATTATAATAAGATTAATAAAACATAAAAATAACAACCAATTTGTGATAAATATCAAATGGGATTGATTCACCACCAACACATCTGTATGTGCTAGACAACAACTCTTCTAACAAGAATAATTCATTAAAGCTCTTATAAGAAAAGAATATTCCTCTTATACGAATACACTAATAGCACTAAATCAAAACACCATACCAACCATACATAATAAAATCAAACTCCCCATCAACCTCTTATTTCACCTAAACCATTATTTAAAAATAGATAAATAGACATTGAAGATAACCATACCGCACACCCATTCAAATTATTTTGAATGGAATATGTTTTAAAAATTGTATGGGGAAGAAAACATTTTCAATTTCAAATTCAATGAATTGTGTTTCTAAAATAGGTTTAAATCACTATAGAAGTTTTAGTGAATATATTATATTAATTAAAAAATTATAATGGCTAAATATACAATAAATATAAAGATAAATGAATAATATCAAAAAAATTAAATTTATATAGCCTAAATTAATAAACTTAAAATAGACTGTCACACTTTGTATATAACACCTCGAGATAATAAGCCCTAGACCACTAATACAAAATATATCTTTAAATGATTTCACAACCCACATAATCCTTAAAATTCATGTCCAATAACATAAATCATTCATCTATTCCTTCACAACTACTTGGGAGTGGAATTTATATGAACACTCATTACTGATTATTTTCTCACCAAGATATCTACTTGATCTCTCACACATCCATAGTCATGAATTTTTGGGATAATAAAGAATGAAATTTTGAATTTTTTTGATGTTTTTTATTATAAATTATCCCAAAAATAATATAAATTACATTAAATACATAAATTTTTGTTACTTATAATAAAAAGTAATATAATTATAAATTTTCACAAATCCTGGTTTTTACATGATTAGTTAAATTATTAAATTTTAATGAGAAGAAATATTCTAATAACGTTTTGAAAAAAATCCTACACTAATAAATTGTAAATTTTTATTAAATATTTCAAGTAAGGAAATTTTCATTTTATCATACTCCTATTATTATGGGAATGTGAATGTGAACTTTCATCAATTAGTATTTGATAGAAAACATCCATTTCTCTATGGGAATTATCCTATAACCGTGATTTATTCAATATTATATACAAAAAAAGTTTTCTAGTCTGTGTCCATAAATTTTTTATGAAAGGATTATATGGGGTTGTATCCTCTAGCCTTTGACCATGAGGGTCAATCCATGAGACTACTACCACCCCCTTTAACTGTCTTGCTTTGACTATGAGTCAACATCTGCATGCCTATAAACATCATCTTACTTCTACACTCCTTCCACCATGGAGTGATACACCCATGTAGACAAAAAAACTAGCATATCTTTTCATACATCCATGTAATTCCTTAATAGAGGATGATTGATGATCCAGCCTCACTGATTCTATGATGATTGAAACATTTATGGCAAGGAATAAGTTTTTACCAAATCCTTCTACACGAATGGATTTTCTCAAACCAAGGGTAATGAGATAGATTCATTCCAGGTAGAAGACAAAGAATACTGATATTTGGGAAAATAAAAATATGAGGGATGAGATTTGGTTTTTGAAGTAGAGTTTGATAGAATGAGGACGCCACTGTAGGGCCAACACCACAAAAACTAGAATATTTCAAGACGAAGTGAAGATGATGGATTGAAATGAACTGGATGATGAAAATCCAAGTTGAGAAATTGATTTTTCAAGTGATGAAGAAAAAATTAAACACTTGTAGAAAATTTATCTATTACTTATATTTCAAATCATGAAACAAATTGATCTTCTAATAAAGAAGATAAAAAATTGTGTGAATATGAGGATGCCAGTTTATCCAAGAGTGGTCCACCTGATGAAATCAAAAATCTGGATTTGGATGATAAAATTAGTTCTCTATATAGGAGAAAATAAATTTGGAAGGTAAATATTTATATCCCATTTACAGGTTTATGCATTGAATTAGGTCACACTCATGATACATAATGAAAGTTCCTATTGAATCTATATGAATAGTTTAGTGCCCAAGGTATTCAAGCCTTATGTATAGAGTCATTCTTTGATAAATATTGATAATCCATGATATTTAATTTTTTTTACCTGAATTAAGGCATAATTTGTTCATGAAAAATATTATTCATAAATAAGGAAGTTCTAAATAACAATTTTGTAATAATTTTATGTTTTTTTAAATGAAGGTTGTTCATGGGTTCCATATTCAAAGTAGTATATGAATATTTCTAATAGAACAAAACATTTGAAAAAAATACCAACCATGCATGGAATAATTTTGAAATGTGGAAATACATGTATTAAGAATAATCTCAACACTTCTGATCAAAATTAATAGGAAAAAAATCATATGCAATTAATTCACTTGAAAATTAAACTCTAGAAGAAGATATCAAATGACTCCATGCCATGATTAGTGATGTTTTTTAAAAGACTGATCGTAGTTTTTTTATCTCCTTAAATATTTCAATTTCAACTAGGAATTTTTGACCATGAAGGAATAATTGAATGGGAATATTAGAAGACATAAAAGAGAAACGTTTTTTCCTATATACTGAGAGTGAATTCATTTTAGAGAGGTGGACAGAACTTGGCTAGATAAGTTTGACTTGGTGGGACTATTATACTATTTTTAATTTCTTTATTCTATTTGTTTTAGTTTTATAATGTCTTAACCTATTCCATTAATCTTTTTTATCTCTCAAATATAGGGGTAATGTTTTCATGTGATTTTATGAGAGAAGTAAGTAACATGGTTATAATAAAGTGTTAGTGTTTTAATATAATGATATCTTCCATGTTAATTGGTTTCAATATTTTTAGCTTTTTTTTATTTCTAATATAGTTGGGTTTGACTAAGATATACATATTATTTATTACCGTGGTTGAGGATCTAGTCTCCACCCACTTGGTTCTATACCACATTCAGTGAATTGGTTTGGGTTATGTAGTGAGGTGTAATGTGATTTCTAATTCATGAGGAAGGTTTTGTGGCTACTATAATATTTAATATGAATAAAAATACCATGTAGGGTGTTTCTTAGTTAAACTTGGGATATTCCACTATTGGACATTTTCACATTTGAATGTCGGTATATCGAAACAAAGGACATTATTAAGAAAATGTTACCTTTTTCATTAAACCAAGGGTGAAAGGGGGTGCAGTTTCATAATATCTCAATATCAATCAATAATAAGAAAATACCTATAATTAGTGACTAGGATAACATTATAATTTGAATTATGACCCTAACTCGACCACTTTTTTCTCATATGTTTTTTCAAATATTTTTTTCAAACTTAAATGTTTTGAAAATCTAAACATTATTTTTAATAACCAACAAGAGAAAAATGATTTAGTGAACTCTTATTTAGATAGAAACGTTTGTTTCCACTACTACTACATTAGGTAAGAAAATAATTTTTTTTTACACCCCATGATAATTTTTGATGATGGAAAATTTCATATTATAGAATTATTAGTATCAATTTAGACTCAAAAAGGTGAACACATTCTCTACCATTGGGAAGGATACTTGAATAACATCTTAAAAATCTATTTTATGGATTATAAATATATAAAAACTCTTAGCTTCCAACTATATCACACAAGATTCTCTCAAAATATCATGAATTAGATCATGGGAGAATAATTCAGTCTCTAGTAAATCATGAAATTCCTCCATTAACATTTCTTCCAAGTCACATTTCTTCATAATACACCATCTATAAGATGATTTTATTAATTATATAACTTCTAATGTAACTCTAAATATATATAATGTCTTTAAATTCCAAAAGGTATTCATAAATTCAACCAAAAATGTTTAGTATTATGGTTAATGGATTCACTAAGGAACTTACTTATTTTGGACTGTTGAAATTTTATAAAGAACCTATCATGGATTCATCCGCCTCTTCCCCATTTTTAATATTCTGATGTCATTTTGATATAATGTATTAGATTATAAAACCAAAATTTTATAAGAATAAACATTTCGTGACACAAATTTTAAAAATTTAATTCCTTATTTAAATGAGTAAATGAATTATTATGAAATGAAGTTATAGAAAACACATGCACAACTATGGATATTTTGAATAGTTCTATGGTATATCAAATTTTCAAAACCATTAAAAATGTTAAGAATTTATAATATATCCATTTAAAAATTATAATATGACTATTATATATATATGGTTATGATAAAGTCCAATTGACATAGACAAAACTAGTAATGACCTCAACTAATGGGATGGTACCCTTTGAATCCCATTTATCAGAGTTTATGAGGGGGATAAAACCACAATGATTTTCCATTGAACAATAAAAATACAAGATCTAACAATTAATGAAATAAATAAACCATTTATGAGGGAATTTCATGTTTACTGATATCACAAAGGAAACCAGGTACGTCGAACCACACTAATAAAATATCACCATCATGCAACTTACTCTTAGGAAATTTACCAGTGTAATAAATAGATATATATATATAGACATCAATAGTATTAATATGTAAATTTATATTTTTTTATAATAAAATAAGTAATATATTTATCCTTTTATTATTATTTTAAAATTATTAAATAATAATTTTGATAAAATTTGATTTCAATGTAAACAAACAGAAATATTATTTATGGGAAATATATAGTTTCAATCAGGACACAATTTTTAGGGAATTGAAGTGTATTTGAAATGAAATAAATTTTAATAAAATATTATTATTAAATAATATTTATGATATATAAATGATAATATATTTTTATGAATTCAAACATACTTTTCATAATACTTAGGAAACAATGATTATAAAAAAATAGTATTTTTCATTTAATTTTAATTTTTGTTATAAAATTATAAATTACCATAATTATAGATTTATTTAGATAAAAAATATCATTTTCTAAATCAAAATATCTAAATTATCCAATGGTTACTTTTTCGTAATTTTTAGCGACAATCAACATTTTTGGATAAAAATTAAATACGGTATAAATATACAGTGCATATTATGACATAATAATGACCCAAAAGTGATTTAATAAATGAAATAAAAGGTATCCAAGACCAAATATATATTTATACATTAAAATAATTTATTTTTAGGTTATTTTATTAGTTTTATAATTCCTTAATGAATCTTCCAAAATATATATTGTAATTTAAGATTTTAAAATCACTAATTTATAAAAATGAATCAATTGTACATCACCAAGTGTATTCTTCTAATGAGATCGGCTTTTAAAAACGTAAAATAATTGAAAAAATACACCTTCATATAAATAATGGTAAAAAACCATGGTATGACTTGTGGTTTTGATTACTTTATCAAATAGATTCTAAAGCCTATGTTTGAAAAATAATAAATAACTCTCTTCTCTTTTTATATATAAACCCACCCAAAATAGTATTTTAATTAAATAATAAATATTTTCACATAACATAACTATTATATAACCTCTCTAGATCCTTCCCATGTTGTCCCCAAGGACTCAATAATAACCTCCCAATCTTTTAGATGCAACATCTCAAAGTAAGTGATCCACTCCTTCTTCTATGTATTCAAGAACCACCTTTATTTTATGAATTTTTGCATTTATTAATATTGGGATATGTTCTCACACATAAATAATACTTATATTATAATTTAAAAGTGATTAAATAACCATTTATCTCTCACTAATCACTCCAAATAATCATTATGTACCCCCGTTATGTTGCTGAAATTATCTTGTGATTTTTTAGTGCCAAAATTTTTCATTATGAATACCCATCGCCATTTCAACTCAAGGGTATTCACCTTGATGTACCTATAATTAATTTATTTGTTGGTGTAATTTACATAACCAAAAATCCTTGATCATGTGGTCAATTATGATTAAATATATCATTACGTTGAATAATCTATATGGAACACATGAACATGTACATATTCTGATGGGTTCACCTAAACAGTGATACAATGTATTGGGTAATGATTTAGTCTCATGATACATCATATATGGGATTAGGGAGTAAAAATAATCCATTATGGGACTCTTTCCATCATATGATGTTTTCTTGGTAGTTACAGTTAACTTATGATTATGACATGGTTTATGTTGTCACCACATTCCCAGGTTACCTTTAAGCTATCTTGTTATATCATGATTAATTATTCAAGATTATGATTCTCACCCCTTTACAATACCTTGATATAAATATTAGATCACATGTAATATTTTACCTTATACTGTGATTTTTTATTCCCTTGTTAGTCTTTATAGCTCACACCTTTCATATGTACATCCCTAGGTTATATTAAGGAGTTTTAGAAGAATGATGTAATTTTAGGAGTATATTAAGAATATTTTCAATAATGTTGTTATATACATGTTTTATGTTAATTAGATATATATGAAATTTCAAAAATACACTAGGATCTATAATCTTTGTGGATTTTTTTATGTGCAACTTTATGTAATAATTCATTGAATAAAGTGTAATTAAAATTGATTTTTATTATTTGGTATAAAAGTAAAGTGTTGGTATTTTTTGAATTAGGATTATAAAACTATTTAAAAATCATTAAGGATAATAGTAAAAACAAGAATCCATTTCTAAATTTTGGTAAATTATATTATAAGTGGTGTTTAAGAAAATAAATCCATGTCTAGATTCTATAAGTTGATGCGGCTTTTCAAGAGAGGTTTCTAGGGATAATAAAGCCCCAAAAAAGAATTGATATGGGCTTGATCATCATCTAGTTAATTAAAATGGGCCTTAATAAAGACCTAGATTGGCGGTCAAGGGGGATATGAATCTTTAAATTCAAAATATCCTTATGAACCATTTTTAAGAGACTTAAAGTATCCATAATTTTTTTAGGAAGTAGATTATGAATAAATTAGATTAAAGCATGGAAGTTCATTAGGTAAGGAATATACATCCTTTATGAGTTATAACTTTAATGTTCATGGTTTTCCATTTATTTTATTACGAGTTTAAAAATACTTAACCCATATTTTTCCTTTATTCTAGTCAATTGTTGGGAATAGGAGGAACTGAATCAATAACCAAATATAAGAACTTTGTAATTACTCCCCTAATGAAATTACAATCCCAATGGGAGAAGAAATTATAATAATCAGGAAAATAAATTCTCAATTGATTCCTGTTTGTAATAAAGAATTGAATAAAATGTTTTGCTGAAATATTCTTAAGAAAAGGGAATGTTGTAATTGAGACCTTTATGTGAGAAAGTCCTTTGACTTTTAGTGGATATTTTGATTCCTTAATTATAGAGAAATTAATTAAATCCATTAATTATATCTCATCCATCCATAAATTCTATGAGAAAGATAAGGAAAGGTTGGATGTTTATCATTTGGATGGATAATATGATCAATGTTGGATATTGGTAAAAAAATATTAAGTCTTAAAAGAATATTTAAGTGATGAAATGGAAGGAATCTGAATTTTTTTTTTCAACAAATATTTTCCCCAAACCCTTTAACTGAAAATATAGAGGTATTTATATAGCCTTAATATAAATTTTAACAAATCCATAATGATTTATATGGAAAAAACATAAGAATTTCATGATAAGCCTTTGGATTTTTCATTACCCACAAATGTTAATATGACCCCATATTTGGTGGTCTAAATCCAACTCTAAAAAAAGCCTTATCCATTCAAGACTTTGAAAGATATTAGGAAATTGTATGGTGTGAACTCAAAGTGAAAATGCAGATAAAAGAATATTAGGTTCTGCATGGGGATAAAAAGTGGAAAATAGAGTTTCATTCTAGTGGTATGATGAAGAAATAACATATTTTAAATAAATCTTAACATCCCACTTGTCAAAAGTGTGGGAAGAAGTATCTAGGGAATTTATTAAAAGGGACTTGGAAATTTATTAGGTGTTAGAAGTACAGACACCTAGGTAGAGATTATTGGATGGATAAATCCACTAATGTGATGAAAGATAATAATTATATAGTCAACCCTCTGCTAGTAGTATAGTTTTTCAATTTAAAATAACACATGAATTATTCAAAACCATTCCCTAATCCAAGGGTTTTTAGAGGAATACATGTTATCAACCTCCAAGGAAATAAGGTTGAGCTTATTCCATTAGAAGTGCTTAGGTGGATACTAATAATTAAGTGGTGGAAGGTAAATTAGTAATTATCTCATGGATAGAGAAAATACTTTTTTTAAGGTTATATGAATTATTTCATATCATTAATGTTTAGTATGACTATTAAAACACCAATAAAAATAATAGAAGTTTATCTATTATTGAAAATGGAAAATAGGTAAATTATTACATCCTAATTATATAACACCCTCTATCAAAATGTTTGGGATAAACTTCCTAGATATCCTTTTGATACACACTTGAGTGTAATTTTATGAAATTAGGGGTATTGATGGTCTTTACTTATATAAAGATAAAATAAATTACAGAGAGAAGTAAATCACCCCTAGTATTGTAAATCACCCTCCAATTCTATGAAAGTATAAGGGGGAGGACAAATCAAATCCAGTATTATATTCTCAATAATTGATACTATTGCACTATGAGAAAAAATATTTATCTCAAATGATTGATATTAAATAAAAAATCATCAATGATGACATAACCATTGTAATGGAATTCACTAATGTGTCTCCTGATAAATTTTATGCCCTTCCCCCTAGTTGAGAGGTTGAATTTTCAATCGAGATTATACCCAGATCTTTATCAATATGAAAAAATACATATTTTATGGCTATTTTTTTAAAGTTTAGGGTTTAAGCCTCAATTTATTATTTAAAGAAAAGACCTCTTTAGACTGGGTAGAAGGCGACGCATTAAAAGTCGGAAGGACCAAGGACAAGTAGCCTAAATATAAGGTTAAAGCCCATTTTTTGGCCCAAAGGACCCCTCGGGGTATAGTACTGCTACAGTACCCGTGCTGCTATAGTACCCGTTCTGCTACAGTACCACCACCGCTACAGTCCCTCCGCCATAATAGTCCCTCTACCGCAACAGTGTTGTCGCTGCTACAACACTGCTACAGTGCCCTGCTACAATACTGCTACAGTGCTCAGAAATTCTGCCCTACCTGGATTTGATTATCATGATCATAATAAGATTATGGTAAAGTATAAGTATCATATTCCATGGATTGATGACTTGGTTGAAAGACTAGGTAGAGCCCAATATTTCTCTAAATTTTATTTTTGGTTTGGATAATATTAAGTAAAGGTTAATAAGGTATATATACAAAATACTTATTTTTGTATAAGGTATGAGCACTATTATTTTATAGTGATTATATTTGGACTCACTAATTATCAAACATTCTTCATAAACTTGATGAATAGAGTCTTTAAGGATTGCCTCAAAAAAATTCTGGTAGTATTTATAGATGATGTTCTCATCTACCTCAAAAGAATGGAGGAACATGAGGATAATTTGAATACTTTACTAAATATATTTCATAAAAAAAATATGTGAAGTATAGTAAAAAATAAATATGGTTGGATAAATTAACACATTTGGGGAATTTTAACAACAAAAAAGGGATATCTATGGACCCTTCAAAAATAGTGTAAATTGATAGATGTACTGGAACAACCTCCATGATATATATATATATATATATTTCTTATATTACATGGTTAATATATTTGATTTGTGATAAATTTTCATTATTTTCAATCCCACTAATGAATTTAACTTGTAAGGGTGTAATGTTTTTCAATAATAAATAATGTGATGAATTTTTTAAATATATTAGAAAAAGTATTGTGAATACACCTATGCTCACATTACCCACTAGTGGGGTTGTATTTGTGATATATAGATGAATCCCAAAGGGTATTGGGTTTTTTAATCATGAATTATTAAAAGGTGATAGCCTATATCTCCCAGTGACTAAATATCTATGAATAGAATTACAAAAAATATCATCTATAATTGGATGTGGGGATATTTTCATTAATGAGTTGGAGAGATTATCTCTATAGAGAAAATTGTGACATATATACGAATCATAAAATTATTAAGTACATATTCACCTAAAATAATAATAATATTCACTAATTAAGAATGATATAGATTATTTAGGATTATGATTGTTCAATAGATAACTATTTTGTGAAGGGGAACAATGTGGGACATTCTATGGGTAGGAAATACCTTAATACCCTATCCATGATATGGATTGCAAGAGATATAATATTATTGGACATTAAAAGGATGGTTAAAGGAATAATAAAATGATCTATATATTCACTTTCTTAATGAACTACTCAAACAATAATTCTTGAGAGGATCAAGGAGGCTTATAAAGATAATGAGTTTCTATATAATAAGGTAGTGAATATTCTGGAGTTCAACTTTACTGAAGATGGAGTTATAAATTTTTTAACCTAGATATGTGTCCCATAAAAATTATAATGAAGGAGGGTAATTTTAGATGATGCACATATATCATCCTTAACAATTCATCAAGAAAGCACCAAGATATAAAGAAATTTGAAGAATTTTATTTGTTGGGCTAACAAGAAGAGAAAAATTTTAGAATTTGTGTCTTTATTCTTGGTATGTCATCAAGTCAAGGCTGATCGAAAAAAGACTAAGGGTATATTATAATAATTTTACATATAATTATGGAAATAGTAAAATATAACCATGGATTTTGTTATAGGACTCTAAAAGACCAGTAAAGGTAATAATTCCATCTTTGTGGTAGTCAATCTACTTAAAAATTCATCACTTTTAATTTCTACTAGAGATGATTTATATCTTGATGAAATTTCCAAGATATATATATATATATAGGAAGTGGTAGGACTACATGGAGTTACACTTGATATTGTATCTGACTGAGATCTAATTTTTACCTTGAGGTTTTGGAGAGGCTTTTGGAAAGTGTTTAACACAGAACTGATATTTAGCACTACTTATCACCCTCAGATGGATGGTCTACATAAAAGGACCATTAAATCTCTAGAATATTTATATAAATCATGTAAAATGTATTTAAAATTATTTTGGGATCAAAAAATTACCCTAGTCGAGTTCTCAAATAACAATAGTTTCTATTCCAGCATCCAAATGGTACCTTTTGAGGCTCTATACGGGAATAGGTGTCAGACTCCAATAAGATGAGATGTATTTTGAGAGTATAAGCTAATGGGACCTGATCTTATCCAAGATAGGAAAGAGTGGATTTATAAAATTTATCATCATATGGAATATGAAAAATATTTAAATATAATATATGAAAATAATCATAAATGAGACATGGAGTTTAAGTTCAGAGAAAAATTATTTGTCAATATATCACAACGGAAGACCTTTTTGAGTTTTGGGAATAAGGTAAAGATTTTTCCATGATAAATAATACCCTTTGAGATCCTTGATCACATCGAAGAAATTTCCTATCGACTTTCTTTCCTAACTATACTATATCATGTCCATGATGTGTTCCATGTCCCCCTCTTGAGGAAGTTAATACCAAACCCATCACATACATTAAATCAAGAGATTATACCATTGAGAAATGATTATTCATATGAGTAGAATCCAATGAATATCATAGATTATATATATATGGTTCTATTAAATAAGACAACTTAAATGTCAAAGTTCTATGAAAAAACCACATGTTTGAGTAAGAGACATGGGTACTAGAAAAGGTAAAAAAAAGTACCCTCATCTATTTTATTGTATGAAATGAAAATTTCATTGGTGAATTTTATGAATGGGGAATAAAGTAATGATTAAAAAATTTATAAATGAAATTAATTTTTTAAATGAGTAAATTAATTATTAAGAAATAAAGTTGTAGAAAACACAAGCACTAATTTGGATATTTTGAACTGTTATATGGTTTTTAAAATTTAAAATAACTATAAGAATCCTAAACATTGGTAATATGAACACTTAATAGTGATCATATGACTAGTATATATAATGGTTTATGATAAAGTCTAATTGATATAGATGGAAGAATCTATGGACTTGATAAGTAGGATCATACACTATGAATCCCATTTATCAGAGCTTTCAAGAGATATATCATCATGTGGATTTTCCCATAACCAAGACCTAGTGAATATTAAAAAACTAAATCATGAAAAAAATCCACTTATGGTAAAAGTTTAAGATAATCAAGATCAAAACCTAAACCATATACACTTAACCACCCCATGAAAATATCACCATTTTGAACCTTACACTTAGTAAGTTTACTAGTTTAATAAAGGGTTATGTATCTAGATTATAATATATTTATTTTTTTATATTTATTTTTTTATAAAAAAAATAATTATTATATTTATCCTTTTATTATTACATTTAAATGATTAAATAAAAAGTTTGATTAAATTGGATTTCTATATGATTAAACACAAATTGTATTTATGGAAATATATATTTTCAATCAAGACAATATTTTTAAGAAATTCAATTTTTTTTTGAAATAAATGATATTTTAATAACATATTATTATTAAATAATATTTATTAAATATAAATGAAAATATAATTTTATTATGTCAAAAAAGTTTTTATAAGGGTCAAAAAACTATTATTATCAATAAAAATATATTTTTAAATGAAAATATATTTTTGATTTGAAATTTTAAATTATCATAAATATATAATTATGTTGATAAAATATATTTTATTTTTGAAATCATCATGTTGAAATTATCCAATAGTGATTTTTCTTAATTTTCATATATAGTCAAAAATTTTAGTAGAAATTTAAACTCTGTAAATATATATTGCGTATTATGAAATCACAATGACCAAAAAGTGATGTAATATGTTCTATAAAAGGTATCTAAAAACAAATATATATTTCCCCATAAACATAATGTGTATTAAATTTATACGATTAATATTAAAAATCTTTAATGAATCCCCCAATATCTATATTGTATTATATTCTTTTAAAATCAATTATTTATGAACATGAGTCACTTCCATATCACAAAGGGTATTATTTTAATGATCTCAGTCCTTAAAAATGTAAAATAATTAAAATCAATTCACTTTAATAGAAACCATGGGAAAAAGCATGGTATGATTAGCAGATTTTAAACTTTATTATATAGAGTCTAAAACCTAGGTTTTTAAATTAAAAAAGATTCTCCTCACTTTTTCTATATAAACCCACCATTCCTTCATTTTCTCTTTACTCAAAACTCATATAGAATGTCCTTAATCTTCCATTACCTCTATAGTTTCCTCCCAAGGTACCCCATGCTCTCAAGAATATCCTCCTAAGATTTTTGAAGCACTATCTAAATGTAAGGTTTCCCATCCTTTTATTCTTTATTCAAGAACCCCCATTATGTAATGCCTTTAGTTTTTCATGTGTTAATGTTAGGATATTTTATCACACATCCCACTTACTACCCTTATTATGTAAAAGTTATGAGATAACAATTTCTATCTCACTAATCCCTTCCATGAATCATCATGTACCCCCATTATACTACGATATTATCATGTGATTTCTCCATGCCAAACATTTGTATTTTGGGTACTCATCACTATTTCCAGTCAAGGGTATTCACTTAGATATACCTATCCTTAATTGATTGGAATGCTTAATATATATAACCCTCACTCATTGATTATTGGATAAAATGTGATGAAATATGTTCTTATGTTGAATGACCTATGAGGGACACATGAGCTATATGTATTATAATGGGTGCACCTAGATAATGATCCAATTAATTTTTTATTGTTTTAGTCTCATGAGACATAATGTATGGTATTAGGGAGTAAACCAGATCCATTATGGAACTCTTTCCACCATGATATATTTTATTTGATGTTATCATTGACTTATGTTTATGAAAATATTTGTGTTTTCACTACATTCCATTGTTTCCTTTACGCTATCATGTTATATCATGCTTTATTTGTTCAATAATATTATTATCACCCACTTATGTTACCTTGATATACCCCTTGTATCACTTTGTATTTCTATACCATATACTATGATTTATTTATTCATTTTCATGGATTTATATCTTACCCCATTATTATGTATATTCCCAGGTTATCCAATGTATTTTTGGAATAATTGTGGCATTTTTGGACCATGTTAGGTAGTTTTGTACAAAGTTGTTGTATACATGTTTCATGTTGATGTTATATGTTTCTAATATCTCAATGACACTAGGATCCATGATATTTTGTTGTTATTTTATGCATACCTTTATATAATATTTCTTCAAATAAAGTGTCATAATATATTGCTTGTCTTATAAAACAAACACATCCATTATCAAGGTGGAACACAATATTTCACAGGAAGGGAATATTAACTCATAGACTACCCATTATAATCAGATTATCTAATATATATTCTACATAAACACATAACCAAACCTCATTAAGATAAACATCATATGACTCATATCCCATCACCCACATTTTCAAATCCATCACATGGATACCAACCATATCCCCATATACCAACTCTTCACAACACCTAAAGAAGCCACATAAATCATAGAAAGAAAAACACATCCTATTACACCAATTAATCACTTCCCATAATTCAATAATAAAAAATATATATGGGAAAAAAATTATGATCACTAAAGTTTGATGTTTGTACAAAAATTCTTCTTCTTATTAGTATAATGTTTTCAAACATTTGTAGGATTTAATTTATAAAAATATTTACAACAACAAAAGAAGAATAAAAATAAGTAATATTATATAAAATAGTCTATTCATCATGAAAATAGAAAAAAAGTATGCTTTTAGGGAAAAATTTTACTATGTAAACAAAAATTTTTAACCCACTTTTATCATTCTAATTAAATTTTTGAGGAATACATATTTTTTAAACACCAAAAAATATCATTTAAAGTAAATAAGTCATTATAAAGTGTTTAAAAAACTATTATATATTTATTCAGGTTTCATTGGAGGATGGTCAGTATGATTTGTAAAAGAACAAAAAGTATACAGAAGCTAAGTCCCTATACACTTTTTTTTGACACACATAAGAAACAATACTATAAAAATTTTACCACACATGTGACATTATTTAAAATAAAACAAATAAATCTATTTAGGTTTTATTTTCTAATTAATTAAAAAAATACATAAATTATTTATTTATTTTATCATTTCATTTCAAAAAAAAAATTTGATTTTGAGGTATATAATGGATTTATTTTTTTTCATCAATATTACAGCATAAAATAATTAACAAAAAAATCATCAGTAAGTATGACCTATGGTTTATAAACAAAACATACGCCAATCATAGAAAACTATTCTTTAATTAAATAATTTATATTTTTACCCTTAAACATTTTCATTTATATTTTTAAAATCATAAGTAGGATGGAAACATGATTTGACTTATTTTACAAGAGTAATTTGGCATCATAGAATATTAGTTATTATTGATATTATGAAACCAGTTTTTGATTATGTACAAGTTATTTATTTTTTATTGGGGTTATCACGAATAATGTTTCTTATACTTCTAAAAATAAAAAATATATAATCAAAATAAGCCATTACAATAAATTCCTAACATATGAATTCTACATATCATGATTAGAATAGAAAATAATATAATTACTTTTTTAGAATTTTAAAATCTTCCATACATTCCTCAAGAATTTTTTATTTATTCATATAAATATAAAACATGTTGAATCAAAACATAGTGAAATAAAATTATAACATCTAGAAATTTTATAAAATGAGTATATTCAATTCATGAATGTTTAAAAATTCAAAATATCATTAAGTAAGATCAATATATTATACACTAAAAAAATAAAAATTGAAATCAATTTAATAGAAATTAGGTTCTACAAAACACAGGGACAACACATCCATCTACAAAAAAGGCTACAGTTATGAAATATATTAGAGTTATTTAACATTTTACTTATACTATTAAGGTTATATAATATATTAAGTAAGTTAAAGTAAGTCACCAACTACCAAAGTATGGTAGTATAATCATAAGAACAGACATAAGGTCTTGAATGAAAATTCCAATGAAGTTAAAGGAAATGATTCATGTACCTCTATATGAATTCTAAATTAAAATGGATATATGTTAACCTAAACATTTAATTAGGTTCCCAAAACAATTTTTTTATATATTTGGGGGCATATATTTATATATGTTCTGGCTATTTTTCTGGTTTACATCACATATTATTCTTGAGTTTCACTACTTCCATATAAATCCCATCCAATCCTCACATGTTCTTAACTCAAATATCATCCCAATATCTACACCACCATATTTGATTCCACCATTTAATGTCCCCCACCTCCACTTGAAAAACAACATAGATTGTAAGTAATAGAAGTATATACCCCATAATTTATCATCTAGTAGACCACGATATATGGTCTATAATTGAGGGAATAAAAGACACATCATGATACTTTACCCTCAATAAATAATTTATAGAAATGTTATGTCCTGACCTAGGTGCCACACAACGATACCCCGAGTCAGTCGGTCACATGACCTCAGGCGCACCTCTCTATACGCTAGAGGCTACAGACTAGTAACGAGGCTCTGGTATGTTAGTCATGGGGATATTATACCCTATTTTATCATAGTAAGACAGCAGCAGAAGTAAAAAATAAATATAGGATGAATATGTAATCATAAATAGTACTAATGTCATAATATAACCAAAACATGAAATATAATACTAAACTAAAATGGAAAATTCCATACCAAAGTAAGTGTCAAAGTTTCTAATCACTTTTATTAGGGGCTCCCGACCTAGGTCTTCTTCCTCTCGCCGTCGCCGCTCCACCACTGCGGAAGGCACGGCGTTTTCCCCTGCGTTCGGTGGGTTTGTGGAGGCTCTCCGCGGTCGTCTGGCGGGTTTGTGGTCTTCCCTTTTGCTGTAAAGGTTTCGCTTTGGGATTCAGTGGTTGCCGGTTCAGATCTGCGGGTGTAAGACCGGTCTGCGTCGACGGCATACTCGACGGAGCGCTCCTGGTGTTGTTCTTGGCTTCTTGCAGTTTCCCTATGGTGAGCTCTTTCAGTGTTGGGGGGTCGCACTCGTTTGACGTCGGTTTGTGGGTTCCTCCTCTTTTCCTCTGAATTCGTTGGGGTCTTTTTGTGTCTGATGTCGTCGGTTGTTCGGGTGGCGGCGGGTGTTTCTGAGTCAGGGTGATGTTGTGGTGCTTTTCTGGAGCGGCTTGATTTAGTTTTTGGTCAAATTTCTCTTAATCTCTCTGGTTTTTGTTGTTCGTGTTGGTTGCTGGAGTGGAGGTTTTGCTGTTTATCGCGGATCTTTTGCGATTGATTCCTTTTTGCGAGATGGGGGGTGTAGGTTTTAGGCCTTTTCTCTGCTCTCCTGGTGATTTGGGTGAAGACATTGATGTGCTGGTGTCGGGAGGTTTCTCCGACGAGGATTTTTGATTCGGTGAAGCTCGCCGGGGACGACGACGATGGTTTCTGCTGCAGATGACGATGGGAGCCGGTGTTCCTTGCCGGTGTTCCGGTGATAGTGTGGTGCGTGACGGTGATCGAGTCGTCGCATGGATTTCGTTTTGCGTGCGGGCTGTTGCGCAGTGAGGGATTGACGTGCGGTGCGCGGCGCGAGGCATGTCAGCGCTGTCGCGGGATTCGTTGGCAGGTTTGAAGAGATTGTGGGCGCGTGAAGATGACGCTGGTTCGAAACTCGAGGAGGCTGGCGGTGGTTTTGATTTTGAAATTTGAAATTGGTATTTCATCTGGATGTGGAGAGGTGGTTAAAAGGATTTGGTGAAATGGTGTAATGGGTACCGGCAACCCTTAAACCGGCTTCTGAAAATATGGAAAAAAATGATTTGCGGTGGTGTAAAACATTTTTCAATTAAAGAAAAGTGGTTAAAAGAGATTATTTATCAAAGAAAAAGGAGTATGAAGGGTTACGCGATGTTGAAACACATTTTTTTAAAATTTGGTCATGATAATTACATGACATGAATTCCCCTTTCATATCGTGTAATGTTTTGTAATTGATTTTCTCTTTTTTCCATCAAAATATAATCAAACCATTAAAAAATTTAATATATATTACACGTGGTGAAATTTGTTTACACATGGTGAAATATTATATGTGGCGAAATCTAATTTCATGTTGTGAAATATTACATGTGTTGAAACCAAGTTTCACTTGGTGATCTAGAAATAAACACCAATGAATTTCAATTCAATAAAAAATTACCACAATTCAAATGTAACATAAATTTAAAATATGATATATCAAGGATAAATATGTGATAATAAATATAAAATACATTTAATTTATCACATTTATCCTAGAAACATGAATAGTAGCTCCAATATCTATTAGATTATCATTCAAATAGTTATAAATGAGAGGTTGGTTGAGAACTTAGGAGTTATAATTATGATCATATTTATATGATAAATCATCAAATATACTCAATAAATATTCATGAATAATCATGAGTGAATCCATAAATAAATAAAACCATTTCATAATAAAAGTGATTGAAAAATAATAAATCAATAAAATTGGAATCTTCAACTCTCCTTCTATTTCCACCCCATCATATATAATTCTCAGTAAATAATTTCCATGAAAAAAAATAATTCAGATAAACAAAACATAATATTCGTTTCTATAACCATTACCATGAAAAATCCTTTTCTAGTCTTATACATCACATCATTACTCTAACGTATCTATCTATGGTATTCTCTAAATTAAATCAGTTAAAAGCTAATAGAAACTCCTAATTAACAACATGGACTCTATAAACATGGATATGATAGTTATATTACATTAATGGTATTTAATACATTATTTCCATTAGTATCAAATATAATAATAATATTGGTATACTAGATACATTTATACATTACATTAAAAAAAGATATAACATTAAATAATTTCAAGAACATTATTACAACATCCATTATATCCCTATTAATTATATGTATAGAATATATAGGTTTCTTGGGGAAAGGAAAAAAATAAACAAGATCTCAGATTCTCTATAAGTGGAAACATATAGTGTAATCTTACTAACATTAAAATTACATAAGGGATATGGTAGGAATAATTAAATAACACAAATACATAAACAATTAAAACTAAGGGAATGTAATATCCATGAAAATAAATAAAAACATAAATAGGAATAATAATTTATCTAAAAATGATGGAATGCATAATTTAAGACATCAAAACTTTCTATCATGTCCTTCTGAAGAGACACATTATTGTTATGGGATGAGTCATAAACCAAAAACACTATTTTATCTCAGGATACCTATTGTTGCACTAAGGGGCTATATAATTAAGGCCCCACTGGTCACCGAATTTTTGTAAAGTATATTCACTATAAGATTAATCAATAACTTCTAAACAATTATCTAATTATCCTCTTACTCAATAAAAAATTTCTACTCAGATAATGATAAATACATAAATCAAATACTCCCCATTAAATAGAATTAGGTGTATGTGTATGAGAACAACCTTAAAAATCTTTAAAGTTTTGGTGTATCATCGATGAGAAAAAAAATTAACATCATTAATGAATTATAAGGATGAGGGTACTTTCAATGTGATGAGTTGTCTATTGAATATAATAATTAGTTTCAATATTTTTAATTAGTAATTTTTAAGGACAAATTTGGAAACATCCTTCATATTAGTTAATTAAGACAATGTGTATATTCCAAATCACATCCCCAAGGAGTGTCTTTCTAGGTTTGTATTCTTTGTTATACTCTTTATTCATCAATGTGATGATTGAGTTAATTATCACCTAATATTTTTCAAAATGATTACCCTTAGGTGTAAATATTCCAAAACCAAATCTACATTTTAATATCTATTCGAGGTTACATTTTATTGGAAGTTAATCACACTTTTACTTTACTAAAACATAGGATGTCTTTTACAACATAGGAATTAATAGTTTTGGTAAATCATGAATCCTAAGAATACGAGATATGAAAAAAAAATATACATGTTTTTTTAAATATTATGAATAATTTTGAATAAATTTTTACATGGTAATACATTCACATAAACAAATAGAATAGTTGGTTATTATAACTTGAGTATCAAAGAATAAAAATTGAGAGGGAAGAAAAACACATATGTCTTGGGTAACAATTAAATAATAGACTATTGAAAGAGAGGACATAAAACTGATCATTAAATACTATGAATAAATTTATTTCATGATATTAACTATCAAATAAGAATCATATATACACCAAATAATGGAAATTAGGTGCATAATATAGAACATGTCTCAATTAGAGGAATTTGAGATTGAAAACCCCTTTACACTTATATTGACATCCACATATGTATTTTATCTTTATATATCATAAAAATAGATATTTTAATTAAATAATTTAAAACCACTTTAATATACATACACCTTTTTTAATATAATTTATTTGGATGACCTCGAATGATATAAAATTTATGTATTTGTAACATAAAGATAAAAAATCAAGTAATGATGTTTACACCAAGATGATTATAAAAAATGGAATATGAAATGCATTTAATGGTTGATAAATGTAGTATCTAACTAATATAAAATATTTTTGATATTAAAGGATTGATTATGAACATTTATATGTATATTCATAAGTAAACCTAAAGAAATATAACAAATTATGTGTCTGGTTTTAAAAGAGGAGGGAGAGAATCAAGTATTTATTTCAATAGAAAAACGACTATAAAAAATGATTTATAGAATGAAATTAATGAGAGGGAAGGTTAATATCTCATATATAATCTTTAATTAGTATAATAAAGTTGTTATTGTTGTAATATTATAGAATAATGAATTGAAACAGAAAGGGGTTATCAGAAAAGTTGTACTTGGATAAAAAGGTCGCGGAGAGGAATATTTACCTTGATAAGTTGTTTCTTAATGATTGGGAGGAGATCATAGATCCATTTTAACACATTAGTATCTATATATAGGAATACGTAATTAATATACATTAAGAAAACCTATTAGGTTTAGTGATATGAGAGAAAGGGTTGGATTGAGCTCCTTTTATAGGCAACAGAGGGGATTTTTAATTGAAAATAAGAGATAGGTAAGGGGTAGTAATGGAATCTCGTTAATGTTATATAAGTTTTATATTTTAAGTTAATTAGGAATATATTTTTTAGTTGAGACATGTGTATGTGAATTTATTACTTAAATATTATATTGATAAGTATTATGTGATCTTCCAATTAATAAAAATTTGAGATTCTTTATTTAAGAATTTTACCCTTATTAATCTTAATTAATAATTAACCATGGTAATTATTTTTTTACTAAATTATATAAAGTCCCTTAAAATAATATTTTTATTTTATGAACATGAATTTAGGAACTATTTAGCTTATTATTATATTTAAATATGAGAAAATCTATATTTAAATTAAAACATAAGATATATGAAATATTATTTTATATAAAAACATATTTTATATATAATGTGTTTTTTATTCTTATTTTCTATTAATTATTAACTAAATGAGTGTTTATATATATTTTTATGTGTTTAATCATAAAATATGATTCATATTTAAATGAAAATTAATCTAATTTATTTTCATAAAAACTATATAACCCTTATAAAAATAAATCATTTAGAACAACTACTTTACTTATACCCTGATAGTAAATATTTATCCTTTTAAATTTATTTTTAATGACTATAAATAATATTCTAATAGTTATATAATTTTTACATAATTAATATAAATATAAATTCCATTATAACAATAAAATTAATATGTGCTAGGAAAATTAATTTTAACATTTGTTAGCATAAAACCCATTTTTTAGAAAAATATAAAAAAACCATCTTAAGATAATATCTTCATCACTAATTAAAAATTAATGTTTATTTTGGTAAAATTGAATCCAATAAATAATAAATTAAACTATTAAACATAATTATAAAGAAAGTATCTATTGTGTGTGGATTGTGTGATAGTTCAGGATATGGTGTTTACATACTATAGTAGGGTCTCTGGAATGACATTCTATAAGAATTAAATAATTTCATAGTCAAAATATTATCATATATATGATATTGAAAAATGAAAATTCTCCTTTCTTATATATTATTTAGGATCCCAGTTTCCCTCTTCTAACTTGTTGCATCCCTAATGGACTCTCACTAATTGAGTTGTTCATTTCTGTAACACTTTCCATGTATTTTCAAGAATATCAAAGGGTTACTCGTTTTTAGAAAAGTTGGGATCTAACTTTATTCCCTTATATTTGAGAACATGCGTTTGATATGGAATTAGTTTCCTAAATAATTAATCATGGAAGGTAGCTTATAATTCATCAAGGTTGGGTGTCATAGCCAATTAGTATGTTAAAACCCCAGTTTATTTTAGTATTTCAAATCTCCCAATATACCTCGGGATTAACTTCTCCTTTGAAAAAAAATATTAAAACCCAATTAAATTGTGAAACTTTTGAGAATAAATGATCCCGAACTTGAAATTTTATGTCTTTCCTTTAATTTTCAGCATATTTCAATTGTCTACTTTGGGATACTTTAATATGATCATGAATAGCCCACACATTAATAATTGTCTCCTCTAAAAACTATTGGCCTACTAAATTTCTTATCCAACTTAATCCTAAAATGTTGGAGTATGAAACCATTTCCCATGAAATTATTTATATGATTCAATATAGATACTCAAATGGAAACCATTATTGTATAAAAATTCCAATAAAGGTTGTTAGTGATCACACATAACATGGACACCAAGAGGATATGATCATAGAAATTTATCCAATTTATTGATAGTCTATTAAAACCTCCCACTAGGATAAATATGATGGTATATCCATAAATATATCTCAGTATTTAGATCCCTTTGAATTCACTTGTTTGATATCTAAATGAATAGAGTGTTACAATTTTATATAATCAATATTTTATCCCAATAAAGAATTATAATTTCCTTAATATAGATTTAGTCAACGCTCTTAATGGATATATTGTCTCTTATTACATATAAATTAGTAGACATGGTTTGAAAATAAATGATGAACCATTTAGGATTTTTATATATTGTAATATTTACCAATCAAGTGATAAAATCTGTTGTAACATTATCCCACTTCTATATAGGTATAATAAGTTGTTACATGACACCCTAAGGGGTTTTTTATTCAACCTTTACATGTGTTAATACATAGCATCTGGACACATTTTTCATAATTTCCCACTTCATGCCATCCAAACTATAGAGACCCCCACTTTTCATATATTAACATTACATAACTTTTGTGGAATACTTAAAACATTATAAAAACAGATGCCTAAACATCGTACTAGTCTAGTCTCTTTGGAAACATGGAACATATAAAACGATACATAAGTGAGCTATATTATCTCCTAATAGGTTATTCTTGACTAGAATCCTTATTAGACACATCAAACATAATACATATCTTCACAACATGTGGAAGGAAACATAAAAAGGGGTGAGCTCAAATGCTCAGAAAGGGTAAACAAGAGATATATGTAAGCATAATCATGAGCATAAGGGCTTGATAACATGATCAATAAAATAAAAGATCATACCCTGTATATCAATGATTATATACATGAGTCATGGAAAAAATATTAGTAGTTTGTAAGACATGATTCATAAGGAAATAGAGAATATAATCCATGAAATCATAACATAGTAATAAAATAAGGAATTATGGTAGACACGTAATATTATATAATATGATTTCTATACTAGCTAAGGAATCACTTCAAAGACCATATTAGTAGTACATATTCACTCCCTGTACCATCTTAGTAGTCATGGTTCACTCCCATGTCTATCTTAGTAGCATGAGTTCACTCCTCATACCATCTTTGTAGTCATGGTTCACTCCCATGGCCATCTTAGTAGTCAAGGTTCATTCCCAATACCATCTTAGTCTATCTCATGAGATATAAATCTTTAACCAATGCATTAGAGGTAGATATAATTCCCACCAACCTCATAATGAAATAATACATACATGTACCACAAAAATATAATCAATCATATCATAACCCATGAACTTAAATGGGTATTATAAATATGAAATCATATCATAAGATGTGAAAAAAATTCATAATCATTTCATCATAAACATAACCCATTAAAAGAAGAAGGTTTCAAAAGCATATAACCTGTGAAAGAGAAATGAGTTTAATAAACATCAACTCAAAAAAACATAATCCATTCAGAGAAATAATAAGAATGGAAACATAAAATAATTTCCCTAAAAATGAATTATTAACACCAAAATAATTTACCTTATATGGGAAATAATTTTAATGATATTTTAAAAAACTTATCAAGGAAGATATCATTTCTTTATTGAAAAACATTTTTTAAAACATAAAATGTTTTGGGAAAAAATTCTTTGAAAATATAAAGGAAGAATGGAATACCATAAAAAATTTTAAAATACTTTTTCCTTGATAATGGGATTCAAGGATCTTTTGAAAAAAAATTGAAAAGATTTTTGAAAATATGGTTTTTGAATACAATATATTTCTGACCAGAGAGAGAGATACAATCATATTTTATCTGAAAACATTATATTAAGTACCAAAAATTGGAAAAATGGTAATAATACATGGATATATCTTGAATAGACCAATTATAAGGAACATAATTATTTTTATTGTGATATTTATCATAATATTTCATCAAAGGAATCATAAACATAAACAATCTCAAAAAAGTAATGAGATTATCTCAATAAAATCTTATAACTTGGTAACTTGGGATCATACTATCCATCTAAAAAAATTAAATTAAATTAAGCTTAAAATATCATTTAAATAATTAAATTCATGGTATAACATGTAAAATGGATCTATATACATCAAAAAAATAATTTAGGTTCATAACAAAACACGAGTCTCAAAGTAGGCAGTTTGAGATAAAACTGTTTTACTAATTTGTTAACTTTTGAAACATAAACCGCATGAAGAAATATAATAAAATGGATATCTGAATAGCCATAAATTTAATCATAATATGAATATAATAAATTCATGGGTAGTATATACACTATACAAAAAAAGGGAGGTAAGTAAAGTATGCATCTCTTGAAAGTAAAAAGTGCTACGAGATCCCATTACCTTATAACTTGAATCTCGTCATACTCATTCAAACCACATGTATAATAAAGATAAATTTATTAAAAATATTTTATAGAACCATATTATTATTTCTAATACCATATATTCTTTTATTATGAAATTATATTTCCCAATTTTTAACCATCTTATGTTAAGGTTTCACTTTGGATAATATTTGCTTTGTTCTTTGCATGTGTCTTAATTTGTTATATCATTGGTCCTTATAATTATATAATGACTCCAGAATTATTTCCATGATATAAATATAATTTATATATATTATATGTGTATTATAATTATATATAGAATATATAAGTACAAAATGGAATACATCATTCATGGAGATGGTAAGCCGTACATATGCATGAATGCCTTTTCTATTTTTATTATCATATTGAATGAATAAAAAATATCATATATATATATATATATCATTATTAAATTATATTTATGATAAAATATATATATTATATATTAACTAAACCTCATCTTTAATACATTCTATGTATTCAATGAACGAGTAATATCGCTTTGAGGGGGAGGTAGTCCACACTTCGTCAAACAAAATTATCATATTGACACAAAATGAAAAGAAAAAATATATGTGTTTTAAAAGAAATAAAAAGGATTATATAAATAATAAATTTAATATATAACATATATAAACATAGTTTCCATCATAATTCCCACCATGAGAGGTGGTAAAGGAAAAATGAACAATCATCATCTAGTGAGGTGGTAGTTCACAATACACGTAAACACTAAGTTCGTTACCAATTAGATGGAGGTGTGTGTAAGTGTATGTTGGACCCTTAGCATACAAAATTAAAATTATGTTGAGTAAAATGGGTTTTTTATAAAATAATGTAATAAATATATTCTAGGGAGTGGAGAAGGAAAATAAAATAATGGATCTTGAAATACGATGTTACCTCTTAATTGGGTAACTCTTTTTGGTTTGGGCCAAAAAGATTCTTTAGGTGACTTTATTTCCAATGGGAGAATTAAAAGTGTAAGGTAGGTATGTTGGAAAGTTTATTTGTAAGACCTTGGATGAAACTAAGTGGTTTGAGGGGTGTAAATTAGAGGGATAGGTGGTTTCCTTTTA
Source organism: Viscum album (assembly GCA_963277665.1). NCBI lineage: Eukaryota > Viridiplantae > Streptophyta > Magnoliopsida > Santalales > Viscaceae > Viscum > Viscum album. The sequence goes on along the minus strand of OY728147.1, from coordinate 1,506,596,556 downwards.
TAGGGAAGGAGGAGTGGCACTCTTGTAAATATTCGAGGAGAGAATTCCACCCACCTTTTTCATGTTAGAAGTGGATAAAATAATGATAAAAATATAATTAAAGGGAGTATATGGTCTAAATATGGAAATAAAATGAATTTTCGGAAATTATATAGGTCTACTTGGTCCTTAAGGTTATGTTTTAGTTCCTTATTAGGCTTAATTTAACCTTAATCGATGTAATTAATTTTAATCACTTTCACTGATATTTTTGGTCAAAAACTAAGATGAAAATATTAAAAATTATAATTTATTATAATTAAGAATATGGAATCAATTTTTTCAAATTATGATCATATAATTAGAAGAAACTAATTTAACATTAATCCTGTAGTCGGGTCGACATTGCGAGTTTTTAAAGTAAAAATGATCAAAAGTTTACTAAGTTTTTATATCCAATCACAATGTGAAGTTGGTTCTAATTACCTAAATTGGATTAATTTTTAAAAATATAATATAATCAAACTTTTAAACCAAATTAAAATATAATTTTACTTTATAAATAAATTCGATGAAAAATTAGTTTTGAATTAAAATCCTATATTTTTCACTATTCATCAAAAAACAAAATTTCTTAGAAAAATATCAAAAATTCACACAAAGATAGTTTTGAAATTATAAATTAAAAATAATGTTTATTTTTCCAAATTAAATTTCTAAATGTTTCTAAAGTTAATTTTATTATTTTTCAAATATGGGAATGAAAAATAGTTTATTTGAGAAAATAATATTTTTTAAACATATAATGACTTTACAAAAAAATTATATCTTTTGTTATCAACATATTTTATTTATATAAAACAATTATAAAAAATATTTTAAAGTTATTTATTAATATTCATATTACTATATTTAATTTCTAAGTTATAATTATCTCACTTAAATAATTATAATAATAAAATGATGTTTCATAGAAACATCGGTGTTGCATGTAATGTATGCCATGTAACTGTTCCATGTAACATATACCAAGTAGATGATCTATATGCCAATTCTATGTTCCATGTTAAAGGAACATTTTTCTTAGTTCATTGAAAGAAATAAATGAATATTTAATTTATTCTAAAAAATTGTCCATAAAAACTCGTCATGTTACATTCTAACCCCCTTAAAAATGAATTTCTCTCTAAAAATTCACCACTTAGGTAAAATAATTAGGATAAATATACTTCATCATATCCTTAAGTTTCCACTTAGCATCCTCTAACTGGTTATTTATCAACAAAACTTTTACCAGGTGAGTGGTCTTGTTTCATAGAACTTTCTATGATCAGTCTATAATTTCAACTATTTATTCCTCGTAAGAATGATCCTTATCTAGCGGTATAAACTATGAGTTAAGTACCTGTGAAGGGTTAGGTATGTTATTTCTCATGAGAGACACATAAAACAAATCATATACTTGAGATAGGTTTAGAAGAAGTTCCAAGCGATATGCTACCATCCCGATACGATCAAGAATCTAAAATGGACTGATATACCTTGGGATTAATATCCCTTTCATCACAAATATCATAATTTTTTTGAGGGTGATATTCATAGAAACAAATTTTTACCAAATTAAAATTATAGATCATTTTGACGGTTATAAGTAAAACTTTTCTTTAAACTTTAATATATTTTGATATACTATTGAATGGTTCTAACCTTCTCGACCATTTCTTCAACAATATTAGGTATCAATAGCCTTATTTATCCAACCTCATCCCATCATATTGGAGCTCTACATTTCTTCCCATAGTGGGATTCATAATGTGGAATATGAATTCTAGTGTAAAATATGTTGTTGTAAGATAACTCGATGAGAGGAAGGTATTGATCCCAACCACCTTTTAAATCTAGAGAACAAGACCTCAACATATCCTCTAGGGTATGAATTTTTCTCTAATAGCGATGAAGTGTTCTAACTTAGTAATGAGATCGAATACTACCCATATAAAATTAAACCCTTTAGAGGTTTTGTGTAGTCCAACAATAAAGTCCATAGTTATTTTCTACCATTTACATTCTAGTATGGGTAATAGATTCAATATCTCCTTTTCATTTTGTCTTTTAGGCTTAAATTGTTTGAACAACAAGCACCGAGATATAAACTCTATGATATCTCTCTTCATTCCATTCTACCAGAAGTATTCTTTCAAGTTTATAAACATCTTCATACTTCCAAGATGAATAGAGAATGAAGAAATATGATCTTCCTATAATATCTCCTTCTTTAAATCTTGTCTATAAGGAACATGTACCTATTTCCTAAACCTTATCATTTAATCCTGATCAAGGTTAAACTCAAGAACATTTCTGAATTTCTTTTGTAGGTATTCATCTCCCTTCATACCCCCCTTAATCATCACATGCATAGAGGGTTGAATTTTTTTTGAGAAAGATAAGAATTTCCCCCTTTAGGATTTCTAGATCCATCATTTTCAAATCAAGAAATATTGAATTTTTTGTGATCCTCATCATATATAATCTAGATAAATCCTTCAGACTCAAAGCAACGTCCACCTTATTCTCTTTCCCATGGTGGTAATGTATTCAGCATTCATAATTCTTTATAAACTCTAACCATCTTCTATGACACATATTCAACTACTTCTATATGAATATATATTTATTAATTTTATGATATATATATATATATCACTCTTTTCTCCATATATTTAATGCATCCATATCTTTAATGAAAAAATTATCGCTGATAACTCCAAATCATGAGTTGGGTAATTTTTATCAATAATCTTCAACTATCACAAGTCATATGATATAACCATGTTATTATTCATAATAATGAATCCTAATCCCTTTATGGATACATCATTATAGATTAAAAACCCTTCTTAAATACATGATAATGTAAGCATATGTTTACTGACTAGTATTCTCTTAAGTTACCTGAAATTTTCCTCACATTTATCTATCTAAGGGAACATGACACCCTTCTAAGTTAACATGGTCAGAGGATTAGATAGTCATGGGAAATATTAAAAAAACCATCAATAATATTTAGAAATACCAAGAAACCTATGGATCTCAGTCACTGTGGTTAGTCTAGGAAATCATTTAATAGCCTCCCTCTTTTATGGTGAAACTACTATACCATCTCATGAGATTATGTTCCCCAAAAATTTAACCTTTTGAAACCAAAATCCACATTTGTAAATTTTTAATATATATTTTTATTCCTTATGGTCTTTAGTTAAATTCTCAAGATATCTTCATGCTCTTCCTTTATCATTTAATAGATAATAATATTATCTATAAAGACCAACACAAACTGATCAAGGTAATCCCAAAAGACTCTATTCATTAAATCCATGAAGATACCAAGGGAATTAGTAGGATAAAAGGAAAAAATATATATTCATAATATATATACCTTTATAGAATGTTGTTGTGGATATTTCCTCTTCCTTGACCCTTAATTTATGATATTGATAATGAAGGTAAATCTTTGAAAAGTATTGATATCTACACAGTTGATCAAAAAAATCATCAATACAGGGAATAAGATCCTTGTTCTTGATTGTGATCATGTTCGAATCTCGATAATTAATGAATAGTTTCATTGATCCATATTAATTTTTCAGAAAAATAATGGGTGCACCCCAAAGTGACACACTTGGCCGAATGAATACCTTATCAAGGGTTTCTTGTAGTTTCTTCTTCAATTCCTACAACTCAATCAGATACTTTCTATAAGGATTCTTAGAAATTAGTGTGGAACAAAGTATGAGTTATATTGATAACTCAACTTCACATTTTGGTGGAAGTCTAGGAAAATATTTGATAAATACATCCATAAAATCTTATATAATGGGAATATAATCGATGTTGATTTTCTCCCCTACCATTTGAGATTAATAACCCTTCAAAAAAATAATTAAGACCGATACAATAGATTTAATCTCCATAGGAAGTTCATACTTATCGTCACATTGATGGATGATCATTGGAGGGTTTGAAATATCAAATTTAACATAATTTCATCGAAAAATGATGTCGTATTTATACAAAGAAATTCAATACATGCCTAAGATGACATCAAATTCAACCAAAGGAATAATGAAATGATTTGCAGGAAGCACATTCAAACAAACATTAACTTGAGAGGAATCATCTACTTGAGTTGAAATCATCATACCATTAGGGGTTTTACACTACTAATTCCACATATAATTATTTTGGTGTAATCTTAACACCCTTATAAAATTATTTAAATATTAAAGTGTGGGTAAATCTAGAATGAAATATTAAATTAGTTGTTCTAGATTGGTTAGTAATTGTACCTTTCATCACATTGTTATCACACCCTTCAATAGAAATAGTGATTTCATGAGATTTATTTTTTTACCTCAGTTTAAGAGGTTTTTGAAATCTATCCTCATCACTAGCCCTTGGGTTTGGTTAGTGGTTAACATAATTCCCATTATCCTTACACTTGTAACATAGAATCATGGGAGGTGTATTCTATACTAATTTTTTCTCATTCGCAATGTTAGTAAAAAAAATTCCATCACTTTGGAAATAAAATGCCTGATGGACTTCCCTTTCACACTTAAAAGATTTATTAGACCCATTAAGGAAATTTAATCCATGCTTCATCCCACACATAGAGAATAAAGGTACGATCATCTTCTTCTCTTCATGTTTTTTATATTTCCCTTTAAACTCTATATTCCACTTCTTGTTAAAATTATGAGATTGATAGGTGACTCCAACCTCCATTTAAACCATTATTACACAACTCAAAATCTATTCATAGATACTAAAGTATCTTTTGGAAAATGCCCTTATGAGACTTGGCTTTAAGCCACCAAATAACCTATCAACATTTCTTTTGGGTTGGGTGATAATTCCTGATGCATACCTCATAAGTCTCATGAATGTTTCCTCATATGTACCAATAGATTCATCATCGATTTGATTCAACTCAAGGAACTCCTTATCCATGTTGGTATGAATAATCTAAGGAATTAATTTTTGAAAAATACATTATTTAACTCATCCCAATCCATGTATTAAATATTGTATTGTTTCCTCATATTCTTGATTAGATTCCACCACCAGTATGATTCACCTTCTAAATGATAGATAGACAGAATGAATTTGTCATGCGACAAAAACTTGATAATGGATAATATATTTTCAGTAGTAATGATCCATTATTAAACAAAAGGTGGACATGAAGGCCCTATGGAAGAAGGTGGATGTTTTCACATGAAAGACTCAACGTAATGTTGTTTTATCTTTTCTCTTATAGAAGTACACTGTGATTCATGGCTTGAGAAAGCTATATGATCATAACAAAAAGGTTTTTTATTCCATCTCCCATAGAATTTTGTTTCTTAGGAGGAAAATCATTGTGTTTTCCATCGCAATCACCATTAAGTGGTTCCTTCAATATCAATCCATTAACCAAAACCAAAAATAACAGATTAAGAAATACTTATCATAGGGAAGAACCACATAATCATGAAAATTCACTTATAATATGTATAAATTATGAAAACATTATTAATATATGACACATTAGGTTCATCGTAGGTTATTCATAGGCAACTTATATTTAAATCCTTTATAATGGTTTGTGAAGAGTTTGTGAATTTCCAAAGCATATCCCCTGGGAGTGTCAAATAAGGTGTGCAACAAGGACCATTAGCATGTACCAAATTATCATGAGTCAGTATTGAAACATCTTGTCAGATTTGTTACCTCTAGTTACACTTATACCAGATCCACATCTACATATATTATATAGAAAAGGATGTATTTCTTGGAAACCACTCAATCTATCCTTCACCAAAATTATAGGATATTTTCCTATAATTTTCTTTATCCTTAAACTTATCCTTGTACATTTCCTTAAGGGTTGAACTATAGTTTTATCATACTAGATTCCAAAGGTAAAATAAAATTTTTCTATAATACCAACTACAGAATCCCTCTCTTTTCATACATTAACATTACATAACTTTTGTGAAATAATTAAAACACTATACAAACAGACTCCCAAAATCCTTACTAGTCTAGTTCCTTTAGAAACATGGAAACATAAAAACTAATACATAAGTGAGATACATTATATCTCACTAGGTTTTTCTTCTCTAGAAACCTTCTTAGACACATCAAACATAATACATATCTTCCTGACCAGCGGAAGGAAACATAAAAAGGGGTGACTTCAAATGCATAATAAAGTTGAAAAAGGGATATATATAAAAATAATCATGATCATAATGGCATGAGAACATAATCATGAAAATTTAAGATCATACCTTGTATATAAAATATCGGATACATAAATTATGTAATAAAGCATAGCAGTTCATAAGACATGAATCATAATGAAATAGAGAACATAATCCATAAAATCATAATGTAGGAATGAAACATAGAATTATGGAGGACACATAAGTATATATAATATGATTTCTATAATATACAATCCATCTCTTAAAATACCATCTTGGTAGTATTGGTTCACTCCCTATAGAATCTTGGTAGTCATAGTTTACTCACATAGCGGTATTAGTAGCATGACGTCACTCCTCATACCATCATGGTAGTCATGGTTCACTCCTAATACCATATTAGTATTGAATTTTCATTACTAATACCATATTAGTCTATCTCATTAGATATAAATCTTTACTCATTTCATTGGAGGGAGATATATGTCTCACCCATCCCATAATAAAATCATACATACAAGTGCAAAAAAAAAAACAAAAAAATCATATCATAAACAATGAAATTAAATGGGTATTATAAACATGAAATCATATCATAAACTTTGAAAACAAACATGTTTCATAATCATTTCATGACAAACATAACTCGTGAAAAGAAGCGGGATTCAAAATCATATGACCTATAAAAGATAAAAAGTTTCATAAAAATCATGCAATAAAAACATAATCCATTAAAAGAATGTATATAAATAGAAAAATTAAACAATTTCCCTATAAATTCATGAGTAAAACCAAATATTTTTATCTTACATGGGAAATAATTTGAAAAGATATTTTAAAAACATTTCTTAAAAAAATATCCTTCCTCCATTGAAAATCTCTTTTTAAAACATAAAACCTTTTAAATTTTATTTTATTTGAATATATAAAGAAATAATTGAAAACCATAAAACCTTTTTGTAGTCACATTTCCTTGAAAATGGGATTTGAATATATTATGAAAACATTTTCGAAAACATTTCTAAAAAAATATTTAAAAACATGATTTTATAATACAATTTATTTTCAACCAGAGAGAGATAATCATATTTTACATAAGAACATTATTTGAAGTAACAAAGAGTAGAAAAATGGTAATAATACATGGATATATATTGAATAAATAGAGAATAATATAACTCATGAGTTTTATTGAGATATGGATAATAATATTTCATCAAATTAATGATAAACATCAGCAATCTCAAAAAAGAGAAGAGATTGTCTCAATAATCTCTTATAACTTGGTAACTTGGAATCATACTCTCCATGTAAGAAAATAAAATCACATGAATCTTATAATATCATTAAAATAAGGAAATTCAGGATATAATAAGTAAAATTTAAGTATATACACCTCAAAAAATAATTTAGGTGCATTACTAAACAATAGTCTCAAAGAAGTAAAATTGAGACAAATTTCTTTTACCGATTTGGTAACTTTTGAACTTAAAAACCATAAAATAAAGATCATAAAATAGATATATGAACAACAATAAATTTAATTTTAATAGACATAGAATAAATTCATGTGAAGTACATACACCATACAAAAATAATGGTTGGTGAATAAAGGATGCATCTCACAGAAATAAAAAGTGAGATGAAATCTCTTTACCTTGTGTCTTGACTGTCGTTGTACTCATTCAAACCAAATATATAATATATATAAATCTATTTTAAATATTTAAAAGAACCATAAAATTATATATAATACCATATATAGTTTTATTACGACATTATATTACTCACTTGTTCACCATCCCATGTTAAGGTTTTACTTTGGATAATATTTGCTTTGTTCTTCACATGTGTCTTAATTTGTTATATCGTTGGTCCTTATACTTATATCATGATTAAATAATGTAAAAAATGATATAAATATCATTTATATCCAGATTATTTTTATTATAATAATATATATTATATAATTACAAAATGAGATACACCATTTATGGATACGGTAAGCCGTACGTACGCATGAACAATGTTTCTGTTTTTATTGTCGTATTGAAAAAATGGAAAAAATGACATATATTTATATATTTATATCATTATTAAAGTATAATTATGATATAATATTTATTATATATATTCAATAAAACTAATCCTTTATACATTCCATGTAATGTATGAATATTTCATATCGCTTTGAAGGGGCGGTAGTCCACACTTCTTGAAATTAAATTATCATATTAACACTAAATAGAATGTAAAATGATATGTGTTGTTAACTAAATAAATAAGATTAAAGAAATAATAAATATAATATATATCTTATATAAATATATTTTCCATCATAATTTCCTCCATGAGAGTTGGTAATGGAAAAATGAACAATCATCATTTTGTGAGGTGGTAGTTCACCGTACAAGTAAATAGTATGTTCGTTACCCATTAGATAGAGGTGTGTGTAAGTTTATGTTGAACAATTAGAATAAAAAATCATATTATATTTAGAATACTGGGGTTTTTATATAATAATTGAATATATATAGTGTATGGTGAGGATAAGTACAATAAAAGAAAGGAGCATGAGAGAAGACATTACCTCTTAATTGGGTAACTCATCTTGGTTTGTGCCAAAAGGATTCCTTGGAAGTCTTTATGACAAAATAGAGGCTACAATGAGGAAGGGAGAGATTTCGGAAAGTGTATTGACCATATATTGGTTGATGCTAAGTGGTTTTAGAGGTGTTAATAATAGGGATAAGTGGTGAACATTTATATGGAAGGAGGAGTGGCACATTTATAAATATTTGAAGAGAGAATTTCATCAATGTTTTTCATGTTTAAAGTGGATTAAATAATGATAAATCCTAGATAATGGTGAGTATGTGGTAGAAATATGTATATAAAATGGATTTTAAATAGGTCTATAGGTATTTTTGGGACTTATGGTTGTAGTTTAGTCCTTTATTAAGCTTAATTTAACATTAATCAAGGTAATTAATTATAATCACATTAACTAATATTTTTTATCAAAAACTAATTTTATATTGTTTGAAATTATAAATTATTATGATTATAAATATGGAATCCATTTTTAGAAATTAATCCCATATAAGTGGAATAAATTAATTTAAAATTAATCCTGTAGTCGGGTTGACAATGTGGGCATTTAAAGTAAAAATGATCAAATGTTTGCTAAGTTTTTATATCTAATATCCATGTGAAATTGGTTATAATTGCATGAATTTGATTAATTTATAATAATATATTATAATTTCACTTCTAAACTAAATTAAAATATAATTTACCATTAAAAATAAATTATTTGAATAATCAGTTTTGAATTAAAATCCAATATTTTTCACTATTCATCAAAAAATGAAGTTTCTTCTAAAAATTAAAAATATTCACCATAATATAATTTCAAAAATAGAAATTTAAAAAATAATTTTATTTTATCAAATTAAATTTCTAAATTTTCATAAAATTAATTTTATTTTTTTTTCATATAAGGACATGAATATAATTTTATTTGAGAAAATAGTATTTTCTAAACATATAAAGACTTTTCCAAAAATTATATATTTTTTTATCAATATATTTTATTTATATAAAACCATAATGAATTTTTTTTAAAAGATAGTTATTAATATTCATATTACTAAGTTTAATGGCTAGTTTATAATTATCTCATTTAAATAATTATAACAATAAAATGATTTTTTGTAGAAACATCAGTTTTGCATGTAACATATTCCACATCGATGTTTTGTGTAATGTATTTCATGTAAATGTTCTATATGCTAAGTATATTTTCCATGTGAAAGGAATGTTTGACTTAAGAAATTGAAAGACATAATTTAAAATTTAATTTATTCTAAAAAAGGTCCATAAAATCTCGGGGGTGTTACACAACCAAATTTTTTCTCTCAAATAAAATTCATCTTTCCACTACAGATTTTTATGGAGAAATTTGAGCTATGGTATTCATATAGTATTTATATATTTATTTATTATATGTATGGAATACAAAATATCATCCCAAACATCAAAAATCCATCTTTACCAATGACGTATATCAATTTATCATAATTTACTACTTTAATTTTTCATTATAAGTTTTTATCATCCTATTGGTACTTATATATATTTTATAGAAATGATGTATTATAAATTGGTTGGAAAAGGGAATATGGATATAATTTCTTAAAAATCACAATATTCATTTTTTATAAATCTCTATATATAGGATTCTTGTTAATCCTCATCATGGTAAAAAATATATATTCCCTTACACTCAAGGCATCATCCACCTTACATACATTCCCAGGGTGGTACTATATTGAGTAATCATAATCCATGAGTAGATAAAACCATATGATTTTAATCATATTGGTATCCTTTTAAGAAGAGATATACTTTAAACTGTTATGGTAAATATGTATATCACACCATTTACTAGAGAGGTACTATCTCAATATTTTAAAATAAAAGATTTAAAATACTAAATCAAGGTCACAAGTATGATATTTTTGTTTATATATTTTTAACTACCTTAATTCATAGATAATCACTCTATCATTCCGCATAAGAAAAAAACCAAGCCCTTCCATTTATAAATCTCTATATATTTCAAATCATTCCTTTCCTAATGGTAGAGTTAACACTATTGAATTAATAATTCTCATCTTCAACTATTAAAAATATTTCAAAAATTATTATAATGATGTGAATTTCACTCCTTTGTGTGTGAGGTCGGTTAATGGGTTGGCCAGGTAGAAAAAATAATGAACTAATCACTAATAGTAACCTATTAAGTCCTTGAAGTGTCTTATATTGACTATGTTTGTAGTTGTAGAACGTTAATTGACAGAAATTTTATTCTAAGGGTCAATAAATATTACATAATTATAGAAAAAATGGCCATGAAAATAAATATAATTGATCCAAAATTCACACTTATTATATTTTCCATATAACACAATTTTATAGGGATCTATAAATTTATTTTCTGATGAATCACTTTCTTCATATATCTTAGTGTATATCACGATATGATAAGTCAATACAGCCAAAAAATTATAAATATAATCCTTGAATTATATATTCATCATTTAAGTAAAGAAAAATGTGTATTAGTATGTCCAATAAGCATTATATTAATTTTATAATGTCTATACACTATTTGAAATGCCATCTTTGATATATCACACCTTTTCACCCTGAACCTATGATAACCAGAGCAAAAAAAAATCTTTTAAATATATTGATCTCCTTGAAGTTGATCATATAGGTTATTAATAAATGTCTAGGGATTTTTATTCATTAGATTAATGAAATTTATCTCCCAATAATCAATGAATAACCTGATGGACCCATCCTTAATCGTTACAAATAAAATAGTGGATCCCTATAGTTAAACACTAAGGAATATAAATCCTTATTACACAAATATTTTAGATATTTATAATACTACACCAACCCCACTACATTCAGCCTATTATAAGTTTTAGATATTAGTCTTGCATCAAGAATGAATTTAATGGATAACCCAAAATTAAGCACTAGTGAATGACTAAGAAATTAATTAGGAAAGGAATTAATGAATTTTTATACCATAGGTACATCCTATATTTTTAGTATATCTTCCTTATCCATAGATATATCTTGATCTTCATCTAATTCCATAATTTCATTAAGGTGAGATACCAAAGTGGGGACCATAAAATGTTGAGTCAATAAGGTTTTCCTTATGAATTTTCCATTCCTTATTGTTTTGAAAATCACAAACATCTTATCTTAAGGAAAATTTCTTTTATAAGGAAAATTGCTTTCTTAAGGAAAATTGCTTTTATAAGGAAAATTGCTTTCTTAAGGAAAATCTCTTTTATAAGAAAAATTATCCTTATCACATTTTCATCCATATTTTTCTTAAGTATGAGATTCAGATTCATTTTCTCGGAATCATTGAAACTTTGATATAAAGCATTCTGTTTTAGGGTTCGGATTCTGGATAAGAACTATAAGGAAGTTTCATTCCGAATTCCGGATATGAACTCTGACTAAGTTCTATTCCAGATTCAGGATACGAATTCTGAAGAAGAATTCTCATTACGAATTCCAATGAAGAATTCCCATTACGAACTCTAATGAAGAATTCTCATTACGAATTCTCATTACGAATTCTGATGAAGAATTCCCATTACGAATTCTGATGAAGAATTCTCATTACGAATTCTGATGACAAATTCTCATTATGAATTCTAATGAAGAAAGCTCATTCCGAATTCCCATTACGAATTCTGATGAAGAATTCTCATTACGATTTCTGATGACGAATTCCTATTCCGAATTCTCATTCCGAATTCACCTATTAAATAGAATTTGAGTATCTTTGTTTTATACACTCTGAATTAATTCAGACTCCGAAAAATATCTTTATTAGACTCCGAACTTTTATATTGCTTACACTTCTAAAATTTGTCTACTCTTACTATTGTTTCGTACACTCCGAACCTTCACTCCGAAGTTTTCATTCCGAACTTTTATGTTAGAGTTTAAAATGATGTCGTACATTCTGTTACACTTGTTTTGTTATAAAACGATGTCGTCTATTTTGTTATAAACTAACCGTTGTCTAAGTGACACGTGTACAGGTCCCTCCGATCTTTAAGGAAAATATGACCGTTGGAGAAGGAGCCGACCTTACCTATAAATAGGAGCTCATTTGAAAGATCTCGTTGCTGAACTGATGACAGATGAACAATTTGGTTTTGTGCATACATGCTGTTGAAGTGATTTCTAGAGAGAGAGACTCTTATTAACTCTCAAAGCCTCGTGCGACTCCGAATGTTGGTGATTACATTCGAGGGCTTCTGGGTATAGGAAGACAGAGGTTGCCGACTACCTTAAAGTTCGAGGGCTTCCTTGCTGAGGAAGACAGAGGTGCCGACTACCTTAAAGTTCGAGGGATTTCTTGCTGAGGAAGACAGAGGTTGCCAACTACCTTGAAGTTGAGGGCTTGCGGGGATAGCAAGACAGAGACTCCGATCTTCGTATCAAGGGCTTACCCTGGTGTGGGTAAGACAGACATACTTGAAAGTATAAATCAAGGGACCTTTATCCAAGGTTGTTGGATACCCTTCTCTTTGGGTTAAAAGAATTATATCTTGTTACTAATAGTTTTACTACTTGTTTTTATTTCTGCTACATTTTGTATCATAAGGAAAGTATAACTTTATTATACTTTCTTATTTGTACTCTGATTCAATTAGATTCTATACGCTTTAAGGTAGAATCTCATATTGTAATTGTTTGTTAAGTTTAAATTTCCGGAACAATATTTCCGGAACTTACTTTCGGAATATCTTTCCAAGTTTAGTTCGGTGTTAGAGGTGTTGTGAATTTTCTTAGTTTAATCTTTGTTAAACTTAGCCCTTTCCTTTTCTTAAGGAAACTTTAGTTATTCATAACTAACTTTAAAGGTTCCAAAGGAATTTTTATAGTATACAATTCACCCCCCTCTTGTATATTGAGCATCTCATACTATATTTCGATCCTACATAAAATACTTTGGAGTAAGGACTATCAATTAAAAATAATAGATTATTTTCCCCACTCATAAATGTCAATTTCTGGTGGGAGTTTCTTTTACTTGTAACATATCATTTTTTAGAGATAGGGTTTGGGAATTGGAAGCATATATAGACAATAGAAAAACCATGAGTTCAAAAAGTAGCAATTGAGAAGTGGAAAATTAAACACTATTCAATATTATTTTAGAAAAGGGAGAAAATAAGGGTATTGAAAACATCTCAGAGAACTTGATCTAGGTCATACCAATACCAAATTCCCTGATGCTAGACCCACTAAGATCAAGAAATTATAAAAAAATTATATCTTGAATCAATGGAAATAATATATGGATTGTTCGTTTTTGATATAAGAATCAATAGAAGCATCTACAAACATCTAATGTTATCAACCACTAGAGAAAGTAGAAAACCATGTGAGGGATATACTAAAGCAACATGTATGTTCATTGATATCAGGAAACTTCTTCCCATACCATCGGGATTAATTTTTTTTAAAATAAATAAATCCAAATAGAGTTCCCTAAAATTAGAGAATTTGATGGCTATCTTAGAAAAGAACTGATGATTCATAAACAAAGTCATGGAAAGGATTGCAGAACACAAGATGGAACCAATAATATTACCACACACTTCCCTGTTAAGTCATGAGAGTAAATGTTTACCAGAAACAAAGTAGGCCAATTCATCCTGATTTATTCGATTGAAATTGAATGTCATGGTTCCATTTATGTTTTACGTTTATGTTTTTTATAAAAGAATATAACTGTATCCCCTTATAATGAGGGAAAATAAAAATTAATTGGAAAAAATAAAATAATATGGATGAATGGATAATAGGTTTTATTGGTTAAAAAAATGTATATTTGAAATTGAACAATTCCTGGACACAGGGATGACAATCAGTGAGTAGGGGCAGTAGAGGTGGATCTGGGATAGGGACTAGCAGGGACACTAGGACATAGGGAGAGGGGGATCTGGTAATTAGGGACTTATGTGAAGGTAGGAATGCATATCAAGGATGTGGGGGACCCAATGAAAATCTGTACAATTATAGGGGACTTAGGGAAAACTTGGGCAAGCTGGAGGGGAAGACAAGAGCAGTGGCAGTTGATCGGGAGGCATAATGGTTGAGCATTGGAAAAGGAGGCGGGTTGTGTTAGGGGTAGTGGTGGGGTTGTGTTCTAGGGTTAGAATAAAATTTTCTATGCATTCATAGATATAATTTATATATTATATATATTTTTAAGAAACATTATTAATTTATCAACTTTTTTAATTAAATATATAAACATAAATTTTTAACTGATAATTGATAGGTCTTTGTTAAATAATTTGATAATATTTATTCAATTATTGGAAAATGATTAATTGTTATTGAATAATTTATTGTGATGTGTATTTTTAATTGTAAAATATTTTTTGTTAAAAATAAATAATGAAAATAAATTAATTTATTGGAAAAATAATTATTCATATTTTTATGATAAGGCAACATATATCATTGTTAATAAAACATTTGTTGGAATTGAATAATAAATATTAACAAACATATTTGTTGGTAAAACGATTTTTTGGTACCTATAAAGTATTTTTTGTTATTTAATTGGTTGTTGTAACAATTTGTATTGATAGAAATATATATTTTTTGATAATTATTATCAATAATATATTGATGTGTTTGTAAAAATGTGTTGGTATTAGTATGATAAAGCAACATATATAACTATTGTTAAAAGATACATTGATATTGAACCCTCAATATCAATAGATATATATATATATTTTAAAAGTGTTGGTAGTTAAAATTAATACCAATAATACATAATATCTATTGGATTTACTCATTTTTACCAACATATATATTATTTATCATTAAATTTATATGCACATGAGCCTCATCCTGGTTGGAGAGGACTCGACAAGTGCATCCAAGAGACCTGAGATCAAATCTGGGTGGAGATGCATTTTTGGGTACTAGAGTAGTAATATAGTGGGCACTATAGTAGTACTGTAGCAGGCACTATATTAGGCACTCTTCGATATTTTAGCAGCCTAATCTATTCATTTATCTGGTAATTTGGGACACCAGTTTGTTCCTTGTGTCCTACAAGGCTTTGGGCTTCCCAAGGCCTTCGGGCCATTTGTCTCTCAAGGCCTTCGGGCCACCTCAAGGCCTTTGGGCCACATGGATATGCAGATGTATCAGTCAGACTACAAGGGAAAAGGCTCCAGATGATGATTAGAGTAGGAACCTTCACTAGAGAAGAGCTAATCGAAATTAGAATAATGATAGGGTATGTCATTTCCATTGGTATTGGGCCTGTGTAGCTCTACATAGGACATCTATTCGACCAGCCATGTGAAGGGGGAGTACTGATATCAAGACATGTGCTGGGGAGGAGCAGTTCCTAGCTTTCTTGTCTGGGTGATTTCCTCTAAGACCTACAGGTCATGTAATTGTCTCCAAGCCTTTGGGCATTGTAAGGGTTCTACATCACCCCTTGAAAGGTGGATTATCAAAAATAATAAAAAGAGGCCTTCGGGCCATTCATCCATTAAATTTATATTAGAAAAAGTAAAATATTTTGTAGTAAAAGAAACTACATTTCTCAATTATAGATGTTGGGGTTGGAAACTTGTGAATTCCCTTGATATTATTTGAGTTCATAGATATCTATTTTCTGGTGATAACATTCACCAATAGTGATACTTATTATACCCATAACTCTCATTTACTATAATTTTAACATATCTTATCCTTTTTATGGTTAGTTATCAAATTATTTGATTTCTCATCACACTCCTCATTTATTTAATAGTATATAAAAATATCATCCATAAATACTATAAAAATATTTTTGGGATAATCCTAACAGACAATAATCATTAAGTCTATGATTATTTATATTGAATTAGTGAGTCTAAAGAGAATCATTATAAAATTATAGTTTCCATACCTCTTTCTAAGGTTAGTCTTGGTAATTGTTCTTTCATCAATATTAATTGGTGGTATCCCATCCTAAGGTCCACCTTAGAAAATATTTGGCCCCATGTAGTTGACTGAATATGTTATCAATCAATAGCCAATGATTCTTGTTTATTATTATTATTTTAATGTTATCATGATAATAAATGTAGAAGCACATTGAAACATCATTTTTTTAAAGAGGATGACTGATTCACTCCATGGAAAAGAACTTGGGAATATAAAACCCTTTTCCATATTTGATTGTAACTTATTCTTCAGTTCCTCCATCTCAATGGAGTCCATTTTATAAGGAGTATTGGATATGGGAAGATATCTAGGTATATGTTAATATTATAATTCAACCTCTCAGTCAGGAGAAAGACCATGAAACAATTTATGTAATACATCAATATTGTCCCTCACAATGTGGAAATCTTTAAGAATGATTCTTTTATTTTTCTCTATAATTGGAGGTAGATATGTTTTCACATATGGAAATAATATCTAAACATAATATGAGGATTAAAAAAGAGATTCATCATCCTCTTTACTAATTTATCGAATCAGAGGATGACTCATGATGTGATGAGTGATCTCCATCCCCCGATAGCCGATGAAGGATTTATATAAGTACATCTAACTGATACCCAATATAGCATCAAATTCCACTAAATAAAGAATGAAAATATTTTTTGGGAGTTTCATTCCATTAACATATACTATTGGGGATTTATATATTTAGGATGATACATTTTATCCATTCACTATTCTCATAGATAACTAAAACTCCATGTTTTGATGTAGGGTTTTATTAAATCTACTGAACACACATGGTATTAAAGAATTTTTTGAAAAAAAAATTATTCTATATTTATAAATGAATAACCAATAGACATGACACAAAATATTTTTGAGTAACCACCTTAGTAGTAGTGATACAATATTCCCTTACTTTATCTCTATGTCTTGGTAATTTTCATCATTATATATCTCTAAAAACCCATAGCTTTGGTCATTGACTTACATAATGCCCATTTTCTTTGAAGTTGAAACAATATGCCAAAGGATGAGGGTTGACTTGATCCTTCTATTCTTCCATAAAATTATTTTATATCAATATCCTTATTCATCATTGATTAATATATTACCAACATTTTCCACATTTGAAACATCTCTTAATTACCTTGATATAGATTATAGTAATCATTTACCCACACATTTGGGTAGTTGGGTTTTATTTCTTAAATTGGATTTAACCTTTGATCCCCTTGAATTAAACTTCATTTTTTACTTTTTTTCACTATCCCCATGAGACTACTAAGGGTCACTGATCTCAATATAATATGTAAGGTAATAATGAACAATATATTTATATTTTTGAATTTCTCTAATCACAAAATAATTTCATTTACTCATCTTTAATCAACTAAATAAGTTTTTTAACTTACATTTTGTGTTAATTCTGAATTCAAAGCCATACTCTGGTAGCCTTGTAAAGTTTTTCTCTTACACCCTAATAAACCCTTCTTAATTTTTCTTTATTGTAAGAAACACCCTAAATTTTTTATGATGAACTATTCAGGGAAAAAATTAATATTTTTTTATTAAATCATTAATATTCCACAAAATGGATTCTATATTTGGAATTAATATTATTGACCAGTTTCCTCCACTGACAAGCTATCCCCTCCATGAGATAAATGCCCAATATAACTATCTCTTATTTTAAGCATTAGAGGACATATAATATATTCTCAAAAGAGTTAATTCTGTGTTTTGGGATGAGGTTATTAGAATATAAACTGATACTAGGATTCCTTTATTTAATAAAGGATTCGACCACAATATGTACTTTATTTAGAGAAGGTGGGTGTTCTACTCAATTCAATTTATAATTCATAAAAATGTTTAGTGAGATATTACCTCCATTTATTTCTCATGTATTAATTTAATTTGGTTTGAAAAATAATTAGGGAAGTTATGAAATTACCTAACACATTTTTTTCATAAATTTTATCCCCTTTCATGACATTAACTAAAATAAATGAAATACAAATTTGGGTTGAGAATACCTAAAAAACATATTAAAATGGAATCTATAATTATAGATAAAATTACTTACACATTAAACATAAATCATAAAATATGAGTCTCTAGGTTTCAATAAAGTATATCTATGGAAATTTTCCAATTTGTTTTTCTAACCTACCTATCAATTTATTTTAATGATAATGTTTTGTAATTTTTTTTGAATTTTCCAAAGTATACCCCTAGAGAGTGTAAAACTAGGTGGGGATCAATGCCTCTTTTTCATGTAGTAGATTATGATTGAGTTAAAACCCAATCCAAAATTTTTCATATTTATTACCCTATGTACCACTATACAATAACCACATCCACATGTTTTAACTAGACATGGATTTAGTTTCTTCGAATCTAGTAAATCCATAATTCAACAAAATTTATGGATATTATCCTATACATAGACTTATCCATTGGTTTTTAAATAGTTTATTCTAGTCCTAATCCATAAAATTACTATATCTTCCTCTAATTCCATCTATATCATCCCAATACTTATACATATATTATTACATGTTTTTTAACATAAATATGCAATAAACACAACCAATGAATAGAGAGGACTAGCGTATTTAGGAGTATAGGTACATAAATCAACAATATAAATCTAAAATAAAACTTATTTATTTTAATATATATAATTATATTCTAAATAAATATGAACTTATAATTATTTATAGGTTAACTTGGGGAACACAAAAAAAATAGGGAGTGCTTCAAAGCCTAGTAAGGTAACAAAAATGATAAGGAAGAATAACACAGAAGTCAAATAGAATAAAATGATGTCATAATATGTAAGGCTCATAAGTAATCAGATGGGATTACAGTATAGAAATCATGGAATCATAAGATCATGTAAGCATAGGATTATGGAAATATAATAAAACATGAAATAAGTATAATTCAATGATAACTACAAAGAAAACAATACATATTGGAAAACATCCCATGACAATTAGGCTTACTCATTAATCCCATACCTATCTCCTCATAATACATAAATGTTACCCATGTCATTGGAGTGCTATTTGGGAACACCCATTACAACATGTACAACTATATGTCTTCTATATAGGGAATCAAACATAAGGCACAAACAAATAGATTTCCCATGAAAAGAAATGTGTTTCATAATTAAATCTTATGGCATAACTAGTATGCATATAATAATGGTTTCCTTGAAATATAGTATTGAACCATTCTTATATGATCATAAAAAAATAATTAACAATTAAATAGTATGTCCTAGTGAAGTAAATATGTGAAATGACTGGATAGGTAACATTGGAAATATACCTATTAGGTAGGGTTTTAGGGAAAAGGATAAAGAGTCATTTAAAAGGGTAAGAGCATAATAATTTCAAAAAAACTATAAATGAACATAAAATAGTTTTCCATAATCAAATGAGAAATTTTATAAACCATTTTTTTAAATACATTTTCTAAAGTGATACTTGAAATGGGATAAGAGAAAGAGATATTCCATTTAATCAGGTTTTATTAATGATTAAAATTAAGAAGGAAACATTTCAAACATGCTTAATTCCACAAAATAAATATGAATTAAATTAAGTAAATACATAGGAGACATATAGTTTTTTTAGAATAAAAAAAAAATGATGAATAAAGATATATATTTATGTAAATAGAGAGAAAGAAAAACCCAAAAAAAGGTGTTTTGGAGGGATCCCTAAATCCATGTTATAAAATCATTTAGCACTTCCACATAATTCCATACATAATCACATTGAAATAATTATTTAATTATTTAAAAAATTTCTTATATATATATATATATATTATTTATTGTAATTATATATTGATCATTTAAAACCATTTTAATTACATTTACTATTTAATTTCCTTATTTTGAGGGCATTCATTTCATTATTTTACGATCAATCACATGAGGATAATTATGGATATTCTTATAAAATGGGACTTAAAATCTATAAGTGAAATGAAATTATAGAATTTTTTTATAGAAATTTAAATGGTCCTAAATATCCTTATGTGTTATGACATATGGATTATTCATTTCGTAAAAACATTAATGTTATATGGTTTCTTTATTTTGGTGTTTTTACTGGCCAACACTGCTTTGATTTTATTAAATATTATGGAATTATATTCATTAACGAATTTGAAAAAATATATAATATACATATTTAGCATATTTTAAAATATTATAATTGAATTTAAAATTTCATTATTGTAGCAATGGAAAAGAAAAACACATCATCTATAGAGGCGGTAAACCGGCATAATATAGACAATGGTTTCATTTTTAGAATAATAGGAGAACAGAAAAGGATGGATGGTAGATATTCGAGTATCATAAAAATAGTCCATTATATATATATTATACTAGATTTATTATTCCATGTTGTATGATTTAGGAAAGGAGAAGGTAGAAGAAGAAAATAATTTAAAATAGGTTGTTAGAGAATATTAACTATTTAATTTCATCTCCTTGAAAAACTCATTAAGGGACTTTGAATTTTCTATTTTATGAGATAATACTAATTAGTGGAGATGTTTGAAAAGAAAATTGTGTATAATTTTTGCACATTTCATGTCTTAAAATATGTGAGGGGAAGGAGAGGTGGGGGTGATATTTATAAGGTTAGGATAGGGTTTTTTTAATATTACATTAATTAGTTTATTATTTTGGATCAAAAAAAAATGGAAACATCATCTATACCCATATTTTGAACTGTTGGTACAACCCCTAAAATTGTGAGTATAGGATATATCCATAGTTTCATGAACCGTGGCCTCTTTAGGCGCCAATATAGTTATATACTCATGGTTTCTATAGAAACCATGGGTATAGCCTTGTATATTTCCACAATACCCACATTTTTTGTTAAACCATGGGAATATATCTGTACACATAGTTTAAAAAACCATGGGTATATATTATCTCACCCAACATTATATACACACAGTTTATTGAACCGTGAGTATAAATACCTATCCCTAATAGGCAATAGTATCCTTATTAACATCATGAAATTGTAATAGAAATACAAACCACATACAAACCATAATACATGGTAGATTTCACGAGTGAAAGGATATAGTTTACATTCCAACATTTACATGAATTAATTTATATATATAGATGGGTAAAAAAACATATTCAACATATCCACATTAAATAGTCTATCTGAAACTCATTCTAGTAAAGTATCGTTTCTTGGTTTATGATATCTATCATGTTTGTCTCAATTTATCATTGAATTGCTTCCCACACTATGTGATTATTGTGTTAGAACTCTCCATAGATAATTTCTAAACAACTCCATGTCCACCCGCACTGAGTTGCACCCTGATCCAAGAAGCTGGGTTCCAAATAGAGTATGATGTGAGTTACTACACCAATCTAAGA
The DNA here is from genome assembly GCA_963277665.1 of Viscum album. NCBI lineage: Eukaryota > Viridiplantae > Streptophyta > Magnoliopsida > Santalales > Viscaceae > Viscum > Viscum album. The sequence continues at coordinate 1,506,574,296 of OY728147.1, read as the reverse complement.
GGGTCAAGGTACACTAATAAAAATAACATAGACAAACATAGTTCACCATTATCAATAATGTTATTAACTAAGCATGCGGTATGGAACATCTTATTTATATGGAAATGCATACATCTGCCATAATCCCTTAGAAATATATAAAAAATTATTAAGAACCAAAAATGTTAGTTGAGAACAAAAGGTTTTATCGAAAAACTCTTACACATATTTATGAGAAACCAGTGACTTAAATAAAATAAAAATTTCAAAATAATCAAGTAGTTGTGGTAGTCCAGTTGCATTATCCAAACTGAGATGTTTAATAATTATCAACATCAAAAGAAACTAATCTCTCAATACACTCATTTCAAAACCACATAGATGGTTAGTAATAAATTATAATACTTGACCCATCATAGTGGTTGAGTTTCTATCCATATTTATCATGTTGAACCATTCTATCCATATAGAGTAGAAGAGTGGGATTTCTAGTTGATTCATTTTCATATTAGTGTTTGGAATTTATGAATCATGATTTGAAGGGAAATAATGGAAATAAAATATGACTAAAACCTATGGTAGGTCAATAAATGTTTTCCTAGGAATTTCAAACCAATATATCTAGTGTGTGATATAGTATTTTTGGAACCAATGGTTTTTATAGTTGTATTGGGACAGAGTCCAATAGTCAACTCCAACAATATACAGTAGCTTAAGATCTCATATTACATTATCAAATTGGTTATGAATGTGAATTTCTATTTATTATTCCCCACAAATTACCATTTCACAACCTTTTATACGCATAACATTTCCAGAAACAATATATATTTCTTGGTATCCCACATCTCGTCATTGTAAATTCCAATGTCCCCAATCCTTATTCCTAGGAATTCACAACTCATTCCTAGACATTCCCAATCCCTGATTATTAATTCCATGTTTCTTAGTCCATCCCATGGTTTAGACATAGTAATGACTTAATTAGACTCTAATATAGGAATGACTAGGATGGACTAAGGTGGATGGGATATTACCATGTGTTATCACCATTGTTTGGGAATCAAGAAATCACCACTGGAGAATGATTTCTCCCAAAACAATTAAATAAAAAAATAGTAGAAAATAAAAACTTTTAGCATGATCCTTATGTACATTAGATGACCATGCCAAAGTAAAAGAAAATAAAAAAAAGAAACACATTATAAAGGTAAAAAAATGAAACACACTAATGAAACACCACAATACCCAGATCTCCCTCCTCTGTAATAAAAACCACGTAGCCGCATCCAGTTCCCTTTTAGGCCCCCTTTGTTGAATAAAACCACTATCTATCTGTAGAATGAAGTAAAAGGCCTAAGTGGTAAATGTGAAAAATAAAATAAATTAAAAACTAAAATATGATACACCTGTCTTCTGTGAATATACAAACTACCACCTTATATATAAGAACCTCAATTCCCCATGGGTCAAACCATGTTCTTGAAATAAAGGAGAAACATATTATATTAGTTCAAGAAGACGTGGTTCCATCTATTTTTTGGTCTTTTAACCAGGATCTATTTTTATTGGTTATGTTATGTATAGTTTAATTTGGTTGATACTTTTTATTTATGTTTGTCCCAGTTCACATTACTTTAGTTTGGTACACTTCATTTATTTGTATATATTTCATGCCAATTATAATTTATTATATTCAATTTGATTTAGTTATTAATTTTTTTAGTTATGTAGTTTCAATTTATGGTTCATTTTAGTTTTTCCCATTCATTTTAGTTTAGATTGAATTATAATAAACTAGAAAATTTGGGTTAGGTTTTTTTAACACAAGTTTTTTTGGGTAGTTTTCATTAGATTTAGTTTGTCACGTTTTATATATTACCGTAGAAAATTTCATTCATTTGGGTTGTAATTGTTTTAGTTTGATTGTATTTGGTTCATATCAATTTTGTTTATTTCTATTTAGTTCATTTCTGATACAGTCATGTTGGTTTGAAATAATTATATTTTGTACAATTTTCTTCATCATTTGTAATATCAGATTAGTTCAAGTTAGATTTGTTTGGATTTGTACAATTTAGTTTCATCTAATTTTTCTATTTGAATTCTATTTTCTTGATTTTGATCATCTAGATATATTTTGGTTGATCAAATTTTCATTTATACTAGTAAGGTTTGGTTAGTTTGTGAATGTTTTTTTAAATGTTTGATATTATTTTTTATTTGGTTTCATTCTACCAATTAAGGGTCTGTATAGTTACACTTTTTTTAGTTCAACTCGTTTTGGTTTTACAATTCTTAATCTTATTTGTTTTGGTTTCTTGTGGTTTATCTTGCGTCATTGTGTTTGATGCAATCCTAATTGAGATGGTTCTGGAGTGGTATAAGTGGATTATACTAATTATGTATGATTCACTCTGGTATAACATGATATTATTTCTTTAAGACATGGTTAGTTTTAATTAATATTTTTGGTATAGGATAATTTAATTTATTCTAGAGTCATTTAGGAATATTCAGTTTTATTCTTTATAGGTTAATACAAGTTAGATTATTTTGGTTTTTCCTACTTATATGATATCCTATTTCATTCAATTTATTATAATTCAATGTTGCACAATTTTATATTGGTTAGTTTTTTATTCTTCAAGACTGTTAAGGAAAATTATTATGAGAAATCTATATCACTATTTAGTACAAAAACATGGTGTGAAATACAAGCAATCAAATGTTTTTTTAATTTAATGTCCAATACATAAGGGAACCTACCTCAAACTCAAGGAAATCGTCATTTGAAAATAAAAACTCAAATATCACCTTTACCTCTTTCATACATATGCACTTTCATATATATATAAAGACGCTTATCCCTGATGTACGTACTTTCATGGCCAAATTTGTACATAGGTATCCTTACATATATTCTTATACTTACATATACCCTTTTACCAGACACGCTTATGCAACTTTCATATATATATATATAAACACACCTAGACCCAATATATATATATATATTCATATGACCATGAGTGAATATATATATATGGGGGAACTTATATATGTATATGACTACCTATGTGTACTTTTGCACATCTCCTTTGATAATGACAACAAAAAACACCATAATAGGTCCAAAATATTCTAGAAAACAAACCTGAAACCCATGGGGAGCCCACTTCCCTTGATGGAGGTGGCTAGAACTGGCCACAACAGGGCCCAAGAGCCCTAAAAATCAAGAATTGACCAAAATAAAATCCCCCAAAATGAGTTAGGGTTCATTTATAGTGATCAAAAATGAAATCAATTGTAAAGAGGAAACAAAAAATATCAAGTAAGTTGATCCATCATAATGAAAAAAAATATTAAAAAAAACTACTCCTTCAAGAATTTTTTCATTGAGAAGCAAAATAGGATCCCTCATGATGTGAAAGTGTTTTCACATTTTTTACCACATCTTTTTTTGTATTTTTATTAGATTTTTAATACCAAATTGTTGTATTTTGATAAATAATTTTTTGATGTGTTTTTTTGTACATTATTTTGTAACATAATCATTTTTTATGTAAATCATATATTTTGGTGATTAAATGTGTTATTTTGAATAATTTTCAAATTAAATAATCATTTTTATTTTATCTTTATTTTTTTATTCTATTATTTTTTTTCATTCTTTTTATTGTCATGAAAATTATTTTATTAGTTCTTTAATTTAATCAATTATTTATTTTCAATTGTAAATAAATAAATCTTACATTTTTGTTTTTAGTTCTTTTAATAATATAATTAATTTTAACAACTAATTTCAATTGATTAAATATGTTAACTTTTTGTGGTAGTTAATTTTAGTTTAATGCTTTTATCTTGATAATTTGTTAATTAATTAACTTGGTTATTAATTTAACCAAACGAACTCTCTGATTATTACCATTCCTCCATCTCTTCCCCTTGGGCTCCAACAGTAGGAAACTTGACACACAAGAACAATTAATTGAACAACAAGAAAAATCAAAGACACTTTAGTTACACAAATCGAATGCAGCTCAAGTAGAAATTAAAACAGCAGAACAACCCAGATAAAAGTAGAGCATTCAGTTATAATTGTAGAACATGAAATCAAAATACCCCAAACCACTAGCCGCTGCAGTTTTCCCTTCTCCCTCAACCCGACTAGACCCCTCTGTTTGATAGTCTCCAGCTGCTGTGCCTTTGGACGAGCTACTGAGGATCCGATATCACTTACCGAGGCTACGTGGCTTGAACATATCACCCACCTCAACCCCAGTCGCTCAGCCTGTGAACCCTCTTCGCCGCCGCGCCGCCCCTCCCCTATGCCGCCAGCACCCCGGCCCTCCTTCGCCGCTGTGCACAGACCCCCCTCCCACTTTCCCTTTTTTTCTTTTGATTTATTCTATTTTTATTATATAATACGATACCTATATAATATAAAACATATAATATAGTATAATCATATATAATATTACTAATATAACATATATATTAACATAAAATAAATTATTCTAATTAACATTTTAATAATAAGTAATATAATTAATGCGTATAGATTCGTATATTATGTTTATACATATATATATATATATATAATTAATATAATTAGTATAACATTAATAACATATAATAAATTTATTTTATACATTATTTTTATAATAGTAAGTAAATAAATTTACTTGTTATAACATATATATAATTATAATAGTTATGATATACTTTTATTAGTAAGAATATATTTTTCTAGTAAAACTTATAAGACACACACACACATATATTAGTCTTATGTTTGTACTTAATTATACTTGTATATACTTAATATAGTTATCTTTTAATTATTTTATGTATAATTATTTTATTTTAAATATTGTATTTAGTTCATTTACTTTTTATATATATTTTAGTCTATGTACATATTTTTAGTAGAAAATTTAACATTAGTAATTAATTTCTTCATTATTTATTTATTTGTTTACTTATTATAAATTATTTTTTTAATTTATTTTCTATTTTTTATTTATTATAATTTTTTATTTTTATAATAAAATGTAGTTTTTATTTTTATCTCATTTGAACTTGGTTTTTTTCTTTTTCTAGGGGAGGATTGTGGCACACATTTTTTTTGAGTTAGTTACAAGGGCACACTTCTGTGATGGTTAAAGAGGGGATGGAATCATGAAAGACCTACATGGAGGTTAGGGTAGATCTGGGGTGTCATTCCCGAGAATTCCATTGGTGGAGTAAGGGAGTATGAATGTATTGAACGGGAGGAGGAGGGACAAGAATTAGCACTTCCATTAAGCATTCAATGGATCCCGGATGGGACATCACCAATTCAAATTCCCTCATCCATCAAAAATGATCCATCAACTAGAGGCTTCACCACTTCCAAGGGAGGAGATTCCAGGCATCAAATCAACATATCATCATTTCCATTCCATATTCCCAGGGCGGGAGATCTGATCACACCTATCAGAGAATCTCATCCACTATCAACCAGCAGTGCAAGGAATTAATGTTTTATGGAGATCAAGCAGGGGGACATAAAAATTATTCCTCTTGTTCTCTGTTTTTATGCTACTCCATTCAGCATGTACTTTATTGATTTTTATTCCTTCATTACATTGAATTCAACCATTATGTCTGGATAATCTCCTTTTGGGGGAATAAGCTGAGATGGTTAGACCTACTTAGTCTGGTTCATGCACTGCATCTATTACTAGATAGTCTCTCTCTCTCACTCTTTTCTGGACAGTTCTATTTTTTAGAACAAAAAGATTGAAATAAAAACCGATCTTTCTTGAATAATAATAAAAACTGTTTTCAATCAGAGGATTTCATTGACAAATGAATCATGATCAAATGATAGATACACACTGGGCTCAACTGACAATTTGGGCACAGGGAAATCTGACTTTTATCACCATGTGATGGAACACTTTTTACAATTGAAGGACTGTAATGGTAATTCTATCACAAAAAAACCAAATGACAAATCTAGTCTATACCATGAGTTAGTTCCACATACATAAACCTCAGTGCGTGAACAAGAGTTATCAGTATCGAAACCATCTTGTGGACATCCCCCTTTCTTATCTATTGGTTCCCTGCCTACAAGTTTCCATGTTGTATGTACTGCTTCCTTACACTCACCCTTTAACATCCACTTCCTCTCACACATAATTTCACTCACTTTGCTTCATCACCACCATCTGCAGTTGTGTTGGTTTTTGTGTGTGTTTTTGTTTGTTTTGTTTTTAGTAGATCACTAAGAACAACATCAGACCACCTTGTGGTTCAACCCTATCTTGCCACTGTTCTAAGTAGTAAGTAGGTTTATAAATTTTAGTTTGGTTGTCCATGCTCAACGACACACGATAGTCAAATTTTTGTGTCGTCTCCAGGGTGGTCACGTGTGATTAAAATAACAAAACAAAAAAGAAATTAAAAAAAACACAAAAAAATCATAAATAGAAAAATAAAAAAAACTATAAAATATTTCGCAAGAAAATTCAATTTTTTTTTGAACCACTTGCTACATGTTCACTATGTCTAAATATGAAAATTTAGAACCTATGAACCTTGAAATTTAAAAAAACATGAAAAACATGAAAATGTACAAAAAGGAAGTGAAAATGAAAGATAACAGAAATGAAAACTTGAACAATCCACTTTCTAATAATTTGATCCAACCTAGAATGATGAACCAACCTAGAAATGAGATAGCTGAGAGACATAGTTTGAGAGAGTTCATGATACTTTAAGTGTCTAGTAACCCTTCATGCATTAGAATCTCTCTTAGGTCCATGAATTATTAAATTAAGTAATCCATGCTTAGTCACCGTCCGACCTTCAATGGAATGCCAAGTGGAGAATCCCATGACTTCATTAGAGCTTTCTATTGTAGTGTCCAACAGCTTCCACTTAGAGGTCTTACTGAGGAAGATCTTAAACTAAGAGTGATCCATTTCTGCCTAAAGGGAAATTCTAGGTCCTGGTTTCAACAACTAGAGGATGATATATTTGTCACCTAGGATCAAGTATATAATGCTTTCATAATGAAACTATATCCTAGGAGGTTGACATCTGAAATTAGACATAAGATCACTGGCTTCCTCGATGACGAGGGAGAACTATTCCATGAAGCCTGGGAAAAGTTTAGAGGTTTTCTTAGGTAGTGTCCAAACCATCAATGCACACCCCAATTCCTGATGGACACGTTCCACAATAGTCTCCCCCTTACCACCGAACCTTGGTGGACCGGTCTTATGAAGGGGTATTTAGTGATAAGACTATGGAGGAGCTCAAACAGATTTTCAATACCTTACCTCAAAACTCCCGGCACAAATGCTCTCGGAGAAGAACCATCGTGAGGAAAAAACATAATCCTTCCCCTCAAGATGAGCCCAAGCTTATGGGGTTTCAATGAAAATACAAATAACACACTTAGGGACTAGTGTCATCATTGTGACATGTATGGCCATTCTCAAACCTACTGTCCAAACATTGATATGCCTGACCAGCCTCATGAGAGTGCCAAATTTTCTAGATATTTTACTAGAATGCAGCCTAGGGAATATCCATTTCCCAAAACCTACAATCAGGGGTATAGGAACCACCCGAACTTGTCTTGGAGGGAGCAGGGGGTCCTTCGACTTGCTGCCACTGCTGGATTCCAGTAGCCTCCTAGGCAGCAGTTCCAACCCCAACCCCAACCCAAGGATGAGTCATCCAACTTGAAAGATGAGATGATATATATTTTCCATCAGTTGATAGGGAGGTTGGATTAAAAAAAGATAAAAAATTATTATATTTATGTTAAAATGGATGCAAGAATGAAGAACCATGAAATTCAAATAGGGTAGTTCGCTAGGGATTCTAGTAATAGAGAAAAGGGTAGGCTGCCCAGCACCACTAATGAAAATCCTAGGGAAAATCTCTTTGCAGTGACTACTAGGAGTGGTCTCCAAACTAACCAACAGACTAGTAAAGAAAACCAAACTTATAGTGACCCGATCCTTTTACATAAAACATTTCATTATTTCAAGCATAGTTAATCATTAGAGTACAAGCCAAGGATCGTTAAGTCTAGTGTGTTGGAAGACTTGGTACATATAACATAAAACATGGGGCTAAAAAAACATCTTTATTTAATCTCCATAAAGTGATTCTAACTTTTTTTGAGCTCTTACATATGCATAGGGTACCCTGGGGAACACATGAACAAAGGGATGAGCTTAAAATGCCCAGTAAGGAAATGAACATAAGGATACATCTCAAGAACGTGAGTTAAGAGGCATGACATAATGATATCTAAATCATGAAACTTATGAAATCATTTAATATAATAATGAGATCATATAAAAATGGAATTATATAAATGTGTCAGAATCATAAATCATATCTTTAGTACAGGTCAAGGCTAACCACCAATCCTGTTTCCCATTTTAGTACGGGTCAAGGCTAACCGCCAATCCCGTTTCACATCACATCTCATGAGAGTTATCCTTACCCAATTCATTGGAGCTATATCTAGGTGCACCCATCTCAACATATTCATGAATATTCATGCCACATAAATAATCTTGACACATAAATAATCATACATAATCAACCATATATAAACATAAGGGTACCTATTGAAATAATTGGGTACCACAATCATGACACCAAACATATCCAAAGGGAATATCACAAAAGTTTCCATGAAAGGAAAGGATTAGAACATACATGGAAATTAATATGGTAATATAGGCATATAACATGGTAAGTGGTGTCAAATATAAGTGACAACATAGAAAAAATGTATTTTATAAACATTAGCATTAAAACAATTTTGTGCGGTCTTAAGGAAAACACTCTAGAGATTTTGAAATAGAAAAGATGACATTATTTTATATAAAACCAGAATTGAACCAAGAAGGTTTTAATAATAAAAATACTAATTTTATAAATACAATGGTGTCTCAAAACAGAAGATAGAGTTCTCTTGAAATTTGGGTAAAATTTTTGGGAAGCCCCCTTAAAACAGGTTTGCTTATCGGAAATTTCTAAGGAGGGAATCTTTCAAAATCATGTATATCCCCGAAAGAATATGATGAAAGGGTCTTGATATAAGAATATTGTACAACTAACCAGAATTAATAAGAATCACATAGATATATAATATAACACCATTTTGAAAGAAAGATAAGGCAACCCGAAAGAACGAATAAGGTTTGAGTAGAATTCGTTATGATTTTATCAGCATGGTGTCGGGTGTGACAAAGAGGGATTGATGAGAGCGAAATGGGGTTTCTAATCAATTATAAATCTATAAGGAAGTATGGGGGATGTTCTTAAACATACTCCATCATTTTCTAGTACACATAAAAAGGCATAGTATAGAGGACAATCTTGATTAAGAGAGAAAAGGAGAGGATCCCTTACCTCAAATCCGGTGGTGTTCTCCAATTGTTATTAGTAAATTGAATAAAAAAATTAGGATTATTAATTAATAAGTACATAACCTCTTATATAGGTAATTGATTTATTATAACCCTTTTTAGTTCATTCAAATCCTTTTTGATTAGTTATAAGGTTCAATTTCATTGTTTGGGCTCGTTTGTTTACTTGGATTTAAAAAATCGGTTCACTTATATTCAAGTTTGGATTATATGAAAGATGAAAGTGGTTGTCCAGAATTAAAGTTACATTATTTATTTCATATCCAGTATATTAAATGGTTTTAATTTTAATTATGTTACTTAGAGTGATGTTGAATGATTACATATATAACCTTAGTGATAACCGTTTTTGTTAATCAGTGGATTTGGTCACAAAGAATGTGTTTTTCATTATAAATAAATTAAATTTGTACTAAAAGATTATAGAAAAAAGTAGAATAAATTACATATATAATAATCTGGTTCAACCATAACACAAATGGTTTTATGACCTGAATTAAAGATAATAACAAAAATTGATAAACTGTTGTCCTTGAATGTGCTAAATTATCACATCTCAAATAGTGCTTTCATTTCATTAAAATAAAAGGGTGGGGAAAGGAGAGAAGATAATGAAATATACCACTACCATGAAGACATTACATTACATGTATGTTACTAGATTTATCATACTATTATGATGAAGGGAGGTGAAGAAAGAAAAAAAAGAACTTAAAAGAAAAGAAGAAATTTGGGAAGAGGAATTTTACTCTTGAGACTTCCTCATTTGAGAACCTCTTAAGGGGAGAGTTTTTGGTATTTTGAGTAGAATGAGAGCTTTTGGACGTGGGGGAGGACCTTGGGGAGAGATTTGGGAAGAATTTAGAGAAGGCTTGGAGCTTGAGAGGAGTGGAGAGAAGAGAGAGTGAAGGGGGGTTTTATAGTGGAGGAGAGGAGGGATTTCATGATATTATAATCATTAATTTATTATTTATTCCCAAGACAAGGAATAGTAAGTATTCCATGACCAAGAATTTTTAATGGGTCATTTGAATTCTAACCAAGTGGGCTTACATCAGAATAGCATCATCGACGACTCAATTAATCCATTATTTAGCATTTATTGTAAATTATCAGATTCTGCTATTCATAAAAAATTCAAGTATTTTAGAAAAATCCAAAAAATTTATCCTAACCATTTTTCGATGCGTAGAATCCAAAAATGAAGTACATTTTTCAAAAATAATTTTCTAAATATGATTATTTTAATATTTAATTAAAATAATAATTTATTATCAAAACTAGTTTTAAAACATTCATTAACTCATTCTAAAATATAGGTATATCGTACTTCCAACTTGAATATCATTTCTATACCACCATAGGTGAGGTTACTATTCATTAGGGTATATCACTATTCATAAGGGTATGTTACTATTCATTATTGTAGGTTAATATTCAAAAAAAATTATTTTTGTTTTATTAGACTCCAAAAAACATCTTGAACACAACCGTGTATGCCAGATTTTTGAAATTCCAAACACAAAAGTGAAAAACTTATGTTTAAAGGTCACTTATCACTTAGTAGTTCATTATGTTGTGGTTTCATGTGATTTTATGACATAAATATAAGACGGTAATTTCCATTGAAATACTTTGGGTCGTTACATTCTTCCCCCCTTTTGAAATTTTGACCTCAAAATTTCGTTTTACATACTAAGCCAAAAACAGGTGTGGGTACTTTTCCTTCATTTCTTCCTCCAAATCTCATGTTGCTTCCTCAAACTTATAGTTCCTCTACAACACTTTGACAAGATGGGTTGTCTTATTGCGAAGAACCTTATCTCTCTGATCCATAATCTTTACTGGCTGCTCCTCGTAGGAGAGATCATCTTCCAGATGCACCACCTCTGAGCTTAGTACATGTGACGAATCAGGTATGTACTTCCTCGAGAGTGATACGTGGAAAACATCATGAACTCGATCCATATTCAATGGAAGTTCAAGCCGATAGGCTACAACTCCTATGCAGTCAAGGATCTGAAAGGGGCCAATATACCTTGGGCTTAGCTTCACTTTCTTCTCGAATTGCATGACTCTCTTCCATGGAGATATTCAAAGGAAGACTTTGTCTCCAACGTCGAACTCCAAGTGCCCTCGACGGTTGTCAACATAGATTTTTTCCAAATTTGAGCATCTTTGATGTGTTTTTGGATAACTTGAACCTTCTTTGTCATTTCTTGAACAAGATCGGGTCCAAGTAGATTTCTTTCTCCAACTTCATCCCAACAGGTTGGAGTTCTACATCACTTTCCATATAGAGCTTTATATGGATCCATCTGAATAATCGAGTGGAAGCTATTGTTGTATGAGAACTCAACCAATGAGAGATGCTGATCCCAACCACCTTTTAATTCTAGAGAGCAAGCTCTAAGCATATCTTCAAGCATCTGAATAGTTCTTTCAGACTGGAAATCAGTTTGGGGGTGATAGGCCATGATGAAATTTAATTCAGTACTCAAAGAATGTTGAAGGATCCTCCAAAATTTAGATGTGAACCTTGGATCACGGTCAAAGAAAATTGAGAGTGTAACACCGTGCAGTCTCACCACTTCCTTCACATATAACATAGCAAGTTGTTCAAGCGAGAGATCTTCCTGAATAGTGATGAAATGGGATTTCTTGGTGAGTTGGTAAACCACAACCCATATCGCATTATTTTCCTTAGACATATTCAGGAAACCCATGACAAAGTTTATAGTAACATTTTCCCATTTCCACATGGGTATAGGCAACAACTACATCATACATTTGGACTTTTGTCACTCATCTTTAACTTGATGACATACGAAGCACTTTGATATATATTCCACAATCTCCTTCTTCATGTTATCCCACTAGAAGTGTTCTTAGAGATAACGGTACATTTTGGTACTTCCAGGATAGATAGAGAAGGTTGAGCTATGTGAATCATTCAATAGCTCATTCTTTATCTTTGGATTAGATGGTACACATAATCATGTCCCAAATATTACAACTCATTTATCTTCAATTTTGAAATCGAAGGATTTCCCATTTATAACATCTTCCACCCTTTTCTGAATTTCCACATCCATTATTTGAGAAACCTTTATTTTCTCCATGAGGGATGGTTGAGCAATCATTTGAGAAAGGATTGATGATGTCCCCCCTTTAATAATTCCCATGTCCATCCTTTTCAAATCTAAGAAGATCGGATCCTTTTCAATTCTCATCATTGATAAAGATGTAGGATCCTTTCTACTTAGAGCATCCACCACCTTGTTTGCCTTACCGGGATGGTAGTGGATTGATCAGTCATAATCCTTGATGAGCTCTATCCATCCTCGCCAGTGCATATTAAGCTCTTTCTGTGTGAATATATATTTGAGACTTTTGTGGTCAGTATATATCTCACATTTTTCCCCATAGAGATAATGCCTCCAGATTTTCAATGCAAAGATCACAGCCGCCAACTCTAGATCATGCGTGAGATTGTTTTTCTCATGGATTTTCAGCTTCCTTGAGGCATAGACTATCACTTTATCATTTTTCATTATCACACATCCTAATCCTTTCTTAGAAGCATCACTATACACCACAAAGAGTTCTACACTTGAAGGGAGTGTGAGTACCAGCATAGTGATAAGCCTCTTTTTCAACTCCTTGAAACATTCATTACATTCCTGTGCCCAGACGAACTTTACTCCCTTCCATGTCAGCCTGGTCATTGGGTTTGACAATCATGAAAAGTTCTTCACGAATCGTCGATAATACCCAGATAGACCTAAAAAGCTGCGGATCTCCGTTACAAAAGTTGGCCTCGACCACTCTTCAATTTCCTTCATCTAGGAAGGGTCTACAGATATCTCTTTCCTAGTGATATCATGCCCCAAGAATGATACTTCCTCCATCCAGAACTCACATTTACTGTACTTTGCATAAAACATCTCCCTTCTCAAAGTTTTTAACACTGTTTCCAAATTCTCCTCTTGTTCCTCCTTGCTCTTAGGGTATATTAGAATATCATCAATAAAGACCACCACAAATTTGTCAAGGTAATCTCTAAAGACTCTATTCATTAAATCCATGAAAATTGCTAGAGCATTAGTGAGTCCGAAGGGAATCACTATGAACTCATAGTGTCCATACCTCGTTCGAAAGGAAGTCTTGGGAATATCTTCCTTCCTCACATTTAGTTGGTGATATCCCGATCGGAGGTCCACCTTAGAGAAATAACTGGACCCATGAATTTGATCAAACAAGTCATCTATCCGTTGAAGGGGATACTTGTTCTTTATAGTGATTTTATTGAGCTCATGATAATCAATGCAGAGGTGCATTGATCCATCCTCCTTCTTGACGAAGAGGACTGAAGCACCCCACAGTGAAGCACTCGGGAATATAAAACCCTTCTCTATATTCTCCTATAACTGCTTCTTCAGCTCTTCCAGATCTATGGTGGCCATGCTGTAAGGTGTCTTTGAGATTGGAAAAGATCCAGGGAGAAGTTCAATTGAGAACTCAACCTCTTGGTTAGAAGGAAGACCAGGCAACTCTTCGGGGAATACATTAGTGTAATCCCTTACGATGGGCACGTCTTCAAGCATGATTATCTCCTTTGTCTCAATAATTTGAGCAAGGTATGCATGATCATAAGGAAGAAATATCCAAACATGAGACAAATATTCTAAAGGAGACTCATCTTCCTCCTTGCACTTGTAAAGAATCAGAGGATGCTTCGGGATGTGAAGAGTGATCTCCCTTTCCCGATAATTGATGTTGGCCCTGTACAAAGATAGCCAATCCATGGTCAAGATAGAGTCGAACTCCACTAAAGGAATTATGAAAAGATTTGCTGGGAGGTTCAATCCACAAACATTAACCGAGGAGGAGTTATAAACCATGGATGCAATAATTTCCCCATTTTCTGTTCTCACAGACAACTTCTCCTTTAAATTTTGAGGTGGTGTTTGTATAGTTCTACTAAACTTGCAAGATATGAAAGAATGCGTAGAACCAAAATCAAATAGTATGTTCGCTATTCTTGAATGAATAACAAGCATACCTGTCACCACATCATTTTCCAGCTCCACCTCAGCAGTAGTGATAGCATAAGCCCTTCCTTGTTTCCTTGGAGGTTGTTGCTGATTTCCTCTGACAACCCTTGGATTAGGGAAATTGTTCGCATAATGCCCAAGTTCCTTGCAGTTATAACACTACACTGCAGGCTGAGTGTTGATCTGAACCTTCCTTTCTTCTTCAAAATTAGTGGGATTTTTCATATCTCTTAGTTAGTTATTTTTTAGATAACCAAACTTCCCACATTTGAAGCATTTCCCGGTTCCCTTGAGACATTCACCAAGATTCTTCTTCCCACAATTCTTGTAAAGGATAAAGTGAGACTTCTTTCCATCATGGTATTTGTTTGATGAACCACCCATGTTGTTCTCCATTTTCCAATTCTTTTCACTAGGCCCATGAGACCATTGAGAGTCTCCAATCTCCATTTCAACCATGAGGGCACAATGCACAATCTCCTCATATTTGTCGAAGTCTCAAATCTCCAACACTTTTCGTAGAATCGACACTAGTCTGCTAAAGAAGTGATCCACCTTGCTTTCAGTGTTCATGAAAAAGCCATAGGCGTACCTTGCAAGCCTTGTAAAGTTTTCTTTATATGCCCCGATGGAATCATATTCCTTCTGCTTGAGTCCAAGGAACTCTCTTTCCATCTTGAGATAGAGGGTTCAAAGAAAATATTTTTTAAAAAACATCCCCTTGAATTTATCCCAATCTATGGAATCAATTTCCTCTTGAGAATTTGTATTCTTGATCAGTGTCCACCACTGATTATCTTCCCCATCAAAATGATAGAATACTAGTACAACTTTCTCTTCTTCCAAGAACTGAAGGACAGAGAAAATATTTTCAATGGAGTTAATCCATTGTTCTGCTAGGAGGGGATCAGAAGACCGGCTAAACATGGGAGGCCTTTGCCGCATGAAGGATTATATGGCAACTTGCTCTTTCCTTAGAGGAGGGGGACGTTCAACCTCATTCAAGTTATTATTCATAACTCGAGCTAGTTGAGCAAGTACTACCATGAATTTTTGATCACTTTATTCCATCACATCAGGAATGTCATTAGGACAATCATCACATTGCCTATCACATTGGTTGTTGGAACGTGTTCTTCTATTTCCCGCCATTAACTAAGAAAAAGAATGTATAATTAGAGGTCTTGAATACTTAGCTATTAAGCATAAAAAGGAAACTTTGAACACTAAAGGATAAACTTATAAAGAATAAGTACACCCTAACTTGTGATTCCTCAAGTTTATATCTAGGTTATCCTCGATCTATTTCTAAACTTATATTATTATGGGATTTTTTTGTCCCTTATTAATGGTTTGTACTAAGCTCGTGAATCTTCCAAAGAATATCCCCCGAGAGAATCATAACCAAGAGAGCAACAAGGCCCATTGTCATGCACCAGTTCCCATTCAAGTCTAGCTCAAAGCGGTGTTTTCAGGTTTTACCCCTAGATATATCTGTGCCAGAGCTACCTCTACCTGCTCATATCCAAACAGGGATGCATTTTCTTGATAAATCACTTACTCTATACTCACCAAAAATTTAGGACTGTTTTCTTATACTTAGTCTCATCCTTAAGCTTATCACTAAAGTGCTCTATTCCTAATCTCCAAAAATAACTAGACCATCCTCTGATACCAACTATAGTGACCCGAGCCTTTTACATAAAACATTTCATTATTTCAAGCATAGTTAATCATCAGAGTAAAAGCCAAGGATCGTTAAGTCTAGTGTCTTGGAAGACTAGGTTCATATAACATAAAACATGGGGCTAAAAAAACTTCTTTATTTAATCTCCATAACGAGATTCTAACTTCCTTTGAGCTTTTACATCTGCATAGGGTATGCTGGGGAATACATGAACAAAGGGAAGAGCAAAAATTCCCAGTAAGGAAATGAACATAAGGATACATCTCAAGCACATGAGTTAAGAGGCATGACATAATGATATCCAAAGCATGAAACTTATGAAATAATTTAATATAAGCATGGGATCATATAAACATGGAATCATATAACTATGGCAGAATCATAAATCATATGTTTAGTACGGGTCAAGGCTAACTGCCAATCCCATTTCCCATTTCAGTACGGGTCAAGGCTAACTGCCAATCTCGCTTCACATCACATCTCATGAGACTTATCCTTACCCAATTCATTGGAGCGCTATCTGGGTGCAACCATATAAAAATATTCATGAATATTCATTCCACATAAATATTATTACCACATAAATAATCATACATAATCAACCATACATAAACATAAGGGTACCCATGGAATGAATTGGGTACCACAATCATGACACTAAACATATCCAAAGGGTGTATCACGAAAGTGTACATGAAAGGAAAGGATTATAACATACATGGACATTAATAGGGTAATATAGTCATATAACATTGTAATTGGTGTCAAATATAAGTGTCAACATACAAAAAATGTATTTTAGAAACATTAGCATTAAAACAATTTTGTGTGGTCTTAAGGAAAACACTCTAGAGATTTTCAAATAGAAAAGAGGACATTATTTTATATAAAACCAGAATTGAACCAAGAAGGTTTTTATAATAAAAATACTGATTTTATAAATACAATGGTGTCTTAAAAGATAATATAGATTTCACATGAAATCTGGGTAAAATTTTTGGGAAGCCCCCTTAAAACAGGTTTGCTTATCAGAAATTTCTAAGGAGAGAATCTTTCAAAATCATGTATATCCCTGAAAGAATGTGATGAAAGGGTATTGATATAATAATATTTTACAACTAACAAGAAGTCATAATACTCACATAGATAGATAATATAACACCATTTTGAAAGAAAGATAAGGCAACCCTAAAGAACAAAGAAGGTTTGGGTAGAATTCGTTATGATTTTATCGGCATGGTGTCAGGTGTGACCAAGAGGGATTGATGAGAGAGAAATGGGAGTTATCATCACTTATAAATCCAGAAGGAAGTATTGGGGAGGTTCTTAAATATACCCCATAATTTTCTAGTACACTTAAAAAGGCATAGTATATAGGATAATCTTGACTAAGAGAGAAAAGGAGAGGATCCCTTACCTCAAATCCTATGGTGTTCTTCAATTTTTATTAATGACATGAATAAACAAATTAGGATTATTAATTAATAAGTCAAGAACCTCTTATATATGTAATTTAGTTATTATAACCCTTTTTAGTTCATGAAAAACCTTTTTTATTAGTTATAAGGTTCAATTTCATTGTTCAGGCTCATTTGTTTACTTGGCTTTAAAAGATCGGTTCACTTATATTAAAGTTTGGATTATATTCAAGATGAAAGTGGTTTTACAGAATTGAAGTTAAATTATTTAGTTCATATCAAGTATATTAAATGGTTTTAATTTTAATTAGGTTACTTATAGTGATGTTGAATTATTACATATATAACCTTAGTGATAACCATTTTTGTTAATCGGTGGATTTGGTCACAAAGAATGTGTTTTTCATTATAACTTAATTCCATTTGTACCAAAAGATTACAGAACAAAAAATAGTATATATTAAATATATAATAATCTGGTTCAACCATAATTCAAATGGTTTCGTGACTATAATTAAAGATAATAACAAAAATTGATAAACTGTTGTCCTTGAATGTTCTAAATTAGCACATCTCAAACGGTGCTTTCATTTCTTTCAAATAAAAGGATGGGGAAAGGAGAGAAGATAATGAAATATAACAATAGCATGAAGACATTCCAGTACATGTATGTTACTAGATTTATCATAATATTATTGTGAAGGGAGGTGAGAAAAAAGAATAAAAAAATAAAGAACTTAAAAGAAAAGAAGAAATTTGGGAAGAGGAATTTACCTCTTGAGACTTCCTCCTTTGAGAACCTCTTAAGGGGAGAGGTTTTGGTATTTTGAGGAGGATGAGAGCTTTTGGACGTGTGGGAGGAAATTGGGGAGAGATTTGGGCAGAATTTAGAGAAGTCTTGGAGCTTGTGAGGGGTGGAGAGAAGAGGGAGTGAAGGGGAGTTTTTATAGTGGAGGAGAGGAGGGATTTCATGATATTATAATAATTAATTTATTATTTCTTTCCAATACAAGGAATAATAAGTATTCCATGATCAAGAATAGTAAATGGGTCATGTTAATTCGAACCAAGTGTGCTTACGTCAGCATAGAATCATCGATTACTCAATTAATCCATTATTTAGCATTTATAGTAAATTATCGGATTCTACTATTCATCAAAATTCAAGTATTTCAGAAAAATCCCAATAATTCACCCTAACCATTTTTTGAGATGTAGAATCAAAAAATGAAGTCCATTTTTCAAGAATAATTTTCTAAATATTATTATTTTAATATTTAATTAAAATAATAATTTATTATCAAAACTAGTTTTAAAATATTCATTAACTTATTCTAAAATATAGGTATATCGAACTTCCAACTTGAATATCATTTTTATAACACCGTAGGTGAGGTTACTGTTCATTAGGTTATATAACTATTCATAAGGGTATGTTACTATTCATTAGGGTAGGTTACTATTCACCAAAAATTATTTTTGTTTTATTAGACTCCAAAAAACATCTTGAACACAACCGTGTATGGAAGATTTTTGAAATTCCAAACACAGAAGTGAAAAACTTATGTTTAAAGGTAACTTATCACTCAGTTGTTCATTATTTTGTTCTTTCATGTGATTTTATGACATAAATATAAGAAGGGAATTTCCATTGAAAAACTTTGGGTCATTACAAAACTGGTGAAAATGAGAAACTGGATGAAACTGGAAACTCAAATTTGGAAAAACATGAATCTAGAAAACTAGACAGCAGCACTAGAAATCCCCTGGTTTCTACAGTTCCAGCTGAAAAAACCAAAGAAAATTTCTTGAAAAATAATGAAAATAAATGGAATAAAAAGCTTGAAGAAGAAGTTGTAGGGTTACTCCCAATTGTTAGAAATTATGTTCCTGTCATTCTATTTCAAGAGAGAATAAAGAAACCAACTCATGATTATGAACTGCTGAAATTTTTGAAAGTGGTTAAAAATCATAACATTGATATCACAGTTTTGGAAGCCTTGATTCAAATCCCATCATATCTAAAATCACTTAAGAAAATACGTTCAAACAAAAAGGCACTGGAATAATTTCTACCTATAACTTGACCGAGGAGTGTAGTGTTGTGTTGTAGAATAAGATACCTCTTAAACATCAAGTCCTTGGAAGCCCTATCATCATTTTCACTTTTTGTGATAGAGTTTTTAAGTTCAAATGCTAGTGTGACCTTGGTTTTAGAGTCAATCTGATCCCTCTATCACTTTTTCAACAGCTGAGATTAAGAGTTCCCCATCCCACCACTTTTGTGTTGCAGTTTGCTGATGGGTCCATTACTCATCCAGATGGTAGGGTTGATGATTTGTTAGTGGGTGTAAGTAAAATCTTTTTACCTGCTTAATTTCGTATCCTTGATATGGAGTGTGACAAGAAGGTCCCTATCATTCTTGGTAGGCGCTTCTAGGCTACAGATGGAGCTGTGATTGATGTCTCTAAGGGGAGATTGATTTTTAACATGGGTGAAGAAAAAGAAGTGTTCAATGTTTTCAAGAAAATAAAATAACCCCCACCTAATATTTCCCTATGTTGAAATTTTATTTGCTGAGGATAGTGTTGATGAGGAGGAAGAGGAGTTCTTAAGGATTCTAGATGATATCAATAGTGAACTTTTGATACCTCCTGCCACTTGTATGGAGATCAGTTCAAGAAAAGAGAGAGAAATTGTTGATGAGTTTGAGGGATACTTTTTGGATAACCTATATGAGTTTATTGTTGGGACCATGTTGGAAGAATAAGGAAGTAAGAAGATTTTTCTATTACATAGTGTTGTTTTTTTGTTGTCAAAGAAGATAAATCAATTCACTTTGTAAAGTACTTGAAAACCAGACAATGCTTTGTTGATATGTATTTCACAAATATCATAAGTTAGGAGAACTTTTGATTTAAGCCTTATGAAGTAAATGGAAAGAAATGATGATTCTAGTCATATATAGTTTTTATTGGAAGGAATGAAGCTGCTGGAAGATAGGGATGTTTCAGTACTTTCCATTGTAACTCTGACGATGCTAAATCAGGTTTTTCAAAGGATATATATCACGATAGTGGAGTTTGTGATGAAAGATAAAGAATGGACATGAGAAGAAGTAGAGAGAGATAAATGACAAAGGAATGGACAATCAAGAGGCGGCATAAAAAACAGTTTTAGGTGGCGCTGTTTTCCAGTGTTTTCCAAATTTTAGGGCCTGAAAATTAGGAGATGAAGAAATGTGTTTTTGGAAATGGATTTTGTGTTAATGATTAAAGATAGTGTAGATTTTTGCACGAAAGGCATGATTCAAGGTCAGAAAATCTAAAAATGGAAAAGACATGGAGTGTGTGAAAAATTGGGCAGAGTGCGTGAAAAATAAAGGTTGCGCGAAATATTGGCATGGTGCACAAAATAGAAGAATTATGTTTTTCGCGCAAGAGGTGTTTTGAAAACAGAAGCTTGAAAATTGGTAAAGGCATGAGGTGCATGAAAAATTGGAGCATTTCTTGAAATATGATGTTGCGGGAAAGAGTTTTTACATGCATGAAGTGGGATTTACATGCGAATTAGTGTTTTTCGTGCAGGGTTAAAAAGGCTTATAAATACAAGGTGACTCCCTATCATTTGTGTGGATTAACACTTAGAGAAATATTGAGCTCTAAAGTGAATAAAATTATATTCTAAGTGATTTTCACGAAAAGAAAGAGGTTTTAGATAAATGAGGAAAGGTGCACAAAAAAGTGGGAAGTTTCACGGAAAAAGTAAGTTATGTGAAAAAGGTTTTCCATGCCAAAAGAGAATTTATACGTGCAATCCATTTTAATTGCATGCAAGGTACCCTAAAAGTTTCGTGAAAAATTTATGGTCTTTACACGTATTTGGTTGTGCGTAAGATAGTTCTTACCGGCTTCTGAGTAAGAAAGTGAAGATTTGTACTTCATAGAATACATCTTTTCAATTGTAAAGAAGCACTGAAATACTGTAATTCCTTATTTGTGATAAGAGGGCACACACACACTTGCATATTTCATTCCAAGTGCTACATCAGTGTAAGGGTATATTCTACTCATTGTATTCCACATCAAAGGATTGTTTTCTAGTGGATTGTATGGTACTGTATTATTTCCATATCACACCAAGGATGTAGCTACTCTTGTTGAGTAGTAAGCCTTGTAAATCTTGTGTTCTTGTGGTTGTGTGTGTTCATTAGAGAAGAAACTCTTTAATAGTAGGCAAAGGTTATTTCAAAAATAAGGAAACATAAAAATAAAAATACATCCCTGATTCACCCCCTCCCCCTTCTAAGTGATACTTAGATCCTGATTGGGAACTTCAATTTTGAAGCACATTCTTACTCCGAGAGAGGAGTATAAATTTGAGGATAATTTGTTTGGATGTTCTAGTGATTACGAAGAGGCCTTCTTTACTTCGTTCACCAAGAATCAACATAAAGACCTTGGGCCACCCAGGCCCAAGTGTCTTCCCTCAAGTGAGTCACCACCCATCCTTAAACTCAATCCACTCCCTATCCATCTCAAATATTCCTTATTCAGCGGGAATTACACCCTTCTTGTGATAATTTCATCCAAGATGGAAGTTATTCAAGAGAAAATACTTCTTAGTGTTTTGAAAAAGTACAGTTCTGTCACTTGATGGTCGATTGCTGACATCAAGGGGATAAGTCCAGCCTTATGCATGCATAAAATTCCCTTGGAACCTGAGTGTTATCCTAGAGTGGAAGCCCAAATAAGAATAAATAAAAACATAAAATAAGTCGTTAGATAAGAGGTGATTAGGCTGTGTGATGCTTAAATAATTTTTCCCATTTCTGATAGCCCCTAGGTAAGTCCTGTCCAGGTGGTACCCAAAACGAGTGGAGTGATAGTGGTCACTAATGAAAAGAATGAAAAAATAAAAATAAGGGGAGTGAACAAATGGATATTATGTATAGACTATTGGAAGTTAAATTATTCCAAAAGAAAGGACCACTTTCCCCTGCCATTCTTGGACCAAATGTTAGAGATGTTGGCAGATAATAAGTTTTTCTACTTTCTTGATGGTTATTCTAGTTACAACCGGATTCCCATTTCACTTGAGGACTAAGAGAAATCCACTTTCACCTGTACATTTGGGACATTATCCTACTGATATATGCCCTTTGGCTTGTGTGGTGATCCTTATAGTTTTCAGAGGTGTATGATGAAAATATTATTAGATATGACTGAAAGGATAATTGAAGTGCTCATGGATGATTTTTATGTTGTGTTAAGTAACATTGAGAGTTGTCCAGAAAATATAGAACTTGTGTTAGAATGGTGACAAGAGACCAACTTAGTCTTAAACTGGGAAAAGTGCCAATTCATGGCCATTGAAGGCATTGTATTGGTTCACAAGGTATCTAAGATGGGGATGGAGGTTGATAATGCCAAATTTGAGGTCATACAAAAGCTTCCCCCACCTAAGAATGTTAAATGAATTAGAAGTTTTTTGGGTAATTTTGAGTTCTATAGGAGGTTCATTAATAATTTTTATATGATTACTATACCCTTGTGCTCCATTCTAGTTAAGGACACACCATTTGTATTTGATGTGAAATATCTAGAGGCTTTTAATTTTCTCAAGGAGAAGATGACCACCTCATCTGTTTCACTACCCCTGACTAGTAGTATCCTTTTGAGGTGATGTGTGATGCTAGTAATTTTTTAGTAGGAGTTGTTTTGGGAAAGAGGAAGGATAGAAGGTTACATGTCATTTACTATACTATAAAGTTGTTGGATGATTCCAAAAAATAATTATTCTACCGCTGAAAAGGTACTAGCTGTAGTAATGATTGCTTTAGAAAATTTCAGGTAGTACTTGATAGGATAAAGGGTCATCATTTTCATAGATCATACAGCCCTAAAGTACTTGATAGCTAAAAAGGATTAAAAACGAGACTCATAAGATGGAATTTTTAGTTGTAGGAGTTTGATTTAGTGATTAAGGATAATAAAGGGGATGAAAATGTATTTTTAGACCACTTATCTAGGCTAACCAACACCCCAAGTGAGGAACCAAGATATATCAACATTTATTTCCCAGATGAAAAATTGTTTTCTGCTTTTATGCAGTAGTCTTCTTGGTTCGTAGACATTACCAACTTTCTGACAGTTTTAGTCATGCCCAAGGACCTCTCACACAACCATATGAAGAGGTTGATATCTGAGCTAAACTATAATATTTGGGATGACCCTTTACTCTTTAAGAGGTGTGATGATGGGATTTTGAGAAGATGTGTTACTGAGGAAGAGATGCTACCCATACTTGAGAGATTTCACTCATCACCGTGGAGAGAGGACTACTCAAAAGGTCTTACATGCTGGTTTCTACTGGCCAACTCTGTTCAATAATGCTAGAATATTAGATATTGGCTATGAAAAAATGTCAAATGATGGGAAACTTAGAAACAATGTAGGAGGTGCCTCAAAAAGGAATTCTAGAAGTTGAAATATTTGATGTGTGGGGCTTAGACTACATGGGATCATTCCCATCCTCTTATAGGAATGAGTACATTTTTGTTGTTTTGGACTACGTGTCCAAGTGGGTTGAGACAATAGCTCTAGAAAACAATTTTACTTCTAGTGTAGTCATGTTTATCAGTAAAAACATTTTTTTTAGTTTTGGTGTGCCAAGAGCATTCATCACTGATAATGGGACTCATTTTAAGAATAATAAGTTCAAATATTTGATAGAGAAGTATGGGTGCTTACATCAGACATGCACCACTTACCACCCATAGTCTAGTGGGCAGGTAAAAGTTTCAAACAAAGAGATCAAAAAAATTATAGATGAAATAGTTTCTAGCTCTAGGAAGGACTGATCAATGAAGATGGATGAGGCCCTTTGGGCCTATAGAACTGCTTATAAGACTCCCATTGGGATATAACCGTGAAAGCTTCTATTTGGGAAAACATGCCATCATCCTGTTGAGTTACATCATAAATATTATTGGGATGTGAAGGCACTTAAATTTGATTTAAAGTATGATGGTGAGAAACTACTATTAGAGCCAAGTGAGCTAGAGGGGATTAGAATAGATTATTATGAGAATGCTGATATTTACAAAGAAAGAACAAAGGCTTTTCATGGATCAGTTATTCAGAATAATATTTTCATGGTTGGTGAGAGGGTCCTGCTTTTCAATTCTTGATTGAAACTTTTTCCTTGAAAATTAAAGACCAAGTGGTGAGGAACATTTACCATTTTTAGAGTGTTGTTTAATAGAGATGTGGAGCTAGTTGGAGAAGAGAATCGACCCTTCTTGGTCCAATGTTAGAGAATAAAACACTTATTTGAAGGGAAACCAAAGAGATTGGGTGCCATATCACTGCTGTAAGAATAAGATGTATCAAGTCTAAATAAGGACTATAAATTTAGTGTTTTATGGGAACTAACCCATGGTTTCTTAGTTTTTTTCATTTTATTTTTGTTCTTCAATAAAGTTATACTCTCCTGCGTGTTCTCCAATTTTTCCTCTTGACTACTTGATAGTTTCTCAATACTTGTTGCTACTTGAGAGTGTTGTGGCTACCAGAATCTTGGAAAAGGTTAACGAATAAGAGAAACCACTCAGTTATACTAAAGAATATCTATCTAGGGAAATCAATGTTAAGTCTCCACTTATTTAGGGAAGTGTTGTTCTTCCATTTTCCAATTTCATTTTTCTACTCAATTTTTACCAACATACTACATGAACTTAAGTGTGGGGGAGAACCCTTGTTTTTTTGAAATGTTGAGAATTGAAATACTTTATAGGGTATTAGATGATATAATCTAGTGAGTTGAACATTTTATTTGAATTAAATTATGGAACAAGCTTTCACCCACTGCACTCTTTGTGATTCAACTGCTGTCATGTATTCATCACTTGACACTCTACTACTGATTACATCATGAGTTATGATGATGCTGTAAATAACAAAAACAATCAATTAATTTAAAAAAATATTTTCTTCATTTTTTAATTCTTTGTATGTATGTTATTTTTTTCTGATATTTTATTTTTGATGTGGAAAATCAACTTTTTGAATATCATTACTACCCCTCTATATTCTTTTTAAGCTGAAATATCAGTCTTTTTTGAACTTTTACTGTCTCCCACCTTATAATTCAACATTGGGGACAATGTTATGTTTTAAGTGTGTGGGAGAGGGTTTATTCTGTTGTCATTTCAAATTACCACCTTCTTGAACCTGAATTTTGTTTAAAGTAAAATTTAGAGGTAAAAAATAGTCAATTTTTTTTAAAAATATTAAAAATATTTCTAATATTTCTAATTCTTTCATCACATCAGGGTCATTAGAGGTTTAGTAGTACTTCAATTCTATATTGTTTAGTGGATAATAGATTGATGGATGTTAAGAGGCCCATTTATTCTAAAACTGTTAATCTTAAGTGATTATTGAGTGGAATTATTCATTTTTTATAGATTTTTTTGTTTAGGAATTGAGGATGAGAGTGTGATAGGATAGGTTTTGTGGAATGAGGATCATGAATTAGGGTAATTAGAAGTTTTCACTAGAACTTATGGGGCTCACACTTTTATTAAAAAATATTCAATAACTTTAGGAAGCCAACTCAAATAAGTTTTAGTTATGTATTTTGTAACTAGAGTAAAATGGGAAAATGAGATCCCACTGTGAGTATCTAAGTCAAGGTGCACTGGGTGCATTTATGTGAATAAATAAATCCAATTTTAATTTTAATAAGTGATACACACAGTTCTCTGTACGAGGAATATAGATGTAAAAAAATAAAGTTCCCTTGTCAAAATGAACTCATTAAGCTAAGGGGAATTTTGAACCCAGATGAAGAAGGGAAGAATTTACTTAGTTGAAATTAATTTGACTTGAATCGATAATGTGATGTAATTAATGGAATTTAATTTCTGGAATCTATGAGAAGGTGAGCATGGAAGGTGCCTTTGGTTAAGTATTTAGTTCCACTTCATCTTACTTATCAACACTCCTTGAATCAGAACATCAATTTGAAATTAAAGTAGGATAGTTAATGAGTACATATACGAGGCATGGCATACTTGACAGTGTATGAATTTTTGAGTCTTTTGACATCTAGTTAGTTTTTGAAGCTATCCAAGACATCATTTGTGTATACCTTTGAAAAGCCTGCCCCTCTATTTGGTCCTGTTCCTCTGGGTATAAACATTAGTCATACACTTTTTGAACATAAACTCACAAATCATTTTTCTATTTTTAAGTCCAAGGCATGCGTTTTTTTAAGGACAAACAAAGTTTTAAGTGTGGGGGATTTTTATGTGGCAGTATTTTCACATTCATTTCCACATCCTTTATTATATTTTTACAAGATTTTTAATACCAAAGTGTTGTATTTTGTTAAATAATTTTTTATTTTGTTTTTTATACATTATTTTGAAAATAATCATTTTTATGTAAATCATATATTTTGGGGATTAAATGTGTTATTTTAAATAATTTTTAAAATTAAATAATCCTTTTTTATTTTAACTTTTATTTTTTATTAATTTATTTTTTAATTATTTTTATTTTGAATAAAATTATTTTATCAGTTCTTTAATTTAATCAATCCTTTATTTTTAACTGTAAATAAATAAATCTTACATTTTAGTTTTTAGTTATTTTAATAATTTATTTAATTTTAACAACTTAATTCGATTGATTAAATATTTTAACTCTTTATGGCAGTTAATTATAGTTTAATACTTTTACCTTGATAATTATTTAATTAATTAATTTTATTTTTAATTTAATCAAACTAAATATTTGATTTGTAATTATTATTTTTAAATTAATTGAATAAGCTATAATTTGAAAATGAATAAGTTGTAAATTATTTTTGTTAACTTATTATTTTTTTGAATTTTTAATTTAGATAACTAATTTATTTTAGTTTGACTCAATTTTCAATGTAATTGTTTATTCATATTTTTATTATTTGTTTTGTAGTTGTTACAGTCGCACCTAGTGCTGTCTCACCATTCTCTCCCCCAGCCACCGTTTCGTCACTCAAATTAGCCAACCATTTTATCCCATTACGGTGCCACCGTTCCTCTTAATTATCCAACTGTTTATCCTATACCACCATCACGAATACTTGCGGTCGCATAGTTCCACACACCAGTTCCTCATTTCCTTTAGGGTGCCACACTAACCTATCTCCCAACAACTGTGACTATCTCACCATTTTATTTTTTCACTCACAATTTTCCACACCCTATGCCACCAATTCCTGCTTCTCTTGTCTCACCATTCTATGAACATGAAACCTGCATACACCATTCCTCCATCTCTATCCATTTGGATCTAGAAACAAGAAACAAAATGCAGCAGAACAATCAATTAAAAAACAAGCAAAATCAAAGCCACCAAAGTTACACAAATCAAACGCAGAGTTGGATCACAACTCAAACAGAAATTCAGACATAAGAACAACATAGATCAAAGTATAGAATTCATTCATAATTGGAGAACATGAAATCAAAATACCCTAAACCACTAGCCACTGTAGCTTTTCCTTCTCCCTCAACCCGATTCGACCCCTCCGATATTTCCCCTCATGGTGACCTGCACCCCTACTATGTCATGAAGTTGCCTCCCTTCTCTGTTTTCACAACACCAGCCTCAACCCCAAATGTGATGCCGGTGAACCCTCTTCACCGTCACGCCACTCCTCCCCTGTGCCACCAGCACCCCATCCCTCCTTCGCCGCTGCACAGAAACCCCCCTCACACTTTCTTCATTTTTTTATTTTGATTTATTCTATTTTTATTATATAATACAATACCTATATAATATGAAACATATAATATAGTATAATCATATGTAATATTACAAATATAACTTATATAATAGCATATATTAAATTAATTAAATTAATATTTTAATAATAAGTAATATAATTAATGTGTACAGATTATTATATTATTTATATATATATATATATTCTTAGTTAATTTCAATTAATTAATATAATTAATATTTTAGTTATAATATTATATATCTATACAATTAATATAATTAGTATAAAATTAATAATATGTAATAAATATATTTTTTCATTTTTTATAATAATACGTAAATAAATTCAATTTTTATAATATATATATATTATTATAACAATTATGATATACTTTTATTAGTAATAATATATTTCTATAGTAAAACTTATAACATATATATATATATATATATATATATATATATATATATATATATATATTAGACTTAAGTTTGTACTTAATTATACTTGTATATATTTAATAGAGTATCATTTTAATTCTTTTTTTTATAATTATTTTATTATAAATATTTTATTTAGTTTATTTACTTTTTATATGTAGTTTAGTCTGTACATATTATAAGTAGTAAATTTAACATTTTTAATTAATTTCTTCATTATTTATTTATTTCTTACTTATTATAATTTTTTTTAATTTTTTCTATTTTTATCTATTCTAACTATTTATTTTTGTAATGACACATAGTATTTATTTTTAGCTCATTTGAAATTAGTGTTTTCCTTTTTAGGGGGAGGATTGTGGCATGCATTTGTTTGAGTTAGTTATGAGGGCCTGCTTTAGTGATGGTTAAATAGGGGATGGAATCATGAAATCCCTACATAGAGGTTGGGGAAGATCTGGGGTGTGATTCCAGAGAGTTCCATTGGTGGAGTAGGGGAGTAGGAACGTATTTCGTGAGAGGTGGAGGGAAAGGAATTAGAACTTCCATCCATCATTCACTGAATCCCAGACAGGACTTCACCAATTTGACTTCCATAATCTATCGAGAGTGTTCCATTGACTGGAGGCTTCACCAATTCCAAGGGAGAAGATTCCAGGCTTCAGAGCAGCATATCATAATTTCCATTCCAGATTCCCAGGGTGGGAGATGTGATCACACCTATCAGAGAATCACATCCACCATCGAGCAATAGTACAATGAATTGAAGTTTTCTGGAGATCAATTGGGGAGAAAAACACTTTATTCCTCTTGTGCTCTATTTTTCTGCAACTCAATTTAGCATGTACTTCATTAATTTTCATTCTATTATTACATTTAATTCAACCATCTTGTCCGACTAATCTCCTTGGGGGGGGGGTGGGGAATAAGTTGAACTAGTTAGATCTTCTTAGTTTAGTTCATGCACTACATCCTTTACTATATAGTCTCTCTATCTCTCACTCTTTCCTGGACATTTCTATTTTTTAGAACAACAAGATGGGATGAAAATAGATCTTACTTTAATAATAATGAAAACTATTTTCAATCTGAGGATTTCATTAACAAATGAATTGTGCTTAAATGAGAGATATGCACTGTTCTCAACTGACAATTTGGGCCCAGTGACATCTAAATTTTATCATTATTCAATGGAATGTTTTTTACAGTTAAAGGATAGTAAAGGTAATTTCGTCACAAACTGACCAGATGAAAAATCCGGTCAGTACCTTGAGCCAATTACACATACTTAAACCTCAGTGAGTGAACAAGAGTAAGAAGTATCGAAACCAGCTAGTGGACTTCTCCCTTGTTCATCTATTGTTAGTTTTTCCCACTAGTTTGCCTATTGTCTGTACTACCTCCTTACACTCACCCTTTCACTTTTACTTCCTCTCACACATAATTTCACTCACTTCTCTCTATCAACACCATCTTCAGTTATGTTGGTTTTTGTGTGTGTGTTTTTTTGTTTTGTTTTTAGTAGATAACAAAGAACAACATCAGACCTCCCTATGGTTCGACCCTATCTTGCTACTATTCTAAGTAGTAAGTTGGTTTATAAATTTTAGTTTTCTTGTTTCATGATCAATGACGTGCAGATGTCAACCTAATAACATGGAATCCCTAAAATTCAAAAAATTATTAAGAGGATTATTGAAAAAATACCACTAATAAGAAATACTATTGAAAAAATTTAATTTAAGATACTCAAACATCAAAAAATGGTAACATGAAATAGTAGGCTACATGGAATTCACTTGTAAAGTATATCAAGGCATCATTTTTTTAACTTTTAATTAGGAAACTTTATTCCAAAACATATAAATCATATCAACATTTCATTTATAAAAAAATTATAATGGAAAAAAATAATATATTAAGAAAAAAAAATAATCATTCATTTTTGTACATTGAGTTTTGAATTTGAAATATATATTTATAAGAGAAAGTAATTGGGTATATACCCAAATTTTGGTATATTCCTATAAAATATTGTGATATAAAATATTAGATGGGATAACTAATAGATGAAGGACATGCCCATTAATTCTTGTACATTTTAGTTGATGGGATAAATAATAAATCAATTAAGTACTCAAAATATTATAGTCTATGATTCATTAGCTGTCAAATTTAGAAAAATAAATGGGCAAGTCCTCTATTGAAATTAATAAATGACAATGGAATACATTATTAAAAAAATTATGGTGTGTAATAGTAGAAAGAACATTAAATGGGAAGTGTATAATAGTAGAAAGTATTAAATGAAAGTGTATAATCAATTCATATATTATATAACATATAATATGTATTTACTATGATGATCTGTTTTAAATTTATGATCATCAAATTAAAATCTATACTAAAAAGTTTTTGAAAAATTGTTACATGTGATATATATCAATCAAAAATACATCAAACATATCATCATATACCGACCGTTCATTTTTAAAAGAGTATTAAACAAACATTTAGTACTAAAAATACATCAATTGAAGTAAAAAAAAGTCATATTCATAATTATCTAATAAAAAATGTTAGAATACATATTATATAATAAACATACATCTATTAGTAGAATGAAATATGAAAGAAAAAAATTGAATTCCAAATATATAATTGAATATACAATGTATTAAAAAAATTTCATCGATGCCGAGTAGGAGGTATATATATATATATAATGTGAAGAAAAATTAATATCAATTTTGTTAGGTCGAGGGGAGAATTGATGTGGATATGTAGAAACATTATAAGTTATCAACATTAGAATTATACTGATGTAATATCCAAAAATATAAAACTACATGTTGAGGGGGTTTAAGAGAGATGTACCAATAAGTGTATGTGGAGATATTTCCAAATGTCAAAAAATTAACTCTCCATATCAAATGAGTAGGAAAGTAAAAGTAGACAATCTCAGAGGAAAAATAACTTTCCCATAAATTAAATCATGATCAAATATGAAAGGAATATATGTGTAATAACAAGAAATTGAATTGCATGTAGTGGTGAAAATAATAGAAGAACCATAAAAACCTAAAATAATATCACAAGTAATTGAAAGATTTAATATTTTCATAACTAAAAAAATAAATCAAACATAGGTTTACAAAAATAGAATAAAGGAGGAATCAATAAATATTGAAAAAAAAATTATTTTAAAACATTTACTTTGTATAGGATATAAAAGAGATAAAAATTTAGATAATGGGAAATTAGTTGGGAAATATGAAATTATAACAATGAAATCAGAATAAAATAGTCAAATTTGGGTAGGATAACATAATAAAATGAAAAAATACCTTTAATAAGAAGTTTGATAATAGATACACCAAACTATAGTCCTCATTAGAGAATATAGGTCTTTTAGAAGGGACTTTTGGAACCACTAAGGATATTACAAGAAATTTTATGGTCTAAGAAACATTAAAATGAAATTCCATAGTTCATATTTTATATTCAAGATTCCATTTTAAATAAGGGAAACATCAATAGATTTTGAAGTGAACTTACCTATGATGTAGTCAATGAATATTAAGATCTTTGAAAAGAGGAATGAATTGGTTTTAATATATCTATGGTAGTGGTATGGCCTAATAGTCAGAGATTACACAATGGAATGGCCTGAGAAGAATGATTTGTTTGGTAATTTGAGGATACCAATGAAAATTAGGGTTTATGGACAGGTAAGGAAGGGTTATTATGTGGATGCAATGGTGAAGGAAGAGGTAGGGATGTAACAGCCTGAGATTTTATGAAAAATATTCCTTTTAATTTTATTAATGTGTTGTGTTGTACGCTACACAAAAAGGAGCTTTCACAACACGCATCCTTGACTTGCCTTGCATTACACGCAATCACAACCTTCCTCGATAGCATGTGTAGTACGCAATACTGAGTTTCACGAAACAACGATATGCTATTAAAATATTATTAAAACCATCCGTTATGAATAGTAATAACCTCTTTTTAAATTTTAGAAAATTTAGCTCTCAAAATGGACTTCATTTTTGGATTCGGAGTATCGAATTTAGCCTAAGGTGAAATTTTGGTACTTTTCGGATAACTTTCATATTCTGATGAATAGTGAAAATTACTAAATTATAATTAAAAACAACTTTTTAATCGAAATAATTAATAGTGATAAATTATTAATTTGAGTGGTTTTAAAGTATATTTAGAATATATTTTTACAATTTAATACAATCTTGGTCATTGGTTGTAATTTCACATTTAAACCAGACATAATCAAGTGTCAATCTTTTGATAGATATTGTTTCTTGAAAACACGCTATTTGTTTTAACAGCGGGATTTAATTATAAAATTAATTAATACAACTTCTATGTTATGAATTTGGTAAAATAGACTTCATTTTTGAATTCGGAATATGAAATATAGCTTAGGATGAAATTTTGGCATTGTTCTGAAAAACATCAATTTTTGATGAATAGTGAAACTACTAAGTGGTAGTTAAAAAACTGAATTTTTCATAAAACTTAATTTTACCGCTTCTGTGAATGGAATTTCAAAAATCCGAGAGACATGGTTGATATCAGTAAGTAAAATGTGGTTCAATGAGATGAAAATAATTTTTGGTGAATAGTAACTTTTTACTTTTATTTACCACAGTTAAAAGTAAATAGGGTAATTAAGGGTAAAAATGATATTAATATTACCCTAACACATGTACTAATTATATTGGACAATTGTATCTCGACCAAAAACAACCTTAAGTGTAAAATATTATCATTTAGGCCCACTTGGATTAGATTAGGACATTTATTATTATTTAATTCAAAGAAGAGTTAAAAGAGTTAAAATCAAAGTTTATTTACTAAAACATTTTTAATATAGGGTTTTACATAAGATAAATTCGATTGTAAATATTCATTAGAAAGATAAAAATATTTCCTACATAATGGTATTTTATTTGTAATTTTTAGACATCAAATAATTTAATTTATTTATGACACAAAGATGATGCAGTAATTATCTTATTTATGAAATATTGACATAATTGATGTTATAAACACAAAAATAAATGTAATTTGAGACTTTTTATGAATTCCACTAATTTTATAGGTTACTATGATATATTAGTGTTGATTTAATCAACTTAGTTAGAACATATAATTCTGTTATGACTTTCACAAAAATCATATATCAAATAGTGTCAAAATTGACACAAAATAGTTTTTAAATCAAATTTTATATTATTAATTTTTATTTTATTCCTAAAAATCTAAGGTTCGGCCAAATGACTTAGATAAGGATATATATATATTAATAATAAACAATTTGGGGTTCGTTTGACATGTTATAGTAAGTGTATTAACCATATAGTGAAATAAAACAAAAAGACACGGTAAAAGTTAAATTATTTAACTTAGAGTTAAATCTAATTGATAAGGTTAAAATAATACCCTAAACTTGTCTAAATCCTATTAGTTGATATGATTTCGACCCATCCCCACTTTAGATTAGAAATAAGACCCTTTGGAACCATTATAAACCGATTTTGACTTTAATATAAAATAATATTTTGAGATATTCCTAAGGTGGCCCTCTCCTCCCTTATAAAAGGGCACCTCTTCCCCCTCCTCCTCAAACCAATTTGAGCACTCAAGCTCGGCCAAACCCTGACATTTTATCCTCTCCACTTCCCTAGAATAATCCTAGAGGTCCTTGTCTTCTTCAAAGACCAATCTTAGTTCCCTAAGTGGAGGATTCAAAGAGGCGTTCCAAAGAAGAGGTAATATCCATTACCGATCTTTTCAATTTCTTTCTTCTTCAACTTCTTCTTCTTTAGTTGTTTCATGATAAAGTAATAACATCAGTATTACTTACATACTGATATGTTATTATAAATATGAAACAACCCTAATTCACCTTCTATCCATCCTACGGAAAAATGAAATCACCGCGCGTGCGTACGTACGGAATACTGTCTCCACGTCGTGGTGTAATCTATTTTCCACCAACACCTTACAAGGATGGGTATAATGGTGTAATGAGTAAATATTTATGATTATTATAAAGTAATATTGATACTGAAATAATATATATATACTCCAATACAATTCCACGATCATAGGAACAATATCATCACTCGTGCGTACGTACGGAATACCGTCTCCACGATGTGATGCGACTCGTTCTACATGATCATCATTACATAGTAATTATATAAATGAATTTAATGAATAAATATGATATATGTTACACTAATAACATTCTGGATATAAGGTATCTATAACCATAAAAGAAGAATAAGAATTTATTCGGCAAAACATGCATAAGAACAAAAGGCAATAAAGACCCGAGTAACAAGTAACGATGAAATATTACTAACAAGAAGCTAAGAATATGACCATATATGATATCATATCAATATTTATGATTCTGGAATAAGTCAATAACATTATTTAAACCATTATACAGGAGATTCGGACACGTACAAAGCAAATCAGACCTAAGGTAAGGGAAATATCACAATCTCATTTTTATCCGAGATTGTTTATACTTTGGCATTTACTGGGGTGTATTTTATCATCCACATCCATGTTCCCTAAATATGTAATATTATTTCTATCCACTTACAATAGTTTAAAGATGATTTTACCCTTTGGTGAGTTTTTAGTAAAGAATATGAAAGGAATCTTTTGTCATTTTTTTCGTACGAGGTACTTTTTGACTTTTCCGACAAAAGTACGAAGAATGTTTTTTTAACTTATACGACATGAATGGATTTTTAAAACATTATTTCCAAGAAGATTCCTTTACAAGTTTTCAAGTTTATTTTTAATCAAATTCTTTTATTTTGAAGTCATATGACATGTTATGAAAGGAAAAATGTTTTTAAAGTAGAAAATATATTTTCCTCAAGAATGGAGTTCAAGTATTTTATTAAAATTATTTTCCCTCTAAGATAATAAAAGGGTTCTGTTTTTATCCCTATTATTACATGGATTTGATTATGTTGTGATGGAAATATTTTTATGAATTCCTTTATCTTATATGAATGGTTTTATGATGTCCTGTTGTTTAAGAATTCCATTTTTATTACATGGGTTACGCTATGATGTATGGTTTATGATTATGTGGAACACATAAGAAAGGATTCATTATAAGATGGGTGGGACCTATATCTCCCTCAAATTCCTTGGGTAAAGATTTTATATCTCATGAGATAGACATGGCTGGAACGGTAGGTTATACCGGTTCAGTGAAACATGACTGGAATGAGGGTGACTCGGTTCAGAAAGGGACTTTGTCCACTAAGATAGTCTTGGGAATGAGTCATGACTAACAAGAAATGATTTTCCATGATTATATGTGCATGCCACAAAGTTTCAAGTTTCATGTTATGATTATGGGGATCTCATTTTCACTTCTAGGATTTATTCCATGTTAAGATATTATGATCTCTTTTGCAGGTTATCATTTTCAAAAAGATATGATATGATTTTTATTTCCTTTATTTTCCCTTTCTGAGCATTTGAGCTCACCATTTTATGTTTTCTTTTCCCCAGGATATAAAGAAAGGTTTTAGGTAAAAAAAATGGAAGATCCTTATGGGAGATATTGAAGATCTTTCACCAAGATTAGAAGATTACGTTCCGAGTTTCCAAAGACACTAAACTATTACGATCCTTGTGTGTGTGTTTTTGTTATGTACTAAGTATTCCTAAAAAGTAATGTAATGTCCATGTACGTCAAGCTTCAGGTCTCTACAGTTGGTATCAGAGGAAAGGTTTAGTCAACCTTTGGAAACTAGGATGCGAAAACATTAGTGAGATACCTAGAGATATTTCTAAGGTATGTCTAGGGATGTCCCTGAGGTTAGGTATATGTATAGGTTATAGTACTAGAATTACGCTAACGATCATAGAATTAAACCTAAGATGTTAGATATTGAAGGTAATCCCCCTTTATTATGTTGTTTTCCCTAGCATGATTTTTGGCTCTCACACTATTCTTTTTGGGTTTTAGACGATGGCTGGAACCCGAAGGAATCGTGTTGATCAATGCAATGGACAGTGCAATGATTGCCCTCCTGAACAAACAAATGTTATGGCAGATGGAGTGAAAAATCTTATTGCTATACTTACACAAGCTATGAATCATTCTGGACTTCCAAATGAGCAGAGAAGGGAACAATATTCTATTGAGTCCTTCATGAGGCAACGTCCACCTTCTTTCAGTGGGTCTTCTGATCCACTTGTTGCTGAACAATGGATCAGTACCACTGAAAAGATATTTTCAGTTCTTCAATGTTCTGAGCATGATAAAGTCATCTTAGCAGTATATCGTTTGGAAGGTGAAGCTGATCAATGGTGGAATCTTATCACGAATACGAGGCAAAGAGATGAAATTGAGTCCATGGAATGGGATGAGTTCAAGAACTTGTTTTTCAGTAAGTACTTCCCTCGTATTCTTCGAACAAAGATGGAAAAGGAGTTTCTTGAGCTGAAGCAGAAGGATGATGAATCTGTTGGTATATACGAAGAAAATTTTACAAGACATGCAAGGTACGCTTCTGGTATTATCATCCAACCTAAAAGTAAAGTTGATCGATTTTTCAGTGGTTTAAAACCAAGTCTTCGAAGGGCATTAGCTATAAGAGACTTCAGTTGCTATGAAGAAATTGTTTTTTGTGCTATCAAGGTAGAAATAGAAGTTGGTGTTACATATCCATCTCATGGTTTTGACAAGAAACGAAAGATGGAGCTCAAGGAGAAATCTCAGAATAATGGTGAAAATAAGATGAATGTTTCCTTATGCACAAAGTGTGGAATGAAGCATAGTGGAGATTGTCTTAAAGGGACAAGAAAATGTTTTAAGTGTGGAAAATAAGGTCATCGAGCAGCTGAGTGTCGAAGTAATGGAAAAAGGTTTTCTAATGATGTGAATAAAGAAAACACTGCAGAGAACGCACCACCAACACTTCAATGCTTCAAGTGCAAGGAAATGGGGAATTTTTCTAATAAATGCCCTAATCCAAGGGTTAGTGATGATCAACATAAGAGACCACTGAAGGAAAAGGACAAAGGGAAGTCACATGCGATCACTATTGGCAATGTTGAATATGACAACGATGTGGTGGAATGATTAAGAGTTTATGTAATGGGACTCCAAAATAATATTGTATCATGGAGTATTGGAATATTTATGTATTGGTCTAATGTGGTATTCAAAGTGATTGAGATATTTTTGGAAATAAGATGATATGTGCATAATGAAGGGAAAATGAGAAAATGAAATGTTTAACAGTATTCATGAGCTCATGATTGATATAAGGACTAAGTGATATCATGGTTTGAGTATATAGAATTTTGAGGATTTTGGTATGTGGAAAGTGTTAAATTTTAACTGCATTCATGTTTTCACTAAGGTATTCAAGAGAATACATGATTAAGGACTTTGAATGTTTGTAATGTGACCAACAAAACATATCTTATGATATATGGGGATCGACGATGGTGTTAAATCTCTGGTAATCGTTTTCACTATGTTATGAGAGTGGACTGCAGTATTATGGATAAGCCTAAAGATTGGAATGGATTATGTTGGACATAAGTTAGTATTGTTTAAGGATAGAAGTTTTCTCGATATTATTGATGGGATGTTATAGTAATATAGTTTTAGAAAAAGGAAAACCTGCAGGATGGGCGACAGCCCATCACGTCGGACAAGGATGTAGGAATCGAACCCACAACCGAAGTGCGACTGGCCTTTATCGCCTACCACTGGCCTACAGGAAGTCCCTGTTTAATAGAAAATAGTTTTATTATATTAAGAAGTATGATATATGAAGTATAAAGTCCATTTTAGGAACCATATATGATTAATCTCACTATAGATCGACTTATGTATATAATTTTTGCTAACCTTTTGTTTGAGACAGATGGAATGACCTATCATTCTATCACATGATCTTCTAAAACTTCACCAATAACAAATTCAACTTCATTTATTTAAGAGATGAAGTGGAAATTGTTAAAGTCACGAACAACAGTGAGATTATACCAAAATAAAGTAGGTATTTATTCTAATTCAAATTCATTAACTTTAGGGAAACGATCTTGAAAACCAAAAATGTTGTCCTAGTGATCTTATATCTGATGAATCAGATGGTACCTTAGATCGTCACAAATTTATGGCTTTGTGATTGCTGGCTTTTCCATAGCCATGTTCTCTACCACTCTCCATCAGAACATGATGGTTAGATTTCTTTTCCATATCCATATTTTCACCTATGTGGAAACCCAGTGATTAGTTTATTTGGGTAACCGTTACGTTTCATACTTTTTTTAAAGATTGGTTTTGATATTCCTTTTTACGATGTGGGTTTCTATTAAAGAAACTTTCGAATAGTAAACCATTTATAACCCCGACGAATTTCAAGGGCGAAATTCATTTTAAGGGGGGTAGAATGTAACAGCCCGAGATTTTATGAAAAATATCCTTTTTAATTTTATTAATGTCTTGTGTTATACACTACACTAAAAGGAGCTTGCACAACACGCATCCTTGACTTGCCTTGCATTACACGCAATCGCAACCTTCCTCGATAGCATGTGTAGTACGCAATACTGAGTTTCACGAAACAACGATATGCTATTAAAATATTATTAAAACTAGCCGTTATGAATACAAATAACCACTTTTTAAATTTTAGAAAATTTAGCTCTCAAAATGGACTTCATTTTTGGATTCGGAGTATCGAATTTAGCCTAAGGTGAAATTTTGGTACTTTTCGGATAACTTTCATATTCTGATGAATAGTGAAAATTACTAAATTATAATTAAAAACAAATTTTTAATCGAAATAATTAATAGTGATAAATTATTAATTTGAGTGGTTTTAAAGTATATTTAGAATATTTTTTTACAATTTAATACAATGTTGGTCATTGGTTGTAATTTCACATTTAAACCAGACATAATCAAGTGTCAATCTTTTGATAGATATTGTTTCTTAAAAACACGCTGTTTGTTTTAACAACGGGATTTAATTATAAAATTAATTAATACAACTTCTATGTTATAAATTTGGTAAAATAGACTTCATTTTTGAATTCGGAATAGGAAATATAGCTTAGGATGAAATTTTGGCATTGTTGTGAAAAACATCAATTTTTGATGAATAGTGAAACTACTAAGTGGTAGTTAAAAAACTGAATTTTTCATAAAACTTAATTTTACCACTTATGTGAATGGAATTTCAAAAATCCGAGAGACACGGTTGATGTCAGTAAGTAAAATGTGGTTCAATGAGATGAAAATAATTTTTGGTGAATAGTAACTTTTTACTTTTATTTACCACGGTTAAAATTAAATAGGGTAATTAAGGGTAAGAATGATATTAATATTACCCTAACACATGTACTAATTCTATTGGACAAGTTTATCTAGACCAAAAACAACCTTAAGTTTAAAATATTATCATTTAGGCCCACTTGGATTAGATTAGGACATTTATTATTATTTAATTCAAAGAAGAGTTAAAAGAGTTAAAATCAAAGTTTATTTACTAAAACATTTTTAATATAGGGTTTTACATAAGATAAATTCGATTGTAAATATCCATTAGAAAGATAAAACGATTTCCTACATAATGGTATTTTATTTGTAATTTTTATACATCATATAATTTAATTTATTTATGACACAATGATGATTCAGTAATTATCTTATTTATGAAATATTGACATAATTGATGTTATAAACACAAAAATAAATGTAATTTGAGACTTTTTATGAATTACACTAATTTTTTAGGTTACTATGATCTATTAGTGTTGATTTAATCAACTTGGTTCGAACATATAATTCTGTTATGACTTTCACAAAAATCATATATCAAATAGTGTCAAAATTGACACAAAATAGTATTTAAATAAAATATTATATTATTAATTGTTATTTTATTCTTAAAAATCTAAGGTTCGGCCAAATGACTTAGATAAGGATATATATATTAATAATAAACAATTTGGGGTTCGTTTGGCATGTTATAGTAAGTGTATTAACCATATAGTGAAAGAAAACAAAAAGACACGGTAAAAGTTAAATTATTTAACTTAGAGTTAAATCTAATTGATAAGGTTAAAATAACTCCATAAACTTGTCTAAATCCTATTGGTTGATAGGACTTCGACCCATACCCACTTTAGCTTTGAAATAAGACCCTTTGGAACCATTATAAACAGATTTTGACTTTAATATAAAATAATATTTTGAGATATTCCTAAGGTGCCCCTCTCCTCCCTTATAAAAGGGCACCTCCTCCCCCTCCTCCTCACACCAATTTGAGCACTCAAGCTCGGCCAACCCCAGCCATATTATCCTCTCCACTTCCCTAGAATAATACTAGAGGTCCTGGTCTTCTTCAAAGACAATCTTAGTTCCCTAAGTGGAGGATTCAAAGAGGCGTTCCAAAGAAGAGGTAATATCCATTACCGATTTTTTCAATTTCTTTCTTCTTCAACTTCTTCTTCTTTAGTTGTTTCATGATAAAGTAATAACATAAGTATTACTTACATACTGATATGTTATTATAAATATGAAACAACCCTAATTCACCTTCTATCCATCCTACGGAAAAATGAAATCACCGCGCGTGCGTACGTACGGAATACCGTCTCCACGCCGTGGTGTAATCTATTTTCCACCACCACCTTACAAGGATGGGTATAATGGTGTAATGAGTAACTATTTATGATTATTATAAAGTAATATTTATACTGAAATAATATATATATACTCCAATACAATTCCATGATCATAGGAATGATATCATCACTCGTGCGTACGTACGGAATACCGTCTCCACGATGTGATGCGACTCGTTCTACATGATCATCATTACATAGTAATTATATAAATGAATTGAATGAATAAATATGATATATGTTACACTAATACCATTTTTTATATAAGGTATCTATAACCTTAAAAGAAGAATAAGAATTTATTCGGCAAAACACGCATAAGAACAAAAGGCAA
Organism: Viscum album; assembly: GCA_963277665.1. Classification (NCBI taxonomy): domain Eukaryota; kingdom Viridiplantae; phylum Streptophyta; class Magnoliopsida; order Santalales; family Viscaceae; genus Viscum; species Viscum album. The sequence continues at coordinate 1,506,532,423 of OY728147.1, read as the reverse complement.
TAAAGACCCGAGTAACAAGTAACAATGAAATATTACTAACAAGAAGCTAAGAATATGACCATATATGATATCATATCAATATTTATGATTCTGGAATAAGTCAATAACATTATTTAAACCATTATACAGGAGATTCGGACATGTACAAAGCAAATCGGACCTAAGGTAAGGGAAATATCACAATCTCATTTTTATCCGAGATTGTTTATACTTTGGCATTTACTGGGGTGTATTTTATCATCCACATCCATGTTCCCTAAATATGTAATATTGTTTCTATCCACTTACAATAGTTTAAATCCAATTTTACCCTTTGTTGAGTTTTTAGTAAAGAATATGAAAGGAATCTTTTGTCGTTTTTTTTCGTACGAGGTACTTTTTGACTTTTCCAACAAAAGTACGAAAAATGTTTTTTTTAACTTATACGGCATGAATGGATTTTTAAAACATTATTTCCAAGAAGCTTACTTTAAAAGTTTTTAAGTTTATTTTTAATCAACTTCTTTTATTTTGAAGTCGTATGACATGTTATGAAAGGAAACATGTTTTTGAAGTAGAAAGGATATTTTCCTCAAGAATGGAGTTCAAGTATTTTATCAAAATTATTTTCCATCTATGATAATAAAAGGGTTCTGTTTTTATCCATATTATTACATGGATTTGATTATGTTGTGATGGAAATATTTTTTTGAATTCCTTTATCTTATATGAATGGTTTTATGATGTCCTGTTGTTTAAGAATTCCATTTTTATTACATGGGTTACGCTATGATGTATGGATTATGATTATGTGGCACACATAAGAAAGGATTAATTATAAGATGGGTAGGACCTATATCTACCTCCAATGCATTGGGTAAAGATTTTATATCTCATGAGATAGACATGGCTGGAATGGTAGGTTATACCGGTTCAGTGAAACAGGACTGGAACGAGGGTGACTCGGTTCAGAAAGGGACTTTGTCCACTAAGATTGTCTTGGCAATGAGTCATGACTAACAAGAAATGATTTTCCATGATTATGTGTGTATGCCACAAAGTTTCAAGTTTCATGTTATTATTATGGGGATCTCATTTTCACTTCTATGATTTATTCCATGTTAAGATATTATGATCTCTTTTGCAGGTTATGATTTTCAAAAAGATATGATATGATTTTTATTTCCTTTATTTGCCCTTGCTGAGCATTTGAGCTCACCCTTTTATGTTTTCTTTTCCCCAGGATATAAAGAAAGGTTTTAGGTAAAAAAAGGGAAGATCTTTATGGGAGATATTGAAGATCTTTCACCACGATTAGAAGATTACGTTCCGAGTTTCCAAAGACACTAAACTATTACGATCCTTGTGTGTGTGTTTTTGTTATGTACTAAGTATTCCTCAAAAGTAATGTAATGTCCATGTACGTCAAGCTTCGGGTCTCTACAAGGGAGGTATAGGTAGATGTTTAGGTAGGAAGTTGGGGGAGGTAGGCGGAGAATGGGAGGCAGAGGCCTGGAGGTTGAGCTAGAGGGAGGGAGGCAGGGGGATTGGAGGACAAGGTCCGAAGGTCGAACTGGTGGTAGAGGTCAGGAGGTTGAGGTCGAGGCAGAGGTAGGGAGGTGGAGGGGAGGTCGGGGAGGACAAGGATAATATGAGTGTAGATTAGGGATCATCCAAGGGTGAGGGATAAGAGCCTATGTGAGGATATATATGCAAGGGACTATACCCACATTTTTTTTAAAATACAATAGTTATAGGTTTGGGAAAATGGTATATACCCACAGTTTCTCTAAACCATGGGTGTAGATCAATTGTCTTAGATCTAATTTATAGTAGTAAAGACTTGAAATAGTATTGATTATTGTTACTACATATAGAAAATGGTGAATGTGAGTTTAATATAATTGGTACTTACATCATTCATTTGGAAATTAATCATGTATTTAACTTATAATATAAAATTTCATATTTATTATTTCACTATTCATAAAATGTTTAACTATTTTAGTAAAATACAAAAAATTCACCTATAAAATTTCCCAAATATTATATTATAAAAATTAAATACACTTTAGGAAATTATTTTTTCTAAATATGATATTTTTTAATTAAATAATTATTTATTTCAAGAAATAATAATTTTAATATTTCGATCAATTATCCATCCCTTTAAAAAATTACATACCATAAAATTAAATTATACTATCAATATAATAAATAATAATTTTAATTTATATACCCATTTTTTGAATATAAACAATATATTATATTATTATATTTTTTATAAAAAATCCAAATAAATGTATTTGGTTTTCAAAGAACAAAAGAATATATTATCAATTTTAGAGCACTTATTCATTAGTATCATGATATAAATATTCCATAGTATCATATTTTAAGATATATAAATATTATTTTACACATCTATAAGTGATGATACTTTTTAACGATCATGTTACTCTTCCTAATGATCAAATTACTATTCCAATGGTCATATTCCAACTATAAGATTACTATTATAATGGTGAGATTTTTAATGGTTATATGGGTTTCCTAATTCCAAGAAATACCTCAAATATCATTTAATATTCTTATATTTATAATGTATCTCATGTTTATACATAGTTTCATTTCTATTATGACTATTATAATATAAATATTTTCTTTAATTTCTAAAATATTGTTCACATGTGCAGTTATTCTGGTAGATTGACCAGATCCTAATTTTCTTATATTAGTTATCTTATTTTCTATTTTTTATCCATCTATAATATTTTCAGTTTATATGTACATGTTTATTATTTTAATTTAATTTTCAAATTATTATTATAAAATGGTTTTTGTTCTATAATGTGGTGAATGTGATTTATATAATAAAGCATTACTATGTATGATGCAATTATATAATCAAAGGGAAAATTATATTGTTAAAATTATTTTTCTTTAATTCCAAATAACATGAATAAAGGTATTTCAGGACATACCATCTCAAATAAGAATCATATATACAAAACACAGAGTAAATTATGTGCATAATAACAAACAAGTCTTAAAAGTGGAATTAGATATAGAAAACCATAAACTCTTATCCTCACTTCCAAGAAAAACATTAACTTCAACTATCATAAAAATATGTATCATAATTACCTAATTTATAAAAAAATTCAAACAGATAACCCTCTATAAATTTAATTTATATGGATTACCTTGAATGATATCAGTGTTGGGTATTTATAACATGGAGCTAGAAAATTAAGGACTGACTTTGTTATCATAAAGGCCATAAAAAGGAATATAAAATATAACTAATGAATGATAAAGGAAATATATCATTAATATGATTTCATTTGGATAGTAAATTATTAATTATGAAAAATTAGATGCATACTAAAATGTGAACATTATAGCTTACCACAAAGGATGTTGTTGAATTGAAATGAGATGAGAGATAATCATGGATTGATTTTAGTAGCATATAATCTATATAAAAATATTTTTTTTAAAAAATTTAATGAGTGGGAAGGGAATTATATAATAAAAATAGAATTATTCTCATTTTAATGGTTTCATTATTGACATGATAAAGAGTAATGAAATGAAACAAAAAGTCCATACAAAAAATTTGTACTTGAATCAAAAAGTGGAGGATGATAAACCTTATCATGATATGATGCATACTAATTCTCAAAAAGAGTCCTTAAAACCTTATTGGATCCATATAAATGATATAGAGAGGTATATGGAAGGAAAATTCATGATAAATGAATTAGGGTGTAGTTGGATGTGTGTATAGTCAAGAGTGAGCTCCTATTAATGGTGAATAAAGGGGATTTTTTTTGGAAAAAATAGTGTTAGCTAATGGGTAGGAATGAAATCACATAATTGTTAGATGGGTTTGGTATGTAAGGTGAATTTAGTTTAGAAATGGTTAGTGAAAAATTTGGGTATGATTTTCTTACATAAAAATTATTTCTAGAAGTTGTATGTGACATTATGATATTTTAATATTCTAGATTTGTTACCTACCCTTTTAACCTTATTAATCTTGATTAATAATTGACCATGGTAATTATTTTATTAATTAAAATATATTATGACCATTTTTGATTAATTGTTACATGATTGATCCTAATTTGGGATTCATTTAACCAAAATTAATTTCTAAATATACTAAAATTATATATTAAATGAAAACATAAGATATTATAAACAAAATTTTATAGAAAGAGGTATTTTATATATTAAGTGTATTTTATTCTTATTTCTAATAAATTTTTATTTGAATGAGTTTCTATATATATATATATTTATGTGTTTAAAAATCATATATGATTTATATTTTAATTTATATTAATCTAATTTATTTAGATAAAAATTATATACCTCTTATAAAGTTTATTCTTTGAAAACAACCAATTTACTTTTACTGTGGTAATTTATCACTATCATAAGTAATTTAAATTTAATTAATGAACATTATATTTTCAAAATTAATTTTTTTGATCTTATTAATAAACATATAAATATTATTTTATCAATAATACAAATTTTTACAGTGATAGTTTTAAAATTAAACATATAAAACCATTTTTTTATAAAAATCCTAAAAAATACATCTTATTATATTATCCTTATAAAAAATCATCATATGAAGCTTATTTTGGTAAAATAAATTTTTAAAATTTAGAATATAATAATTTAAATAAACATATTAATAAAGTCTCTTTATTGTACACATTTTATGATAGTTTAGGATATGGTTTTTACCTAATACATTAGGGTGTATGATATTTCTTTCTCCTCCTTTCGATAATTTCATCTTACAAATTGTTTGATATATCATCTATTGAAAAAATGTGCATACTCATTTTTTATAACTCCTTAATGATCCTATTTTTCATCTTCTAACTTTTGGTATCTTCAAAGGATATTCACTAATAACATGTTTCCATTTTTTTAGTGATTTATATCTAGTGTCATGAATCTAGAGAGGTTATTCATTATAATATAAGTCAGGATCCAACTATACTCCCTCAAATGTGAGGATATGCATCAGATCTAGTATGAATTTTCTAACTAATAAAATAAGTAAGACATTGTGTACTTTATAAAGGTTCAGTGAAATAACTAATTAGTAAACTAAAACTTCATTTATTCTTATTATTTCACAATGTCTAATATACCTAGGTCTTAACTTACTTTTTTACCAAATCTTATAACTCCCTTATAAGGGTCAAACCTTAAAGAATATGTGATCCCCAATATGAAATTACAATTTATTCTATTGATTATTAGTATAAATGATTTTATACTTTGGGATGATTTAATATAATCTTGAATAGTTCATACATTAATAGTTATCTCTTCCACAAGCATAGGTCGAAATAAATTTCATTATCTAACTTCACTACAACTTGGTGGAGTATGAAACCTCTTCCTAAAAATTATTCATATGGTACCATTTGTATGTTCAAATATAATTAATTAATGTATTAAAATATCACCCAATGTATATAATGATACAATATACCTTGGTGGTCAATATGACATATTCTCATCATATCATCCAATATTTGGATTGTTCATTTAGACTTCCCATTAGTATGGATATTACAGGAACTTCTTAAATGTATATTAGTATCAATATACCTTTTAAGAATCATCCAAAATTTTGATGTGAATCAAGTTTTATGAATTTCAAAAATTTATAGAGGTTCCCCATGAAACCTCATGCTTTAATTAATATAGATTCAAGAAATGTTATAACAAGGTAGATCTTCTCTTAAAAATATGAAATGAGAAGATATTGTAAGACAATCAATGATGATCCATATATTGTTTCTTGCATGGATTCATTAGGAGTATATTAAAAAAGATCATTATAACATTATCCCACTTCCCATTATATATAGACATAAGTTTTATGAGTCTATTAGGGTGTTATCTATCAGACTTTACCTCATAGAATAATAAGCATCTGGTCACATAGTTATCAATTTCCCACTCTATGGAATTCCACTAAGAATGTTATTTCGAATAAATATACATATTTATTCTACCACGGGGAATAATAAAAAATTATCTTTATAATTATTCATCTAATAGTACCATATTCAATTATATTATGTATGGAACATATAACCTCTTCCAAAAATTAAACATTATAAATTTGTAGGATATGTCTTAGAATTTCCCATTATTATCTTTTTTAATCATTTTTTTATATTCTCATCATCCTAATAGGACTTATATATTTTTATTAGAATGGATAATTTATTAAGTTATTAGAATATGAATGATATATCCCATTTCCTAAAAGTCACAAAATATTTCACTATGAGATCTTTTTATATAATATCCATATTAATCATAATAAAAGTTATTATTCCATGGTCCCTTATACTTAATGAACCAGACACATTATTTTCCATCATAGGGTTGTAGTGTACCAAGATATTATAGTCCATGATTATCTCCAACAATTTTATTTTACTCATGTTGAACTTCTTCTGGGAGAATATATACTAAAAACTCTTGTTGTTACTATATATATCACATATTTCACCATTTATGTATTGAATTTATATTTTATAAGAAAATATTATTGCCACCATATCCATTTCATGAGTTTGAGAGTTCTATTCATGTATTTTCAATTGCCTTGATGTATATGAAATTAAAATATCATTCTAAATAATTACAAAACTATGTATTTCCTTAGATGTATCACTATATATTATAAAACATTCCTTACATGATGGTAAATTTAATACTGGTCAATTAATTAGTGACTTGTTAATCTCTTAAAAATATTATATACATTACCTTTACCATGTGAATTTATCTCCTATGTGGTTTAAATTTGTTAACGGGTTGAACCACTGAGCAAAATCATTGAAAAACTATTTATAGTAACCTAGTAAGCATTAGAAACATTAGATATAATTTATATTTGTTAGTGAATTCAATTAATTGACTAATATTTTCTTTTTTTTGGAAAAAATATATTCCATCATTGGATAAAATACATATAATAAAAGAAACTTAATTGAGAAAAAATTCACAATTACTATATTTACCATATAACTCTTTTTCAGAGGGTCACCATAATTATTTTTAGATATATCCCATTATCTTCATATCTATTATATTATATCTAGATATCATAAATTATTAACACCACAATTTCCTCAAAATAATCCTTAAATAATATATTTATAAAATCCACAACGATTAAAGGATCATTAGTCATTCCAAATGGTAATACTAAAAACTTATAATGTTTACACCTTGTTCAAAATGAAATCCTTAGTTTATTATTATTCTTCACACTTAAATATTGAAAACTAGAGTCAATATATATTTGAAAAGTATTCAAATATTTTATATTTATATTTTTTTTATCAATTTGTGAAAAAATATACTTAGTTTTCATATAATGACATTGATATCCCTATAATCGATGCATAAACTAATAGAACCATAATTATTAATCATAAATAAATATATAGGCACCCAACTGTGAAATATTATGGAATATAAATACCTTATAAAAAAATCCAACATCTACTTCCTTAACCCATCAAATCCATTTGTTCCATTCTATATGAAGTTTTAGATGTCAGTCCTTCCTCAAGAATGAATTCAATGGAGAAATCAACCTCATATTCCAATATATGACCAAGAAATTCTATTGTAATAACATCATTGAATAATTTTTATATAGGTACATCATCTATTTAATGATATATTACTTCTCCATGGATCTGTATTACTCTTATTATAGTCCAATAATTTCACTACTAATTTCTATAAGAGGATATTTTAAAAAAGGCTCTAGAGGTGAAGTCTCTCCCTTGAAAAGAAGGAATTATTTTCCCAATTCAAAAATGGTAATCTCATTATCCTAGAAGTAAATTATTTATTTATAGGTTGAGATCCAATAAATAATATGGATTAGGTAAAAATAAAACATAGTTATAAGAATAATGTTTTCCACCTAGGAAAATCCATGCATCTTAATAGAGATTCTTCGATAATCCATCAATGATATAAGAATATAATTATGTATCTAAAATAACAAATATATTATCATTAACTATCTTAGGAATAAAATCCCTACATTGACTATGGGTGTTTATATATTTCCCAATCCTCTTATTACTTTCCATATTTTTACAATGGAATACACATAATGTGTAATGATGTTGAATAAAAAAAATATAATTTCTAGTATATTTTCTACAATGTTCCCTAGAAAACTAGAGTGTTTTTCATAGTATATGGTCTATATAACCTTGTAACAAAAAATATAGTCATCATGGATACTAATAATTATTCTTTGATTCCAACTATAAAATCTTTGACTCTACAAAATTTGAGGTGATACATATTTGTCAATATTGGTATATAATAAAAAAGTTACCATATGATCAAAATCTTATTAGTCTTAGAAGGCTAAAAAGAAAAAAAAATTCATTTTAAACTAAATGATACAACATGATCAAATTTTAAGAAAATTGAAATCCCTTCCATCATGTATTTGAAAAATATGCAGAGGCCTCCTCTATGTATTATCAAGAAAGTAAAACAATTAAGCATTAGCTAATATTCTCAATAAGATGTAACATATAGTATAATATTTCATAAAATAAAATGACATAATTTATATGTATGGAATAATTACAAAACATGAATACATTATCAAATTAAACCAAGTTTATTCTTTATCCATGAAAATAATTGAAAACATGTATAAAATTAATCACTGATCACATACCGATGTAATGCAGAATTCTATAAATCAAAAGATTATATTAATGAATTTTTCCAAGAAATATTTAATTTATTGGAATATGTTTACAAAAAATCCAAATCGACATTATATAATGATACTTAATTATTTATTTAGGATTAATTTAATTTTGGTCCCAACATGTCACCAAAATAAGTCCAATCCATTAACCATAATATTCATCATGACAATTCATAACATTCTAGGAGGAACCGATTATTGAATAAAACATGGATATCTTTATAATGATAAATTTAAAAATCAAATTATCCCCATTTAATAGAGTAATTTTTATGTCTACAAGAATATTTATTAATCATCTTTGAAGATGTGGGGTATTATTAAAGTAACAAGAAGTACCCCCATTAGAGAAATATATGGGAGAGGGTAAATTAAATGTGTTGACTTATCTATGTTATATGAGAGATGAATGACAATATATAAATTTAAATAACAAATATTTAATAAGAAAAAATGGGTAAATATATCAAAGTATATGTATAAAGAACAAAACATATCTAGGGATTATAACATAAGTCTCAAAGAATGAAAATTGAGATGAAAAACCCCCACATATGAGTTGGGTCGAAATTAAATCATAATTCCATCAAAGTGTGGAATTAAAATTGATCATAAAATACCAGGAATAAAGTTATTAATGATATAAATTCTAAAATAACAATCATAAATACACCACATAAAATAAATTAGGTGCACAATACAAAAATAATATCAAAGAGAGGAATTTTATAGGTAAAATCGATAAATCTTTTACTGATTTGCACTAATGTAAATAAAAATCCTATATCACTATATATATATATTTATTACTTGATTTATAAACATTTTAATTGAAATAAAACTTTATAATATATATATATATATATATGGATAACATAAATTTATATTATATTTGGGTATTAATAACATTAACATGGAAAATAAATGAATTATTTTGTAAGAATTATGACTATACAAAAGTGATTATGAAATGGGTTTAATGAATGAGAAAGGTAGTAACCCATTAATTTAATACCATTTTGATTTGAAAGTACTGATTATAAAAAATTGTATGGAAAATTACATGGTAACCTAAAGGCTTATAATAAAGGAAATTAATTAATTGAAAAGAGGAGTGACAGAATAAATGAGTGATTTAGGCAGCATAACAGCTATGAAGAAATTTTTATAGAATGGGATTAATGAGAGGTAAAAGTTTTACCTTATAAATAGGAATGAATTTGATTATTAAAGGTGTTTTATGAACATATTACAACATAATCAACTGAAATATAATGGGATAATCACAAAACATATTCCTAAATCAAAAAGAGGGGGAGGATAAGCCTTATAATTCTTTTCTGATTCTTAAAATTTGACAGGAGTGATTAGATACTTAAGAAATTTTTGGGAGGAAATTATAGATGGAGAGAGAAGGTAGAATCTTGATCAAGGCCTTTTGGGTGGAGTGGTATGAGAGAAATTATAGAAGTTAAATTCTTTTAAAGGGTAAAGAAGGGTTTTTTAGAAAACTAGGATTAGGTAAGGGGTGGGAGTGGAATCACATGGGTGTTAGGTGGGTTTGGTCAGTTCAGAAAAGTATATGTAAAAATAGTAGGAAAGACATGTGGTTTTTTAATTTCTTACCAAAAAAGCCTTTTTAAAATGATTATGTGATCATTTATATATTAAAAATTAATGATTCTGTATTTAACCATTTTAAAATTATTATTCTTTATTAATAATTACACATAGTAATTATTTTATTACAAAAAGTATATGATGAAACCTATTCTAAAAATTATAAATTATAAATCTATATATTGGATCCATTTAATCTATTTTAGTTTCCAAACATGAGAAAGGTAAATTTTAAATTAAAACATTCTATGTTGAGAAAACCTTTTTTATACAAAAAACACTTTTATATATTAAATTTATTATTATTATTATTTAATATTAATTATCAAATTAATGAATGTTTATATATTTTTTTATTTTTTTAAATGCTATAACTTTTTTATTTTAATTTATATTAATCTAATTTATTTAAATTAAAATTATATAAATTTTACAAAAAATAATTATTAAAAAAACCATTTTACTTTTACCATGGTAATTAATATTTATCTTAGGTAATTTATGTTGAAAAAATAAAAAAATGAATACCATAGTTACATATTTTGGACCTAAATAATAATAATATAAATTCCATTTAATCAATAAAATTAATATTTGAATTGAAATTAATTTTAACATTTTTACACATAAACCTCATTTTTTAGAAAAATAAAAAAATACTCATATTAAAGTAATATATTTATGATTAATTAAAAATTTATTTCTATTTTAGTGAAGTAAAATTCAATACATCATAAATTAATAATTTAAATATACTTCTGAAGAAAAAAATTTTATTTTGCGTATTGTGTGACAGTCCAAATTATTTTGTTTAAATGCTACTGTATTGTCTCGAGTATTACATCCCTTCAATAGCTGATCATCGATGAAATGAGTCAAAAATAGTAAAATATAAGGAATAAAAATAAATTCCAAAATCATCCTTAAATAAAAAATCCATACATAAAACACATATAATTTTTATACACCATTTCTGAGCCATAACCAACAGTCCACCACAATATATCGTATGTCCGCATAACTATAACTACATCATCACATATCATCATTACACACGAAATTCCTGAAAATATATTGGTATGTTAATATAAAAAATAAGTACATCAACATCTTGATATCATATTTATATATAAATTCCCCACATATGCATCATTAATGAATGATACCGCCACCAACTATATATCACCATTAGGCATCACCTCCAACTGTTCCATCATCATCATATAATGACCAACACAGTAGGGTATCATGAACATGTAAATAATCAACCTCATTCTATTTTCTTACCATTCATGAATAAAACCATGTAACATCATCATAACTCCATATCCACTTCCATAAATCCATAACAAAATTCTACAATAACATAGAAAAACCTTATTTTACAACATATAAAGAATAATAATTCTATAATTAATTTTTCAGGAATGGAAATCACAGAAAAATACCTTTAGAATTTAAAATTCACTTTATCAATTTTTTTAAATTCCTATCATTGTTGGATTTATTATTCATTCATTTAAGCTAAACTAATTTATAAATTGATTAATGTAATTTGTATATTTTAATTATGGAATTAAATATTCAAAATCTTGCTAGTAAAAATTCATAGAAAACCAAAATTTATATTCACAGATACCCAAAATGCATTCTTCCATTTATACAACTCTATAATATATTTGATCACCATTAAACATATAATTATCATTACAATTAATTCACACTTATATTATTAACATTTGTTCAAATCCCAAAATCCTTACCATTTTACATTCATCATGTCAGAAATTTTCTATTCATTTTAATACTACCATCAATTTTTTAACCTCCCATTAAATTCCCCAAATTCATTTAAAATACAACTAAAAATTCATTAAGAATTATTCTTAAAGTAAATTCTCTAGAGTTTTTATCTTAACAAACACCTTCTAATTTTTTCCACCATTTATTAATTGTCTCAAAATATATTAAACTTTTTCAACATCATCACTATCATTTATAGATTCTCACAACCCCTAAAACTACTTTTATTATTCATATGAAACATTAGTATTATTAATGGGAAAATACATAACAATAAAATAGAAGTGTCAAAACATTTCTAAACTCTTATATTCTATGAATTTCATACATAATTACAATATGTTTAGACTCATCCAATTATAAATTAGGGGAATCCCTCAATTACATTAGTATCAAGAAATCCATAACAAAAATCGTATTTCATCTAGGGTTTTCAAATAAATAATAAAATATATATAAAATATATTTTTACACCATATTAATCTAATTAATAAATTTTTATAGCATTAAGATTCATTATAGAAAAACATCAGAACCAAAAAAGCATACACAATCATTAAGAATTATAACAAGTTAATAGTAAGAAAATCCCAAATCACATGAAATTTCATTTTCAAAATCTGTGTTACACATAGATATTTTTTCATTCCCATATAAATTTCATTGTCCTTTAATTTGTGATTTATATTTTCATTCCCTTTTATAGTAGCCTATTAATATAATATAGGAAAAATCAAAAAATTAATAGGAATAACACATTTTTGAAAGAATAAAAAAACAATCAAGAATATTATTCATGACGATTGAAGATAAGTATCATATTTTCCTACCTTAAGAATAAAATGAAATTCTAGGATAGGGGAACTAGAACCAAGAAACAATGAAACTAGTAGAAGATTCCAAAAACCATAAACCTAGAAACCATTCATTAAACATCAAACAAGATCCATAGAAACTATACAGCATAATTAATGAAACCATTTGGTGGGTTAGAATTAAAAGGACATATGGAATGGATAATAACGATATATCACATCATATAAGGAGAAAATAAATATTAATTAAGAGGTTTAAGATTCTTAATAAGATGATTAAAATCCTTTATGATAGACACTAGGTTCATCTAGGGATGAAGGTCGAGATAGAAGTTAAATCATGAAAAATGGCCAACACCAATATAATATGAAAAAAAAATCACATCCTCTATGGTGTGGATAGATACAATTTGTTCATGATATAATTGTAAAAAAAATAGATAAATGAACCTCAAAATAGCCATCTCTCACAAGTTATTTCATAAAAAAGATTATATAATATAATATCAAATGATGATAGCTCACTATAACTTCCCCACTAGTTTTATATTATTCCCCAATGACATACATCCTAATACATCACTCTATAATGAATATATCCTAGAAAAACATGATTTAATGTTTTATAACATGCATCTCATACATCACATCATCTCATCCTCCCATGCCACATCTCCAAATTATAACCTAGTATTTTTCAAGATCCACCAAAACCCATACGTTATGTATCATATATTGGGTATTGTACCTCAAGACCTTACAACTCAAACATCAAGTAATGTACCTTATGAAATCACTACCCATGCACATCATACCTATAATAATCCTCAAGATACTGTATCTATAGATACATGTGTTTGATATAATAAAAATACATTATAGACCTATACACACATATAGGGGAATAATTACCACCATACATGTTAGTATATAATACTTCAAGGAGAAGAGGTCAAGGAAGGAATGGTTTTCCATCAATATATCCCTCAACAACCAAGATATTTGGGAATACACACTTTAGGAGTCCATTAGAAATCATTCTCCATATCAGCATGGGTGGGTTACTATAAGAAATAAAAACATATATGATATAATATAACTCAAATGACACTATTATCATTGTATATTTATTAGGATAAAATATTTCTAATGTGTCCTGGACACCTGACTGCCAATACTAAGTAATATATATCCTATAAGTACACATGAAAAATATGTTTTATTAATTTAATTCTTTCCTTTTTATAAACATACCTTAAATTCTTTAGTACATTATCCATTAATTTTAATTTCTCTGAATTACATTTCTCTATCCATAAATGTGAATTCTATTCCCTCGAGGAACAATCTAAGTGAGTCCAAAGTTTCATAAGATTTTCAAAATTTAAAACCTAGAAAAAACTAACCCGATGCATTAAAATATTAATTATTAATTTACCATTCCATAATTCTTGGTACAATATGAAACATCCTAATCTAAAAAAAAGATTCATAACCAAGAACAATGATATTACTCAAGTAGTGGGGAAAGTAATATAGAAAAAAAGAAACCAAACCATTTGAACTTAAGAAGAACATTTACAATAGATCTATCAAGCATTAAATAAATCAATGGGAAATCTGATCATTAAACTATTTCATCAAACCCACTAAAATCCCCAACATAATCATGTATATCCCCATGCATCTTACCATCACAGTTTCCATTTACTATAAAAAAACTAGGCCTCCCCACCCATATATCTTTACCCATCATCCATTCTAGGCTCATATTACATATCAAGGCTCAAAAATAGTGAAACACAAAATAAATTAAAAGATATGGTCAACTGGGAAACTAATCCCAAAAAACAATAAATTCATCATTTTTATGAAAATATGCTCACTCGGCCCTAGAAAAAAAGAATTTAACCTTCATATGAAAATATTCACAGTAATCAATAATAATTTATCATTATCAATCAACTAATTTTATTCCTTCTTTAATGAACTAATTCTTTTATTATAGGTTATTTATACAAGCAACCAAATTCATTAGATATTATAAGCATTCAGTTGTTTAAACACACTTTGAGGAATAATTTCTAGTTTCATTAAACATTAAGGAAGAACATATCATTATATTTAATTAAATCATTTAAAACAGTATTCACTTTTGGATTTATATTATTTATCTACTTATATTTCCAATGTGTCAATAATATAATTAAACATGAATTGAGAATCATTAGATTTCTATCAAATTATAAGAAACAAAGGTTTCATTAGATATGTATATTTAAATTATCAAACCAACCAAAAACTTAACATCTTTAATTTCATTAACCATTTTTAGTAATTTAACATGATAAAAAAATAATAACATTCCAAAAAAAAAAGAAAACATATATATCACAGTATCTTGTAAATCACATGAAGAAACATTGTCCTGATGAAAAAATAATTGATCTTCATTATCATAAACCATCATTTCATTAATACACTTTAGAATTTATTATTTTTAATTCCACCATCACCCAATGATCTATAGAAAAATAAATTTATGACTAAACAAAAATAAAAACTAGAAGAAAAAACGCATAACCTCAAGATGTGATCATTTTTAAAATGAGAGTAAAACCAAAATGTAGATATCTGTTCACCTTGCTTGTTTTGAAAGCTACATCCCTCCATGAATGTAAAATTAAATCTATTCCAAAAACATAAAAAACTCCAACAAAATGAAAGAGATAAAATTTCATAATTTGGAAGGATATAATGAGAGGAAATAAGATCTATTAGAGAAGAAATTGATATAAAATAGGAATAACTCAACTTCGATCACCACGAATTGATCCCTAGAAGGAGGGAGTTGAATATGATTGGATGGGAATTCAAAGTTCTCCAAAAATATCACTTAATACCCTAGTGTTAGATAAACATTAATGAAAATTAGATTCATAGGGGGTTTGGGTATATATAGGCCAACTAAAAATTATAGGTCTATGGCACAACCTCCATGATGATGACATAATGGTATTGTTAGAAGCCTATAATATGATTTGGTGGTAGTTACTATGCTACAAAATGATTTTTCAAACCACAATTGAAAACCAATTCACATATCCACAGTGTAGATCCCATATTTCTAAAAGTGAAACACACCATAACTGAGGCCACCATTATATAGAACCCAATAATTTGATAAGTAGGCTACACCATAGTTGACCTCCACACTGTAGTGGTAAAAAATTTGGAAGAACCACCAAAATTTAACCCTTGAACCCCTAAACCATAACCTAAATCACTATACCACAAGACTCAACTAGTCTATGCCATAGACCTACTCTATGGAACAACTATACAAAAAAAGTAAGAGGCTCAAAAATCCTTCCACATAAGATCCTAATCCATTGTTGGGATCTCCACACAACAACAACATAACATATTCTATAGTATAACCCTCCTTTCCAAATAATCACATTCAGATTAAATTTCAAATTCTAACTCACCTTATATACCCCAAGTCTCCTCTCGATACCTTCAACACCGCAAAAACATAATGAAAATGACTATTGGGATCCAAGATAGTACATTAAATAACTTGAAAAAAAAATCCACACCCAAGATAATTTCAAACCAAACCCTGAGGGAATTATAGGAAAAATGGGTCATCTTAATAACCTCACAATGAGACACCCCTTAAGAATCTAACTAACTTAATAGCTTAACCACATCATTATGATGAAAAAAACTAAAAAACCATGAACCACAAACAAAAATATCCTAATCACTATATCCCAAGAAGATACCTCTCAAACAAGACCAAGGCCCAAACAAAGCATCCAAGAAGTGTAAAATATTTAATAAATCAGATAAGGATCAAAAACAATAAATGAGCATTGTTATAGGAGAAGAGATACAAAATAAATAGTTTGGGGTACTGAGCATGTATTTTTTAATCATGTTCCAAGATAATCTTCTCCATAACTCGGTGCAACCACAAGACATAAACCAGGGGGATATTATTCCCACACAACAATTTCACCTAGAGTTCCTAGAACTCTATAGGATATTCCTTGATAGCACCATAATTGTTAACATTAATCTCACCTCAATCAATGATGCGAGAATCATCATGAAAATAATGAAGGAGTTTTTAAACATGAAAGAAATCATGAATCTAACTAATATTTGGGTGAACTATTATATGATAAATGATGAATCAATCATGATCAAACACCTTGAAATTCCCAAAAAAACAAGGCGGAAAACATTACCCTTTGATGAAAACGTCATTTCCCATGATGAGGAGTCACTTTTTGGAAAGAATGATCTTCAACGTTGAAATTGAGAGTTATCCTTCTATAATAGGCATTGGAATTATGACAATATAGAGTTACCTTCATATTTACATGAATAACATGAAGTATCACTATTGTTTTTTTCACTCTTAATGGATTGATAATTTTAGAATTCATAACCTCAATCCATAAAAATAGAGAATGTATGGGTTGTTCTTAGAAGGATTCAAGTGGTTACATGATAATGGTGGAGTGAAAACCATTTTTATAAGAAAACTCATCTATGGGGAAGTTCACAATCAACGAATCTCTAAATTCCTATATATAATAACATAACATTTATTACTGATTCTCGATAGTATTCTCTATCTGACCATTTTTGTGTGGATGAAAATAAATTTTAAGAAATAATTAAGAACCAAAAGCATGTTGGAGACCTACCTACACTCTAGAGGAAAAATGAGGTTCATGATCATAAATTATATTCTTGAGTAATATATAGAGTCTCAAAAAATACTTTAGATATTACCTTAAAAAATCACTTGGATTAACTCCTTATGTTCTATAACATGGAATGTTTTTTTCAAAATGGTCTACTATCACCCATAGACAATAAAAGACTCCCTAATATCAATGTAAACCTATAAAGAAGTTCCTAAATATGACTTATCACATCCAATGAGGAACTTATATTGGTTAGAGAAAATCATCAACAACATAATTCTTAACCATCACCTTATGGTGGACCAATTATCTAGAAACATACTCTAGAATTGCTCACATATTCACCAGCCACAAAAATTCCCTCTCAGAGCTCTGTACATTTTTTTCGCAACATCATGTACCACAATAGGTGAGATACTAAACTCATTGGGAATTATCACAAATATTTCAAATGGGAGGAAAACCCCCCCTCTGTAATAAAACCTAGTACAATTTACCTTCAGACCAACCCTGAGGGGTATCACCAAAGAAAACTAGATCTCTGAAAACCTATACCATAGAATTACATAAATGGGAATCCTCCACCTAATTCACTAAAGATGAATAAACCATCATATATAAAAGAAAACCTACACCACCAACATATCCCATAATAATATTAATTGCTGATAGATCTTCTATCATTGTATAGGAATATCCTAATTTAGAAAATGAATCACTATGTGAATTCCTTCTAAGTTCATCATCCATGTCATTAAGCATTCCTAGTGCATACAAAATATTAAAGTCACAATCTAATATGAATTCCATTAATTATATATGCTTTAAGTTCAATTATTCTAGGAGAATACATACCATCAAGTCTTATGATTTTTAAAAACCACAAAATTCTTGAAAATAAGGAAATATCACCACAACTTCAAAGAAAATGCATCATCTACCAAATCAATATCATGGGTGTCATAGTTATTCTAATGGGGAAGTAAATAAAAAAACCATAAGAAGAAAAATATCTACATTATTATAACATAGCTGAATATATTATTTAAAACATCATAGAAAACACTGATTTGAATTCTCTCTAATAGTAATCAAATGACTAGAGAAATTACTAAATTCTCCTTTAGATACATGAAAGCTGTATAAAAATAGTAAATCCAGGAGAACACCCATTTCTTTGTAGTAAAGGTGGTCAGAGGAGTCACAAACTGAGAAAAAAAGGTAATGATCCTCTTATAATATTCCGAATGACTATCGAAATTCTAAACCTCTGCAATAGGATAGGGGATACCCAATAAATGACTTCCTTGATGACCAAAATATCCAATGATAGTCTTTACTGTGAAATGAAATCCCCCATGAAATTAACTTTATAATCCTATAACTCACACATTAATATATTCCAAAATAGATTATGATGATGAAGAACTCCTAAAACTACCCAGAAATGCTCTGCATGATCTTATTCATATGTAGATTATATAATTATATTGTTGATGAAACTAGTATAAACTAATGCATAATCTACTTGAACATTGAGTTCATCCATCCCGTGACTATAACTGGAGCGTTAATCACACCAAATGAAATAAAAAAATGCAATTCCCATGATGGAATCAGAATACGATCTTCAAGATTTACTCATATTTTAATCGCATATAATGATACCCTGACTGTGGATCAAAGTTTGAGAACTAAATAACTACATACAAATGATCTAATAAATAATAAATACATGGAAGAAGATATATTTTCTTCACTGTAACATAGTACAAGTCATAAATATTGATATAGAGATGCAATCTATCAACCACCTTTATCAAAAACAAAATTGGTGAACCCCAAGGTGACATACATAGGTAAAGAAAACCTCACATCAACCGATCATAGATCTATACACACAACGCTGGAAATAAAAATGGTACCATACCATATGGATACATTGTGACTGGATAAGTGATCATATGTAGCTATATCCCAATGTAAATCTCTCATCGAGGCGGTAATGCTACAACCTCCTCAGAAAAACAACCTGGTAATATTCTACAACCTTGGGAGAAACAGAAATCTAAAACACAGATGAACTTATAATCCAATAAACCATCAAGGAAGACACATATGAAACATGAAACCAACCCATCCAAGGGCCTCAATCGTGAACTAATATGGAAGAATCCTTATTATAATCATAGAACACAATATTTCCACTAAATAAAACCACAATAGCCTGGTAAAAATATATAAATTCAATACTAAGAATGATGTTATAGGGTTTTATAAATAAACACATGAAGTATCCAAAGTATTGTTGCTTCCCTAGCACTAGATCATGTTCATATCATCCGATTCTAGTAATGTCAGGGCATGAAACAAGCCACAACCTTCTTCATGACCTCTCTAACCCTCATGAATACCACCTCCACAACAATTATCTATTATTCTAAGATGAGAATAATATTAGGAATGTCTTGTAACTGACATATATCCTCTATATTAACCCCATGATGCTATATCTAGATGCCTTCATTGATAAAATTACCTCATCAGGGAAAACATAATTAGAAAAAATGTGTACATGAACTTATCATAATGGTTGGGAACTCTCACCACTGGTGACCTCATCCTCCATTGAAAAAAATGCATATGATCCCTTGGAAATATATTGTGATCCTTCACTTCCATATAAACGAGATGATGTGGTATGAGACCTACCCCTAGATATTTGACATCTCTTATGTAAAAGAAACTAGTAACCTCAAACTATATCTCTATGCACTAGAATGGTGATGAATCTTATTTGGTGGCAATTTGGATCTGGACTAAATCCCCTTAATAAACTCTTCTCTCACCAACACCATGAGATATATCGACTACATGAATGAGTGACCTATCTCTAGATATCTAGATAGGAAAAATCCTTAAAATTACTTTAACTGAACTCCCCATTTGGAAACATGTCTAAAGAAAATTGGAGAAGGGTCTTGAAATGGATCCCTAACTCCAATATAATGGAATTCTCCTATAATAGGGTAAAAAATCAGGGGGGATATCCTAAATTTCAATTAAAGAAAGAAAAATTGTTTGTCACTATGACATAAACATATCCTATAATAAATAAGAATCCTCATGATATATAAGAAACAAGATCCACCAATGGCTTTATACTCTAAACAACATCATCACAAACAGAAAATACAGTGCTACTTCTTAGAGTTAATCAAACTAAAAGATATCCCTATATACTCCAACCATTTTTATTTTATTTATTCAAAAATAGATCCATAATAATTATATAGTCTTCATCTATAAAAATCTCATAGTGTCCTCCTCAAAGAATTATCATCATTAAAATCTACTTTGTTTTGATTTACTTGAATATCCTTATGAACGTACTTTGTGTGATCCTTACAAGGACATCGACCTGGAGCAATAACTTAAATATAAAAAATTTATTAAGGATCCTAAACTTGGAATATGGAATATTTAAATTATCTTTATTTATATCTTAAATTTTCTTGACGATTACACATTTAAAACACAAGATAAAGGAATAATGATGCACAATCCTTTCCTAGGTATATACCATGAAACTAGTATCACATAACTTATTGAGCTTAATAAATATAATGGTTTATGAATCAGTTCACTGGGGGCATATAATAACCTTGTCTTAGTTTATATCACTTATTTTATTTGATTAATAAAAATTGTTGACACTATTTACCAACAAACCCATATAGTCTCACCAATTTCTAACTCCAAACTCCATCTTATCCCTCAAATTGGAATCTCGATACCACTCTATGAGGACCCACTCCTCCAAAAGGTAATCCTCATGGGGCTGTAATGAGAGAAGGTAGATAGTGACTGCCTAATCCTACTTAAAAAAAATCCATAGGATAGAGACATACATTAAGGGTATATCATACATAAAAATGGGTCGCATTACCCTATAAAAGAGAAAATTTAGGAAATAGAGCTAATACAATTACACAATCAACTAATGCTTATAATAATAAAGTAGAGAGCCTTGGTTAATGTTTGTAATGGAATACGAGAAGTAATACATCAAAAAAGGAAATATTATAACAAAAATATAAACTTATCAACAGCAAAAATTCCAAATAGCTCATGAAAAACCACAATATATTAATATCCAACCAGATATCCATTATACTTCTGTTAAAAATAAAAACAATTTATATATACATAGGGTGTGCATAATAGGTAAAATCTGTAGAATCCATCTTGGTGCCCCTCATGAAAAATATAATGAAGGAATGTTAAATCCCAGTGAAAAATAAGTCAATCAAACTCACCACCTAACATGTATACTAAGGTCCTAACCTCTATATGTCCAACTCTCACCAAGCATTACATATAAGAGATCATATAATATAATATAATATCAAATATAGGTACCCCACTATAATTTACCCACTATTTTCTCACTCCTACCTAATGTCGTATGTCATAATCCATCTCCCTCGAAATAAACTAGACCATAAACACATGAGTTAAAGTATCGTAACATGTATTTCATGCACCAAATAATCTCTTCATCAAATTCCACATCACTATATAGTAACATAGTAGTACATAGGATCGAACACATCTTGTATGCCATGAATTATATATTTGGAATTGTACCTCAAGTCATTACACTCCATACACCATGTAATGTATCCTGAGACATCACAGACCATACATGTTATACCTATAAGAATCATTGGGATATTATATTTGGATATACATGTGTTTGAAATAACCACAAGCCATTACATCCCTATAGACAAATTTATAGAGAAAATAACCACCATATATATCAACACATAATACAACCAATAGAAGAGAGAAAATACAAAGGTTGTAGTCATTAATCCATCCCTTACTAACTAAGATATTGGAGAATACACCCTTCAAGTGTACACTAGGTGTTATTAAACCTACTGATGTGGGTGGTATTAGAATATGAAGTCACAACATAAATTATATAATATAGCTCACAATAACACTATGGTCATTGACCTAGTCTTAGGTTCAATTACAGCTAACATATCTCAAACACCTGGTTACCACCATTAAGAACTAGATATCCTATATGTACACGTGTATATAAGGAGTTTAATTAATTTACTTCTTTATTTTTAAGGAATTTTACTTATGTTAATTATTTAATTATCTATTATTTAGCATTACTCAAAATTAAATTTCATTAACCATCAGCTTCATGTCCATGATCTCTGGGTATAATCCAACAAAGTCCATGGTTTAGAAGATTATGGAAATTTGTATCCCAAAAAGCACTAATCCCATGGTTTAGAATATTAATTATTCGTTTAACATTACATAAATCTAGGTACTCTAAGAAGAATCATATTCTACCATAGAGAGATTCATAACCAAACTTTTCCAACTACCTAAAGAAGTTGGGAATGGAATTAATATTAAAAAAGAAACTTGGCCATATATCCCTAAAGAATAAAATTAATAAGAAATCACCCTATATTTAAGAACAATAATAGGAAATCCCATCTTTAACCCATTACATAAAACTTGATCCCATCCTTGACACCATAATGCATCTCAACAATATAATCCTTAGCTACTTCCATGATTCATTACTCCCCTCCCATATCTCATAGGCCATCATCCATCCTAAGATCATATCACATAGTAATGCTAAAATATAATTCAATACAAATGGTAATAAATAATATAAAATTACAATATGTTAACTAGACCCTAAAAATAAGTCATTAATCATTGATATGAAAAAAGTATCACTCAACCATAGACATAAAGAATTCATCGTCTATAAGAAAACACGCTCACTCATCCTCAAATATTTATCATTATTAAAAAAATTATTTTAGTGCATATTTAATTAACTAATTATTTTATTATAGTTTAATAGTACTAATAACAAAAGGAATCATCTAGTACAATGTATAATTAATTTAAACATGATTTTAATTATAAAAACCGGTTTTATTAAATGATGTATAATAATATATCATTATCATGTCTTTAATCATTTACAATAACAAGAACATCTAGCTTAATAACTTTATCTCATTCAATTACCATTTGAGTAATAAATGAATAAAACATGCATTGACTATAATTTTCCTTCAGTCAAAATTATATTAAAAAACACTTTTTTATTAAACAAGCCTCATTATATTTATTTCGACAACCATTTTTTACTAGCATTAAATTATTTAAAAATTTAAATTAATTTAACATGATAAAACCACATATAAAACCATTCTAAATAATTCATAATATATATATATATATATAAATCTACTAAATATAGATACAAACCATATTCACACTAGAAAAATAGGTGATTGTTATAAAAACAAACTTTTATTTCATTAATCCCATTTATTATATATTTGGATTAATTACACCTTACACCTAATATAAAAATCCCATCCAAATTATGAATTCAAATAAATAAATAGGATAAGAAAAAATACCTTACCTCAATACATGAATGTTATTCAAAATAGAATGGAGATAAAATAAGGATCTTCAATCACCTCTTCTATAAATAATGCAGCATACCTCTAAGAATGCCTCACCCTAACAAAGAAAAAAATAAACTCCATTAATACGATGGATATGAAGCTTAATATCATGGAAAGATAAAATGGGATGAAGAAATATGAAATAGAGAATAAAATGAAGATAAGTTTAATAAATCACATCATATCACCACATATCAATCCCTAGAAGTTGGGGTTTGAATATGATCGAAGTGGGATAAATGGACATCAAAATTCACTCTTGGGAGACCAGGGTTCATGAGGTAAAATTTGGATAAATGTGGTTTTATATGGGGTTTCGGTATTTTTAGTCTTACTAAAAACTATAGGATCAGAACGTAGCCTCCTAGACCATAGACCAATAGTGATAGAAGAACCATGTACAATGATGAAATGGAAGGGTACACACTGCATCCTATACAGTCAAATCACTTCTAAGAACCTTGGTGCCGATCCATAGTGAAAATCAGATATTTCAAGAAGGGTACCATTACTCATCTAATACCACAATACAGTATAACCCAACTATTTGAGAAGTAGGCTACACCATAGTCTACCTCCATGCCACAAGGGTACATAATTTAGAGAAACCACATAAACTCACCCCTCGAAAAACTATGACACATCCTGAATATACTCTATATATGACTAAACTATCTAATACTACAACCCAACATTGAAAAAAAAACAATTTAAAAATGGAAGTGGATCTAAAATCCTTCCTCTCAGGACCCTAAAAAATAGCTGGGATATCTACACCGTATTAGCTAACTATAAGAAAAAGTATTTCCCTCCATGGTATTGAATCCACTTCGGCTAAAATTTCATAACCTAACTCCCCTACTTTTTCCCAAAATAGTTGAATAGATCAAACACCTGAAACACATGATGGGAAAGGATACTAGGATTCAGGCCCTTTAAACATTAATCTTCTCATCATCATTAAGAAAATATTTTATATTTTTTTTTCAAAAACATCATTCTCTAAACATTTCATTTCAAGTTATGTATAAAATTAAATCTCTTAGAAACCAATATGATGTGTTTCCTTTAAATTACATATTCAAGTTACTACCGTCACATAATATACTAACTATAATAGAACATTTATAACTACCTAATTATAAGATTTCATGGTTCCTATATTCAATACCTCGTAATAACCCTAACTGTATGATGACCCACATTGTTTCAAACTTTATTTTTATCATAATATTTAAAAAATTATTATATTATTCCACGTAATGGTTCATTTTAGGTATATATTATTGGTGAAAATGTATATAATACATGATGTAAATATATCACATGAAAAAATTAAACATTATTTAATATTTTTTTATTACTCATTTACAATCTCATTCAAGGCCACCTTACAGGTAAGGAATTCCTGGTGATATAGGTCAAAATGAAAGGATTAACACAAATCATATTTAATATATAAATGAAAGAAATGGAATTTAATTTATCATCTTATAATAATCATGAGGAAAAAAATAAGAGGACTATAATTAGTAAATGAGGAATAACATGGAAATGTGGCTACAATGTAAAAATGTGACACTAATAGTCTCATTGACTAGTATCATCACCAATGATTCATAAAAAAATTACTAAATATATTCACCAGGGTATCATAAATAATTAAAAAATTGTTTTAACATGGTATCATAAACATGAAATCTCTATAAAATAATTATTAACCCAATGAATTTGAGTGTTATTAGTGTGAAGTATTAATATGTTTAACATTATGTGGTCCATATAGATCATATATCATAGAATATATTTCAACATTTTAACACATGAGTATGGATTCTGAGTTTCATATATTAATGTAACTGATAAATGATGTATAATTATATCTATATGAATAATATGTAATGAATATATGACTATGTATTCATAATATAAAAGTATTTCATAAAAAATAAATCAATTATTTTTTCAATAGACCTTAATGCTTAAGTGATTATGGACCAAGTTGAATGAGAGATAATAGTAGATTCTCATTGATAGGGCATTAGTTTTATAGTTATGAATTTATTATTAACACATGAAACATAATGAATTCATAATAGAATGTCTTATTATAATGGATACACTTCAATAAAAGGATAGAGGAAGAAAATAATATTCCTTATCTATCATTTATTATTCATAGAGGTTTGATACATTGAGAGGTTTTAGGAACCATCAAAGGGAGTAATGAGAGACATATATGTGTAAGGAAATGATATTTTTCATTGTAGTTAATGAAATGTTCAAGATAGGTGGGTATTTATGGATAAATGAGAAGAATTATTTATTATTTGTGAAATTATGCCTTTAAAATTATAGGTTTTTTGAAAAAAGTTTACCATAGTCTATCCATTGTTTTTTCGAATGTTTATGAAATTAATCACATGATTTTTGAAATATTAAAATTTCATAATTGAATTCCCATTATATATATTAATATTACTCTAATTGTTTTTTCATAAAAAATCTTTCAGAAGTTGAAAGTTATTTTCTAACTTTAGAATTTATTTATATTATTATAAACATGAATTTAATACATATAAAATACAAAACCATTAATTGAAAAAATTTAGGCTATTAAAAACATAATATATACTATTATATCATTATAACATATTTATGGTGTTATAGAATATACTGAAAACACACAAAATTATTTTTATTATTCAATAGAAATTACATTATTTTAGAAAATTGTACAAAACCCAAGTTATCCTAATTTGATACTGTGATTTAAAATATAATATTTATTTTATTTTTTTGAAGTATAGTAAATAATCATTTTAATTAAAAATTCTATATTTTAGATAAATTATTATTTTAAATCAGAAACACATTATTTATTCAGTTTAATTATTTTTTAATTTAATAATATGATAAATTCTTGATTGATAAGAAGTATATACACATATAATCATATATTTAAAAGATAATAATTATATAAAATAATTATGAATTTACTTTTATACATTTTTTTAAATTATATTATCTATTAATACAATTCTAATGACCATTTAACGACAACACTCTATTGGTAAGGTAAAAACATGTAATGGAAAGACCCTAATAATCACATTACTCTTTAAACCTTATTTACACTTAACTATTCACATAATTCACCATTTATTAAATCACATAAAACAATTTACACTTACCTTGATAATTTCTTTGATATTTTAAATGCTTCACTTTTTATTTTGTAGTATTGAGTTCTTAAGGGATCATCATGGGATAATTCATGTTGATAGAGTTTTCATAGTTTTTTCACTATTCTATTATGTTTATATCCCATGTTATATTAATTAATGTTATGGAAAAATATTATTCCATGATGTTTAATGTTCCAAATTAATAGACATAATATGTTGTTATACTAAAAAACATAATAAAACAATCATTGTGAAAATGAGCACTTTTACTAATAATAAAAATAAATTTCAGTTTATTACACCCCCTAGAAAAAAACTCACCCTCAGAATTAATGTATCGTACCAAATAAATGGGATAATTTTACCTTCACCACTTCATCAGAATCCAAGGTTTCTTATTCAAACTTCTTATTTCTCCATACGATATTCTTGAAATATGTTTCCATGTTTTCTAAATTTATCTCCCCTTCATGTAGAATCTGGAATGGTTTTTACTCAAATAAATGTTTTATTTCTAATTCAACCCTATTAATGTCCATTATTTCATTGGTTCTAATATATACATTATAAAATAAAACATATAGGATATTTTTTGAACATTAGAAAGATTTATAGGTAGTTAAAATTGATATGTAACTACAATAACATGATCTATAATCTAAAACAGTCAAATATGACTTGGAATCAAATTCACCTTCATTAAAAACATTATGAATCATTACCATGGGGATATATTCAGTAATACATGATCACAAAAATGAAATTATATGTCATTCCTCTGTAAAAAAAACACCTTTATCAACTTTGAAGAGCCTTGATATGTGTTTTAGTCACCTATATCTTCCCTGTAGTATCTTTCACAACATATAGTCCTAATATTTTTCTTTATCTATGTTCATCCCACTATGATGAATATTTTCACTTTTTTACATAAATCTTATAATAATAAACCATTTGGATGCTTGAGTGAAAAGTTTTTTTATTAGGTAATTCATCAAGTAAGATATATTGGTACCAAATCCTAGGGAAAACATGTGATATATAAAATAATATTTCCTATACTTTTTCAATATTCTTATTAAGTTACCTTTTAGTTTATGGATAAAATCATGTAATTTGGTTTACTTTTATATTCATAGCCATCAGAGGGATCATCAAGAACTGAATGTAAATAATGGATCCCAATCATAAAATATTAGTAGTTGTGCTCTATGGAGACTCATAACTACTTAAAAATAATTATAATAATGTAACTCAATATAGAAATCCTCATTTATAGTGAAAAAATTAGAAGTCATAATAAATAAATAAATGATTAACTATATTGAATTTTTCCCTTTTCAGACTTAGGAAGGGTTATTTCAATGTCCATAGGGATGTTTTAACACATCTATATAGGTATGAGTAGTCTTTTTATTACACCACTGAGATTTCTCTACTCTAAACTCAATTTTGTTTGTATAAAACATTATATGGTATGTTAAAAAATTTATCTTTTCATAATATCCCACAAATAATTGTCTCATTGTTCTCTATATATTTTGGTTATTCTAGGATAGATAACTTATTTTGAGCTATGAGATTCCTCCCTCATATATTTTATTAACCCGTGAATATATGGAATACATAGGATTCTACTGAACATATTTACACCCACTTGATCAAAAAAATAGAAATGATATATTTATTTGGGATTATATATTCTTTTATAAAATTAGATCATCCCTTTGCGCATTCAAGATCTTCTGTAGTAAATATGGGTGAAAAGCAATTTGGGATATGATTAATGATGTAACTTCTATAATGAAATATACAACCATCTATACCAATTACTTGAATAATGGATTCCCTTCAATTTTAATCATTAAAACAACAGTACAATATATCCTTAATAATCCATTGGTGATTTTTTATCTATAATGGGTGATAATTAATGAATCAATCATAATCTTATAAAATATGTAAAATAACCCTTTATATGATGCTCAGTTCCATTTGTGTGAATATAAACTAATATATTTTATGGATATTTTATACATAATAATTTTCCCTACAAAGATAACTTATCAATTTCATTAATGAAAATAACTACTATAAACTTAAAATAATGAATAGGATAATTTTTCTCATTAGGATTAAAAGGTTGAGATATATAAACAATTACATTTTCATTTAGTAAGAGTACACATCCAATTCTATTCACGAATGAAAAATATAGATGATAAATCCTTCTCCACCTATGATTAATGTTATCATAGTTGAAATAATAATCCCTATTTTCAATTAATTAAAATATTTTCCAGACTCCTTTGTCTAGATAAACTTATAACCCATTTAGTTAAATATAGATAGTGAATTACAATGTCTTGAATTATTTTCCCATAACTTATATAGAATAATAATAGGTAGAGTAATTTGTGAATCTAAGTCCTTAATGTTGGACCATGACACTCTTTTATGAACATTGTATTTATTTTACCAATGAATAATATATCACTGGCCAAAATATTTCCAATTAATCCTACTTGATGTAACCAAATCTAATATTTTTAAATTTATAAAAAAATACCTCTCTAACCTCATAAATAATAATATGAACCACACATGGTGATTATATTTATTATGATATTCTAATTTTATCATAATTTCATTAATTTAGACTACCAAAAATTTATGAAGGCAATCCATAAAGATTTTATCAATAAAATACATAAATATAGTATGATCCTCATTCAAACATAAAGGTATAACAAAAAAACTCATAAAATCCATATCCTTTTTATAAATAAGTATTTGGGATATCCTATTTCTTCATTGTTAATTGATGATACCAATATTTGAGGAAAATGTTACTGAATAATTTAGGCTTTATAAAATGGTAAAATTACTCCTTAGTTCTTGGGAGAGGGTATTTGATCATGAATATGAACCGATTTTTTATCTATAATCTGGTCATAACAATAATGATCTATCCTTTTTATTAACGTTGAAAATATGTTCCCTCTAAGGAGACACATTATTTTTAATAAAATATTTCTACCAAAGATCTTGTATTTTATTCTTAAATCATTCCAGCATAACAAATTCTGCTCTATATATGCTCTTCATTATTTTTTTGGATCATGGTATTCATCTAATTGAGAATTATACCTATATTTATATAGGAGGTCATGATAAATCTTCAATATATTCCTCAATATATTCCTATAGAATGGGAACATCATTTATATATATATAATTTATATTTCCATTCCGTCATCATCATTTTATCCCATAAAGATGACTATATGATGCAGTTCTTAAACAAACAATGGATATTATATATATCATGGGATGAAGATTTTGGGTAGTCTCTTCAAGTTAACTAAAATTTCATTTTATCTATTTTTTATTCATGGTATTATATAATGATATCCAATTCATCTTTATAATAATATCAAATTCCATCATTGGAATTATACCCTTAGTTCTTGAATAGGCTCTCGAGTAGATTTAATAGATAAAACTACTTCTATTAGTTTAGGGTTCAATTCAATGTTCTTTTATAACATGTATGATATAATTGAATGAATTGAACTGAAATAAAATATTGAACTTGATATCCTTGGTATTATAAAGATTTTACCTTCTTTTACATACTTCACAACC
Organism: Viscum album; assembly: GCA_963277665.1. NCBI lineage: Eukaryota > Viridiplantae > Streptophyta > Magnoliopsida > Santalales > Viscaceae > Viscum > Viscum album. Next base: position 1,506,501,289 of record OY728147.1, on the reverse strand, counting down.
TCATCCTCTCCCATAATTTATATAAAAGTATGACTATATTCCCTTGTACTATGATATAGTCGATGTGGGTTTCACACTATTATAATTTAGTTTGGACATTTGTTAGAAGAGTTTACATTCTCTCAAGATTTTAGAAATTATACTTTTGGATGTGATTGAACTATCTTTATTTTTTCAATTTGTTTACGATGTTGAGGATTTACATCTCCATAATATTTTTTATCTATATAGATAACATTTCTAACATTTTTACATGTTCCACTTTATTGTAGAAAAATCCTAGTTTTTTTTCTTCTCACAAATATATTTTGGTAAATATAATTTATTCCGATGACTACAAAAATAAAAAATCAGTTTATAATATTAATCCATTGTTATATTTTTATCATTTATTCTACATGATCATTTTCTTTATAGAAAACTATTTCCACAAAAGGGTATACCCTTTTATCTTTTCATAACTCATAATGAAACATATTTCTAGATCATTCTATAGATGTGGCCTTAGTCTAAGAATGATTTAATTGACCATTCTATCATAATCAACATAAAATATTGAGGAGTATTATGAAATACTTATAAAGTTCATCACATAACATCCCATTGTTTCATTCTCCTCTTTATTCCACCAAAGTAATTACCTTTCTATTTTCACATAGATATAATGGGAGATGTACATTATTAAAAAGGATTTATTTAAATATTCTCCCTTCAAATAATCAAATTCATCCTTTTTGTAGTGTTTTCAATTAGTTTAGAACAATAATTAGCTTATCCCTCTATGAGCTATATTGTGAAAGTAAAATTTTTTCTCTAAATATATCGAGTACAAATATTATTCTTTATATAGTGTTGATTAATATTTCTATGATTAGTGGATATGAGAGTCCTAAAATTGTAATTTTTTGTTAAGGTATGATGGAATCAAATTCTAGTTATTCCTTACATGGTGAATCTGGAATCTATACATGGTTTAGATTATTATTCATATCATGAGATAACTAATTTAGCATAACCATGATGTTTTTAACTCTAACTTCAATCATATTGGTAATATATTTACTACATTTCAACTACCTCTTTAATATACAAGGTTCATTATAATTCCTATCATTAAAAAAACATAAATGTAAACATTTATAATCTAGCAATTTTCATGATAAATATTCTAAATGGGAGTTTGGGCCAAAATATTTCTAGTATCATAATTCTAGATCAATATAAATCAATCATTTTTTATCATGAAATAATTAATATAACTATATATCCTTCATAATTTTACATTAAAATAGTGTTATAAACCATATAATATACCCAAGGTCTGTCTAACCAAGTTTCCAATTAGGAATATTTTTCATGCCCCATATAAATATTTATCTAACAACTAACCAAATAATTTATTTGTTCTTACCCTTAGGGACATCTCTTCTAGAGCCTGCATCCACATTTTTTCCAAATATTTCTACAATTCTATGGAAAACCATATAATTTATACATTATTAAAATTAATGTTTTTTCCCTATGTTTAGATATATAATAAGGATTTTAAATATGTTTTACTAGTCTTAATTACCCAAAATTACTTATCCCATCATTGATACTAATTATTAGGTCCTTACCTTTTTCAGATAACAATTTTAATGTATTTACCTAAAAATATATTGAATTAATTACATAAAAGGAAATTTTAATCCTTAGTACATTGTAAATTAGAGACATAATATATGATTTATAAAGATCACATAATAAAAAAACATTATTGAATCTCCCTAGAAAACTATATTATTAAAAAATACTATATCACCTTACTATATATGATTTCACAAGGACTTACATCAAAATTAAGGGGTAATCATAATTTTTAATAGGCGGTAAATTATTTAATTGTAATTAAATCGATCGTCATTTATATATGATGAGGAAAGTGAATTATCATAATTAAATGTGGCATAATATATAAATATAGGAAAAAAAATAAACAATGAGAAATTTAGTATAATATCACTAGGGTTAATCACTATAGTTCCATAAAACATATTACTAAGGTGTTTTACAATGGAATACTAGAATAACTCAACGGTGTGTTTCCATGGTGTCTTAATAATGAAATCTAAAAAACAAATTCTTTTACCAATGAATTAGAGTGTTATTTGGGAAAATAATTCATATGAATATCTTGGTATGTGCCACATAGATGATATATTATAAGAATTTATTTCTTCATTTTAACCCATTAGTATGAAATTATATTTTCACAGATGGAAATATTATATAGATATATTATAGTTAAATCTATATGAATAATATTGAATTGAAGTAGGTTTGGGTATTCAAACTATAAATGTATGGTACATAAAACCAAAGAATGACTTATGATGAATAATTTTTATACAATGTAGTGTATGAATTAGATTAATTAAAGAGAATGGTAGTATAACATTGATAAGGAATTATTTTTATATTAAAGGAATTATTATTAAATAATAAACATATTCAATTGATAATCAAAATGATTGTAATTAATAAATTTTTGAATAAAAGGATAGAGGAATAAAATACCATATCATAAGTATAACTTACTATTCAATTAGGGGTCATTCATTGAGATAATAATAGATTTACTAAATGTATTAATGAGAGACTAAGAGATGAAGTGACATTATAACATTCTTGGAAGTGAATAAAAATGGGTATATTAATGGTTATTTGTAGAAATACATAGAGATTAATTTTTTATTATTAAAATAAATAATTTGGAATTTAAGGATTAAAATAATACTTTAACCATGGGTTACCTATGGTTTTGGCTCATATTTTATTGATTTAAGTATTAAGAATTCAAAGGGATGATCCAACACTGGGGGGGATAATTGTTGGAATACATTTATTCAATTTTACTAATATACCATTTCCCCTAATTAACATGTTCAGTGAATGGATCTATCACTTTTTTAATCTCCCATTTGGTTGGTCTTTACATAGATTTAAATAACAATTAATGAACACAAAATCATCATGAACCAATCATAAGGATTGACACCTAATGAATAACTATATCCCTATCATATAGCAATTTTTCTCTAAATCTCACAAAGCATCGATTTTATTATAAAAGAAGTCATGATAAATGGTATGACCTTGTACTTGTTATCCTACAACCAAATAGGTTAAAATAATTTTTATGAATTTATATCCCAATATAAAACAAAATTGGATTTTACTACTATGTTGTAAGATCACTAGTGACTTCTTAAGTCCCTCGTAGACTATATGGTTTGGTCTTATTCTTCTAATAAAATAAGCATATAGTCTATATATATTAATTAAGAATTATATGATATATATTTATATTATAGGTTGGATACTGATAACATTATACTATACATAAATAATTATAGTATGAAACTCTCTATACGTTATTATCTTATTCAACTTTATTATATGGGAAATATTCTAGATTAGGAACAATGGTTCTTATAGTACTTTGAATAATTGATTTTTATGATAGTTTTGGTGTAAAATATTTTTTATTCCTTCGAATAATATTTATATTCACTATGATATGGGAAAAATATTTTCTAATAATTCAAATTCCCTAAATAATCCTTATTCAAGAACTTCTAGAATGACATTCTATAAAACTATAATATTTTTGTTATATAAATCTTCCTCAATCTTTGGTATTTATTTTTTAAAAATAATACCTCACATAAATAATATTAAAAAACAAATTTTTAAACAAATTTTATTTTCATATTAATTCCTTCATGTACTCATGAATAATCTAATGCATCCTTCACATGATATTCAATTAATTGTCTATTCTATATTATATTCAATAAATATACATATTCTATAAGAATTTAAATATCATAAAATCATAAATATTAATGCTTTTGTATATTATCATATAGAAGCAAAATTTATTATTCCTAACAATAATTACAATATTATTCTCTTTATCACCCTAGAAACATCCCCAAAATTATGAATGATATTTATATCCTTACTACTATAAAAATTTATATTTGATTGTATTTAACATTTCCATATATACATACTTAAATCGTTATGGATTCATTATCTTGGTAAATGGTTAGTTTGCTATTACTATTCTCAATAAATTCATCCATTAAAATGGGAAGTGTGGATTACTTTCTTGGAAGATATACAAATGAAATCTATTGTATCTTAAATTCATTGAAAGTAAATGGAAAAAAACTCAATTTATTTTTCATTAATTATACTTGTATGAAAGTAATGAAACTGGTATGTATGGTTATTTAAAAATAATCAATCTATATTATCAACTTAATCATCGGAAAATTTAGCTTGAACTCTTGAAACTATGATGAACACTTTTGGATAATGATCCCACATGATACTTTAAACCCTCATGATTGTTTTTGTCTCCAACCAAGCATTACATTAAGTATATCATATACAAAAAGTTAACTATTCTTTCATCCTAAAATCAAATTAATCTCAACACCCAAATAAATATATCATTCATGTAAGAGTAATTTAGATTCTCCCCCCCTAAAAAATCATTATCATGTTTTTTGGTTTCATATATCACATTTAGTATCAAATACAGGATATATCAAGGAAGGTAGATCCTAAAAGATCTATTGACCTAGATTAAAACATATTTATATATCGTCGCTTTGTTTTTCTCTTTAAATGATCATCTCTAAATATTTATTTTATCAATAGTTAATACTCAAGGAATTGATAAAGAAACAGTGTTATGTATTTTATTCTATTTTTTACACTATATAATTGATTTTTGATTCTTACTCTCATGGAATATCAATGAAATAGATCGTTATAATATAGAAAAATGATACCTGTGTTCACGAGAACCATTTATTATATACCCATTAATCTAAGGATTCTAATAGAATAAATTCACACACATGATTGTTCATTACACTTATTAGAAGATCTATAAATTTTTACAAGAGATAGAGCATTATCACATTGATGGATCATGATCATAGATGTTATGCAATTATTTCTCATATATGTGGATGATTCATGTTCGTGTACTTCATCATAGATGGGTTTTCCATTCATTATAATATAATATCTTTGATTTCAGTCTTCAAGGGAATGAATGATTTTCATTTTTTATATGGAAGCATATAGTTTATTTTGTTGATTCATCATTGAGGATTGTATTTCATTATTATAATTTATTTTTTCTCTATTATTCCTTAATAATGTAAATTAATTGAGATCTAAAAATATCACATGAATTATAACATATTTCATTAACTCATTATTTGGCATGGAATTATTCATAGGTGATGAAGAATCACTCAGTCCTTATATGTGGCGTGACATGATTATTGATCACATAACTAGTAAATGGTGAATGTTATAGAGTAATAAAATGATACATTAGACATAATTTATGGTACCAATTCCCTATAGTTTACCTATGTGTTACATTTTTTTAGTCTAGTGGTATAAAATCCATTATTTTAACCTCACTTTTGAATACTTTATTAAATGATGTTGAAAGGCTTCTAAGGACCCTGTAGGTTTGTAAACTAGGTTAAAGTTGAGTTATCTTTCATAATATATATATATTGAGTTGTTTTTATAAAATGAAAATTTTTGGGATATTTCATATGTTTCTTGATTTATATATATGATGCCATCCTCAACAAAGAATAATATTATTTAGTGTCAGTTATAATTTATTTATTTTATAGGAGGGTTCTATTCAATGATGTTGATAGAGAGAACATAATTTTCATTGGTGAGATGGACCATTTGATGGGAAAGAGAGGTGTTGATAATTTATCTTACATAATGATCTGTATATTTTTGAGTTTAGATGAGGTTCATCAGGTGATGATTTTTAACATTAAATTAATTTTTTATTAAATATATTGTAATGCTAATCCTCATTGGGTATCCAAGTTTTTCATCGACATGTTATAAAATTACTCTCTGATTATGATGAATTATTGAAGGATAATGCCTCCAGGGTTATCAGAGATACAAATAATGATTTATTACCATCTATAAAGAGGTATAGTTCAACATATCATGTCCCATTGGTTTCTTATTGATATGTTTTCTTAAAATATAGATATATTATTGTGACTTTGTATATATAGTCATCACTTGAATTAGTTTTTAGTAAAGAAGCATTATCCTATATTAAAAAATTATGAATTTGTTTTAGTTAAATGTTGGTAGATTTCTATATATATAAGATTCATTTCTAGGGTATCATCTTATGTTTTTGATTTATGAATGGATTCTAGGGAATTATTTCATGAGTTGATATGGGTACTACGAGTTATTTGAAAATTCCCTTTAGTGTCACCAATAAAAAACCCATATTAATGGGAATGATGAACACTCTATTTATATTGTTTTTAGTATGGTTTATAGTTATCTTCATTGCTGTCATATTTTTATATTCAATGTTTATGATAGATTATAATGACCCCCTATATGTTAATTTTGGGATACGTTGATGTAATCCATTATTTAGGAAAATATATTTGTAATATATATAGGATTTTTAAGTTTATTATATCCAATATATCATGAATGATTGGTTAATATATGTGGATAAATTGAAGATTATGGTGCCTGTTTATCAAGTAGAAAAAAAAGATGTTGTTTAATTTTAATGTTTCCTTGGTTTTGGATATAATTTCTTGAAATTTGGGTGCAATATTTCTAGAATTATAAAACCATTGATATACTTGAATAGGAAGGATAATTAATTTTATGTATATACCTTTAAAAAGAATCAATTTAATATCAATTGGAGAATCTAGTAAGTGCACATATTCTCTATTTTCAAACCAGAGAAGTCATGTTTGAGGTTTTTAGTGATGGTCAAATGATTCTCTTAGGTTTTTCTTTAATGTATCAGTGAGTGTTAATCTACAATAATTCTTCATAATTATATCACCATGAATATAAATATGCTACCCATGTTATTTAGAACACTATAGTTCTTTTTTACTAGATGTGGTGGTGATGTTATCAAATATATGAGATATTTTCCATCTTCGGTAATCATAATTTTTTTGATATAAATATTCTATTATTATGTTTTAAAAATGAAATAGTGGTGGGGAATAGAAAATATATAATAACATCACTTAAATATAATTATAAATTATAAAAATTATTTACATTATCAATATATTATGAGAAATTTTACATAATAATATTTTCTTGGAGTTTAGAGATCCTCATAGTGTTATAGTGAATCCCGAAGTGGCATATCATGATGTGGTAGAATTTAATTTTAGAACTTGTCACTATTAGATGAAAGTTCCACCATCATTGGTGAATAAGGTGGATGAATCTCAATTAGATTATTCAGATGTATTTTTTTTGTAGGACAATGTTTTTTTTAGGGTGAAACTTATGGATGGTATAATGATGATTTTTCCCAAGTGTTATTCAATGGTAGGTTCTTCATTCATTCAATTCTGTGTATATTGATTCTTTATGTGTTTCAAAAAACTTCCTTGGAAATGTAATATTTAGTGGATAATAATTAGTATGCATTGTGTTGTATGTTATAGAGGATTGAGGTGAAAAATCATTCATAGATTTGATATAACATTTTCTAGTTTTGTAGTTGGTGAATGATGAAAATATAGTTCATGGTGTACTTATATAGTAACTATATTTTATTTAGTTGATATGGGAGGAAATTTGAATGGATTTTTTGACCAGTTTACTTAGATATCAGAGTGAATATGATGTTATCAATGTGATAATTTACCATTTTATGAATTAATATCACTTAATGATAATTAATCTATCAATTGTAGTGGAATTATTATCACATTAGTATTTTTAGGAGGTTTTACACTCCATGGGTTTAAATGGATGATTAATTCTCATAATTATCCTTGTTTTACCTCTAGAGTATGGAAATGGATATAGGTACATGTGATCACATCATAATAGACCGAGTAGTTTAGTAGTTTTGGAAAACTAGGTACATAATTTAAATTTAAATTATATTTTAAATCATATAATAGATAAATAATTTCTTTGAGAAATCCATTTTCTCCTTAGTGTATCCCATCATATCAACCACCATACACTTCCATGTATCGTGGGGAAAATTACACCTAAGAAAGGGGTGAGCCCAAATACTTAGTACTGTTATGTGTATAGTGGAATGTGTGAGTAATTATGTCATGAAAAATATTCACAATAAAATAGCTGAAACACAAGTCATTTAATCAACAAATTAACCATAATATGTCAAATATAATAGATCATCAAATAATACCATATAAAAAATCACATGAGCTAGAAAACATAACCATGTATATTCTACTAGTCGAATAATCACATGAAATCAATGAATAATATCATAATGTGGGAATTCATAATTGGTGACATCTAAAACAAACCATCAATGCCTCATCCAAGAAGTCTATATAAATTGGTAAAGCTTCAGCCAAAACCCAAAATAGTTATTCTCACTAGACCTACCGATAAATCTAGTGGATATAGAGGGCCCCAACCATCACTTACTAACTATAATGATGTTCTCATATGAGAGGGGTAAAAAATAATAAAAATAAACATTCCTATTAAAAATTTAATATTGAATGTAAGTAATTTTTTCATTCATTAAAAGTAATAATTAACCATCTAGAGAAAAAATTTGGGTGGTATAAAAATAGCACATCCCCAGTAAAAATTTTAATAAAACATTAAATTAAATAAGGTAATGGTATCATAAGAGATAAAACTCAATGAATCATAGGTTTCAACTAAGTATTTTTACATACATACTTTAAAAATATCACAAAAAAATTCTTCATTAAAATACCCTTTTTAACTTTGAAACCACTTATTCTGAAAGCACTTCACAATTATAAAATAAAAAAATTTCATTGAAAAGAAACTTTTAATATTGAAAATGAAACTTAAAAAAATTTATGGTTTCATGATATTAGGAAAATAACCTCATTCCATATAATTTAAAAAAACATTCCTTCTAAATTTTTAAAAATAAATACTTTGAAGAGTATTTTTAAATGAAAGTTCACTAAAAATATCAAATTATATGATGTGATCATTAATAAATTGAATAAATTATATGTATTAGATATAAATAAAACAAATATGTAAATAAAACAGAATATAATAAAAATTAAATTCACACATAATAGTTTCATGACATAATCAATGTAGTAGAAGTTTATCCCTAAGAATGTAAATTAGGTTATGAATTCCCTTACCTTAGGTTCGAATTCCATCAAACTTGTCCGAACCTCTAGTATAGTGGTTTTAAATATATAATAAAATTTTAAAAGAATAATATTAATATTTATTATTCTATATATGATCCCATTATAATAATTTTTCACTCATTTATTAAAAATATTTTATTCATTTCACTATTTTGGGTGTTAATTGCATTTGTTCTCAAGCATGTTTAGTATTAAAAGTCCTAGTAATATTACATAAGATATAGATCAAATATCTCTAGAATAAAAATAATTCATAAATATCATATTTAATAACTGAATATAATTATATATATATTTTTGACTGTTTTACATAGAAAATAAATCACATCGTTTCATGGAGGTAGTAAGACGTACGTACACACAAGTAATGATATCATTTTAAAATTGTTAAAAGGGAAATAAATTGGATGTTATATTTATTTTATAAAATAAGTATAATTTCTAAATTTTTATATAAATCTATTTTTTCATCATTAGAAACATCTGAGTAAAGTGGTGAGGACAAATGAATTACATCTCTACATGGAGACGACAAGCCGCATGTACGCACATGCAGTGCTTCAATTTTCTACATGATGGATAAAAGACCTAATATGATTGTTTCATAATCATAATAAAATATTAGTATATATATGATACTAGAGTTATTATTTTAGGATTGAAAAAACATATTAATAAGAAGTAGATGAAGAAATGAATTTGAATGAGTTGGTAAAAATGATTACCTCTTCTTTGGAGGACTTATTTTAGTTCTCTTATTAAGGGCTATAGAGATACTAATTATGGAAAACTAGGACCTCAAGAACCTGTATAAGGATTTTAGGAGGAGAAATGGGAAGGTGTTGGTTGAGATAATAGGCTCAAGTTTTTTAAACGAAATGGAGGAAGTAATGTCCATTTATAATAAAGGTGAGGGAACCCTTGGAAATCATCAAAATATTAAATTATAATAAATTAATTTCATAATCAAAATTCCACCAAATGGATATAGATTAAAATAAAATATGATATAGGGCTTTAATATACACATCCAATTAAAATTGGACCTGTTTTGGTTTTAAATGTGGGTCTATTATAGTATGCACACTATAAGAGAAAACAACCCAAGGACTCAACCCCAGGACTGACACCCCACACCGCATCCCCCTACCACCTGAGCTGCCTACAGGGGGATACATGTTTTGGTTTTATTTTAAAACATTCCATTTTCATTGACCTTATTTAACATATTTTAATTTTAATTATGGTAACAATTTATTTAATATTCAAAATTTATTATTTTTTTCTTATAAATGTGATTTGGAGAAAAAATAAATAATTTTTGAAATTTTATACCCAATAATAGAAACATTTTATTTTTAGTTTTTTAATTATTTTTAAATAATTTAATAAAAAATTATTTTGAAAAAATATTTTTTGTTTCAATTTTTACCCTATTCAATATTTTGGACAAAATAAAAATAAGAAAAAAGATAAATACATAAAGAAAAATACATTTAATAAACTCATAATATATTATAATAATCAGGAAAATGAGTGGGGAACCTTAATAAATTCAAATTATATTTATTTTAATATTTTTAATATCATTGATCTAATTGTTTCATTAATAAAATAATTACTACATCATCATTTTATAATTATTCAAGGTAATGATTTCATTACAAAAAATGAAACATAAAATTCCATGATGTAGATAAATATTTTATATTTCAAAAAAATATCTATAGTTGAAGATATATTTTGAATAACACTATATTAAAAAACATTGTTATTAAAATATGAATGTGACATCTTTGTATTTTCTTTAAATAAAATTTTATAAATATCATATCCTCATGAAATGGTCCAAAAAAATCAGAATTAAATTTATATCATGAAAATAAGGTTATCAATATCTAAATAGAAAGTTATAGTCATGAACAACCTAACTTTTCCCCATGAGGATACATAAGAGATGTTTAAGAAAAAGAAAGTGACATTTTGTGATTATCTTTAATTTTATTAATATCAAAGTCATTTTCATGGACATGTGTCCATAAAATTACTAAAATTAAAAACTTAGGTGTTAATGGTTGAATATAAATCACCCAATAAAATTTAGAAATGTTTTAGGTTAGTTTTTTAAACCTTACCATATTATTTTTAGCCTTTACCCTATTTACTCTTAACATGGTAATAAAAAATTACAAAAGTAACTATTCATATTGAAAAACAATTAAAGGAAAATATTAACTAAATATAGAACTTATGATTATAAATATTGAATCCATTTTTCATAATTCGAAACAAATTAGTGATAGAATTTAATTTAAAATTAAATAGATAAAACATAACTAAAAACAATTTTATTGAAAAATGTATGTCTAAGACCAAAAATGATCTGATACCAAACTAATATATAATGATGATTAAAATGAAATCAATTATATCATTTATAACTAAAGAGTTATTAATTTTTATTGTTATAAAATAAAAATCATTAATAGGATTTAATATAATGAAATTTATAGTTTTATTGCTATTTTCACTATTCAATGGATCTTTTGTTTTTGAAAAATATAAAAAAATCACCATAAGATAAATTTGAAATTCCACTTTTAAAAATTATGTTTAGTTTTATCGTCTAAATTTATAAAACTTTAAAACTGTTGTTTTCAAACAAGACCATGATTAAAAGGCGGTAAAACTTCCTTTAGAGAAATATAGCTTTTTATACATAAAATTGGATTTATTCTTATCTTATACCTATAAATTATTTTTTTATGAAATAAAAAATTGTTGATTGAATATAAATGACATATAAATTTAATAACGGGGTTAATAATATTAATTCCCACCAATTCAAAAACTATTTTATAATGATCATGTTAAAATAATAATATTACTAGTATATCATGGTTCTTTTTATCTTGGTGTTGTCTGAAAGATATTAAATTCAAAAATAAAAAATACCATAAAATCCTATAGTGTTAAATTGTCCCATAATTTAATAAATTGAATCCTATAAATTTTAACTTGTGATTAGTAATCATAAAGTTGTTATTTAAAACTACCTTTGTGAAAATTCCACATCATAAAAAGTATTAATAAAACTTCGTATTAAAAAGTGGGAAAGAGAAATGTGAAGGTCACCACAAAATAAACATTCAAGTATGATAAAATTAGTTTGAAGTGAAAATATGGATATGGAATAAAAATATGACTATGAAGTTATGATTGGGTGTGATACAAAACATGGTGTTTAAAAAGTTTAACGTCACAAAATAATAAATCTATGATCAGTTACAATACCATTGAATTCTCATAAAGAAATGTAAAAGAATAATATTTTTGTTCCAAAATATTTTTTCTAGAGTTGGGGGATTCTTTTACTATATTGATAGAAACTTGATAAAATAAACTTACTTGATTTATTTCTATTTAATAATCATAATATCATTATTTGGATATGTTTATATCTATTTATACTTCATTTAAAACATGAAAAGATGGATTATCAAGATGAATTATTTATTACTGAAGCACTTTTAATGAATCATATGGACCATAATTAATTCTATCAATATTTAAATGTTTACTAGACCAAAAAAGGTTATCAGATGTTATCAACAAATATTAATTTCTAAAGAATAACATAATACATTTCACAAGTAGTCAATCATAAGAGTCATATAAAATGTGTATGTCTAAATTCAACTGCTAAAAAATTTAGAAGGACACTAAATTTACAAAATAAACATAGCATTAGTTTCCCAAAATAAAATAATGTAAATATTATATCACATACCAAATATATTAATACATTTATCACCTTAAAACCCTAATGAAAATCTACATATTTCTAAATCAGTATAGCGGAAGTAATATAATACTATCCACATATATATATCATGATTGTTATAAAGAGAATATCATAACATATTTTTAGAATCAAAAAACAAAAATACTTTAATTTTTCTATTTAAACAGTATTAACATCATATTATTAATGTCAATATCTTTTCTTCTTTTGAGATATATTCCCTTGACTTTTGGGACATGCCTTTTCATAGTGCCTCATATCCTTACAGTTGAATCATTATACGTCTTATTTCTTTCCTTTTCAACCACAAAACTCATTCTATTTATCTCTAAACTTGTATAAAACTCTCATTCCATTAAAGAAAGTACCACTGTGTTTTCTTCTATAATCATCACATGTGGGGAAATCCACATTTCACCTCATCCTTTAATCCATGTTTTTCTCTACCATCCCATTATTCTCTTTCTTCCTTTTGAGTCATAAGTCTTAAAGAATTTTTTCCATATCTTGATAGCACATGATACTATATCCTTATACAATGATAATTTTTAGTAGACTAATACCATTTTAAAATTTTTATTAATAACATAAAATAAATGGTTAATATTACTCCTTGGGTTATGTTTGTAGTCCAAAACATGCCTTGGTAATATTGTAAAGTTTGTTTCCTATTTAGAGAAATTATATTCCTCCTTTTGTCTCATACTCAACAATTGTCTCTCTATATCTCTTCACAATTTATGATGGAAATATTTTCCATGAAAATTTACTTAAATTACATTCATTCCATGTTTTACATTTCCTCACCCTCCTTAGTGTTTTTAATCAATGACCACCATTGATATTCATATCCATATGGATGGTAAACTACCATGAAAACCTTCACACATTCATTACTTCCCAAAGTATGAAATATATTTCTGAAGGAACTTATCCATTGATTAGCTATAGATGAATTTGTGTTCCCACTGAAAGATTAAGGTTTCTGACTCATAAAACAGTCTGTCATTATTACACCACATTTAGGATTAGCAGGATACTCCATACATGTAAGGTTATCTTTAATAACCTAAGTCTACTATACCGATATAGTTATAATTTTTTCATCTCCAGCTCCCAATTCATTATCTTTCCTAGGAGGAAAATCCCTACATGCATTGACATATTTTCCATTACTTCATAGAGTTTCCTTTTTTTAAAAAAATATAGTAAACTATATTATATCATAACATTATGAAATATAATGTATAATCTCAGATCTAGTGAATCACGTAATCTAATTTGATAATTTTGGTATAACTAATCTCTAAATCATAAGTTTGGTTTCTTTGAGAATATTAAAATATCATATAATAGGGTTTAATTTGAAAATCTATGTTTTCCTAAATATAGTTCCCATGGTTTCTACTAAACATTATTTGATGCCTATTTTAAATACCCTAACCCCAGCAGGTCTGAGCTAGTGGTTAATTTATTACAATGGTACTATGTACTAAGTACAAACTATTTCATCCCAAAGGGATAAATACTTTAGTAGTTTTATAAAAATCTGTATATACTTGAAATTAACATTATATTTTAAACTATAATATATATCAGTAATTTATTTTATAAAGGAATTTTCCACTTAGTGTATCCCTAAAAATAAAACACAAAACAATTCCTCAAATCCGAGGAAAAATGAAACCTAAGAAAGGGGTGATCTCAAATGATCAGAAAGGGAAAATGTATTCCAGAATATATGAGTAATTAATGAATACAAAATATGTGAATGTAAAATAATCAAAACTCATGTCATTTAATCAACCACTTGAGCATAATATGTCTATAATAAAAGATGATCAAATAGTACTATATAATTAATCACATGAGCAAGAAAAATTAACCATGTATATTATACTAGTCGAACAATCACATGAAAATAATTGACTAATCTCATAATGATGTAATTCATAATGAGGGACACTTAAAACATACATCAAAGGAATATTCCAAGAAGTTTACATAAATGGGTAAATCCCCTTCTAAATCTTTGTGTAGTTTATCACATGAGACCTACCGATGCATTGAGGGAATATAATGGGCACTACCCATCACATAAAAAGTAAAATTAATTCCTCATATAAAAGGGGTAAAACATAATAAAAGAAAACATTCGTTTTAAAACTAACATACAAAATGTAAATAATTTTCCCATTCAATAAACATAATCATAAACCATCCATAGAAATATGGTAAATTGTATCAAAATGGTACATACTAAGTCAAAATAATCACAAACCATTTAATAAAATATAAAAAATGGTATCATAAGTGATACAAATCAATGAATAATAATATTCTTTTTACAAATATACTTTAATAAGATCACAAAAAAATTCTTGAAGAAAATACCCTTTTGAAATTTGAAATCACTTATTTTTAGAAAGATGTGTAGTTTTAAAAGAAAACAATTTCTTTTAAAATGACCTTATAAAATTTTAATGAAATCCTAAAAAACAGAACTTCTCATGAATGATGAAAAATAATCTTATTCTATATGTGATTAAAAACCTTCTTTTTAAATTTTTAAGAAGAAATATTTTATGAGGTATTTTTAAAATAAAGTCTCTCAAAAATATCATATCATTTATGGGAGAGTTAATAAAATGAATAAATTATGGGTATTAGATATATATCCAATAAACAAAATAGGAAATTAAATATTATATATCCAAAATTCATTTCACAAATAATCATTTCCTGCAATTATCAATGGAGTATATGATTAACCCAAAGAATGAAAATTGGGTTAAAAATTCTATTACCTCAAATTTAAATTACTTAAAACATGTATGAACCTCTTATATAGTGATTTTAAATATATAATTAACTTATTCCAGAATAAAATTAATATTTATTTTCTAATATATTATCCCTTATAATATTTTACCACACATTAATTAATAATATTTTATTCATTTCATTTTTGTGTGTGTTAATTGCATTCTTTATCATGCTAGTTTTGTCTTAGAAGTCCTAGTTATCTTACATAGGGTATAACTAAAAGATACCCAGAATAAAATTGATTCCATAAATATCATATTTAATCACTAAATATATATTTTTGAACCATTCTTGAATGTTGAATATAGGAAATGAATCACATTGTTTCATGGGGGCAGTAATCCGTACATACGCACATGAAATGATATCATTTTAAAATGGTTTAATGGGTAAGAAAGTGGATGTTACATTAATTTTTTAGAATAAATATCATTTCTTAATTATCATATATATCCATTATTTCAGTCATTATAACTATATGAGTAAATTGGTTATGGAAAATTAATTACACTGCTACATGAAGATAGTAAGCCATACCTACCCTTGTGCAGTGCTTTCATTTTTTGCAGTATGGATAATAGGTAGAATATAGTTGTTTCATAATAATAATAACAAATAATTATTTAGATGATAATGATTTTATTATTGTAGGTGGGAAACAACACATGAATAGGAAGTAGAAAAAGAAATGAAATTGAGTGAGTTGGTAAAAAAAATTACTGCTTTTTAGTGGGATTCCTTTAGATATTTTATTATGGGATCTAGAGAAGCTATTTTTGAAAAAATAGGACATCTAATAATTGTATAAGGATTTCATGATGACAAATGTTTAGGGTTTTTTCGATCTAGAAGGCCCAATTTTTTGAAATTAAATGAAGGAAAGTGTATCATTTTACAATTGAGGTGAGGGGAACTCTTTGAAATCCCCAAAATATTAAATTATAATATATTAATTTTCAATAAAAATAAAAAAAGTATTCATTTATTAGAATATAATATGATATAAGGTTTTATTTTAATCATAAAATTAAATTTTTTCCCATTTGGATTTATGTAAAACCTTATCATTTTGATTGACCTTATTTATCATATTTTAATTTTTACTATGGTAATAATTTATTTAATATTAAAAGGTTGTAATTGGTTATATATAAAAATTCAATTTAAAAAAAATGAATAATTAATTGCATTTTATAACATATACAAATTAATATATTTATATATATATATTTTTTATGATTCTTAAAAAATTTAATAAAATATTATTACTGTCAATTTTTATACTATTCATAACTTTGGCCTTAAGAAAAACAAAGAAAAAGATAACTTCAAAAAAAAAATTAATACATTAATAATATGACATAATTATCCTTAAAATTCGTTTATCACCTCAAATAAGTGAATTTTTTTTATTTTAATTTTTTTAATATCTTTTATTTGATTGTTTCATTAATAAAATAATTACGGAACCATCATTGTATAATTATTTAAGGTAATTATTTTGTCACAAAAAGTTAAAAACAAAATACCATGATATGTATAATGCTTTCATATTAAAAAATAATATATATAGTGTAATATATCTTCTGAATAACACCATATTAAAATTAATATATGTTTTAAAATATGAATGTGACATCTTTTTTGAATAAATGTCACATCTTTGTAATTTTATTAAAATAAAATATTACAAATACCATAACATCATCCAAAGGGTCCTTAAAAATCTGAAATAAATTTATATCATGAAAGTATTTCAATTAATTTTAAAATTTACACATATATTCATTCATAGCTTACCTTTTCCCCTTGTAGACACTTAATATAAGTTTAAGACAAAGAATGTGACATTTTGTTATTTTCTTTAATTTTAAAAATTTCGAAGTCCTTTTAATTGAAAAGTGTCTATTAAATAATTCAAATTAGAACCATATTTGTTAAGGGTCAAATATAAACCATCCCATAAAACTTGGGAAATTTTAAAATAAATTTTATAAACCATAACTCTTTATTTTTACCCTAAATTACCCTATTTACCCTTAACCGCGATTATACGGAGTTACTAAAGTTACTATTCATATTAAAAGAAATAAAAGGATACTTTTTACTATATTTAAAAATTATGATTCATAATATGGAATTATTTTTTTAAAATTAAAAACACATAAGTGAAATAATTTAATATAAATGTAAACCGAAAAAACACAACTAAAAATAGTTTTATTGAAAAATGTATTTTTACTCCCAAAAAAGTATTTATAACAAAATAATATATAAAGATGATTAAAATTAAATGTATTTTATTATTTATAACTAATTAGTTATTATGTTCCATTTATATCAAATTAAAATCATGAAGGTGCATTAATATAATGAAACATACAATTTTATCTATATTTTAACTATTCAGTAGAAAATAAATTTTTTATGAAATGAACCAAAAATTTCCACTAAGATAATTTTGACATTATAATTTTAAAAATGAAGTATATTTTGTTAAATATAATTTAATAAAGTGTAATGTTTTATTTATAATCCAAGTGTGCCATTAAATGGAGGTAAAAATTCCTTTAGAGATATAAAGCCTTTTTATGTGTAAAACTGAATTTATTATTATATTATTACTATAAAATATTTTTGATGAATATGAAAAAAATTTATTTAATACATATAATATATAAATTTCATAATGTTTTTAATACTATTCATTCCCACTAATTTAATGGCTAGTTTATAATGTCCATGTAAAAATAATTACATTTCTAGTATATCGTGGTTCATTTATGCTTAATGTTTCATAAAATGTATGCTATAAAAGATTTTAAATTTAGAAAGATATATAATATAAAATCATAATGTTTTGAAGAGAAGGTGTACATTATTCAAATATTTATTTTGGTAGCTCATGATCATTATAAGTCTTATGGTGATCAATAGAGGAGGTCTTTAGAGTTCAAAAATATAGAATATGCATTCCTACTAAAATATCCACAATATAGAGAGTAACGATTCAGTCAAAGGAGTTTGATTTCCACATTATTTATTTTACTATTTGATGGGTTGTGGAATATTGGTGATGTTTTGTATCAAATGGCATATCCATTGTTGATGAATTAGAAGCATGGATTTTTTTCATTAACAAATTCTTCAATATCATTATGATGGATCCCACATATTTTTCTAGGTTGAGTTTTATATTGATCACAATATATCATTTAGTAAATTAAATATTGATATTAGGGACTATAAAAATAAGTTGTTTAATAGGTTTTTTTTTCACTTTTTTCATGCCATGTGGTGACGTAATTACTAAGAGAAGCATACATGATTATGCCATGATTTTTTAGGTTGTTCTATGATGTGTGT
Organism: Viscum album; assembly: GCA_963277665.1. Lineage (NCBI taxonomy): Eukaryota > Viridiplantae > Streptophyta > Magnoliopsida > Santalales > Viscaceae > Viscum > Viscum album. The sequence continues at coordinate 1,506,482,026 of OY728147.1, read as the reverse complement.
TGTTCATGAAATGGATATGAATGTTTTTCCAGGATGGATGGTTATTTCTAGAAATTATGGATATCTTATGATGAATTATTATATAATTTACCATTCTTTATTCATATAAGTCATACATACAGTGCTATTTCTCTCTGATTATTGTCGCACCACTATGAAACATAAATGGATGAGTTCCTCAGATCATTATATCCTAGATTGAATGGGATATGGGGAACATTATATGATTGTTTCTTTTTATGAGTTTAATCATGTTTTTGGGAAAGTCTAAGGAGTTACACCAATATTTCGAGTGGCTTCAAATGATACACTATGAAATCCATAGCCACTCCATGATCATCATTAGTCTCTTTAACACCCAAACCCCAATTATAGTAAGTGAAAATTATATTTTAATAAAAATATAATTCAAATAATGTTTTAATTTTTAATGTCACATAAATTCTAATTTCACTGGATGAATATCATTTTTAACTTGCTTGGTCAAAAATAATACTAGAATGAATTTCAGAAATATTCTTCTAAAAAAGATTTTATGAATAACTGAATATGTAGTATTTAATTATTATTCTATTTATTTTTAAAAATTAATTATAATATGTGGAAATAAAAATTTATTAACTATAAATTTTATAGAAATAATGATAAGATCATTTGGAGGTAAAAGGGAATTTTTTTAGAAAACAATTTTCTTAAAAAATGCATATTGTTTTCTAATTTTAATTAATTTAAATAATCATTAATGAAGAATGATATAAATAAAATATTATATATATATATATATTAATTTAAATATAAATAATTATCATTTTTGGTTATATAGTTAATATAAGATCTTCTTATTCTTGAAAAATACATTTATTGAAAACCCATTTTCTTCAAGAAGTTCTGGTTTATCTTAAAATTATATATCGAAAATTATATTAATATAATTTTATATAATTTATTCCATATATATAATAATTATTATTAATATTATGTAATAATATAAACATAATTTTTTTAATAATGAATTATTAGAACAGTAAAAATTAATTTCCACTATTAAGGTAAAAACGGGTTTTGATGGGTTTAATCTATAAAGATAAGGGTCAAAATGAACTAAAATATTCTTAAACTACCATTTAATATTTTGTATTTATACATTAACATTATTAAAATTTAATATAATCCATTTTGAATCCATATTTAAATGAATATGACATGAAATTATTGAAAAAATTTGAAAAATCACAAGCGTGCCACTAAACTAAATTAAAAAAGGTCTCCATTCCCCTCAATTATTCAAAAATATCAAGAAATTTAGATTAAAAAAACTCATAATATCACTCTATTAAATCATTATAAAAATTACAATGGTTTTTAGATTGATAATTCCAACTATTGGACGATTAATAAGACATATAAAGGTGGTTATTCAAAGAAAAGGTAGTTATCTTCACCATGCTCATTATTTTTTAATTTTATTTTGGAACATTCTATTATATATTAAAAATTAAAATAAAATTACACTAGTATCTGAAATATAATAGTATTTTATTATGAATATGAAATAATATTAAACCATATACTTCTCTTTTAAATGGGATAAACAACCATAACTTGTTTGTAAGGAGGACCACAATCTCATAAACTGATGTAATTTATTTATCCCTAAACGACTCACATGGATAGTAATAATGATAAAATATAAATATATATGGTAATTATTAAATTATACATATTATTAAAAATTAATATATCACCCAATTCCTTACATTTTCACCGATTAAGGAAATAACATCGTCGCTGGTGCGTACGTACAACCCACTATCTTCAAAAAGTAATGTAATTTATTTTCATGTATAACTTAAAAAAATATTATTAATATATATATATATATGAGTAAATATGGTATTTATAACATTAATTTAATTATTTATATGATGAAACTATTTTTTAAAGGCAATAAATGGAACATCCCTGACAAAACATGCTTGAGAAAATGATGTAGTTAACACCCAAAAAAATTATAATATTAAAATATTATTAAAGAATGAGAGATACGATGTTATAACAACATAATACATGAAATTATAAATATAAATGTGGTCATTTAATAAATTCATAACTTGTTTAAAACTATTATATATGATTTTATATAACAATAAACTAAAGGGAATCGTGAGGTATGAGTTTTACTCTCAATTTAAACTCTAATGGGACATATTTTTCATCATGAACCTATAAAATTTAATGTGGTGCATATAATAACCCTTGATGTATTTTAAGTTTACAATTATTTATTAATGATGATTAATTCTTTAATTCAAGCATATTGTTTTAAGGGTTTTAAATTTAAAAGTTACCAAATAAGTAAGAATTTGTTTTATAATGTAATATTTTGTGACCGATCGTATTTTATTTAAAGGAAACATATATCCTATACTTTTTAAACACCATTTATTTTATAATCCTATGGAAATTTATGGGTTTTTCATATTTTAATCTAGCTTTCACTCTCCTTGTACTATTAATTAGGATATTAAATATTTTAAAGATTAATAATTTTTTTTCTAATCAGATATATATTTCTTCCATATCCCCATTTTTTTAATTTTTTTATGAAAAAACCTATTATGTACTCAAATAATTTATTAATTTTATTTTATTTTATATTTTAATTTTAAAAAGGTACGAAAATAAAAATTATTTTTTTCTCAATGGGTTTCATTCAAATTTATTTAAAAAATTTAAGAAGGAATGTTTATTAATATATATGACATTAATGAAATTCCCCACTGCCATAACCATTTTAATAAATTTATCTTATTCTATACATTTCTAAAGGTTTTACAAAAAAACTCATTTATTCAATATTTTTTTAAAAATTTTAATTCCATTCAATTTATTCTTCTATGGTACATGATTTTATTACAAAACCTATATTCCCAATAAATTGATGTTCATATCTTATCTTTTATTAAATTTTTATTCATAAACTTTCAATTGAAACATTATATTTCTTATGATCATTTTACATTACATTTTCATTAAATATCAATATTATTTATCTAGTATAGAATTATTTTGTTAAACCAAATATCTTACCTATATATGATTTTATATTGAATGTTTTTTATTTACTAGAAATATATAGATATTTTGTAATAATTATTCAATACATACATTTATTAATAATTTATATTGTTGATGAATTAAATTGAAAATTAAATATATGAGGTATGTATTTCAAAAGTAGTGAAAAGTGGGGACCAGTTATAAATATCCCATTGATGCATTGATATGTATCATGAGAAAAATCATCTGGTAAAATTAAATTAGATTTTGGTATATACCTACTAGTAGTTTTTATTGTCTTATCACAAGGTCTTAATGATATATATATAATTAATTTTTAGATCATGTTATCCAATATAAAAATTTCTTTCACTGAGAATTCAATTATTATCATCCCTGATATTTTTGAATTGATATTTTCCATGTATATATGTTTTGATCAAGTTATTTATTAGATATTATCTATTTTAATTGTTATGGAATTACCTTTTCGACCCAATTCTTGCTCTCACCCATGAAGAAATATAATTTGAACTGAATTTATCATAATATGAAGAGAATATCTTGATTATTGAAATTTGAGAGAAAGTATTAAGGAATCATAAAAATATAAAGGTAAATGTAAAATGTGGAAATAATAAAGTGGAATAAGAAACATGGGAACCAAAGGACATTATAAAAAAGAACCACCCTCATTTTGTTAGAATGTAATATCAATGAAAATATAACATATTAAATTTTTATAGGTTGGAAGAATGTAACACAAGAACCCTGATTAAAGTAATTTTTTTATTATAATAAAACTATAATACAAATATAATTTTAATATTTAATGAAATAAAAATTCTATCTTTATAGGATGAATATCGATTTTGATCTCTGTCAAAATAAGCCTAAAATGAATTTTTGAAATTTTCCCTTAGAAATAAGATTTTATGAATAATTGAAAATGTATTATTTAACTTTTCATAATTTTATTTATAATAACATATTATATTATGTTTAATAAATAATTTTTTTACTATAGATTTTATAGAAATAAATTTAAAATCATTTAGAGGTAAAAATGAACAATTTTCAGATTTTTTTTAAAAGGAATAATGTCTTCCCATTTTAATTAATTAAAATAATAAATAATGATAAATGAGTTAAATTAAATTTTTTAACTATGTATAAATATATATTAATTTAAATCAATATATTCATTATTATTATTCATATTGTTAATATAATGTCATCTTATATTTGAATAATTCATTTCTTAAAAAACCATTTTTCTACACAATTTTAGGGTTCATTATTAAATTAAACCATACCACTTATAAAAACTAAATTTGATAAAATTGATTACATATTATAAATTATGATAATTAAAATTGTATAATATGGTCAACTATTTTATCGTAGTGAATAGTAAAAATAGTAAAAATAAATTACCCTGGTTAAGATAAAAACATGTTTACTGGGGGTTAATCTAAGGATCAAAATGACATAAAAAATTATATAAACCCAATTGGTTGATTTTATTTAGACCTTATCCTTGTACCCATATAATAGGATCTATTTTTAGCAATATTTTCAATAATTTTACATGACATTATTGATTTTTTTAAAATTACAAGTGTGGCACTCACCTTAATTATAAAATGGAACCCCTCACCTAACTTATTCACACTTCACAATCCATTTATCATGATGAAAACATACCAAAATATATATCCAAAATACTTATCCACATTATATAGGTTTTTTTCTTCCCAAAATTCTATACCTAGGGTCCTTAATAAGATATACAAAGGAGGTTCTTCTAAGAGACGGTAATTGTCTTCACCAAGCTCTTTCTTATGACATATTCTCTTACAACCTAAAATGACATGTTAAAAAATAAAATATAATAACACCAGTATTAATAATATAATTATATTTTATTATTTTCATGGAATAAAATTTCTCTATCTCCTTGCCCATCAAATGGTAAAAAAACCTCTGTTCCTGTGTATGGAAGTCTACCCCCTCGTGAACTGATGTAGTTTGTTTTCCGCCACGAATTCAAATGGGAAATAATAAAAATAAAAATAATGATTATATATGATCATTTTGAAAGTATATTGATTATTTAAATTTAATATATCATCATATTCCTTATTCTTTCACCCATTATGGAAATGATGATGTTTCTCATGCGTACGTATGGTCTATCGTTTCCATGAAGCGATGCAATCCATTTTCCTTGTCTATATTTTTAGAATGTTAATAAAAAAGTATATAATGAGTAAATTAGATTTTTATAAAATTAATATTATTATATATATGATGAAAATTTATAATATAAATAATAACAGGAACCTCCATGATAAAACATGCATGTGAAAACGATGTAGTTAACACCCAAAACAATGGTAATAAGAAGATATTATAAAATAACTTGTGATAAGATGTTATGAGAGGATCATATATGATACTATAAATATTAATAGGGTTATTTTATAAATTAATAAAATGTATAAAATAATTATAATTTCAGTTAATTCATGTTCAATGAAAGGGAAGTGTGAGGTAATTCATTTCATCTAATTTTACAATCTATTGTGACATATTTGTTATTATGCACCTATTAACTTTTATGTGGAATTTATACTTCACCATTTATGTATTTAAAATTAATAAATATTTATTCATGATGATTATTGTTTAAATTAATGTCTCTTATTTCAATGGTTTTCAATATTAAAGTTACAAAAAAGAATTATTTATTTACAATGTCACGTTTTAGGATTGCTAATGTTTACATTTAAGGATACTTTTAGCCTCTAATTTTTAAAATAATTAAATTTTATCATCCTATAGATATTTATAGAGTTTGAATATTTTCTTCCAACTATTACTCTATTTGTAACTTTAATTAATCAATGAAATATTAAAATAGAGAATTATTTTATTCATCTTTTAATGATATATATTTGTATTCCATATCAATATTTTTCAAAATTTCTTTACTAGAAATGTTAGGGTAGAACCCTTTTATTAAGAAAAAGAAAATTCATAAAGTAGAAGGCTGGGGTAATACAAGCATTCATGCCCTTATGCCAAGTAAAAAATCATACTCATATTGATAGGATTCATCATCACCATACCAATCAGAATCAAAATCAACAGGGCCATGGGACCTAGTAACCATAGTCGGATTCAGGTAGGAGTAATCTTTTCTACGTCCCACTTTCCTTGGAGGAACAGGTTGAAACCCTCTATCATCTACAACAACATTTTTCCCTTTGGACAATACCTAACTATAAGATGATTTTTTATGGGGAGTCATCCTCAATATCATCTAATTTTCCATGAATGCCATGAGATTCCCTTAACTTATTGATTTTCTCTTGGATCCTTGAAATATTCCCATCATCACTCAGATTTTGTTGGCCCTCACTCAGATTTTATTAAGTATTATTTTAATATTTCACTTAAAAAGGATATGATTTAATAAAAAAGCTATATTTCCAGTTAACCAATTTTCATCTCTTAGCTCTTTATAATTTTGCTGTCGTTACATTTATCGTGAAACAATAACATTCATATGATCATTTTACATTAAATTTTCCTTAAATATATATTTTATACATCATGGATATTATTATATCTTAAGCGTTATATCATTATATATAGGGTGTTTTACATTGAAAGTTATTTGATTGAATAGAAAAATATTGATGTTATGAATTCTTTATTCAATATAGAAATTTATTTATAAGGAATATTTTTTATGAATTGAATTTATAATTAAATATATGGGTAATTAATTATAAATGTAATGAAATGTGGTTACCAAATATAGATATCACCTCGATGCGTCAATATGTCTCATGCGACAAATCAGTTTTCCAAATTAAATGTGGTTTTAGTGTATACATACCCATTATTTTAAAATTTAATGGTGTTGGTCCTAAAGGTATAAATACCATTATATCAAAGATCATTTTGTAAAATATTAATCATTTCCATCATTGAGACAATATTTATTATTTTTCATTAGATTATTACATTAATATTATCCATGGATGCAATTTTTTCTCAAGTCATTAATAATGTGTCATGTGGTTTTACTTATTTACCTTTCCATATTAATTATTCTATATCTATTAATCAAACATTCTACTATACATAAACTTGAAGGATTATTTGAGTAAACCCTTATTTTTTATCCATTCCCCAGGATATGAAGATGAATTCTGTGAATGAGTTTCAAAGATGTTGAGAATTTTCTTTTGTTAGGTTTTATATTATATTCCGAAATTAAAATGGGTTTCAGGTATATATATTCTTCCCCAAGACTACTAAATTCATTTAACCTTCATAATAGAAACCCTTATATTGATTCTAATATAATAAATTAGGCTTAATATCTAGGTTACAGAAGTCGAGGTTATTTATATCTCACCAAATGAGTAGTAATGGATCATTAAATTAATAGGGTTTCGTGTGGGTATATTATTCAATGTTCTATAGAAATAGGTTCGATATCATGTGGTGAATTTTTTTCCATTCTATGGAGTAGCATTTTATTATATTTTCATTGATATAATTACTTATCTCAAACTAAATATATTTTTACCTTATTCTCTCAAAACACATATCTCTTTGAAAGCATTTGATATTTAACTTAGTAATTAATTAAATAACCTTACGCTATTGAATTTTTAAAAAATACATTTTTTAAATGATATATACACTCAACTCCATTTTTTTCAATTTTCAATTTTCCCATCCATGATGTATTTTATTATTTTAGTTTTATTTAGATTACTCAACAATAATTGTGGGATGATTAATAAAATACTATTTCCATAGTGTTTATGTTTTCTTCATTAGGTTTCATGTCAATGGTTATCATCTATCATTCCATGTCATTTGGTCATTTTATAAGATCATTATCTATATATGGGAATTCCAACATCACATGAATTAAATGAATAATTTTTTTATAAACTTATTTTAAATTTCAATGGGTTAATATAGATAATATAACTAATAATGATAATAAACTAGAAAAATAATGAAATTGGAAGGTATATTTATGTAGCATTATATAATATGTGGTTTATTACTTATATTGTTTTATGATATTTTTTATATTATGTGGTTTATTATTTTGGTGATAATAATCATTAGTATTTCATTATCATTTCTTAAGCTGAATATTCAATTGAAATACGATGAATAAAGAGGATAATGGTTATATAATTTATAATATTTTACACTCGTATATAAGGTTTTTAATATTTTAAAGTCCTTGCTTGATAAATATGCATTAAATTAAATTAAATCAAAACATAATGTTGAAAAATTATAATGTTTTAGTGTTTCTTTCAACCACTTGTAAGGAATATAATTAATTATTTCAATAATTAATAGTGATATTTTTGGGAAAGAATTTGAGAAACTAACTACATTTATTCATTATTTATCTATGATCACATGTATTTATTGAATCAATGATAATTATTTGTTTAAATTTAAAGATAATAGTTTTTTGAATATGTTTCCATATATAATTTTTCAATGTATATCCCTTTTTATGATTTAAATGGAATACTTGTTTATATGGTTGATATTGTCACCCCTAGCCCTAAGATGCCATGAAGTCGGTTCAGAGTTTGAATAAAACATAGTGTGTAAAAAATTTTAATAAAAGAAAAGCTGAAAACACACACACATGTTCTAGTAGAGAGGATCATTTTGGTTTAGGACTTAGAGAATAAGATACAATTATTACATTTCTTTTAAAACTAGAAGATAATGAAACTCCACAAAGCTTCCACCGAACAAAGTGACTTAAATCTAATAAACTGTAAAATAAAATAGATTAAAAATGTAGCGAGAGAATACGAATGACCATTAAGGGGTATTAAAATAATATAATAAACCAATTAAAACCTTTTGAAAACGTTCCTATAAAATTATTCATAAAACATTTTATTAAGGAATTTTGTAACACATGTATCATAACATAACAATTTTTCTAAGAATAAAATGGGAACATTTCAAGGATTACTAATAGAGTTACAAGGAAACATGTTTCAATTATAGGCATGCTCATACAGATAATAGGGTGTACAGAATAATAAGCAAAAGTCATTCTAACTTTAATGGGTATAACATGTGAATATGTTTGTACAAATTTTAAAACTAGGAGTAATAAATGATCAGAGTTGCGCATAAAACATCCACTTCAATTTCATCCTTTACTACTATGAAACATACTCTGGTTGATAAAATTATGAGTGCTTAAATAATTAATAATCCATAAGATTTTACTTCTTCTGATTCTCATAAACATAAGATATTTAACCCAAAATATTCTACTAGTCAAATATTCTTTTGGTTAATTAAATTACATAGTCATAATGAGGAAAGTACATAATGTGGGACTGCATCAAGGCCTCATCCAAGAGGTCTAATGACTAATTCCTTAGAAAAAATCCATAAATCATAAAATTTTCAAGGCATTTTTCCAAGACTATAGTTTGTCACATGAGATTTACCAATGCATTGAGGGGATATAGCGGGCCTCACCCAATAGTAAAGAAGTCCAATTCACCTCATTTCTATAAATCAATGTGCTCATTCCACTTATATTTATTAATTACTTATCACTAATCATTCTAAGTGTCACATATTACTTTGTTTCCTATTTCATATTATTCAAAGTTTCCCATAACAGTTTGAATCATTACATTATTTATTCCATAAAAGGCCATTTGAGTTTGGTTACATTCTGTAGTATTTTCATATGAGTGTTAATAACAATATTATTATGCATATGATAATAAATGATATGTATGACAAGCAGATTATAGCATATTTAATGACAACTAAAGAATTACAAGTTTATCACATAAAATGACAATCCCTAGAATCCTTATTAAGAATGTAAACAGTTTATATTTCATAATTCAAAATTCTAAAATTAGTATAATTGCCATTCATATTTGAAACACATGCTGAAAAATATGCATATCTAACAAAACAGAATTTAATGATTGAATGAATTTATTCCAAAGGATTCAAGTGATTTTGAAAAATAAATGGATTATTTCATTCTTCTAAAAATATGAGGACGACATACACTAGGGCAAAAAAAATCTCAGTAAATCTCCAAAAATTGGTTTTTATGAAAACAAAGACAGTTTATGATTAAAACCCAAATATTCATATACATATAGCCATATATACATATATAAGAGTTTTGTACAAAAATATAATTCTTTACAATTTACAAAACTACTTAATCTTTGAAACTCAATATTTTAGGAGTCTTAAAATCAAACATAATCATGATTTAACTAAACCTATATGAATATATATTTATAGATATATATATGTCTATATAAATGATTCTATAAAGTATATATAAAGGATCTTAAATAAAATTTTTAATGAAACTTTCATGTTTTAAAAACATTAGGGACATTAGTTAATCAAGGGTGAATAAATTACAAAACATGCTACTAAATATATAATGTTTTGTTTATGAAATATGTAGACACACACAGACACACAATCACACACACATGTATATATATATATATATTCTCATGTATTTATTTAAATTTATGGAGAATATCTAAACATCACACATCCCCTGTATATAATGAATTAAGAAATTCATGTAGTATTAAGGACTCACCATATTAGAAGGAATCGACAGGTCTTATTCTCAACCACACACACACACACATATATATATATAGGTGTGTGTGTGTGTGTGTGTAAACCCAAATTGAATCAAAGTAAGGAAACCTAGAACCCTTACATGTTTTGTGGAGGAGGAGAGGTCTGAGGAAACACGCTGGAGGGTTGAGTAGAAGGATAATTGAGAGGTTCGGGTGAAAATGAGAAATTTATATAAACTACACTATATATATTTTTAAACTCCACTTGCATGAAAAATCAGAGGCCTACTTGGCTTAAACAATTGACTGAGGAGGGTCTGGCCTTGAGGAAGATGCGATCAAGGGGGGACCAAATGGTCACAAGTGTGGAGAAATGGAAAGGATAAAGTGGAATAAACTACTGGTTCAGCATAAGAGGGAGGAAGAAGACACAATAGATGAGAAAAAACAGAAAATAATTGGATCTCTGGGATTAAATCTCGACCATATCTGACGTTTGGGGTGAATCTTCAAATTTTAAAAAGAATGGACGAATGAGATCTGTTGAGGAGATGATCGAATGACTATGGGAGATGCTCTGAATTTAAAATATCATGGAAAATAGTGATTAGAAATCAATCAGATCAGATGATGCACAAAACATGTGGTGGATATTCATGGCCATAAGGGTTCGAAATCCGAACTGATCGGGAAACTCAGATCATGAACGGTGTGATCGAACGGCCTGAATCTAATCCCAGCTGAATTTTGTCATCCCACATTGAAGTGGAGGGGCTTCCAAGGCTCCTTTATAATCCCCAGGACTTTGAGAGAAATGCTCAGATTACTCCTTCCACCCTCTCTGTACTGCCCTGTATCAGGTTTTTCTATGGTCACCCTCTTGTGCCCTCCCATGCCGCCATCCCTCCCCACACGGTGGCATGCTCTGGTCCTCACACACACACCTGTGCTCATTGAGGGAAAGCTATGCTTCCCATGCATGCGACGTAGCATGCACTCTGTATGTGCACCACCCCGGGGCCATTGCCAGGGGGATGTGTGAGAAGCCCATGAAGGCTTTGAGGGATGCCACAGGGGTGGCCCTCAACTAGGTAGGGTACTTAGATATATTTTAGCTAAGTAAATATTTATTTTTTGTTAAATATATATAGGTATCTTCAAAATATGAATTCCCTACTATAATATTTTCCTTATTTTTATAAATGTTAATGTTTTGAAAACATAAAGTGATAAATCGTGGTTTAAGACATCATTAAGAAAATATTATATCAGTATTACATAAATTAAAAATAGAGTTTCAATTAAATCCTTTAAACATCAAGAATGAGAACATTTAAAATATCTTTTCAAGACATTTGGAATGTTTTAAAATTACGTGAAATACATACCTAATTTTGAAATCATACTAAGTGTAGCTAATATATTTTTAAATAGAGTTCATATGTTTTAAAGTTATAATTTCAATACATACTTTAAATATTTTGGAAAACTAATTATACCTAGGTATCTTAAATTAATCCACTAGAATGGCCAATGGCTATAATTATAGACATTAGAAAAATCAATGCTCTCCTAAGGGAAATGGTCAGATTAAGGATTTATAAAATCATGAATTAGGGTGTCCCATTTCTAAAACGACTTAGCAATGATGGTTCTTATCATCTCACTGATGCTCAATACAACTGTCGTGGTTCTAGCCATGATGTTTTTTGTTCTGACTGACCTAAAGGATTTTCACTATTTAACAGGTCTCGTTGTATCATTATATGGCCTTCCAATGGCTCTAATAGGGCTTTTAGTTGGTATTTTTGGTCATTTGGATCAATGTAACCATTTCAGTGTTCATCAAATAATGGAAGTATTGTGTTTATTTGAAAGTTTTGTTCAGATAGTATGAAAATTAAATAGAATTAAACTATAATATTATTATTACATGAGAAATAAGTTTTGGGGCATTACATTATTCCCCCTACAATGAATTGAGTCCTCACAATTCTAAAATACTTGATCAAAAATACTACCAACACTAAGAAAACATTACCTCTAACATCCCTTTACTGGAACCACTACCATGGGTAGGGTGCCGATGACCTCAGATGGATTCCTAGGGTAGTGTTCAGCTCCTCGACTTACTTGGTCTAGATTCACTATGGACAGCTGGGGTCAAACCTGTGCATAAAGAATTCAGCCTTACATAGAGAGGCACGAGAGGTGTGGAGATCGAACATTTTATAGTGGATTCATTTCCTATAAATCCCTCATAGCACATCGTGCTTGAAAATATTGATGTCGTAGAGGTCCCCATACATACTAAAACTTAGGACCTGGAATAGGTAGGCTTCTCGATGATCACCTTCCAAAGTGGCTTCTAGGAACTTACCTACAGCTCAGTAGTCATCATCCAAAGTGAAACCTAGAAAAAAAAAATCATGATAATTTTCTCTATGCCTATATTTTGAAAATTGTGCATTTGAAATGTAATAATAGACAAAATTGTCTCTTTGATAGAGATGAGGGATGTTTGGCCGGTTCGACACTCGATGGAGTTGTTTGTAGGTCAGACATAAGTTTTCATAGGGTTGGTATTCCTCTTTGTATTTCTTGACAATTATAATATCTAAATGTTCAGTAGGAAGTGATAGTGGATTGCTTGGTGAACTCATGTCTTCTATCTGAAAATTCAAGATATATGTTTTATTCAGTCAAGGCATAGCCATAACAAAATAAAGACTTTGTTTTAAAGTTTCAAAACACATAATATTATTCATTTATACAAAGTTCATATACCCAAGGTGTTACATAACTACTCACTCACTCTCACAACACTAGTTTCAATTTCCTAACTTCCTCTAAGATTAAACTTCACCAGATTCACTGGTATTGGAAATTCCCCCAATTCCCAGTCAAACAGATTACCAAAGTGGTTCCAAACTCCTCAATCTCCAGGGTCCAGATGAAGCATTGGCATTAAAGATCAATCAGATGTGAGAATATAAAGTTCTAACAAAGGAAATCATGAAGGGTATGGAGTTGGGTGACGTCTGCTTGAAATATCTATCTATAAAGAAAATGGGTAGATTCATCCTCTACAATTTTGAAGTCCATGACCTGACCTTTAAGACCATAGGTTACAATTTGACAGAGGTATGCTACATGAAGGTCACCCTCTTGTTCATCTTCTAGGAAGTAAATTAGTGAAAAGAAGTTTTTAGCCAAGATGAAGTATCATAAGAGACCTTCATAATACCATCCCTTACATGCATAAAAGGGATGTTGGGCATACATCATCAAAAATTAATCAAAGCTAGATCCTTAGTGAAGTTGGAGTATGCGAGGAGAATTAGGTAAATAATAGAGATGTTGACATGATAAATGAATATTCTCAAAAGTTTCATATAATTCTAAACATTCTTTAGACACTATGGTTTCTAATATTTTTGTTGGAAGGGACAAAAGGCGTGATTCGTCATCCAACAGAAAATTTTAAGGAAACTACTACTTAGTTAGACATAAACAAGTATTTTTTAGTATTGTTATAATTTTACATGGTTTTATAAACCAATCCTCTAATACCAACTTCCACACCCCATCCTTGAGCTACCCCAAATCCGGTGCAGAGTTTGAATAAAACATGGTGTTTAAAAATTTTTAATAAAAGAAGAGGTGAAAACACACACACATGTTCCACTAGAGAGGATCATTTTGGTTTAGGTCCTAGTGAATAAAATACAATTATTTAACTTATTTCAAATCCAAAAGCTAAAGAAACTCCACAAAGCTGCCACTAAAAAAATTGACTTAAATCTATTAAACATGTCAAAGAAAATAGATTAAAAATGTAGGGTGAGTATAAGAATGCCAAGTAAGGGGGTTTAAAATAATATAATATACCAATTAAAACCTTTTGAAAACATTCTTTTAAAATTATTCATAAAAAAAATTCTTAAGGAATGTTTTAACACATGTATCATAACATAAAAATTTGTCTAAGAATTAAAAGAGCATATTTCAAGGATTAAAAATAAAGTTATAAGGAAACATGTTGCTATTATAGGCATGCTCATACAGATCATAGGGTATACAGAAAAATAAGTAAAAGTCATTCTAAAATCAATGGGTATAACATGTGAATATGTATGTACAACATTTAAAACTAAGAGTAATACATGATCAGAGTTACACATAAAATAACCACTTCAATTTCATCCTTTACTACTATGAAACATACTACGTATGATAAAATTACGAGTGATGAAATAATTAATAATCCATAAGATTTTACTTCTTTTGATTCTATTAAAAATAATCTCTTTAACCAAGAATATAGGTTAATTAAATTACATAGTCATAATGAGGAAAGTGCATAATGCGGGACTATGTCAAGGCCTCGGCCAAGGCATCTAATGATTAAGGCCTCAACCAAAATCCATTAATCATAAATTTGTTAAGGCCTTGTGCCAAGATCATTATTTGCCTCATGAGACCTACCGATGCATCGAGGGGCTATAGCATGCCCCGACCGATAGTAAGTAAGTCCAATGTATTCCTCATTTATATAAATCAAAGTTCTCATACTAGTTATATTTATTAAGTTACTTATCACTTATCATTCCAAGTGTAACATATTACTTTGTTTCTTATTTCATATTATTCAAAGTGCCCCATACCTCTTTGAATAATTACATTATTTATTCCATAAAAGGATATTTGAGTTTGGTTACATTCTTTAGTATTTTCATCTGATTGTTAATAATAATATTATTATGGCTATGACAATAAATGATATATATGAAAATCAGATTATTGCATATGTAATGACAACTAAAGAATTACAAGTTTATCACACAAAATGACAATCCATAGAATCCATATTATGAATGTAAACATTTTATATTTTAGAATTCAAAATTCTAAAATTAAGATAATTTCTATTCATATTTGAAACACATGCTGACAAATGGGATTATTTAAAAAATTAAAACTTAATGATTCAAAGCATTTATTACAGTGAATTATAGTGATTTATAAAAATAAATGGTTTATTTCATTTTTATAAAACTATTATGAGAGAATACACTAGGGTGACACAAAGCTTATTAAATAACCAAAAATTGGGTTTTTATGAAAACACAGTCATTTTATGATTAAATCCCAAATATGCATATACATATAGCCTTATATACATATATAAGTGTTTTGTAGAAAAAATAAAATTCTTTACCTCTTACAAAACTACGTAAACTTTGAAACTCAGTATTATAAGAGTCTTAAAATCAAACATAATAGTGGTTTAACTAAACCTGTATGAATATATATATATATATATATAAATGAATATATAAAGTATATATAAAGGATCTTAAATCAAATGTTTAATGAAATTTGCATGTTTTAAACCCATTATGGACATTAGTTAATCAAGGGTTAATAAATAGAAAAACGTGCTACTAAATATAGAATGTTTTGTTTATGAAATATGTATATATATATGATCATGTATTTATTTCAATTTTTGTATAATATCAAAACATCATACATTCCTTGTATATAATGAATTAAGAACTTCATGTAGTACTAAGGACTCACCATATTAGAAGGAATCAATAGATCTTATGCTCAACCATATATATATATACAAGTTTATACATCTATATATATATATATATATATATATAAACCCAAACCAAAGGAAAACAAGGAAACATAGAACCCTTAAATGTTTTGAGGAGGAGGAGAGATTTGAGAAAACATGCTGGAGGCTTGAGTAGAAGGATAACTGAGAGGTTAGGGTGAAAATGAGATATCTATATAAACTACACCATATATTTTTTTAAATGCCACTTGCATGGAATGTTGAGGCCTACTTGGCTTAAAAATATTGATTGAGGAGGGTCCGACCTTGTGGAAGATGTGAGAAAGGAGGGACCAATCAATCATAGGTGTGGAAAAATGGAAAGGAGAAAATGGAATAAACCACTAGTTCAGTGAATTATCTCGGAAGAAGACACTGCAGATGATAAAAACCAGAAAATAATTGGATGACTAGGATTATATCTCGCCCAGATCTGATGGATGGTGTGCGTATTTGAATTTAAAAAGGAATTGACGGATGAGATCCACTGAGGAGATGATTGGATGGCTATGGGAGATGCTGTGATTTTAAAATATCTTAGATGACTATGATTAGATCTCGGGCAAATTAGACGGTGCACAAAAAACACGGTGGATATTCACGATATTGGGGGTTCAAAATCCGAACTAATCAGGTTTCTCAAATCGCGTGCAACGTGATCGAATGGCCTGAATTTGATCCCGGCTGAATTTTGTCATCCCAAATCGAAATGGAGGGGCTTTCATGACTCCTTAATTAGCTCAGGGCCCTGATCCAAACATTAATATTACTCCTTACCCACTCCCGGTACCGTCCCATATTTAGTTCTTATGCGGGCGTGCTCTTGCACCCACCCACACCACTATGCCACCCCGCATGGTGGCACACTCTGGTCCTTGAACATGCATCCGTGCATACTAAGGGAAATCTATGCTTCCCATGATCATGAATTAACATGTACTTTGTGTACGCACCGCCCCTGGGCCATTTTTAGGGGGTTGTTTGAGAATCCCATCAAGGCTTTGAGGGCAGCCGCAAGGGTGTCCCTTTACTAGGTGGGATACTCACCTATATTTTAGCTAAGTAAATATTTATTTTTTGTTAAATATATATATGTATCTTCAAAATATGAATTACATACTATAATATTTCCTTTAGTTTTATAATTGATAAAGTTTTAAAAACATAAAGTGATTAATCAAGGTTTAGGACATCATTAAGAAAATCTTATATTAGTATTACATAAATCAAAAACATAGTTTCAGTGAAAAAATTTAAACATCAAGAATGAAAACATTTAAAAAATAATTTCAATACATTCAAAATATTTGAAAATTATTTGAAATACATACCTAATTTTGAAATCATACTATGTGTAGCTAAAATATTTATAAAAAAATTTCAAATGTTTTAAAGATATATTTTCAATACATACTTTAAATATTTTAGAAAACTAATTATACCTAGTTATCTTAAATTAATCAACTAGAATGAACAATGACTATAATTATAGTCTTTAGAAACTAAATGGTCTCCTACGTCCAATGGTCAGATTAAGGTTTTATGAAAACATAAATCATGGTGTTCCATCTCCAAAATGAATTGGTGAAGATGGTGCTTATCATCCCACTGATGCTCAGTACAACTGTTGTGGTTCTGGCCATGATATTTTTCATTCTGAATGACCAGAAGGATTTTCACTATTTACCAGGTCTCATTGTTGCATTAGGTGGCCTCCCAGTGTCTCTAATATGGATTTTAGTAGGTATTTTTGGTTAGTTGGAGCAATTTAACCATTTTAGTGTTCATCGAATAAAGGAAGTATTGTGTTCATTTTCAAGTGTTGTTTGGATAGTATGAAGATTAAACAGAACTAAACCATAATATTATTATTACATGATAAATAAGTTTTGGGAATTACATATATGAATTGGTAAGATTTTTTATTATTATTTCAGTAGAATCTTGATGCAGTTTGTGGTGGGTTTGTATCGATGTTATGGAAACATATTGGGGTTCTTATTATGGTAGCTGGAGAGAGTTTGACGTGATCCTTAACTAATAAATATATTCATATTACACTATTTTTAGCCTCAATTTCTTGTGGATTACAAATTATTTTTTGTTTATTATCATTATGTGAAGTAGGTTTAATCATTCCATAGTTCCTATTATCTAGGATTGTAATACTTAACTAATTAACAAAAAGGGTGATGATCCACTTCCTATTAAATTATTATTGAGTTAATGGATTATATTTAAATATTCTAAGCATAATATAGATACATGTTTAAGTATATTGAAATAAATTAAATAGAATATTCCATTTATTGTGTAAATCATTGAAAAAAAATTGGTCATAAAAACCAAAATCTTATTTTTATCATTAAAAACACATCATAGTTAAATGATAAATGTGAGTTCTAAACTTAGATTGATAATGGTAAGTAAATTTTTTTTATGTGAGTAATTAGTTGTAACATAGATAAACCATGATGCTTGTGGGGTTATTAAGTGAATAGTAAAATCCAAGTTATTATTAATAGTTGATTTTTCATATTGGATATTAGATCTAGTTTCTTTCATTTATTGGATAGTTTCTTATTGAACAATCATTTGTTAATATAGATTTTTTGTTTTAAATTATTTTTTATGATACACCACCCATGTCAGATAACTAATTCAACAACCATATTTTTCCTTAGGTTCTATATTTTCAAATATTTTTTAGGATAATGATAGATGTATACTCCCCAACCCTACTCCCTCATCCAATAATTGTAAATTTTGTAGTCAGATCCAAACTGTGATGGTTAACACTACTGGAAATCAGATCTTTCCCAACACTTATATACACCCTTTCCCAACGGTTCTTCCAAACCGTTGGGAAAGGGGGGGTCTTTCCCAACAGTTTGGGAGAACCGTTGGGAAAGGGGTGTTTTGAGGCCCCTTTCCCAACGGTTTGAGAGAACTGTTGGGAAAGGGGTGTTTTGAGGCCCCTTTCCCAACGGTTGTCCCAAACCGTTGGGAAAGCCCCCCCCCACGGTTTGTGAGAACTGTTGGGAAATGGGTGTTTTTGAGGCCCCTTTCCCAATGGTTCTACCAAACCGTTGGGAAAGACCCCCCCTTTCCCAACGGTTTGTGAGAACCGTTGGGAAAACTCACCCCAAATCCAACATTCACCTCCTGGAAATTTCCACCTGTCCCAACGGTTCTCAAAACCGTTGGGATAGGTCTATCCCAACGATTTTGAGAACCGTTGGGATAGATTCTTTCATTTCTTCCAGGTCTGCTACCCGAGAACATTATATAAATCTTAATTTTAAATAATTATGATAATACATATATATATTTATGAAATTATGTTTACAAAAGTGATGTTATCTTAGTGGTTAAGTCGTTCGATTATAAACGAGGGGTCCTGGGATCAAATCCCAGCGGATGTTTTTTTTAAAATACATTTACCAACGGTTTTATAACCGTTGGAATAGATTTTCATATTACTTATACCAACGGTTTTAAAAACTGTTGGGATAGGTCTATACCAACGGTTTTGGGAAAACCGTTGGTATAGACCTATCCCAACGGCTTACTTCTCAACGGTTCTCCAAACCGTTGGTATAGGCTATACCAACGGTTTGGAGGCCTATACCAACGGTTCTAAACCGTTGGTATAGGTTAGTATTCTACTAGTGTAATAGTGATCATATTGTTACTCAGATGAACTATAGTGACTCATGGGTAAGAGATATATATATATATATGAGTTTTAGAAGCTTAATATTATAGTATAATGTTTTATCTAATATTTAAATGACTATTGCTACACCACATGTATTTTAAAATTGGCTATACCAGCATAAGTTCTTCTATGTAATTACAAATTCTATATTGTCTCTCTATTTTATTATATTTTTATTAATATGTAATAGTTATTTATTTATGATGTGTGGTTTTTAATATTATAATTTTTGATATTTCTATCTTGTGATTTTGTGTATGTATGGTATGAATTATAGAGGTAATGAGCTTATTATGTCATGTGACATTAGGGTTTAGGTTGACTTGATCTGTGGTAATGTGGATGAGAGGATAAATTCATTATATATATATATATGTTATCAATGACATGATACGTTACCCTATGTGATATTTTTTGAGTGATCCATGGCAAGGATTAGAATTTAGATGGACTACTTTAGGTGATGAGTGTAACACTGTGATATTTTATGATTTTCTGAAATGAATGTAATTTCTCCGATAGCTTGTGTTACACACAACATCATGTTTTAACAAACCTTGATATACTATTAATTTTATTATTAAAACATGTCCATAATAACCTATCCATTATACTTGGTGGTATTAATAATAATTACTACATTTGAAATGTTAAGTAAATGGTTTTATATAAAGAAATAATATTGACGAGAAATGTACTTAATTTGTATTAAAGTATATATATGTTTTGAAAATAAAATTTTCCCATTTATTTATTAAAAATAATAAAAGTAAATTAGATACTTTTACAGTAGTTATTTTAAAATATAAATTCATTTTTTAAATCTAAATTTTGAAATAATTTTTGAGTTAATTTTTGAGAAATTTCTGTGAAGATTTTTTTAATGAAAAGTAAAAATACTTATTTTTATTAAAAAAAGATTTTTTATTTAAATAATTTACAAGATTTATTTTATTTTAAGATGGTTTCAAAAGTAAATATAGTGATATAATATTTTAATTAATCCTATTTATTTCATTGTAATTATTTTCATATTGAATTTTGATATAATTGTTTTTATATTTATGAATATTTTTTCTATGGAAACCCTCTTTTGTCAACTCGTCTGCGTGTTTAATTATAAATTAATATTTTAAATTTATGTGAATGGAATTAGGAAAAATGGATTAAATATTTTAAATAATAAAAATTAGTATTATATAATATGGTTAACTTAATTTTATTTTAAATGAATAATGACAACCACAAAAATGTAATAACCACATTTAAGGTTAAATCTGGTTTACAAGAGGGTTAAACTAAAAAAATAAGGGATTAAATGACCAATAAATGCATCCAAACCCCTTTTTTTGAAATATTTTAAATTTACCTCATATAATATTCTATAATGATAAATATTTAGGTTTTTGTTTTCATTTTTAAAATCTGGGTACACCTTTTTCTTTTAAAAAATTCCAAGTGTGTCCTCTCCACAAGTAATAAAAGGGAACCCCCTATCCTCTCATATGAACACTTCCAAAACCATTTTTACTAGAAAATAATTTTATGAATAAATCACTTAGATCCCTCAAAACATCATATAGGACTTATTTTTATTACATAACCCTCCTATGAAGGATTTTAGTGATAACCTAAGAGGGTTTTCTAATGAAGATGTAATATTATTAACTGTGCATTTTTATTTTATTTCTTCTTACAAATCCAGAAAATTACATTAAAACATGATGATATAGTAACATAGGTATTTAAAATATACAGATATGTTATTATTTTAATGTAATTTCCAGCATCAATCTCCTCTTCCATCAAATGATAAACAAAACTACCGGTCATGTGTATGGCGAACTACGACCTCACGAGATGATGTAATTCATTTTCTGTCACCGCCTCTCACAAGTTTACATAATGATGAATTCATATTATATTTTTATGATAATCATATAATTTTTTTACTTATGTAATTATAATATAACACATACCTTCTTACTTTCAATTCCATGGGAATATGAAAATGTCTCTTGTGTGTATGTCGGACTACCACCTCTTGAATCGATGTGATTCATTTCTTACTTACGATTAACATGAATGATAATATGGAAATATTTTATTAATATATTTTATTTATATTAAATATTAATTTATCTATAATGTTGATATATTATTTACACTTTTTTTCTTTTATTTGTGTAGAAAATAGAAATAATGTTCATGCATACGAATAACCTACCATCTTGATGAATTCTGTGATTCATTTTCTACCTCTGACATTAATGGAACACTATAAATATGTAATTAAAGAATATATGTGATATTTATATCATGTTTTTAATTATTGAGATAATAGAACCTTGATCAATGTAAATGGAATGAAAATACAAAATAAAAACATACATGAAAAGTAATGAAGTTATTACCTAAAACAAAAATTTAAAATGAAATTGTTAAAAAATGAGAAATAAAAGTCCATAAGTAAATAATATACAGTATGATATATATATATAGGGTTCCATAATAGATTCAGAATACACATTTATTTATTATCCAGTAGGTTTTAATGTGTATGAAGGATGTCAAGACTTAAGGTAAGGGGAATTCATCTGAAATTAACTTCTTTGATATATTGTTATGTTATGAACCTATAATATTTATGAGGTGTATATACAACCCATTTTACATGTTATATCATGAATTTATTTATTATCATTATATTTAATGTTTTATTTAATTCTATTCATTCTTGGGTCTTATGATTCAAAATATACCAATGGTTAAAAGGTTTTATGTTACAATCTCATTGATTATGAGGATTATTTATGATTATTATCCCAATGAGAAGATAATTTGGTCCACATCTCAAGAAAATTAGGGAATTTCATCTCCATTTCATATTTTATCAAAATACATGATTAAATTTCATTTTACTCTATTTCTTTACAATATAGTCTAAAATAAAAATATTATGGTAAAACTAATTATACTTTTCTCTTATATTGAAAATCATTTTTCATCAATGTACTTGTTTCCTTAAAAGTTTCTAAATAATGTTTTTTAATATTCTCAAAATATTTTTAATGAAATTTTTTCCCATGTTTGAACTTTTACAAAATATTTTAAAAGGAATCAACTTTTCATTTTCCAAACAAGGCTCGTCTGTATTTTAACAAAAATATGATGGGAATCATTATTTTAGCATGTAAAACATGAATGTAATTTCCCAATGCCCTAAAAAAATTATCAATTTAAATCTTTCTTTACGGGTAATCAAGGCAATTTTAAAATAAAATTATTTCTTTAATATTTTGTATTTTTTGTTTTTAAATATATTTTTTTTCAAATTGGAATGGTTATTTTTTTCATGAAATGATCCATGTGATCTTTTAAAACCAATTTTAATCAAAGATTTTATCCTTTGAGTTACTTAAGATTTAATGGAGAAATAATACAAGAATACCGTTTTTATATATTTATTTTTTGCTTAAAATTAATGACAATAATATGTTTATGAAACCTGTTTTATTTTAATGGGTTATACAATGATGAAATATTTATGAAAACCATTCCTTTTTACATGGGTTATGCTATGATGATATGATGGAATATTTTTGAAACCCATTTCTTTTCATGGGTAATTAGATTATGAATGTTTTATGATCTTATGGAACATATTTTTATGAATTTCAATCTTGTAATAGGCTATACCTATGTCACCCTCCAATGTATTGGTAAAGGATTAATATCTCATGAGATAGACATGAATGTAATGGGGAGTGAACCTATTTAAGTAAGGGTCCTTATGCACTATGATTGTTTTGGGAGTGATCCATGACTACTTCGATATCATTTAGAACCCATTCCATTATGATAAACTTGATTATATGTTTTGAGAAAAATGGAAATGATGTTCTATTATTATGTGTATTTTATAAATCTATGTATTATTCCAATGTTATGGTCTTATGGCTTATGTTCATTAATTATATTTTGACTCATGTATTATGAACTACCAGGATTTATTCCATGAGCCATGTTTATGATATGAAGGGAATGAATTTTAGATGTCATGTTCATGTTCGCATATGTAAAGAAACAGAATTTCCATGTATTTTTTTAATTAAATAGTAATTTTACGAGTCCGCAAAAATTGACGGCGTGTGATTCTGAGGCCCGGTATTCCTGGAGTGAATTTCTGAACTTTTTTCCGGGTACGTTTAGTTAACGTATGAGCAGTTTTTTGTAACTTTTGAACCAATGCTAGGAATTGAAATCTGAGGACACCATTGAACTCGCAGTGCCGATATTCACTTATGGAGACCTTCACCTCAACCGTAGTAGGTCGAGGGTGGAAGATAGTTTCTTGGGTTTTTTGTGCGAATGAAAAATAAAATAAATTAAACTTTTATTTTATTTATAATAAACCTCCCATGTGAAGGATATGAAGGTGGGGACCACAAGGGGTTAAAACCTTCCATCTTGAATGCTCGGTGGTGGGGACCACCCGAGCTAGTAAAAACCCCAATTCAATGCTTGGAGGTGGGGACCACCCAAACCCCTCATTATGATAGAAAAACCTCTCAAATCCCTACATTAATTATGCCAACTCTCCTTTAATTAATTAATCCAACTCTACTTTAATTAATTAAGCCAACCTATTTTTTGCTAATTTTTATTTAAACAACATATTCTATTATGTTGGCGAATTTTCTTTTTTGGTGGATTTGGGAGAGGAGAACCAGGGGAGGATTACTCTCTCCAATGAAGAACGCGTTCTCCAATGAAGAATGCGCTCCCCAACAAAGAACACTCACGTCGATGAGGAATATCTTCGATGACAATGAACCGAAAATTGGGGAAACTACGATGTCACCAACTTCAACCCTTCCAACGTCAACGAGCAATCAAGGTAGAGGTCTAATTCTAGGTGATTAATATTTTCCCATGTTCTTCTCTTCTAAACAAAGAACACATATCAACTCGTTCTCTAACTAGTTTATCTGCAGATGTTTTCTTTTGAGGGTTTTGGAAAAGTCATTGATGAAGGTTGTGGGGTTTTATGATTTAAATATCTTCCATACACATTCTTGATTCAAAATCTGTGGACCACTTACTACCATACTAACGCGGAGAGTGCGGGCCAAACAAACATGGCCCGACCTCTCTGCAAAATCTTATGGTTCTTTTTTGTGATCTTCACGATGGTGACGGTGACCGGTGGTGGCGCTTAGAAACAAGGGAACTCAAGAACTGTGGCCAACGCCACACCCAGCTGTGATGAAGGCGACGAATGAAGGGTGGCCGGTCAAGCCAGCCGCCGGCAAAGGCACGATGCCCCGCTGCCCTGCGACACTCCACCAACTGTAGACTCTGCCATCCGTAGAGTCACCGCATGTGGCCTCCTCCATCTGTGGGACCACCAAAAAAGACATGGTGCCCCACCAAGCTGCGGCGTTCTGCCGCCTGTGGCCTTCATTGTCCTCGGCACCATTGCCCGCAGCCTCGCCGCCCTCACGGCCCCATGGTCTCACCGCCCTTGTGGCCCTGCAGCCTCGTCGCCCCACGTCCCCCAACCTCACCACCCTCCCAGCACTCGCAGACTCTTCACCCTCGTGGCCCTGCAGACTCACTGCCCTCGTGGCCCCCGCGGCCTCGCCGCCCCGCGGTCTTGCCACCCTCACGACCCTCGTGGCCTCTGCGCCACCCAGGCTGGGCTGGACCGCCCAGCGTGGGCCAGGCTGCCTAGCGTGGGCCAGGTCACCCAACGCGGGCTGGTCCGAGCCGACCCAAACTGGGTCGGCTCAGGTCGGGTTGGGCCGGGTCGGACCGACTGGGTCAGACCGGACCCAGACCCACTTCAACTCTTTTACACTCTTTTGGACATAGCTTTGGCACCAGACGTCCATTTTACTAACTGTCTATGGAGATGTAAACCTTAGAGTGAGAAGGTTCCTTTGGTATAGCCCACCATAGATTTGGATAAAGTTGGGGAGTAGTCGGGTTGGATCGAGCACGAATCCAACCAGGCGCTCATGACTAAAAGGCTAATAACATACAGACTGGGAATCCGATTGACACACCGTCTATTGCATTAAGACCCCTATTATATCGAGGTCATTTGGGATACTCTTTTGTGGGACTTCATGGTAGTTGGAGTATCAACCAGTGGCTTGAGGAGCGGACTCTCTCGGAGACGAGAAAACATAGTGTGGGAACGCTGTAACAGGATGTGACTTGAGAAAGAGATCCTTCGTGGTTCTGTGATTGAGGGTCCCAAATGGAACAATTATAGATTTCCATGCGGGACTACCCTTACGATCCTCTGTGTGTCAACACTTATCGATCATGTGTGGGTTAGCACTGATTGATCCTATGTGGGTCCGCACCGAGCGATCATATGTGGGTAAAAACTTAGGGAATCCTTTGTGGATCTACCTCTTAACAGAGTAAGATGCTTCAGTAGTTACATATAATCATTTTTACTACTATACCTTAGTTATACATAGTGTGAGATGAGTTCGTACCTATGTTTTACTTCCCTTTGTGGTAATACCTTGGTGGTATTCTTCTGTGTGACATACCTATGTGGTACTTACCTTCACGGTATTCCTTCCTTTGTGGAATAGTTTAGCTTTGGGATTTGAGTTAGACTCTGTGTTTTCCTCATGATTGAAATGGATATACTAGATAACGTAGGTATATGTACGGGAATATACCTAAGTAGGCTTTTCAGTTGATTTCATGCCTTGTGGTTTATACATGGTGTATTTTGGGAGACCTTGAGGGTTTTAGGGTCCTTACTGAGTATCGTTATAGTCACCCATGCAGAGGCTATGCCCACACCATGTTGTGTTTGGTGCAGATGATAGACAAAACTGATCGAGGCTGGGGGTACCAGGGCTAGAAGGGCCCCGGAGGTGGACCATACGGCATGATAGTACGTAGAGGAGAAGGGAGGACATGGAGTGATGAGGAGGTGATATGTACCTACCCTTCAGGTAGGAACCTTGGAGGATGACCCAGTATCTACCTTTCTTCTTCTTCAGTTGTATTGTATTTCAGTTGTACTTGTACTATTACTGTTGGTATTTTATTCCCCCCCTTTTCACTTTCAACACTCTTTTTTCTATACAGTTGACTTGTGTTCTTATCTTGTTGTGTGTTTGGTTGCGTGTGTTTCCAGGTTATAAATTCAATGCCTTCCGAGTTATAGGGAATATGCCATTTGCTGCTAGTCTCCAGCCCCTGGCTTTGGAAGGTGGGCTTGGGGTAGTTACCACATGGGCCCTGGGGGATGGGTCATGACAAATTAGTATCAAAGGAGTCAGTTCTACCATAAAATATAGGACTATGATATTTCTTTTAAGGACAATAGTGTTAGGTGTAGTGAGTGTGGTTATCAGTTTAGGGAATCCAGTGTTGGTACGGTGACCGACATATCCATATACCAGGACCCTGACTTCTGATTTTCGACTCAATACATCAAAACCGTGATTGCGTGTGTGTTTTGAAGAGTTTTCTTTATGATCTATTTGAGTCATCTCACCAGGTATAACTTATTGACCATGGCGCACCTGTTTCTTTTTAGGATGCCTCCACATAGACAGCCAGTCAGGGTTCCAGATGTAGTACGCACTGATAGCCCATCGAGCAATGAGGCCTCGATGCAGGGTATTCTTCCAGTAGAGGCACTAACGGTACCATTACCCGTTGGGCCACTAATTCCACCAGACCCAGCAGCAGAGGGTGCACGCCACTTGAGCGTGTTGCATGAGTTCCAGCGCCCAAGCCCACCCAGGTTAAGGGGAGAGATGGACCCACAGGCGGCTGAGGATTGGCCGGAGGCTGTGGTGAGAGTCTTTTTACTAGTTGGGACACCAACCGATCTCATGGTGATCCTTATCACCAGCCTTCTATAGGAAGAAATAATCAGATAGTGGAGCTTGATGCTCCAGGTTCACGATGAGGTGATGCTTATCTAGGAAGACTTTGAGAGCCTATTTTGGGCAGAGTTTGTCCCAGCGACTCTTCACGCAGTGCACATACATGAGCTACTTCATTTACAACAGGGTAGCATGAATGTGTCTCAATAATTAGAAATGTTCACTGACCTCTCACACTACTCCACATATATGGTGCGAGACCCATTATTTTGGGCCTGGACCTTTGAGTAACGACTAAGGCTGAAGATCAGGGCTTTGATGATCTCACTCAGCATCCCGACGTAGGTGGGGGTGTTAGAGAAATCCCTTTTAGTAGAGATTTGCCTTGATGAGCAGTCACCAGCAGCACGACCCACCACTAGTCAACACATAGTTAATTCTTCTACAACTAGTAGCAGACAGATGACATAGAGGTCCAAAAGGAACATACCTACAGGTGGACGACCGCAGGATTCAAGGTCAGTTGTGTGGGGCACTCGAGGCAGAGCCAGTTATTCTAGGAGAGGGAAATGTTACGCATGCGGTGGGTAAAGTCACATGGCTCATGACTGTCCAACCCTCCATACAGATTATTAGCAGACGATCTAATGACCTCCCAAGAAGTGACAGAGATTCGATCGAGGAGGTCCGTATGGAGCAGGCAGACATGGCAGAGGAGCTGGCCGTGCAGCTGGTGGTGGGAGACGATTTGAGATGTTACCACCACCACCCCCAGGTGGTCCACCCCAACCACTGGGAGCAGAAGGGAAGGGGCAATCTAATCTCTAGGCAGCTGAGGCTTACAATCACGGTTCTTTGAAGATGATATGAGGTACAATCTGTTTCAACTCCACCTTTGCTACTGTACTTATAGACACAGATACCAATCATTCTTTTATTTCCACTACCCTCGATCGGAGCTCGAAGATTCTGAAGGATCCGTTAGCTTGATCCTTATGGATAGAGACTCCTACAGGAGTGTATTATATGATTAAGCATAGGTTCCAGTAGTGCGGGATTACTCTAGGAGGTGAGAGCTTTGGCTGAGATCTCTTAGTAGCGGCGTCGAGGCCTTACAACGACATCTTGGGTATGGACTAGTTATCTACAGTCCATACTCAGATTGACTGTATTAGGCACAAATTGTGTTTTGTCTACATGGATGAGACTAGATTTACCTTCACCAATGAGAAGGGAGCCTCTACAGCACATGATGGACTTACCTGGAGGATAGTGCAGCCGATCACTCATTAGTTGACTAACCTTACCCTTGGAGCAGTTGATGTGGAGAGTCCAAGCTATCCTATAGTGGTGGACCAGTACATGGATGTTTTCCCTGATGATATTTTGGGTATACCTCCTCACAGAGAGGTGGAATTTTACATTGAATTATACCCTGGGGTGACACCAGTATCTACACCAACATATCCGATGGCTCCCACAGAGCTTTGTGAGCTGCAGGTACAGTTAGAGGACTTGCAGGGGAAGGGATTCATATGAACCTGTGTTTCTCCTTGGGAGCCCTGATTTTTTTTAAAGAAGGTGGATGGGAGCTTAAGGCTTTGATTTGACTATCGGCGCCTGAACCAGTTGACCATGAAGAACAAGTACCCACTTCTGAGGATTGACGACCTCTTTGATCAGCTGAAGGGAGCATGGTGGTTCTTGAAGATAGACCTCAGATCAGGCTATCACCAGCTCAGAGTTCGGGACAAGGATGCACATAAGATGAATTTTATATGTCGGTATAGCCACTACGAGTTCTTGGTTATTCCATTCGGCGTAACCAACACTCCAAAAATGTTCATGGGAGTCATGAACAAGATCTTTCAAATATACCCAGATTGCTTTGTGGTGGTCTTAATTGATGACATTCTTATGTACTCAGCTACCAAGGAGGAGCATGCCTATCATTTGCAGGTGGCACTGGACATTCTCCAAGAGCACTAGGTTTATGGTATGCTCTCAAAGTGATAGTTTTGGAGTTGAGAGGTTAACTTATTCGGACATGTCATATCAGAGGCTGGAGTTGCAGTTGATCCAGCAAAGATTGAGGGGGTACTTTATTGGGAGCCACCTAAGAGTGTGACAGAGGTACCAAGTTTCCTGGGTTTGGATGGATACTACTTGAGGTTTTTTAAAAATTTCTCCAGAGTTACAAAACCTTTATCAGCATTGATGAAGAAGGGGAAACCCTTCATGTGGTCGAAGAGATGCCAGTAGAGTTTTCAGGAGCTGAGGCAGAGGCTGACTAGTGCACCCATCTTAAGGCTACCGAAGGAGGGCGTAGGGTATGTAGTCTAATGAGATGCATCAGGGACCAGGATCAGATGTGTCCTGATGCAGGAGCGAGTAGTGATCACTTATGGTTCTTGACAGCTGAGAAAAAATGAGTAGATCTATGCTACCCATGACCTGGAGTTTGTAGTAGTGGTCTTCACCATGAAGATGTGGCGACATTACTTGATGGGTGAGCATTTTATGGTGTACTCTGATCACAAGAGTCTCAGGTATATCTTCACTTAGAAGGACCTGAACCTGAGTCAATGACACTGGCTTGAGTTTCTATAGGACTATGACTTCAAGACAGTCTATACTCCTAGGAATGGGAAAATTGTAGAAGATCCACTCAGTCGGAGATCTGGTATACAAATGCTATGTGAGGCGATGTAGCAGTTGGCCTCTTTATAGATATCCTTCATGGATTGAGATGGAGAATCTTTCCTTGATTCTCTCATAGTCACTCCCCCACTCCTTCAACGAATCAGGGAGGCACAAAGCAGAGACACTGACTGCAGGACTCGATGTGCTCAGATATCCAAAGGACATGCACCTAATGGATTTTCTAAAGGTGGGGAGCACGCCATTATTTTAAGAGTATATACCATGGTACCAGTGTCACTTCTTGAGAAAGTGATGAAGAAGTTCCACACATCCCCTCTAGCGGTACATCTAGGAGTGGTGAAGATGTATCAGGATCTCCGAAGACAACACTGGTGGCCGGGAATGAAGAAAGAAGTTGTAGAGTTTGTCTCTCAGTGCCCCACTTGTCAGCAAGTGAAGGGGGAGCATCAGGTACCACCGGGATTGGTTTAGCCTTTGGAGGTCCCAGTGTGGAAGTGTGATGGGATATCCATGGACTTTGTGATAGGACTTCCACGTACGTCTAGGGGTCATGACTAGATTTGGGTGATCATCGACCGACTCACCATGTCGGCCCACTTCATACCAATCTGAGAGAAGGGTTTAGTAGAGATCTTGGGATGCCTCTATGTGAAGGAAATTGTGCGGCTACATGGAGTAACCATGACGATTGTCTCTGATCATGATCCATGCTTTACTT
Organism: Viscum album; assembly: GCA_963277665.1. Lineage (NCBI taxonomy): Eukaryota > Viridiplantae > Streptophyta > Magnoliopsida > Santalales > Viscaceae > Viscum > Viscum album. The sequence continues at coordinate 1,506,450,687 of OY728147.1, read as the reverse complement.
CCCGGCCATGGAAGGGGTTAAAGGAGGCTTTCAGGATGTAGCTTTGTTTAAGCACCACCTTCCATCCTCAGACGTATGGCTAGACTGAGTGGACCATTCAGGCCCTTGAGGATTTGTTGCGTGCTTGTGTCCTCGACTTCAATCGCAGTTGGGAGGATCACTTGACTTTGGTGGAGTTTGCATACAACAACATCTATGACTCCACCATTGGGATGACACCTTTTGAGGCATTGAAGGAGAAACCTTGTAGATCACCTCTGTGCTGGACTGACCCGGGGGAGTCCGCACTAGTGCGACCAGAGATGGTACATGCTACCACAGAGAAGGTTCAAATCATCTAGGAGTAGATGAAGACTGCACAGAGTAGGAAGAAGATGTATACTGACAGGAGGCAGAGACATCTGGACTTCGAGGATGGCGACCACGCCTTTCTGCGGGTCTCACCTCGATGAGGTTTGAGGAGATTTGGCCAAGTTGGAAAGTTATCTTTGAGGTTCATTGGACCCTTTCAATTCCTCATTAGAGTTGGCGAGGTGGATTACCCCTTAGCTCTTCCACCTCAGTTTCACCAGGTGAAAGACATCTTCCACGTATCCCAGCTGAGGAAATACGTGCATGACACTTCTAACATCATTGACCACAGTGAGTTGGATGTAGATGACGGGGAGACATTTATTAAGGTTCTAGTAGAGATTGAGGATTGACAGGAGTGGGTCCTTTATGGGTGGTCGATACCTCTAGTGCGATTTCGTTGGTAGCACAGAAATCTCTAGGAGAGCACATGGGAGCAGGAGGCTCAGATTCATTCTCAGTACCCCCACTTGTTCCCCTAGTTTGAGTGGTGGATTACGGGGATGAAAAACCCTGAGGTGGGGTGAATGTAAAGACCTGAAATTTCCAAGTAATTTTTTTTAATTTAATGGGAATTTTACAAGTCTGCAAAAATTGATGGCGCGTGATTCCGAGGCCCAGTGTGCCCGAAGTGAATTTATGAACTTTTTTACAAGTACGTTCAGTTAACGTATGAGTGGGTTTTTGTAACTTTTGAGACAATGCTCAGAATTGAAATCTGAGGACACTGTTGAACTCGAAACACTAGTATTTGATTAAGGTGACCTTCAACTCAACCATAGTAGGTCGAGGGTGAAAGATAGTTTTTGGGGTTTTTCGTGGGAATAAAAAATAAAATAAAATAAACTTTTATTTTATTTCTAAAAAACCTCCCATGTGAAGGATATGGAGGTGGGGACCACGAGGGGTTCAAAACTCCCAATTTTAATGCTCAATGGTGGGGACCACCTGAGCTAGTAAAACTCCCAATTCAGAGCATGGTGGTGGGGACCACCCAAACCCCACATTATGGGAGAAAAACCTCTCAACTCCCTACTTTAATTATTCCAACTCTCCATTAATTAATTAAGCCTACTCTTCTTTAATTAATTAAGCCAACCTATTTTGTGACAATATTAATTTAAAAAACATATTCTATTATGTTGGGGAATTTTCTTTTTTGGTGGATATGGGAGAGGAGAAGCTAGGGAGGATTACTCTCTCCAATGAAGAACACGTTCTCCAATGAAGAAATCACTCCCCAAAGAAGAATGATCACACTGACAAGGAATATCTTTGATGACAACAAACTGACAATCGGGGAAATGCCAACGTCACCGACTTCAACCCTTCCAACGTTAATGAGAAATCAAGGTAGGGGTTTAATAATAGGTGATTAATATTTTCCCATGTTCTCCCCTTCTAAACGAATAACACAGATCAACTCTCTCTCTAACTAATTAATCCACATATGTTTTCTTTTGAGGGTTTGGTAAAAGTGATTGATGGAGGTTGTGGGGTTTTATGTTTTAAATATCTTCCATACATGTTCTTGATTAAAAATTTTTGAACCACCTGCTACCGCCCTAATGTGGAGAGTTCGGGCCAAACAAACATGGCCTGACATCTCTGCAAAATCTTATGGTTATTTTGTGTGATCTTCATGATGGTGACGGTGACCGGTGCCGGAGGTTGGCACCAGTGGAACTCGAGAACTGTGGCTGCCACTGTGACTGGTCGTGATGAAGGCGATGAACAAAGGGTAGCCGGTCAATCTGGACGCTAATAAAGGCACGACACCTCGCTGCCTCGCGATGCCTCGCTGCCCCGTGGCGCTCCGCTGCCCATGGCCTCTGCCATCCACGGCCTCCGCTGCCCATGGCTTCCGCCATCCTCAACACCACCACCCACGGCCTCTGCTATCTGCGACACCACCAGTGAAGGCACAATGCCCTGCCTCCCCATAGCGCTCCGCCGCACGCGGCCTTCACCTTACGTGACACCACTACCCACGCCCTTTCCTCCCTCGTGGCCCAGCGGTTTCGTCGCCATCGTGGCCCCATGTCCTCACCGCCCTCACGGATTTACCGCCCTCGTGGCCCCCCGTCCTCGCCAACCTCACCGCCCCCATGGCCCCCACAGCCTCCGCGCTGCCCAGGCCGGGCCGCCCGATGTGGGTCGGACCACCCAGCGCGGGCCGAGCCACCCAGCACGGGCCGGACCACCTATGTGGGCCGTGCCAGACCTAATGGGTTGGTCCGGGTCGACCCAAACAAGGTTGGCCCAGGTCGGGTCTGACTGGGTCGGTCCGACTGGGTCGGACCGGACCCAGACCCACTTCGACTCTTTTAGGATCTTTTGGCCATAACTTTGGCACTAGACATCCATTTGATGAACCGTCTATAGTACTATAAACCTTAGAGAGAGAAAATCCCTTTGGTATACCCCACTAGATATTTGGATAAAGTTGGGGAATGGTCAGGTTGGATCGAGCACCAATCCAACTGGGCCCTCAAGAGTAAAATGCTAATAACTTATAGACCGGGCTTCCGATTGACGCACCATCTATTGGGTTGATACCCCTATTATGTGGTGGTACTTTGAGATACTTTTTCATGGGATTTCATGGAAGTCTGAATATTGACCAGTGGCTTGAGGAGCGGACTCTCCTGGAGATGAGAAAGCTTAGTGAGGGAACCCTGTAGCTGGCAGTTACTTGAGAAAGAGATCCTTCATAGGTCTATGATTGAGGTTTCCACATGGAACTGCTCTAAGTTTCCATGATGAACTACCCTAGTGATCCTATCTGGTTCAGCACATAGCAATCCTGTGTGGGTCATCACCAAGAGATCCTGTGTGGGTCAGCACTGAGCGATCCCATGTGGGTCAGTACCGAGCGATCCTGTGTGGGTCTGCACCGAGCGATCTTATGTGGGTCAGCACTTAGGGAATCTTTCATGGATCTTCCTCTTAACAGATTAAGATGATTCAGTAGTTAAAAATAATCTTCTTTACTACTAGACATTATTTATACCTGGTGTGAGCTGAGTTCGTACCTATGTAGTACTTCCCTTCCTGGTAATACCTTGGTGGTATTCTTCTGTGTGACGTACCAGTGTGGTACATACATTCTTGGTATTCCTTACTTTGTGGAACAGTTGAGATTTGGGCATTGAGTTGGACTCTGTGTTTTCCTCATGATTGAAATGGGTATACTTGATAACTTAAGTATATGTATGGTTATATACCTAAGTAGGGTTGTCAGTTGATTTCATGCCTTGTGGTTTATCCTTGGTGGATTTTGTGAGACCTTGAGGGTCTCAGGGTCCCTACTGAGTATCGTTATACTCACCCCTGCACGGGCTATGCCCGAACCTTGTTGTGTTTGGTGTAGACGACGAACATCGTTGAACGAGGTTGAGGGTACCAGGGTTAGATGAGGCCCGGAGGTGGACTATACGACGTGACAGTACACAGAGGAGATTGGCAGACATAGAGTGCTGAGGAGGTGATCTATACCTACCCTTCAGGTAGGAACCTCCAAGGATGACCCGATAACTACCTTTCTTCTTCCTTAGTCGTATTGTATTTTAGTTGTACTTGTACTATTACTGTTGGTCTTGTATTCCATCCCCTTTTTACTTTCAACACACTTTTTTCTATATAGCTGAATTATGTTCGTATCTTACTGTGTGCTTGGTTGCTTGTGTTTCCAGATTATCAAGGTAATGCCTTCTCGATTATAGGGAATTCTCTTTTCGGTGCTTGTCGCTAGCCCCTGGCCTATGGAAGGCAGGGTTGCGGTAGTCATGGCACAAGCCCCAGGGGACGGGCCATGATAACATACTCTCATGATCATGTTATGATTAGGTGATTATTGATATATACATTTTTACCCTTACCAATATTATATTCTCACCTTTTATTATGTTTTCTTTCTATAGAAAATAAATAAATGTATTATGTATGTTATTTCTATGATGGTTTCTAGTTATGAGGATAAAATTGGGAGATGATATAGAACTTGTATGAACCTATTGTTCATGAATATGAGATTTCGAAAGGCACTAGAACTAAATGATTCAATCATAGATCATTATGTTATATTCTAAATATTTATCTATTACTAAGTGATATGTTTGTATGAATAGTGCATCTTGTTATAGTTTATATCAAATCATGGAGTAGTTAATACTTTGGAAAATATGATGAGAAAAATTTTGTTAAAACCATAATGATATGTATAATTATTGGGAAATATCATATAATTTTGTTAAAGGATAGGTTGAGTGGTTTATGGTAAATTACATCACGATCTGGATACTACAAGTTGATGTGGCTCTTGAACAATTATACCTATGATTAATATCTATAAAAGGGTGCATTGAGATAGATTCAATCATCAGTTGCTGCATGACAACATGCCCTGATGTATACCTAGTTTGAAACTCTTGGGGGATATGTTTTGGCAACTCACAAACTCTTTATGAACCATCATGAAGGATTTGAATAGATTATGACCACATATGACCAAGGGTAAATCTAAGATGTTATAAATAGGTGGAAATATGTAGACATCCTATGAAATATTTTTCATGATTAAATATTCACGATGGACATGTTAACCATTTAGTTTTTTCATAAGGATTGAAGACAGAATGATGAAGTTGATGTGGTAATAGGTATTCTAAAATATTGAAGTAAATTATTTGAGTTTAGTTATATAAACTATCATATACCATGAAAATTATCTAGGAATACAAATTATTATCCCAACAATTAGATGTTGAAAGTTTAGGGAGAAAACCTAATGGAATGATGGTCATATCTCAAGTATATGATTCATCTTGGTTGAATTTTTTTGGAATGTGATTCATGGAAACCTTATTATAACCCCTTATTCAATTTGATGTTTTCTTATACAAGTATTATATTTAAATGAATAAATCCCATATCAATTATTGAGGAAGGGAAATAACATATGATATTCCAAAATAACAAATAATCTTCAGTTAGTGCAATGATAGATACCCACATCTGATGGACATTTCATCCAATTTATGGCTCTTAATTCCTAATTGGAATAGTTTTTTATCTCAAAAACTGGTGGAGAAACTCAACTTTGATGATTGAAACATCTTATATTTTATCTGTATTATTTTGAAGTACTATGTGGACTATTTTTGATACTAGGCACTGATACGATGTGTGATTACAAGGCCTAATGTGCTTGGAATAAATGTTTGAAAGATATTAAAATAATAAATATCATGTACTTTTGGTTTTATTAAAAATTTTTATAACTCATAAATGGGTTCTCATATTAAAAATCCATGGGCACCATTGAGTTTAGAATGGAGGTTTTACCCTAGGTGTGACATATCCTTGGTCGGTGCGGGTCATTTGTGAAAAACTTTTGAGGGAATAAAATGAATAAAATGAATAAAATAATTTAATATAATTATTTTAATTCATTGCGTTGATGCAACAACTATATTTTTATTTTAATGTATCCTTATGTTAGAATTTTAGGGTTATCCGCACAACCCTTGAACTTTTAGAGGATTGTTGGAGAGATATTTGGATAATCCTTCCCAATGAATGATGATGGATCGTGGATCGATGATCTAAAAACATCAATTTTCAATGGATATTGAATAAAAATAATAATGTAACGATCATTATTTATCAGATAATGATCGAAATCCAATTAGGTAGTGTGTTTCAATTATTTAATTTACCATTCTTAATTTCTATGATAAACGTGATTCGAATAATGAATGAATTGATTCAGGGATCGTGTGTATTTCCAAATGGGATTTATATTACAAGGATTTAAGGGGGAAATTATTTGGTTTAATAGGGTGATGGATTCATTTTCCATCCTAAAAAAATTAACCATGATCAACATGATATTTGATCGAGGTTCTTTACTCCTGATTGACTGTTATTTTCTCCCCAAACTCCGTGTTTCACCACAAGAATTCTTCACTGGTCTAGGGGTTGACACATACGAATGAATTGATATTTGTTTACATGATTCTTAGTGAAACGATATGACATCATAGATTTGGAATCCGCATGACATAATGAAGGTGTGATGATAGAGAAAAATAGATTCAGATGATGGATGATTCTTGAATTCTTGTTCTTTGGCATTCATTGGTCCACAAAAAAGAATGGCAATTTAATCTTTTTTAATAGTAGATCAGATGATGGGATTAATTTTTTGATAAAGGGGAATCTTTCATATTTTATTTCATGGTGAATCGATCACCAACTAAAAGTTTGAAGACACCAGATCGAATGTGGAGGAAGAGTCTAGGATTCTAGAAAATCCTATAGAGACATGACGTGTAATCTATGATTACACCAATTGTGGTACACCTTCAGTGGACATTAGGGTTTTAGGATAAATATGATGATCACATGACTTGTGAAACCAATCACATGACATGTGACCCTTACCTATAGAATTAGTGTGTACTTTAGAAGTACACAAACATGGGTTGGAGTACACAAGAACAAACACATCATGTACTCCCACACATACCTAGATTTTCATACACAAACTGGTACATGGACACAACTTTGGTCCATGGATAAGGAAAGGGAACACACAAAGGAAACCAAATTTATTTATATGTCATGTAGTAATTCTACACACTGTTTATATGGAGACTACATGTTGTGTGAGGCTCTTCCACATGGGATGGACTTGGGATAGCTAGACACACTATGTACCTCTTGGGACACAATGTATAGTCCCTCTAAGAGTTCATGAGGCTCTTCCTTATCCTAGTCAAGGACGTTATAGGTTTATTATGCACCCTTGGTCCTTTCCTTGAGTCTAGAATGTGGAATTACATCCTCATCAATGGATTTTGATCCCTTCTAGTGGTCGAGTCTTAGATAGAGTTGTGTTATCCTTCTGTGAGACAATAGTGCGATCCTCTATCAACTTTGTTCCATAGTTGGAGTTTGTGGAATTAGAGTGACCTCCCAAAGTTGGTCATTGATCCTCTATCTAGCCGGACACATTAGTAGGGTTTGTGGAATCATTGGAATACAATCCCCTATATTAAGGGATGATCTAGAATGGGTTTGTGGTGTCCCCCAAATTTTCTAGGTGTGACCCCCTATATGTGTATCATAGTCTTCTCAGACTAGTGTGTTCTCTTTGTACAGGGCCAAAATGAGATATAACTATTCTTTGACTGGATCCAATGGTATCATGTCTTGTGGAGTGGGTTCTCCTAGAATGAGCATTGATTCGAGTAGAATCATTGGCCAGTAGTTGGTTACGAACGCCTAATGGCTTGGTGTATCTCCTGAGTATATATGGCTTCATTTTTTTCTCTAATAAAAATATTTTAATATATTTTATTGAGCTTACTATAATTGGTTCTTTATATTTAGTGTTTTTGAGGTGTACAACTGAGTAATGTTATACTCACCCATGCACGGGTTTTTCCCACCCATGTCATGTCTTGTAAAGATGACTACCTTTTATGAAGGTTTCCTAGGAGGAAATGGAGTGGGTGGAGCATAAATGGAGCTTGGTATACTAATATGTTTACTTGGATCATACCTTTTACTTAGTCATCTCCCTTAGAGTAGGATGGACTCTATAAACTTTTATTTAAACTTGTGATGCATACTCTTTGTAGTAGGATTGTGTTTGGCCTTATTTACTTTTACATTACTTCTTGTCATAATTTGCCTATGGAATCTTATTTGTATGAATGTATTATTTCAATTTTTTTTACATTTCATTATTTTTTCTTGGATATTTGAGTGTGTGTACAGGTAGTTTAGGATAATGCCTCCCATTTGTGGGATATTCATACATGGCATCGGTTGCTGGACCCTAGCCTATAGGAGGCAAGTTTAGGGTAGTCACGAGTCTAACCTTGGAATGTCTGGTTGTGACAGAGCAGTATTAAGGTAGGTTGGTTCGACATTAAGACTAGGAGTCTATGATATTGTTTTGGGGAAATAGTGTTAATTATTTCAAGTACATCTATTAGACTAGGGACTCTAGTGTTGGTGCAGCGACCAATGTATCCATTTACCTGGACTCTATTCACTTTATTTTCAACTCAGTTCATGAGAAATATGTTTATAGTGAAAATAATGGTATATGCATCATTTAGGAATGGGTGTGTTTTCCATGTCCTTCTTGAGTTAGTTCCCAAATGTACTCACTGACCATGAAACATCATGTTTTATTTTAGGATGCCTCAATGATGAATGTCATCCCGGATTCCACTACATGATCACAAGTATTATATTCCTAGTGAAATGGAATTGGTATAAGGTGTGATACTCGAGATAACATATACATGTGGTTTACCATTTGTACCACCCCCCGTTGAGCAGAATATAGCACTAGAACTACCATCCAAGGATGAAAATAGGCTAAGTGAGTTTCATGAGTTTCAGAGGTAGAAACTTACCAGGTTTCATGGTGAGCGAGACCCCAACATTGATGAGTATTGGATAGAGGCATTCAACAAGATTTTTGGCCTTGTGTGGGAACTTTCCAATTAGATGGAAATCCTTGGAATGAGCATTATTTAAGGATCTACAAGGAGATGGTGGAGATTGGTGACTCAGTCACATGATGGGATAACTCTCTCCAAGAGATAATTCAAGCATCTCTTTAGAGGTGAGTTCAATCCAGCCACTTTGTAATTAGTACACATACCAGATATTCTTTATCTACAGCAGAGTAGTAGGACTATGGGGATATATTAAATAAATTTTACCGATATCTCGAGCTACACTTTGAATATTGTACAAGACCAGCTCTTCAGGGTTTATAACTTCAAGCAGTACCTATGATAGGACATAATGGTTTTATTGGTATCTCTTAGAATTACCACCTATTAGGGGGTAAATAAGGAATTAATATTATTATAATGTTTTCTGGAAGAGAAAACACTAGTAGTGGGAGATAGAAGTGGCCACCCAGTAGTTGAGACCTCAATAGAAGGTAACCAATGATAGTCACATGGATCCAAGAGGGTCATATGCTTCAAGAGGTGATCTAAGGACTTAGGGTTAGTAGTGAAGGGATCTCAGAGTGTCTTGAACTAGCCAAGGTCTAGAAGATGTTTCTCTTGTAATGTTCAAGGACATATGGAATGATATTGGATGACCTCTCATGAAATTGATTGGGAGATGGTCGAGGGGCCACAGAGATAGAGACAGAGGTAGGATTAGGGTGATCTGCTGGGAAATAATTGTAGAAGAGGGGTTTTCATGGTAGTAGGAGGTTCTAAAAGGTTTGATCTATTACCACCACCACCCCCAGGTTGGCCACACAAGGCTCAAGGAGCTGGTGGGTAGATATAAGGACACATGTAGGATATAAATTCTTATGAACTAGGGGTTTTAGGAATGATACGAGGTATGATCTATGTATTTTCTACTTTAAAAGCAGTATTGATAGACATAGGCTCTAGTCATTGGTTTCGTTCAACAAATCATGTTTGAGAATTAGAGATTCCGATTGAACCATTGAATCGACCTTTACTCTTGGAGACTCATAATAGAGGAGAATCAATGATTACACACTGGTTCCGAGAGTGTTACCTGAATCATGGAGGCAAGTGTATAAGTTGTGATCTCTTGGTAGTAGAGTCCAAGCCTAATGATGTAATTATTGGTATGGATTAGTTATCCATAGTTAATGGTTTTATTGAATATTTTAAGAGAAGAGTGAAGTGTGTCTGTAGTGATGAAACCATGTTTTCCTTTTTCAATGAAAAGGAAATCTAGGTAGTGTAGGATGAACTCAAACACAGGAGAGTGCAGATGATTACCCATCAGTTGGCTAGCCTGAATCTTGTTATAGAGGATATTATGAGTCCTCATATTCCTGTAGTGGTGGTAAATTATGAGGACATATTTCTGAAATATGTTCTAGGTTTACCTCCCCACTATGAGATAGACTTATACAATGATCTATGCCCTAGGATTTCATCGATATCTAAACATGAATATCAGATGCCTCCCATATAGGTTCGTGCGCTAAGGGTACAGTTAGAGGACTTGAAGAAGAAGGGCTTCATGAGACCCAATGTTCCACCATGGGAAACCTCGATTTTGTTTTACAATAATAAAGGTTGTAGATTGAGGTTATGTGTGGATTATAGGTTCTTGATCAAATTGATCAAGAATAAAAATTATCAACTGCTGAGGATTGATGAACTCTTTGATCTGTTGAAAGGGGTGAGATGTTTCTAAAAGATTGACCTAAGATCAAGCTATAACAAATTGTGAGTATGGGGTGAGGATATACTGAGGACAAAATTTATATGTCGTTATGGTCACTATGAGTACTTGGTGATGCCATTTGGAGTGAAAAACACCCCAACAATGTTCATGGGACTCATGAATTAGATCTTTCAACCTTTCTTGGACTGATTCTTGTTAGTCTTAATTGATGAAATCCTATTGTATTTAGCGTCTGAGGAGGAGTAGGAGAGACACTTTAGGATGTTCCTAAACACACTCAAAGAGAACCAAATTTTATAGGAAGCTCTTAAAGTGTATATTTTGGGTTTGAGAGGTCCATTTTATGGGAAAATCATCTTAGAGGATGGAGTTGCATGGGATCCAGTGAAGGTTGTGGTAGTTCTTACCTAAGAGACACCAAATATTGTTACAAAGGAGTAGGGATACCATTGAGTGGATAGGTACTATCGGTGGTTTAGAACTGACTTCTCCAGAGTGGCAACACATATGATAGCCCTGACAAAGAGAGGAAATTCTTTCACATGGATGGAAAAGTTACAAAAGTGATTTTAGGAGATTAGGTATAGATTGATGAGTGAAACCATATGGAGGTTAGAAAAGGAAGATTTTGAGTACATAGTGTTCTACGATGCATGAGAGATTGGACTTGGTTGTGTTCATATGTAGAGGGAAGTAGTTATTGCTTATAGTTTATGCTAGTTGAGGCCACATGAGAAGAACTATGTGACTCATGACCTTAAGTTATCATCAATAGTTTTCACATTAAAGATGTGGTGACATTACCTGATGGGAAAGTTATTTTTTGGGTACTCTGAAAACAAGAGTATTAAGTACACCTTCTATAAGAAGTATCTTATCTTGAAGAATATGTGATGGCTAGAGTTCCTCCATGCCTATGACTTTGATATTTTCTATACTCATATGAAGGGGAACGTGGTAACAAAAGCACTCAGTAGGAGATCTAGTCCAATATTACTGAACATGATGTCAGATAATCATACATCTAGTCAATGGTTGTCACCCCTCCACTGAATAAAATGATTCAGGGAGCCACAATGTGGGGATACTTACTAGGAGACCCCAAGAACTCATATATCTATTTGACATGCTTCATATGAATTTTTTGAAGGTGGGGATAATGTTATTCTTTTCAGAGAACTCATAATGGAAATAGTGATGTTGCAAGAGGAGAATGTAAGGGAGTTTCATACACCCCATTTAGTGGTACATCCATGTGTTTCAAATATTTACTAAGACCTCTGACATCAGTTTTGGCAGCCATGGATGAAGAAAGGAGTTGCAATGTTTTTCTCTTAATGCCTTAATTGCCATCAAGTGATGGATGGGCACCAAGTTCTAGAGAGTTGAGATCAACCCCTAGAGGCGATGGAGTGGAAGTGGGATGGGATATCTATGTACATCATGATAGGATTACCATTTACATCCAAGGGACACAATTCCATCCAGGTGATTGTAGACTGACTCACCAAGTTAACCCACTTACTAGCTATCTGAGAGTAACGTTTAGTAGAGAGTTTGGGATGCCTCTATATTAAGGAGATAGTTCGACTACAAGGAGTTCCATTGAATATTTTTTCTGATTATGATTATCTCATTACATCCCAGTTGTGGAAGGGATTATAGGAGGCATTTGGGACCCGGTTATTCTTGAGAACAATGTTTTGCCCACAAAATGAAGACCCGAAAGGGTGGACCATTATGGTTTAAGAGATCATGCTCTGAGATTTCATGTTATATTAGACTTTTAATGTAGTTGGGAGAATCACCTACCACTGGTGGAATTTATGTAAAAAAAGGTACCTTTTAAACATTGGTATGGCACCATTTGAGGCGTTGTAATGGAGACCCTTTAGATCACAACTTTTATGGATTGACCTAGGAGAGTCAGCACTCATAGGACCAAAACTCATGTGAGCTACTAGAGAGAAGGTTAAAATCATCTAGGAGTAGATGAATAATACACAAAACCATCAAAGGTCTTATGATGATAGGCAACATAGGCCTTTGGAGTTTGAGGAATGAGACCATGTGTTCCTTCAAGTTTCAACTCGATGGGGATTATAGAGATATGGTTGATGGGAACATTTATCTCCAAGGTTAATTGGTCCTTTTAAGATACTACATTGAGTTAGATAGGTGGAATACTGCTTAGAGTTACCTCTATAGTTATACTGGGTACATGATATCTTTCACATGTCACAACCGAGGAGGTACATGCATGACACACCACATGTTATCAATTGGGGTGAGATGGACATCGAGGATAGAGGGACCTTTGTTGAGTACCCAGTATAGATCAAGGATTGGTAGGAGGGGATCCTTGATGGTTGATAAATTCATTTGGTGCATGTCCAGTGGCTATATGGGAATATCTAGGAGAGCACATGGGAGTGGGAGGCCTAGATTCATGCTCAGTACCCACATATTTTTGAGTATATGTTGTTTTGTTTTTTCAAAAGTAAATCCCTAATGTGGGGAAAATATAACATCTCATATTTCACATGTATCATTTTATAATATTATATGGATTATTTTTTATACTAGGAGTTGAGAAAATGTGTGATTCTGAGGCCCAGTGTTCCCAGAATAAATGTTTGAAATATATTAAAATATTAAATAACACGCACATGTGGTTTTTCTAAAAAATGAAATAAATTCTAAACGGGTTCCCACATCAGAAATATAAGGGAATTTTGAGTTAATAATTAAAGTTTTATCATAGGCATGACCTATAATTAGTTAGTTTGGTTCATTTTTGAAAAAGTTTCCACATGCATAAAATGAATAAAATTAATTTAAAAAATTATTTTAATTCACTATGTTGATGAAACAACTTGATTTTTCTTTAAATTCATCCTTATATCATAATTCTAGGGTTATCTGCATAACGCTAGAATTTATAGAGTATCATTGGAGAGATATTCGTAGAATCATTCCCAATGAATGGAAATATATCTTAGATCGATGATCGATACACATTGATTTTCAATGGATCTTTCCTAAAATAATGACACAACGATTGTTCTTCATCAGTAACCAATCCAATTCCATGTCGAGCATGTGATTCGATTTTTTAATTTCCCTTTTTAAATTTTGATCATGAATGTGAATCAATCGGAAATCATATTGATTCACAGATCATACATATTGCAGTTTAGATTTATATTGCAAGGATTTATGGGGGAAATTATTTGGATTAATTTGGTGAAATATTTTTTTAGAATTCTACCATAATGAATGAATATCTACATTAACATTAATAGAGGTTTATTTCTCTTGACTAGTTGTGGATTTCTCCCCTAATACCATGTTTCCCCATGCATGTTCTCTGTTGGTCTAGGGTTTGACACATCCTGATTAATTGATTGTTGTGAACTCGATTATTGGTCCAATGATCCAATATCGTAGATCTGGGATAGACATGATAGGATAGAGGTACAATGACTGATACTGAGCGATTTCGATGAAAAATGATTCAAAAATTCACATTCTTCATCATTCTTGATTGCACAACACAGAATGATGATTTAATCTATTTTATGAGAAGATATTATGGAGGGATGTGTTATTTTATTATAGAGAGGCTTGGATGAGGTTGGATATTTGATTTTTTAGTGAATAGATCACAGAATAGAAGTACGGATACACCAGATAAAATATGGAGGATGAATATGTGACTATAGAAAATCTTTATGAAAATTGTGTGTAATTCGGGATTACATGGAATGTGGGCCCCCCAATGGTGGAAAGAATTTTGGGATGAATATGATGAGAAAATGGTGTGTGAAACCTATCACACTACATGTGACCCTTCCTGGTTGACTCAGTATAAACTTAGGAAGTACATGGACATGGGTTTGTGTACCCAGGAATAGACACACCATGTACTCCCACATGGACATGGCTTTGCATCCAAACACCGGTACATGGACATGACTTTGGTACACATACATGGCTATGAGAAACATGTAAAAAACTGTGTCTCTAAATGTTGTGTAGTCATTCAATACACCATGTATATAGAGACGACATGTCGTGTGAGTTTCTTCCATATAGGAAGGGCTTGGGATAACAGGACATGTTGTGTTGGGACACTTTGTGTAGTCCCTTCAAGAGTTCTTGAGGGACTTCATTTTCAATGTTTGGACCAATATAGGTTGATTGCGGTCACTTGTTCCTTTCCTTGTGGGTAAAATGTATAATTACATACACATCACTGGATTTTGATCCCATATATAAGATAGAGTTGTGGTGTTACTCCATGAGACTCGAGTAAGATCCTCTATCACCTTTGTTCCCTAGTTGTAGTTTGAGGAATCATCATGAACTCCTAGAGTAGGTTGGTGATCCCACATATAAGAGGCCACATAAATATGGTTTTTGGAATCATTGGCATAGAATCTCATATATTGCAGGTTCATCTAGATTGGGTTCATGGTTTACCCTAGTGGTTATGGGAATGACCCCTATCTATGTATCATAGTATTCTTAGACTAGTACATTCCCTTTGGGTGGGGTCTAAATGATCTATAACTCTTCATTGAGTGTCTCCAATTATAGCATGTCTTATAGAGTGTTTTCTCCCAGAACAAGCATTGCTTCGAGAAGAATCCTATAGATGGAATTTGGATACATATGCCTGATGGCATGGTGTCTCTTCTGAGTATATCTAAGTTTTAATTTAGTTCTTTAATATGTATATTGTTAAATCTTGTATTGAGATGAATATACTTAGTACTGTGTTTTTAGTGTTTTCAAGGTGTCCTACTGAGTATTGTTATACACACCCATGTATGGTCATCTCCAGCACATGTCATGTCTTGTGTATATGATGACACTTTTTTATGGTGTCCATAGAGGACAAGGAGTGGGTAGAATATAGCTAGAGCTTGGAAGACTCAGGAGTTTACCTGACTTAGTTCTCTCCCTTGGATATGTTTTGACTCTATACAGTTTCAGTGGGACTTGTTATATAAACTCTTTATAGTGGGCTTGTGTTTGGTATTTTTTAATTTTAATTACTTCCTTTTTTTCTCTATTTGTGGGATATTATTTGTATGCATAAATTCATTCATTTTCTTTAAATTTATGCATTTTGTGGCTCGGAAATATGTGAATGTGTATAGGTACTCTAAGTTAATACCAAAAATTTATGGGATATGCATACTCAACATTGGTCTCCATCCTCTGGCCTATTAAAGGCATACTCGGGGTAGTCAGGGGTCGGACCCTAGTGGTTCGGGTCATGAAAATGATATTCCTAAAGTGTTAGAGTTTGTTGATACATTTTCTGAATAGTTTTCTTGTCTTCCCCAGAATCATGAATTTTAGTTTCCATTACAAATTTGACCAAGTTATACACTTATTTCAATGTTTCCCAATAGAATTTCCCCAATTGAATTATAGGAATTTAAAAAGAAAAATCTGGAGAATATTAAAAATGGATTTATTCGGAAAAGCATGTCGCATTGGGGTTTACAAGTTCTTTTTCATAAAAAGAGTGATGGATTGATGCAACACTGTATTGATTATTATGTGCTGAACAAGATCACCATCGATAACAAGTATCATCTACCCGGTATTGACGAATTTTTTGATCAACTACACCGAGCTCAATAATTTTCAAATATTTACGTTTATTTTGTATATCATCATTTGAGGGTGAAGGAGGAAGATATACCCAGGACTACATTGAATACAAGGTATAGACAATATGGGTATATAATGATGAAATTCAGTCTTACTAATTCATCTAATAGATTAATGTATTTAAGTAATAGTATTTAGATATTACCATCATATGTTTTTTGTAGTATTTGCAGAAAATATTCTTATTTATATAAATAATAAGTAAGATAAAGAAGATCACCTAGAAATTTTACAAAAGAACCTATTGAAGGATAAACTAAATGAAAAATTAAAAATTGTCACTTTTAGATTCAAAAGGTTTGATTTTTGGGACATATAATCTTAAGAGAGTGTATATTGGTGGATCCATCAATAAAGGGACTAATTTTATGTTAGCCCAATCCATCCACTATGAATACGATCTAATATTTTTTGTCTAGATATTATCATTGGTTTGTTGAAAATTTCTCAAGGATGTACTATCCACTCACATTTTTAACTTATAAGAGAGGCACGATCCTTTGGATAACATAATGTGAAGATTATTTTAAGGAACTAAAGATAAGGTTAGCCAGTGAACCTATTATTACAATTCCTTGTAATGTAGAAGGGTATGTAATCTAAAGTGATGCATCAACTAAGGGATTGGAATGAATTATCATAAAGAATGTCATGGTGATATATTATACCCCATGATAATTTATGGTTCATGAGGATATTTTTTCAACTTTTTATTTGGGGTTATGTATGGTTATTTTCACATTAAATATATAGAGGCATTTTATTTATAGAGATAAGTGTGATATATATAAAAATCAAAAAATATTAATTTATATATTCATATAGAAGGTGTTAAATATGTATCATATAAGATGGTTGGAGATGATTAAATATTATGACTGCTAAATACATAACCGCACTAGGAAAGTGAAAAAGGTGGCCAATGTTTTCAGTTAAAAGCACTATATAAGAATATTTATGATTAGGATTCCAAAATTTAAGATATTTATTTATTTTCAAAGAATGTATCTTAAAACAATTATTTTCGGGGATAAATCATATCATTCTTGAATAAGTGTTCAACCATCTATTCCTATGAGGATAAAAGTGGTGTAGAAAATGATATAGTGCTGTAGAAGAAGGTGAGAAATGTTCCTGAGTTTAATATTGTTCATGATTATATGATATTTTTTAGGAACTATTTATGTGTTCCATACATTTAATATTTTAATAATGATATATTTTAGGACTCTCATAGTTCATCATTTCATACTCAAACTAGAAGTAAAAAATAAGTATAGAGATCGGAAAAATTATTTTTGGTGGGAGGGCATGAAGATAGACATTATAATGTTTATATCTCGGTTCTTGGTACACAAGAATGTTATGAATAAGAAAATAACTCTTAGAAGATATTACAACTATTACCCATACCAAAATCGATATAGGAAAATATCACCGTGGATTTATTCATCAGACTTCCCAAAACATCTAAAGGGAATAATTATAAATGGGGTGTAGTCGATCTCCATATAAATTCAACACAATCCATTGATATCATAGAATATTTCACTATAGATCATCTTAATAGGATATACATAAAAATATTGGACATGTTCTATAGCTTACAAAATTTTATTGGGTTTTATTGAGATTTGATGTTTATATAAAAGTTATGGGGATGTCTTCAGCTGGATTTGGATACAAAGATGATTTTCAAAACTCTACATCATCCTCTGATATATTTTCAGTCTAAGAGAAAATTTTATACACATGATGTTATCTCGATATCTTGTTCTATATATTTCAAAATTATTTAGGATCGACACCTTCTTATGGTTGAGTTTTCAAAAAACAATAGACTTAAATCTAAAATTATGATAAATCCTTATGGAAAAATTTATAGAATAAAGTTCAAAAATTGAACATAATGGGATAGAGTTGGAGAAATAAAGCTATTGATACTTGGGATAAATGATGAAATGGATTAGTTTTCTAGGCACATTTATAAATACATATCTTTTTACAAAGGCAATAGAAAAATTACACAGGCATTCTCCAGTTTGATCTAGAATTTCAAATTGGTGATAAGGTGTTTATAATAATTTCCCCATGTATAATGGTAATATGATTTGGAAATAAGGGAATAATAATCCCTTGGTATATCATTTCCTTTTAAATTATTAATAATGTTAGGATGTTATCCTATCAATTGTGCTTCCACCAATCCTCTCCCAAGTCCAATATGAGTTCCATGTATGTCTACTAAGGATGTACATACCAAATACTTCACATGTACTAAACTAAATGATCATACCAATAGGTCATGATATTTATTTTGAGGAAAAATTGATGATGATTCTATATTCTATAATGAAATGTCTACCAAATAGAACCGCTAGCTTGGTTATTGTTTTTTAGAGAAAGAACCAACTTGAGGAAGCTATGTGGGAACCTTAGGATATAATGAAGAAGAAGAATCCTTAATTTTTTTTACAAAATTTGTATAATTTTTTTGGGTCAAATAGATATTAATATGGGTATAATTTAACACCCTAATTTTTTATTATTATTTTTTAAAATTAATTTAATTTCATTGACATCCTTCTTTATAAGAAACATCATGTTTTAACGATACATGATGTGATATTAATATTATTATTTAAACATGAATATTATAAACTATCCATTAACTATGGTGGTGAGAATATAAATAAACAAATTTTAAATATTATTTATAATGGGTTTATATAATGAAATCAAATTGATGAAAAATGTACTTAGTATATAGTGGAGGTGTTTCTAAAATTCTATTCTCTAAAAAAATATATTTATTAAAAAATAGTAAAATAATTTTTTTCTATTTTTAAAAAATTTACTAGAAAATATAACATTAAAATCTTAAATATACATGTTAAAATTAACATTGAGAAAACTTTTGAGAATTTTCTGCAAAGATAAATTTTCCAATGAATAGTAAAAAAATAGTGATATTTATTAAAAGATGTCTTTATATTTAAATCCTCTTCAAGATACATTTAATTTTAATATAGATTTAAAAATAATTATAGTTAAATTATATAATTATTAGTATAATTTTTATCATGTAAACTAATTACAATTTAGATTTTAAAATCGAATTTTTCTATAATTTTGAAGATTTTTTCTTTGGAAAAGTTCTTTTTTACCACTTATGTGGGTTCAATTTTATGTTACATTTTCCCACATTTTTTAATATAATTTAGAAAAATGGATTTTATATTTATAATAACAATATATAATATTTTATAATAGTATAAGATGATTTTTGGTCAATGTGAATATTAAAAGATAGAAAAAATTAATTACCTCTTTTAATGTTAAATCTGGTTTACAAAGGGTTAAAATAAAAATATAACTATTAAAAAAACTAATGAAATTTTCCAAATATAATTTTATTTATTTATTTTGACATTATTTCATATTAGGTCCTTGATTTATTTATTTTTTAGAGTTTTTTCATTTTAAAAATGTGTTTACACCTTTTTCTTTTCAAAAATTCAATGTGTGTCCTCTCCCCCACATATGAAAGGGAACCCAATCTCATATCATATTCATAAATAAAAAACCATTTGTATCATAAAATACTTGAACAAATATATTACCTAATTACCTAAAAATCCTATATTCCTTATTTTTATTATGAAACCCTCTTAAGAAGTCTTTTTGGTGATGACCTAAGTTAGTTGTCTGAAGAAGCGGTAACATTCTTGACCGCTTGTTTTTATATTAGTTATTATTCCACCTCCTTAAAATAATATTAAAATATCATGATATAATAACATTATTATCTCCCATATACTGATATTTTATTATTTATGTGTAATTACCTAAATCTATCTCATCTTCAATCAAATTGGGTACCAAACCGCAGATCATGTGTAGGGTGGACTACCTCCTCGCGAGATCATGTTATTCACTTTCCATCACCTACTATCATGGGTGGATATAATGATGGATTTAAATTATAAAAATTATATTCATAAAATAAATATAATTATGAAAATAACTTATCACATATATTTTCTTACTTTAAATTCTGTGGGAATACGATAACATCATTTGTGTGTAAGGCAGACTGTCACCTTACGAAGCGATGTGATACTTTTATCCCTTACACTTTACAAGGAAGTTAATATAGAAAAATTTAATTAATATATGTTATATAAATGAAATAATAATTACTCTATAAATTTCATATAATATATACCATCCTTTAAGTCTGTCATTCAATAAAAATGTAAATAATGTTCATGGGTACATACGACCTCTCATCTCTTAGAACGACATAATTCATTTTCTAATTATAAAATTAATGTATTACTATAAATACATATACAATGAATTTATATGAAATTTATATCATGTTTAAAAATATATATATCATGGAACAATGATAAATTTAAAAGGACTGAAAATACCATATCAAAACATACAAGAAAAACAGATATGTTATTACCCGAAACATGATCTTTACAAGGAATTGTTAATAAATAGATAATAAAAGGTCATAAGTGAATCCTATATATTATGATATATATATATATATATAAATAAAATTTATTAATATATTTTCAATAAAATAAAATATATTACACATATGGTTCAAATGTGTATGAATAAAGCCAAGACTTAAGGTAATGAGAAATCATCTCATATTGTCTTCTTTGAAAAATATGTTTTCTGATGCACCTATATTTTTTATGTGGTGTATATATATCCCCTATAAAATTTTATATACATTAATTTATTTATTATAAAGGTATTTAATTTTTCATTTAATATTCTTATTTCATAGGGCTTATGATTCAAAAGATACCAAAGTGGTAATGGTCTAACGTTACAATCTCATTGTTTATTAAAATTATTTATAAATATTCTTCATATGATGAGATATTATGATAAAAAAATCAATAATATCCTAAAATTTTATTATCCTTTGGTTATTTTATGAATTTTTTCCTTTAATTTTCTTCTCTTTAGGTACTCAAGACTCCAAAATAGTGTTTTTAAGGGAATCCAATTCTATTTATCTATTTGGTTGAAAATTAATTTTATTCCATGTAAATGTTTTCTAAAAATTTATTAAATAATTTTTTTTTTAGATTTTAAATTTTTTGGAGAAATACATCTTTCAAAATGTTTTAATTTTTAAAACAATTCAAAAAAAGAATATTTTTTTTCATTTAAAAAATAATGCCTTTTAGGATTTTATCAAATATGTTAATGGAACATTCATTTAAACATGTAAATAATTAATTTTATTTATATCTACCATGAATAATAAATTATTTAATTCTTCTTTTACATGTATTTAAGTTTTTTTCATAGAAATTGTTTTCTTTAATATTAGGGAAATTATTAGATATTAAAAAACTCCTTTCAATGTAGAAATGATATTTTCCTCAAAAAATGTTTCAAGTGATCTTTTAAAACCATTTTAAATATAATATGTTATATTTTGATGTTTCATATGTTTTATTAGGGATATTATACAAAGATAAAATTATTAATCTTTATATATATGTTTTTTTTTGTGTTTTACAACAAGATGATTTTGAGAACCATCCCTTTTCCCTGAGTTATGTTGTGATGAAATGTTTATGAAACTCATTCCTTTTCCGTGGGATATGATATGATGAAATGTTTATGAAAAAATTTATTTCCTTGGGTTCTTATATGATCAAATTTTTATGATCTTTTGGAATACATTTTTTTTATTTTCATTATATGAAATTTGGGTCCAATATCCCCCTCAAATTCATTAGGTAAAGATTGATATCTGGTGAGATAAATAGGACTGGAATGGTGAGTGGAGAAAGTTCATCAAGGTAATTCATCTACTATGATATTCTTAGGATTGAAATTTTGTTACTATGTTGGCTTGGAGAGTAAACCCATTCAACAATGAAATTCTTGGAATTATGCTTTGACTACTAATGAAATGATTTCCTAGGGTTATGTGTATACCACAAATCTATGGCTTATGACAATGTTATTATCTCATGGATTACGATATTTTATTCCTTTATGATTCATGTATTATGAAATACCAATATTTATATAATGTCTCAAGATTATGATCTATGATATGCAGGGTATGGTTTTTAATTATTTTGTTCATGTTTTCATACCCATAAACTGATGTTACGCTTTTGCAATCGTTGATATCTCTCTTGTTTACCATTACTGAGAATTTGAACTCACCCTTTATTATGTTTCCTTATATGAGGTTATAAATAAAGGTACTATATATGAAATTTCTATGATGGTTTCTAGTTATAAGAAACTTAGTGGGAGGCAATGTAGAACTCTTATGAACCTTTTTTTATTCTGGTTTTCTAACAGGAATATTCCTAATTGATTTAGGCATGGATGAATATTTTATGTAATAAATACTCATCTATAATATTTTATATATATTTATGAAACTTTTGGGTTGTTATAATGAGTTAGTTTCATTTTTTGTTTTTATGGGATTTAGTATGTTTATTCCATATATGGATTTTTTATTTTGGGGATGTTCCCCTAATGTATTCTTGTATTCTCACCCCTATATACTTATCTATTATTCAAGTACATAAGAGGGTATTTCTGATAAATATAAAAATATATATAATTTTTATGTGATTTTTGATTAAATGGTGATCATAAATTTCTAGTATTTCTGATTCTCATGGTATTTACATTTTTTTCTTTGAATGGTACTATATACATTAGAATAGATATATTTTTTTGTAATTCCCTTATATGTGTGTGTTTAACATACTAATTACTACTTTCCTATCATTTTCGAACTAGAGGGTGGATTTTAGGGTTCAATTATTCTCAACTTGGAAAAGGAGGGATCCCAGTGGGGAACTTTGTTTAAATAAAATTTATTAAATATTAGTGATATTTATACCAATTATTTAAATAATGTTTTCATATGTTCTTCAAAAATAATCTAATAATTGATTTACATTGTAGATTTATATTGTAAATTAAATAAGTTTTTCGAATTATATATTTATTTATACTAATATTCTCGTATGTTTTATCAAAATGTCATGCATTGGAAAGGGTTTATTATGATTGACATTGACATAATTGAGATTTTAATCTATGTTCCCATTAATTTTCAAAAATAATTTTTGAAATATATTTAGAGAATTTAATTTTAAAATTCATTATACTTCAAACATTAAATACAAATAGATAAGGATTGGATACATGATAATATTATTTGAAGTAAAATATAGATGAAATTTCACTATAAAATATAATATAACACTAATAAATAATTATTATTCAACACCAGGAATCATTATATTTATCATCTAATAATTAATATAATGGATTAAATAATATGTAAATAAAATATTTTCATATCATTGTTCTATTTTATATTATGATTATTATTAAAATTATATATATTTTTAAAATAATATAACATTACAAATTCAATATATATTATAAATATAAAAAAATATATGAACCATAAGGTTTTAAAATTTGTTATCATTTTGGTTTTCACTATCGCATTCAAAATTTTTCGAACGTAATTATCACATTAAAAAACAAAATAATATTGATAACACTATAATTTTGAAATAATCATTTCATATGAAAGAATACATTATGTAATTGGAGAATAATTTTTATATTAATAAAATTAAATATCTTGAATTTTTATAAAAATAATTTCCTAAATTATTCTTTATAAAATATATCTTGTGAAAGACATTACATATAATATTAAATTTTCATATTATCAAAACATATATAACATAGAAAATTGATATTAAATAACTAATACAATAGTCATACATAGTTTTCTCGATAATATTTATTAGTTTCTTGAACATCACTATGAAATAATCATAATCATTACACATTTCATTCATGTGTGTAGATAATACATATCTTATAGGTCCCCCTAAAATAAAAAATCTCCACATGAATAAAAATAAAATAATAATTATTCTAAAATTTTATATTTCTGTATATATTTAATGAAATGGAAAGAATCAACCCTTAAAAACCCTTTTAGTAAATCATTGAGAGATAAATTCAATTACTACTTATTAGTCCATCTATCACCCAAAAAATGACATATATTGCTGATCTATGAATATAAACATAGTTTTGTTTATTTTGAATTCCGTTAGTCTGATGACAGGTAGTATTATATAAAAAAAATTTATTACTATAAATAAAAATAATTTGTGGTTGTGAAACTTGATATTGAAATTTAATAAAATTTAAAAAATTAGAAAATTCTTTATCTTGTGTTAACAATGAATAAATTAATCAATAATTTCATTCATACACAAACACACACATATATATATATATATATATATCATATAATATATACCACATATGTCTATTTTCATCCAAAAGGATTAATAATTCTAAATAATAAATTTATCTATGATTATTTAATACGTTGCTAAGGAAATTGAGGAGTATTTAATTTATTTTGTTCCTAACGAAATAATTTTTATTTTATTTAATAATTATAATTTTTAATACTCAAAAAGGAAAATTTAAGGAATATATTTTTATGATTTATTAGGAATAAAATTAAAAAACATACAATTCATTCAAGAATATTTCCTACACATTACCAACTATAACCACCTACTTAGTATTAAGTGACATTATATCTAATAAAAAAATTATATAATTCATAATTTCTGTTAATTAATCTTAATGAGAAGTTTTATTATACATTTAATCACACAGATAATTTTTAATCTTTTAGCTATAAAAGAATAATTTCAATAATCAAATAAATATCATTATACACAGTTGGTTGAGAAAAATGAGGATTAATTTTAATATATTATTCCCACATATTTCATGACCACACCCACCCCATTAATGGTACCCCTATTGCACTAGAAGAGAGGATATGGAGTGACTGTCAAAGCTCAAAACTAATAGGACATCATTTTGTGACTAGCATCAGGGATACAAAAACATAATGAGAGGAATTAAAAATATGAAATTTTAGTTTCCATAAGAATAAACCTATAATAAACCAAAAATTCATAACAATAAAATATCCATCATCTCATAATTCTTGTGAAGTGATACACATTTAAAATTACAATATAAATATAGTTCCATGTGAAATCCAAATATAGTAAATATGTTGTATCTTAAACATTCATTATCACAAGGTCAAAAAAATTCTCCAAATACCTAATTAGTACATAAAAATAAATAGATAAATATATATATAAGGTAAAAAATTAAATTTTTGGAGCATATCCATGTTATCTTGATGAAATTTGATAAGTGTGTACTAATAAAACTGTGAATGAATATTATAACTAACATGACATAAAAGTGGATTAATAATAACCTAAAACCTTAAATAGGATCACAAACCCTATTTATAATACATGTTATAAGATAAAAGAAAAATAACATAATTCAGGGAACCCCATAACGACTTCCCCATTGGTATTTCCCAGTCATGCCTCAATGCCTGAAATCCTGTTATCTAATCCTATGAACACCCTAGTATTTATTACACAAAAATTCATGATTTTTTACATGATATTACAATTAAAACAACACAGACGATCTATAAGTCTAGTGACATTGGGTAATTAGTTTCATAACACAACAACTTGATACATGGATACAAAAAAATTATTGAAAACATCATTATGATGCTTCTAAAATTCCATACATTTTAAAATTGTATGGGATAACATGGGGTTATACATATAAAATGGGTTAAATATAAATCCCATTGAGTAAAAAAAAGGCATAAAATGAATAAAGTTTTACATTTTAGACAATATTAATTTCTATTGGACACAAAAGGAATGAGAATCATAAACATGAAAAATGATGCATGATATAACATGATAACATAAAGGGAACATCATAATGTGGAAACAACTTAAAACATGAATTCATAAGCATAATTCAATGATAACCACCACTACATAATAACTTAATGTTAATAGGATAACCTCACATGGACCATACATGTAATATCATCAGATTAAAATAATACTCAATGCATTGGAGTGCTATCTTGGTTTACCAATCATAATTATATGAGGTACATGCATAAGTGTGCCATATAGATCTTATAAAATAAGAACATATTTCATCTGATTTGATCCCGAAATTAATTATTATGGGTTAAATACATATAATTACCTAATTAATTAATTATAGGTACAACTATGTGAATATCCTTGAGGGGAAATTGGAATGCGTATACACCACATAAGTGTTCTGAATTGGAAATCACAGTGCCATTTTGGCAGCATAATGACAGTACATGTATATTTGTAAAGTGATTCAATGAGAGAAAAGGGGTATCTCATCATTTGTAAGTAAAAATTATAGAATGAGGTATATTTAAGCAAAATATCTAACATGAAAACGTTAGAATTATTTGTCATGTTATAGGGAGGGATCTTTAAAAAATGGGCATGAAAAAATCATAGTGAAATTTCAGTAGCAGAATAGTAGTACTTAATGATTAATGAAATTGTTTAAATAGGAGAAAAATAGGTCTATAGTTTATGTACATAAAAATTAAATTAATAGGTACATGAAATAATATATCCCAATATTAGTAATTATAGATAAAAGGCACAAAATAAAGAACATTCTCAAATAAAGAGGAGATATAGAGGATATCTTACAATTTTTTTACATAGTAACACCTTTTGTAAATGATATAATTATAGGGGATAAAGGAAATATAATTATTATTAAACAAATTATATATTTTATTGATATTTATAAATTCATGATAACATAACCAATTGATATTCAAATAGTAAAATATAAAGAAATTACATGAATTAAAAAGAAGAGAGAGGGGTCCCTTACCTTGAGAGGGTGATTCCAAAATACTGGGTGGAGATTCATTAGTGATTGGGGAAACATGGGAGGAATCTAGAGAATGGATGGTAGATTAGTGATATGAACTAATGTTTTTGGTTGATGATGAATGTGGTATTTGTGTAGGTTTATATAAGAAGAGAGAGGGGTATTCTTTATTATTTACCAAACACCGATTTTAAACACTATATAACAAAGTAATAAAAACCAAAATCTATAAAATAGTTTTTTATATTTTTTAATAAAAAATAATTATTTTTTGAATATTTTATAAGTCCATGGTACTAACTAAATAAAATACTACACATGGTGATGTGGATGGGAGTCATGTGTATAAACAAATGATTTTAAAACAATAAAATAAAATATAGGTTTTGGAGGATTCATAAAGGCTTTATGAACATTATAAAATAAACATAAAAGAACATTATTTTAAAGGGTAAACATATATTTAAGCACTTAAATCCTATATATAATTTATTACATCTTTTTGGGGTCATTATGATGTCACAATACACAACATATATTTATACTGTATTTAATTTTTACTTGGAAATTACACTATCTCAGGAAATTATGAAAAAATACCTACTGGATAATTTCGATGTGATGATTCCAAAAATAATAATTATTTTATCAAAATAATTTTGTTATATATATTAATTTTTCATTTTAAACATGAATCTATATTTATTAAGAAATGTTTTTTTACAGTAAGAGTTTTCATACCCTTAAAACAATTACATATGACTTTATAAAAATTATATTCTCATTTATATTTAATAAAAATTATTTTAAATTATTTTTTTAATAAAATATCATTTACTTTTAATATTCTTGAATTAATCAAAAAGTAATAACTTATTTGAAATTACTTATTACACAAAAAATACTATTTGTGTTTTCTCATATCAAAATCTAATTATTATCAAAATAATTATGTAATTATATATCAAGAAAACAAAAAAAATTATAATCATTATTATAAAATAATATACATATTCATAATATTAGGGTTTCTTTGTTTCGAGATCTTGTTAAATTATTTTTTACCCTTAATTATCCCATTTTTTTTTACCATGGTAGTAAATATTTACAATAATTACTTTACATATTGTCCAAAAATCAGATGAAATATAATAAATAATATTATTTTTTATTATTCAAAATATGAAATCCATTTTATCAAAATAAACTCACATAGGTCGAATAATTTAACTTAAATTAAAACCCATAAGCACATTGAAAATGAGTTTTCCCCAAAAAATTATTTTTTTCAAGGAAAAGATGGTTTTATTTTAACTATATAACTAGTAGTATTCATTATATAAATTTAAATTAATAATTATAAATATTTAATCTATTCATTTAATTTAAATCATTTCGTATGGATTAACATAGGCCATAAGTTTCTCTAGGAAGGGTTCGTGTCCACCACTTTGATAGTCTCATTGAGAAATTCATCGCTCGTATTACTAACTGAAAATCATACTTTCAATATTTAGGGGGTCATATAAATCTTGTAAAATGTGTTTTATCTTCCATACCCACGCACATGTTATCAGTGCTTAATGAACCCAAGTTGAAGTTTCAGAACATTGAAAAAATTATGACAAGATTCATGTGGGATTCACATGCCAAGGGAAGATACCACTGGGCTTTTTTGGACAAGATGGCCAAAGGTCGAGAACATGTGTTATTAGTCTCAGAACTATCACAAGGGAAATAAAATTCTTTCATTAAAGGCTTGTGTGGTGTGTATTGGAGGGTAAAAGTATTTGGGAAACATTTATCACCAACAAATATAACTATCATATTGGAAGAGCGAGGGGAGGAATGTATCTTCTTTAGATATTGATTAATAGTCACATACCAAATCATCAAATCCAGTCCAAATGAATAATAGTTTGTAGTTATATTAATTTCTTGAATTAAAATTGGGTGGGATCAATGCTGAGTTTTCTGGGTTGTTTAACTTTAAATATCACCTTCTCCCTAGATAGAATTTTTTAATCTCTCATCCGAGCCATTCTGAATCATCACCAACTAGATATATTCAATAAAATTTAATTAAATTTATAGATATATATACACATTTTCATGGGGATGAATTTGGGTTACTTTTGGATGAAGGGAAACTGTGCGATTTATCTACTGATCGATATGCAATATAATCGGAATGAGGTTATTTGTTGCAAAGATATAACCAATAAATTTATTTTTCTATCATGTTTCATGAATCACAATTCTCTTCTAATACATGATCAAGTTAGGAAAAAGGGTATCTTTGTTTCATTGAAATTGTTTTTCTACATAAACCAAAAAGATGAAACCTCTGCCCATTTCTTCTTTGTGAGAGAATGGGATGAGGCAGTGTGGAGTACCCTAGGTGGTTTGTTTAGCCTGGGTACTCAAGGAAATGATTAGGAGTACTTACAACAGTCTTGGTTTACAGAGAAGAAGAAAAATGTGCAAGAAAGTAAGGGTAGTTCCTCACTAATGGCATCAGGATACTGGTGTATTTGGAATGCAAGAAACCATAGCCTTCATGAAAGAATCTCTAGTTCTAGGTCGGGGTTGGTGGTAAAATAAAAAAAAATTGGTGGTATAATTGATACAACATTGTAAATGATTGGATGGATCCTCATCTCCTATAATTCTCATGGATGAGTTGTGCATTTCTCTCTCAACCTAGTTTCAGTGAAGGCAATGAAATTTGGTGAGACAAAGAAATTTAAATAGTGGTCATAAGCACAATGTGGATTGTTCATGTTTTAATGGAATCATGTGTGTGTGTATGGGGGGTGGGGGTGGGGGTTACCATCAAGTATTTGTTGTTATTTCTTTTATTGGAGACTTTGGATGGTGTGACCCACTTACGAAGGAGGAAAGGGAAATGATGAATGGAATTGAACATTGCGAGCTTTATAAAATTAAGCTAGAATATGTTGAAACTGATTTAACTGTGATTCTTGGATAATTATATTTCAAAATCAAAATCACTCATTGCATTATCTATCTCATTAAAAAATTCATAAGACTACTTTATTTTTGGGTGTCTATCAATCATACTTGGTAGGAGGGGAATAAAGTGGTGGATCGCCTTAATTGTCTGGTGGCTAATGAAAACCAGTGTTTTTTAATTTTCAAACTCAGCGATCACTTCCTTAGGAGTTTAATTGCTTTTCTAAATAATATTATATCATTATACACAATTTTATAATTATGTGACTTTTTTTTCTTCCATTGGGAAATTCCTGCACATAATAAAAATTTAATGTTGGATGGATGTTATCAAGCCTAAAAATAAAATTATTATAAAATATTGTATGCATTTTATTTAGATGTAATTATTTGGATTGAATATTAAAAAATAATGATTATATTACTTTTAAATAAAACTAAAATAATAACAATAACTTTAAATTAAATAATTTATCAAAAAAAAGATAATTTTGGAAAAAATGGTTATTTTTCACTATTCATTGAAAAATAAATATTTCCTGAAAAATCTCAAAATTCTACCATAAGTTAGTTTTTATATTCTGATATAAAAAATTTAGTTCATTTTATTAAATAAATTTTCTAAATTTTTTTATAAAGTTAATATTTATTTTTTCCAAAAAAAGAAATAAAAATCATTGATGAAGAAAACGTATTTTGAAGATATTACCAAAAATTGAGAAACTATTTACTACTAATTTATAAATATATTTATTTCTAGTTATATATATATATTTCATAATATATTTAATTCTATTCATTTTATTATGGATTTGGTGAAGGGTACGATTATCATGACATGTAGTTTTCTCTTTTTGGGTGGAACTGGTTGGATGTGGGAAACATGTTCGCATGCGTCCTCCTTTTTTTTTGTTATACTTTTTCTTTGTTTATTAAATGGTCATGGGTATTTTCCTCTAACTAAACTTGTGGGTAAAAAAGTCATATTAAAATAATCACTATTTTTTTGGGTTTGGTGTTTTGTATCTCATACACCATAATTTTCTCTTTTAAAAACTCATGGAGTTACATTCTTACCACCTTTAATAAATTTCATCCTCCAAATTTGAACTTGATCTTGATAAGAAATTTTTTCACACTTGAAAATCTATTTAGTGAAAACATACATTATAAAAAGTTTTAATAAAACATCCACTTGAAAAGAGAGAAAGGGAAGTATAAAGCTTATAACTAGGTGTACATGTATGATAACATTCATGAGGGGTGAAAATATAGAAATGGAGGAAAAAAGATAATTCCCAAGAAATAATATTTAGTGATAGAGAACATGGTTAGGAGAAAGTCAACAACCACCAAACCACAAATATATGATGGGAGAAAAGACCTTGAATTAATAATAGGACAACAATTTTGTTTCACAATTCTTGTACTTGAGTTAAGTAATTTGATTACCATATAGAATATGAATAAAGAAAACCATTTTTTTATTTACAAGTATAATTTCATCTATAAATAAATTTCCAATACAATCTTATCTTTTCTCTAAATGACGAGTATTCAAGATGAATTCTTTATGCATGAATTACTAGAATAATATTCTAACAGATCACATGATCCACCAAATAATAATAATAAATTATCCTTGTCTTTAAGATATCCAATATGGTTAACATAAAGTAAGATAATAATAAAAATGAATAATTCTTAATAAATTAATCTCTAAAATTAAAAAAATCCAAATGTTTTAAAAATATATTTCATTAAATAAACAGAATTATATCCCAAATAACAACAATAACCTCAACATTAAAGAATGTGTAAACCTCAAATGTTGTTTCATACCCTTAAACTTATATCTCCCAAAATATAATCGAATTATTCTCAAATTAAAAATTATATTAAACCAAATAGATATATATATATCTCAATCTAATAAAAGATATTATAAAATATAATTAATCACATAAAAATTCAAATAGATATATATCTCTCAATTATAAATTATTTTAAACCTCAAAAGTAATTTCCAAAATATCACATTATCACTAAACAATTTTATAGGTTACTAGTATAATTCCATAAAGGAATATATTGTGGAACATTCCTCAGATGTTTCACAAATAATATATTTATATTTTCATTGGTATAGTTGTTTTCTAATACAAATCTAAAATACTAATACAAACACACTTCAATCCTTACACTTCAATGATTTATATAGCACATGCCCTTACTTAGTCTAGGATTTTACCATTATATTAGATAATTGACTTGGATAATGACCATATTCTACACACATAATACCTTGAACAACAAAGGGTTACACTTGATGTAATTTATTCCATTCCATCATACTATTTGATTTTTTTAAAACTTTATACTTTATGCCTTTTTTACACACATAAAACACATTCTAGTTCCTTTATGGATTTTAACATTGTTTATCCATACATATTTTTGACATGTAGGAAATTAAATATTCTTCCCTTTATCATCATTATCAAATGAACTTCATTAAGATGTCTTCCTACACTTTTTCATATCTCTATACATTTAACTATGTTCCAGTGGTTAATTGTGATTTTTGATAGTCGGTTTTGTATAATCACAAGATGTCTTACTCGAGCTTCCAACTTGTTGGGTTTCTCATTTTGGTAGTCATCACATTACCTATAACATTAGTTGTTGACAAAATTCATCCAACTTTTATCCAATGGCTAGAATAAAGTGAAAATTATCTATAATTACTTTAAATATATTAAACATAAAATTTGGAAGCTAATGACATTTATGGAATCACTTATATATAGAATTTATTCCGTAACTATTGAATTTGTAGGCTTCAATTCTAAGTTATCCATGTTCTATTTTCTAACAATTAATCTTATCATAATTTTTGTTCCCTTAATAATTATCCGTAATAACATTTTTAATTTACCAAAGAATATCCCCTCAATGTTTCAAAATAAGTGTGCAGAAAATCCCATTTTTGTGCACTTATTCTCGACCGAGTCTATCTCAATACGGTGTTTTTAGGTTTGTCACCCCTAGGGACATCGATGTGAGATCCATATCCACTTCAAGTATCCAGAAAATGATTTATTTTCTTGGAAACAAATTATTATAGACTTTACCAAAACATATGGATATTTTCATATACTTAGTGTTAACAATAAGTATTTCTATAGAGTTTTCTAATCTTAATATAAAAATAAATAAACATTAATTTCTTATGAATTATGAAAAACCTAGTCTTTATTAAACATTAGTTTGTAATTTATTACATAAAAATATAATTAATATAACAAAAAATATCAATATGTCTAGAGTATTCTGATAATTAGATACATAACACAACAACTTAATACATGGATATAAAACAATTATTGAATACATCGTTAACATTATTCTAAAATTCCATAGCTTTTAAGACTGCATTATAACATAGGGACATACATAATAAGGGGGTGATTTATAAATACTAGTAAAGGTATAAAAAAAGCCTAATATGTATAATGTAATAAATTTTATTCAATATTAATTTCAATGGGACACAAAATGGGAGATAGTTATAAATATTAATAATGAGGCATGTTATAACATATTAATATAAAGTAAACATTGGAATGCAGAATTTTTTTAACATAAAATTATAAGAATATGTAATAGTTATCCACTAAGAAATAATAAAATAATGAGATTAGGATATCCTACAATGAAAAATAATTGGCATATCATGTGACTAAAACATTACCAAATAGATTGGAGAATTATATAGACACACCCATCATAATCATATCATGTACTTTCATAAGCGTGCCACATAGATCACATAACATAAGAAAACATTTCATAAAAATTAATCCAATAATTAAGTATTATAGGTTATATAAATTGAATTACATAGTAAATGAATAATTCAAACCACTATCTGAATACTCTTTAGTATAAATTTATATTGGTATACACATCACAAATGTTGGTCATGGAAAATCACATTGACATTTCTGCAGAATAATGTTTATACATGAATATTCAAAAAGTCATTCAATGTGAGACAATATGGTATCTAATAATATATAATTCAAATGGATCGTATCAGGGATATTTAATAACATAATACACCATGGAGTTCTATGAATTAAT
Source organism: Viscum album (assembly GCA_963277665.1). Classification (NCBI taxonomy): domain Eukaryota; kingdom Viridiplantae; phylum Streptophyta; class Magnoliopsida; order Santalales; family Viscaceae; genus Viscum; species Viscum album. The sequence continues at coordinate 1,506,416,427 of OY728147.1, read as the reverse complement.
GGGCATATGACATGGAAGGTGCTTGAAAAAAACTTGGCATGGAATGACCACTGTAAAATTTTGATAGCGTCACGATAGCACCTAAAGATACATAAAATGTTATAATTAGAGATAAGGGGATATATAATAAATTATACACAAAAATTAAATTAATATGGAAATTTAAAAATATATCCTAACATTTGAAATTGGAAATAAAAGTCATAAAATGAATAAGACTCTTTAATAAAGAGGAGAAATAGAAAATCCATTACTAAACATCGGAATTGTAATGACATAGGTAAATTCAATAATTAGAGGGGATAAATGATATATCCTTACAATGATATAAGTTTCAAGGTATAATTATATTTATAATGTAATTAAAACATAACCAATTGATATAAAAATTATAAATACAAAGTAAGGTCTTGAATTGGAAAGAATAGAGAGAGGTCCCTACCTTGAGAGGGTGATTCCAGAAGCATGGGTGGAGCATCTGGAGATCTTGGGGGAACCCTGGTTGGAATATATAGACAAGATTTAATATTAATGAAATTATAAAAAAAATAAAGGGTAATGGGGACTTGGGTTGGTTTATATAAGAACAGAGAGGGGAGTTCTTTATTATTTCCCAAACATAGGTATTGGACACTCAATAATAAAGTAATCAAAAAAAATAATTCCCAGGGTTTTTGACAATAGTTTCCTTGAAACATGATTTTTTTTATTTTATAATTTCATGGCCTGAACTCAATAATATATTACACTTGGTGATGTGGATGTGAGTCATGTTTATAAAGAAATGATTTTATAACATTAAAATATAATATTGTGTTTGGAGAATTCATAAAGTCTTTATAAAAGTAATCAAAAAAACTTAAAAACACATGATTTTAAAGTGAAAACACATATTGGTTTTGGATACCCATTATAGAATTTATTACATCACTTTTGGGTCATTCTGATTTCATAATACTCACTGTATATTTATACCATATTTATTTTTTACCAGAACATTTAAATATCTTAGAAAATTATAAAGAATTAAATATTGTATAATTTCAATGTTATGATTCAAAAAATAATATATTTTAACCAAAATAATTCTCTAAATATATTAATTTTCAATTTTTAAAAAATAATTGATATTTATTGAGAAATGTTTTGTTTTTTCGACAATAACTGTTTTCGAACCCTTATAACAATTGCATTAAACTTCATAAAAAGTATATTATCATTTATATTTAATAAAAAGTATTAAATTGTATTATTTTATTAAAATATTGTTTATTTTTAAAATCCATGAATTTATCAAGGAGGGATTTCTTAATTGAAGTTACTTATTACACACAAATAAAATTTCTTTTTTATCGTATTAAATATAATTTTTATCTAAATTTATTTTAATTATTCTTTAATAAAAAATAGAAAATTATATAATTATTATATGAATATATATATATATATATTAATACTATTATGGTTACTTTTTTTAGTCCTTGTTAAATTATTTTTACCGTTAATTAACCTATTCTCATTTTATTGTGGAAATAAATATTTACTACAGTTACATTTCATATTGTCAAAATATTATGTTGAAATTATTAGATAATATTAATTATGATTATTCCAAATATGGATTCAATTTTATTAAAATTAATTTATATAGGTTGGAGAATTTAATTTAAAATAATACTCATAAGAGTGATGGAAAAAACATTTTCTCTAAAAAATGTTTTGTTTCAAGGAAAGTATGATTTTAAATTAATTATATATATAATATTATTAATTATATAATTTCTAATTTAAAATTTTAAATATATAATATATACATTTAATTTACATAATTCCCGATTATGGGTTTTTAATTAACTAAAATTGAGAATCCTTATAAATTTTAAAATAGTTTTCAGAAAAATGTGTTTTCATTACTAAAAATAACTTATTATAAAATACATTATAAATATGATTGAAACATAATTAATTATATTAAATATAACACAATAATAATTATATTACATTTATATCAAAAAATTATAATAATTATAATTTTAAAATACATAATTTTTCAAGAGAAATGATAGTTTTACAAAAAAATTATTATTTTCCCTATTCATTGAAAAATCTATATTTCCTAAAAAATACAAAAAATTCACCCTAAGTTATTTTTTATATGATGATATCTAAAAGTAAGTTTGTTTTAACAATTTTTTTCTAAATGTTCTATAAAATAAATCCAATATTTATTCACAAGAAAAATAAAAATAATTTTCGAAGAAAACGTATTTTATAGACATTACCAAAAATTGATTGATTATTTACTAAGAATTTATTAATATTTTTTAAGTATGTTATATATATATATATATATTTATAATGTAGTTAATTCTAGTAATTTCTTCAAACATAATGGATGTGTTAAGATGGTTGTATTTAAACAATCATTGATTATTTGGGTTCAGTGTTTGGTATCGCATATGCTACCAAACATAATTTTGTCCTTTAAAAACTCGGGGCATTATAAATACCATCTATAAAAACCAATAATAGATCAATTATATTATATTAAAATGAGAATTTTATTATTATTCGATTTTATGATACATTTTTCTTTAATTAAATTTGATTCCTATAATTGCATTCTTTTCAAAAAATAGTTCAAATAGTTCGAGATATACAATTAAATTATTATAAAATCAATGTGACAGTTATCACCTAGAAATTAATTTATAAATCATGAATATGATAGAATAAATTATGAAAATTTATTTTTTAAATTCTTATAAAAATAATTCATTATATTTATGTTAGATATATATTAAAATAAAATCTTTTGATAGTAAAAGATATGTTTTACAAAGAAAACTATTTTTATGTTCATAATGAATTTTTATATTTTTGAAATTAATAAAATATATATATGAGTTATTTTATTTACATATTAATATAATATATTTAATAATATATTTTAAGAATTATATAATAGTTTTTACATTTTATGTAATGGAGTTAAATTCGATTTTATTCTTCAAAATAAATTTGTTTAAAAATGGGTTTCTTAGATTTTTCGAAATTAGTTTGAAATGAATTTCTTAAAAAAATTAATTAATCCTTTAAAAATTAATTTCTTTATTTGATAAAAATTTATCAACATTTTATAATTTTAAATATTTAACATTTGGTCATCATGAATTGTAGATATGGTAAAATAATTTGTACGAGAAAGGTTAAAAAGCACTAAGTACGGATTAAATTAAATATATTAGGGTTAAAATGAATTAACAATAATATAAATCCTATTGTATGAATAGATTTAGATATTATATCATATTCTATTCAAACATGATCTGATTTTTATTTAATTTCCATGATTATGACTCTATTATATTTTTATATTCTGAATAATATCATGTGTGCCACTCCCCACACATATAAATGGGAACCCCCTTTCATTTATTTTACACAAAACATGATCCATTTATGTTTTACAAATCCTATAAAAATATCCTATAAATTTATCTATCAAATTTCAAAAGGTTTATATCTTCTTAAGATACCATTCCAATGGATATTAAGAGGAGATTATAAGGAGATTTCTCAAATAGTAGGTACATGTCGTTATCGATCATTTTCAAGTTACATTATTATTCAAATTCCTCTAAATCTATTTTATTCATCCTAAAATAATGAATCAAGTTTCATAAATATACTATGATATTATAATATTTATGGTATAACCATTTCTCCATCCATTCCCTCAAATAGGAAATGAATGTAATGCTTGTGTATACATATCAACCATAATATCCATATAGAGATATGATGCATCTTCCATAAACATGATTCATGGTTTGTCATTATAATGGATTTAATTATTATAGATGATATTTAGGACATATTTATGCTTATATAATTAAAATTTCTTATGTATTTTCTTTCCTTTACATTAGTTATAATATGATAAGATGGCTTGTTCTTATGTAGACTAACACCTACATAAGGGGATGTGAATATTTTTTCATCACAACATTATCTAAATATTTATAATGACCCAACCTAGGTCAGATAAACTATCCCTTGATATGACCATCACAGGGTGTGGTATAAAATAGTTAATGGAAACAAGTCTTGAATATAACAAATACATGGCATAGAACTAGAGTAAAATACAAAAGGAAGGGATAAAAAAAGATCAATAAAACCCAATAAAAATAGGATAAATTAGAAAAGTATGATAAGATTGGACCAACAAGTCTCCATGTGACAATCCATCACCACCAATCCTTCCCACTATAAAGGCAACCGATTCCAAGAGAACCTAACATGTTATATGACTCCCTTCCCTTTCCTTGAGTCCTGCAAAACAAGGACATCGACCACTAAAAAGAAAAATTAAGGTTTGATCAATTACCCCAATATGATACCATAAAATAACCTATACAAATTATAGTAGTTTGAATTCACATGTTTTGGAATTAAAAAAATTATTTTTTTAAATAATTTTTGGAAAATAAAACCACTTGAAAAAATTCGTTTAGTTTCCATAATTACGTACCATACTCACCAAATCTATGAATATATCAGGAATAAAACAATAACATTTGAACTAAAAATGTGAGAAAATATCCATGAAATAAACCATCATGTGATAAAATAGGTATAAAATAAAAACAACATCATTTGGGACCTAGCCTATGGTAATACACACTAGATGTAAAATAATCCTAAACTAAGTATAGTTGGTTCAAACTGATTTCAAGTCTAATCATAGTCCTTCAATATAAAAAACATTAACCCATAGTGTTTCAACACACACTATGGTCACCTATGTCTATTTATCGATGAAACCAAGGTTCCAAATGTGCTATATTTTTTCAAAACCATTTCCTAAACCATGATAACATTTAATATAAAATTTTTTCACTAAAGTAAATCAATTTCACTGAACAACCCAAAGGGACAGATAAGAAAATATATAAATTCATGAATTAGAATCACTTTAATGAAAACACCTAACATAAGAATGATGGAATCATTTCTACCTATAAAAATAGTGATCGAAAAACCATAGACCAACATTATAAATACAATGACGATAATAAAAAACAATGTATCAAAATAAAACACCAATAAATTATGAATCTGAAATACTAATGTAGATAATGTATCCACCATGGATAAAGGCAATAAAGAACCAGAAAATTTTCTTAACAATGATATGTGTTGCAACCAATATAGGAATCAAACACCCAATGGAGTGATTCAGAATGAGGTAGATCACCTAAAATCACCAAAAAATTATATAGTATCCAAGAGGATATATTGAACACCAATTGACAAAAGATATCATCATGTATCATATTTTAAACTTCTAGAGACAATAAATTCTCATCATGAATTAATTTTATATACCGAATTCCTTTCATAGTGTAATATCTCAAATATTAAAAATATGATGAAAATGTAACACCTTAGATAAAATTAAATATAGATTGATGTTTTAACACTGTGTAATGGTTTCATAACCTGTAAACATTTAAATCCCAACATATGACTCATGGAATCTCACCTCAAACATAACCACATCATGTGACCCATTCATGACATGGATGTGTCTAGTACATAGTACTCATCCCATTTTTCTACAAAAAACATCCAAACAAAAACATAAGGATATTTGATCCCATGGGGAACGCTCTAAATCCAATTAAAAACATATGCCCAATCTTTATTAATTAAAAAAAACATCCATGAACATTAGGTCATTTTACCTAGAAAGGATCTTCATTCCTAGGAATCCCATTATGCACCCACATAAAAAGGGATACCACAAAAAATAGAAAATGTGTACTTTAAGGAAGGTAATTTGGTATTAGAATCTCCCCACCAAAATTTTTTATATCCCTAAAATTTTTCCAAGTTCTTAGACTAGAAAAAAGAAAAATCCATAGCTACCCCGTCAACAATTCCCACTCCCATGTATTGTGGTATCCCATCTATACTACCATAGTAAACAGACCAAAGTAATTTTTTTTACTTCACAACCCCATCTCTCATAAAACCATAATCAATTTGGGTTTATCAAATAACTTTATTTTATAATTAATATTAACATCCTCCCAATCATTAACATGGGATGGATTCAGTCGATTATTTCTCAGTAGGGAGATATGAAACACATCATTGATGAAAGTTAAATGAGATATTAAGTCAAACTAATAGGCCCCTTTACTAGTCATCCATTGATCTTAAAGGGGAAAAAACCCAGGTCTAACTTATCCTACTTACCCACCCGATGATGTCCCAATGAAGGTGAATCTATAAGAGAAACCTAATCACTAACCTCAAACTCTAGTGGAAGGAAATGATGGTCTGTATAATATTTTTGATGACTATGTGCAATGGTTAGTCTCTTTTGGATCAACATAACCCTCTTAATCATATATTAAATAAGACTCATCCCAACCAAGAATTTCTATACCATATATTCCTACTATAATAGATATTTACATTGAAACCCATAAAATTACTTAAAGAGTGAAATCGTGATCAAATCATGATAACTATTTTTATAGGAAAACCTGACTAAAGGAAAATTATTTCTCAAGAATCACAAAAAAAAACATAAAAGAGCAAATAATATCCTCAAGAACCTAGATATATATCTCTCTATATATCAATCCCTATACAAATGATATGCTATTCTCAACTTCAACTGGGAACCAATCACCTACTTTACACCTTTCCAAAACATGGATGTGAACCTTGGGTCCTTATTCCTAACCACTACAGAAAGAAATCCATGAAGTCTCACAGTCACTCAAAAATTCAAGTCCCTAATATGTTTCACGTTATTCATCCCTTTCATAGTGGGAAATGGACCGATTTAATTAGTCGCTCAATGTTCACCAAAATCACATCATTCCCACAAGGATTATATGGTAACCCAATGATGAAATCCATGAAAATCCCATTCAAATTCCATAACAGAATGGGCAAGTGCTACAACAAAACATCAGGTCATTGTTGTTTGACCTTAATACTCTAATAAGTAAGACACTACATTAGAAAAATTTAATTGACCGTCTCATCCCTGACTAACAATACCAATGTCTCAAATCATGATACATATTGGTAGTACCTATGTGTTTGTAACGAAAAGAACTTTGTCCACATTCCATCAACTAACACTACAAATGAAAAGAAACAACCAAAATATTTCTAAAAAATGAAGAACAACTAGGAGAAAAATACCACTTACCTGAGGTCTCCCCACCATAACAAATTTACTGAAGATTTAGAGCTCGGGGTTATACATCTACTCAAGCCGAACTGACTCATCAAAATACAATTCATTCATTATTGAAGCCATAGATACCTGCCCACAATCTTTCTCCACTAACAAGATCATCTCAATAAAAAAACTCATAAATGACCACTCTTACATTGATTCTTTCACTAATTATGTTGGTAATTTATTTCTCTATGTATTAGTGGCCACATTCAATCTTCTAGGTGTATATGATATATAAAAATAAAAATTCTAGATATAATTCACCCAATGTCTCTATCTCTAGATTTGATCCCTACGAGTGAAAATATAACTCAGTATCTTATGATCATAATATACAAAAAACTATTTCCCAAAGAGGTTGTGATACCACATATTGAGTACCTTAATAACCCATAATAACTTAAGATAATGTGTTGGGTAGTTAATCTATTGAGGGAATAACTATCTAGATCCATATGCTATGTCCTTAACCCTTGCTCGAAGAATCTTAGAAAAAATCATAGCCTAAAACTAGTTCTATATGAATAAAACTAGAAAAAAAAAATTCATACCATTATTTATTGAAAATATCTATGAAACTTTTCACTCCACTCAAACTTTACACCCATACGGTTTAAAGATACCCTTAGAGATAAAATCTTGATTATTTCCTAGTCAAACTTACTGTAGTAACTATCTATCTCTATTAAGCTTTGAATTTGAAGCAAATTTTTTCGTATTATTTTTTGGAAATAACTTATTGTACATTTTTAGGGTCCAATAAGATGCCTCTCTCAAATATACTATTCCCCAAATACATTAAATCTTAAATAAAAACTCACATTTATATTGCTAACCATATAGAAGACATTCCCTCAATGTTCAAGTAATGATATCTAAATGTTCTATATGATCCTTCGGTAACTTGGTGTAAACTAAACTATCATCCTTGAACACCAAAACAAAATATTCCAGGATCCAATTAAATATATGATTCATCAATTCCATAAACACCACCAGAGTATTAATCTAAATGGAATAACCAAAAAATAGAACATCCCATTCCAAATCATAAATGTTTTCATAGGTATATCATATTCTCGGAGTAACAATTGGTGGTAACCTAACCATAGGTTGATCTTTGAAAACCAAAGATCCCCTATAAGATGATCAAAGAAATCATAAATCCTAGGAACTGTATATATTTTTATTATAGTCACCTGATTTAACTCCTGATAGTAAATAAAATGTTAGAGGATCCCATATTCCTTCATACAAATGTGAAAAAATGAAGCCCACGGTGACAATCTATGATGAATAAATTCCTTATATTAAATATATGAAATATAGACCATAAATTATACTAACTCATAATGGGGCATACAAGATCATGGAATAGAAATCTACATCGCACCGTGTAGTAGTTCTATTGTAAACTCAACATCCCTCTATGTATGTATACTAGAAAAATCATTCTGAAATAACTCAGGGTGCACACACACCATTAAAGGTAGATAACTACAATAACAAGGGTCAATGTAATCTAGAAACATCTCTAAAAACTATATTAAGATTATCCTAGAATAAGGAACAACATAACCCACCCTTTCCAATCTAGAGTCCCACTCAACCTAAAAAACATGAGTTACCCCATTAGTGGATAATAACTAAACTTGAAGGCGATAACATTATATCTAGTACTTAAAATTGATAATCCAATATATTATAATAATAAATTAAAATATGTGAATATTGATTAATAATAATTCCCATTCCTCCTTATGGTCTGCTATTATCACTCAACATGCAAGGAACATGAAGACTTAGTAAAAACACATTCTTAAAGGAACATAAAGATCCCACAAGAACAACCTAAGATCCAAAATCAAGCCCAATATATAAACTATATTTGATGATATGAACGTAAGAGTAACCACATTATCAAACCAAGATAAACCCATATAAGATGAAATAAACACCACACATCTAACTTTGGATGCCCCTACTTCAGATTACACTAGTACATACTCCACTTCACAAATAAAACCTATCTCAGCTCCTCTGTGATCATTCTTAGACACAATAAAATCCCCCTTAGATTAAGGATAATCCCCACCACAATTTAAAGAATCGTTATAATCCCATGTCACCTTGTTTAATGGGGATAAAACCATACTTATATAGGACATATTGTCATAAAAACGTTTTATATGGACATATATTCCTAAATGATGTCATTACTTTGGATCCTCTGCACAATAAGTGTCGGTTTGACCAAGATTCCCACACTAATAGAAAAAACCCTGATGTTCTCTAGATAAATTCCCCAAAACAAGTCACGAATAAGGCTAGATACCATTTCAATTAATTTTTCGGAAATAAGGTACTCCCTAGCAAATGAAAGTACCAACTAAAGCTCCTCTAAAAACTATTTTTTCAGTTATCTTGGTCTCTACCAAATAATTTGTATCAACTACCTCTTAAAAGGTGGTAACATAGTTATGAGTTAGTATAAACCAAATATAATCCCTCAACCCCAACGCAAACCTCTAATTCTTTAGGTAATAGTTGGTGAAAACATTTCATTCCAAGTGTAAAAACTCAGTGAAATAGGCGGAATACATCAAAATGGCACTCAATCCCTAATCTAAAGTAAAAAACTCATGGTTCATTTCCCCATGTAATTCCTCAAAATAAAATGGCTGGTTGATGATTTTATTAAATGAAAAAAATGATAAGATCATCCTAAAATATAGATTTCACAATAGAGTCCCGCCATCTTCTTCTTAGAACATTATGAATATACATGAAAAAACCACTATAGATTCCTCATGATTATTTATAAAGTTCTAAATCCACTCAATCCTCCAAAACCATTCTTCATATTCGTATAGTATTTTTTTCACCACAAAAGGTATGTGGATGATTCTTTGTAAATTATGATCCATGATCCACTACTCTTTCTAGGCTCCCAACACCAACTTGACCCAACATTTAGATATTTTAGATTACAGCATCTACCAAAGAAGGTTCCACTGGAGGACTTTCCCATAGAACCTATCTCACATATTCCTCACTCATATTTGGTAGAGACCATTTGGGAGACATTTACTAACAATCATAATACAGAAACCAATCAGTCGCACGCAGATTCCAAAATCATTGTGTAGCACCCCAACCTGAATTTCCACTCGAAAAGTGCTTTCAGGTCATGTTACACTAGCCTTTGGTGATCCTTACCATTCCTTAAAGGTTGAAGACTAGTAGAGAGGGTGTATAATGTGCTGATAGTGGGGATACCATACCCTATGATGATCATAAAATAATGTTCCAAGTAGATATATAATAAATAGAAGAATAGAAGACTGAACAGACATGAACTAGAACCATTAATGGAAGGATCACATTAAATATCATACAATAGGGAAAGTATAACTAAGAAAAAGTGGGAATAAAAAAACACATCTACATAGAATTTTTAGTTAAAATAGATCATGAATACACAACATATCATGCACTAACATAACTATAGGGGTCTCTAATAGATGACTACAGTACATACATACATATAAAAAAGTACAAAATAGAAAGGAAAGGTCAAAATGTAAAATCCAAATAAGGCAATAACCAAGGGTACCTTTCCTTCCAACCCACATAACTCAACCTCTAGGATCTAACTCTAGAGATCGAACCCTTACCTAAATGAAAATTCATGAAGTCTACACATGTTACGAAGTTCCTATATAGGGTGTGATAATGAGTCTTAGTAGGGTACCACCCACACGTTCATACCTTACATTTGTGATTAAGAAGGTTTGTCTATAAATAAATAAAATAGTGGCACATGAATATGAATAAACACACCTTCAAATACTGGTCAAAATCCAGTAGGATTTGTCACCTACCTCAGCTGACGCTGGAAATCCATAACGGATAGGATCCATAGCCCATTGCCCAAGGAATACCCTAATATAGAGATCTTCATGTTAACCCTCAGGTTCCACCACCAATTTCACCTTGAACAATGTTAATCATTACACCTAATTCTCATATCAATTCATAGACATCTTTAAGTAATTCCTAAAAAATAAGAATATTGTTTCTCAGAACCTTCCTTGACGTCACCCATCAGATCAAAGCCCAAGACCTGGAGGCACAATGATGTCTACCATCAAATTACTATATTCATCAACTCTGAGAATGGCATCCATAGGAATGATGTTGTCCGTACTCTCAAAATAAGACTCACCCCAGTGTACTCAAATATGGTGAGAATTATCTCCCAAATGATAGCCTCAACACTATCATTATGTGGCTCCTCACCATCCCCATGGATTTCTTTGATAATCACCCCTAAAACAATTACCTATGTTAGACTACTAGGGGCCTCTACCCACACGAGTGGTCAAAAAAAAAACTCATCAATGAGTCAACCTCTATGAACATGTCTCTAAATAGTTCTTTGCCCAATCACAGGTGAATGAAATCACCAATATTGTACCTAAGTCACACCAACAAAAGAATTGCATGCCCTTAAAACCATATTGCTCAATCCAATGGTCATGCCATCTTAATATCCAAGACCATTCCCATAACCTAAAATAATTCTCTCTTAAACTAAAAAACCATGTGTCTAGACTGGTGATCACATCATCCACATAAATTGGGGGAATCACACTCAGAATATCACATCACCTCAAATATATATTAGCATCATCATCTCAACCTTATGTCAAGCCCATGTGGATCCCATGGAAGTCCACAGTATATTATAATAAATTAATATATATATATTTCAATTCAATTTAAATGAAAAAATTAAATATAATAGGATTTAGAAACTCAAAAATAAATATAACAAATAAATTTAATATAATTAACACCCTTGGCCTAACTTCCCAAGGTTTCGAGCCTCTCAAATTGCTCAAACAACTTACAGACTCATCTACGGATACCTGTGGGAATCCCATAAGGGTTAAATTAATTTATTAATAACATACATCAAATTTAAATGGTCTCACTCAATTGATAAAATAATTCACCAAAATTATCACCCCCTCAAAAAACATGTGAAATGAAAATGAAAATTATGCACTATTTACCTTGGATTCACATATGTTGGAACATCTGATATCAGCCTCTAACCCCAACCAATTTGAAAGAAATCAGATTTTCTAATTATTTACATGAAAATAGGCTAAAATAAATTGAACATAATTAGAGTTTTTTGGGTCTAGAGAAAATAATAAATGATGCATGGGTGAGGGGAACCTTACCTTGATAGATCCAATATCAAAAACTATTTGAAGAAAAATGGTTAGATAAAGATATAGAATCAAAACATATTGGAGGAGGAAAATGGAAAAAACCCCTTGATAAATATGTAATTTGGAGGAAAAAATAAGGATAAATAACCTAAATATAATGGAGGCATTTTTTTTCATTTCACCTCTTTAATGAGGCCACACGGTTAGCTCTTATAGTTTTTTTGACCCGTGGGAAAACCGTGTGGGCTACAATGTTATGGTACCGCCTAAATAACCATGTCTGTGTGAATTGCTTACATTTTTTCCTAATTTAGCAAAATACATACAAAATAACTATGAAAAAATGGATAGGTTCAGGAATGACCATGAAACATACCCCATACCGTTTTACAACTCATGAGGCTGTAAAAATTTTGGCTACACAGTTTTCTCTGAGAGACTGCACAGTTTACCCTAACGATGGACCTCATCCTAAAACTAAACAAAATAGGGCCTTTAGGTATCTGAAATAACTAGAAGCCATATTAAGACCAAATTATTTTTTTCTAAACCACTAAAACCATAAAAATTATTTTGTGTTGACAAAAAACTTGAAAATTGGTTCAGATGGTCAAAAATGAATTTGACATACCCACCGATTCCAAAAATTCAAAAAGGGAGATGATTTCAACATGCCCCAAAAACCATGATGTTAAAATACCCCACCATAACATATATCATCCATGTGATATAAAAAATCATTGAGAAAATACTAAACACACCCATCCAAATAAAAATTAAATGGGGATACCCCGCTCTTAGGGGCACAAGTCAACTACGTTAAGGTGGCTCCCCACCTTAAGAGTGACCTACCCTAGTCCCATACGAACCTAAATATCAAACAAAATTATGATCCCTTGAACATAATAGGAGTCATATTTCCTCTTTCATTCATTGTCACTCCTACACCTCATCAGGTTCTCCTGTTTCATACTTGACACCCATCAGAATCCCACACCGCTTCGGTGTGTGACTCATGCCCACGTCACACATGGAACCAACGTGGTCCCAAGATCATCAGATTCTAAAATAAGTCTTGATGAATCACACATCAATCTAGTAACAAATAATCATGATTATTATATAATAATTTACCTCATGTTACCCACATCTCCTTGATTCCCTGATGCCAACACACCTCGATAATCATGCATCCAACAATGCTCATATATAATTCATTATTCCATGCACCTCATATATATTTATAATGCATCGAATATGATTATAACATACAAAAAACATATAGTTAGTCCACATATACATACCACGAACCTCATTCACAAAATAACTTTAAAAGGCCATCAAAATATAAAGATAGAAAAATAACTCTCGCTAAGTGCACAACGTACCTATGACCTTCATCGACTCAAAAACCTGATCTGACCCTAGTAGCTCCACAGTATGTATCTAGAACAAATACAAACAACCTGAATCCTTAACTCCCTATGGTGATACACCTACCACTAGAAACTCACCCTAATTTTAGGTCCCACTATCTCTACCACAACCTCTACATGTAGCTGAAACTCACCTACCATCACCAGGTACCGATCCTGGTCTGATCACAGAACCCTAAGTCTACCACAGTCCCTAATTGATAGTTTTCTGATAATAATTCCTATATAAAGTTTCAATATACCCGACCAATACACATGCCCAAAACTCCTTTTTAGGCCTCTCTAACAAAGTGTGGCTATGTCTTAGATTCCTACACTAAAACAAAACCATCTATGATCCCACCTATGGTGGTCTACTTGATTCCCTTGCCTAACTGCATTAATGGAACCAATGAAATTACCTTAATCCATTACCTAAATCTTGTATGACCTATCCATCACATTTCCATTGTATATGAGATCCATATTCACCAAATCTGATAATGAGTCCAACAAAAATTTGTTTACTTACGCCCAAATGGAATTCCATAAACCATCCTTGAAATGCCTCACCCATGAGGTTTTGTCACTCACCATGCTGGGTCAAAGCGATAAAACCCAGTGAACAATGCTGCATAGTAGATGAAAAACACATCTCTCTAATATAGTATTAATAACTCATAATCTATCTCTTCCCTTAGAATCTCTGGGAATAAATTCTCAAAGAACCTAGCCTCAAAGTCCTTTCAGGCCAGTCCCTTATGTCTTCCTTCCTGAACCTATACATCCAACCAAAACTTAGCTGGTCCTATGAGCATATAAGTCTCAAGATTCACCCTCCACCCTAGAAGCATCTAAAGCTAATCAAGGATAATTTTCATACACTTGATACAGTTCTTATCCTCATGTGGTCTACAATCACACTAAAAAAACTATCGTTGATACATTGGAAACTCTATTTCCAGATATACCATCTAAGGAAATGCTCACTGATCTTCCCTATCAATTCCTTGGATAACCTATACTAGGATTTATATGATCTTTTCTTAGAGAAACATCCCAAAAGAGGTCAGATCTATAGATTTCCCCACCTATACTGAAATTTTTACCATATCCTGATCCTCTACCTACTCTGCCGGACCCTTATGTGTCTCAACCTGATCATGATTAAATATAACCAAACCATCACCCATCTGATGCTCCATCCAATCCATTTATGTGGAAACCAATTGAATACCATTACATGGTCATACAACCAAGATAACACACACACACACACACACATATATATATATAATAAAGATAAGAAAAGTAGTAGTAGGAAGAAAAATCTCACTACCTTCGCCCTTCCCCACCATAAACACATCAGTATCAAAAACTCACAGTTAATGACTATATATATGAACCACATCACCTCAAACTGATGACCACATCACTCAACCTGGTGATGAACATCACCCCATTTCATAGAACCTGCCTACTCCTATAAGATCCAGACCCAAACACACACACAAACATTACACAGAATAACACATTTCACATATCACCAGGACCTTTCATATCACTATACATGAATATATATATATATATATTAAACATCCTATAATTTTCCTAATTGAAAGCATAAGAAAGCATACTAGAATAAACAACGCCCCTTACCATACCAGGAAAGGGTTTAATAACTGATTCCTAACCTTATTAGTCCAAGGGACATATATCAAAACAATTAAAAAATCACATAAAAGTTTACCACTTGATGTTGAAATAAAATAAACTATCAAATGAGCCAATAAGAATAACAAAACTCACCCCTGTTAACATGGTCAGTCCCCCATGCTAGGGCAGTAGGTACTAAAGAAAGAAATCTAAACCTAGTTCCAAAAACATCCTAATATCTATTATACTATATGAGAAATTTTAATACAAATAAAGAGGTAAAAAATATCCTCTGATACCATTTTTAGCCCCACAATCCAAAATTTTCACCTAAACAGTGCTTTCGGGTTGAGTGCCACTAGACTTAGGCACATCTCCTCATGAAAAAGGATGCTGATAAGCAATGATCGTGTAAAAAGGGGTGATAGTGGGGATATTGTACCCTCTAGTTATGATAATATAATGGTCCATATAGAGATATAATAAATAATATAATAAAAGACTCAATAGACTTGAACTAGACATGCCAAAAGAGGAAGCACATTTAATATCATACAATAGCAGAAACATCACTAAAAAAGATTAGTGGAAATAAATGATCACTTCAATATACCATTTTATTTTAAATTGATAATGTATACTTAATATATCATAAACTTAAATATATATAAGTGGTCTCTAATGCTGACCACAGTACATACATACATATAAGCATGCTGAAAATAGAAAGGAAAAATCAAAAGTTAAACCCCAAATTACACAAAAAGAATGGATCCTTGATTTCTAACCCATGAAACTCAACCTCTAGGATAAAAATTCAAAGTTTAAACCCTTAACTAAATGAAAAATCATGAAGTCTATATGCATCCTGAATGGCCATGTAGGGTGTGAGAATAAGTGTCATTAGGATAACACCAATATATGCATACCCTACATTTGTGATTATGAAGGGGTGTACTATAAATAAATAAAAAGGTGGTACTTGAATATAAATAAAAACACATTTAAATAGTTCTAATAATACACTAGTACTTATCACCTGCCTCGACCAATACTAAGAATTCATAGTGGATAAGATCCTTAGCCCATGGCCCAAGGTATCCCCTAATATAGAAATGTCCAGGTGAGCCATCAAGTTCCACCTTTAATGTCACCTAGAATAATGTGCCTCATGAAACCTTGTTCCCATATCAAATCACCAACATCCCTTAGGAATGAACAAATATTAAGAATATTTTCCCATAGACCCTTGGTTGAGAGAACCAATTAGCTCAAATCCAAATGCCCAGAGGTGCATGGATTTTTGCCCTCATTGTATTATCTCTGTCTACTCAAACCATAATTTCTAGAGTAATGGTGTTATCTTTCCTCTCAAAATAATTCATGGAACAATGTTCTCAAATTTTGCGAGCTTGTGCTCCCAATAGGTAGCCTCAAATTTGTCATCTGATGAATCAGGACCATACCCATGGATTTATATAGTAAGAACCCCCAAAACAATTACCTAATATACACTACTAGTGGCCTATACATACATGGCTGAAAAAAACACCCCATCATAGAGTCAATATGTGTGCACATGACTCCAAATGATACATTTTCCTATCACGAGTGAGTTTCATCACCAATTTTGTACCAAAACCACACCAAGACCAAAACCTCATGCCCTTGTGACCATGTAGCTCAATTTAATAGACATTCCATCCCGATATCCTGGACCATCCCCACAACCTGACAGCCTTAATGCCTAAACTAACAATTGAGTCACCCAACTAGTGATCACATCACCCATGTAACCAAGTGCAAGACCACTTAAATGATCAAATCTTCTCAAATCTAGATGACCAGCTCCATCTCAACCTTATTCCAAGCCCTTCATGATCCCATGGATCTCAACTATATATCACAAGAAATTCATTCATATATATATATACCACCTTTTTTTAAATGAATGAAATCAATATAATTTAATTAAACAACTCAAAATAAATATAATAAAACAATTTAATATAAAGAACACACATAACCTAAATTCCCAGTGTTTCAAGCCTCTATCATGGCTCAAAAAACTTATATTCTTGAGTTGGAATTGCCATTGGAATCCCACAAGGGTTCAATTAATTAATTAAGAAAACAAATATCAAATTAAAATGGTCTCTCTCAGTCAACACAATGGAGTACCAAAATCAACACCCCTCAAAAAACCTATTAAATCACAAAGAAAAGCATTCACCAACTAACATGGAGTCGTATACATAAGAACATATGATATCATTCTATACCTATAAATTATTTGGAATAAATCAACATATATGAGGAATTCACTAAAAATATGGCTAAATGAATTCAAAAGATTATGTGGTCCATGAGGTGAGGGAAAATAGGAAATGATTCATGGGTGATGAGGGGATTACTAAGATGAATCCAACGCTGCAAATGGCTTGAATAATGAAGTTTAGATGAATAGATGGGATCAAAACCAACTAGAGGAAGAAAATTGAGGAAACCCCTATTGTACTTGTGATTTATAGGAGAAAAGAAGAAGAAATAACCTAAATATAATGAAGGGAAATTTGGTCATTTCACCTCTTTAATGAGTCTAGATGGTTTTCCAAACTGTGCATTAACCGTTTTTTCTATAGTGTTAAGGTACTGCCTAAATGGAATTACCAGTGCAACTTGTGCATAATTTTCTCTAACCATGCCTATACCAAATCCCTCTTTTAAAACTAAAAAGGTTCACACATAACCATGCACCCTAACCCACATGTTTTACCAAAACCTGATATAATATAAATTTGGGGTACACAATTTCCTTTGAGAGGCTACACTATTCCCCCCAAAATTTCTCCTCATTCTACATCTCAATCAAATAGGGCCTTTAGGCCTCTGATGCACCTATAATCCATCTGAACACCTAATTGTTTTTATAAAAATCTATGACCATCCCTAAAATGATATATTGGGGTGATGGAAAACCTGAAATTATGTTCTGATGATGAAGAAATAATTTAGCATACCCACAAATTTAAAAATATATAAAATGGGTGAGGATTTCAACCCGCTTCAAAAATCCAGGATATTACACATACGACCATATTCAGATATCAATATCAATTCTTTAAAGTGACATGAATTTAAATTAATTATGAATTCATCAAAAAATGATGACACATTAAGAAAAGAATATTTCCATTTAAAGGAACACTATATCTGAATCATTCAAATACCCTCAACCATTGTGTCTCAAACTTGGAAGAAATCCTTGACCACCGATGGTAACTCCGATTTAGTCACAAAAGTGAGATGTCTAGGTCTTTTTATACACATACAATTAAAATTATGAAGGTACTAACTCCTTACTTCCAAGACAACAAACTGTATCTAAGAAGTTTTTTAAGACATCAGGTTGGGTATTCCGTCTAATACTAATTTGTAACAATCTGACCCTGGTTAATCAAACCATCCTTCCATGATGACTATAATACAGAGAGGTATAATAAAGAAATCAAAAACAAGTCTTTAATATAACCAAAAAAAGACATAAATCCTAAGTAAAACCTAGAAGAAAGAGATAAAACAAGACACATACAACCTAATCCTAATAAGCTAAACTAGAAAAGACAAAAAATACAAGGGAAAAAATATCCATGTGACTCTCTATCACCACTAACAAGTCCCACTAAAAAGGTGACAAATAATAAGAGAACTTGTCATAATACATGATTCCAACCCCTTTTCTTGACTCCTGAAAAACATGGTTGGTAATCAAACAAAGGAAAAAAGTAAGATGTAAGCCCCGATCCTAGAAAGATAACACTAAAAATCTATACAACTTCTAATATCAAGGATGAAAAAGTTCCATATTTAAAAAAATAGTTTATAATGAATTTAGAAATATAATTCAATTTTCAAAAATTCATTTGTCTTCCATAAATCCATAACATATTCACCAAATCCAGGAATATATCAGGTGTAATAGAAAAATAGGTAGACTAAAGATGTGAGAAAATATCAATGAAATAAACCATCATACTATATTCCAAGTATAAATGAAAAATCACACAATTTGGGAAGCAATCTTCTAGTGACAATGAAGATTGAAAAACTATGGTAGGATATAATATATGATAGAACCAACACAAAAACTATTTTAACATTAAAGAAAATCTATTTTAATGAACAAAAATTGGGATAAATAAGAAAATATTTCAATTCATGAATTAAAAAAAACATTCATATATACACATACCTTAAGAATAATGGGAACCAATATTCCTATGACAATGAAGATCAAAAAATCACGAATTGAACTTCCAAAAAAATGGAATTATAATAAGATTAAAAGGATTGATAGATAAAACTAGTTGATCATAAATCTGAATCACAAACACAGACAATCCTAACTTTTAAACCAAAGTAAATGGAGAATAATAAATATATCTTAATATGGATATGTGGTGCAACCACCATAGGAATCAATTGCTGAACAGAGTGATCCAAAAGGTGGGAGATCACCCAATATCGCCCAAAATCTTCATAGGGTTTGAGAGGAAATCTTATGAACTAAATGATAATATTTTCATGAATGAATGTTATTTAAAACTATAGGAACTGAGTAATCCACATCATAGATTCATTTTATGGTGTCAATTATTATGTATTAAATATATTTTAAAAAAATCCATCGCATCAGATTAAATTAAATATTGATTGATTTTTTCAAGGTGTGTAATGGTTTCTCAACCTGTAAAATTTTCCACCCTATATGAGATTAATGATATCTACCAAAAACAATATTCACATTTTGTAACAGATTCATGATGTTAATGTTTCAAGCTGGTAGTACTTCAACCCTTTTCTAAAGAAAACCTAAAAACCAAAACAAAAGGATATCTGGTCCTAAGAAGCACCCAATAAAAACTTTATCAAATTTTTAAATATAAAAAATTTATTGAAACAAAAAAATCCCTAAACATTAGGTAATTTCCCCACTATAAAAGATCTATATTCCCAAGAAGTCAAAAATGAACCCAAATAAGAAGGAAAACCATAAACAAAAGACAACGTATAACTGTATTAAGTTAATATGGTGTTACATTATTTATAAATTTGTATTTAATTAATAAATATTATAATTATAAAATGATTAAAATTTTTTATTCTATTAAACCATGACCAAAGCTCACGTATCATATCCATCGAACTGAATTCTTCATGAAAAAATAACCAATTTTAATTTGAATATTCATTTTGTTGATGAAACTATTAATAAATATATAATTAGAAAATTTAATGGAATTATTCATTGTATGTTATGTTTTAATATGGATATATAATATAATTATAATTTATAAATTTCTATTATACATGATATTTAAAAATACATGAAGAAATTTGGGATTTGATGTAAGTGTTTATGTGACCATTTTATTTTTTTCTAGGATTTACTATTCTAGATTTTTATCGAGGAAAAATATATAGATACAATCCTTTGAAGTGAATATATTTTATTCTCCTATGGTTATATTTATAATTTTGTTCTATTAAAACCATTTCCCAATTTTTATTACTTAAAATATAAAATAAATCTTTTAATTTAGATTCAACTATATTTCCCTTTTAGTCATCAACCATTTTATTCCATATCCATGCTCTTCAAAATAATGTTGTTAAAGTTAAAAAATATTCATTAAATGTTTTTAAAAGTTAAATTTCATTACCTATTAATTTTTTTAATTTTTTTTAAAATGAAACTTTTTAATAATTATTTTTCAAACATATCGTTTTTTTATTTTTGTAAAAGGTTGAAAAGGATGTTATTTTTTCATATATGTTATGAAAAGTTTTTTATATTCACATGAAAATTATTTTCATTTATTATTCAACTAAATCATTACATCCTCAATTAAAAAAAATTTCTTATCAATATTATATAAATTTTATGTCAAATTGTTATGAAAATAAAATGATATTTTTATGATGTTTTCATAGAATGGATCGAATGTTCTTTTAATGATTTTTTTAATTTATGCCACTATACATTAAAAAGTGTTATGCATAATTTAGGATATGATCACATGATACCATCTACCGTATTTGCATGGATGTATTTTAATGATGATGACTTGAGGATTGTTATATTGAACCAATTTCAATACAATGGGTTAATTATGTTTCAATAAAACCATTTTGAAACAAGTTTCTTTTATACTAGTGATTCTCTGATGAAATTTTTTTGTAACAAATTTCTTTGAAATTGGTTATCTTATATGGATATGATGAATAATTTATGATCTTTTATCACACTTTTGTATAGATTTCATTATTTGATGAGTGGTAAAAGAAATATATATATCCCTCCAATGCAATGAGAAAATATGTATATATCATGAGACAATAAGGATTGGAAGGAGGAATGAAATCGGTTTAATAAGAGACTCTATCTAATATAAAATTCATGGTAGAGAACCATGAAAAATTAAATTATAGATTAGAGGGTGAACCCAATCCACTATGATGGTATTTCTATTCATCTATGATTAAATAAATGATGTTACATGCATATTTATATTCCATTTTTTTTTCATATGATTATAATTTTTCTAATAGATCATGGTTTCATATTGACTATTTCATACACTTATGACTTATGTATTTTGTTATAATATTGAATTATTCTATGGTTTATCATTAATAATGACTAAGTTATGTTTTTTTGTTATTGTATATTATGATCATGTTATAATTCTATTATTTTAATCTTATGCTCAATTATGATCATATATCATTATCTCTAATATTTACCCTTACTAACTATCTAAGCTCACCCATTCTAGTGTTTCCTTTCCCTAGGTTATTTAAAAAAAATTATTAGGATATTCCATGAATTTTCCAATGTTTCATGTGGGATCCATGTTTGTCTCTTCTTATATTAATGATTTTTTTTCATGTTTGAGTAGTTTCAAAAGTTAACCTGAAGATTTTCAAAAGAACATAGACTAAATTAAGGCTATAAGGATCCACTCTCTAACTTAGGGGAAGTTTTCAACCCACTGGTTAGATAAACTATAGCCACTGCATGGTTGTAGTGGCCACCATCAAACTAATGGAATCAGACATGAAAAAATGTGGAAGGGGTTAATTTTAAATTATTTTACACTAAACACTTAATTAACCCTATTCGAGAACCTAAAAAAACCAATTAAACTAGTTCCCCTAGAAAGGAACTCCCATTGCATTTTAGGCTCCTTTATATTTCTTCGCATGGTGCATCAATATATGTTTAATTAGTTTTCAATGAATTAGTATTTTATATGTAGCTTACCTCTTTATTTCTTCACTCTTAAATTATCATTGGGTTTGGAAGTTGATCTATGATTCATTTTTTTGACATATTGGTCACTTTATGATAATTGTTCAGTATCTTCTAGATTCTTCATGAATATTTCTTTAGGAGTAATTTCCCTTGTTAGTTATGGTGTAAGGATCACTATTCAAAAGTTACATGTTCATATAATATCCATGCAAAACCATTTTCTTATGGAGAAAAAAATTCTATGATGTGTGAATTTATTTTAGGGACTCCTTTCACTTTCTATTTAAATACCTTTCTTTATGATGTGTAGATCCCATTGTGGATGGTGTGTGACCTAAATTTGAAGTTGGTGGTTTTTTTTCATATATATGTTCTATAAATCATTAATTCTATTATATTTTGAAATGGTTTTCTAAATATATTTTCATTATCTATAAATTGGTTGTTTTGGTAGTTTAAAATGAGTTTTGAGAAAATATGGATTCACTTATTTTTTGATAAAATAATGTCTTTTTTTTAATTAATTATGGAATGTATTATAAAATGGAGTCTCAGGGAATTTTTTTTATGAAAGGGATGTTTGTAATTGTTTCTCAAATGTAATAATAATTTTTTCTTTGATTTGATATATATCATAAATAGAATACTTGGGTACCTAGGTGGAGTTTTCAGTATTGGGAATTTTTGTTAAAATTGTAAGGGGGTACACTTTCCTAGGGTTCTCCTCCATTCATATATCATATATACGTGAGTTCTATGAATTTTATCATAACATTTTAGGGTGTTCATATTATGGCATCTTCCTTCATCCCTAGTTTATGGGTGCATTGACTCTAGGGACCCAAGTGTGCAGTAGTCATTGTTTGTGATTGAGGTACTAATGACCTAACTAGTTCGACCTTTATTATGCAAGGGGTGACTACCATTGTTATTTTTTACTATAAAATTTTGGTTTTGATATGATATGATTCAAGATTAATAAATTTAAATTGGTTATGGAATTGAGTTATATTTTTGATGAACCCTTCCCAAAAATGATACTATAATGGAGGAAGAGGGACAATTCCCCCTCGATTCCTACCTCATGCAGGACCGAGATAAGTGACCAACACCAAGGGTATAAAAATATCATGAAATAAGAGGCATTACCCAATATAATAATAATAGATTAGGAGATAATATGAATAATCCACAAGAAAAACCATGAAACAATATAAAAAGAAACAAAACCATTCCATGATGAATTCATAAATATAATTTATAGATATTAATGTATCAAATAAAAAATACCAAAAATAAAAGATAAATTCGTGAAATAACAAATTTTGAAAAATGTCCAAGCTAATATTTTCCGGCACGATCCATGTAATCCTCTTATAATCCAAAAAATTAATTTACATAAATCGAGTGAATATACAAGTATATTCAAAAGGAAAATGAAAGTCTATCATTCACATTTGTAAGAAGAATACTACTTCTCCTATGATCAAGAATAATAACTAAAAACACATAAATTGGTTAACTATCTATCCCTACCTCACCATGGAACACACACCAAATATATTAAGTAATTTATAATAACATAATATGTTGCATATCGATAAAGGGTACCCCAAACTTCTTTCCCATTTTTTAAACTCTCACACACCAATGTCATATTCCCTGTCCCTCCCATATCTTCCAAATAACCCATACCACCACCCCAAAGCACAGTCACATCACATTATTTCTACAGACACCTGGGACATTACAACATAGCCAATTACATAACTAGATTCATAGGGTATTATGAACATCAAATATTTGTACCTCATTCCATCTTCTAACCATGAATAACCCTCACTATAAGGCACCCTACATCACATAAATGTCACATCTCAACCAAAAACACCCAGTCCACCACCCCCCAAACAGATCATTTCACACCTGCCCTGAAATCACCTAGGTGATTACCTAGTTCACTAAAAGACCTTCATCCATCATAGATTATGAATATCTACTCATCTAAAAGAGTGGCCAGGAATGATCCTATAGCTATCCATCCATAATCATCTTCAGAATATTGGAAAAAATAGCCCTTGTGAAAATAAAGGTGTCATCATATTGTGCACGACACATATCTGGGGCGTATAGAAATCAAAAGGAATATATAATTATCTATATATATATATATCCATTCACAATCCCAACATATTGTTTTACAACAAAACTCTAACCATATGACCACATCCCAGCTTCCTCTACCACTGATAAATGCATAACACCACACAAACCACATTCCACATCTCACACCACCAACCAATTCCTTTATCAATCCAATTTATTTCATTATTTACCAATAACCAAATTAAATAACAAAATCCATCATTTATTTTTAATTATTCCATGACACACAATTAAACAAACCAAATCCTATCCATTCTAATCATTATTAAATAATTATTTCATTAGAAGTCATGCTTCTAGAACAATTCACCCATTCTCATAAGCTAATCATAATTCCCATAAAATCATCACCCCATCCACCCAAAATAATGGAAAAACCCCCACCACCTCCCCACCAGAAATTTATGTCCTAAAAAACCACCACCTATCCTCCCAAAATCATGTAAATGAAACCGTAACACATCAAAGATCATTTTACTAATTTTATAAAGGGGATATTATCAAATTTTAATTTATTCTAAGGGTTTTATCAAACTTGACAAAAATAATGGGGAAAGTATTTTATTAGCCTAATATAAGTGGTTATCCAATTTATATTTATCTAAGATGATATAAAACAATAAAAAAATATTGGGTTACATAATTTAGGAAATATCCGAGAAAAAGCAACCCACATCCATAATTTTCTCTAGAAAATTCATCATATACAAACACAATATCAAAATAATATAAATGCTAAAAAATAATTAAAATCAATCCTTTTTACCTTGATTTTTAATTCATAGATTAATTTATATTTATTAGGAAAACATAAACCATCCCCTAGAGATTAACAAGAGAAAACCCCTCCTGCATGATACTCAAAAGTGAGAAATGAGGGATTACCTACCTCAATAAAGATTTATGATCTTGTGGTACACCATAGGGTGAAGAAGAAATTCCTAGAAAGAAAAAATAGACCATGAGATCAGGGATTAAACTACAATACATCAAAGTATTGTCAAAAAATAGCCCATACTAACCCTGCAAAACAAAACTGTATCAGAGTAGTGGATCTATGAGAGAAAAATAATTAAAAACCATGGGAATGAGAGAATAAACCTATATAGATCACCAATGGGGATCCACCAAAACAAATGGGTCAAAGTACTAGGAAGGGGGATAAAGATTCTCTGAGATCCACATAGGGTTTTTTCAAAATGGGAATGAAATGAAGCATGAATAAATGAGGATAGGTTTAGTTGAAAAGAATTTTTACAACCTGTAACTCGACACTTTCACATCATGAATCCCATTCATGACTTGTATTCATTTGGAATCACCCAAAATACCTCTTCAGTAGGAATTTATATAGCCTCATCTATTATTTAATTACATTACAATAATTACTTTCATGATGTGGACTCATTTCATAGGTTACCCCTCATTTTCATAAAATAGATGAAATTGGATGACTACACAAGCAGTGAACCACTAATTCATGTCGTGTACCCCTTTTACAATGTGAATTTCCCACTATAGCTCTGTTGCACCTCCAACCATAACATAACATCTTCAAGATTCCTTTAGAAAACCTACAAAACAAAATACCACAAATGTAATGGTTCAAGAAGGAATAAGCTATTAAATTAGATACCTCTCAAATAACTCCCTCCCTCAAGAATCTAAAACCAAGACCAGATACAAAAGGGGTCTTTGTAACCACCTCATGAGACACCTCTCATAGATATCATTCTTCCTCAATGCTGCCACCAACCAAAAAATCAAACTGAATCAACCAAGAAACAAAATGGACAACCACATAATGCCTCTTTTCACACAATCACACCATCACACAACCATTAGAAAACCATATCAGCCTACCCATATTATAAACAAACAACCAATACATCCAAAAAAACACATTTCCCCGAAAAAAATTAGGGAGTTCTATCCTTTATGATAAGATAATATATATTCAAGGAGACACTGGCTCTCCTACATGGGTTTAACAACATTTTAGTATAATGTATCTAGATTAGGAATCAGGTCCTTACATTTTCATACATTGTAACATTATTATACAAATTACATCAATAAAATTAAAAATATCATTACACAAAAACACCCAAACAACACATCATAATAAAAATAGAGTAATGAACAACTCAAAACAACTCTGAGTACCAGTGATCCATCTATGCCTCACATTTCCAATTACTATCCTCTAACCCACCATACCCCCACAACATGTGAACCCAATTGATAGTTCTTCTTTGCAGCACTATATTTTGAAGATCCACGGTCTCTACTGGTAACTCAATGAACATTAAATAATCTTGGATATCCAATAATACATAGTCAATAACATGAGATTCATCATGAAGATGCTGACATAGTAGAGAGATGTGGAATATGTCATGGATGTTCTCTAGCCAGGATTTCCATGCCAAATTTTATTCAACTTTTCTAACTCACCCCATCACCTTAAAGGACACAATACATGGAAAAATCATACTCCACCTCCCAAACCTCCATTATCCATGTCATGGGGAAACATTCAAGAGAATGTGATCTATGAAATTTAATTATAAGGTCCTCCTCTTGCAATCTTCATAGGCCTTTATCTGGTCCTGAAGTAATTTCATCCTCTATTAAATTATCCAAACCATCAATATTATGCTTCAAACAACATTAATACTATTAAATATAGCATCCCCAGCCTCCATCTACCATAAAAGATAATGAAAAGACCTCCCATACATGGGATCAAATGGCACCATACTGATGGAAGAGTGAGAGATACTGTTATAAGAAAAATAACCCAAGGGGAAGTGTTATTCCCAAAATATATAGAAGTTTAAGATGCATTTTCATAAAATATCCTCTAATTTCTATATAGTATGGTCTATATTACCATATATATAATGGTGGAAAGTAGTGATGGGGAGTAATTGAGTGAAAAAATCATGTGTCAATGTAATGGCCCAGACTTCTCCGGCCCATTCCTTTGTCGAAAAGAAGGTCATGAAGTGTTCTGGAGGGTAGAATAGACTTTTCCCACACTTTTCAGAATTTTGTGACTACATGCCGTGTAGTGTGAGTACACACCGTGTACCACCTTTCCGAGTATACCTCGTATTGAAGCTGTGTCCTTGCCGCGTGAAATAAATAAGTACATGCCTTGTAGCTCATCTTACACACCGTGTAGTTTCTCCCCGCATACGTGTTACCCTCAAACCGTGTGTTGACCAGTCAATGGCTGTGCGATGTGTTGAAACCATGTCCTTGCTGCATGAAATAAATAAGTACCCGCCATGTAGCCCATCCTACATGCCGTGTAGTTTCTCCCTGTGTATGCGTTACCCTCAAACCGTGAGTTGACTAGTCAACGACCGTGTGCCGCGTTGAATGCTGTGTTGGAAGCCGCGTGGAGACCATGTTGAATGGCCGAGAACAGGCCGTGTACTAGGAAGTACAGGCCGTGAACTTTAGTTTTTCCCGCCTATAAAAAGAGGGGCCCTCTCTTCCTTTTTAGATCATTTCTCTCCTCCCCTTTACTTGGAGCAGAGCCCTCCCGAGAGACTCCAAAGCTCCTTTCTTCCATAACTTCTTCGTGTGAGATCCGATTTACGATCCATCAGCGGCCACGAGATCGTAAAGATGAGGCAGAACTTCTGAGCTTGGATCTGTTTTTTCCCTTCATATTTTTCTTCCTAGGTTCCACCCAAGGAGGTTTTTTATGAGTTCTTATAGAAGCGACGGACCCCAACAGACGTCTTCTAAAGTTATTCTGGGGGAGCGTTGTGATCAGAACCTTTTGAGTTAAGGATTTTACCTTTTTCTCTCTAATTTGTGCATCATGTGGGATGGGTGTCCTCTTGCTTTCACAAGACATAGTTGAACCAATATAATGGAGATAATAACTGGATTAAAGAATGGGGATGGGGAAGTTGTTATGTTTATCTTTGTTTATCCAATTGTTATATTGTGAATTGAATATGCTTATGACTACTGAAAATCACAGTCATTGGGGGAATTTTATTGCACAATTAAATGTTTCCCTATCTTTCTAGACCATTTTATGGAAACTTTGTGGAATATGGAAATTTTTTTATCACGTAAAGTTGGATGATTAAATGAATATCCAGAACCCTGGTGTGATGACCCCTGTTAAACAAAATGGAATAATGAACATGTGGTTGTTGGTTTGGTTATGTGGTGTATGAAAGGGGGGGGGGTGAATCCTGGGTTATTACGAATATGATGGGCAGAGGGGCTGCGGTAAATGATATTAAAAGGGAAATGATGTGGCACGAGCCTGGTTTTGTGATATGGTTGTGGAGATGTGGTTATAGTGGCAGCAGGGATGCAGTAATGGGTAGTGATATTAAAAGAAAGTGGAAAGTTGATAAATGAAATGTGGGGAATGATAATGAATTAAACATGGGATCAACCAATGGGGATTTATTGCTGATAAAAATTTTGGTTTTGTGTTACTTGTGTTATATCTAACTTGATTGTGGTTGGTATGGTTTTGTTCTATGAAACGCTTGATCTGGTTTGATAATTTCCCAGTAGTTAAGGAACTAATAAACTAATACTGTTGAAACAAGAAAACCTAAATGTGGTTGGGTTTGTTTGTTGTATTCATTCTTCGTAGTAGCAGTGCTGAGGCACATGCTCAGTTTCTCTATTTAGAAGCCATAGGTTGGGCTGTGTGTTTGGTATACATATATGTATCTATATCTTTGTGTTTTGTTGCACCCCACCCATGTTGATCACCTAGTGCAGAACACTCCCATTTCATGGGAGAAGGTGTTTCCCCCTTAGTTACTACCTATTTCTTGCTTCTTCTTCCATAGGATGTGATGTCTTGAGACATCCTTACACCTAAGACTCTTCGGGTATGTTTCTTTTGGTGTAATATTTTAGCCCAAGACTCTTAGGGTAGGTTTACTGTTCCCAAGAATCTTTGGGATGAGGCCCAGGTGTGTTTGGGTGGGTATGTGATTGTGGTTGTGAGGCCCAGGTGTGTGCAGGAGGGATATGTAGTTTGTGAGGCCCAAGTGTGTGCGGGCAGGATATGTGTTTTTTGAGGCCCAGGTGTGTGCGGGCAGGAGGAGTGTGGTAGCGTCAGGACATTCGCCATTAAGAAGAGCAGCTAGATAGTTGGGGAAAATGGTGCGGGGTACCCAATACTTTTTTTCTTATATACTACAACCTATTGTTTTGTGTTTTTGGTGAGCATGGAAGGTGAGGTTGGTTGGATATAATTCCTTTCTCGGTTTTGGGTTCTTCTGTTGTTCTCACAAGACATTAGGATATCTCCCCTCTTGTGAACAAGAGCTTTAGGTTTCCCTACTGAGTTCACTTGTATGCTCACCCTACGTTTTCTTTCAAGTTTTCAGGAGGACTACCCGGGCCGTGCGGGACGCTACTAGTTGGGAAAGTTGGAGTTGTTGCAGTTTTTGTACTCTTGTTTCTTTTGGTATTGTACTTTTGAGTTTTCTTGTACTTGTAATTTGTTTCATAATTGTTTAAACATGCAGGTGGGATTGGTTTGGGTTTATTTTCATTTACTCGTTCCTTTTTTTTAGTGTTTGACTCATCCTATTTCCTGATCTTAAATAATAAAAAGTGTAATGCCTCTCATATTTGTGAAAACTCATACCCTTGGTGTTAGTCGCCACTTCGGGGCCTACTGGAGGCGGGACTTGGTGGTCATCATCTCCATTTCACCAGTGCCAGCTCAGAAGGGGCATCCTTGGTGGGAGGGAGTCATGATAGAATGGTATTAGAGGTGATGGTTGAGATATAGGATGGAGTCTAGAGATAAGCATAGTGGGGATTGCATGGGTTGGTAGGACAACAATGTAAGGTGATCTTGGTGCGTGACATAGGCCAAGGAAGACCGACTAGGAGACATGATTTTTGGGCCCCCATGATCCGATACAAGGACTCTGAGCCTACCGAACAACCAAGTGAGACTAAATTGATTATAGGGTAGAGACCCTAGGGAAGGTACATGCATCATCATGTTTGTGTTTTACTTGATTTGGGTGTTCTGGGAATGAAATTGAAATAAAGTGATAAAATGAAACCTTGAGGAATTTCCTTACTACTTGGGCTAAGGTGATATTTGTTTACTGTACAACTATGGCACCTCGACGTCATCCTCGGGTGACCCAGATAGTCGAGGCCCAGCAGATTCAGGTGGTCGATCAGTTGAGGATTGACCGAGAGGAGGAATATGATTAGTGGCAGAAGACTCCCCATTCTTTCCAGCAACAAACCCTCAAGAAGTACGAGGGTAGTACTTCGAATATGGAGATGGAGGGGTGTCTTGAAGAGATAGGGAACACTTTTACATTGATCCATGCTCCGAGGGTGTACTGGGTCCCCCTAGTAGTCAGTCAGCTGAGAGGTGCGGCGCGTCAGTGGTGGACACACTACCTCAGGGAGAGGTCAGAGGCAGAGGTTCCGTGGGATGACTTTGAGAAGGAGTTTCGAGAGGAATTCCATTCATCCATTATCAAGGCAGAGAAGCGGCAGGAGTTACTCTCCCTCCAGCAGGGGAGTATGTCAGTATGAGAATTGGGGATCATGTTCAAGGGACTCATATTCTTTTCTCTAGATCTCTTTCTGGATGAAGAGTCTTGGGTGAGGCATTTTGAGGAGGCGCTTCTTCCATCGCTCTAGTATGCCGTCACCCCCTTCACCCATCCGACGTACTTGGCAGTATAGAAGAAGGAATAGGTTGTAGAGAGGATGCACTCGCAGGGAGGTTCACCATGAGAGGGGATCCATCCGGGTTCGTCAAAGGGGAAGGTAGTCAGTAGCAGGTCTCCTGTGATAGGACCTTCTAGATTTAGGCTAGTAGGGAGCAGGACCTAGAAGTTCCAGTTCAGATCTTCTGGTCCCCATCCCTTTTTCACGAGCCCAGGTCCGAAGTGTTTCTCTTGAGAAGTTCTCAGGAACATTCAGAGTCGGTGCCCGACCCGAGCTCAGTACAGTGGGGGTATGTAGGTTCAGTGCCCACCTCAGCAGCTCTAGTTGCCGGTGAGGCCCTTCCAGAAGCTGCAGAACCCGGCTCCTTCAAGGGAGGACTTTGCAGGAGGATGCCGACCTCAGGGTTCTCCTCAGGTACCTCGACCAGGGCGTGGTTGGGGAGGTGGTCAACATCAGAGAGGCAGAGGAACTTGGCATGGACTGTTGCACGCAACATAGTTGGAAGATCTGGTAGGACTAGAGGTGGTGCGAGGTATGATTTGTTTGTTCAGCACTCTTGTTTCTGCTTTGTTTGATTCGGGAGCTTCTCACTCCTTTGTTGCACCAAATCTAGCCCATGCTTTGGGTCTAGACGTAGAGAGACATTTCGTACCCTTGGTGCTGAGTACAACAGTTGGAGGTCAGACCAGCGTATCTTGTGTTTTCCGGGGATGTGGGCTGACATTGGGACCGCATCGATCTAGTGGGGATCTTCTTTTGCTATAGATGTAGCAATACGATGTCATCCTAAGAATTGACTGGCTGTTTTCTGTTAGTGCTGTTATCGACTGCTTCTGAAGAAGAGTCATGTTCTCCGACGTGGATGGGCAGCGTGTAGCTTTTGTTGGCGAGAGGAGATATCAGGTGGGAAGTCGGCAAGTGAAGCCTCCCATTTCCTTGTTAGGTGGGTTATCAGTGGTTTCAGCTGATACAGAGATTATGGATGTTCCAGAGGTTGTTGGGGAGTTCCTCGATGTTTTTTACGAGGAGGTTGTGACTCTACCCCCCCCCCCTCCCCGACGTGACGTTGATTTCGGGATAGACTTACAGCCTGGTGCCCGTCTGATTTCGATGGACCCTTATCAGATGACACCTTTAGAGTTGCAGGATTTGTAGATTCATATTGAAGATCTGATGAAGAAGGGTTTTTTTGGACCCAACATGTCGCCATGGGGTGATCCAGTTTTGTTCGTGAAGAAGGCAGATGGTGGTCTCAGGCTATGCATAGACTACCAAAGGTTGAATCAGGTAATAGTCAAGAACCATTACCACCTTCCAAGGATAGATGATCTCTTCGACCAGCTGAGGGGAGCAGGTTGGTTTTCTAAGATTGATCTATGATTTGGATATCATCAGCTGAGGGTAAAGGAAAATGACATCTCGAAGATGGCATTCAGGTGTAGGTATGGGGACTTCGAGTTTGTAGTGATGCCGTTTGGAGTAACGAATGCACCAGCTGTGTTCATGGGACTTATGAACTTTGTCTTCTGAGAGTTTCTGGACCGGTTCATCGTTGTGTTTATCGATGACATCCTGATCTACTAAAGATCAAAGGAGGAGCACGTTAAGCATCTCAGGGAAGTCTTGGAAGTCCTTCGACACCACCAGCTTTATGGGAAATTGTAGAAGTGTATGTTCTTGATAAAAGAAGTACACTTCCTTGGGCACGTGGTGTCTTAGCATGGAGTGTCAGTGGACCCGTCGAAAGTGGAAGCAGTTGTTTATTGGGTGGAACCCAAAAGCCTGGTAGAAGTTCGTAGTTTCCTGGGGTTGGTAGGTTATTATCGGAGGTTTTTTTCGGACTTCTCTCGAATTGCTGATCCATTGACAGCTTTTACTAGGAAGGAACATGTCTTCCTATGGAGCGACCAGTGCCAGAAATATTTTGACTACCTGAATAAGAGTTTGGTCAGTGCTCTAGTACTCATATTACTAGAGGAAGGGTTATTGTATGAGGTGTTTTGGGATTCTTTTGGCCTTGGTTTGGGGTGTATAATGATGTAGAAGAAGGGTGTGATCTATTATGGGTCTAGGTAGTTGCGCCCTCACGGGTGTAACTATTCCACCCATGGCCTAGATCTTGCAGCAGTGGTGTTCGCACTAATGTTGTGGTGACATTACCTCTTTGGGGAGCACTTCTTGGTCTTCTCATATCACAAGAGCTTACGTTATATCTTCTCCAAGCGTGACCTGAACTTACGACAATGGAGATGGGTTGAGTTTCTCCAAGACTATGACTTCGAGATATCTTACACTAAAAGTAAGGGAAACATTGTGGCTGATGCCCAATGCAGGAATTCACATAAGTAAGTGGTTCAAGAATCTGATGATTCTTGGAAAGCGATGGGAGAGTTGGCTTCCTTGCACTTGGATGCAAGATTAGAGGGTGTTAGAGGATGTTTGTTTCAGATGATAGTGCAGTCCTCCTTGATGAAGTAGGTAGAAGAGTCTTAGTGGGAAGACTCGAAGGAAGAAGTGATGCAGGATCGTATTGATCGGGGAAACGCTCCAGAAGGATGGTCGAAGGATGTCCGACATCAGATGATTTTTCATGGAAGGTTGTTTGTTCCAGAGGTGATTCATGAGTGAGTTCTCCGTGAGTTCCATAGCTCAGCCTTGGCGGTACATCCAAGAGTTTCAAAAATGTACTAAGGCCTGAGGGAATGGTTTTGGTGGCTCGGGGTGAAACAGGTAGTGGCGGAGTTTGTGGCTAAGTGCCTAGTGTGTCAGCAAGTAAAGGCAGAACACCGTGTTCCCAATGGTTTTTTTCATCCTTTAGATGTCCCCGAATGGAAGTAGGATGACATATCAATGGACTTCATCACCGGACTACGAAGTGCTTAGGTTGGTTATGATGCTATCTGGTTAGTGGTGGATCGACTGAAGAAATCAGCTCACTTCATAGAAATTAAGGAGTCGGGCAGTGAGTACCTTAGCACAGAGGTATGTCGACGAGGTGGTGTGTTTGCATGGAGTTCTAAATAATATCATCTCAGATTGGGATACTCAGTTTACCTCACGAGTCTAGAAGGGGTTACAACATGCTTTTGGAACCCAACTATGCCTTAGCACTGCTTACCACCCCCAAACCGATGGGCAGACAAAGCAGACTATCCATACGTTGGAGGACATGCTGCGAACATGCGTTATATATTTCAGAGGATCATGGGTGTGACACTTGCTTTTAGTAGAGTTTTCCTACAACAACAGCTTCCACTCTACTATTGGCATGTAACCGTTTGAAGCTTTGTACAGAAGACCATGTTGTTTACCCATTTGCTGGGTAGTGGATGGTGAGATAGGTGCTCTTGGGCCAGAGGTAGTACATAACACCACAGAGAAAGTCCATCTTTTGCATGAGAAGATGAAAGCGACTCAGGACCGACATAAGTCTTATGCTGATCGTCGGAGGAGGCCCATGGAGTTCGATGTGAGAGATCATGTGTTCTTGAAGGTTTACCCTCGAAGGGGGCAGCAGAGGTTCGGGAAGGGCAGTAAGCTCTCCCCTAGGTTCATCGGACCTTTTGAGGTGCTGAGGCGAGTCGTTAAGGTGGCATATTAGTGGGTCCTTCCACCTCAATTGGAGAATGTTCATGACGTCTTCCACGTCTCCCAGCTTTGTCAGTACTTACATGATGAATCTCACATTATCGACTGGGGAGAGTTAGATATGGGAGACGACGCGACCTTCGAGGAAAGTCCAGTCAGAATCGAGGATCATGAAGAGAAGGTGCTCTGTGGACAAACCATCGCCTTGGTTCATGTATTGTGGGGGCATGGCAGCCTCGAGGAGAGAACTTGGGAGCGGGAGGCTCAGATGCCCACCCAATACCCAGATTTGTTTTAACTTGTGTTTTTCTTTGTTCTTCTGAGCTTTGTTTTGATGTTATACTTTGTACCTTTGATATATGGAATGCTTGTCCTGTTGGTTGGGAGATGTTTTGTTTCCTTGTTCTCTGGAAGTGTGTAACATGTCCGGATGTGTGGGGAAAGGGAAAAACCTGATCCTTAATTGAGACACATTAATGAATATGCGATTAAACCCGTGCATGCGAGTCAGTGCTACCTAAAGTGGATAATATCTCAACATAGGAGAAGGAATTCCTAACACATAGGATTAGGGTTGTTGGTTGGGTTCCTATTATAATGAGAGCCCTAAGAGGTATCTTGTTGGGTTCCTCTGGGTTGGTTTTTGAATTCTCGAGGATGAGAATGTTTTAAGAGGTATATGGTGTAATGTCCCGGACTTCTCCGACCCATTCCTTTGTCGAAAAGAAGGTCAGGAAGTGTTCTGGAGGGTATAATGGACTTTTCCCACACTTTTCAGATTTTTATGACTATACTCCATGTAGTGTGAGTACACGCCATGTACCACCTTGCCGAGTATACCCCGTGTTGAAGTCGTGTCCTTGCCACATGAAATAAATAAGTACACGCCGTGTATCCCATCCTAAACTCCGTGTAGTTTCTCCCCGCATACGTGTTACCCTCAAACCGTGTGTTGAGTAGTCAACGGTTGTGTGCCGTGTTGAAGCCATGTCCTTTCTGCGTGAAATAAATAAGTACCCAACATGTAGCACATCCTACACGCCGTGTAGTTTCTCCATGCGTATGTGTTACCCTCATACCATGTGTTGACCAGTCAACGGCCGTGTGCCTCGTTGAATGCCATGTTGGAAGCCGCGTGGAGACCGTTTGGAATAGCCGAGTACATGACATGTACTAGGAATTACACGACTTGTAATTTAGTTTTTATCGCCTATAAAAGGAGGGGGACTCTTCTCCTTTTCATATCATTCCTCTCCTCCCCATTTCCTTTGAGTAGAGCCCTCTCAAGAGACTCCAAAACTCTTTTATTCTATAACTTCTTCATGTGAGCTCTGATTTATGATATGTTAGTGGCCACGAGATTGTAATGATGAGGCAGAACTTCTGAGCTTAGATCTGTTGTTTTCCCTTCAGTTTTTCCTTCCCAGCTTCCACCTGAGGCGGTTTTTTCCAGGTTTTGATAGAAGCGACAGACGCCGACAGACGTATTCTAAAGTTGATCTGGGGGAGCGTTGTGACCAGAACCTATTGAGGTAGGGGTTTTACCTTCGTCTCTCTAATTTGTGAATAATGTGGGATGAGTGTACTCTTTATTTCACGAGACATAGTTGAACCAGTTTAATGAAGATAATAACTGGCTTAAAGAATAGGGATGGGGAAGTTGTTATGTTTATCTTTGTTTATCCTATTACTATGTTGTAAATTGAATAGATTATTACTACTAAAAATCACGGTTCTTGGGGGCCTTTTCTTGTGCAATTAAATGTTCCCCTATCTTTCTAGACCATTTTATGGAATCTTTTTGGAATATGGAAATTGGTTAATAAGGTAAAGTTAGCTGTTTAAATGAATATCATGAACCCTTGTGTGATCACCTCGGTTGAACAATATGGAATAATGAACATGTGAGTGTTGGTTTGGTTATGTGGTGTGTGAAAGGGGGGGGGGTGAATCCTCGATTATTACGAATAAGAAGGGTAGTGGGGCTGCGGTAAATGATATTAAAAGGGCAATGATGTGGCATGAGCCTTGTTTTGTGATACGATTGTGGAGATGTGGTTATAGTGGCAGTAGGGCTGTAGTAATGGGTTGGGATATTAAAAGAAAGTGGAAAGTTGATAAATGAACTGTGGGGAACAATAATGAATTAAATGCGGGAAAAATCAATGGGGATTGATTGATGGTAAAAAGGTTGGTTTTGTGTTTCTTGTGTTCTATCTAACTTGATTTGTGGTTGGTAGGGTTTTGTTCAATGAAACACTTGATCTGGTTTGATAATTGCCCAGTAGTTAAGGAACTAATAAACTAATACTGTTGAAACATGAAAACATAAATGGGGTTGGGTTTGTTTGTTGTATGCATGCTTCGTAGTACCAGTGTTGAGGCATGTGCTCGGTTTCTCTGTTTAGAAGTAATAGGTTGGGCTGTGTGTTTGGTATACATATATGTATCTGTATCTTTGTGTTTTGTCCCACCCCACCCATGTTGATAACCTAGTGCCGAACACTCCCATTTCATGGGAGAGGGTGTTTTCCCCTTAGTTACTAGCTCCTTCCTGCTCCTTCTTCCATAGGTTGTGATGGCTTGAGGCGACCTTACACCTAATACTCTTCGAGTAGGTTTCGTTTGGTGTGATTTTTTATCCCAAGACACTATGAGTAGGTTTACTGTTCCCAAGAATCTTCGGAATGAGGCCCATGTGTGTTCGAGTGGGGATGTGATTGTGGTTGTGTGGCCGAGGTGTGTATGGGTGGGATATGTGGTTTGTGAGGCCCAGGTGTGTGCGGGCAGGATATGTGGTTTGTGAGGCCCAGGTGTGTGCGGGAAGGAAGAGTGTGGTAGCGTCAGGACGTTCTCTGTTAGGAAGAGTAGCTAGTTAGTGGGGGAAAATGGTGCGGGGTACCCAATACTTTTGTTCTTATATACTACTACCTGTTGTTTTGTGTTTTTTGTGAGTGTGGCAGGTGAGGTTGGGTGGATAAAATTCCTTGCTAGGTTTGGGTTTCTTTTGTTGTTCTCACGAGACATTAGAATGTCTCCCCACCTATGCATGAGAGCTTTAGGATTCCCTACTAAGTATACTTGTATTCTCACCCTACGTTTTCTTTCAGGTTTCCAGGAGGACTACCAGGGCCGTGCAGGACCCTACTAGTCGGGAGAGTTGGAGTTGTTGCAGTTTTTGTACTCTTGTTTCATTTGGTATTGTACTTTTGAGTTTTCTTGTACTCGTACTTTGTTTTAGAATTGTTTAAACATGCATGTGGGATTGGTTTGGGTTTATTTTCATTTACTTGTTCCTTTTTCTTTTGGTGTTTGACTCATCCTATTTCCCGATCTTATATAATAAAAAGGGTAATTCCTCCCATATTTGTGAAAACTCATACCCTTGGTGCTAGTCTCCACTCCGGGGCCTACTGGAGGCGGAACTCGGGGGTCATTATCTCCCTTTCACCATTTCCAGCTCAGAAGGGGCGTCCTTGGTGGGAGGTGGTCGTGATAGTCAACCTCACATAGAATAGTGAGTTCCAAAATGATTCTTGATTTGATACAATGGACTACTGAACAATATGAAACCACACAACCTCATCCACATACATCTTGGAAAAATAATACACTATGCGCAAATCCTTTATTTGTAGAAAATGTGATGATTTTTTCAACTAAACAAAAATCACCTTGATAGAATCATGAAATCTCTCTGGTTAGAGTAACCAAGTGTTGAGATCCATCAATATGTCATCCCTTTTTAACTCAGGTATATCAAAAGGCTACACCCAACCATTAATAACATGATTCTAGACCTTTACCTACTATAAAACCAAAAACTTTTCCACAATATATTCCAGCACTTGTTTCATGCTGGGAATTCAAAACGATATCCTCAATCCATGGTACATCTTGAATAACTCTTAGTGCACCAGCAAAGGTGATTAGTAAACTTCATGAAGGGATACCTCATGCATCACCACAAAAAAATAGTCTCCCCTAAAACATCATTTAGCTCTTACCATTCTCTGACCATCCTTATAAAGAATCACCATGGCCAACAATATCGAACATAACCTCTTCCTATGAGAATTCCCACTAAAATAACTCCACCAACAAAATAAATGAGGTCATACTATTATATCCAACAAAGAACCTCTACCATCAACCATCCTTTAATATATTCGAAAGGCATCCAACTCTTCTATATCTCTCCCAACATCCTTATACTTCTAAAAAACATCCTTCAATGAACTTATACTCAAGGTTTTATCCAAAAAAATTACCATTTCTAGTGGTTTAGGATATATCAAACTCATAATATTCAATAAACCCCATCCATTTAACCATCACAATTTAACGTCCTGGTTCCAGAAGCCGCCCAGAGGTGCCCCGTACCCGGTTGGTCACATGGCCTCAAGCGCATTTCCACAAATGCCAGAGGCTGGTGACTAGCAGTGAGGGCTTTGGGTGTGATAGTGGGGAAACTATTCCCTCATTGATAGAGTAACATAGTGGAAGTAAAATATATAGAAATAGAGGAAGCAATAATAATACCATACGAAAAGTAAACAACAGAATTAATAAACAGTTTGAGCTCACATATATAAATGATGCGTGATATATATGTCTAGGAAATCAGCCAAACAAATCACAATGTTGGAATATAGTACTAAACCATAGTACAAAAAAAAATAAGTAAACAGCTCCACAATATCGCAAGCTTTAGCTTGGTCCCATGCTCCCCAAATCCATAACAATCATGTACCTGAAGTAGAAGGGTGCTTTCCCTTATCTAGACCTGTAACAATATAATCTATTTGGGCCCAAAATCATGAACCCAAATGGATATGAGACGACTCCCAGTAGGCAACAACCCAATGATCAGTGAATAATAGCTAGAGAATATATATGGTAGGCAATAAAAAAATGAAGCAACAGACAAGGAATTACATATAGTAACCATCCTACAAATTCAATTGCATTCATTTTCATATATCAACTAAGTAGCTAAACAAAAGCAGGTAACCCTCTAGGAAGTAATCATAGACTAACCCCTCTGGTTCAACCAAACAAACACAAGAAAACCTCTGGGAAGTACACACAGTCTAACCCATCTGGTTCATCTTTAGAAAAGACACTCTGAGGAAGAACTCACCTTCAATTCCCCCTGTGGTCTCATATCGGTAACTAATAGGCACTCTGAAAAAGAAATCAACGTCCAATTCCCCCTGTGGCCCATATCGAGGAAACTAAAGACACTCTAAGGGAGCACAAAGTCCATCCCCCCTATGGTCTCTCAACGTAATAGTAAACAGACACTCTGGAGAAGCCCTCAACATCTATTCTCCGTATGGTCTACTACACCCGGTTCTCATGGCCCTGTGTAAGTCAGTCATGAACAATGATATGTGGCAGCCAAAGTAAACCTCAAGAACTAGTTGGATAAATAATCTACAACATATCATAGCCTGATAGATAATAATCACTCCAACCAAACAATACTAGGTATGGAAAGGCAACAGCCTAATAGACAACTAGACCAAATGGTCAAAACAAGAAAACATTGGAAAAACCTCCATAACATGAAAAAATTCACCCTATTTATAAAAAATAAACCTCTATCCAAACAAACAAGTCATAGAAGGAAATAGTAGGGCTAAAAACCATAAACACGCAATACCCCATTCTTGGGTATTGGGCACTTTTGCACATAAAATTCAAAGATTATCTACGAAAAGGAACAGACCACCTACCTCAACATCGTGAGATCAATATACATGAACCTCAGGCCTTGAATATCCCTAGAACATTGTAGATCTACAAATACAATTAAAACGTTCGACCGAGGATAACTCATGAGAGAGAATAAATCAAGAGATAAAGTTCTAGAGGAATGAATAACTAACTATGACGATTCCAATGCAATCAACAACGACTGATTCCGAGAACAGATGGCGAGTTGGGGTCTTGGTGAAGATCTGCGGCCATTCAATCGATCCTGGACTAGATGGATGAAGAGAAAAAGGGTTCTATCGATTAGATGCAACCCCAAACCCTTTAATTAAAAAAATTACATGATGTGTAATTTAAAATTACACAGTATGTACATGCCTTTTCCAGGCTCCACTTTAGGCGGTCTCTAGGTCACCACACACGGCCATGTACTCGGCCATTACACGGCCAATACTTGATCACCTGTGGTAACCGAGTACATGACGTGTACTTAAAGTACACAATGTGTACTTCTGAAATTTCCAAAAACTCATCTTTTTATCAAAAACATCCAGAAATAAAAAACATACATGAAAAAAAGATCTGGGTTCCTACACACAAATTCAGGTCAGATAGAGAAAATATATACATCAAACTCTTTTTATCTATGAAGTACAAAAAGATATCCCCAATATATTAATTCCACCAAAAAATATAATGGAAACACAACCACTGCTAACTGTAGGTAATGGGTGGCATAGTTACACTTTTGGGTAGTTAACATCATAGACCCACAAGATACCACGTCTCTATGCTGCATCAACACACATCCAAAGACTAGATGAGAAGAATCAATAAACACCTGAAACATCACAACCTCCTCCGAAAACTGAAGTATTGGGGGACTAGGCAATTTACCCATTATGAGGACAAACCCTTCCTAACACTGATCAGTATACACAAAAACATTATTCTTCCTAGTCAATGATAATAATGTGGATGATACTCAAGAGACATTGGTAATATACCTCAAATAATATCCCATAAGACCAAGGACAATATGAACTTCTTCCACATTATTTGTTTCTACAAAAAAAACTACCTTGACATTCAATCAGTCTAATTACATAACCTGATGAGATGCAACATTTCTAAGGAAATGAAACTCTTGTGTCCAAAACATACACTAAAAACATTATATAAAGATGGTGGCATACAAGAATCTTCATGTCAACTTAGAGGCGATCAACATTATCCTCATATGAATTTGAGTAGATCAATATATCTTCGATGAACTTGAATATGAATTCATGTATGGATTCATTGAATATAGAGTTCATGAGTCCCATGAAAAAAATTAATGTGTTTGTGACCCTGAATATCATGACTACAAATGAGAAGCTCACATACCTGCAACTAAAGGCAGTATTTTGGATATCACCCTCCTACACACTCAAAAGGTTATATGAAGATTGTAGATAAATGATAGAAAACCAACTCTCCTATCTTAGCTAGTTGAAAATATTATCTATCATTAGAATAGGGTTAGGGGTTTTGACCATCACTTGATTAAAACTTCATTAGTCTATACTCAACCACAGAATACCATTCACATTCTTAGAGAAAAAAACTAGAGCACCCATGGAGACACACTGGTATGGATAAAAACCTTATGAATCAGATCATCTATCCCAATCATCATATCCCAAAACTCCAAAGGTTTCATTTCGTAAGGATCCATAAAAATAAGAGAAGTACCATTATAAGAGTTTTTCCCAAAAGAG
This sequence comes from Viscum album, assembly GCA_963277665.1. Classification (NCBI taxonomy): domain Eukaryota; kingdom Viridiplantae; phylum Streptophyta; class Magnoliopsida; order Santalales; family Viscaceae; genus Viscum; species Viscum album. Next base: position 1,506,373,567 of record OY728147.1, on the reverse strand, counting down.
ACACCACTTAGAGGGGGTAGCATCACAAACTATTTAGGGAAAAAATACAGAAACTACCCAATGACCCTGGAGTCCCCCACTATCCCAACATCCACTAATTCCACCAAAAAATATTCCTTTAAAGAATTAAGTGGATTCACATGCTCAATGGCCACCTAAAAACCTCCCTCACCAACGAAAACAAAATTCTTACCATCCAAATTCAATAATATGACTCTCCTTTGGAAGTATTGTATGATAAAAAATACATAATAAAACCAATCTATTCCTATAAAAAATTATATGGTTACATCTATTGCTTAAAAATATCCCCATGAGACTTATATGGCCCCATAATCAATATAAACCTACGAAACGCATCAAACAAGAGGATCTAACCTCTTCCTGACATAGTAAACACTTGGGGCACAAAAAACCTCTCTATATATAGTCTTAGAGCACAGACTAGAGTGTATGAAAAAAATATTGAAAATATCTTGAATAAAATAAGGAAGAAACATGGGTAAATTAAAAACTGGGTGTACCTGGAGTGACTTATGGCACATATATCATTGAAAACTCAAATGATTGGAACTAACCATACCCATATCCCCTACCTCTCTACTGATGACCACCTCTATGACCAGTCTCGGGTAAATTTCCTTGAACACAAGAAACATCCTAAGATCATCATATACCTTCCTCACCCCCCATTATTAGAGCATAAGAATGTTTACTCTACTGCTGAAAGGTTACCACTAGATACTACTTCTAAAGATGGCATATAGCCTCTATGCCTCCAATAAAATGAGCTTGAAAAACCATTGGTAAATGATTCTAGAGATATCCAAGAATTTCACTGGAAAAAAACACCATTCTAACATCTCTAAGAAAACAATGGAAACCACTATCCCAAGAAGGTTAAAATGTAATCTATAGAGGTTGACTCCCCATGAGTTGAAACATAAAAGGTCATAGTGCTTAAGACCTTCCACTGACTACGGTACTCCTTGAGGAACCCTACTAATTCTCCTATCATGATAAAATAGGATGTATGTGAATATATTCAATCGCCTACACAATCTTCTGAACCTCCATATATGTTAGAAACATAAATGGAGTAACTGTATACTAGAAAAAAGGAGAGAGTGTCTCCAAAAGATTTCTCACAATAGAATCCTCATCTAGATAAAGATTCAGAGAAAAAAATAAATAAGTTCCTATAACTTTATTCCTAGCTCCCACATTGAAATGAACCACTTATAAAGATAAATAAGCTCCTTCCACTTCAATTCCTTCATGGTTGATGAAAGGAACTCTACTCAGAATTCTTTCTGATATTAGAACCCTAAAACATCTTCCTCATTCCAATCACTCAGATAATTTTCCACCATTATTTCCAAACTCCCTGAATTTGAATTACTACTAAAAGGACCCAATTCCCCACCTGGTCCTTGATAATTCTAAATTTTTTCTTGAGCTCCTCAAAAAAAAATTCTATCTCCACAGAGGAAATACATCATTCACACTTCCATAAATCCTACTACTAAAAGAAAACAATTCCCTATGCCAATCCTCATCATCCTCTATAGGATTGAACCTACAATGATCTACTGAATTATCCTACTAAAACATAACTACTTGATCCACATGTGGATGATTTCTATGAAACATAAAATAAAATAAAATAATAATTTCTTAATATCACTACATTATAATTTTATTTAGATTCATTTTAATTCAATTTACTCATTTTAACCATCCAAAAATAAACCCCACTAAAATATGAACATAAGCCATCCAAACACATGTACGTCCCCTTAGTCTATAACTTGAAAACTAGTCCACCTATATTGGTTATTAAATAGGTTTAGAGTCTATGCACTAGATTAAGGGGGCCCTAAAATCCCATGTCCTACATAGTTTCCTTAGCCCACGTCATGAACCAAGGTCAACTAGAACTATTTCAATACCAAATCTTGCAAAACCCACTATACCTGACTCAGAAACCATCCAATCTCTAAACAATGACCACTAATATCACTTTGTTCTGACCCCCTCCCACTAATGATATTTTAATGGAGGGAGAGGGATAATGTCCCCCCAATTACAACCTTCAGTAGTCCTCGAGCGAGAGACTAGAATTGATGGTATACAAATATCATGAAATGAGAGGAATTACACTTTATAATAATATTGGATTAAATTATTAGTTGAATCATACAAAGGAAACTCCATTAAATAATATATAAAGAATCATAAAACATCATGTAGTTCATTCATAAAGAAAAATTATAGAGATAAAAGTTTATAAAAGTAAATTCCCAATAGAAAAGATAAATAAAAGACATAGAAACTGTCCAAAAAGGTCTGAGCTAGTAATATCTAGAATTATCCATGTAATACTCATGGATACATAAAAATTAGTTTATATACATAGTCTTATCATTGAAGTTTACTAAGTAGAAAAAGTAATGTCTCTCATTTACATGTGGATGGAGTTTTCTAATGCACTCGTGAGAATGAATCAGAACCCATAGCAACTAAACATGTCAAATATCCATCCCATATCACCATGGAATGCTCAAAAAATAATGAAATATTAGTATAATAAAATAATTATAAATATATCAATAAAGGAAACCACATTAATTTTCCATTGATTCTCTACTCTCACTCCACAACATTGTATGTCATAGATCTCCCATCTCTTCCAAATAAAACATACCACCTCCTAGAAACATGGTCACATAATTTAACACCATAATACACATGAGACATCTAATCAAAAAAAATACCACAAATAGAGTTATAGGGAATCATGAACATGAAAGATATCAACCTCTTCCTCTAAACCAAAAATGAAACACTCCAACCATAACCCACCCCAAATTAAAAAACTATCTCATCTCTACTGAAAACACCTTAGCCACCACCCTGTGATATTTTCATGTCACCTCTCAACAAAAAATACCTCATCTATCATCTAGTTTTCAAAAAGTCTTCCACCCATCACATCTAGTGCATATCGACTCATCTGTAAGAGGGAGTATGAATGATTAAGTATCCCATATCACCATTAATAGGATGTAGGAAAAAACATCCCCATGTGAAGATATGGGCATCGTCATATAGTGGTCGACATGAGTGAGGTGCATATAGAAATCACATGGAACATTCATATATATAAATATAGTCACACACAATCCCAACCAATGGGTCCATAACAAAACAATAAAAAACTCACAAAATTCCATCTCTTCCTGGAACCTCTAAATTCATAACCCCACCCACACCATAATACAAATCCCACACAACCAACTAATTCAATTATCGAACCCATTAATTTCATTATTTACGAACAACCATATTTTGGACAAAGATGCCATCATTTTTTTTTACAGTAGTTAGTTCCATCACATTAACCATAAAAAATCATAGAAATTTCAATAATTATGAAATAAAAATATAATCATTACCTGGTCATTTAGTAAAACACAACCATTATCACAAGAATATATTATTTCCTAGTGAATCAACACCTCAATGTCCCAAAAATAATGGGAATACAAACCACTACCTCACTGTTGAAAAGGAATGAATAAATAAACAACCTTTTCACCACCAAAAATTCACCTCCAATCAAACCACAATAATAAAAATATTATTTTACTATTTTAACAAAGGATATTTTATCATATCTATCTTTATTTCAGGGGATTGTATCATATAATCCATAAAAACAATGAGAACCATTTTATTAGTCAAATATAATTGGTTATCCAATTTATATTTAATTATTATGATTCTTGAAAATCACAACAAGCCAGCGTTCCACAACTCACTATAGATTAGTGCATAAAATCCCACAATAACAATAATTTTTTGTAGGGAATTCAACCCACACAAACCTAGTATCGTAATAATATCAAAGCCTTCAAAGTGTGATAATAATTCTCCATTCACCCTAAATTTAAATTAGTTGATTATTTTGTCTTAAAATATATAATGAAAACCATCCCACATAAATAAACAAGAGTAAACTCCACCCCCACTTGAAATAAAATAGTTATAAATAAGGAATTCACATCATTGAAGAGGCTTTCTAATATCCATACACCCTAAAGAGTGAAGAAGAACTTCCTGAAAACCAAAACTAGACCATGATATTCAAGATAAACCTACACCACATAAAATAATTTAAAAATTGATCTAATTCTAACACCCCAATTAAAATACGCACCATAAATGTGGATATCTTAGAGAAGAATAAGAGAAACCCATGGGAAAAATATAAATCTCCATATATATCTAATAGAGATTTAATGGAACCAATGGATTGAAGCTTGGGGGAGGGGGTAATAATCCTTATAGATACTCCTAGGGATCACCCAAAAAAAGAGTGAAAAGTGGAATGGATGAATGAGGAGGTGTTTGAATGAAATACCTATTTACCATCATGAACTCTTAAATTTCACATTGTAAATCCCATTTACAATGTCAATTCCACGAGAATTCCCCAAAAATCAAATTCTTTTGAAATTCATGACATATTTTCCTTTATTTAATTATACATCTTGAATTACTTTTATCATGTAAATCTAATTCATGGGTTACATTTAACTATATATAAGTTTTGAATAATCTTATTACATAAGCCATGAACCCCCAATTCACATAATTTACCTCTTTCACTATGTGAATTTATCACTACAGCTATTCTATACATCAAAAAATCATGTAAAATCCTCAATCCTTATCTTAAACAATTGCAACACCCAAAAATAATAATATAATATGCCATGAATTCATGATCCATTACAATTATTACATAGTTTTTTGTAATAATTTTAAATTGGAAATAAAAATATGTAACTAATTATCATTACATGTTTTCTTTAAATTGATAATATTATGATTAATATATATAGACATGTAATGGAACACTTGGGTGAGATCCTAATGAGCATGTTTAACTCACACATAGAATAATACCTTAGGGGTTTCTAGACCTTGTTTATTTGATTGGTGAATGGGAAAGTCTCTTTAATTAGATAGTGAGGTCTTTTATTTTATAAGCATAAGTATTTGGTGGTGATATGGTTTGATGTTTCTAATGAGTCATACATAGTAGCAATGGATATTTCCAATTATTATTTTTGGATACGTATATTGGGTTTTATATTTCTTCCTCGTTTGGTATTAATACCACTATCACCCTTTTTTAAAGAATATTTATATTAATTTTATTATATATATATATATATTATCTTATTTCTATTTGTGAAAATAAATACCTCTTATTTATTTTGGATTCTCAAGTGATAGTCAATAGCCCATTGGATCTGGAACTCCCTTCATGTCCGGCCACTGTTCAGTTTGAAGCCTATATTGATGGGTGGTCATGTAATAGATGTGATAATTACTTATTAGATCTTTTTTATATTTGGTATTGGGAAGGGTATACACATGATATAGGTTTTTCAACACTTTATGGGTAGCTTGTGGTGAGTTATTTACCATATCTTTCCATGATGATACATAAGTATCCTTAGGATGTTGGGATGGGTTTCTCCAATTTTTGATTCCAACCATGATATTTATTTCAAAATATAACACCATAATAATTTTATTAGATATATTTTATAAAATAATTTAATTTATTTGATGTCTTTAATTATATGCAACACCGAATTAGCTAGTGTTACACACAACACTGAGTTTCTATGAAACATCATTTTATTATTGTAATTATTTTAAAAAATAATTATAACCTAGAAATTATAATGGAGGGTATAAACATGATTAACATAACTAATAAACTATGGTTTATAAAAATATATATATTTTTTTGACCAATTAAATCAATATAAACTTTTTTTAAAGGAAATGTTTTTTCTAAAGCACTATTTAAATGTGAAAAAGTATATTCTATAGAAATAAATAAATAAATGACTATTTTTTGAGTATATTAATGAAATATATAAAAAATATTTCAAATATAAGTTTTTAGCATTTATATTAGGTGTTTTCTATACACAATATAAAAATGAATCCAATTTTATGCATAATAGAAGTATTTATCTAAAAAAATCCACCTTTTGATAAAAGAACTATTAAAAATCTAGTTTTTGAAAATTTTATAGGTTATATTTGACCAAAATAAATTTCTACTTTGAAATAAGGATATAAAAAATTACATTGGGTGAATGTTTGGTATTTTTGTGGGAAGATTCATGTTTTTATGAATAGTGAAAATACTAAATTTTAATTAAAAAGTATGTTTCCTTATAACTTATTTATATAGTTAAATTTTTTCATGAATTTATTTTAATGTATAATTATATAAATTTTATATCTTTTAATCAATTTTTGGTAATTTTATTCAATTTATCATTGAATCTAGATATAAAAAAATATCAATATTTTGAACGTTTTCACTTTAAAATCACATTTTCTCATTCCATCAAAGGGATTTTTTTTAAAATAGTATTTGACAATTAAGTATTTTGAATTTTGAAAAATAGATTCTATATTTGTAATCAAAATTTTAAAATTTAGTAATTCTGTCCATTTTAGTTTTTGGCAATATGAATAGTATCTTTAGTAATTTTCATTACCATGCACTACCACAAAACAGGCCAAGGACAATGCCACCCTTTATCAGTGCTAATGAAAAAGCACTGATAAAGGGGGGTACCTTTATCAACACTAAAAAAGGGATGATAAAAGTACACCTTTATTAGTGATTTTTTTTAGCGTTGATAACGGTACCACCTTTAAATGCACTTTTTTTAGCACTGTTAAAGGGTACCCCTTTATGAGTTCTTTTTTTAGTAGCGCTGAAAAGGGGGTCTTTATCAGCACTTTTTTTAAGCGCTGATAAAGTGTCTACTTCAAAAAAAATTCATTAAAAAAATATTAATATTTAAATATATAGATATAGTTATACTGATATAAATAATATATATATATATTTTAAATATAATTTAAAAAATATTATAGATAAGTATAAATATACAATTACACTTAATATATAAAATATTTAGTGGAAATGGCTTATAAAAAATTTTTAAAAATATTTTTAATTAATAATTTTCTAATTATTATGGATTAAAAGTCATTTAATTACAATTTAAACACTAAAAAAATAAAATAAATTAAAAAAAAGATCCAAAATATGTTGAAAACGCAACTCGAACTTCAAACGGCCATAACTTTGTTCCAGGTGTCTGTTTGAGCTCTAACATATATCAAATTGAAGCAGGTGATGAGTTATACACCCCTGTGATCCAAGGTACCATGGTAAAGGTTTTTTCAAGGCCAAAAAAGCATAGAAGGCCTCTAAAACATAGTTTTTATTCGGGATACCCCGATATTTTAAAATTTTGTGTGTTTTCAACCTCTTTTAAGGGGGTATTATTGGCTTTTTTTGGGTGGGGATTGAATTTATTCCAAGGTATTACATTCATATTGATATTATGTCTTTGAAATTTTATCGTTTTTTATAATGCACTGCTATTTATAATCACATATATAACAATATATACATATTTTTTATATATTCACACATAATAAATTATTTATAATTATAAATAATAAAATATATCTACATATAAAATATATTGGCTTTATCTAAATAATAAATAATATCCAATTTATTTAAAATACAAATATATGAATATTTATATACCTATATAATATTATAACTATATATATATATATATTAATATAACTACATATATATATTAATATAACTATAAATAGATATATTAATATCATTATAAATATATATATTAATATAACTATATATATATATATATTAATATAACTATATATATATTAATATAAATATAAATATAAATATTAATATTAATATATATTACTATAAGAATAAATATAACTATATATATATATATAGATATATCATGAAATGGAAAACAAATCCAAATAGAGAAGTGGTAAGGGCTTAGGCGCGCAGGGGGGAGGTATTGAGTTCAAAACCTGGTGGAGGTAGGGGTGCATGCGCATGAGGGAATATGAGATCTAGCGCTGATAATGGGTGGGGGATAACACTCATAAAGGGTGGAGGGGGGGGTGCCTGGGGTGTTGGAGGTGCGGGAAGGTGCTGATAACGGGGGGCTCAAGCACTGTAAAAAGCCCTCGGAGATTGCCAGGATTTTTTTTTAAAAAAATTTAATTTTTTTAACTTTTATCAGCGCTAAAAAAAGTACTGATAAAAGGGGTCTTTTATCAGTGCTAAAAATAAATCACTGATAAAGGACCCTTTTATTAGTGCTTCATTTTAGCGCTGATAAAAGACCCCTTTTATCAGCGTTTTTTAGCAATGATAAAAGGTGTCTTTATCAGCGCTTCTTGGAGCGCTGATAAACGGGACCCCCCTTTATCTTCACTGACATTAATAGTGCTTTTCTAGCACTATTAAAGGTCTTTTCTAGTACTGCTAAAGGCCATATTTGTATTAGTGATGGTTAAGGGTAAAAAGTGTAATTAAGGGTAAACCTAATAATATTAATACTAAAAAAGACCCTAAAATTTCAGAAATGTTTTTGAATGAATATAATTCTACCCCTAACTAATATGGTTCAAAATTAAATAATTTAATGAACACTTGTCCATGAAAATGACTTAGATATTATTAAAATGAATGAGAGTAAAAATATCTCACACTCTTACTTGTAATAAGTATAAGATTTTTAATAAGGGGTTAAATAGAATATGTGTTGAGTATATATATTATTATTAAATATTAAATGTGCATCTATATCTTGGATATTTATTTTTGGTGTATAAAAAAATTTCATAAATAATTACCCAATGATGATGCAATATTATTTCAATTAATGAAATAGTCAATTAAAAGATATTATAAATATTAAAATAAATATAATTTGACATAATTAAGGTGATCCAATAATTTTATAGTTTAATATTAAATTTTAACAGTGTATTAATTGAATTTTTTCTATGTTAGATTGTTGTATAATTTTTCTAAAAGTCAATATAATGAATATTGTGAATATTTACATTTATGATATTTTGTGAAAATAATATTTTATTAAATTATAAGGCCACAGCCTTAAACCTTACTTAATCTTGAGTTATTACAAAATTACACATTGAGGATCTTTTCGGGTTTAGAGTTTTATAGAATTAGATCATAAAACATGCCTTACATTCCATATATAAACAAAGTGGTTACATAAAGATAGTATTCATTTTTCCCATCAATGGAATTATATTTAAAATAAAACATGGATTCATTCTTGACACTTCCTTGACACTATCATCATATCATGTACCTTTCCCTTGACCTGTGAAAAACATTTCAAAAACATGGGATGAGCATAAAAAGCTCAGTAAGGGATATAAACATATGGAAAGGAAACATGGGTACATATATACATAAGAATGAAATCATACTTTACCCATAAAACATAAGCACTTTAACATACCTCATAAAATCATGAATAAATCATAGAAATCATAAGACATAAAGGTAACTTGAGGCATTAATAACATTCTTACGTAGGGAGTAACCCTCTCGGTTATGTTTGGAATACCCATCACAGTATATTCCCTAAATCTCTTCGTAGAAACCTTAACGTTTCACTCCTTCGCGTTACCCAATGCATTGGAGAGCTATATCGGGCTCACCCGCCCTTAGTTTATCACGAAACCACCCATCTTCATAATAATGCCCAGGAACCTCAACATAATCTTATCACATAAAACATGCTAAAGGAAACATAACATTTCTACCTTTCAATCACAAGATATCATTACAACACATTGATATAAAAACATTATTAAAACCATTTTAAATATCAAAAAAAAAAAGAAAAGTAAAACATGGTATTTATTTTTCTTTAAAAAATGGTATGGCTTGTAGAGGAAGCCGAAACTCAAATAATGGTCACGGCGGCGGAGAAGTCGTTGTCGCCGCATATATACGACAAAAACATTCCCTTTTGTCATTTAGTAAAACACTTCGTATAAAAAATATTCCTTTTGGATAAATGTAAACGTCAAAGGGGTTTATACACCGTATAAAAGAAGGTTGTGTATAAAACAAAATATGCCTCAATGAAAGGAGATTGAGACGAAGTCCCATACCTCGGGTCCGACTTGACTTGGTCATTATTTAATGTCCTGAATAATAAACTTGAGTTAATTTCTACTCGCTTAAGAACCTTTTTCAAGTTCATTATTCCTTTTATATCACTTATTTCTATTTCATGAACACTATGTAATTATTTAAGTTAATAATGGTCGTTTTAACGATCATTGGTACTTGAGTCCCAAATAAACCCTTTATAATTACATGTTGTTCATGTATCCATTATATCCAGAATTATAATCATTATGTATATATCATATATATCCAGTATATACATGCATTTATAATATTACATAATCATTTAGAGGTAAGAAATGAAATGCACCGTGCATGGAGACGGTAAGCCGTACATACGCATGAACGCTACTTTCATTTCTATTTCGTATTTTATAGAATGGAATCATAATTATATAAAGGTATATTATAATTCCAGTATAATATAATATATAATTTCATAGTTCCATCCTTTATACGTCCCACATATGGTATTTAACGAATCAAATCACTTTGAGGGGGCGGTAGTCCGCACTTCCTTAAATGAAGATATCGCGCTTACCCATAATGGAAACCATAAAGGCATGCCCAAAATGAAAAATACAGAATATTAAGGAAAACATTAACATATTATATATCATATATAAATATAGTGACATCTTAATGGCCACCTTTGAAGGTGTTAAAATAATGTTGAACAATCATCGTTTCGGGAGGCATAAATTCATCATCCACGGAAACAGCATGTCCTTTAACCATTAGATGTAGGTGTGTGTAAGTGTAGCTCGAATACTTCTTATAAAAACATCCTAGTATATTGAGGATACTTGAGTTGTTACATAAGAAAAGAATAAAAAGAGTTTAGGGGGTTGGAGAAGCAAAATCAAACAAAAGGAATCAAAAGCAGACATTACCTTAAAATTGGGTAACTCTATTAGATTTGAGATCAAAGGCCTCCTTGGGAAGACTTATGCCCAAAGTGGGGCTTCAAGGAGTAAGAGAGGGATGTGTAGAGCCAAAATGGGCAGGGTTTGGCCGAGCCAAAGGCTTTGGGAGTGTGGGTAAGGAGGTAGAGGTGGGGGCCTTTTATAAGAGGAGAGGAGGGGCATTCTTGGAAGGTAAAGAAAAGTCACTTTATTTTAAAATGGTATTCGGATTTAAGAGGTCAAACATTGATGTGTTTCGATGATAAGGTAATAAGGGTTCGAAATCCACCCATCCAATAGGTTTTGGCCATGTTTAGGTCTTATAGTTTACATTATCATTCCATTTTATTTAAATCGTTAAATAATGAGGTCATCGCTGCATCATCATCATGTCATAAATAATTTAATTTATTTAAATTCTAAAAATTATAAAAAAAATACTATGATGTAGGAAATATTTTTATCTTTCCAATTACTATTTATAATAAAAAAATCTGATCTTTATAACCCCATGTAAAAATTGATTTAGTAAAACATCTCATGTTTGTGTCATTTTTACTTTTACATTAAATAAAAAGTTATTTATGTCATTTCTCAACCAACGTTGCTCCATGGGGTCCCCAATTTGACCCATAGATTTTCTTGGTTGTCCATGACACATCCAATGAGGGTAGGACATGTGTCAATCTCATCACATTTCATTAAATCATTATTTTTACCTTAAACTACACTAATTACCTCTAATCGCGATTAAGAACTTAAGAGTTACTATTAACCAAAAAATTATTTTAATCTCATTGAACCACATTTTACTTCTCAATTACAACCATGTATGTTGTATTTTTTAAACTCAAAACACAGAAGTGGTAAAATTTCATTTAAACGAAAAATCCGTTTTTATAAGTACCACTTAGTGGTTTCACTATTCATCAAAAATTGAAGTTTTTCAGAAAAATACCCAAAATTCACCCTAAGCTATATTTGATATTCCGAATTAAAAAATGAAGTCTATTTTACAAAATTCAAAACATATAAGTAACATTAATTAATTTAATAATTAATTCCCACTATCATGACAAATAGCGTGTTTTTATGAAACAATAAGTATGAAAAGATTGACACCAGTTTAAGTCCAATTTCAAAGTGAAATTGATTCCAATGGCCACCATTGGATTAAATTTTAAAAATATCTTCTAATTTCACTTCAAAACCAATTCAAAAGATAATATAATCATATAAATAAATTATATTAAAATGCATTTTTGATGTAAAATGCATTATTTTTCACCATTCATTAAAAAAATGAACATTGTCTGAAAAATACCAAATATTCACACAAAGTAAATTTTTATGTCCCAATCATAAAGAATAAGTTTATTTTTTAAAAACATAGCTTATAAAATTGTCAAAAGATAGATTTAAAAATGGTTTTCCATCAAAAGGCAGTAAAACAATCTTTTAAAAATATTAGTGTATTCCATGCTTAAGATTGGATTTATTTTCATTTTAAGCCTCTAAAACACTATCTAATTCATTAATAGACATAGATAAAAATATCTATTACTCATTACATGGGATGTTACATCCTTCTCACCTTTTGAAAATTGTGTCCCCGTAATTTATTTACATATCGAATAAATGGGGGCACTTATCCCTCATTGCATTTTTAGATTCCCATGTTGCCTCTTCCATCATGTGGGTTTTCCACAAAACCTTTACCTGATTAATCACCTTAATTCGTAACACTTGCTCCCTATGGTCAAGAATCTGGATCGGTTGTTCCTCATAAGATAGGTTCTCTTCCAGCTGAACTACCTCTGGACTCAAAACATGAGATGGATCTGGCATATACATTCTCAACATCGAAACGTGAAAAACATTGTGTACCTGAGATAAACTCGGAGGTAAAGCCACCCGGTATGCAACTGATCCAACTCTCTCTAGAATATCATACGGTCCAATAAACCTTGGACTCATCTTTCCTTTCCTACCAAATCTCATTACACTTTTCCAAGGAGAAACCTTGAGAAAAACATGATCACATACCTCGAAAGATAGATCCTTCCTCCGGTTATACGCATAACTCTTCTGCCTTCTCTAAGCTGTTCTCATGTGCTTCTGAATCAGCTGAACTTTTTCTGCCACATCTTCTACCAATTCTGGTCCCATCAACTTCCTTTCACCCACTTCATCCCAGAAAGCTGGTGTTCGACACCTCTTCCCATATAATGCCTGAAATGGTGCCATCTGTATACTGGAATGAAAACTGTTATTATATGAAAATTCAACCAAAGAAAGATATTGGTCCCAACTTCCCTGATAATCCATAGAGAAAGAACGTAGCATATCCTCCAATGTCTGAATTTTTCGTTCTGACTGCCCATCTGATTGAGGATGAAAAGCTGTACTAAAATTTAATTCAGTACCCAATGACTTCTGAAGGCCTTTCCAAAAGTTAGAAGTGAACCTGGGATCATGATCAGATACAATGGAGAGGGGAACTCCATGTAACCTGACTATCTCTTTAAGATACAAACGGGAAAGTTGATCTAGGGAAAAAGTATCTCATATAGAAAGGAAATGAGCCGATTTAGTCAAGCGATAAAAAATAACCCAGATTGCATTATTACCTCGAGATGTCTTCGGTAATCCCACAACAAAGTCCATGGATATATTCTCCCATTTCCACTCCGGCACTGGTAAAGGCTGAAGCATCCCTTTTGGTAGCTGCCTCTCTACTTTAACATGTTGACATGTCAAAAAATTCACAGTAAAATCAGAAATATCTCTTTTCATTCCATCCCACCAGTAATACTCTCTCAGATCTCTCTAAATCTTAGTACTGCCAGGATGAACTGAAAATGGAGAACTATGAGATTCACATAACAAATCTCTCTTCAACTATGAATCACAAGGCACACACAATCTATTCACAAATCTCAAAACGTAATCATTATCAATGTTGAATTTAGGCAACTTACCCTTCTTAACCAACTCTACCTTTTTCTGCAACTCACTGTCTTGCTTCTGTGCTTGCTTGATTCTGTCTGATAAAGATGATCTCACTGATACCTGAAGAAAAATAGAAGAACTTCCTGCACCAACAACTTCTATGCCAAATTTCATCAAATCCTTAACAAAAGGATCACGTTCCAAACGCAAAATTGCTAATGAAGCATTACTTTTTCGACTCAAAGCATTAGCCACTTTATTTGATTTTCCTGGATGGTAATGAATTGTACAATCATATTCCTTGATTAATTCTAGCCATCTCCTCTGTCTCATGTTCAACTCTTTCTGAGTGAATATATACTTTAAACTTTTGTGATTAGTATATATTTCACACTTTACTCCATACGAATGATGCCTCCAAATTTTTAAAGCGAAAAAAACTGCAGCTAATTCCAAATCATGTGCAGGATAATTTACCTCATGAGTTTTCAACTGACGTGATGTATAAGCAATTAGATAATCATTCTGCATAAGGAAACATCCAAATCCCTTCAACAAAGCATCACTGTATATAAAAAACTCACCATTCCTGGAAGGAAGTGCCAAAACTGGAGCATTCACCAATCTTATTTTCAAATCCTTAAAACAATTATGACATTCTTTTGTCCAGATAAACTTAACACCCTTCCGAGTTAGCTTAGTCATTGGACTAGATAACTGTGAAAAAATTTCAACAAACCTTCAGTAGTAACCTACCAAACCATGAAAACTACGGATCTCAGTTACATTTGTGGGTCCTTTCCATTCTTCAACATCTTTTGTTTTAGTAGGATCAACAGTTATGCCATCTTTTGAAACAATGTGACCAAGGAAATAAATTTGTTGCAACCAAAACTCACACTTGCTGAATTTCCCATATAATTTCTTTTCATTAAAGGTTTGCAGGATAACCCTTAAATGACTTTCATGCTCCTCTTTACTTTTAGAAAACACCAAAATATCATCAATGAAAAAAACCAAAATTTTTCACCTAAGCCAACTGAGCCATCATTGCAACAAACTGTTTAGTTTTGACTCTGACCATCTCAGGATACTGATTTGAAAGGCCATTTCCCTCTGTATCCCTTCCCAGAAAAGTTGTTCTGTTTCCTCTATGAAAAACCATTCTTATCACAGAAATATCTTAGACGAAGAAACAAGGTAATCTTTAAATTCTATATCATTTCAAAAAATATATTTTTGGATAATCGTTTAATATAATTCTAACTCCTAAAGTTATCAAAACCTCCCTTTGATACCAAATATAAGGCCCCAGCCTTAAACATTACTTAATATTGAGTTTTTACAAGATTACACATTGAGGATCTTTTCGGGTTTAGAGTTTTAGAGAATTAGATCATAAAACATGCATTACATTCCACATATAAACAAAGTGGTTACATAAAGATAGTATTCATTTTTCCCATCAATGGAAACATATTTAAAATAAAACATGGATTCATTCTTGACACTTCCTTGACACTATCATCATATCATGTACCTTTCCCTTGACCTGTGAAAAACATTTCAAAAACTTGGGATGAGCATAAAAAGCTCAGTAAGGGATATAAACATATGGAAAGGAGAAATGGGTACATTTATACATAAGAATGAAATCATACTTTACCCATAAAACATAAGCACATTAACATACCTCATAAAATCATGAATAAATCATATAAATCATAAGACATAAAGGTAACTTGAGGCATTCATAAAATTCTTACGTAGGGAGTAACCCTCTTGGTTACGTTTGGAATACCCATCACAGTATATTCCCTAAATCTATTCATAGAAACCTTAACGTTTCACTCCTTCGCGTTACCCAATACATTGGAGAGCTATATTGGGCTCACCCGCCCTTAGTTTATCACGGAACCACCCGTCTTCATAATAATTCCCAAGAACCTCAACATAATCGTATCACATAAAACATACATAAAGGAAACATAACATTTCTACCTTTCAATCACAAGATATAAATATAACACATTGATATAAAAAAATTATGAAAACCATTTTCAATATCAAAACAAAAGAAAAGTAAAACATGGTATTTATTATTCTTTAAAAAAAAGGTATGGCTTGTAGAGGAAGCCGAAACTCAAATAATGGTCATGGCGGCGGAGAAGTCGTTGTTGCCGCATACGTACGACAAAAACATTCCCTTTTGTTGTTTAGTAAAACTCTTAGTATAAAAAATATTCCATTTGGATAAATGTAAAAGTCAAAGGGGTTTATACACCGTATAAAAGAAGGTTGTGTATAAAACAAAATATGCCTCAATGAAAGGATATTGGGACGAAGTCCGATACCTCGGGTCCGACTTGAATTGGTCGTTATTTAATGTCCTGAATAATAAACTTGAGTTAATTTATACTTGCTTAAGAACCTTTTTAAAGTTTATTATTCCTTTTATATCACTTATTTCCATGTCATGAACACTATGTAATTATTTAAGTTAATAATGGTCATTTTAACGATCATTGGCACTTGAGTAAAAAATAAACCCTTTATAATTACATGTTGTTCATGTATCCATTATATACAGAATTATAATCATTATGTATATATCATATATATCCATTATATACATGCATTTATAATATTACATAATCATTTAGAGGTACGAAATGAAATGCGCCGTTCATGGAGACGGTAAGACGTACGTAAGCATGAACGCTACATTCATTTCTATTTCGTATTTTATAGAATGAAATCATAATGATATAAAGGTATAATATAATTCCTGTATAATATAATATATAATATCATATTTCCATCCTTTATACGTCCCACATATTGTATTTTACGAATCAAATCACTTTGAGGAGGCGGTAGTCCGCACTTCCTTAAATGAAGATATCACGTTTACCCATAATGGAAACCATAAAGGTATGCCCAAAATGAAAAATACAGAAGCTTAAGGAAAACATAAAAATATTATATATCATATATAAATATAGTTACATCTTAATGGCCACCTTTGAAGGTGTTAAAAGAATGTTGAACAATCATCGTTTCGGGAGGCATAAATTCACCATCCAAGGAAACAGTATGTCCTTTAACCATTAGATGTAGGTGTGTGTAAGTGTAGCTCGAATCCTTCTTATAAAAACATCCCAGTATATTTAGGATACCATAGTTTTTACAAAAGAAAAGAATAAAAATAGTTTAGGGGGTTGGAGAAGCAAAATCATACAAAAGGACTCAAAAGAAGACATTACCTTAAAATCGGGTAACTCTCTTAGATTTGAGCTCAAAGGCTTCCTTGGGAAGACTTATGACTAAAGTGAGGCTTCAAAGAGTAAGAGAGGGATGTGGAGAGCCAAAATGGGCAGGGTGAGGCCGAGCCAAAGGCTTTGGGAGTGTGGGTAAGGAGGTAGAGGTGTGGGCCTTTTATAAGAGGAGAGGAGGGGCATTCTTGGAAGGTAATGAAAAGTCGCTTTATTTTAAAATGGTATTCGGATTTAAGAGGTCCCACATTGATGTTTCTCAAGGATAAGTTGATAAGGGTTCGAAATACACCCATCCAATAGGTTTTGGCCATGTGTAGGTCTTAGATTTTACATTATCATTCCATTTTATTTAAATCGTTAAATAATGAGGTCATCGCTGCATTATCATGATGTCATAAATAATTTAATTTAGTTAAAGTATAAAAATTATAAAAAGAATACTATGATGTAGTAAATCGTTTTATCTTTCTAATTACTATTTATAATCAAAAATATGATCTTTATAACTCCATGTAAAAATTTATTTAGTAAAACATTTCATGTTTGTGTCATTTTTACTTTTACATTAAATAAAAAGTTATTTATGTAATTTCTCAACCAAAGTGGCTCCATGGGGTCCCCAAGTTGTCCCATGTATTTTCATGGTTGGCCATGACAAATCCAATGAGGTTAGGACATGTTTCAAGCTCATATCATTTTATTAAAGCATTATTTTTACCTTAAACTACACTAATTACCTCTAATCGCAATTAAGAACTTAAGAGTTACTATTCACCAAAAAATTATTTTAATCTCATTGAACCACATTTTACTTCTTAATTACAACCATGTATGTTGCATTTTTGAAATTCAAAATACAGAAGTGGTAAAATTTCATTTAAATGAAAAATCAGTTTTTATAAGTACCACTTAGTGGTTTCACTATTCATCAAAAATTGAAGTTTTTCAAAAAAATACCAGAAATTCACCCTATATTAGATATTCAGAATTAAAAAATGAAGTCTATTTTACAAAATTCAAAACATATAAGTCACATTAATTAATTTAATAATTAATTCCCGCTGTCATGAAAAATAGTGTGTTTTTATGAAATAATAAGTATCAAAAGATTGACACCAGTTTAAGTCCAATTTCAAAGTGAAATTGATTCCAATGACCACCATTGGATTAAATGGTAAAAATATATTCTAATTTAAATTCAAATCCAATTCAAAAGATAATATAATCATATAAATAAATTAGATTAAAACACAGTTTTGATGTAAAATGCAGTATTTTTCACTCTTCATTAAAAAAATGAACATTGTCTGAAAAATACCAAAAATTCACACAAAGTAAATTTTGATGTCCCAATCGTAAAGAATAAGTTTATTTTGACAAACATAGCTTATAAAATTGTCAAAAGATAGATTTAAAAATGGGTTTCCATCAAAAGGCAGTAAAACAATCTTTTAAAAATATTAGTGTATTCTATGCTTAAGATTGGATTTATTTTCATTTTAAGCCTCTAAAACACTATCTAATTCATTAATAGACCTTGATAAAAATATCTATTACTCATTACTTACTTGGGATGTTACATAAATTATTGAAAAATTATAAAAAAATTTAAATAATTTCAGGGGGATATGATATGATCAAAAATATATTACTATTTATATTTATTGTATATATGACTCTTTATATATAAAAATTACATATCTTATTATTGAATTTTTTTTACCATTGTTAAAATTAAAATAAATTAACTAAGGGTTAATTAAATTATATGGTTTAAAATAATACCAAAAAATGTAAAAAATCTATTTAGTGTTGATATTAAAATATTATCTCATATTTTATTCATATAAATGTATATTTATTTAATTTTTTATTGGGATTTAATTTATTATAAATTAATAATTTCATAAATTCTAAAAGTGCCCCTCCCATCTCTTATAAAATGGAACCCCTTCGTCTCTTTTCTTCACACTTTATAAAAAATTAGATTCAGCCCAAATATATCCAAATATACTCCTGAACTTCATACCTTAATCCTATAATCCTTAATTTGGGTATAAATTCAACCAAATAATTCCTATTGTGAAAATCAAAAGGAGACGCCCAAGGAAAAGGTAATGTTCATTAACGAATGATTCTATTTTATTTCTTTCTTAAACCCAAAAAATTATTTTTATTTAATGTTTATATAAAAACCTAACTATAATAAATATACTAAGATATTTTAATATATATTCTTATAACAAAACTCACACAAACTTCCATCAAATGGGATACACGATCATTGTTCCTGTGTACAATAGACAACTGCCTCACGACCTGATGCTACCCGTTCTTCCATTTCCACATTTAATGTTATAAATAATGGTGGAATTTATTTTTTATATGATATATATTATATTTAATATGTATTTGGTATTAATAATTATTATATAACACATAAATTCATGCTTTCCATTTTCTATATATATGATAACTCTGTTTGTGGATGTGTGGATTTCTGCCTCCTCTAAGCAATGTGATTCAATCAAACATTACATGGAACATATTAAGGATGGTTTTACTAAATATATACTATATATATGAAATAATAATTATAATGTAATTATATATTATATATATTTCAATTACTTTCTTTCTTTCAACATGACAACAAAATTTAAACGTTCATGCACACGTATAACCTACTAACTCCAGGAATGGTGTATTTCATATTTTGTTTCAAAATTTTATATATTGTTATAAATACATATATACTGAACATATATGATATTTATATCATTTTTATCATTATTTAAAATTTTAAATTCTGATATAATAAATAGGACAAAAAATATAACAAATCATAACACATGCGAAAAACAAAGTGGATATTACCCGAAACGTAACTTTAACATGGAATTATTAATAAACGGGTAATATAAAGTCATAATTAAATCATATATGGTGTTATATAATTGAAAATAGTAATTTTATATATTTATAATAAACCTAAATTTATTATATAGGAGTTTTGTACAAGTATAATGATGGTCAAGACATAAGGTAAGAGGATTTCTTGTCTCATACTTGTTTCTGTGAGATTTATTCCATATTAACCACTAGTATCTTTAGTGTTGTGTATATACTGACCATGAATTCATTTTATGAGTATTATCTTGAATTTTATGGTATTTTACTCTCCAAAAAGTTTATCTTATTTCACAGAGAATATGATTTAACTAATTATAATGTTTTATGAGTTTATTTCATAATCTCATTAATATTTGAGATTGTTTAATTTTAAGTCTCCATTGGGGAATACTTGTATTCCATGTCTATGTTATCTAATTTTTTTTTCCAAAATTGATTTACAAAATTTAATATGAATATTTCAAATTAATTTTACCCATTTTAAATTTTAATTAAACTGTTTGAAAAGAATATTTTTATGATTTTCTAAACAATGCTCTTTGTGACTTTTCTAAAAAAAATGGAATAATTTTTTTTACTTATATGGAATGATCATCATTTCCTACCACCATTAACCCTTAATTACTTTATTATTAATTTAAAAAATTACAATTATATTTTCAAATAAAAAACATTCCTTTATAATTTTGTATCACTTTGAAAAACTGATTTTATAAAGTAAAAGATATTATCCTCAAGAATTATTTCATTTAATATTAAAAAACTATTTTCCTTATTAGAAAAAATAATTTGATTATTAATTATAATTTACTATGGATACAACCTAAGAATATCATTATTATTATTTATATGAATGGTTTTTGTTTATGATGGAATGATATACATGAAACCTATTTCATTTCCATGAGTTATGTTATGATGAAGTTTTTATATAACTTATTTCTTTATATGGGTTTTGATATGAGGAATGATTTATGTTCTTATGATACAAATATTTTTTTTCATTAGGTGACTGGTGAGGCCTATATTTCCCTCCAATTAATTTGGAAATGATACATGCTATATGAGCTCAATGGGTACATGGGAGGTTATCCTATGCCCTTAAAAAAGAGGGTGTAATGAGGTCATTATAAGGCCAATACTAGAAGGTACGTGTAAGGTCATCCCAATCCCAAAGTAGGTACACATTTGAGTATCTCAAGCCTAACATTATAAGAATTTATTGGTAGGTATCATTCATATAAAATTTTATAATATTTGTGTCTTCCACAAATTCCCTGTCTTATGCCATTGTCAAAATATCCTAGATCATATGATTTAATAATATTATAATTCATGTCTTATAAACATCCATTATTTAATCCATAAATCTTGTATACGATCTTTGATATGTAGGCTATGATCTTATAATATTATGATCATGTTCTCATACACTTATGTTTAAGTTTAATCTTACAAATATCCTTTTTTACCTTTACTAAGCATCTGATCTCACCCTTTCCTATGTGTTTACATTCCTCAGGATATGATGAAAGACATTAAGTATGATATGTTAAAATGGGTTAAAGATATATAGAAATAGGTTGTATAATATTTATTTTTTTATAAACCATTTGTTTTTGCTTCCATATTTCTAAAAGAACTAAAATAATATGGTCTTTTGGAATGTTTTTGTGTAATGTATAATATATTCCACAGAATTGATGTAATGCCTATTCATGAAATTTCTGGTTCGTTATAGTTGGTATAAGAGAGAATATTTAGTAAATATTTTGCCTCTAGGATGGAAAAACATTAGTGATATCCCTATAAATATTTTTAAGGAAATATATAAGAATGTTTCTAAGGATAAGCCTAATATTTCATAGAATTAAATTTAGGTTTCATGATTTAGGCATCCTGTAATTAATTTTTCATGATCATGAATATTTTTTCTATGATAAGTGTTCCTCACACTATGATTTATATTCATATTAAATATAAATAACTAGATGTAACATTATTAACATCAAATGTTTCAGATGTTGAGAGTATGGTAATTATGAAAATCTATGTCATATATATAAATCTTAAGAATATAATCTGGAAGGTGGTATGAGTATGGGTTATACAACTAAGGATAAAGATACCACAAATGACATGTGAAAGGTATGAGATGTTATTACAGAATTTTTTAAATTGAACACAATAAGAATGATTATATTGATTTCTAGGAACATTAATGCATTGATCATATTTCATTTTATATGAAATAATAAGATTATGAAGTCTGAATAATGGTTTAATAATAATGTAAGATGATTAAAGTGTATATTTTTTTGAATTCAAAGATTATGTTATATGAATAATAAAATATATTACGATTTTTTTATAAGTTTTTCATTAAAGATTGAAAAGGATATGTCAAATGATGTCGAAGACTTAGAAAAAAAATTAATATCAAGGTTATATTCCATCAAAACAAAATATTAATGGAAAGATAAACCTTAATATGTTCCAAATGTTGACATAATGATATTTGGATAAAGATATGTTATATATGAATAAGTAAATTGGACGGTATTGATTACCTTGGAAATAATTAAAAATTTGTTGAAAAACTGGATTATGGTATTATAGAAGCAGTTTTTGAAATTTTTTAACAGAATAAAATTATCCAATAATATTTGGAATAATAAATAATGCATGTTTTCAATAAGTATTTATGGTAATTTCCATGTTTAAGGAAAATGCATGAAGAGGATTTTCATATTTTCGGTATGTGACAAACAAGATCTAATTTACGATTTATTTGGGATCAACACTAAGTTGTTTATGATAAATTTAGTGACCTTATTTTATAATATTTTTGACTTTCATCTTTTGGAAGGGTTATAAGGTTAACTATTTATGTTATTATTTATGTTAAACTTCATATGAATGTTTAGTTCTTAAATTATTATCTATAAATATGTGGATTAATTCATATTGGATAACTTGTGATAACATTTTTGGTATGACAAAGATAGATGCAATGAACTATCATTCTATTTATGGATCTCATGTAATCTAGTACTTTAGGAGTGAAAAATTCACCTTTATTTCTTGGAATAAGAGACGAAGTGGAAATTGATTAAGGAAAAAAAATAGAGTGAGACTATACAGAAATAAAGAATGTATATCTTCTCATAAAAATAAATATACTTTTGGAAAAGGGTCCTGAATAAAATTTAGTCCCTTTACCATATTTTTGTATGATATCAATTACAATTTTCAAGCCTCTTTGGGTTTTGGAATTGTGATTGATGACATTATCATAGCTATGTTGTATATCACTCTCTATCAGAAAATGATAGTTAGATATATCTTCAATGTCGATGTTTTCACTTGAGAAATATGTAATCCTATGTGGAAACCTATTTAGGATTTATTTTCATTAATCATTATGTTCCCAAATTTATTTTTTAAAATGAAGATTTAGTATTCATTTTTACGATATGGGTTTCTATAAAAGGAAATTCAGGTATTAAACCTTTGATAAATGAGATGAATTTAGAGGAAGAAATCCCTTATAATGGGGGTATAATGAAGCACCATGAGATTTATATGAGATATATTATTTTTAAATTATTTTATTTCTTTGACGTCTTGCATTACACACAATATTTTCTTAGTTGGTGTTACAAACAACACCGAGTTTATATGAAATATTTTTTTATTATTGTAATTATTTAATCAATAAAATTTCAACCTAGAAATTATAATGGAGGGTATGAAAATTATTAAATTATGTCTTACACATTTATATTTAATTATTTGACCAATTAAATTAATGTAAAACTATTTTTTAAAATTAAATTTTTTTCTAAAAAGATATTTAAATATGCATAAGTGTGATTTATACCTATAAAAAAAAAATAACTATTGTTGGAGTATATTAATTAAATATATATAATATATTAAATCTAATTTTTAACATTAATCATAGGTATTTTCTAAATATGACAGAAGAATAAATCCAATTTTACACATAAAAAAAGTATTCCTCTAAAGAATCAATTTTTACACTTTTTGAGGGAGAAATTGTTAAAAATATATTTTCTTAATCTTTTATAGATTAAATTTTTCGAAATATAATTTTTATTTAAAATGGTTATATCAATACTTTATTTTGGTTAACTTTTGTTAATTTTATTACATGTTTCATGTTTTGATAAATAGTGAAAAATACAGAATTTTAATTCAAAACTGCTTTTTATTCTAAATTATTTATATATTAAAATTATTTTTTAAATTTATTTTAAAGCTTAATTAGATCCATTTTATATAATTTAATCCAATTTAAATAATTTAACTAATTTAAAATTTAATTTTGATATAAAAATGTTTCAATCTTTTGAACGTTTTAACTTTAGAAATACATTTTTTCATTCTGTCATTGAGATTACTATTAAATTAATTTTATCCCATTATGTGTTTTTAATTTAAAAAAATACATTCTATTTTTTTAATCATAATTTAAAATTTTAGTAAGTTTTTCTCTTTTATTTTTGGACAAAATTAATAGTAACTTTAATAATTTTTATTACCATGCCTAAGGGTAAAACATGTAATTAAGGGTAAAAATAATATTATATATATTTTTAAATGACCCTAAAACTTCCAAAAATATTTTTTTATGAAGTTAGTTAGTCCATAAACTTATAAGGTTCTAAGTTAAATAATTTAATGGACATTTTCTATGAAAATTACTTAGATTTTACTAAAATCAAAGAGAGTGGCAAAATTTCAGCATCTTACTTTTAATTAGTTTAATATATTTAATATGGGGTTAAATAGAAGATATGATAGAATATATAAATTTTTATGAAATATATTAGTTTTTATACATCATGGAAATTTATTTTAAATTTTTATTGAAGAAATAAGTTTCATAAATAATTACCCTATGATGAAGCAGTAATTATTCAATTAACAAAACTATCAATTAAATGATATTTGAAATGTTTAGAAAATATAATATTACTTAATTAAGGTAATAAACTATTTTTTTAATTTATATGAATTTTAATGGGTGTATTAAATGAATTTTTTTGAAGTTATATTTATTTATTGTTTTATTAGAAGAAAAGTAATGAATAATGTCAAAATTGACAATTATAATATTTTATGAAAATATTATTTTATTAAATTATTCAAAAATAATAAAACTATTTAATAAAGACTAATAGATTTAAAATGATAAAAAATATCCTAGATTTTATATTTATGGTCTAACTGACACCTTATATGTAAAAATTAGATCCCCTTAATAATTATTAATTTGTTATAAT
This sequence comes from Viscum album, assembly GCA_963277665.1. Taxonomy (NCBI): domain Eukaryota; kingdom Viridiplantae; phylum Streptophyta; class Magnoliopsida; order Santalales; family Viscaceae; genus Viscum; species Viscum album. The sequence continues at coordinate 1,506,348,072 of OY728147.1, read as the reverse complement.
AGTTAAAATTAAAATGGATTAACTAAGGGTTAATCAAAATGATATGGTTTAAAATAATAATAAAAACTAGTATAAAATATAATTTTTTATGAGATTAAAATATTTTATCTCTTTATATTATCATAAATTTCCATTTGTAGTTAATTTTATTGATATTTAATTTATAATAAATTAATATTTTGAGAAATTTAAAAAATTCCCCACCCCTCTCTTATAAAAGGGAACATCTTCTTCTCTTTTTCTTCACACATAAGAACCCATTAGGTTTGGACACAATCTATAATAGTATCCTAAAAACTTACCTCCCTTAATACTAGAAGCCTTAATTTAGGAATAAATCCAACCAAGGATGTCCATTTTTGGAAATCAAAAAGAGATACCCAAAGAAGACACAACGTTCATCAATTAAAATTTTTGTTTTATTTATTACTTTAAACCCCTCAATTCATTTTATTTCAGGTTTATATAATATCATCAGTATCCTAAATATACTGATATGATTTTATATATGTTTTTCAACCTTTCCACACACGCACTTACATCAAATGGGAAATGCAATCATTATTTATGTTAATGGCGGTCTACCGACTAGCGAACCGATGTCGTTTATCCTACGATTTACACCATTCATGATTGTAAATAATGATATAATTTTAGTTATTATATGATATATATGATATATATGATTTATTTATTATTATTTAATTATTATATAACACATAAATTTATTCTTTCTATTTTTTTGTAAATACGACAACTTCATTTGTCGACGTTTGGACTACCACCTCTTTAAAGAAATGCGATTCAATCACACATTACATGGAATGTGTTAAGGAATTTTTAGTGAACATGTATGGTATATTGGAAATAATATTGATAATTTAATTTTAATATATATATATATATATATATCTAAATTACATTCTTTCTTTCAATATGACAAGAAAATGGAAACAAAGTTCATCCGTACGTAAGACCTAAAATCTCCCTGAACAGTGTATTTAATTTTCTATTTATATATTTTATATATTGTTATAAATAAATATATAATAACAATATTTGACATTTATTTAATTTTATTAATTCTATAAATGAATAAATCATGATATAAGTAAGAGGACCAAAAATATAACAAATAAAAAAATGAAAAAAACAAAGCAATTATTACCCGAAAGGTAAATTTAACATGGAATTGTTAATAAAAGTGTAATATAATGACAGATGTAAATAATATATGGTGTTATATTAATTAATATGTTTTCGTGATTTATGTATAATAAACCTATATTTATTATGTAGGATTTTTGAATGAGTATGATCAGAGTGAATAGACAAGGTAAGATGATTTCTAGTCTCACTCTTGTTTCTATGAGACTTATTCCATATTGACCACTCATATATATATTTTGGTGTATATAATTCATGAGAATTTATTTTTTGAGATTGATACTGAATATTATTTTATTTTTATATCTATATAATTTTCTATCTTTCACAGGGTATACGATTCAACTAATTTTAAGGTGGTAAAAGTTTACTTCACAATCTCTTCAATATTCAAGATTGTTTAATTTTAAGTCTCCATTGTTGAATATTTATCTTCCATTTTATTTTTTTATAAAGATATTTTCCAAATGGTTTTTTTCTAATATCATATAAACACTTAATTTTTATAACCATGTTTTACTTTTTATGAAATAGTTTGAAAAGGAATATTTTTTTCTTTTTTTATACAAGGCACTTTGTGAAATTTTAGACATAAATATTTAGAATGAATGTTTTTCTAAATTATAAAACACGAGTTTCCATTCCTACAATCATGAATCCTAAAATCCTTTAATATTACTTTAAAACCAAATGATTTTATTTTCAAATAAAACGATTTCATTTATAATTGCATAGATTTTAAAAAATGATGTCATAAAGGAAATGAAATTTTTGTGAAGAATTATTTGAAGTAATATGTAAACACCATTATACTTATAAGATAATATTATTTGATGAGTACGTATACTTTACTAGGTTTATGAACTAATTATACCATTATTATACTTTCTTTGAATAGTTTATGTTTATGATGGAATGATACTTGTTAAACCTATTTATTTTCAATGAGTTATGTTACGATGAGGTGTTTATGAAAGTAATTTATTTACATTGGTTCTGATATTGTGAATAATTTATGTTCTTATTGAAAACATATACATGGTTTTAATTATGTGATGGTTGGGACCTATATATCCCTCTAATTCAGTGGATAATGGAAAATGTTCTATGATCTCAAGGGGTACATGGGAGTTCATCTTAAGCCTATAATAAGAGGGTACAAAAGAACTCATCATATTCCCAAAACTAGAAGTTACAATGGAGGTCATCATAATCCCGAAGTTGGTACATGTTTAATTATACAAATATTAACTTACTATGAATATCTTGGAGGGTATTATTCACATAAAATTTTCTAATATTATGTGTATGCCACAAATTCCATGTCTTCTAACATTGTTATACTTTTATAGATCATGGGATTTGATTTTTTTATGATTCAAGTATTATTAACTGACATTATTTATTCCACGGATCATGTATATGATCTTTGATAAGTAGGGTAATATCTTTTAATGTTTTAATCATGTACCTATACCCTTATTTTCGTGATTATGCTTATATATCTCCCTCTTTTTACCCTTACTGAGTATCTAAGATCATCCTTTATTATGTTTCCTTTACATAGAATATGATGAAATGTATTATGTATTCTAAGTCAAAAAGGGTTAAAAATATGATGAAATAGGTGGGAGAATATGCGTTTGTTTTATCAACCTAGAACTTATTCTTCCATGTTTGCAAAGGAACTAAACAGACAAGGTATTTGGGTGTGTATTTTTGTAATGAAAGAATTATTCCACAAAAATGATGAAATTTCAATATATGAGAAGCCTAGGTCATTATACTACTTATATATATTTTTTAAAATAGACATTATTTCATTGTATGATCATATAATTTTGAATTTGGTGTGTATTAGTAAGCCAAGGATTCATATTTTGAGGGTTTCATAAGAGGTTAAAAAGGGGGATGATTCCTATGGTAATAACTATATTAATCATAATCTTTAAGAGTATTTCATACGAAAAATTCATGTTATGGAAAATAAATTATTCCATGTTTTTATCCAAAGTTATAATTTGAAATTAGCTAGTAGAGGATATAAGGATTGAGTGAATTAAGACATATATATAGTAATAACCTATCTTTTAAGGGTATGAATGAACCCCAAGTGGTTTAGTACTCGATTGAAAAGTCTAACTAGGTCTTCAAATTCCTAAAGACAACCGAGGGTACCGGGATAAAATGAACAATGTTCATGATCATGGGTTATAGTAAGAAGTGGTGTGATTTCATGGTTCAAGAAAAATAGTATGTGGGATTGGAGTGGAATTGATTCATTACTCTTTTATTTCAGTATTGATTCCGAGAATCAATGATGATTGTGATTTCTTGGGAGTTACTCTATTTATAACATGGATATTTTTGATGTTGGAGTACAAATACCATTTGATGGAATTGATTCATTTCTCTCTTGAGGTGGTGATTACTGATAATCAAAGCCTTCAAAAATACCTACAGGGATTGAGACCAGACATCATAACACATGTATATATTATTAATATCAATACTAAGGCTAATATTTTTAATAGGATGATGATGAAAGAAATGGATATTGTAGGGAGGATTGTCTTATTTGGATCTTGTCTTCCACCCAAGTCTATTTTAGTGAAACATAATGAGAAAAGTGGATATGGAGTGATAATCAAAAGGGTGGTGTGGGTGGTTCTTAGTAGTTTTATTCATCTTTACCTTATATACAATCTATTAGTGATCCATTTATATAATTTTATTTTTGAATGGTAGGGAACACATATAGGTTTTATCCTATACCCATGAAATATTATAGTTCTTTTCAATATCATTACTATTTATAGAAGATGTTATAAGAATTCTCAATCCCCAATTAAGGGAAAAGACCTTAATCTACAATGGAAACTATAGTACAGTCAGAAGAAATGAAGTCCACATGTATCTAGCCACATGCCTCTAAACTGAAGCACCATCAGGTACTGGATCAGTTTTTAATAGAAGATGATACATGCCCGACTACAGTGATAGTTACCAAATATGTTACATCATCTATAATAACTACTCTGTATAATAAAGGTTCCTAGAACACTATTATATTTACCTATTTTGTGTATTTGTTAAAACTCTTGATGGTTATCATGTCCATTTTTAGTGATATGTTGAATTTTTTTATGTTGACGGAGAAAGAGTTTAGAATTACTTTATTCCCTCATTTTAGAGATGATGTGGTGTTAGTTTGGGAATTAATTGTTATTGATATTTTTATTTTTGATGAAATAATTGGGATTATTTGGATAGTATCTCACCATTAAAATATGGATTTTTATCATCAAGGGGTTTCACTCTCTCTAGACAATGTGAATTTCTAGGTTTCCTAGGGAGATAGAGACACATGGTATGGTTACATTGGACGTTTTTCACCTAGAGATTAGTAGTTTATTTTCTATGATTATAGTTGAGACTTGTTTTATTTCAAATACTGTTTATTTACACATGGTGGTTTGATATTTCCGTGAGGTTTTCCTAAAAAAATCTCTAGTATTCATCTATTGTGAGAGGTATAGTTTTTGACCGATCTGGTGTCAGGTACATATCATATTTGAATACCCTTTTATCAAATGAAACCAAATAAGGTGGAAGTTATCATGATTTTTTGTATAATATTCTTGATAAGGTATTTATTCATCAAATTATTTCACTATGGGAAGACCCTATGCTCTTTTACTAAAAGGATGATGGTAGTATTGATAACATAAATACAGACTTCAATTTCTATCCATTGATCAATTTCTAAAAAGCACTGCACCCATTTTACTATGGGCATCCCCTATGATATTAATAGTATATCAAAAGCTAAATTGGGTAAATTTTATAAAATTAACTCTTTTAAATATATAGATAACCAATTTAATCAGTTAAATGGGTGAATTGGTTTTTAGAAATGGATCAATGGTTAGAAAATCAAAATCTCAATGTTTAGGAGTTAGATATCATAAATACACACTCAATGAGTAGGAATAACCATTATGAATATTGAGTGATTCCTTTTTGGCCTAAATAACTCCCATATAATGTTTATTTATTTTATGAATTAGGTATTCCATCAATATCTTGAAAACATTATTATGGTTTTTGTGTAATATATCATCATTTATTTGAGATATTAGTGTTACCATGAGAACAATCATAATTTTGGTTTATATTTAATGAGGACCCAACATCATTATGGGAAGATATAATAATGAAATATCTGGATTAAATAGTTCATGTACTTAGGGATCACTATTTTAAGACATAGACTCTCAGTGGATCCTGATAAGGTGAAGGTTTTATGATCATGGGAAGAATGTGATAATTTCTTCAAGATATGGATATTCATAGGTATTTTTGGTTATTATCAGTGGTTCTTCAAGTATTTATCATTTTTAGAATCAATTTTTGACACTCTTATTGAGAAAATGGTGGATTTTTTTTGGATTCTAAATTTTAGTCTTGTTTCAATGAGTTGAAACATTATTTGACATCAGATCCTATCATGATATTGCTAAAAATTAGTAAGTTCTATGTAGTATATAGTGATTCCTCTTGTGGTTTTAGTGTTTTTATTATATATAATAATCATGTTGTGTCATATGGGTCTCATTATCCTTGTAGAAACAAAAATAATTACCAGACTCATGACTTCGTGACAGACATAATTATTAATGAACATAATTATTAGAGACTTTAACTCCATAAGGAGATATTTGTTTTTTTTATGATTACATCATCATGAGTTATATATTTTCCTATAAGGATAATAACATCAGGTACTAGCGATGGGTGGAATACCTCATGACCATTGACATCGACACCGCCTACACCCCAGTAAATAGTAATGGCATTACTAATGCTCTCAATTAAAATAACCAATATTATATTTTATTAGAATAGAAATAAGTTTGAATATATATGGGAATTTTTTATTAATTGAATTCAGATTCACATGAAGATGATCCATGTTTGGTTATAACCATTGATCAATTTTCATCATCCATAATTGAGTCAATTCTCTAAGACTAGTTGTGGGATGATGTGTTTATAATGACAATAGAATATCTATATGCTGGGGAGACTGAGCCTCATTGGTATCTCCCCTATGATGGAATTATTCACTATGGGATTTTATTCTTTATCCAATCATCTAACATGAACCTAATATTCCACAATTTCCATAGTTTTTATAGGTAATTAATCTTATAATGAAAAAGATTTATTATTATAAGAGATTGAATTTCTAGTTTATGGGTTTTAGGTGTGAAATTACTGATTATAATTCCCTTTATTAAAATTTCCAGTAGATAAAATAAGATCACCCAAAGCCATATGGTATACTACATCCATTTCTGGTTCTGTTTAAAAAATGGGAAAAATTATTTATGGATAACATTATTGGGTTACCATAGGCTACCTAAGGGAAGAATGTTATCTGAGTGGTGATAGATTGGTTGACAAAATCAGAAGATTTTTTTACCAATATTTAACACCACAATGGTTTAATATTTGTGTAAGATGAATTTATTAAAGATTATAAGTATTAATAGGGTCCCCTATTCCATTATTTTTTATAAGGATCCCTATCTCACCTCTTAGGCCTAGAAGAGTATCTAGGAGGCAATTTTTCACAAGTTAGATTGTATGAAACTTACCATAAATATTTGGATTGTTTGATAGATTAATATATATATATTCTAGATAATATTATCTATTCTATTTTAATTTATTTCTATGTATTATGGGACAACCATTCGGGGGTGTTCGGTTTCAATTATAATAACACCTACTAGTTGTCGATCGAAGTAGAACCCTTTGAGGGATTTAACTACCACCCATATAGGTCACAACATTATTGTAAAGATGTGGAGGAAGATTTTATTGAAGGACCTACTCTCATTATTTATGTTTCTGTAAGGATATTGGATATAGTTGATGAATTATTACATCTCACAGTCGGTAAAAGTCATATACAGATCATTGATGTTGTCCTTTGGAGTTTTATTTTGGTGACCATGCCTCCTTTACTGCTTCTCCACAGTTATGTCACCACCTACATGGGGAATAGGGGAATTCATATTCAAGGTAATATGAACTATTTTAGATCACTATTAATCTTTTTTAGGGTGATTATCGATCCATGTTAATGGCTATATTGTTAGGTAATCATGATGTTATCTACATATCTCATCTCCATAGGTACCATCCCTATAAGTACCGTGTTATGAGTTTGGAGGAGACTAGGTTGAAGTGAAACATTTTTGTTGTAGAGGATCATATATAGATCATTTATTCTATGGTGAATGTTCTATATGGGAGGTTTATATCATTTCCCCAAGTTTTAGGGAAACAAAGATGAGATTCTCATAATACTAAAGTGTGTAATTATTTGGTAGGAGAGTATAAGGCTTACTTATATATGAAGATTACATATTATTCCTAACTTTATAGGGATATAATGTCCTATATTTGGTAGAATTGTAATATCTTGGATCTATGTATGACTCTTTTTACCTTTAATAGGTTATTTTTCTATTTTAAGTGGTGTTAATGGAGCCCAAGGACATATTTAAGGAACATGACTAGACTAGTGGCTATTTGGAGACACTAAATTGTTAGATGGAGGTAACCAAACAACTATTTAATTATTATGGAATCCATGTATTGATTCTCATGTAAACAGTCCACTAGTGGAATTAACCAACCAAACGATAAATTGGAAACTATCCTCTAAATGGTTAAATCATATGCTATCTTGTTGGTGGAATTAGGATAACCAAGATGCGATTAACCCTAGTTATAAATTTATTCTCCTAGAACATGAAATTAAACCTATAATACCACATTATAAAACCTAACTCATCAAATTATCATGGAAATTATGTAACTTTTTATTTTAGGATCGTTTAAACTTCTCCTCTTTTCATTTTGATCAGGGGTTTTCAGATATTAAAAATCATTATGATTTTTGAAATATATCTATTTCTCAATTTTAAATTTTATTCTTCATATATTGGTAAGTTGATATATGATTTTTTGGGATCTATTGATCATGTTAGTTTACTTATTTAATCAATTTTAGACCCTATGTTCATTTTTATTCTAGTGGATGATTTTATTATTAGTTGTGGTGAAACATGTGTGGTTCTTGGGGTATGTGTGGATCTATATTCTCTGATGAAACTTTTCTTTTGTAAATATTTTTTTGGTATTCCTATCACTTTCTATTGAATTCCAATTCATTTTTGTTTATGGATCCTAATATGGGTAGTGTATAACTCAAATTTGATGTATGTGATTTTGTCTCTAGGCTATATTTTATAAATCATTGTTTCTACTAGTTTTTATATGGTTTAATAAATTAATTTACCTGATACATGAATTCATTTTTATATATTTTTAAAAATGGGTTTGAGAAAATATAGTTTTTCCATTTCTTTTCTAAATAATTGAATTTTTTCAAAGAATTTTGGAATAGAATGGGAATTGGGTTTTCAAGAAATGTTTTTGATGAAAATGGTTATATAAATATTTTTATTAAATTTATATTTACACAATGATTTTTATTGAAATAAATTAGACATGGGAGACTTGGGTACCCAAGTACATGGTATTGTTTTGGTCATTTCATATTGAAATAAAATGGGGGTTTACTTTCTGGGGGATCTACCATTCCTATATCATAGATAATTTTTTTCCGGGAAGATGATACTGACATTGTAGGGGGTGATTATTTTTAGCTATTCCACCATCTCTAGTTTAGGGATTTATTGACCCTAGGTACTTGAGTATGCAGTAGGAATTTTATGTGATTGAGATATGAGTGATGTAGCTAGAAAAACCATTGTTTTTATAGGGGTGATTACCACTGTTCATTGGTTTTGAATGTTTTTTATTTTGATATGATATGATATATAATTAAGACATGAAACTGGATTATTGAAATTATTCTTATAATTTTCATTAACTATTTTGTTACAAAAAATGGAATAGTTTGAATTTAAAACCATGATTTTGATATTAAACTTTATTACTTCTTATTACGCCAGGTTTTCTTAAAACTAATAATATAAAATTATTATACATAGACTATTTATGGATAACATGGGGTGAGATCCTGCTGAGCCTATTTAATTCACACCCTATATACCCTCTCAGGGCTATGACAAAATTGGTTTAACTAATATAGAAAAGGGAAAGGTGCTTAATGGAAATGGTGATGTCTTTGGTCAGCTGGGAAAGGGTAGCTAGTGGAGATATGGTAGGATGTTTCCCATGTGTCATATAGAGTAGTAGTTTGCATTTCAGGAGTCCTTTCTATTGGTTGTTTTCAGTACATGTACATTGGGTTTTATATTTATACCTTTGGTTTTATTTCTATATTTGGAACTATTTTTTATGTCCAATTACTTAATTTTTTTATATGTAAATATATAGCATGTATATTTTTTCGAGCTAGGGAAATAATTCCCTCTATTCGTTGATGGTTTCTGGTGTGCAAGCCTCTATACCATGGGGATGAGAAATAATTATCAGGTATTTCCGTTACATGGTTCAAATCCTCAATGGATGGGTTGTGTGGGTCAGGGTGTGACAGTCTATGTGAGAAGGACATTTTTAGAGCTATTAAATACCTTTTATACCATAAGATTATAATGTATCTTGTGTTCAATGACACAGAACATTTATGATTTAATGGAATGTATTTCTAAGAGATAAATTGAATATTCATATAAAATGGTAATATATATTTATATTTTAAATTCATGGTTGGTACCACTTTATATTAGATATATATTAAGTTTTTAATAGATATCAGGATTTGACAACTAACGTGAAAACCCACCGAATTAGTTTATGTATAGTATAACACACTAATGATTTGTTAAATTTTATATTGTGTTGTTTTACAAGAAAATATATACCTATATAGATATTAAAATGTGGAAGCATTTTTGGTATAAATTAAACTTGGGGTAAAAAAAATATTAAAGGGGAATACTGGATATCAATATATCTTCACTGGTCAATTATGGGTGAGAATAAGACCTCATAGTTGGATATATAATCACAGGGGATATACATTGTATAATTCAAATTTTATTCCTATTACATTCTAAAGGATTTTAAGAGATGGTGATGCGGATAAACCTATTATAATCAAAATGATTCATAGATTAAAAATATGGTCATATTATTTTGATATCCTATGAATTATTTTTCATTTTTATATGATTTCCAACTATGATTATTATTTATAAGACTATGCTTTTTGGTATTAGTCCATGGAGGAACCCATGAGAAATTGTGTTATTTCTAAATGTGATAGTAAATTTAGTGAATATCCTCATTAGAAACCAAATGAAATTATATTAGGGATGTGAAATCCAATTGGTATACACAACCAACTCTCTCAAGTTATAAATTGTAACATCAAACACACCTAAAAACTAAATGGCCATTAGATGGAAAACACACTATTTTTCCTTTTATACATTGATTCTTGTATTATATCAGTGGTTCCTCTAATCCAATTATTTATAATAACTGGATCAATGTTATAGTAACTATATAATGTATTATAAGTCCTCATAACCTGATAATTTTATTTTGGGATTGTTTCATTTAGAAGGTGAATCCAATCAATGATGGAAAATTTTAAAAAAATATGATGCAATAGGTGGAAATTAATTCCATGAAATTGGAATAATTGATGAAAATATATTTTAATAAGTTATTTCCCAAAATCCTCCACAAAAAAATCTAAATGGAATTCATGGAACTAAATAAGATGGATAATGAATCATTTAATTCATATGAGGAAGATTTCACTAGAAATTCGACTAAAGCTTCCCATTTTTTAGTGATCCAAAAAGAAAAGATGATTGATCATTTTGTGAAATCTTACCAAGGATATGAGAGGAATTTTCAAAAAGATATATTGGAATATATGAAGAAATAATTCAAATTGATCTCAAGATTGAAAAATAAATTGGATACTCTCAAAGATGTAAATGATTTAGGAAAAAAATGTGAAATATTTAATGTTGTATAATTAGAGTAATAAAAATAATGGAGTAAAGAAAATTAATATTCCATCATGTTAGAATTGTGGAATTAAGCATAGAATAAACTGTGTTACGTGGTTTTTTAAGTATTTTATGTGTGGAAATGAATGCTATTGATAATTTTTTTTGAACATGTTATAAGAGTCCAGTCCCTGAAGGGAATGGTGAAAAATATCAACCCAATGTACTACCCAAACAGTAATTCTATAACAACAATTAGTATAGAAATTAATTCAATAATTGCATGAATATATGAGTTAATAATGTAAATTGATGTTAGAATCTTTTTAATCTAGTAAAAAATGGAAATCTCATGTGATCATAGTTTCTGAAGTGGGATATGAAATCGATGTGGTGAAAGGTACTCTTATTAGACTCTATTTAACAACAATTGTTTTGTTTGATACATCATCATACCATAATTTTATACATAGATAATTTTATAAGGGTATCTCATTTCCACCTCAATGACCATATATTGAGTTAGTACTGAATAATATTCATCATATTATGATCATGTCTCACGTCTATGTATCCTCTCTAATATAATCTTGTGGGAACATGATTCTTGAAAAAAATTACTCCCATTTTAGTTGAATTTGATGTGATTTTGGGTATTGATTTCCATTGTATATATGGATCTTAAATGAGTTTTTGGGGGAAGGTATGCATCTTTTGAAATTATAAATCAATCAATTATCTCTTTTAATTGAGAGGAGGTATATTAATGTCCAATGGAAATTATATATTTATTAAAGGACATACAACCTATTCATGAAGTACATTTATATCAAAGGGTTAAGGAGAAACTCACCATCAAATATATAATCATTTTTCAAGATTATACTAATGCGTTTCTAAAATATATTCTTTATATTACCCCATAATGATGATGTTAAATTTTCAACAGAAATCATTCTAGATGATAGAAACTTTTCAAAGTCTCTATATAGAATGTCATTGATTAAGTGGTAGGAAGTAAAGATGAAACTCTAGGAGAATCATGATAAGGGAGCCATATGCACTGGTGTATCACTATGAGGTACACTAGTTCTCATTTCTATCATGAAAGATGGTTCAATACATATTTGAATTCATTATTTAGAACATAAAAATATCAATATCCTAAATAAATACCTTGTTCTATTTATTGTTAATGTTTTGATCAACTTCACGAATCACAATAGTTTTATGAGATTGACTATCATTCTAGACATCATCAATTGGGGGATAGAAGGAGTATATACCCATGAAATATTTTAATATGAGGAATGGTCATTATGAATTTATATTGATCCCATTTGGGAATGTTAATATCCCTCCATCTTTATTGATTTAGAGAATAATGTCTTTATAAATTACCTTGATCAATTTTGGGATGACTTTATAGATGATGTTATTTTATATTCGAAGAGAAAGGGAGAGAAAAGATATTATTTGTGGAATTATTTAATGACCTTTTGTTAGGATAATTTCTATTTAAAATTATCAATATTTTAATTTTTAGTAAAAATAGTTTCATTCATGGTCCATGTAATCTAAATTAAGGGTATATCCTTTTATCTTACAAATATTAATGTTTTTGAGAAATGTTCATAGCCAACCACAGAGACTAAGATCTTTAGTTTTCATAATATGGTTGAATACTACAACAACTTTATGAGGTATTTATCATGACTACCTTATCCATTGACTATGTTTACTCAAAAGTGAGGTAAGATAATTTGAAATGATAAATTTGAAGAAAATTTCAAGGAGACGAATAAAAGGTTGACAGTGCACAATTTCTTTAAATTCATAGTCGTATAGAGGGGATTTAGATCTATAGTGGCGAATCAAAAATTTATATAATCAATCATCATTAATAATTATATAATGTTAGGTTATAACTTAGCATAAGTGATAATTCATTAAAAAAATTACCCAACTCGTGATATGGAGTTGGTATCATAATATTTTTAATCAAATATATGGAGGAATTTTCATTATGATTAAATATGTGATATATATAACGATCATAAAATATTAAACTATCTATCCACATAATAGAATTAAATATGTGTCATGGGTTTTTTTATTGATTAATGATTATGCCTAATTTATGAATTACCACCTTGGGATGGAAAATAAGGTAGATAATGCTGAGTAAAAATAATCATTTTTTTGATTCTAGAAAAAATACATGGTAAATGAAAGATCACAATAGTCTAAAATAGTGCAGGCCAAGATCATAATTAACAACATACTCAATCCCCTCCCTAGTAAAGGAACCTAAGATAATGAAAAAATATAAAATCTGATTTGGTGAAGCCATAGACACCATGAAGTTGAAAACCTTGTTCCCCTCCCACAACATGTGTATGATCTCGATTTGATTACCCAAGAGTAGATTTCACTTCTTGATTATATATGAAATTTTTAATGAAAACTGGCATTTACTTGAAAGTTCTTTATATAGGATAAGGGAGTCTATATCCACCACCTATATCATGATTTTACTCTGCTCACATAGCTCCAAGCCCATGACCATGGCCTGTGCCATAGCCTATAAGGCATTGCCCTTTCCATAGAAAGTTGTGAATCTTGCAAAAACTGACCCCATTGTTTCTTAATGACTCCTCAACCTCTCATCTCCCCCTACCCCCCGATAAAAGACCCATATGTGCTAATATTGAGCACAAACCAAAGAGTCTTCCATTAGACCCAGTGCCCCTCTCCCACCTCGCTCCCCTACTTGCAATGAAACTGGTTCGAGACAAGAGCCCTTACCGAAAGTGCGTCATGGAAAGTTGTACATAGCCAGACCAAATCCAGAAATAATTTCTTCATTTTGAATATGATTATATATAGATACACTTTTAATCCTTTTTTTCTCACATTATTCTTGTCCATCCATAGAGTCTAACTTCCCATCAGTAGGATAACAACCCGAGCCTTCTTCTTAGGGCCATGATAACCCTATCCTTGAAACCGTGAATTGATAAATGCATCCTATAACACTCCATGTCTGTTCCAACTAGAATGTATACTGAATGACTACCAAACCCAACTATCCCACTCATTATCAAATAAGAGATGACTCGCCTTTTCTTGTTTGGGATCGCGAAAAAACCCTCATATGGAAGAGATTCTCACTCCCAGGCGGTGAATATTATCCTCAGTGGCCAAAGCTTGATTCATCACTTACCATAATAATAAATTAAACATGGAAATAACCTACTAACACCACAACATCACCCCCATGGATATTCATTTAAATCATATCTCCTCACTTGACCAAAGCCTTCATTGAGAACTCACCTAAAGAAAGAGGTTGATATCCCCTCTTCCCACCAACAAACTATAATTCTTGTGTAATAAATCCATATACGGATGGATAAACATACATATATTAGAAGGCCACATTCTCTAATCCACCCCATTTAGACCATAATTATCCTACATTGTTCTTCCCCAAACTATTCATTATTCAATATCCTCCCAAGCTAGTTTAGAAAGAAGCCCTTGCATGGTCAATGACACACTCCTCAAGTTGACTCCCCCTTAGAGAGAGGTATTACCAAATACTTCCCTAAGGCCTAGTTATTTCAGCATTCCATCTTCCCATCCCAAATAAATGACACAATAATTTTTTCCAAGTTGGCGATCACACTGTTGGGTTCCTTTAAGGAAGACATTATGTGCATGGAAATGGACACAAGAACACTATTCAATAGGGTTATTCGGTCTCTAAAAGAGAGGAATATTTTTTTTCAAGTTGTAGATGTGCCCTTTGATCTTGATAACTAGATCTTCAAAATGATGAATTATAGGTGGAAAAGGAATCACTAGTGCCCTGAGGTACTCCATAGGTAATGATCTCCATCTCACATTCAAGCTGGAATCAAGGACCCTTTCCCTTCTTTCAGAGATATTACTGTTAGTATAGTAAAGGATTTTCTCCCTGTTGAACACTTTCTTGCTACACTTGAAATAGTCCTCTAGAATCCCATTAATCCCCTAAAATGGCCTCATACTTCCATTGTTAAAAAAAATTGTGTCATCTGCGAACATTAGATGCGAGATACCCCTTTTGGAATTCCTAGTACGATAAAGGAAGACTTTACCCATGTGAAGACCCCAGTTAATATTATAGCTTAGAAAATATTGGGAAAGAATAAATAGAATTGGGGAGAGGGGATACCCTACCTAGGACCATGGAAATCCCTAATGAAACCAAACAGTTTACCCATAAATTAGGTTGAGAACCACACCGAGCTGAAGTAACGGAAAATAAGATCTCAAGTCCAATTGGAGAATCCCATGAAATCCAACACCCTTAGAATAAAGAACTATTTCATCATGTCATAGGTATTAATCATATCCACTTTAATCACCAAGTTACCCCCAAAGGACATGTTTTTAATGTTGCTGACCAATTCTTGAACCAATCCAATTACCCATGGATTGACCTCTCTTTAACAAAACCATGATGTTCAGAAGACACCCAAGTGTTCAAAAGAGGGACATCCTTTTATTAATAATACTAGACAAAACCTTGTAGGGGATATTGAACATGCTTATGGTTTGGTACTGATCAATGGATTTTGGGTTACACACCTTCATAATCAAAACCATTTTAGTTGCATAGGAAATGTGTGGTGAGCCCGCACCTTAGAAGAAATCCTTCACTACCCTCACTAAGTCTCCCATAATATTATCCTATTACACCCTATAAAAAGACCCTAGGATTCCATCCAGCCCTAGATCACTCTTTGGGTTCAGATTCCATATCTCCTCATGCACTTCCTCCTCCCCAAAAAACCTCCATAAAAAATCATTGACTTTCTTTGAAACACAACTTGGGATATCCTAAAACATGTCATCATCACCTATCGAATACCCCCTAACTAAGAATGGATTGGGGCCTGACAATATGTATTGAATACTTTCATTTTCCATAGAACCTACCTAGTCATGGTCCCTGGAAAAAGAACCATCATCCCTGAGGATATTTGGCCTATGCACACATCTTCTCACCTTGATGAAAGCATGTAAATAACTAGTGTTTCGATCCCCCTCACGAAACCATTTATCTTGGGATCCTTCTCTATCCAACTATTTCTGTCTCATGAGGTTGTTAGTGAGAAGGTATTTATTATATCTTAACTCATTGAAGAAGATTTCATCTCATTCATATTCCAATTCAGCCTCTATTCGAGTGATATCCTAACCGATCTCAAATATCTCTTTATCCCATGTGGGGATTCTCTTCCTTCAATGACAGAAAAGTAGTTTGAGACACTTAATCTTATTATGGATTGTGACCCATGTATTTCCTAAAGGATGGAGACTCCATTACTCCCTAACCACATCAATGAAGCCTAATTCCTCCACCCATGTTTTCAAAGACTAAAAATACTCCCCCCTCGATGACCCTGAACCCATGGAGAGGAAAAGTGGAGAGTGGTCTAAGAGGTACCGTCCCATGTTATAGACTTTTATTTTTGGGGAAATTGATAATGCATCTTCATTTATTATGAACCGGTCAAGATGAAACTGAGTATGTATTACTCTGCACTAGTTATTACACCATGTGAAGTTATCTCCCTCATAAACTGCATCCAAAAGGTTATTCCTCTCCATGAATGAGATGAAAGCTTGGCTAGAACTCCTTGGAAAACCACCACGCCCTATTTCTCCCCAGGGCTATATATAAAGTAATTTTTTCCCCTGATGATCCATGGGACATTATCTCATTTGAGAAAATCCTAATCTCTCCACAATTTTTTTTTTCATGTGTGTTACACTTCCCATAGATGAAGGATAAAAGAAATTAGTGAGACCCTGATGTAATTTTCGTGGCCAGAAACTGGTCCAACACACTATGAAGATCAACCTTGAGGTGGTACATCCAAAACAACCATATATGAGAGTTAGGAGGCTCCACATTCATGAAACCACATACTCTTAGCCTCTAATCATACTCCATAATCTTACTGAACACTAACTTAGGTTTAAGGATCACAACCATAGAGACAAAATTGTTACCAAGTTCATTAGTTATGAAATCTAATTTTTCCTAAGCACCAAGACCATGAGAATTCCATATTAAGATCTTAAACATTGAAACTTACAGGTCTATATTTTTCCCCAAACTCCTGGACCATGACATGATGAAAGGAAATCAGGGAGATGCTCGCTCCCATTCTAGATTGAGACTGGGTGTGAATACTACTATTCACCTTAGAGAGAACTACCATAAGAAAGTTCAAACCATTGGAAATCACCTAATGGATGACCTCTAGAAGACCACAACTCTGATTTCTCAACTTACTTGGTCATTTCCTAATGATTCTGGTGAATATTGTGATGGAAGGGAAGATAATAACCTAGTAGGAGACTGTAGGGGATAGGAAACTATTGGTAAAAGAGATTTCTCCCTAGGTGGGGAAGCGCCGTCATTATCATCTATGCCATGTTCTAACAATTGAATCACCAAAATACCGGTGTGGGAGAGAGCCCATAGATCATGTGAGAAAGAACAAAGTTGATGATCCATGTTGGTAAATGTCCCTACAGAAGGGGATCCTCCATACCTAAGCTTAAGAGATGGCGCCGCACCCATATCATTACTGAAGAGCACCAAATCATGACTGAAAGGTGATTTCATTTCTTGATTAAAAGATTGATTTGATGAGGAAGCCTCATACAATTCCGCACCCAAACCTTTGTTGAGGATAACCAAATCACGATGGAGAGACACTTTCCCTTTGTGACTAAAAGTTTAATTGGATGAGTAAGCCTCAGATACCTTCCCTAGGGAATCCACATATTTAACCTTATAATGACCCCCACGCCTATAGAGGACACAAGCTTTATAGCCTTGCAGAAGACCTCAGTAATTCATGAGTCTTAGAGTCCCTCATCCAAGATTTACGACATACCTATAAATAATTTCCTGAAATATGGAAGATTGAGAAAAACCTTGGAAAAGAGGGGTAAATCAGAGGTTGACAATGGTCCAACATCCCTTCAATCAGAATCACAAAGTGTTCCTGAAGCATTTGAGAAAAATCTCTCTCAATGAAAATCCTTGCAACCGACGCCTCCTCTAAGTTGGTCATCCTATCATTCATGCAAAAAAACACCCATAACAAGTCCCCAATCACCTTCAGGAAGGACCTGTTCATTAAGGGAAGAAGAATCCCTTGAAGAGATATCTATACCACAGCACTGGATCATTCCTTACCGAAGTGTGCTTCCATAGATCAGTGAGAAAGGAAAAATCTCAAGCACCCCACACTCCGCAGAATTATACTCCATTCTTTAAAAAAATCATCTCTAGAATCTAGAATAATGCAAAAGGTCTTCCGATCCAAGATCAAAACTATTCCCGGTAGATCTAAACCCCATATTTGGATATAATCGTGTAAAATTGTGAGGTATGGGGGTATTATTGACACCAAAATGGGAAACCAAGATCCATTGAAGATACTTGGCCACCGCTGAGAAAGAAGTCATTGAGATATCCAACACAGTGCACCCATCCTCTGAAAAGGAAGACGTAACCGAAGAAACCACTGCCAAAAAATCCTGTTCCAACCCGAGACCTAGAGGAGGATACAGATGAACATACATGAAAGTGGGATGAGGGGGAGAGTAGAATAATCCTCAAATACTAGAGAGCCTGGAATTGAGATGCCTCTAGATAGCACTGTAGTAGTGGGCTAGACGAGGGTGTTCAAAACCATTTTTTCCCTATGCAGGCAGATAATCCTCATAGTTAGAATTATGATGATATTTTTCCATGATGAGGATTGAAAGAGATCTAATATTTATGTATTTTTATAATATAGAACATGAAATTATGAGGAAAGGGGACATATCATATCATTCTCATTTAAATTTCAATTATATATCAATTTGATTATTAAAGAGGAATAAAAGGATGATGTGGAATTATAGATAAAGGTGAAAAATATTTTTTGATTTCAATAATTACTGTGATGGAATGACAAGGCTCATGAACCAATTATGTTTCATATAAATATAATACATTAGAAATGATTTTTTGGATTAAGAACATAGTTCAACATTATCAATTAATCCATGATGTAAAAATATGTATACAATTATGAAAAAGTAATTGTTATGGGAAAACATGTAAAGTGATAATACCTATTATATATATTGATTCCTAGTATGTGATAAAGTTATGGATGCATGATATAATTCTAAAGAGAGGTTAGAACCACTGCCTATATAGTAATGTAAATGGGAAAACATCACCATGTATTTTATCACAGGACACCTGAAATCATCTAAGGGGGAAAAGTTTATATGGGGTTTAGTGAAGAACCTTACAAAATAAAAAAAAATATTTCCATTACTAAATATTCTTATCCAGATAGTATTTCAAGGGTTTACACTAAGAAACTAGTAAGGTTCTTTAATGTACCATGCTCTATTGTATAAGATTTTGAAATGTGGATTACCTCCGAGTTCTGGATAATTATTTAATGAATATTTAATTTAAATTTGAGCACTAGCACTATGTATCATCCATAAATAGATTTTCATTTTATGTGACTATTAAAAACCTATATAATATTATAAGATCATATTTTATGTATTTGAAATATTTTTTGGATCAACTTATTTACTTTGGTAATTTTTTTGTAGAATAATAGGTTTCCCTCAGGAATTTTGATTGATATTTATTATGAAATCTATAGAATGATGTGTAGAACACCATTTTGATGAGATGATGTTGGATAAAAAATCTATTACTACTTGAACTAGTAGAGGAAATGGATGAGATAGCCAAATCTATTCAATAATAGGCCATGGAAGAAAAATTTTTCTGAAAAGTTATGCTGGAAGTCATCAGTGAAATCTAGAGTTCCATGTTAGTGACAAGGTATTCCTATGAATATCTAATTGGAATACTGTCATGAGACAGAAAATTAAGATCAATAATATCCCTAGATATATTTAATGCTTCTAAAATTCTGATCAAATATAGGTAATTTCTTATTACTTTGATCTTCCACTAAATCTATCTAATTTTCATGATGTATTTATTATATATATCATAGGGATATGAAAACATAATCCTTCATATTTATGTGACTAAGAGGTCATAACAATAGATAATAATATCACTTATGAGAAAAATTAGTGAATATTGTGGTTATGAGAGAACAATTTATGTGAAACAAGAAAACTCATGCTGTAAAATTTTTATAGAAAAATATTAAATTTAAGGAAGTAACATGGGAACCTGAAGATGTGATTAGATAATGTTTCCCTAATAGTTTTTATAACAGATAAAAAAATCTCAAGTGAGATATTATAATATGGGGATAAAATTATACACCATAAAATTTTATGATATATTTATCTATTATAATTTTTTACTTCATCGATATTTTGAGTTACATGAAACATAGTGTTTATGAAGATAAGGTTTTTTTATTGAATTATAATTCATTAATATGAAATTTTTCTCCTAGAAGATAGACTGGTGGGTACAAATAAGAATATCAAAATTTTGAAAAATTATTATTTTTTATATAGAAAATAAATACATCAGTTTTCAATTGGTGATACGTTAAAATAAAATCATTTTACCAAAAAATAGATGTTTTTTAAAATACATTTTTATATAAAAAATATGTTTTTATAATATTCAAATATACTAAATTATTTTTATTAAATATTTATACATTATTTTTAATCATATATATTATTATTTATCAAAAAACATTACATGGTAGAGTAATGAAAGAAATCCCTTTTAGGCTTAGAAACAATTTTATCTAAAAACATTATTATTGAATTTTCTACACTTATTTTAAAAATAATTTTTTTCCACTGATAAAGATTTAATTTTGTAATATATATTAAATATTTGGAATCTAGTAAATTAATTTTATATATGAAGGAAAGAAAAATATTTCTTCATTATGAAGTGTAATCATGGTTAAAATTAATTACTATGGTAATAGATCTAAATGGTTAACAAGAGGTTAAAGTAAAGAGATAATGGTTAAAAAGACCAATATATTTCATCAATATTTTTGTTCTAAATATAATTTTTTATCCCTCATAATATCTTAAATTTTTTTAAAATGTTCAGCTACATTTCAAGGAGAGTGACTTTATCATTTTTTAAATTTCATATTAATTATAAGTGTGCCACGCCCCACACTTATAAATAGGCACCACTTCTCCCCTATTATACACACCACATGAGCCATTTATCATAAAAAACCGTCATAAATCACTAAAAAAAACCTTATCCATGTCATAATGTTTCATCTCTTTTTTAAAGGATAACCCAAGGGTTTATAAGAAGAGATTCAAAGGAGGATTTTTAAATAAGAGGTATGTATTATCCCCAATCATTATCAAGTTTCATTCTTATTATAATTCATCTATATTTTTTATCCATTGTAAAATTATGAATATAGAACCATGAATATATTTTAATTTTATGGTGATTAATGTAAATCCATTTTCTTAATCCTTTCCATCAAATGAGAAATGAAAGTATCACTTTTGTGTATTTATTTATTACCACCTCAATGTAGAGATATGATCCATTTTCCATAACATTCATTCATTTATGGTAATTTTATGTATTTAATTTTTATATAATGTATCAATTAATTTTTTTTTATAAATATATGATGTTACCCACCATATTATTTTTCATTCTGAAGGAAAAGGATAACATGGATCATGCCTACATGTGGACTACCACTTCCATGAAGTGGCACAATTTATTTTTCATAACTACATTATATGAATAATTATAAATGAGTATATGATGAATTTATTTGATACTAATTTCATAATTATTATTCTTTATATGATGAAACCATGTTAAGGTGAACATTATTCAACCTTCATAACAAAACATGCTTAGAAAATAGACCAATTTTCACCTAAATGTTCATTGAAATGAGGATACTGTTAATTAAATGATTATTATAAATTATAATTTCATAAAAAATACTATGTTATATATTAATATGTTTTTTAATTATAGGTATAATAAATTTATATTTATTATGTAGGATATTTGAATTTATATGAAGTATTATGGAACATGACATAGGTGTTTATTTTAGAAATATAATTCCTTCTTAGGAGTAACTATTCTAAATTTTCATTGAGGGAAATTATCTGGATATTATCCATTAAACCCCATCTATTTTCTTATCCTATCTTTTTCATATATTTTTTATGCATCAGTAGCACTTCACTCTCTTTGTTACATAAAGTAATTAAGAAAATGTTTTTGAAGGAAAATCAACCTAATTTCATCTTTGGTTGATGAAATTTTTTTATTTCATATTTATTTAATTAAAAATTGTTTTGTGTATGTTTTTACCTATATTTGATTTTTTTAATAATTTAATTTTTAGTAATTTTAAATTTATTTACTGTGGTTAAATAAAAATATTTTAAATGATACATTTTCTAAACAAGTAATTTTTAACTTTTTTTTAAAATGTGTAAAAATAATGTTTAATTTTAATTTCATTAAGAGAGAAAGATTTTAAAACAGTCATGATAAATCTTTTCATTGAAGATTCCCAATCATTTTCTTATGGTTATTTTAAAAAATAACAATTTTCTCAATATTATAATAATTTTGAGTTTAAAGGATATTAGATGAAATTGATATTTTTTACAGGTTTTCAAATAATGGTTTGAATTTTTTAAATTGATTTTTACATATATGTCAACATCCTTTATGGATTTTTCAGTTCACTAGGGATATGATCACACTATCCACGTTATTTTTTTATGTCTTATGATAATGATTATTAATGGAAGAAAAATTGAATCTTGTTTCATTTTGAAATGTTAATTAAGTTATAATGAAACATTTATAAAACCCATTTTTTCTCATGAGTTATGATATGATGAAATAATGATATTCTATGAAACTTATTTATATTCCATGGGTTATTTTATAATTATATGATGTCAATTAACTTATCTTTTGGAATAGGTTTGTATTTATTTAATTACAAAATGAGTGTGCTTGAATTTATAAATCCTTCCAATACATTTGGTATAGATATATATCTGATGTGATAATAAGAACTGTATTGGGGAGTAAACCAAGCTCAGTAAGGGAATCAATTTGATAAGATCATATTGGGAGTGAACCTTGACTAATGAAATGATGGATTTGAGAGTGAACCTAATCCATAATATTAATCTTGGTAGTGATCTAAGACTGTGTAAAAGATTTAAAATGCTTATGTTCGTGCCATTAATTGATTTCATATTCTTCTAATAAGTTTTAATAAATCACGATTGATTATTTATAATTCTCCAGACTTATAAATTTGGTGAGTTTTTAGGATAAATCCTTATTCTATGATTTATAATAGTTGATATTTGAATGATTGGGTATGATTATTGTATTTAATCACTATATTATCATACCCATGTGCTTATTTTATACCCAATAATTATCATTGGTTGACATATCATTTATTTACCCATACTAAGATTATAAGGTTTCCATTTATTATAATTTCATTCAATAGGTTATGAATAAATAATTTATGTAGTCTAATTACAAGAAGTTTTATATGTCATAAGAACATTGTGGGATATGTTAAAAATAGTTCATGAATTAAGATAAATATGTATCTTGTAACCAAATCCACTAAACCTTTATAATCTGGGGACATGAATTGTAATTTTATGTATCAAATATTTCTCTAAGATGATGTGATATATATATATATATATATATTTTAATTTCTGGAGTTTCTATAGACTTGAATTTTATCCTCATTTAATACTCAAAATAAGCTTGACTATAATCACACATCTCATCATATACATCTACCAAATAGTATTTCACCATCACTAAGATTTTTCACCAAATAAGAAATCCTCACAAGTCATCACCACTAACCAAGTCATTATTACTAGTTATTAATGGAAATAAATTCGTATAAAATATGTACCTTAGGTACATTGGGAGTGGTGGAGATAGGTAATTCATACATATTCCCTCTTAAACCATAATGTTGTAGAAACACCCACAACCCAAAACATTTTGGTTTTGGTATGAACATCAATATCAATTGTGGGGAATTTATAAATAATATTAATATGAATAAATAGATAATATCACAAAATGAAAAACATAATGGTACATAAAAATATAAACTATCATATCCCACAATACTTCAACCACACACCATAAAATCTAACACCCACTACTCCCCCATTAAAATGCAACTCACCACACTTAAAAAACACATATAACATCTCTTTACTATGGAATTCAACCGACAATAGATTACATAATTAGTAACCAAAACTTGTTTTAAAAAGTGTTTAGTTCCACATTTAAAAAAATACACCCCTAATAATACACCATGCTTAATTTTAGTCCAAATTCAATTGATTAAAACCCATCTATCAATATTTAATTAATCAATAAATTACCAAATATTTAATTCCTATGTAATATTATTTATTTCTAGATAATGACCTTCTCATTCAATTATTAACAATTGTTTTATTTTCCACTAGAAAAGTAATAATTCCATATAATATCCTTACCACCTCTAAACAATAACTAGTATCCATCCATTTTAAACCAATTATTAACATATTTGGTACCAAAATAGATTCCTCTCTACCTCCACAATAAAATCCACACTTGAACTTTTAATCACCATTACAACACAGTCTCAAAAAGACAACATAGGAATAAGAAAATGTTTTATCACATAAACAATTTAAAATAGTATATTTTATCCTCATCCATTTCAATAAATTTCTTACAAAAAACATTAAAAATATCCTAGCACCTCTTATGTGGGATTTTTGTTGAATTTTCATATTTACATACAAATAAATATTAACCATATATGTGGGATTAATTGTTTAGTAATTGTGATTTCGATCTATTAACCAAAATAAAGGTTTATAATTCGGAGAAGACAAAACCAAAAAGTTACCCCACTATGTATTGATCCAACATCAATATCTCACACTCATATATACTCTTTTCCAAACCACCATGCATCAAAATTATATGAACCAAGTATATTAAATATCTATAAATCACCTTCCCCCAATAATTTATAAATCTAAACTAGCTACAACATGAATGTATTGTCATGTTTGATATCCATCTATCCCAATTAATGACATGATTTTCATCATGAATATATAGATGATGTTGGGGAAAATTGAATAAATTTTGGGTACTCTCTATAAGTGGTGGAAGTTCCAACCAATAAACCATATCACCAATGTGATATACCACATATAAAGTATTGTAAAATATGGATGAAAACAAAGCACCCAAACCAAACCAATGGGAAAACCAATGAAGGGAATCCCTAAATAATTCTTTTAGCATCCCCAATATCCAGTGGAATTTTCCTACATCCAATATAGGACTTATAGTGGAAATATTACACCTTAATAATATAATATACCTTCAATATCTACTCTATAGTTCTCTACACCACATATAGAACATATACTGCTAAATCTATAACCTTATTCTATATAAAAAATGAACAGGCCCATAATGATAAATGAGTGATCACTATTATGTATTTTAAGCTGAACATTGTGTAAATGATTAAACTATGATCTTCTATATTTGATGATGAAAGAATGTGATATATTATCTTTCATCGGAATGTTTTACTCAATCTTCCCATCCATCAAGTGATGAAATGTAGCTGTAGGGGGTTTCTAGTAGAAAAATTCACTTTATAGATACAAACACATGACATGAATCTAGGAACTCAAAAAATATGATTCCATCAGTACCCCATGTATGGTCCCCACACTCTCCATATACAAAAAAACTAGAACAAGCATGATTCCTAACTCCTATATTTCCAAAAATATATTTTTATTTTTAGGTAGTATATTATAACCCAAATGGTATTGTATCCTTTTAATGCCTGAGGGATTCGGGTGACTAAATCCATCACGATCTCTACCCATTTATACTCATGGAATTCCAATGGCTAAAAAAACCCTCTAGAGACATGGTTATTAGATAAAAATATAGGGTATATTAAACTTTGTGTCAGGAACTATACAAATGATTTATTTATCTCTATCCACCAATGATATATCATCATGCTAAAATATATTTTAGAATCACTTGGATGTGTAGTTAAATGTTATATATGAAAATAATATAGAACACCCACATGTTGGGAGAGTGAAACATATAAATTCTCTATAAATAATATCTAATTATGGCCATCATATGACTAGACCTTTATAGTTTAACTAATCGTAACATGATCCCACATGTCTATTATGTCTGGGTCTCCCCATTGAAGATCATCCACATGTTACAAAAAATATTATTCCACCATAATCTGGTATAAGAATCCTCTTCCATTAGCCACCCATATAAAAATATATGAAACAAAAAACTCCTCAATAAACCTTTAAGTATCTTTGGCCTCTAAGATTAAATATTTTTGAGAATTTATGTTTAATTGGTGGACCATAAAAATCAAATTTCATGGTCATTATGGGATCTAAAAATCAAAACATTGGTGAAACTCAATCCAAATATATTGATACAGATTCATATTTCATATAGAGAAAACATTACTCAGAATATTATGGTATATTAAGAATAAGAAGTTATCACCGGTGAGGTAATTTCATCATATATTTTGGTAAAAAACTATTACCACAAACTGCATGTCTTGGGTTTCATGGTTATTATAATGGGGTTACATCTTCCATGAACTGTAGAAGTTCACCTCTATATACATCCTAGAAATGCATCACGAACCCGTATATGAATAATTGAAATTGACTTCAAATATCACCTCATCCTAAGGAAACTGAAGCACATAGGGATTGATCAACATCACATTTTTGAAGTTAAAGGATTATTTATAACAATACGTCTAGATGAAGGTTGGATATGATGTGGCTAATTTTCATCACTCTTTTCCACATCCTTTATTATATTTTTATTGACTTTTTAATTTCAAAATGATAAATCATGTTTAATAATTAGAAAATACAATGTCATTATACATTTCTATGTAAAATAATTTTTTTTAGTGTAAATTTTTTATTTTATTGATTATTTTTGTAATGTTAAATAATTATTAAAATTAGTTCATTATTTCTACTTATACTCTCTGTTTTTCTTGTTATTTGTATATTTCATTCTTTAATTATCTCATTTATTTTTTTAATAAAAAAATAGATATTTATTAATTATTTTATTAATTATTTCAATTTATTAATTATTTTTGTAATCAATTTTCAATTTAATAATTTTCAATTCATTATTCTTATGTTTGATTCATTAATTATTTTTTATAATTGTCAATAAATAAATTTTTTCACTTTTGTTTTGATTCTTTAAATAATTAAATTAATTTTTATAATTTAATTAAATTATTTAAATATTTATTTTATTATTTTATTATTTTGTTTTTTAATTCCTTAATAAATTTATTAGCCAATTGAGTTTTTCATACTGAATGTTATTAATTGTTAATAAAATGTTTCTATAGTCAGTTATTTAGTGAATATTAATTGAGTTATTTTTTATTTAATTTAGTTTTCTAAGTTATTTAATTTAATTTTTTAGTTCGAATATGTATTTTTTAAGTTGTATTTAGGCTCGTGTGTTTTGGAGAATAAGAGATCTATAGATACTTATTAGGGGCTCACATGAGTCACTAATGTCCTGAAGAAGAAAATCAGAAAGGAACTTGTTATTTTCCCAAATTCTCACGAGTTTGGAAGACGAATGCATTGTGCCCCTACCATGTTTACTACCACACTGTGCTAGATTTCCTTTTTACCCACACTAAAGCCCTGACTCAGGCCACACCCCACCTAGCCAAAACCATCCCTGTTTGTGAACCCGAACCCCACCTGCAGCATCCTACACCTCAATTGCGCAGTCTCCAGATCTGAGCCATAACCTCCTCACCGATGTTCCACACCATCGTGAACCCCGCGTGCCGCCTCTCATGCTCACCCCCTTAATTGAACCATCCACCCCCTCTTTTCATTTGTTTTTATTTTTATTATATAATGTAATAAAATTAGTATATATATATATAAATAAAATACAAAATATAATATAACAATATAATTATATATATGCATAATTATTCCATCTTAATTTATTGAAATACTTTATTTATATAATAGTAATATAAATATATATTTATATTGTAATAATAATAATAAATATACTTTTATTTACTTATAATAATTGTGTGTATTATATATAATAATTGTTATGTATATTATAACTATTATATTAATAATTATTATCATAAAAATATAACATTTGTATATATTATATTTAATATAAAAATTTTTAATTGTTCAATAATAATTTATTAATTCTTTTAATTATTTAAAATAAATTCATTTATTGATTATAAAATATTATTTAACTTTTTATTATAAATATTATATTTATTATTTCATTGATTTAACTTTAATTTTTTATTTACATAAATATGTTTACATTTTTAAGTAATAAATATAATACTTATAATAAATATTTTTTTATTATTTATTTATTTATACTTGTTAATTATTTAATTTCTTTTCTTTTTTTATTTATTATAATTATTTTATGAAGTAATAATAACATAGAGTTTTATATAATTCTAATTATTTTGAATTCACTTTTGTTTTCAATTTCAGGGGAAGAAATCATGGCTCATGATGTGTGTTTTTTTTCATTCATTTATAAAGCATCTGATCTAGTGATGTTGGAGGGGGGATGGCATTGTGAGAAGCAACAGGTGGGGGATGAGGAAGGAATCTATGATATTCCAGAGACCTCCATTTGTGGACTAGTAGTGATGAGTAGAGAACATGGGCATACATCCGTTCACAAAGTGGACATTTCAGATGGAGAGTAATTCATCATAATTCTAGACTTCCATTCCATAAAGAGACTCACTCCTTCAATCCCTGAGACTCACTTTCATCTATGACATCCATATGATCACTTCCAGACATCCATACTTCTCACATTCACTCTGATGATCCGACGATCATTCACCAATTCAAGAGTTGTAGATTGGAGAACCATAATCATTATAACTTTTTGATTCCTAGAGTGGGATATTGAGAGCACCTCTTTATCACAAATAGGAAAATCTTATCGTTGGATATTCCTAGAGGTTAAGCAAGGAGATGGAACACTTTTATCCATTATATGTTTTTTCTTAAATTTTTATTTTTGAATGAATTTAATTTTGTTTAAATGTACTTACATGTTGATCTAAGACATGCTAGTCTAATTCTCTTTGGGGGATAAAATGAGCCAGTTGAAGTTGTTTGTCTCTTGTTCATGCATGATTCTAAAGTGTACTACCTCTCCCACTTTTTATAGACAATATTTTTTCTTAGAACATCATGAATCATTGAAAAATTATTTTGATCAAATTGTGATTTAATCTATTCTTAATTTGATGTTTTTACTGGAAAGTGAATTTACTCAAGAGAGTGGTGACACTAAGTTAAACTGAAATTTTGAGCTCAGTTCCATGCTGATTGGCTCTTTATTGGTGACCAAGTGACTTCTGAATTGATAAATTGTGGAAGTCACCTACTAACAAGTTGATGAGATGTAAAATCTAGCCAATTAACTTAATCAAAACCATAATATTCAACTCTAGTGTGTGAATAAGTGAAATAAAATTGAATCCAACCAGTATACTTCCCCATGCTTATCCATTGATTGTTCAAAAAAATCCACGATTTGTCTATCTGATTTGTTGTCTGACTGCTCTACCTATTCACTCACTCATGTTCACATTCACACACAATTTCATTTACTTCACACCATCACCACCAGTTTCACAATTGCTTGTTCTTGTGTGATTCTGTCCTTGTTTTTTTGGTCATTAACCACAACTTCAGTACTCCCTATTGTTTGACCCTATATTACCATTTTACTAAGTAGTAAGTAGAAAATATAAATATAAATTTGTTTTTTCATTCTCAAAGACATGTAGTGTGTCCAAATTTTGGTACCACTTCTAGGGAGGCAACATGCGATAAAAAAACAAAAAAATCACATAAAAAAATAAAAAATAAAAGAAAACATGAAACAATTTTTTTAAAAAAATACAAAAAACTGTAATAAAAATATTGTTGTGAACCTCCTATATGGAAACTAGATCAAAATATGAGAACTTAGAACCTGCAAAACCTAAAATTTAAAATCAATTGAAAAACATTAAAAAGAAAAAAAAAGTAAGTGACAATGTAAGATAACAAATAAGCTAAAAATAAAAACATGAATAATCCACTTTCTAAAAGAATGAACCCCCAGGAAATGAAATTGTTTCATGGAACAGTCAAAGAGAGTAACTATTTCCTTCTATCTCTAGAAACCCCTCATGTGTTAGGTTTTATCCTAGATATATGAATTATGAAATCAGTCAATCCATTATTTCTCAGTTATTGACCATAAATGGGATTCCTAGTGAATAACCCCTTTACATCATTAGGGATTTCTATTATAGTGTTCAACAACTTCAATTGAGAGGCCTTAGTGAGGAAGTGCTGAAGTAGAGAGTTTTTACCTTATACCTCAAGGTCAATGCTAGATCTTTGTTCAAACATTTAGTGGAGGATATTTTTTTCACATGGGATCATGTGTAAAATGCCTTTACCATGAAATTATATCTGAGGAGGATGACATATTAGATTAGTACAAACATCACCACCTTACATCAAGATGAGGTAGAGCGGTTTCATGAATCCTGGGATAGTTTTCTAGGATTACTCAGACAATGTACAAACCACCAGTTCCCCCCCCCCACAATTCCTCATGGACAACTTCTATAATAGTCTCACTCTATACCACCAAAGTTATGTGGATCAGTCTTCTTGATTAGAATTTAGTGATAGGATAGCTGGAAAGATTAAACAGATCTTCAAAACTTTAGATTCACACTCCCAACAAAAATTCTCTAAAAGAAGAATCATTTTAATGAAGTAAACCACTTCTACATCTCATGTGGAAGCCCAAACTACTGGGTTCTTCAATAAGAACCCCTATCACACCCTTAGGAAATAGTCACACCACTATGGAATGTATGGGTACTCAGAGACCTATTTCCCCAACTTTTATATGCCAACCGAATCTGATGAGATTGCCAAATTTGTTGTCTATGGTCCTAGGATGCATCCTAGGGAAGACCCATTTTCAAACACTTATAATATGGGGTATAAGAAACACCCATACATGTCTTGGAAGGAATAGGGAGTCCTTCTACATGATTCTACTCCTAGATTCTAAAAACTTCTTAGGAACCAGTTCAAACTGCAAATCCATCCCAAGGCTGAGTCGTCCAATTCCAATTTTGGGGTGATGGAAATTTTTCAGTAGTTGATAGGGATATTTGATGAAAAAGAGGATAATTTTTTTTATTAAGTTAAAATGGATACAAGAATGAAGAATCTATGAATTCAAAGGGGGTAGTTGGCTAGGGATGATAGTAATAGAGAAAACTTTAGGCTACCCAGTACTACTGAAGCCTATCCCAAGGAAAATTCTATAGAAGTTACCAAAATTAGTGGTATCCAAACCCACCAGGATCCTTAAAAAGAACCCCAAACTATTGAAAATTAAAATCTAGATGAATCTAAAACGGAAAATATAGAAAATGAGGAATATGGAAATCTAGATAGCAGCACTAGGAACCCTCTAGTTCCTATTATTACAGATAAAAACCCAAAAAAATGGATTGAAAAACAAAGTAAATAATGGTAATAGAATTTTGAAGAACAGTATATAGGGATGTCTCTAATAGTTGATAATTTTTCCATCGTAATTATTTTCCAACAAAGAATAAAAACAACAACTCATGATTCAGAACTACTGAAGTTTTTCATGGTTGTTAAAAAGATGGATATTGATATCCCATTCATAGAAGCCCTGATTTAGAGCCAATCATATTTTAATTCACTCAATAAAATATTCTCAAATAAAAAGAACCTATAGTAATTTTCCACCTATATTCTAACTAAAGAGTGTAGTGTGTTTTTTTGAAATATAGGATACCTTCTAACCTTTTGGACCCAAGATGATTTTTCATCACCTACACATTTAGGGATTTAGGTTGCATGTTTATATGCCTATGTGACCTTGGTGTAATAACAAATATAATTCTTATATCACTTTTCAATCATCTAATATTAGTAGTTCCCCAACCCACCACTTTTGTACTACAACTTGCTGATAGATCCATAACTCATTCAGTGGATAGGATTGATTATTTTTTTGGGTGTATGAAAACTCTTTCTTCTCGATGAATTTTTGACTCTTGATATGGAGTGTGAGTAGGAGGTTCCTATCATCCTTTGTAAACCCTTACTAGCCACATGCGGAGCTGTTATAGATGTATCTAAGGGTAAGTTAATTTTCAATTTAGGTGAACAAAAATAGAAATTCAATGTTTTCATTAAAATCAAAGAACTCACCCACCCCAATATTTCCTAAGGATAAATTTATAGTATCTGAATGTTATGTTGATATTGAGGAAGAGGAGTTTCTATGGATGATATACGAGATCCATAGTGAAAATGAGATCCCTACTGAAAATTTCATGTAGATCATCTCAATTTTGAAGAGAGAGAGTCTATTCATGAGTTAGAGGGTGAGTTTTTGGAGAACCTAGATGAGTTTTATATGGGACACATTCTTACCCCAGTAGAAGAGCCTAAGTTTGAGGAGATTTTTTCTCGAAGTTCTAGTGATGAGGAGGAGGCCCTCTTTACTACCTTCTTTAAAAGGAATAATGAATAACTTAGGCCACCCAAGGCCATCCAAGTCCATGTGTCTTCTCTCAAGTGAATCACCACCCATTCATGAACTCAATAACCTCCTTACCCATCTCAAATATTTTTTTTAGAAGAGAATTCCATAATTTCTAGGATCATATCTTCTAATTTGGAGAATTTCCAAGAATAAAACATACTGAGTGTTTTGAGGAAATATAAGTCTGTCATGGGATGAATAATCACTGATATTGAGAGGATAAGTCTCGTATTCTGTAAGCACAAAATTCTCATGGAACCTGAGTGTAAAAATATAATGGAATTCCAAATGATACTAAACCCAAACATTAATGAAGTTTTTAGAGAATATATTATTAGGTTTATTTATAATCTGATAAATTTTCCCATTTATGAAATCCCTTGGGTAAGTCCTATCTAGGTTGTACCCAAAAAGAGTGGAGTGATAGTGGTAACCAATTAGAAGAATGAGAAAATCCAAACTAGTGCCAAAAAATGTAGATTCTCTATAGACTATGGAAAGTTGAATTATTCCTCAATAAATAACCACTTTACCATTCAGTTATTAGACCAAATGTTAGAGAGGTAGGAAGACAATGAATTTTTATATTTTCTTGATGGTTATTCTAGTAACAACTATATTTCCATTTCACATGAGGATCAAGAGAAAACCACTTTCACTTATCTATTTGGGAAATTAACCTACCGACGGATGCCCCTAGTCTTGGGTGGTACCCCTACCATTTTTCAAATATGCATGACATATATTTTATCAGACATTATTGAAAATATAATTGAGGTTTTTATGGATGATTTTCCTATGGTGGGAAGTGATTTTGAGAACATTCTAGAAAATATAAAACTTGTGATAGAAATTTTCCAAGTGACTAATATGGTCTTAAATAAGGAAAAGTGCCAATTTATGGCCACTAAAAATATTTTTGTGGGTCATAAGGTATCCAAGAGGGTGTTAGAGGTTGATAATACTAAGGTTTAGGTTATCTAAAAGTTTCACCCACCAAAAAATGTCAATCGAATTAGGATTTCTTTGGGTCGTGATGGGTTTTAGAGGATGTTCATTAAGGATTTCTCTAAGATTACTAGACCCATGTGATCTATACTAGTAAAGGACACTCTTTTTGTTGAAGAGAAATGCTTAGAGTCCTTTAATATATATATGAAGAAGCTGACTACCTCATCAGTAATATCCCAACAATCTATTGGGTGATTCTCAAAAGAATTATTCCACCATTGAGAAGAAACTGGCTACTGTGATGTCTTCTTTAGAAAAGTTCTTGTATTACTTCATACGATCTAGAGTTATTATTTTTGTAGACCATGCTAACCTCAAGTACTTGCTTTCTAAGAAGGATTCTTAGCCCAGATTTTAGAGATTGACCTTTTAGTTGTAGTATTTTGATATGGTCATTAAGGAAAATAAAGGGGCTGAGAATGTAGTGGAATATAACTTTTCTAGGCTTCCCAAAACCCAAAGTGAGGAACCAAGAGAGATCAACACTTCATTCCATGATGAGCAAATATTGGATGATTCTGTGCAATAGTCTTCTTTTTTTTCAGACAATTACAACTTTTGGGTTGTTGGTGTCATGCCCAAGGACCTCTCACATAATCCAAGAAAGTGGTTCATCGCTAAATTAAAATATTATTTTTTGGGATAATCCTCTTCTCTTTTTGAGGTGTGTTGGTTGGATTTTGAGAAGATTTTTTTTCTGAGGAATTTATGTAATCTGTACATGATATTTTCCATTCACCACCTTTGGGTGGACACCATGGAAGAGATATAACTGCACAGAAGGTCCTATAGGATGGTTTCTATTGGACTACCTCATTTAAAGATGTGATAAGTTTTTAATTGGCTGTGAAAATTTTCAAATGCCGGGTAATGTTTGAAAATGGTAGGAGCTTCCTCAAAAATTAATTCTAGATATTGAAATCATTGATTTACGTGGCTTGTATTTCATGGGACCATTCCCATAATCTTATGTGAATGAGTATATTATAGTTTTCATGGACTATGTGTCCAACTGGGTTGAGATAGTAGATCTGCATGACAACTCTACTATTAGAGTTGTGATGTTTATCAAGAGAAATATCTTTTCTAGGTTATGTGTGCCAAGATAATTCATCAAAAATGTTAATAATTTTAAAATTTAAAAGTCCAAGAGTTTAATGGAAATGTATGGATGATCACATAGGATTGGTACCACATATCACCCACAATCTAGTGGGCATACATAAGTTTCATAAAGGGATCTTAAGAATATTATTGAGAAAATAGTTTCTTTATCTAGAAAGGATTGGTCTGTTAAGTTAGATGATTCCCTTTGGGACAATAGGACTACTTACAAGAATCCCATTGGGATGTCGCTATACATGATGTTTTTTGTAAAACATGTCATCTTCATATTGAATTATTGTTAAAATCTTATTGGGAAATGAAGTCCTTGAACACTGATTTCAAATTTTCTAGTGAGAGATGAGTGTTAGAGATGAGTGATAAGTAATATATTATAATGGATTCTTATGATAATTATGATATTTATAAACAAAGAACCAAGGATTTTTTGGATTCAATAATTCAAAACATGAATTTTATGGTTAGTGAGAGGGTCCTACTATTCAATTATATACATAAACTATATTCAGTAAAATTGAAGATCAAGTGGTCATGAACCTTTACCATTGTGAGAGTTTTAGTTAATGGAGTTATCGAGCTAGTTGGAGAAGAGAACATACCTTTCATGTTCAATGTTCAAAGGATAAAAAATTTATTTGAAGGGAAACCAAATGGATTGGCTACCATATCTCAAATGGAATAATGAGTTGTCTCAAGTCAAATTTAGGACTATAAATTTACAATTTCATGGGAACTAACCTATGGTTTTTATAATATTCTATTATTTATATTTATTTTTCAATAAAGAAAACTCTTTCTTCTTGTTCTCCAGTGTGTTATCTTGTCTGCTTAAAGGTGTCTCATGAACTGCTGCATCTTGAGAGAGAGAGAACTATGATACCAGAAACTGGGCAAGAGAAAACTAAGGGTGTAGTCTAATCCATCATCTGGATAAAATTTCTTTCACTCATACCTTGGTTTAAATTTATTGAGATAAAAAATTCTGGATACTTTTTTTATTTTTCTTAACATCTAGGATATGAAGAGGTGTATCCACTTAGGGATAGAGAAGAGGACATTCTTATAGAAGTTAATATTAAATATCTATTTTTTGGGAAGTTTTGTTCTATTTTTTAGTTTAATTTTCTACTCAATTTAACAATCTGCAGCATGATCCTACATGTGGGGGAGACCCGTTGATTTCTTTTGAATTGTTTAGAATATTATTCTACGTGTCTGTTTGTTGCTCCAATGTAGTAAGTTGAACATTTTATTTGAATTGAATTGTTGAACATTATTTCACCCATTACCATCACTTCAATTCAACTGTTATTGTGAATTGTATTCATCACATGCCATGCTATAACTATTGTGAACAAAAAAACTTTCGTTTAATTTTTATATAAGTTTTTTTCCTTTATTTTATTTTTGGTGTGGAAAATAATTGTTTTTGAACCTTCATGTCAACCCTAAAAATACTATTTGAGAACATTAAAATTATAGATAATGTTTTTATTTAAGTGTGTGGGAGAGGGGTCATTCTAGTGTCACATTAAACTG
This sequence comes from Viscum album, assembly GCA_963277665.1. Taxonomy (NCBI): domain Eukaryota; kingdom Viridiplantae; phylum Streptophyta; class Magnoliopsida; order Santalales; family Viscaceae; genus Viscum; species Viscum album. The sequence goes on along the minus strand of OY728147.1, from coordinate 1,506,311,310 downwards.
CAATGGGTTATTCTAGTGTCATGTCAAATTCACCCTTCTTGAAGTTTGTTTAAAGAAAAAATTGGTCAAATTTCTTCAAAACACTTTCAAAATCATTCAAAAATTCCAAATTATTTCATTACATGAAGGTCATTTGAGTCTATTTGGAACTTCAATTATTTCATGTTTAGTGGATGAATACCTTCTAGATGTTGAAAGTTTCATGTAGTCTGAAACTTTTGAGCATGAGTTATTTCTGAGTGAAACTATTCATTGTCTCTATGGACATTATATTTAGGAACTGATGATGGGAGTGTACCATGATAGTTCTTGTGGAATTAGGATCATGACATAGGGTCACGAGGTTTTTTTACTAGAATCTATGGGAATCACTATTTTATAAAATTATTATTCAATCACTTTTGGAAGTAAAATCAAATGATTATTATTTAAATATTTTTCAAATGGAGTAAATTCGGAAATTGGGATCCCACGATGAGTATCTACGATAAGGTGCAATGGGTGAATTTATGTAAATAAATAAATCCAATTTTATTATGAATAATTTCTATGAATAATACTGTTCACATGTAACATGGCTAGAAAAAAGTATAATAATTTTCCCTTTTAAAGAATGAACTCATTAGGTGAGGTAAATTTTGAATAGAAATTAAGAAGGGACAAGTTTACATAGTTAAAATTCATTTGAGTTGAATAAATAAAGTGAATAAATAAATGGACTTTAATTTTTGGAACCTAGGATAATGTTAGAATTGAAGGTGCATTTGGTTAAGGTTTCCATTCTATTTGATCTAACCGGTCAACACTCCTTATACAAGAACATGAATTGGAAATTAATGTTATATAGTAAATCAATTCATATAGAAGGCATGACATACTTGAGAGTGTATGAGTTTGTGAGACCTTAAATTTCTAGTTAGTTTTAAAATCTTGGTAGGGCCTAATATTTGAACACATACCTGAAAAACAGACCCACTTCTTGGACCTGTTCCTCTAGTTGTTCAAGTTTAGTCTTTCACTTTTTGAACTGAATCTCACTAATCATTTTTTTGTTTTAAGGTCAAAGTCATGCATTTTTTTGGGTAAAAACGTCTTATGTGCAGGAGAGTTTGATGTGGTTGTTTTTCATCAATATTTTCTATATCATTTTTATATTTTTATTCAATTTTTAATTTAAAAATGTTGTATTTTGTAAAATAATCAGAAATTTTTGTGTTATCATACATTGATATGTAAAATAATCTTTTTTATCTAAAATTTGTATTTTAATGATTATTTTTGTCATCTTAATTAATTTTTAAAATTGGTTTATTTTTTCTACTTCTATTCAATATTTATCTTTTTCTTTTTATATATTATTATTTTATTATCTCATTTATTTTGTTTTAATAATATTATATATATATTACGTAGTTTATTAATTCCTTCGATTTATTAATTCTTTTTGTAATCAATTTTTAATTTAATAATATTCACTTCATTAATATAATGTTTGATTCATTAATTATTTTTTTAATTGTAAATAAATAAATTTTGTCACTTTAGTTTTGAATATTTAAATAATTAAATTATTTTTAATAATTTAATTCAAATATTTAATGATTTTAATGTTTATTCAATTATTTTTCTTTTTTAATTCTATAATTAATTTATTAGTCAATTTAGTTTTGCATACCAACAATTATTAATTGTTAAAAAATGTTTTTATAGTTAGTTTTTTAGTGAATTTTAATTGAGTTATTTTTTTATTTAATTCATTTTGTTAAGTTATTTAATTTACCTTTTTTAGTTCATGTATTTTTTTAGTTAAGTTGTGTTTTTGCTGGTGTGTTTTTGTTCAATAGAAACTAACAAACACCAATCTGTGGCTCTCATGAGTCACCGACGCCATGAGTCACTGGTGCCATGACCTACCAATAACTCCTACCAGTGACTCAAATGATTCACCAATGCTATCTCACTACTACCGATCATTCCCCCATGTCTTACCGATCGATCCTTTACCATTTTGTTTTCAACCTACCGACACAGCTCCCATCTACTGATGCAATCCAACCCCGATTTCCCCTATGTTACAGACATTTTACATAGACGACTTAATCAACAAATGCTATTTCCTTACCTTCTAACCTTCCTTCCAATCAGCCTCACTGATGCATCAATGTCTCATCAACAACAGAACCTTGTCTCACCGATACCCATTCATTGTCCCTCACCTCACACACCATATTTTTTACTTACCGAAACACCAATTCCATAGAAACATCAAACAAAACTATATCACTCACATAGATCATCAACAAAATTCAAACTATAGCAGAAAAAAAGAATTACTAATAGAAAAAAACAACATATTGGAGTCTACTACATAACCGAAGAAAATACACAATCACACAGTAGATTCAAATTAGAACACCAGAAAAACACTTTGAATACACAAATCAATGAATTCCAACCATGGATGATGAATAAAATATGGAAGTAACTAATTTTTTCCCAAATTCCCAGCAGTTTAGAAGAAAAATCCACTGTGCCCCGGTCCTGTTTACAACCACCCGATGCCGACTTGCCTTCCAACCCCCATAAAATCCCCCTGCTCCAGCTGCACCCCGCCTAGTCTTCTTTGCCCTTGTCCATGAACCCAAACCTCACCTGTGACATCCTCTACCTAGATCACATTATCTCCCAATCCAAGCCACCTGCACCTCGCCACCATCCCACACCATCACATATCCCACACGCCACTTGCCCTTCTCACCCCCTTCATTGAACCAACCACACCCTCTTTTCCTCTGTTTTTATTTTTTATTAAGTAATATATAAGATAATAATAAAATATATAAATATATATAATAATTCAATTAGTATAACATATATATATAACAATATATATAATATAATACAATAATATACTTATATATATGTATAATTATTCACTCTTAATATATTTAAATACTATATATATAAAAACAATATAAATAAATATTCATATAGTAATAATAATATTACATATAATTTTATTTACTTATAATTATTTTATGTATTATATATAATAAATGTCATATATATTATATCTTTTATATTTTTAATTATTATCATAAAAATATAACATTTTTATATATTATATTTAATATAAATTTTTTAATTATTTAATAATACTTTGTTAATTATTTTGTTTATTTAAAATAAATTCATTTATTTCTTATCAATTATTATTTTACTTTTAATTATAAATATTAAATTTATTATTTCATTGATATATATTTTATTTTTATTAATTTTTTTTTACAATTTCTTATTTAATAAATAAAATACTTCTAATAAATATTTTCATTATTTATTTGTATTTGTTAAATATTTAATTTTTATTATATTTTTATTTATTATAATTAATTATATGTAATAATAATTACATGTTGTTTTCTATAATTATAATTATTTTGATTTTTTTTCTGTTTCAAGGGATGGGATCATGGCTCTTGTTGTGTGTTTTTCCATTCAATTATGGAGCATCATCTCAAGAAATGGTTGAGTGGTGAAGACCTTGTGAAAAGCACCATGTGGAAGCTGGGAAAGGCATCTGTGAGACTATAGAGACTTCCATTCATGGAGTAGTAGTGAAGAGAAGAGCATAGAGACCGAAATCCATCCACTACTTGGATATTTTAGACAAAGAGAAGAGCACCATACTTCTAGACTTTCATCCCTTATAGAGACTCATCACTTCTATTTGTGAGACTCACTTCATTCTACACAATCCATCCGATCACTTATAGACTTCCATAATTCTCATGTTCACTCCAAGGAGTAGACCATTATTCACCGTTTCAAGAGAAGCTGATTAGAGAACCATAATAATTCTAACTTCTATATTTTTAGGGATGTAGATCAAGAGAACCTCTTCACCACCATCAAGTAGAGAAAAGAGTTGGATATTTCTGAAGACCAAGGAGGGAGACAAAACAATTTTCTCCCTACTCTATTTGTTTTACAATTTTTTTAGAATAAACTTCATCATGTATAAATACACAAACACATTGAACTCCAACATTGTTGGCTAATTCCCTTTGGTGGGATGAATAAGCTGAGCCGATTAAAGTTGTTTGTATGTTGTTCATCCACGATTCTAAACTGGAATACCTCTATGTCTTTTTCTGGACAGTAATTTTTCATAGAACATCAAGAATCAGTGAAAATTAATATTTATCAAATCATAATTAAATATGTTCTTAATATATTGTTTTTACTAGAATGTACATTTATTCAGGAGGGAGAGGAGACACTAAGTTAAACTGAAATTTTGAACTCAATGCCTTGCTGATTGACTTGTTACTGGTGACCAAGGGACTTATGCACTGATAAATTGTGGAAGTCACATAGTAACAAGCTAGCCAACTAAAAATTATAGGAAACTACCTTAAATCAGATCCAAAATATTAAACTCTATTTTATGAACATGGGAAATCAAATTAAATCCAGCCAGCAGACATCCCCTTTCTTATCCACTGATTGTTCAAACATGTTTTCTTTTATTTTATGTATGTTTTTATGTTTGTCTACACTGCCTACTCACTCACACACTTTCACATTCACACATAATTTCATTTACATCAAACCATTACCACTATTTTTCACAGTTGATTTTCCCGTGTGTTTTTGTTCTTATTTTTTTTTCATTAGGCACAACCTAATTCCTCCATGAGGTTTGACCATATCTTAACACTATACTAAGTAGTAAGTAGAAAAAATAAATTTTTAATTTGTTCTCTTGTTCTCAAGAACATGAAACACATACAAGACAATTCATTTCAATTTCATCAATGGGGATTTATTTGAAGATATGTCATAAAAAACATCAGATAACAACCTATAAGACTAAGGAAGTTAGAATCCTCCACCACACTCTTTGGTTATATAGAAGAATAAACTATATTAGTCTTATAAATACCCAAATATGAACACTATATAGACACAACATGTCCTATTATATAAAAGTTATATAAAAATAACATGAAATTGGAAATATTTATAAAGATATTATAATGTTAATGGATATACTAGAAAAATATAAAATCCTAAAAATGATCCTCCTATGATGTTGACTATAGGATGATTTCATTGATGAGGATAACTATAAACTAGTCCTTGAACCTAAATAACACATATTTCATTTTCCCCAGGAAAAATTGCATGTTTACCAAGTTGAATAACTTGAAGACAAGATTAATGCGTCCATACATACACCAGAATGATAACTTTAGGATGTATGTTACCTTTACCACCATCTGATGATATATATACCTCAAATTGGTCTTTAGAGACCCAATGGACCAATTAACATATTTTAAAAAATCATTTATCCCGAAGTTTTGTTAAATATTATTGACAATCACTTTTTTGATAATCCAGTACTCCACATTATTCCTTAGACTATAGTCCAACTTCATCAAAAAAACACTACTGTACCACGCCGCATCACACTATTTTAAATGATTACTCTATATTGTGAATACCCTATATGTTTTCTCTACTTGAATACATCAATGAGATCTATAAAATAGAAATCTATCAGAAATGGATATTTCCCCAGCTATAAATAATTCATAAACCCAACATTTTATTGATGGAATATTGTCTTAACCTTCTCAAGAATGGAATCTATAAACAAATCAATAACTTTAAGAGTGCCCACTTATTGAGATTACACCTTTAACCTTTACATCTGATTCATAAGGAAATACCTACTCATATAATCCATCTAACCTTTCTAGTCACCAATAAAAACCACTTGTTAACTACATTGATAGAAAACATAACCCTTGTTCAAATGAAAACATTAATTTTTTAAAAAATAAATTGAATAAATGATGAAAATGAAATTGTATATTTGAATCCATAACAACATGAAATACCCCCTTTGAATAATGTTTATCCATCATCTATCCACAATATTAACACACATAAAAAATAATTGTTTTTTACCAATTGGAAAGGATAACATTATGGGAGCATTAATTATCTCCCCTCCCATCCTAATAATTAAATCAATTAGAGTAAAAAGGGAATGTGAATCTAAAGAATAATAAAATTTGTAAACTACTATAGTTGATAAAATTCTCATATCTTGAAATAATTTATCCCTTCTTGAACTAGATCCTCTATATCATGTGTCTTTCTATAAACACTACCTATGAATCACAGTTGGTGGCCTCTTAATACATTATTCTTTATGGGCCCCTCCAAAATATTATTATCATGGTGATGAATTTGACCACCTATATTAAAGGTATGATGAAAATAAAAATTCTTACTAATCCAGTGAACACGAACTAGTATTTATTTTCACTGATAATCCAACAAGGGAAACCACTAATGTTATGGTTGAAAAATTGATAGATCACCCATACTATAGTAACATCCCTGAGTGGTTAAGAACCAAGACTCTTGGTGAACCTATTCCCTAAATGAATAAAATAGAATCAATAGCCCCCCAGTTGATTATATATAATGGATATCCATAGAATAAAATGGAATATATTTATGATAGTAGGTCCGAACCAGTTGAAAATTTAACTTCCCTCACAACGATTTTCCTATCTGAAGCTCATGTTCTGGATATGCTCTACACCATTTTCTCTATATGTCCTTCTCCTTGAGATTTCATTTTAATAGTTAATTTAGTATTCCTATACAACTAAAAAACATAGGTTACATAAATGGGGTGATATTATGTTTGATCATTCAAGAAAATCCTCTTTATGATAAATTATTTGAGACACATTATTTGGAAAAAGATTAGGAGTGAAGTAATTAATATACTCAAAAAAGGCTCTATGTTACCACATGACAATGTCCCCTTATAGATTGGAATGATTCTACTATCTGAGGTGACCTAAGAATCACATAAAATAATATTATATAATTTTAGATGTATATTATATACAATTTTTAATAATATAATCACAAATATGGTAAAGTTTTAGTGTATTTTGAAACTAGGTAAATACTCATATTATTTCCAAAATGATATTCAATATCTCAAAAAATGTTATTCTCTTATAGTACAATTGTTATGAATTTTATATTTCATATATTTCAACATAACCTGGAGAAAATTCAAACATATGAATGGGTGAGATTAGACTCTCCATAATGATAATTACATGAGATATCAATCAATGGTCATAAGTGAGCATATATATAGGGGTTTTATAATATGATTATAATATAATAAATTTTTACCCAATTAGTCAAATATCTTTAATAAAAAATAATAACATAAATTTTATATAAAAAAATTCATAATCCATAAATGTTTGGAATCTTCAATAAACAATAAAGATACATAAAAAATTATTATAAGAAATATATATATTAGTTTTTTGAATACCACGTAATATATTAAATCTTTTTTTTGTTCGGGTTCACTATGGTTTCTATAATAGGGGATTGGGTTCAATTCCAATTGAAAAATATACTTAGTTAAGGTTCACTCCTAGGACAAGAAATGGTAGTAGATTCTATTACTAGGCTTGGTGTACTCCCCATTCAAGTTATTATTATCTCAAAAGATATAATTCATTGCCTGTTGAAATAGAGGGAAATATAATTTTGGGAACAACCCTAACATAATGAAAAACACACATATGTTTGATAAAGGATAACAAAACTTATCACATATTTATAGAATAAACTGAGAAAAAAATATTTGTTTCATAAAAATCCCATAATCCCATAATAATAATAATACATCAATCATTATCTCATAATAGGTTAATTATATCATGGTAAAGTGAAGGGTTTCATGTAATTATCAAATGATCATCATCATAATTACTCATATAGAAAATTTGATGGAATCATAAGATTTGTTCCATAATAAATCATAAAAATCCACATAGTTTGTGGATATAAATGAAAAATGACCATTAAATGATATTTGAAACTCTTTCTTTAATTTTTTTTTAAAAAAACCATTTCATACGATAACATTTTTAATAAAAATTAAAATATGGTACAAAATATTATTTTCATGTGAAAAAAGAATTAAAATTTGTAAAATAATCTTCAAATAAAATATCTTTCATGATATATGTAAAATCAATGCATACCACATATGATAAATAAGAACAATCATTTCTCAGTTTTTTTAAAAGTAAAAAAAGCCTTATTTATAAATTGTTTTTTAAAAATAATCTTTTTACATGTCTATAGATAAAGTAAAACGTAGTTATAATTTACTTTTAGAACATTTAAATTATATGTGAAAAATATCTATAAAACAATTTTAATGATTATGGGAATGTAATAAAACGGTTCTTTCATTTAAAGAGGAAAATATGTAGAATTTTTATAAAAACATTTTCTCAATCTATTTATTGACCAATGAAATGAGAATAAAGGAAATCATGAAATCCAAAAAAATAACTATAGGAGAAACAAATATGTGGTTTCAAGTATAGGTACCTAATTATTTCCCATAATAGTGTCTCAAGAAAGAAAGTCCTTAAAAATTATATTATAATATAAATTTGATGCCTCAACTCTTATCAAATTAATATGCGTTAAAATATAAATTATAATTAAAATATATTGAATATAATTATATTATAGAACCAAATTCATAAATAAATAAATAAATATTATTTTTTATTATTTCAATTTATTATTTTATTACTAATTACCTCATTAAAATAGTCAATCAAGTGAGAATTTTTCCGTTTTCAATGAAAGTTTCAGTTTGATATTTATGGTACATATACCAAGGTCATGGTTTCAAAATCTAATGAATATTAATCATCACATATTTATAATATTTATCCATTATATTCAATTTTATATTCATTCTTATAAGGAAGTGATGAAAAACATATTACAAAAAATCATTGAGATAGTAGTCCGTACAAACACACTAGTGATTTTTTATATTTTGATGAAAGGGATTAAAAAATGGTAAATAATAATTCCCCATTATATAATAATTATTATTATATCTTAAATTTCATATATATTCATTTAATCTATCCCAATTATTTTCTTTTAAAAAAATAAATTTATTTCAAATCACAGTGCTATGTTGAGGTTTTAGTCCACATTTACATACAATTGATGTTATTATATAAAAATAGATCAAAAAATAGAAAATGGATAAAAAATCATTTAATAAATAAGTATATTTATGAAACTATAAAAACTAATTTATAATCAATATAATATATTCCTAGGATATATAAGAAGAAATAATCTTTAAAATTGTTGGGTAATATGATTACCTCTTCTATGAGATACTTCCATTTAATTTCACATTAAACAATACTAGGTTGAAATTAGGGTATAAAATAGAGATCAATGATTAATATAAAGAATATAAGAAGGTTTTTTTAATTTATGGTTCAATTTGGATGGTTGAAATTTTGTGACTAAAGGAGGAGAAGAGGTTCCATTTTATAATTGAGGAGAGGGACATAAATTGAATTACAGAAAAGATTTAAATAATAAAAAGATAATTTATCATGCAAGAGGAAACAAATTATGAAGTCATAGAAGTTATGAAAATATATGGTTTAATTATTTATAAATCATGATATTTAAACTATATTAAATTTCAATACCCTTATCTCTTTATTTAACCCCCTCCTCTACTAAAATCATTTTAACACTAACCATGGAAATGAATTTTTAATGCCTTTTATTTTCATCATTTTATTAAATTATGTTGAAAATATTGTATCATATTGTTATTTTTATAAAAAATATGAAATTAATTTTATATAATTAAGTTTCTATAATTGGATGAAAATAAATTAGAAAAAATAATGCAAAACATGACACAAAATTCTTTTAGAAAATTTTCTTAAAAGAAAAAGACTAAATTTATTATTATCCATATTGAAGTTAAAAAATCTGATAAATACTAATTTTTTTCATTCAATGTGTTATGTAAAAATTTAGTTATAATAATTAATTAATAAAAAATTATTTATTATATTGTGATAAAAACATTACGTGTATAAAAATAGTTTTTTTGAAAATCATCTATCTTTTCCTTCAAATGATTTTATTTTAAGTTTTGACCTATTAAAAACTAATGAATTAATTTTATTGATATATAAATATTATAATTTTATAATTTTTTAGTCTTATTATTTCCCATAAATTTAATATCTAGGTGATAATTATCAATTAAAATAAAAAAACCTCAATATTATATCACAGATTGCCTAAACTCGGGGTTGCATGAAATAAAATATATATAAAAAAATATTTTAATAAAAATATATCATAATATATCAACGTGGTAAATTAACACAAAAAACGACATTTAAATTTAAATTATATTACTTTGATATAAACAACTAATAATACTTTTACCTCTTAATATCTCTAGGTTCCTAGTAAATTTATCAAATTTATTGTTTTTCTAGAAAATATTTACTATTATAATGTTCTTACAATGATTTATGTTCACTCTAATATATAAAGTATAAAAAAATTAATCTTTTTAGTAGAGGTTATGATCTAATTGTATAAACTATGAAATAGATATGTTTTAATGATAATGTGAGTACTTATAAAAGAGAGGCACTTGAAAAAAATTCTAAACTTGACTGAGATTAGATGGATGTGTTAATAAATAAGCAACTAACATGATACGATACAAAATTTTTAATGGAATAATATAACTAGGGATACACTGAAACTTCATTAAAATAATAATAACAATATTAAATAAATATATTCATAGAAAAACATTTCCACCGACCTCAAAATCTAGATCATACCAATGATTTTAAACATAGATTTTCTATTGAATTTTAGCTACCAAATTGTGTTGTTTTGTGGATTTATTATTTTATTCCATCTATATTCTATATTATCTTGGAATAACATTTTATTAAATTACTTTATCCAATAACATTGGTGTTTCCACTTAATATTATAAATGGAGTAATATAAATCCATATAAATTGTTCAGTGAAAGATACTATTGTGTGAAAAATAAACCAAATAAACTGAATAACACCAACCAAAATTGAAGTACATAGAAAATTATTTAAAATTTTCTTCTAGGGGTTTTATGGTCTTCTTAGACTAACCATATTTTAAAGAATGATCTTAATTTCTACTGTTCAACTTCATATTGAAGGATTTGTGAAGACATCTTCAAAATATTTAGGTATACCATAAATCCGAATCATATTAAATAGAATATTGTGACAAATACATACCTAAAAATTATTTAATTTATATCCTCACATGATTATCAAGACAATAATATTCCCAAATTTCAATGCAATGTGATGAATGTTTAAGGAAATTAACTATAAACTAAATAGTAATTTTGAATTAAGATGTGTTGGCGAGCCTAGTAAAGAAATCCATAGTGATGTTTTCCAATTTCCATTCTGGTATAGTCAATCAATATAACAACTACTTTGAAATAAATATATCACCCTTAACTTCCTAATATACTAGACATTAAGATATATAATATAAAATATTAATTTCAATATTTCCCCTCTAGATATACCCTTTTATATCTTGATACATTTTAGCACATACATGATGGTTATAGAATGATAAACTTAGAGAATCATCCAAAAAATCCTTCTTTAGAACTAGTTTCAATGAGACACATACTCAAATCATGAACCATGTAATTCTATCATAAAGAAGTTTGAACTCAAGAACATTTATTACCATTTTTTGTAGTTCCACATCTTCCTTTTATTCCTTCTTATTCTTTGTGAGGATGGATAGTTGAAAATTCATAAAAGAAGGATACGATTTATCCCCATTCCTTTTAATTTCAATATTCACCTTCTATAAATCCATAATTATTATATAACATTAAATCCATATGAAATATAAACTATAATGTTGATTCCAACTTAGTGCATTAGTGAAATTATTATCCTTCCCATGGTGGTCATGTATTATGAAGTCACAATAATTAATCAAAATCAATAATATTTTTAAGGAATATTTAACCCTTTATTTGAGAATATATAATTAATGATTTTAATAAAATTTTATTCAAAAAATATTTCACCAAAAAGATAATATCTACATTTTATAAATGTAAACATTTTTTATTCCAAGTCCAAATCTAGAGTCATGTAATTTTTCTCATGAATTTTCAATTAGATTTTGGAATAATCTATACTAATATAATTCACCACGAGGAACCATCCAATTAACATTATCAATGAATCCCTAATGATCACAAACCATTCCCTCACTAAATGGTAGTTTGATCACAACATACCTGAACAACCTTCCCTTTAGTATCTCAAAATTTACACACGTTCATATATCCAATGGAATTCATCTTCATTACAAGTATAAATAGATATCTTAATAGATATTCCTGATAAATAATTAAAAATGTTTCAATAGTTTCCATCATACACTAGAAAAATATAGATATCAGTCACAGTTTTTGGTTTGGGAAATTTCCCATTAGCTTCTATCTTTAAAGGATATTCCAACATAAACTCTAATGAGATTATATAATTAATGGATGAAATTTTTTTATCTACTATTTATACATGATGAATTTAGAAAATTAAATCTTATTACTAATTTTTTTCAATACATCCCTCAAATTGTATTCATGATATTACATTCTAATAGAATATATAAAAATATAATTTATAAATACTACTGAAAACTTCTCGAGGTGATATATAATTATTATCTTCATTAAAACTAAAGAGATAACAGTGGACTTGGTAAGTCTAAATGGACTCAATATAGATTCACAATGACCATTATCTATGAAAATGATATCTTAGGTACATCATCCTTATTCACCCTTAATTGATGACATCATTAATGAAGGAAATTCTTGGAAATATTTTAAGATTTGTGTATCTAATAAAATAAGTCATCAATAAGGATTAATGGACCATTGATATCTCTAGGGATCTTGTTTAGTTATTTATAATATATAAAAATATGTGATGACCCATATTTCATATTATAAATAATATAATGTGTAATCCATGTGGATAAAATCAAGTGTTTGAAAAAAATATCAATATTCTCCTTGAGTTACTTATTTTTTTATTGAAACTCAATTTGTTCTATTACATATAGAGACATTGAAATATGTGTAACTGTAGGTATGAGTTATATTGAAAACCTAAATTCATGATTTAGGAGTAATCCAAGATATTCCATAGGAAATACATTATTTATATCCAAAATACTATAGATATCATCGATTTTGTTATTTTCCTCAACTATTGGAGACTAAATATCCCACATGAGTAAGTAATATGAACCATAAAACAAATGTAATTTTTATTATGATTTATGTTCATTCGAACCCTTAAGGAAAATAATTGGTTGATTTGGAATAAAACAATACCATAATTTTTAATTAATATGTGATTTATATAGAAATATCTAACACAAGACTAAAATAAAATCAAATTCATCATGTTATTGATTCACATGGTTTTCATGAATCATATTATTGAATTCTTATATCAAAGAGAAACTATATACTAGAGATGAGAACATCATTTAATTAAAAGCTTCTTTTGATAACTCAATATAAAATAATTGAGGTGGTGACATGATACCCTTCAAAAATATATCATATATAATTTATTGGGTATAGAAAGAATAAATTAATAAATTTTCAATTCTATATTGGACGGTAAGTTTACCTTTCACTATCTCATTCATGTGGTCGAATTTAATAGTTTTGATCACATGGACATTGCCTTTGTTTCTTTTCTTGTAAGTTTTTATTATATTTTTCATAATTAACCATTTATTAAATCACATATTTCTATAATATACATAATTATTCTTATTATATAGTTGATTTGTGGGTGGATTATTTGGTTTATCCGTCTCAAAATCAATAACTATCCTATTAATGTCATTTTAGAAATATTTATATCAGTGGCCATATTTTACAAAAATAAAACATTTACAAAAACCAATAAGTTAATTTCCTTCATTTTTTATTCCATAGTTCTCACATTAACGATGATTAACTTTCATTCCACTATGAGTATTATTATTAGAATATCTTATACATTGCATCCTTATATGTTTTTCTTAAAAGCACGATAATAATGAGAGAATATAATCTTCATTTCGCACTATATTTTACCTAGAAATAATTTTTATATATATCAAAATCATATATAACCAATCCCTTTTAAAAAATTTGTCTTAATACACTATTGAATTGATAAAATTTCCTTTTAGGGTTTTCGATAAAATTAGAAGCATACCTTATATATCCAGTGAAATTTTCCTCACAACTAAAAATTGATTATTTATCCTTCTTATTTAGTTACACAATTTCCCATTTTATTTATTAATAAATAGTTAAGGTAAAATAAATTCAAGAAAAATTCCCTTATCATATAGTCAATTTCTTTCTCTTTCTTATTTTCTTTTTAAGAGTACACCATTAATCAACTTCACCATCCAAAAGATATAAAACAAATATAAACATCTCATAGTTTTTGTATTGGATATGATAATATGTTTTAAATAGAATTTATCCATTACTCAACATTAAATGGATCAGATGAACCACTAACGTAAGGTGGATGTTGTTGCATAAAATACTCAATAATTAGTTTTTCATTCCATTATTTCTTTTAATGAAAAAATGATTGATATTATTGTACATATTATTTGTGGGTTAGGTGAAAATAGGCACAAGATTTCATATCCCTTATCCCATTCCATTTATTTTTCATGTGTACATTCATTGCATAATATGTAACATTCATTTCCTCCTACCTCCTTTCATTTACTGAAACTAAAAAAATATTGTGTCACTATCAAACATCAACAATTAGATTAAGATATTATGTGACTATGAAAATCCTTGTTATAATACACTAAATTATGGACACCATCATTCAAATTATGAAAATGTATGTTTGTACCATATCACTATTGATTATCATTACTTTATATAGGTTTTATCCTCTTATACATGATAATGGTTAATAATGATAATGTGAATTAACAAAAACATACCTCCAAATATATTCCACCTAGTTCTATAGTCTTAGGCTCACTCATAATGCACTCATATTTATCTAGTTAATGACAAATTATCCTATACTATAGTTGTAAAATCACAGTGCATATGTTCCACAGCTATATCCAATATCCAAAAGTTGATGTATTTTCATGTAAAACCACAATTTTATTATCCTAATGTAGTATGTTCTCTATAAATAGGGTTATCGTAATGGTTTAAACTAAACCAAAACCTCTCCAAATAGAAACTAATGTGGCATGAGCTTAACACACATAAAATTGTTTCATTTTGGATGATTATTAAACATTTATCACAATAATACTTGCCTAAGGATGGTAAAAGTTATATTTCCTTTGAAATTGGATACATAATTAAAATATTTCATCAAATATATTAACATATCCTAAAATTATATCCTCTCATAGTACCCTATGATGAAATTTATTATTTAGTAACTTTTTTTATAAGAAAGGGGAAATGGAAATATAAGAATGGATAAAATCAGATGCATATCAAGGGGAAGCATTGGAGCTACCAATCCAAGATCATAATTGATCATATGGATAAGGGTTGGAGAAAATGATCATAACATATGAAAGGAGTACCCAATCAGTCAAAGACCATTAATGATGAATCAAATTATAATGTTTTTTATAAAACAATGGTATGTTATAATTGTGTGTAATCATTAATAATCAATCATGATCCAAGAGAACATATAAATTTCATAATACATAATATTATGAAATACACTTATGTATAGAAAATAATTTCTATAATCAGGGATCACTACAAAGGATATTATAGTGGATTGTGTTCACATACTATTCAATCATTTACTTATTAATAGTTATATCCCTTGAACATTAACCTAAAAATATTCCCTTGGTGAATTAGGTTTATTCCCCAATCCATTCATTGTTATCTCATGAGATTCCATTCATTTCCCAATTCATAGTAGGTATATATTATATTGGTCCCCTGTCACATAATTAAAACTATACACATATTTTATCAAAGACTAAAAATCATTAATTATATATTAATTTCACAAAAAATTAAAATAAATTGGTTTCTTAAATATCTCATCATCAAAAAATAATATTCCATATATACTATGTAATGGGTAGTATCATGAAAGCATTAATTATCTAATAATATCTTATTTAACTAGTGATAATGAAATACGTTTCACCTAATCAACCCAAGATCATCATCAAGATATGGAAACAAGAAAATGTTATAGAATAATATGAAAAAATATCTTATATAGAAGAAATTTTTTAAAAGTATGCAGTTATAGATGAAAAAATCATTAAAATATCATTCAATCCATTCCTTAAAAATTTGATAAAAATATCATTTTCATTAGGTAACATTTTAACTAACAATTACCAAAATACATAGAAAATAATATTCACTGAAAATAATAATTTCAAAATTTAATTGATGAATCCAATGAATGAATGATCATGATGAAATTAAAATACATTAAAATTGAATTTCTTAAATTAGAACATTTTTAGATATTTTTTTAAATTCAAAAATGAATTTTCTAAAATACATTTTTTAAAAAATTAATTTTTAACCATATTATAAAAAGTTAAAGGAAGTAAAAATCACTTTTTTGAACATTTAATTTATAGTTAAAATTTATATTATACAATTTTTATGATTATATATATGAAAGAAAATGTTCATCAACCCAAGAAGAAATAAATATGACACTTCTTAAAAATATTAATGAATAATTTTATGTACAAAAGAGATGATAATAAAGTGAAAATATTGAAAAAATTGAAATAAAAAGAGGGTAAAAATATATGTGGTTTAAATAGACATGATAATTTAGTTACCCTGAATGATAATTCAATAAAAACAACCTGTAAAAAAAATAACATTGAATCATAAATCCCTAACCTCATGTATCATCTTAATTAATACAAATTTAAACCTATTATATAATTAATATTTATTTATTACAAATATATTATGTAACTATATTCATAAATAACCTATTATGTATCATTACTATATAATTTCTAATAATAATTTTATTAATAAATTCTTCATTAAAATTAACATTTTGGTGAAAAATGTTCTATCTTCCTAGACTGTTTCAACTCGATAGTTCTAATATATGCACCTTGGTTATGGTTTCATCATATATATAATATTAAACATGAAATAATTATAATAAATATCAATTATTTACAATTTTATTACTATTTAAATATTTTTATGATTAAGAATGAATTATATCACTTTTTAGAGAAGATAATACAAACATAATCATGGGTGATGCTATAAATTTTCGATGGATGAAACAAAACGGTAAATAATAATTATACATTTTAATATAATAATTATATCAAAAAATAATATATATATATATATATAATTAAATATATTCACATAACTATCTATATAACTATGAAACAAAAAATAAATCACATCACCTCATGGAGGTGGCAGACCACACGTATGCGTGAGCAATGTTATCATTTTCTAATGGTTGGAAAAGAGTTATAAAACAGTTTTCAGTAATCATAGTCTAATATTAGTATATTGGTGATAAAAGATTCATTTTTTATATAAAAATTATTTAGTGGAAATGGAAGATTAAATTAACTTTAAATGAGTGGGGTAAGATGATTCCCTCTTCTCTAAAAGACCTCAATTTCCATAACTGTGAATCCTTCTTAGGATGGTCTTAGGGTAATTCCTTGAGCTCAATAATAAAGTAAAGTAATATAGGAATGTTTTTTTATTATGGATTGGATGACTTATAGGGCCCATAATAAGTGAATAAGGTAGGAGAAGAAGTTATATTTTTTATAAGTGAGGGGTTGGAATCCCTAGGAATACTAGAAACAATTAAATAATATAAAGTAAAATTCATGTGAAAGTTGTTAAAATGGTCATGAAATATATTTTAAGGTAATAAAATTTCTACATATCTTCATATAATGAGATTAATAATATTATGTGGCATTTTTCCCTAATCTCTTAGATTGGACCCTAGTAAACCCATATTAAACCTAAATGGGTAACATATTTTTATAGTTTTTAGGATCTATTATGGTTAAAAATTATGTTTACCATTCTAAATTATAGTAATTATACATATTAAAATTATTTAATCCATTTAATTAGATTCAATATCTATATATAGAAGATAATAATTTTCAAATTTTAATGAAAATAAAAAAAACCTTTTTTTGGAAAATAAAACATTAAGCATAAAACTTAATTTTTTCTTATTCATTACCTAGTAAAATAGATTATTTGACACGTAAAATATTTGTTTTAATATATTATATTAAATTTTTTTATATTCATTCATCAATGGAGAATAATTTAATTTATTATAATAAACACATTTGGAGAAAGTTTTGTTTTATTAAACACATATTTTTTTTTATTTTAATGTTTTTAAATTTATAAAAACTTTAATCCAGGGAATTAATTTTATACATCTTCAAATAATAATTTTTCAGAATTTTTAGTCATATTTATTCCCTCGAATCCACAACAATGTTATATATTTAACCTTGAATAAAAATATTTTAATAGTATGTCATGGTCCCATTAAACATGGTGTTGTGTGTTTAGAATTATATAAAAAATTGATTTTTTATTGAGAAATATATACTAAAATCAAAGGTTTTACACTACCAAATCACCCCCTCTTAAAGAATGATATGATTACTTAATAAAAATCATTTGGGAAGCTAGACTATGAAACATATACTTGTTTCCACTCACTAAGATATAACATCAACCATTAGTGAACCACTCTTCAATATTGGTGATTACAAACGAGACCCAATACTGTTCTTATGCTCAAATAAAGTATAATATGATATCTAGATACTAAGTATGTTTCGTTTCATCTATGTTAGAGATTATCCCATTAAAATTCACATGTCACTAATGCTGTAAAGAATGAAATGTATTATTATTTATCTCACTCTATTATTTTTTATCAATTCTAGGAAGATCAACTGGATTATCCAATTAAACCTCTCATACATGACTTACAAGATGACATTGACCAAAATACATTCATAGAAAAAACGGAAAACTAGACCCAATAGTATATAATTTTTTGAGATTCATTTGATTTAGTTAGTTTTTATTTATAATTCAATCTAGCTCAATCACAATAATAATCAAACACGATACATTTACCAGTCATAGGCATTGACTAAAAAAGTATAATCAATTCACTTATCATATTCAGAAAGCATAAATCATTTCTTTATATCACAGGTTACCCTAAAATCCTATGTCCTTTCATGTATTCCATTGTTACATCATGTGATTATCTCAACATTCATTGTTTCCCAACTTACTAAAGAATGCTTCAAAAATTCCTTTGGATTTAGAAAAACACTTTGGGTATAAAACACACAATTAGAGGCATTAACTTCAAAAAAAACATTGAATGATAACGTGAAACCAACAATCCAAAACCATTAGTTTTGTTATATAAAAACCATAATCTCATTTTTAATGTTAATATATATAAATTAAGTAAAATCCAAGGAGAAAAATTAGTACCAACTGAAATAATAATGTAGATACTATAACGTCCCAACATGGGACCCACTAAACCCTTTCCCTGAGATGGTGTGTCACATGACCTTAAGAATTCCTCCTTATATTTTAGAGGCTTCTGACAATAATAAGGGGTCTATGGTGGTATAATGGGGAGACTATACACTCATATAATAGTGTAAAATCACATATAACAAATAAAAAATTAGCATCATAATCATATATAAAAATACAGTATAATAATTGGAACAGTAACCCGCCGTAGCAGAGGCACGTATAAACACATGGAATGGTAGACAATAATTTAATAAAAAATTACATTCAAATAAATAACCATGAAACTATAATAATATAAAAATCCAAATTGTTGAGAAATATACAATGATGTCATGACATGCAGATAAAAAAAGGGGAAGCAAGGGATAGACATTTACAATATACTATAAAAAATACAAGAAGTCCAAAATATTTATTTACTATAATCATGAGAATATGATCAGTCCTCTAATACCAAAATATAAATATAATATAATAAAATAAAACATCTATAGTAGGGAAATTTCCATTATGCATACCAAAATAAAAGTAATCTACTCAGGTAACAAATGCGGCATGCGTATTGTATGACATAAAATCATAGTTGGCCACCACAAAAGATGTTTATAAATAATAGAAGAAGTTCAAATAGAAACATAAATGTACATGTATAGCAAAAAATAATAAATACTGAATAAAAAGATACCAATTGTCTCAAGCTTCTATAGGATACCTAATGGCTCTAACAACTTTGAAATATACCGAAATGGGGTTATGTTCAGTGAAAATATATGTAAGTGAGCATAATAATTTATATATATATATATCTAGGTCATATAATCCTATATACACTATGTACATGATTCAATATTTAGTAATATAAATGGATACAAGGTGTTGGATGGAAATAGGGAATAACTCAAGTTTCTATAACCAATCTAATGAGATGTAGGCTCCAACACATGGTACTTGTCTTGAATCTCATAATGAATGTCAGACATCATGATCATCACATGAGAAAGGTGGGGTGAGAAGTCCTTCCCAAAAACCGATTCAAGGAAATGTGGACTGTGTTTTCCATCATCCAGATACAAGTATAATAGTGATAGATATCATTATCAACGCTAAATGTAAGGGAGAGTGAAATTTCATACTCAACAAGTCCATTAAACATTATTCCAAATCCAATAACAATTGAATAATCATAATAATAAAAACTTCATAGATTACCAGTTTATAATTATAATCATTGATCCCTGATAAAACCAAAGGGAATCACAATCTATATAATCCATATAATGAAATCATGATCGAATTAGCATGGCCTTATCTCCCATTATTATTCATTTCAATTTATCCATTTAATTTATTTTGGAAAGGAAAACTATCCTGAAGCTATTTTGTTAAATTATATGTTTTGGAAAATCTATTTCATGATAATCTATGCACTTATGCAGTGTTTAGTCAACTTAAAAATTATAAAATAGTAGGAAAATTTATTAATATGAAAATTGGAATTCTTAGGTGGTGTTCATTACATTCTTTAATTATGTAATCTAGGAAAAATAATTTAGGACACCCAAAGGGGAAAAAATTAATGATGTAAAAATCCTCTAGTTACCTATAAAGGGTCCATGGGAGTATAAAAATATGTGAAATATTATTTAGAATCTAAAAACTAATTTATAGGTGACTCATGAAAAAATCCCTCATGCAACCCAATAACAGAGATATGAAATCAACTAGAATTTTATGGATAACAACTAGACCACCTATGATAAGGCGTTAGATGACTCATTTTACAATATCAACTTCAGAATCAAAGTATATTGTAAGAAAAACAAAAATCGATCAAACACCTTGACTAATGTAGATGGAACATTAATGATGGTGTAGGAATCAGATAACATATCGAAGAGTTATCTCAATACCTAGAAGGATGAGGAAGTGATACCACGATAGAAGGGGGGGGAATATCCTCCACTTAAAATGAGATAATTAAAGAGTGGTTTTAGGTTTTAATTTCATTAAGGGTAAAATTTCAATATCCCCTAAAAAAATAGAGAACAAGGTTTGGACAAACCATGTGAAACTTATTCTCTCCTTATTGTCTAAGGAGGGACCCCGCATGGATATGGAATATGGATTTCCAAATAATTTATAAACCATGTGATCGATATTTGTTAGTATGTTTATAGTTTTTTCATGGGTGTTCACATTGACTCACATGGTTGCCGAAAAACCATACAGTCTCCAACTGAACAAAGTACCCCACAAGGTTAAACCGCACGGTCAGTATAAACTATGTATGAGCCTTTCAGCCAACTCTACTTACCCATTCTCCAGAGCTCTATGATCTAGACAATCCTTGGACACTTTTGGAACCTTCTTTAGTTCATATATCACATTTACCAAGATAAAACAAGGTATTTAAACTATAATCTTTTGAGCCATACCTTTGAGAAAACCCCGTTTGTTACAACCTTCCCTCTATTAATAAACTTATCCCTAAGTGGTACTTTTGAGGGTAAACAATATTTATCAAAGAATATATCCATCCACTAATCTTTTATATTAGCTTCTTTCTCCTAGTTCTCATCCTGTACTCAGATATACTACCTTAACACTAATACTAAAGGTATTGAAATTCCATGGAGTTTCATCACACTCCAAACCACAATATACATTAGATACTCCTCAAAGGTAGAATCTATATATAACTGAAACTAATTAGGTTATATAATATTTGATGGTTGGGGATAATATTGATTGAGTTGAGATATGTGAAATACATCAGGAATAGACATGCACTGACAAGTAAGTACTATTCTGTATACTACTAGTCCAATTTGTTTCTAAATATCTAAAGGTATAATGAATCTAGGAGAGAGATTAACTTACCTCAAGATATTCTAATGGAACAGCCTAAGTTAAAATAAAAATAAAACCAGGTCCTTAACCTCAAACTCATTATTTTATCAGTGATGATTGGTGTATGAGTACAATATAGAATAATCTTTGACCATATTTTTTTTGATCAGCTGGACCTACTATATAGTCTCATAAATGATACATAGTCCAAGTAATGTTTTATCCCCTATATCTATTTAGTACAGAAGTTATCAAAATTTCCTAAAAAACAAGATTCATATGAAAAAAATCCCGATTATAGCCTAAAATCTATTATTATATGTGATATCAACTACGGGTATGTGTTTCTCCCAAGAACCCCATAATTCAAGGACACATGAAAAGTTCATTTCCTATAACACCCGAATCATATGATCTATCTATAGATTAGTATAATGGTGACACGTAATACTTAGAAGCACCTATGTACCAGAGGACATATATAACCCCAACCAGAACCATGATGTGAATTGACCATATCTATTTGAAATGATAGATCATGGAGTTTTATTAAGAGGTAAGACTACCCTGATGTATAGCCTCCCTAACTCATCTCCTGATAATGTTTCTTAGAAAAGTAAATAAATCTATGAAATTCATCAAAAAAAATTAAAACTCAAAAAATGTTGTTTCCATGAGGTGATCTTGGTAAAGTAGTCCCGAATTCTATAGAGACATCATCAGATTTCCATTTAGAAATTTACAATGACTGTAAAAATCCTACCAATCTCTAATGTTATGCCTCAGACGTGGGATAAGTGGAACACTGAGTGATAAAACCAACTTTTCCCATTTCTTAAAAGACACCGAGAATGGTTATGAATGTATCGATACATCTTGGTGACACAGAGTTTCACTTCCCATACTATGGTATAAAATTCAAACATCGGATCATCTCTGATGTCTGTTGGGAACCAAACACACCCACATAGGTGTAAAGTCTCATCCTTATCCATGGTACAACCATAAGATGAGTCATCATATAAAATTATTTACATTAGGACTAGTCCCTCATTATTAGATAATTTATTCATTCTAACACATTATATAAAGGTTGATGTCCCCACTAAAGCTGAGAAGATATCCTAACCATGATCCTCATGAACCTCAATGCACATCTCTCAAAACAATGAAATGGTATTCCACTCAACACAATCCTCTTAAAACATACATGGAAAAGTCTTATATCATAGAGCATCGACTAGAACATTGCTTTTTCTAGACATACATGAAATCTTGAATCAAAATACTATAGGTATTCAACTCATCTACACTATCTAAGATTTAGATCAGGTAGTGTAAAGATGTACATGTGGTGTTTGTGTTCCCTAAATACCACAAAACTATCTCTAAGTAAATAATTACTCCAACAGCATAGATAATGAAATAAAATAGCTATATCATGGTTTTGTTGTGTGTAGTTTTTCTCTTGATGTCTCAAATGGAAGGAAATGTATGCTATGACTTGCTCATACTGCACCATAACAGCTCCAAGTCCAATAACTAATGCATCAAAAAAATATAGCTCCTACCTGGCTATGAATAAATCATATCAACACTAAATATTACCTCCCACTGATCTCATGAAATACTAGTCCACAATATTCTAGCTATAAAATGTTCACACCCTTTTTATCAATCCCATATGAGGTATTATAAGGTGTGATAAATCCTAAATGAAGTGTTTGTATTATTATTATGGACCTTGAAACTATGAATATCAAATAAAATTTTAGGCTACTTGTAAGAAACTATATAACTCACATTCTCTAGTTCAATTGAAACTCAAGAATCTGAGATGATATGACCTATAAAGTGGACTTTTTTGATCTAAAAGTTAAATTTACTAAGCTTAATATAAATTTTATGTTCTCTCTATGTATTTAGAATGATCTGATGCGGGAAGGAATGGTATTGTTGAGAATGTGAATATAAAAATATTTTATCCAGAAATACTTTCATGAATAAACCAAAATATAGATGGGAAACCTAATTCATCATAGTCATAAAAATAGTTGTGGTACTCAAGAGACCGAATTGAAAAAACAGTTACTCATAAATCGCATACATTATATTAAACATTTTTCAATGTATCTATAATGATTTAACAAGTACCTAATGATATCTCAACATCAAATCAATCTTTTTAAACACCCTCACTCCAACGATCTTATCAAATAGGTTGTCTATTTGAGGTAATTAATAAAAGTTCTTAACTGTAAGTTGTTTCAACTAATGGTAATCCATGTAATGTTTGAGAGAACCATCTATATTATTATAAAAAGAACCAATGAATCCCATAGATAAGTGCTATGGAATAAAAAATCCTTTAGGCTCTAGGTACTCCAACTATTTAGTGATCTTTAAAAACTCCATAGTTTTCATCCTGTAAGGAAGAAGGGAAATTTATGTTTCTCCTGGAACTAGCTAAATAGTGAATTCTACCTCTCTATTAAGTGGTAGTCTAGAAATTTATTCTGGGAATACATCCCTGAAATGATCCATCAAAGGAGGGAAAATAGTCGATAATAACCTGTTATCATAAAATATGACACTGGTGATCTGATTTGTCACTCTACCAAGCCTTTGTTTATCAGGTCCAGCTCGAGTCACATAAACATCACATTTACCCTTTTGTGAATTTATTCGACCCAATTGTGATGTAAATTTCACCATCTAATTATAGAAGTTAATATGGGATCAATAGAGAAACAACCAATCCATATTGATGATTATATATAACCATATCATAATGATAATGAAAATATTCCATATGAAGAGATATATTTCCATATTAAGGGAGAAATCCATATAACAGTGAAAAATATCTTATTGGATACCTAATAGGGTATTATGAATAATTATTTAATATAGTTATTCGATCATGAGGAAAAAATTCTCCATGATTTCTTCAGATATAAAAGAATGCAACACGCCTATGTCAAACAAATTAGACTCAGAAGCAAAGGCTATAAGAATATTACCCTGAGAAATTGATGGCCCGGAAATATTCTCATCCTATATAGGATGTACTATGTGTAACTGTCCCATACCACAACCCTGAGTCATACCCTGAATACCCTGAGAAACACCACTCTACTGTAATTGAGAATCACGTGTCTTGTTTCCTCTACCTCTACCCCCATTTCAGACGGAGAGGCTAGTGATATTTTAGCTATTTTCCTTGAGATATACCTCTATCCCTACTTCATAACATGGGATAGGTGGAGATGAATACTCTCTAGTCACTTTTGGAAAGGTTGAAATAAGCACTTGTTATTCCCCATCTTTCTGCAGCCTCTTTATTACGCTAGTAACCATAAACACTAAGGATTCTTATGTCCCAACTTATTGCACTATAGATATGTCATGAAGATAATAGTATAAGTTATAGGACTACTAATACCTCCATGAGAAACCTTGAATCATATATTTCACCTGTAATAAGGGAGAATCATACATCTAGGTGTCGAACAACCATGTCTAGCATCATTTTCTTCCATCATATTCTTCAAGGTTATGAGGTCCAGATTGATGATATTAGAAATAGTAGTCAACCAAAATATGTTAACCTATTATCCAAGGATGAATACCAACCCATCCTTGACTTGCCTCATGGTCATAAAATCATCAGTAAATAAGTTTGGAGTGAAACACTACAGCTTAGTAAAATAATAAAAATATTCAATAACAGACATGGCTTTCTAATTGAGGTTTATGAAATATTTATCCTATTCATCCCTTAGAGCATGTGGAAAAAAGTAGTCATATAAGATCATCTCAAAGTCCACCCATACCATATCTTGATGCCAGTCTTCATGGGTAATGACATTCCACTATCATTTGGAAAAACCTCATAGCATAAAAGCAGAATGTTTGAACCTGAAATCTGGACGTGTCTCTGGATGATCAAATATAGAAATCATTTCCTTGATACATAAATCAGTATCATGGGGTCTCATAGCCTGTGAAAAGGTGGGAGGATGTTGTTGCTGAAAATCCCAAGTGAACTCTTCCATAGCCGGGCCAGGGTGAGATAATCCTGTAATAGACTACATCATGTATAATTTTCCTTCACAAAACAAGTTTTCAGTGAAAATATCATCAATAAAAGGTGGTTACATTGGTGGAACTATAGGAGGGATCATTGGTGATTCAGGGCCAAACACCTCTACTTCATGATCATCACCACCTTCAGGGTATATAATTCATGGACTTCATAGATGATTGATTCTAAAATTTAAAATGCATGTCTTTGTATAGAACTTAGTAGTAAAAAGACCACAAATATATATATATATATATATATGATAGGTAAAATCCTTCCTAAACATGAGACCTCACCTCCTTTCATGCTTCGAAAGCAAGTTCTATGTGGTATAATAGACCATACGTGTTGTAAGAATGTAAGAGACACACCATTTACCCACAACAAAGGTAGGGATCTGATCTAGGTATCATATAAGATAGTAGAGGATCTAGTATATTGAGTTTCAATTGCATGGTATAGAGGAAAACACCCTTTACTTTCAATTGGCATCCTATTTAGCTATAACCATTTCTTTTATAGAGATATAATTTCTATTTCATTCATAATATTGTGTATATAATATATATAGGTCCCAAACTAGTAGGTCCAAAAAAAATCATGATATAGTTGATTAATTATGTGTAATGGTCCGGACCTCTCCGGCCTATTCCTTTGTCAAAAGAGGGTCATGAAGTGTTCTGGAGGGTAAAATGGAATTTTCCCACACTTTTCAGAATTTTGAAACTACACGCCATGTAGTGTGAGTACATGTCGTGTACCCCCTCGCCGGGTATACCCAGTTTTCAAGGTTGTGTCCTTGCCATGTGAAATAAATGAGTACACTCCGTGTACCCCAAACTACACGCCGTGTAGTCTATCCCCGCGTAGGCGTTACCCTCAAACTGTGTGTTGACCAGTCAACAGTTGTGTTCCGTGTTGGAGCTGTGTCCTTGCTGCATGAAATAAATGAGTACACACCATGTAGCCAATACTACACGTCGTGTAGTCCCTCCCCACGTATGTGTTACCTTCAAACTGTGTGTTGACCAGTCAATGGCCGCGTGCCACGTTGAAGGCCGTGTTGGAAGCCGCGTGGTGATCGTGTGAAACGGTCGAGTACACGCCGTGTACCATAAAGTACATGCCGTGTAATTTTGTTTTTCACACCTATAAAAGAAGGGGTCCCCTCCTCCTTTTCAACTCACCCCTCTCATCCCCATTCCTCTGAGCAGAGCTCTCCCAAGAGACTTGAAGACTCTTTTTCTTCCATAATTTCTTCACCCTAGCTCCGATTTACAATCCATCTGCGGCCATGAGATCGTAACGATGAGGCGGAACTTCTGAGCTTGGATCAGTTGTCTTTACTTCGCCCTTTCCTTTCCAACTTCCACCCGAGGAGGTTTTTTCGGGATTTGACAGAAGTGACGAATGCTAACAGAAGTCATCTAAAGTTGATCCGGGAGAGCAATGTTATCAGAACCTATTGAGGTAGGGATATTACCTTCGTCTTTCTAAATTGTGCATCATGCAGGGTGGGTATCCTCTTGTTTTCATGAGAACCGGTTGAACCTTTAAATTAAGATAACAATTTGTTAATAAATAGGGATGGGGAAGTTGTTATGTTTATCTTTAAATCCTGGGATATTATGTTGTGAATTGAATAGGCTTATGCCTACTGAAAATCATGGCTGTTGGGGGACTTTTCTTGCGCAATTTAATTTTGACCTATCTTTCTAGACCATTTTTGTGAATGGAACTATGTTGAATGTAGAATTTGGTTAATCACGTAAAGTTGGCTGATTTAAAATCTGGAACCCTTATGTGATCACCACGGCTGAACAATATGGAATAATGAACATGTGGGTTTTGGCTTGGTTACGTGGCATTTAATGGGGGTGTTGTGTGGGTTGTTGTGGATCGGGTGAGCAGCGGGGCTATACTTGGCTTGGTTGTGGATTGGTGTGAATACTAAGTTAGTGATAGGCAGCAGGGCTGCAATAAATGGTATCAAGGGGTGATGATGTATGGTGTGGTTGTGGTTATGGTGGTTGGAAGCGGGGCTGTAGGGATAGGTTTGAATGTGAATGAACTCTGGATTGTGATTAATAAATAAAAAGTGGAAGAGTTAATGAATGGTGGGGCTTGTTAATGGAACAAAAATAATAATCAATGGGGTTGGTTGGTTAATATAAGGGACTTGTTTGTGTTGCTTATGTTTTCCTAACTTGATTTTTGGATGGCAGGGATATACATTACAAACGATTAATATGGTTGGTTGTGGATAGTTTCCCAGTAGTTAGGGAACTAATAAGCTGATTCTGTTGAAACATGAAAACCTAAATGGGGTTGGGGTAGTTTTTTGTATGCATGCTTCGTAGTAGCAGTGTCGTGGAACGTGCTGAGTTCTCTGATTAGAAGCCATAGGATGGGCTGAGTGTTTGGTATATATATATATATATATATATATATAACTGTATCTTTGTGTTTTGTCGCACCTCACCCATGTTGAGCACTTAGTGTTGAACACTCCCATTTCATGGGAGAGGTTGTTATCCCCATAGTTACTATCTCCTTCCTGCTCCTTCTTCCCTAGTCTGTGATGGCTTAAGGTGACCTTACACCCAATAATCTTCAGGTAGGTTTCTATTGGGGTGGTTTAATCCCAAGACTGTTCAGGAAGGTTTTATTATTTCCCAAGAATCTTCAGGATGAGGCCCAGGTGTGTGCGGGCGGGATACATGGTTGTGAGGCCCAGGTGTGTGCGGGCAGGATACGTGGTTGTGAGGCGCAGGTTTGTGCGGGTGGGATACGTGGTTGTGAGGCCCTAGTGTGTGCATGCGGGATACGTGGATGTGAGGCCCAGGTGTGTGTGGGAGGGATACGTGGTTGTGAGGCCTAGGTGTGTGCGGGCAGGATACGTGGTTGTGAGGCCCAGGTGTGTGCCGGTGGGATACGTGGTTGTGAGGCCCAGGTGTGTGCGGGTGGGCTACATGGTTGTGAGGACCAGGTGTGTGCGTGCGGGTTATGTGGTTCTTGAGGCCCAGGTGTGTGTGGGCAGGGAGTGTGTGGTAGCGTCAGGACGTTCTCCGTTAGGAAGAGTAGCTAACTAGTGGGAAATGGGGCAGGGTACCCAATACTCATTTTCTTATATACTACTACCTGTTGTGATTATGTTTTTGGTGAGTGTTTCTAGTGAGGTTGGGTGGATAGAATTCTTTTCTAGGTTTCTTATGTTGTTCTCACGGGACATTAGGATGTCTCCCCACTTGTGCACGAGAGCTTTAGGTTTCCCTACTAAGTATACTTTTATGCTCACCCAACATTTACTTTCATGTTTCAAGGAGGACTACCAGAGATGTGTGGGTCCCTACTAGTCAGGACAGTTGGAGTTGTTGCAGTTGTTGTACTCTTGTTTCTTTTGGTATTGTACTTTTGATCTTTCTTGTACTTGTACCTTATTTTAGAACTATTTAAACATGCATGTGGGACTGGTATGGGTTTATTTCTATACACATGTTCTTTTCCTTTTTGGTGGTTGACTTTTCCTATTTCCCGGTCTTAAATAATAAAAAGGGTAATGCCTCCCATATTTGTGAAAACTCATACCCTTGGTGCTAGTTGCCACCCCGGGGCCTACTGGAGGCGGGACTCGGGGGTCATTACCTCCATTTCACCATTTCCAGCTCAGGAGGGGAATCTTTGGTGGGATGGGGTCATGACATTATGGTTTCATAATAATCATATTCTTCAAAAAAATAACATTCAGATTAATACTGTCACTATAACAATTTCAGTTTTCCCTTCCCGATAAGAAATTTCCACAAATTTCTATATAAAGAATCCATATATAGTGTATATGAAACATGGAATGCATGTAGAATGTAGATGTGGAATATAAAAGTGAATGGAATATCTTTCATAAAGTGCCTATAAATTATGCATGAAATGAACCAACATTCCATAGTTTTATCGGGATAGGATAATATAAATTATAATTGCAGTAATAGAAATGTTAGTATCATCACAAGATCTATACGTCACACAAGGGTGAATTTTTATAAACCAAAACATGCATAATAAATAACAAAAATAACCTATTCTATGTAATTTGGGTTTCTCTTGTACATGGGTTAACAACCCTCAGGAATTTTCTCTTTACAAATTTCTATTTTTTGTAATCTTCTTTCTGAAAATAAAATAGTAAGATAAAATATAAAAACACTTCTAATTCCAAACTATAATTTCCTAACCCCAGATCCACTTAACTCATACCTCAAGCTAGTGGGTCACATGGCCTTAAGTAGGCCTCCCTATATTCCAAAGGATAAAGATGAGCTACGAGGGTCTAAGGTGGTATAGTGGAGAGAATGTATCCACATATCAGAGTGGAAAATTACATATTATAAATAAAAAGACAACACAAAAATCATATATCAAGAGACATTATGATAACATGACTAGTAACCCATCATATGAGAAGAATGTATAAATAGACGACATAGAAGAGAATTATATAATAAATAACTTAGGAAGTATAAATAAAAATAA
The DNA here is from genome assembly GCA_963277665.1 of Viscum album. NCBI lineage: Eukaryota > Viridiplantae > Streptophyta > Magnoliopsida > Santalales > Viscaceae > Viscum > Viscum album. The sequence continues at coordinate 1,506,280,195 of OY728147.1, read as the reverse complement.
AATATAATAATATAAAAATCTAATAGGCTGATTCATATACAATGATGTCATGTAATGATGATATACAAAAGGGGAAACAAGGGACATAAATATACATCGTGATATACAAAAGTCAGAAGGGAAAAAAGTAGTTCAATAGCATCACAAGAATATGATTGGTCCTATAATCCCATGATCCAACTATAAGTTTTAAAAAAATCAAACATCTTTATTAGGGTTCTATCCTTTATTCATACCTATAGACAAATAATCTACTCAAGTACAAAAGGAGTCCCGAGTAGGGTATGATATAAAATCCTTGCTGGCCACCACCAATGGTGACTATAAATAATCAAAGTAGTATAAATATGAATAATAGTTTGTATTTATAATAAATAAAAAAAATTATAAATAAATAGATACCATCCAACTATGGTTCTTATAGGTCACATGGAGGCTCTACCTGCTTCGACATAGGCCAAAATGGGTTTCTAATCTATAACTATACATATATAATATTTTATAATATAAATATAGATGTATACCATATAACCCTATATGCAGTATGTATATGAGAATGTAAGTAGGAATATACATGGATAGTAGGTTTTTGTTGGACCTGGGGAATAACTCAACTGTCTATAACAAGTTTAACAAGCTATATGATACAATAGAGGGTACATGCCCTAAATCTCATTATAAATGTGATACTTTATGCTCATCACTTGATATAGGTGTGGTGAGAATTCATGATGAAAAAAATAAGTAAGGTAGTGTGAATTGTTATTAACATCATCTGAATATAGGTACAATAGTGAGAGACATCATGCTAAACACCCGATTTATGGGAGAATAAAATATCATGCTCAGTAAATCCCTCAACTATCATTTTTTAACAAATGAAGATTGTATAATAAAAACAAAAAATAATATCTCAAGGGATCACCTATTTATAATTATAATAATCAAGTACCAATACAACCAAAGGAAATCACAATCTCTATAATCCATATAAAGAAAAAAGGAATCAATTGGCAAGGCCTTTCCACCCATTATTATTCATTTCAATACATACATTAAATTCATTTATGAAAAACAAAGCATCATAAAACTAAGAAATTAAATTATAAGGTAAGTAAAATCCAATTCATGATAATCAAAGAACCTTGTATGTTCTTATCCAACTAAACAATTATAAAAGTGTGAGAAAATACATTTACAAGTAATGAAAAATGCTTATGCGGTGTCCAAACCATTATAAAAGTATTTAATCAAGGGGAAAACATTTTCCACACCTAAAGGGGTATCTACGAATGAGGTCTACATACTATAATTAAATAGAAGGGTCCATGAGAGTATAAGAACATGAAAATAATTATTTAGAATCAAATAAATCATTTATACGAGACACCTGGAAAAGTTCAATGTGCAACAAAACTAAGTGGATATTAAATGAACTCGATTTCTACGGAAAAAAACTAGACCTCCAACAATAGGGATACAAATGTCTCCTCGTCAAATATCAACTTCATATTCAAATTAGGTTTGAAGAAAAATGAAGATCAGTATAATTCCATGAACATAGGGTGAATTATATTGAACCTAAAGAGGGTAATAGAGAGGAAGAGAAACCATGAAAGGAAGAAACATGATTTGAGTGAATAATAATGAAGATCCAACATGATCAACAATGTTTGAATTAGAGAATGAACCAAAGTGTTACCTAAATACCTAAAAGGATGAGTAAGTGAGACAAAAAGAGAAGGAAGGAATCTCAAATGATATAAATGAGAGAAATAAATAGTCTTTTTAGGTTTTAAATTCATTAAGGTAAAAAAGTTAATTTTACCCTCAAAATAGGGGTGCACTGTTTGGACGCACAATTTGGACAAACCGTGTGCAAACCATGCTAAAAAAACTATCAATGGAGGGAAACCACATGGGATAGGTTCATAGTTTCCAAAACTATGCACAAACCATGATATTTAGCTAAGATAGGATGTTTTGAAGTTTTTCATGTGTGTGTGCATTGGCTTGCATGGTTTCATCCAAACCATGCAGCCTCCTTCTGAACAAAAGTGCCCCACATAGTTAAGACACGTGGTTAGTTCTAAATATATCTAAACCATGTGTCCTAATGTTTTTACCCATTTTTCAGAAATTTGTGCTTGAAAAAATCCCCATATGATTCTAGAACCTTATTTAGGACATACCACACAATTACTAAGATAAAACAAGAGATTTAAACTGAAAAACTGATGAGATTTTCCTTTGAGAAAAACCGGATCATTATGAATGAAAATTAAGCCCTAACCCAAAGTTAGTAATGTCCAACATGGTCTCCATAACCATGCTAAAAACATAAGAATAAGATTATATATATGTTTTCGGAGAATATCTTGTATAATCAGAAGGAACATGTCCTTGGTCTTTCATAGAAATGTACAAAGAGGATATTAATTCTCCATTGAATGAACAATGGGAAAAATATACCTCTAAAAAGGAAATCCAAACACCAAAACTTCAATGTGGATCAATCAATCAAAAAAATATATGGTGTTAGATAATTAATAGAACCCTAAAAAGGACTACTGCCCATCATAGTGGATAGTTTTCTTCATTGTGTTTCTTTTAAAATATTTGTGTTCTACAGTAGGAGGAAGGATAGACTAGATGCACATAATTTATACCTATTCATTTATTTAACTTCTACAATATTCCATTATTCATAGATTTTTCAATAATGTATAATATCTGAATTAAAAAGTATAATGGTATTTTTTTTAACTAGACCAGTTAGAGAGATCTTTTATATTCATAATAAACAACAATGATGAGTTAACTAGAAAACATTTAATTTTAATATAAGTATAGAAATATAATTTCAATGAATAATAAATTCATAATATATGTTTTTCTAAAATATAATGGTGATATATTAATTCCACGTGACTTTATAAAAAATATCTAATTGATTAATGGATTTTAATGTTTTACTTCATTTAAATGATTTCCAAATTTAGTTTTCCATAATAATATCTCTATGAAATTTTTACAAAATACAATAACGAAATCTTTCTTTATTCATACCATGTATGAATAATTTATTCATCCAATAAACCAATCAAATATTTTTTATAGGTAATTACATATATTTAATTACTAAAAAATATAGTTCTAATATTATCAAAAAAGAAATTTCTTAAATATATTTATATTATATATATGATAGTATTAAATTCTATATATATGACAAAAACAATTCATAATCCCTTAATATCCCTATAATAGTTATATTTATTTTCATTTTCTATTTATAAAGTTTCATTATTGTCAATTTTAATATAAATCCTCAAATACATCCAATGAGAGAGTGTATTTTAGAGAATATATTCTTTTCCTTGTAATATATCATTTGATGTGTTCTTTGATAATGATAATGATGACTTGACATGACCATGTTCAAAAATAGTAGTCACTTTTTCAAATTAAATAAAATTAAAATAAAAAGATTCTATATAAATTAATTTACTAAAATATAAATGAAAATTATAATAAGGGAGTCCACAAATAACACCATATATAGGTGATGGAGCACGAATATTTGCAGAGTCATGTACTCACTAGAGCAACAGAAGACACAAGTAAAAAAGCCTTTAGACTCGGATAAAGTGGTCTTTGGTCCATCAAATGGTGGCCCTTCATGTTTCAAAATGGCAATAGCCAAGCTATGAAGTTGACTGACCATTGGAGGGGATGTGATATGTCCTAACTTGTTGAGGGTTGTTTGTATTATTTCAGTTTTTTAATATCTGATAAATTAAATAATAATATGTAAGTACATGAATTCCACATCAATGTAATGAAATTTTTATTTTCTAGGGTTAACAATTTGTAAATGATTAATGGAATGAAATATTTTGTAATTTATAATAAAATAAATGAAATAAATATTACGTTATTAAATTTATAAAACTAAAAGACCCATATATGTCATTTTTGGTTAAATGTATGATTTTATTACAAATAATAAAATATCTATTTTTTAACAATGAAATAAAAAATCTAATATATAAAAGAATAAAAACATTATTTTATAAAATCCATTACAATGATATTAAATTATATATATATATATGTTTCTGTGTTTTATATATACAAATATTCTAAAAAAACATACATTTGTAATCTCGAATCTAAAAAATTAATCATTACAAAGAAGAATAAAAAAATGATTAATAAATAAAAAATTCACATCATTACATTATAGCTTCATTATGATTCAGTGATATATAATTTATTTATAGCTCCAAAATGATTCCACTAACTCATAAGACATTAATTAGGTTCATTCATTCGAATATATATTATCTTATAATTAAATACATCATGAAATGTATTAAAATTGATGTTGAAAGAAAAAAAAATTATTTACCACTATGTTTTATTTGAAAAAATATCTTTTTTCAATAGAATTACATTTGTTAATACTTATTTTATAAAAACATCATTCATGTAATATTTTATATAAGTATTGTCATGATGTAAAAAAATTATTTATATAGTTACTTTTATTTTTCTTCAACTTTTATAACACAATATATACATTATTTATGGATAAAAATACATCAAATCAATATTTCATTTCAATTATGGACCACAAAATAAATAATATTTCTTGTCAAAAAGAAGATGTTAATTTTCTAGAACCAATAAAATAAATTAATAAAATTATAAAACCAAAGTGACTATAAATATGTATGAATTTATGACAATCTATAGATATAAATATTTCTATAATAAATTTTACATTTATTTTTAGAAACATGTGTTTAACTAAGGAACATCAATAAATAGATATTTACATCAATTATTTCAATAATATCATAAACATATTTCATATCCCTTATAAGTGACCATTTTAAATATTATAAATAATGTATGTGAAGTATTTTTAATTATCCTTCAGTAATACTATAATAAATAAAGGAGTCTTGAAAAATTATATGCAATTATAAAAATTATATACACTAACATATATTTTTCAACTTAAAACATGATCTAACACCTATTATTTAGAAGATTATCTATATAAAATATAAATTCCACTGTTTGTCTATATAAAATATGTTAATGTACATTGAAAACCTTTTCAAATCAACAAGTGTATATCTGAAATCAACCTTTTCTACCCTATTTAATCATATCTTAATTAGACAAAAACAATATTTATTTAAAATTAAGAAAAATAATTTTTAATATATCATCCAATTTTATTTACAGTGAAGTTAAAATAAATATTCATGTTTTATCTTTTTCAATCAAAAAATATATTTATTTAGAAAATAAAATTACCCATATTTTTTTGAATTGTACTATTATTTTCTTCATTTTTTCAATAAAATAAATAAGCATTTAATTTAAAATAACACTCTACGAAAATATTAACACATCATTCCATGAAAACTATTACATAGTTTATTATATAAAAAAATCAATAAATTGAATTCCCTTAATCCATAAAGTAAACTAATTATTATGAATATTGAATAGAAATTTACCCATTTTTCTTTTATAAACCATTAATTTTTTTTATATATGATTTTATTTGTGTCTGAACATATACTATGTTCCTTAATATGTGTAAAAGAGACAATATTATTTCATCATTTTTACTTGATGTTTCTTTTATTATAAGGATCCATATAACTCCATTTATTAGTATTTTATGGGGACTTGTAATGAAATAAAGTATATTCACTTTATATAAGTAGTTGGTAGAAATTTATCCCCCAAACAAAAGGTATTTGAAAAAATCTATAGGCCTTTAGGTGATATAGATCGTTAATGTATCCATTCATAATTAGTATATATTTTTAAGAAGGATAAAATTTATATAAATATACATGTAAAAATAAGTAATCTTTAACACATAAAGAATCATTATATTTATCTTTATATAAAAATACGTGTGGAAAAATTAATTTTTAAATAATAATAGATAATGTAGGATTCATTCATAAATATATTTAATGAATCTCAATCATTTATATTAACAAAAATGGAATTGATAAAATGAAAGAATATAAGATAATAGACTCTCAGAAATACATTATTTGTTTTATATAATGTGAAAATATATTAACTACAGCATCCATACAAGATAATATATATATTTCAATCCTATTATATTTAAATACATTAGTTATGACTAATTTATTTCAATTAAAAAAAATAAAAAAAGGTTTCTTAATTCTACTTGGTTTTGGACAAAAAATAATAATCTCAAAATAGGATAAAGTGTGAAATGATAGAGGTAAGAATATTTTTTCCCTTGTTTTTGGGAGCTAACACCATATTTAATCTCAATAAAATTATATAAAATCAAACATTCATTACAAAAATAATTAATTCATTTAAAAATAACAGTGTTTTGAATAAATAAGTAAATATGTATCCTCATCATGTAGAGCACCATTATTGTATTTAACCCTTAAAATATGAAATAATATATATTAACAAAAAATTTACTGTTTCAAGCATATATTTATAAAAAACCCCAATATTTTTATTTGATAAAATCTAACCTCAACATTATTCAACATGCCAAAATAATTATTTCCAAAAACGTTGTATCTTAAAAATCTCAATGTGCCAAAAAATTAAGGATAGTGAATATTATAATGAAATTTTGAATGGGGAATTTTTTCTTGAAAGAAATACATTAACACCATACTTTTTTAAAAATAATAATCATAAATAACTAAAAAAAAGAAAACATAAATAATAATTATATACTATTTTAATCAAAAAATCATCAAGATCATCCCAACAAGTTTTCATTTTATAATGATACGTGGATCCAATTTTTGAACTACCCAAATTTCTTGATATGAATAATATTTGACAATGATATTTTTATACTGATTTTTTCCATATATGAAGAGTTTAAATCTGTGAATTTAGTCTATATTTCAAAAATTATAAAATTAATGATCAAATTTCTTCTGCTTTAGAGATTCTATTAGCTATCATCAGTCTTCATGTGATACTCACTCATCAACATGTCATATCAAAATAATTTCATCATATCAGTTTGAATATATATATATATATATATATATATATGAACTGAGGAATTATTAGAAGAAAACAAATTTCCTTAGTATGAGGGATTTTAATTAGCATCAGAAATAATAAATTGTTTTATACTATTCACTATATCCATTTTGGAACCATGTTTTCATCCTTTTTAACAACCATTATATTTTTCATTATATAATATGTTTTCATTATTTTAAGAATATATCATCACATACCATGGTCCTAATGGATATAAATTAAATTTGGAATGATAATTTGAAAGTGCTATGTTATTTACTTTGTGGAGTAAATTTTTTAAATTTATTAGAAGTTCAATAAAACTATTTTCTCTCAATCCAATTCATACATTTTGTTTCACAATTATATTCGTAGTGGGTAGTATAATAATATTTCTTCCTAAAAGGGTTAATCATTTTTCAAAATCAGTATAACGTTTTTTCATTCATATATACTATTCAATGGTTTTTACTCCTATATCGTGAAATAATTACTCAAATAACATCAGATGCCTCTAATAGAAAATTTTCATAATTAATAAGATATTAATTATAAATTATTTAACCTAGATATATTCAAATTACATAGTATATATTATGAATATCAGAAATCAAACTTCTATTAATTTTTCAAAGCCCTATTTTACTCATTTTAAGACACTTCATGCATGGACAGTAATATGTGTATATATTTTAATCATTTACGAAAGAAAATAAATAAAATTTATAATAAAATTCTCAAATTCATCAAATTTTTATGTGTATTTTTCTATTTTTATATCATCAATTAGAAAAAAAGTAAGATTGAATGTATAAAATTGTGTTTTATAAATCAAAATTTAAAATAACAAAAAAATATATCATTTAAAAATTGATAATCATAAAATTTGGTTTTAAAATAACTTTTTATTTTCTATTATAAAATATAAAAAAATATCATAATTGTATACTCATATATATTTAATTGATAAAAAATATATATTTTTTAAATATTTATGTAATAAAAAATTTACATAATAATATTACATATCATTTTAATAATATTGTATTTTTATTTGTAGAGGAACACACACAAATTCAGAGATATATATGTTTTCAATATTACTATATTTACAAAATATTGAAAAATATAATAACAATAGTAAATATTTTTTAAATATTAATATTTAATTATTATAATATCGTTTTTCACATATCAAATAAATTGTGATGATCTGAAAATGTTACATTATACATCTAATGAATCAATGGAATTCACTGTCATGTTTGTAACAAAAAAAACTAATTATTGAACTAATATATCATTTAAGTGTAAAAAACAATATAAAAATTTAAATCTCAATAATTTAAATAAAAATTGCAAAAATATATCAAAATAAATAATATAAAATTTAACATTCAATGGAAATATAATTAAAATATATTTAATATTTTAAAAAACATAATATTAAATATTTTTTTATTCTAATGAAAAAATAATGAATTAATTAAGAATTCATTAAAAAATTAAACTTATTATTTAATGATATAATAACATAGAAATAATGGACAGGTTGATATAGAAGATTTATTTAGTGTTTATGCTGATATGGTTGAGTGGTAACGCAGTTACGTCCAATATAATAGTGGTAGTGAAATAAAATCCAAATATGGGAGAGGGATGGAATTCAAGATTCACAGTTGGGTTATATTGAGAGTTCTGTAAATAATGGTGTATATTTCATGAAACATGAGGTTTAATTCACTCAGTGGACTTATAGAATCATTTTAGTAAAATTAACATTTGTTACCATGTTTTTATTTTTGGATTTTTCATAATAAATTATATAAATATGAGTCTAATTATTTTCACATTAGTTATTAAAAAATAATCATGAAAACCTCCATCTTGTTAATTTTTAAATAACTAACATCAATACCTAAATGATAATTATATTTATTTTACTAATGTTTCTAAAAATTTAACAAAATCATTCATCAAATCCTTTATTTTTAATCTGATTATAACTATTGCACATTTTCCTAAATTACATGCTTAGTATTCATTCTTTGGACACTCCCTTGATTTATAAATAAGTTTCATCCAAATTATTATCATAGAAACCAAAAAATATAATAATCTCCTCCTTTGGAACTATATACACTACACTTCCATAGTAACACTCACTGTAATATATCCCAACCAATCATTAATTTTTCTTAAATCTATACTTCAACCAAGCATATTGTTAAAATTCGGACATGACCAAGTACACTCATATGTGAACACCAACTTCATAACACCACATTGATAGGATATATAAATTAACAATGAAGTATCTAGTGAAATGATAAGAGGTATAAGAACTATATATAACTTACTAATTGATATCACGAAACATCATCTACAATGAAATAAATGAATGATCAATCATGATGTACTATATATGTTTATGTGTCATTATTTTTGTGATAAAATTTACTATAATTAATTATGTGACTTGAAAAAACACATAATAAATAAATAAATAAATAAATATGTGTGTCTTTGTGAGTAATTTAACAGTGATGATAGGTGTCTAGTCATAATTATATAAACATTCAACTAAAATATACCATATATAACATTTGATATTATTCACCATCAATAAATTTAAATGTGTATGTATACTAGAATAGATAATGTAAAATAATGAGTAATATGATAAGAAGCAGTACTAAGTATGGGACTCTGAAATTTTAATCCCACGACATGAACAATTACATTTATAAATTATGAATTTATTTTTTATATTTGGATGTGGATTTGATTAATTGTATTTTGGATTTAATATTGATGATTATTTATATTTTATAGATAATATTTAGTGGGAAATACCATCCATTTTAGCATATTATATTATTGTTACTAATAAAAAACCTCTAACCAATTAGAGATGGGAATGCAGAATTATATTCATCATTAATTAATGGTCATGATAAAACCCATCATTACGGACAAATAAAATAATATAATCATATTGAGGTCATTTAGAAATTATATTTTTGTAAAAATATGATAGGATTATATTTTATTAGTGCATAAAAAAATTTCTTGTAAATATATTTTGAAATTAATCATATTCATTGGGAATAATAAAACATTGAAATTGTGATCTTAGTAGAGAGATCTATTTTTTTACAAAATATAAATTATGGATTATATTTTTTATTTTTTTGTTAAATAATATCTCTTATATTAGACATTATATAGATTCCTAGGATACCATGCGACCTAGTCCCCTCTTGGACATAGACTGGAGCACAGTTTGCTCATGGTTTGGCTAATCGTGTGGCCAATCCTTGAAACTCATTAAGAATGTGGAATTTTTCCATTTATCCCTAGTATTTATGAAAAATTACTCTATTTTCTCTTATATTATTCTTCCAAAAACCCCAGTGATGAAGAAAACCCTCCCAAACATTCAAGATATATATCTCCCTCGATTTTGAGCTGTTTAGTGTGTTTTGGGTGTAGATTGATAATAAACCTGAGTCTAATACTCCACTTAACTATTTTTGGAAATAGGATTTAATAATCATTATCATCCTTTCAAAACCCTAAAACATAAATTTTATATTACGTCAAAAGTTCTATCATTAATGGTCATTTGAGTTTATATCAGGGGTTAGGAATTAGTGAGAATTTTTTATTAACATGAGATAGATGTTCTACAAGTTATGTACCACAATCTTAATGATTAATTTCTATGTATGTGGTTGTGTTGTGGCACGTTATTATTGTCCATTTTATTTCCATAGTTGGAATGGGTAAATTTGTTAGTTAAATGATAAATTTATCCCCTCCAGATCCCCATAGGATGCGTTGAGGTTAATGATATTGGGATGAGGGTCACCCATGGGATATGCCACTCTATTGAGCATAAAATTCAGTTTTTAAGTGTTCAATTGAATTTTTATTTTATGAGAACCGTTGATAATTGAGTTTATCATGTTAATAAGGAATAAGGGGATATTTGGGTCAAAATTAGTGTATTTAATGAGTTTTGAAATTTAAATTGTTAATGTGGTTAATGGTTAATGAAGCATTATCATGAGTATAATTTTTTGAGTGGGATGGGGAATAAGGATCCCTTCCACAAGGTTGTCTTGAAATTTTGGTCTAAACTGACCCCTATAGTGAATAGGATATGGTGTCGTACTCAGGGTATATGCCTCGAATATATGTACATGGTATGATTACCTGGACTAAGTATCCAAGGTCAGTTGTATGTTATTTTGAGATATTAATGTCCCTATAAAGTAGGGAAATTGATTCTCATTATGCATAGTTATATGATCATCATGGATTATGTAAGTTTGATAAATATTGGTAATTCATGGAACTAATGACGAAAATCGATGATGTAAACCTGTAAATGAATAGACAATATTTTATCCCTTTTTTATACTATTAGACCATAATTCTAAATGAACTACTTATTTATATTGGATATTTTTTAGGTATTGTTGGTGGTGGCATACTAGGTTGTAACCACACCCTGATCTATCTGTAATTGGGTACCTGAGCATACTTCATGGTTTTACTTCAGGTTAGGGGAAAAGAACCCATTCTAGATAGTTCATTTGGAAGATCAAGGATGTTTATAGATGAGGGAACCAAAATTGGTTTCTGTAATTATTTTTTTGATTCTATATCTTTTATTTATTTATAGTTTTTCCTCAAACTTGGTACTATATGTCATGTTATGGAATATTTTCTATTTGGTTGTGGGCATGTGCCTAGTTTTGGGAAATAAATTATGATTCTTGGTAATTATTTAAATTATTTCATTTATATCATATTTTAACAATTTTGGATTTCTCAAATAGAAAGGCTATAATCTCCCCACATATCTCCCCACATGTATCATTATTCCCTTACTACTAGTCGGCAGCCTTTGGCACATAGGTAGGTGAGCCTGAGGATATGTATTGCATTGGTTCAGGTCACCAATTTAGTGGATCTCATATCCAGGTGTTAAAAAGTTGTATATGAGGGGGTTATTTTATTTTATTCATTTTTTATGGGTACGGTATAAATTATACAAATATGGTTTGGGCCTTATTAATAAGATTGTTCATGGGATTAGTTAATCCATGTGTGGTGGTAAAACCAAGTATCCATGGGGGGTTGTTCTTCTTGATATTTTTTTTATCATTGGATGTTATTTCACTATTGGGTGAGGCACAAGATATGTGGTGTGATTATTTTATGAGATTTTCATTATGTGAGAAAATGTTATGAGTTTGTGAATCGATACATCATTTCATTCACATAGGGATATTTGCAACATGCATCATGTTAGGAAATCACATGAAGGCAAACATGTTATGGTCAACTCTAGAAATAAGGTAGGCATTTAAAATTCTATTGATTTCCATGAATATTTTCTTAAAAGAAATGTTTTAACTGAATAAAAATTGAAATATATTTAAAAAATAGTTAAACTAGTTTCAAAATGAGAAAATATGTGTTGATGAATGTGAAATGGTTTAAAAGGGTGTATTGTGAGAGGATTGTGTTTGTGTATGCTTGTGAATTTACCCATGTTGACCATGGACCGAGATAGGGTATTTTCGTATAGTAATAGAGAAGTGGTCATTTCTAATTTTATATTGTATGAAAGATGAGTTGTTTATGGATAATAGTCAACCATCCATTATATAAACTATGGAACCTTTATGTTATGTGTTCTGAGACAAGAGTTTGGCATTGTAGAGAGATGTATCCATGAAAACATCAACCGGTTGGTAAACATGAATAAATCATTAAAAATTAACCTCTACTAGTGGATAAAGAATCCTTAGTGGTTCTTGGTAAAATAGGTAAATATAAGTTCTATCAAAACTTTTCTCAATTTTTGCAGATGATGGAAATAGACCCAATGCAGGTCATGCCATGTATGTTCATCCTAAATTGAGGGTTCCAATTACCCAACCCTGTGATGTTTTCAGGATATGGTGTACCTAAGAGAAACAATTTATATATATGTTCTATCTAGATGATAATGGATCACTTAGAGACTCCTCTTGAAAATATATTCAATTTTTTGGCTTATATATTATGAAGAACAATGAAGAATTTGAGGGACATCATTGTTCAGACTAAGTAAGATGATGGTATGGAGAGTAAATATTTTGAGTAATTTTTTATAGAAAACTTTTATCTAGAGACTCTGAGATTGGATAAATGTTCATAGTTTATGAGGATGACTCATGGGACCATTACAGTGATGAATTTTGTTGGATGTTTCACCGACCTTTAAATCATTGTTTCAGTGTTGATAGGGGATGATTTGGCTACATCAAGTTGGTTTTATAATGAACATAGATATGACATCGAGTCCTACATGAATTTTTTCCATTTCAAGAGGTCTTCTTTGTTGGTGTAACAACATCCCATTTTTGGAGTTGATCTTGAATGAGGCTTCAAGTAGTGACTATGCTAGTTTGGTTGGGAAGTCCAATGGTGTGGTTTCCAATGTTAAGAAACACCATTTAGATGGAGTTCACTAGGGTAGTGGGAGATAGAGAAACCATAAAATAGGATTGGTTCCTCTAGGTTATATTGTGGTATTTTATTGTTATTGAGTAAGTCTGGGACACATGTGTGTCCCATTTCCCGGACCATCAGTAGAGTACAGAGTGTGCAACAATATGGGGCATATACCGAAGTTCTATAGGAACCCCTGATAGGTGGTATGTAATGTCAGATTGAGGAAAATGTAAAGAGAATGATTAGGTACTATTAACCCATACCAAGAATTCATTTGATATTATACTAGTATATCTATATGGGGTGTAGATTTGGTGGTTTAGGGACATATTTTCTTTACCCATAAGGTAGAACAACACTAAAAACATATACCAGGACCTATGGGATAGAGAAAATTCATCTACATGTAGTTTGGCCAATGTCAATCTGTGGTGAGGCTGGGACATTGCCAATTTGAGGAGTGTTCCTCCTATATTCCACACTTGTGATTTAATTGATACAATATCCTTGAATTATATTATATATTACCATTTTGTGAATGTGTAAGGCCTAGTAATTGAACACAATCATGGGGTTATGTCGACTGATAAACCATTGGGGGTAAGGATAGAAAATATAAGATAATGTAAAGAGTGTGATCCCAAAGTAAGTGGGTAAGATTTCTATTGGGACGTGTTTTCTCTTGAGATTTAAGGTTTTTCTTGATTTTAGGAACGGATTGGATAGTTTTGTGTCAAACCCATATCAAATGTTATCCCCAAATAGTAATTTTCATGTCACTTTAAGGTGACTCTTATTTTCACCATGTGAAATGAGATACTCAAGAATTCCATGAAGGTATAATTCTTCAATAGTTGTGTGAGCTCACATACTAAGTGTAATGTATTGTTCTTGATGATAGGGGGAATGAGCAGGATGTATTTCCTTAGGTGGTGGATTGGTTTCAGGATGTGGTTTCTGATGACTTATCTAGGATACCACCTAAGAGAGAGAGATCAAATTCTGAATTGTATTTATAAATAGAGATGATCTGGTATCCATTCTTCTATATATAATGAAAATGTAAGAACTACATTAAATTAAGACTCAGTCAGAGGAATTTTGAGAATAAATGGTTTATTCCCCTAGTATGTCACAACGGGATCTCTAATTTTGTTTTCTATAAAGGATGAGGACACATTATGGTTGTGTGTCAATTACTAAAAGATGAATCATATGATGGTCAAGAACTAATACCCACTTCCATGTATCAATAATTATTTTTAAAATAAAAATGTGTGTTTTTATTCTCTATAATTAATATGAGTTTAGGGTCTCATCAACTAATGTGCAGGCCTTTGGATATTCCATGAGCATCATTGTAGATCAGGTACGGTTTGAATGAGTTTTTAGAAATTCTTCTTGGGTTGAAAAATACTTCCCTTTTTATGGACATTTTTAAATGAATACTCCATATGTAATTGGATTTGTTTTTTGGTTTTTTGGTTGAAATATTTGTGTACTCCCAAACTCATGATGATCATTCCAAACACCTTGACATAATCCCAAGTGCAATGAAAGAGAATATGTTGTATGACAAGATATACAAGGTTCATTTTTAGATTAGAAAGGTATATTTATTGGTACAAATTATCTTTGAGGAAGTTTTTTTAGTGTACCTAGAGAAGGTACAAATAGTTATGTCAAGGAAGAATCCGAATAATATTTTTGATATTAGAAATTTTCAAGGTTTTGAAGAATATTACTCGAGGTTTATCATGTACTTATATAAAATTTAATCACCACATCAAGTATTAAACAAGATGTGTGTCAAGTTTGAGTGGTTCGTTGCATGCGATAACACTTTCTAATAGTAGAGGGAACTCTTTACCACATCAACACTTTTGGTCTGACATGATTTGGGTAGGAAGCATAACTTTATTTTGATTCATCAGGTTTTGGGATTAGGGTAGTGCTAATGCAAGGAGATTGGGTTGTGGCATATGAGTCATGATAGTTGATTACACCTATAATAAATAACCATACACATGATCTTGATTTGTCCATGATGTATTATTCCTTGAAATATTTGCAGAAATTCCTTTTGGTTGAAATGTTTACTGTGTATACCAATCATAAAAAACATAAGTACAACTTATCCTAGTGTAATTTTAATCTGTGGAATTGGATATGGTTTGAGTATATAAAGTCACTTGGCTTTGTGTTTTCCTACATGACTGGGAAGGGAAAAAATATTTCTAACACATTTAATTAGAATAAACAATCACAGTTTGTTTTGGATTCTAGTTATGAGTAACGATGATGGCCTTATTCCATGAGATTCATGTTTTGGGTTAGGAGGTCCAAATATTGAAGAAAACTTAATCCTTGGAAGTTTATTCCATGGTTTTGAACCATATCATGGAAATCGTGTATGGGGATCCAGAGTGTTTGGCCAAGGGGAATTCATTGAATGTAAGGAGTCACCATTCAATTGATCTATTGAAAATGATGAAATTTCTTATGTTAGGGGCCATGTTTTCATGACCACATGTATGTAAGATGAGATAATTCATGAGTTACAAGCATCAATGTGGGTATTTCTCCCTATCTTTTAAAAAATGTATCGTGGTCTTTTTAGATCGTATTAGTGTCCTAATTTCATGACCTATCCAAGAGGGGCCCAACCCATGACTACCCCATTCCCACCACCAATAGCCTTGGGGATGGTGACTAGCACCATGTAGGAAAATCCCTCAAATGGGAGGAATTTTCCTATGTTTCTGTATGTACACACAAATATCAAAGCCAGAAATTCGGAAATGTAAAAGCTCTAAGTAAAAAATGCATACAGACCACTATACCCCACAACTAGAGTACAATAGTGAATGTATTATAAAGTAAACGAGGGAAAAACAATCCCACCATAAGAAAAGTGTATCTTTCCAAAAGTCCAACCTATAACGTAATTGGTAAAGGGACTATCATCTCAAAAGATTTTGGAACACACCTCGGCATGTCTGGTCTTAGAAGAAACTTCCTGGTCCTGGTCAACCTGGAACACTAAGAAAGGGTTGATTCTATTCACAATAGATGGCATGTGCAGGAAAAGACCTAAACGGGTGAGTAAAATAGTACACATTATGACACCTTGAAACTGGAAATAAATACCAAAAAGTAAATACAACAAAGGAAATACTATAAAGGAACACCACAAAGGAGTACTATAATGGAAATACTATGATGGAATACTATAATGTAATACCACAAAATAAATACCATGAAGGAATACCGTAATGGAATACTACAAAGGAAATACCATAAAGGAAATAAAATGACAGAATACCACAAATGATCGCTATAGAGGAAATACCAAGAAGGAATACCCCAAAGGAATACCAAAAAGGAAATAAAAAAAGAAATACATAGTTAGCTCTACACAAATATATGTCTACAACAAATATATCAAGAATATCCATTTATACTCAATCCAATAATACAAATAGTCTCCACAAGATATATAGCTCCCATATGAAAAAAATATATATAAGACACATATAATCTCTAATACAAAGAGTCTTTATAGGATAAAGAGTCTCCATAAAACACATAGTCTTCATAAGACATGTAGTCTCTATAAGACACATAGTCTCTAGGTCACATCCATCCACAAAAATATTTACTCGAAGCATGATCATTATAGGAGAAATCACTCCACAAGACATTATGTCATATGTACACTCCCATAAAAATCCACTTAGGATATCTAAAAATGACCATATCTTTATAAGGGTCCCAACACTATAGATGGATCATCAAATAGATGATCCTTTTGAATGTTGCACCCATTTGAATTTTTAGAATGGGGAAGGCCACTGGGCTTGTGGACCGACCATATGCCCAGTCTACTAATTGTGGTGGTCGAACGCTCTGTCTCACTGTCCCTACTGTTGGCCACCCCATGATAGCTTGATATTTCTCGGTGGTTGACTGTTCGCCAGATGCCATGGTCGTATTGTAGCTTGGGCGACCGTGCCCTAACCTGACCAACCCGGTTCCGACCCAACCTGGTGAGTCTGACCCAACCCGGTCTATCTCCGTTGGGCCCGACCCAACTTCGATGGGCCTTGCCCATTTCCCTTAGGCCCAACCCAATCCTCCTAGTCATTCCTGCCTCTTGTAGTTTGTCCCGCAGGTGTGTGTGCCTTTCGGCCTGATCAACGTAGTCATTGGCCATATCCCACGCAGTCGTCATTTCCGCCACATCTCATGGGACAACTATATTCCATGACCACTGCCTTTTCAAACTGATAATTTTTATGTCTGTGGACCACTGTCACTACACACAACATCCGACCATGTCCCATTCCCCCCGCCATCACCTTCTAGGGCTGCAGCCACAACCACTATCTCCAGTCACCTCACCACCTCATGCCAACTTTCCAAAAACCCACATCATACCCACTTCAATGGTCACTTTCACAGTGCACTAAGCCACATATGGTAGTCATATTTCTGAAACAATGGCATATCCATGATGCTTGGGTCCCGATCTACACATATCTAGCCTTCGTTTTGTTTTCTCCCAATCCAGGTGTATAATTGCATTCAAATCCTCCCAGAAATTTGATCCATGACCATGAGGGTCCAACAACAAAGAACACTAATAATAGGGGAGGTAAAGGCATGAAGAACATCCTAAGGAATGGATCTTGTCCTTTTTTCATGTCATCCTCAGTCTTTTATCATTATAATGAATAAGGAGGATGAATTTAAAACAATCTCTTGTTAATAAACCTCACAATTATCAATTTTCCCACAATGATTGATAAATGGATCAATCTATTTGTTAATTGACCCATGTTCATTGTTAAAATAAATAACAGGGAAATAAAAAAGAAACATCTACCATACACGGAGTTTGGATTGATCATTGATGATTAATGATTGTGTTTCCATCATTGATGAGATCCTCCAACACTGTCGGTGCGACGATCCACGATTTGAAAATTGGTCCATTGTCATTCATTGGAAAATCTCTCCAATGGTTTTATGAATTCCCAGGTTTTGAGTGGCCATCCTTGAGGAAATTCTATAACAATACATTTAAAGTCAAAATAGTCTCTATGTATATAAAATAATTTTTCATTAAAATATTTAATGAATATTACTATCTTTTTTTGGTTTTCCATAGAAAATATGCACCGACTAAAGTTAAGTCATGGCTAGTGAAAACACCACATTACTAAGTCATCGGTGGTTGTATATTTCTCATCTGATTCACTATTCATGAGTTAAAAGGATTTTAAAATAATAAAATTTTATTTATGGTTATATCCTTGGTGATTTATTTCTAGATGATCCATGTTGACTGAAGATACATCACACCTAGAGTAAAGCTGCCATTTTTTGCTCAACTATGGCCATGGATTTATGATCCCGAAACCCATTTAAAATAGATTCAAATTTTTAATGAAATATTAATTCACATGCTATTAATAACCAAACATTTTAAAGTAATTGTTCCTGTATCACCGGGCCTCAGAATCACACATTGTCTCTGTGCCCGGTGTCGAAATTTTCCCAAATAATTTCTAAATATAAAATCAGGAAAAATTAGAGTCATTATATTCTCCCCACCTTTGTTCTTTACATCCCTAAATATCCAAAATAATGGCTACTCAAACAAATGAGGGAACTGGGGATGAATCTAAGCATTCCACTCCCCGGTGATCTTCTAGAGATTACCGTGCTACCAATGAACATGCACTAGAGGAATAAACCTCCCCTGAAAGATCCACTCACGTTGATCCTTGATCTCTATTAGGTAATAAAAATTTCTCCCCATCATCAATGTCCATCTAACCCCAATCAATGATGTGTGGTGGTTCAAGAACATACCACCTCAGCTATGACATGTGGAAGATATCGTGAACTAGCTCTAACTTCAGAGGTAGATCCAAGTGGAATTCCATCTCACCAACTCCATATAGTATTAGGAAAGGTCTGATGAACCTCAGAGATAGCTTTCCACACAAGCCAAATCTCCATAATCTATATCGAGGTGAGACCCAAAGGAACCCAAGGTCTCATTTATCGAACTCAAAATGACTCCATAGTCTGTCTACATTGGACTTATGAAGGCTCTATGTAGGCTTCATCAACTCGTGGATGATCTGCAACTTCTTTGTAGCCACCTGCACCAAATATGGGACAATGAGTGTTGTGTATCTTGGGTCTGTCCAGAATAGTGGGGACATGTAGCATCACCCATATAAGGCCTCAAATGGTTTCACACCAATGGTGGAGTTTTAGATGTGTTTGTATAAAAACTACACCAATGGTAGGTGATCCTTCTAACTATAACCAAAATCAAACATACATGCCTGTAACATATCCTCCAGAACCAAAATGGTTTACATAGTCTTACCATCCTTCTAGGGGTGAAACGTTGTGCTCAAGAATAACTGAGTCTCAAATGCCTCCTAAAATCCATTCTATAACAGAGAAGTAAAGCGATAATCATGAGTTGAGATTATCATCGATGTAAATCCATGGATTAAAACAATATCCTCAAAGGAGAGGAATCTCAATCACTCCCCTAAACTTTTCTTCTGAATAGCTATGAAGTGGACTGACTTGGTAAGCTAGTCATTGATCACCTACATGTTTGATGTTTCTTGGGCATACACGGTAAACCTATCATGAAGTCCATTGATATCCCATCCCACTTCCATTCTGTCACCTCAATGGGTTGAGTCAAATCCATGGTAACCTAGTGCTCGACCTTTACCTACTAAAAAGTGATACATCAAGAATCAAACTCCACAACTCCATTCTTCATCACTGGCCACAAAAATAGACATAGGAGGTCTTATTTCATCATAACCCCACCTATATGTACCACCAATGTGGGTGTATGTAACTCCCTCAAAACCTCCTCCCACAATGCCATTGATAATAATAAGAACCATCTAAAAAGATTTATGTTCTATTCACCATTCAAATATCCATCACAGACATGACCTGTGGACATCTGAGCAAATAAAGTCTCAAAGACGGTATGCCCAAGCTATGCCTCCCTAACTCGCTGTAAGATTGGAGGGGTAACATACTTCAACTTGAGGTAAGATACTACTTCCCAATATATAAAGGATATCTATAATGAGGCCAACTACTCTAATGACTCATTCAACAATTGCGAAATGGATCGTCTACTGAGAGCATCTGCCACCACGTTTCCCTTCCTAGGAATATAGACTATCTCAAAGTCATATTCCTAGAGGATCTCTTTTCATAACCACTGTCTCAAGTTCATATAATTCTGAGAAAATATATATATGACACTCTTGTGGTTAGATTAAATGATAAAATTAATTCCCATCAGGTATTTTCACCACATATTCAATGTGAAAACTACCACTTCTAACTCAAGATAATGGGTCTCGTAATTATGATCATGCTATCTTAACTGGTGCATACCATTGGAAATGACTTCTTTCCCCTATATTATGACACAACAAAGCCCTTTTCTTGATGAATTGTGGGACACTACATACATGGTAACCTCCTCTAGAAATCTCAATATGGGAGAATTCATCAATCTCTACCATAACTGTTGAAAAATCTCATGGCACTTCTCCGTCCACATGAAAGGAAATCCATTTCATTTCAATGATGTCAAGGATTTACTTCACATTGAAAAATGAGAGTAAAATATACCTATAGTACCCATCCAAACAATGGAAATTTCATACCTTAGTAACACTCTTGGGTGGATCCCAAGAAATCCTTACATTAATCTTTTCGGGATCCACTACAACTACAGCCTCTGAAATGACATGTCCCATAAACTAAACCTCCCAAATCTAGAACCTACACTTTGATAGATTCTCATAAAGCTGGTGCTCTTAAAAATTGTTCTGAACCATCCTCAGGTGTCTCTCATGCTTATTTTTGGACACTGAGTACACTATGATGTCATTAATCAAGACCACCATGAACCATTCTATGTAAGGATAAAAGAACCAGTTCATGAGTCCCATGAAAACTAATGGGGAGTACTTTATTCCAAACATCATCACTGAGTACTCTTTGTGGCCGTAACAACATCTGAACACTATATTAAGTATATCTTCATCCTATAATCATAGAAGATGGTGTCCAGAACTAATGTTAGTCTTTGAGAACAACCTCACCCCTTTTAACTGATGGAAGAGGTCCTCGTTCCTCAGTAGTGGATACTTATTTTTCATGGTCACCTAGTTCAGGCATCGAAAGTCCAAACAGAACATCATTCTCTCATTTTATTTCTTGGAAGACATAGCTTAGGATGCTCAAGGTGAAACATTGGGTTTCACAAAGCCCTTCCTATACAAGTCATCCAATTGTACCCTCAACTCACGAAGATATCTGGGAGAAATCCGATATGAAAATGTAGATATTAGTGATATCCTAGGGTATAGATCAAGGTATAAATCCACATCCCTATGAGAAGGTAATAATTCAATATCCTTATGAATGTTCTCAATGTAATTTTCCACCACTATATGAAACGAATGACTCAAACCATCCACTACACCGAGGGTCAGGCTAGCCAAATAATTAGTGATTAGAAGCACCCTCCTATGTGTGAGTGCATCAAACACTAACTGAATTGCCTTTTCCACCAACAAAATAAATCCTGGTCACACCACAATATACACACCACACTCTACCTAGGTGTCCCCTCGACTAACTCTTGATCCTTCATATGATGGATCATGCAATCTCATGATAGATGTACCCAAATGCCGCATGAGAGACAAAACCTTTCCCTCAGCTAACTCAATATTCAATAGGATCCCCACACCACTAATCTTATGTATTGGGATCATCTCTCAAAGTTCCAGACCGAATTGGGTCCCTAAAAATACCATCGACTACCTGCTTACCATATCTCATCTACCTAGTGCCTGCTGGTAGATCCCACTATAGATGCAAACTCTGCAAGAAAGATATCAACTAGAAGGGATTTCTCAAGTACCCCAACATAATTAGGAATGATAAGGGATATTGTGGATGCACTAATCTCCTATAATAATCCCTTATAAAAGTTCTGAGTCATGGAGAATTGTTCTCATACCATATTCTTGGAGTACCATGAAACATTGATAAATCTCTCTGAATACTACACTATAGTATGACTACCCTGATCTAGATACGGAATCTCCTATATGTGCACCAAACACAATATAGTTGGAAATAACTAGTCCCTGAAGAGACACTCAAAGTCTGCCTAAGACATAGTCATTTCACCATGTGTTTAGGTCTGTAAGCTCAACCATCTCCCCATAGATCCCTATAAAAGACTCTCAACAGGGAATACCATCTGGTTAGAAGGTGTCCCCACAATGAGGGAGACATGGGTAACTGCCTCCAAACAATACTTAGAATCCTAGGGTTCTGGATCACCCCAAAAACTAGGAGGTCACTATAACGCCCTGACCCCAGTTACCTAGAGTCGGTGCATTATTACATAACATTGGCATGTTCACAAGAAAGATCAAATCTTGAATGACCGATTCGTTTATTAGCCTTGGTAACACTAGATATATTAATAATGTTTTCATTACATCATAAAATGAAGACTAGAACAATATAGTCTCCATATTACACACTCTTATCCCCTCATATTATCCCTCCAAGTCATTCCTAAATTTCTTCTTCACATCCTGGGAAAAATAAAACATAGAAAAGGGGTGAGATCAAATTCCCAGTAAGGATAACAATATAGCGGAAACATTCATAAATAAGAATAACCATTTAAGGAAATGTATAACTAAAACAAAAGCCTTTTAAACTTTACCTTCAATAAAGTATGGAAAAAATAAAATGAAATAATGCCATTTACTTGTTCACATGGATATTCTACTAATCAAATAATCACATAAAATATCAATAACCACTTTCATAATGATGGAATGCATAATCCCAGACTATCATAACCACATATCCAAGGCCTCGTGCCAAGACTACAAATAAGATTTTTTCAAGGCCTTGTGCCAAGACACTATTTTGTCTCATGATACCTACCGATGCATCGAGGAGCTATAGCGGGCTCCACCCGTCACATATTCAGTCCAATGCATTCCCATATGAAAAGGTTTAAACATAACATAAACATTCGTATTAAAACTAGCATACGAAATGTAAATACTACATCCATAAACCATGAATGGTATAAAAATAACACATCCACAGTCAAACATATCACAAAAACTTCAATACAATATAGAAGTTTTTTATCATAATAAATCAACTTCAAATAAGCGTAAAATCCATCAAAGGATGTTGATATAGATGAAATCAAAACTCTTTTTAGAGAAATATCTATTTCTATTTTGAAATCATTTAAGATTCATATATTTATAAAATAAAACATTTTCTTTGAAAATATTCTTATAATCTTGTAAGGGAAGCTTCAAAGATTTTATATCAGCGGAAAATAGCCGCACCCTCCGTATAAGTTAAAAAAACATTCTTACCTTAATTCTGTCGAAAAGGTTAAAAAGCACCTTGTTTGGAAAACGATGTAAATATTACTTTATAAACCACTTATAAAAGTCAACAAGGGTATAAATGACTTTAAACCATATTCTAGTAAGTAGTAAAAATGTTTTGAAATACATTTTAAAGAAAAATGGATGTGGATGATAAAGAAGTCCCATTAGATTATTACGTATAAACAACCTCGGATAATGAAGAGATTGCGATGTAAACCCTTACCGTGTACTTTTCTGTGGTTAGGGGTAGGTTAAACTCATGTATAATGGTGAAATAATTGTTATTAAATTATAAAATAATCATATACATTAATATGATATCAGATATGATCTTTTAACATTGATTTTTTATTAATATCTTAGTATTATCGTTGTTTCAGGTGTTAACTTACTCGTTTTATTTTATATGTTTTGTTACGTAAGCCATGTTTGTAATGGATATGTTGTATTTTAGTCATATCCAGAATAATATCAAGTCCTTAAACATTATTTTTAAATCATAAAATGATAATTATACTTGAATGGATATGATGGAGAATGAATCTCATCGCGTTCGTGGAGACGGTAGTCCGTACGTACGCACGAGCGACAATATCATTCTTTTGATATTAAAATAATATATAATTGGATGGTATATCATATATAAAGAATAATTATCATGTTATATTTATTATTCAAATTAATTATAAATCATTATTATACTCATCCAAATAATAATATATTGAATAACAATTACACCACGACGTGGAGACGGTAAGCAGTACGTACGCACGTATGATGACATGTTATTCAAAGGGTGGATAGAATAATGAATATGGATGTACCATATTTACAATAAAATCATTGTATATATAAGATACTGGATTGATTATTTTATAATGGTAATAAAAAATAAAGAAGAAGTGTAAGAAGAAAGGAACTTGAAAAAGGGTGGTGAAATTATTACCTCTTCTTCGGGTTCTTTATTTTGATTTGATCAAAATGGATCCTTAGGTTGGCTTTATGATCAAAATAAAGCCTCTAGTATTAAGTGAGAGAAGTTGATAGAGTATTTGGGTAGGGTTTGGCCGAACCAAAAGGCCTTGAAGGTGTGAATTAGTGAGAAGGGGGAGTTCCCTTTTATAAGAGGGGTGAGGGGCACCTTTGGAAAAGCTAGAAATATTATTTTATAATAAATTCATATTCGGTTTCTAATGGCTCCAAAGTGGATTATTTAAAGGTTAAGGTGGGGATAGGTCGAAAACCACTCAAAAAACAGGATTTAGATAGTTTTGGGTCATTATATTAACCTTATCATTTAGTTTTATCTCTTAGTTAATTAGTTTGACATTTACCATGTCACTTTGTATTTTTATATTATATAGTTAATAAACTTACTATATACATCCAAGTTAACCCCAAGTGGTCCATTAATGACAAAACTATCATGATATAAGTCTCTTGGCCTATCATTAGATTTTTAGGAATTTAATATCAATTAATAATATAATATTTGTTTTAAAAACTCTTTTATGTCAATTTTGAAACTATTCAATAATTGACTTTTGTAAAAATCATAAAAGAATGATTAATTCAAAAAAAGTTAATTAAATCAATAATAATATGTCATATTATCCTATAATATTAGTGTAATTCATTAAAAGTCTCAAATTATATTTATTTGGGTATTTATAATATCAATTAT
Organism: Viscum album; assembly: GCA_963277665.1. NCBI lineage: Eukaryota > Viridiplantae > Streptophyta > Magnoliopsida > Santalales > Viscaceae > Viscum > Viscum album. Next base: position 1,506,254,392 of record OY728147.1, on the reverse strand, counting down.
TTTAATTTTTTACTATTATTGTAATTACTCCATCATCATTATGTCATAAATAAATTAAATTATTTAATGTCTAAAAATTATAAATAAAATATAATTATGTATTAAATCTAGTTATATTTATAATGAATATTTATAGTCTAAAATTAAACATATATAACCCAGTGTAAAAATTGTTTTTCTAAAAGATATATGCTTATGTCATTTTTTTATTTATTTTAACTTAATTAAAATAAAGTGTCCCTATCACTTACAAGTGGCTCCATGGGGTCCCAAAATCGACCCAAAGATGCCCATGGTCGGACATGTATCCACCTAGAGGGTTAGAACATGTTTTAGTGTAATTTAGTATTATTATAATATTGTTTTTTAACCCTTATTTACCGGATTTACCCTTAACCATGGTAAATAAAATATTTACCGAAGTAATTATTCAAAATGTCTAAAAATAAAAGATACCCATTTAAAAAATTTAAAAATCATGATTCCAAATATGGAATCCATTTTTCCAAATTCAAAACACAAAAGTGGAATAAATTAATTTAAAATTAATTCCCATTTTTAAAACAAAAAGCGTGTTTTTAAGAGATAATAACTATCAAAAGATTGACACTTGTTTATGTCCGATTTAATTGTAAAATTATATACAATGACCAAAATTGTATTAAATGGTAAAAATATATTCTAAGTATACTTTAAAACCACTCAAATTCATAATTTATCAATATAAATTATTTCGATTAAAAAATTTGTTATTAATTAAAATTTAGTAATTTTCATTATTCATCAAAATATATATGTTATCTGAAAAGTTCCAAAATACCACCCTAGGATAAATTCGATATTCTGAATCCAAAAATGAAGTCTATTTTGAGAGATAAAATTTATAAAATTTCAAAAATTAGGTATTACTATTCATAACGGCTAGTTTGATTGGTTGTGGTGTGTTAGAACTCGATGTTGCGTACAACACACGCTATCACATTATTCAAAGAGAAACGTATTGTAGAAGCTTGGGGTGTTACATTCTCCCCTCCTTCAAATAATTTTATCCTTGAAATTTCTAGAATACTACAGCATGAAAAGACTCGGGTGGTTCTTCATCATAAGTTCATCGGGTTCCCGCGTTGCCTCTTCCATCTTATGGTTTCTCCACAAAACTTTTACCAGACGCATCGTCCGGTTTCTCAGTACCTGTTCTCTCATATCAAGAATCCTGACAGGCTCTTCGCAATAAGACAGATCAGGTTCGAGTTCTAATTCCTCATAGGTGAGTACATGCGTTGGGCCAGGCATGTATTTCCTCAACAGAGATACGTGGAACACATCTTGAACTTTGGAGAGACTTGGTGGCATTGCCAATCGGTAAGCTACAACCCCAATTCGTTCTAGAATTTTGAAAGGTCCAATGTACCTGGGACTCAATTTACCTTTCTTACCAAAACGTATGACTCCCTTCCATGTAGATACCTTCAGGAAAACATGATCACTGACTTGAAATTCCAAATCCTTCCTTCGATTATCGGCATAGCTCTTTTTCCTACTTTGAGCTGCTTTGATGTGATTTTGGATTACCTTCACCTTTTCCATTGTTTCCTCTACCAGTTCTGGACCTACAAGTTTTATTTCACCAACTTCATCCCAACAGGTTGGTGTGCAACATCTCTTTCTGTATAACGCTTCATATGGTTCCATCTGGATACTCGAATGGAAGCTATTGTTATAGGAAAATTCTAACAAAGGTAAATATTGATCCCACATAACCTGAAAGTCAAGTGAGCAGGATCTCAACATGTCTTATAAAGTTTGAATAGTTCGTTCTGATTTTCCATCTGTCTGAGGGTGGTAGGAAGTGCTCAAATGAAGTTCAGTATCCAGGGATTTCTAAAGACTCTTCCAGAATCTTGAATTAAAATGGGGATCATGATCAGAAACCATCGATAGGGGTACTCCATGAAGTCTCACAACTTCATTAATATATAGTCTTGCTAGACGTTCTAGTGGCAGATCTTCTCTTATAGCAAGAAAATGTGTTGACTTGGTATGACGATCAACAATAACCCATATTTCATTGTTCCTTCTAGGAGTCTTTGGTAGCCCCATGAAAAAGTCCATCGTAATATTGTCCCATTTCCACTCCGGTATAGGAAGAGGTTGCATGATTCCACCAGGATGTTGCGTTCAATCTTTCACTTGTTGATAAACCATACATATTGACACAAAATCAGCAATCTCCCTCTTCATGTTATCCCAAAAAAAAATGTTCCTTCAAATCTCTATACATTTTGGTGATCCCAGGGTGTATAGAGAAATTGGAACTATGTGCATCATTCAGAAATTCCCTTTTTAGATCAGGTATATCGGGAACACAAATACTCCTCCCGAATTTCAAAATTCCATATTCATACACAATGTCTCTCAATCTCCCATTATTCAAAGCTTTAATCTTCTTTTGAAATTTTTCATCATCGGTCTGTAACTCTTAATCCTTTCTATTAAAGTTGGTTTGGAAACCATTTGAAATAGAATTGATGTTTCACCTTCCATGGTTATTCCCATGTCCATCTTCACTAGATCCATGAAAATTGGATCCCTTTAAATTCTCATATTGTTCAAAACTCCATGATCTTTTCTACTCAAAGCATCTTCCACCTTGTTTTCTTTCCCCGGGTGGTAGTGTATCGTACAGTCATAATCCTTGAGTAATTCAAGCCATCTCCTTTGCCTCATGTTGAGTTCTTTTTGTGAGAAAATATACTCCAAACTCTTGTGATCAGTATAAATCTCACATTTTTCACCATAGAGGTAGTGCCTCCATATCTTCAAAGCAAAGATCACAACTGCTAACTCGAGATCATGAGTAGGATAGTTTTGTTCATGAATTTTCAACTATCGTGATGCATAGGCAATAACCCCATCATTCTGCATAAGGACACAACCAAGTCCTTTCTTCGATGAATCACTATAAATAACGAACCCATCATTCATCGATGGTAGAGTCAATATAGGAGCATTGACTAATATTCTCTTCAGTTCTTCAAAACATTATTCAGACTCTTTTGTCCAAACAAATTTAACCGCTTTACGTGTGAGCTTTCTTAATGGGTTAGCCAACCGGGAAAAATTCTGGACGAAACGTCGATAATAACCTGCTAAACCAATAAAAATACGTACCTCAGTTATACTCGTCGGTGATGGCCATTCTTTTATTGCCTTGGTCTTAGAAGGATCAATATAGATTCCATCTTTAGAAAAAATATGGACAAGAAAAGAAATCTCCTGAAGCCAGAATTCACACTTTCTAAACATCCCATATAATTCATGTCTTCTCAGAGTCTTGAGGATAATGTTCAAGTCATTTTCCTGATCTTCATAGATTTTGGAGTATACCAAGATATAATCAATAAATACCACCACAAATTCATCAAGATATTCCTTCAAAACTCTATTCATCAGATCCATGAATACAGAGGGTGAATTAGTCAATCCAAAAAGCATTACTGTAAACTCGTAATGCCCATACCTTGTTCAAAATTCTATTTTTGGAATGTCTTCCTTCTTTACACACAACTGATGGTATCCAGATCAAAGGTCAATCTTTTAAAAGTATTGAGCTACATGCAGTTGGTCAAATAAATCATCAATGAGTGGTAGGGGATACTTGTTCTTTATTGTTATAGCATTGATCTCCCTGTAGTCGATACATAACCTCAAAGATCCATCTTTCTTTTTAACAAAAAGAACAGGGTCTCCCCATGGAGAAACACTAGGGCGAATAAATCCCTTATTACTCAATTCCTCTAGTTTTTTCTTTAGTTCAACTAATTCTATAGTGTCCATTCTGTAAGGGGTCTTCGATATAGGCCTTGATCCAGGAATTAAATCAATGGAAAACTCAACTTCTCGTTCTGGAGGATGTCCAGGAAAATCATCCGGAAACACATCTACATATTCTTTCAAAACAGGTACATCCTCTATTTGAACATTACTTTCCTCACCCAGAGTCATTTCATTATCTTCCTACCCAATAATTGAATTTAGTTGAGCTATTGGGGGTGGATCTAGATAAGAATTAGGTGGTGACGATTCTGCTCTATAGATATGGTGTTCAATATCATCATCATTAAGAATCATAACCTCTTTCTTCTTACAATAAATCTTTCTTATCATAGTCCAAAAGCCAGTACATACTAAGGATTATATGAAACTCAATCATATGTATGACGATGAGATCATTAGATAAAGAACATTTATGTGCTCTAATGGGGACTGATTCACAAAAATTTGTTGCAATGATACTTCCCTTAGGAGTTTTAACTGACAAATCCTTTGTTAAATCAAATTGGAAATATCTAATTTTCTTAGCAAACTGGGAAGATATGAAACAATGCGATGATCCAGAATCAAATAATGCATTTGCTAAACTTGAGGAAACCATTAAAATACCTGCCACCACGTCTTTTAGAGCTTCTACCTCAGCAGTAGTGATAGCATAAACATGGCCTTGATCCCTTGGCCTTTTCTGAGGTATGTTCTCCGGACTCTTAGGACATTCATTTGCATAATTTCCCATCTCCCTGCAATTGTAGCACTGAAAATTGGAATCTTCATTCTTCCATATGCAATCATGATCTTGGTGGCCTTTTTCACCACACTTGTAACAAACACCCATTCCCTTCAAGCAAGTACCGGGGTGTTTCTTCCCACATTTACCACATGATGGATATTCAACCTTTTCCTTCTTCCCCTTATTTCTATTCCTAGATTGATTAGCAGATCTCTTCTTCTCTTGCTTTTCTTTAAAGTCATAAGAAATAGAGTATTCATTTTCTATCTTGATAGCACATGAGACAATGTCTTCGTATGATGAGAAGGATTGTGAGACTAATGCTCAACAGAGAAATGGTTTTAACCCATCAATGAAACGATAAATCTTACTTCGTGGGTTACGTATATAATCTCCAGCATACCTTGATAACCTTGTAAAGTTATCCTCATACTTAGTGACATTATTATCCTCCTTTTGTCTCAGACTCATAAATTTCCTTTCCATATCTTCTTGATGGTCTTGAGGAAAGTATTTTTCTAAAAAGAGATCTTTAAACTCAATCCATTCCATGTTTGATACTTCATCATCTTCCTTCATGTTTTGAATCAATGACCATCATTGATCAGCATCTCTAGTGAGGCAGTAAACTGCCATGATAACTTTTTCCCTTTCACTACTCCCCAAAGCCTGAAATATTTTCTCTTGGGAATTTATCCATTGCTCAGCTACTAAGGGATTTTTAGTCCCATTTAAAGTTGGTGGTTGTTTCCTCATGAAGCGATCTAACATTGATCCTCCACACTGTGGATCAGGGTGATCCATACGGGTAAGGTTATTATTCATAACCTGAGTGAGTTGTCCCAGTATGGTGATTAGTTGATCAACACCGGTTGCATCACCAGCTCTACTATAATTATCTTGAGCAGGAGGGAAATACCTACATGGAGTGTGTGCATTGATATGTTTTCCATTTCTTCCACTAGGTTCCATTTCTAAACAATGGCATAAACTAGATCAGTTTATGAATCAAAATACATAATTCCATACTTAACATAAATTGAACTATTTATGGATATAATCCATAATCATAAAAAAAATTCTTTCAGGAAGTATATACTCATAAACATTTCATAATGATTTGTAAAGAAAATGAGAGTTATCGTAAGCATATCCCCCGGGAGTGTCATAACCAAGAGTGCAGCAAGGCCCGTTGTCGTGCACTAGTTCTCGTTCGAGTCTAGCTCAAAGCGGTGTTTTCAGGTATTACCCCTAGGTACATCTGTGCCAGAGCCTCCTCTACCTGCTCGTATCCAGACAGGGATGTACTGCTCGGAAATCTCACAAAATCTCTACAATACCAAAATTCTAGGAAGTTCTTCTATACTAATCCTTAAAGTCCATCTTAGGTCTATGTGCTCTAATCAGAGTTTATCTAAATCTAGCTTCCATGGTTTGTAATACACTTCCTCTAATTCCAACTGTAACGCCCTGAACCCAGTTACCCAGAGTTAGTGCATTATTACATAACATTGTCATGATCACAAGAAATATCAGATCTCGAAAGACAGATTCGTTTAGTCGCCTTGGTAACACTAGATATATTAAAAATGTTTACATTACATCATAAAATAAAAAATACAACAATATAGTCTCCATATTCCACACTCTTATCCCATCATATTATCCCTGCAGGTCATTCATAAATTACTTCTTCACATCCTGGGAAAAATAAAACATAGAAAAGGGGTGAGCACAAATCCCCAGTAAGGATAACAATATAGCGGAAACTTTCATAAATAAAAATAAACATTTAAGGTAATGTATAATGAAAACAAAATCCTTTTAAACTTGAACTTCAACATAGTATGTAAAAAATAAAATGAAATAATTCCATTTACTTGTTCACATGGATATTCTACTAATCGAATAATCATATGCAATATCAATAACCACTTTCATAATGATAGAATGCATAATGCCAGACTATCATAACCACATAGCCAAGGCCTCTTGCCAAGACTACAAATAAGATTTTGTCAAGGCCTTCTGCCAAGACACTAGTTTGTCACATGAGACCTACCGATGCATCGAGGAGCTATAGTGGGCTCCACCCGTCACATATTAAGTCCAATGCATTCCCATATGAAAAGGTTTAAACATAACATAAACATTCGTATTAAAACTAGCATACGAAATGTAAATACTTCATCCCTAAACCATGAATGGTATAAAAAAACACATCCACATTCAAACATATAACAAAACCTTCAATACAATATATAAGTTTTGTATCATAATAAATCAACTTCAAATAAGCGTAAAATGCATCAAGGGATGTTGACATAGAAGAAATCAAAACTCTTTTTAGAGAAATATCTATTTCTATTTTGAAATCATTTAAGAGTCATATATTTATAAAATAAAACATTTTCTTTGAAAATATTCTTATAATCTTGTAAGGGAAGCTTCGAAGATTTTATAACGGCAGAAAATAGCTGCACCTGCCGTATTAGTTAAAAAACATTCTTACCTTAATTCAGTCGAAAAGGTTAAAAAGAACATTGTTTGGAAAATGACGGAAAGATTACTTTATAAACCACTTATAAAAGTCAACAATGGTATAAATGAATTTAAAAAATATTCTAGTAAATAGTAAAAATGTTTTGAAATACATTTTTAAGAAACATGGATGTGGATGATAAAGAAGTCCCAGTAGATTATTACGTATAAACAACCTCGGATAATGAAGAGATTGCGAAGTAAACGCTTACCTTGTACTTTTACTTGGTTGGGGGTAGGTTAACCTCATGTATAATGGTGAAATAATTGTTATTAAATTATACAAGAATCATATACATTAATATGAAATCATATATGATCTTTTAACATTGATTTGTTAATAATATCTTAGTATTATCGTTGTTTTGGGTGTTAACTTACTCATTTTCTTTTATATTTTTTGTTATGTAAGCCATGTTTGTAATGGAATGGTTGTATATTATTCATATCCAAAATGATATAAAGTAGTTAAACATTATTTTTAAATCATCAAATGATAATTATACTTGAATGGATACGAGGGATAATGAATCTCACCTCGTTCGTGGAGACGGTAGTCCGTACGAACGCACGAGCGGCAATATCATTCTTTTGATATTAAAATAATATATAATTGGATGGTATATCATATATACAGAATCATTATCATGTTATATTTATTATTTACATGAATTATAAATCATTATTATCTCCATCCAAATAATAATATATTGAATAACAATGACACCACGACGTTAAGACGGTAAGCCGTACGTACGCACGTATGGTGATATGTTATTCAAATGGTGGATAGAATAATGAATATGGTTGTAACATATTTATAATAACATGATAGTATATATATGATACTGGACTTATTATTTTATAATGGTGATAACAAATAAATAAGAAGTGGAAGGAGAAAGGAACTTGAAAAGGGTGGTGAAATTATTACCTCTTCTTCGGGTTCTTTCTTTTGATTTGATCAAAAGGGATCCTTAGGTTGGATTTCTGATCAAACTAAGGACTCTAGGATTAAGTGAGAGATGTTTACAGAGTATTTGGGAAGGGTTTGGCCGAACCAAAAGGCTTTGAAGGTGTGAATTAGTGAGAAGGTTGAGTGTCCTTTTATAAGAGGGGTGAGGGGCACCTTTGGGAAACCTAGAAATATTATTTTATAATAAATTAATATTCGGTTTATAATGGCTCCAAAGTGGATTATTTAAATTTTAAGGTGGGGATAGGTCTAAAATCTCTCAACCAATAGGATTTAGACAGGTTTGGGTCATTATATTAACCTTATCTTTTAGTTTTAACTCTTAGTTAATTAGTTTGACATTTACCATGTCACTTTGTATTTTTATATTATATAGTTAATAAACTTACTATATACATTCAAGAGAACCCCAATTTTTCCATTAATGATACAAATATCATGATATAAGTCTCTTGGATGAACCTTAGATTTTTAGGAATTTAATATCAATTAATAATATAATATTTTTTTTAAAAAACTCTTTTATGTCAATTTTGATACTATTCAATAATTGACTTTGGTAAAAATCATAACAGAATGATTACTTCGAAAAAATTTAATTAAATCAATCCTCATATGTCATATTATCCTATAAAATTAGTTTAATTCATTAAAAGTCTCAAATTATATTTATTTGGGTATTTATAATATCAGTTATTTCAATTTTTCACTATTATGGTAATTACTGCATCATCATTGTGTCATAAATAAATTAAATTATATAATGTCTAAAAATTATAAATAAAATATAATTATGTAGTAAATATTTTCATATTTCTAATGAATATTTATAGTCTAAAATCCAACATATATAACCTTTTGTAAAAATTGTTTTTCTAAAAGATATATGCTTATGTCATTTTTGTATTTATTTTAACTTAATTAAAATAAAGTGTCCCTATCACCTACAAGTGGCTCCATGGGGTCCCAAAATCGACCCAAATATGCCCATGGTCGGAAATGTATCCACCAATAAGTTTAGGAAACGATTTAGGGTAATTAATATTATTATAATATTATTTTTTAACCCTTATTTACCGGATTTACCCTTAACCATGGTAAATAAAATATTTACCGAAGTAATTATTCAAAATGTATAAAAATAAAAGTTACCCATTTACACAATTTGAACATCCTGATTCCAAATATAGAATCCATTTTTCCAAATTCAAAACACAGAATTGTCAGAAATTAATTTAAAATTAATTCTCTTTGTTAAAACAAAAAGCGTGTTTTTAAGAGATAATAACTATCAAAAGATTGACACTTCCTTATGTCCGGTTTAATTGTAAAATTATGTAACATGATCAAAATTGTATTAAATGGTAAAAATATATTCTAAATATACTTTAAAACTACTCAAATTCATAATTTATCAATATAAATTATTTTGATTAAAAAAGTTGTTTTTAATTAAAATTTAGTAATTTTCACTATTCATCAAAATATAAATGTTATTCGAAAAGTACCAAAATTTCACCCTAGGATAAATTAGATATTAAGAATCCAAAAATGAAGTCCATTTTGAGAGATAAAATTTATAAAATGTCAAAAATTAGGTATTACTATTCATAACGGCTAGTTTGATTGGTTGTGGTGTGTTAGAACTCGATGTTGCAGACAACACATGCTATCGCATTATTCAAAGAGAAATGTACTGTAGAAGCGTGGGGTATTACAGTCACTACCTTTGAAACTCATCCAATTCTCTTTTTCTATGTGAATTCTCAGTTGGTAGTAGCTGTTGCTCGATTGGTGGCGGTTTAGCTGGTAAACCACCCAGAGGTGCTATCTCAAGAACATGCCCCTATACCGATTTCTTATCATTAGGTGGATCATTATTGTGTTCATGCAATGTAATCCAAGATGTATTTCTATGTGGTGGCATCCTGTAACAAAAAAGTTATACCATGATCAATAGAGTATATCTGGTGAGCTGACTCAAGAAGGAAATGGAAGACACAACCCATTTATATATGATGTATGCACCATTATTTTTCCCTACAATCATTTTTTTCATGCCCCAAGTTGAAAATAAGGTAGTTAGAGTCCTAGTGTATGGATACATCAGACGCCACATCAACACTAGAGAGCATATCCTAAAATATGAATTTGAAACATGTAAAATTGTTTCCCCAAACTAACCTCATAGGTTGCAGGTCCTAATGTAGAGTTGACCTCCTCTGATACAACTTTTGTTATGACTCATCCTATAGGGGCTCATTCCATGACTACCACATGCCCACCTCCAATATACCTAGGGATGGTGACTAGTACCAAGTAGTCATATCCGACAAATGGGAGGCATTTTCCTAAGTACTTGTACACACATTGTAACACCCTGATATTTTATTAGAAGTATATTTTTTTATGTATTATGTAATATGAAACATCAAAGAAATCTTTCACTGCACACAACAGTAGCTTGTCTTGCGTTACACTCAATTGTGACCTTCCTCGATAGCGTGTGCAGTACGCAATACCGAATTTCACTAAACAACGATATATTATTATAATATTATAAACTAGCTGTTATGAAGAGTATTAACTGAATTTTGAATTTTATAACATTATTATTCATCTTACATAGTTTCTAGAACATGGTATGAGAACAAAATAATTTTTTTGGGTAAAATAAGTATTTTTCAAAAAATGCAGTTTTGCCGCCTTTTGATGGCGCACCAACTTTAAATCTAGTTTTTGACATGTTTATAATTTAAATTTGACAAAAATAAAATTCTTATTTGGAATCAGCATATAAAAATTTACTTTGGATAAATTTTTCATGTTATTCTGATAACTTTCATATTTTAATGAATAGTAAAAACACGCTATATTTTAATTAAAAACAAATTTTTTCATCGCAAAAATTTATATGGTTAAACTATAATATTGAATGGTTTTGAAGTATAAATATAATATATTTTTACCATTTAAGATAATTTATCTCATTATCATTAATTTTACATTGAATTCATAGGTAAAAACATTTCAATCTTTACAATACTTTAACTTTTAAAACATGTTTTCTTAACAACGGGATTAATTTTAAATTAATTACTGCAACTCCTGTGTTTTGAATTTTGAAAAATGGATTCCATATTTGGATTCAGTGGGTCCAAATTATGTTAATAGTTTACTTTTATTTTTTTGATATTATGAATATAACTACGATAATTTTTTTTACTATTGTTAAAGGTAAATATGGTAATTAAGGGTAAAAATAAGATTATAAAATTTCATTAACACATTAAAAAATCTTGTTGGATGAATAAAAGTCGACCCATATCACCTAAGGGTCATACTAAATTCATTTCATGGACTTTTTACCTTGAAATAAAATAATTATTATTAAAACCAAAGAAAGTGAAAACATGTCTCTCTCATAAATCTTATAAGTGTAATAATTTTAATTTAGTGATAAACATCATAAAACTTCAAATATAAATATTCCCTAGAAATATAATAAAATTATCTACATCACATGAATTTATTTATAATTTTTAGGGATTAAATAATTATCATTAATTATGACACAATATTGATGTTGAAATTATTTTATTGATTGAAATATCAAATAAATTATTTTAAATGTATTAAAATAAATATTATATGAACTATTTAATGTGATCCCATAATTTTTTAGATAAATATGACATGTTATGAATCTGTTAAATCTTTCAGTTCGAACATATCCTTTTTTTATATTTTATTTATATTCAAATAAATGAATAGTGTCAAAATTGACACTATTGTTATTTTATAAAAAGTACATATTATAAAATCGTTTAAAAATCACAAAAATATTTAAAAAATACAAATTAAAATTTATATGGTCTAAAATGTAATAAAGTATACAATTATGGAAAATTCACATCATATAATTAATTATTTATAATTATTTAAAATTTAGAATATTATTACCACAAATAAAATTAAATAGATTATATAAGGATAAATCAAGTTGATAATGTTTAAAATAAATTCCCAACTTTTCTAAATTTTATTGGTTGATTATATTACAACCCTATATCATCTAATATTCGTATTTGAGTCATTTTTGGAGGTTTTTAAGTGGGGTTGGAATTTATTATAAATTAATATTTCTTATAATTCCAAAGGTGGCCCTCTCCTCCCTTATAAAAGGAAACCTATTCCCTCTCCTCCTCACACCACATTGATCCTTCAAGCTAGACCAAACCCTGAAAATATATCTTTTCCACTTCCCTAGAAACATCCTATAGGTCCTTGTATTCTTCAAAGACCAATATTAGTTCCCTAAGAGGAGGTTTCAAAGAGGCGTGTCGAAGAAGAGGTAATATCTATTACCGATTCTTTCGAATTTATTTCTTCTTCTACATATTATTATTTAGTTGTTTCATTATGAAGTAAAAAAATAAGAATCACTCATATACTGATATGTTATTATAAATATTAAACAACCCTATTTCACCTTCTATCCATCCTACGGAAAATGAAATCACTGTGCGTGTGTACGTACGGAATACCGTCTCCACGCCGTTGTGTAATCTGTTTTCCACCACCACCTTAATTGGATGGGTATAATGCTGTAAAGAATAACTTTATATGATTATTTTAAAATTATATTGATTATGAAATAGTATACATACACTTCAATACTGTTCCACGATCATGGGGACGATATCATCGCTTGTGCGTACGTACGGTCTACCGTCTCCACGATGTGATGAGACTCGTTATACATGATCTTCATTGAATAATAATTTTATAAATGAATTGAATGAATAAATATGATATATATTACATTAATACCATTCTGTAAATGAGGTATCTATAATCTAAAATTAAGAATACGAATTTGTTCGACAAAACATGCATAAGAACATAAAGCAATAAATACCCGAATAACAAGTAGCAATGAAATATTACTAATAAGAAGCTAAGAATATGACCATATATGATATCATAACAATGATTATGATTCTGGAATAAGTCAATGACATTATTTAAATCATTATACAGGAGGTTCGGACACGTACAAAGCATATCAAACCTAAGGTAAGGGAAAACCTCGTAATCTCATTTTTATCCGAGATTATATATACTTCAGAATTTACTGGGGAATATTTATCATCCACATCCATGTTTCCACAATATTTAATATTATTTATATCCTCCTATAATTTTTTAAATCCAATTTTACCCATTAGTTAATTTTTAGTAAAAGATATGAAAATAATATTTTGTCGTTTTTAGTACGAGGTACTTTTTGACTTTTCCGGCCAAAGTATGAGAAGAATGTTTTTTTAACTTATAAGACATGAACGGATTTTTATAATTTAATAGAACATTATTTCCATGAATCATCCTTTACAAGTTTTCAACATTACTTTAAATCAACTTTTTTTAGTTTAACATTGAATGACATGTTAAGAAAGGAAAAATGTTTTTGAAGTAGAAAGGATATTTTCATCAAGAATGGAGTTCAAGTGTTTTATCAAAATTATTTTCCATCTATGATAATATAGGGTTCTGTTTCTATCCCTATTTTTACATTTATTTTATTATGTTATGATCGAATTAATTTTATGATTTCCTTTTTATCTTATATGATTTATGTTATGATGGCATGATGTTTAAGAATCCCATTTTTATTACATGGGTTATGCTATTATATATGATTTATGATTTTCTGGAACACATAATAATGGTATAATTATGAGATGGGTGGGACCTATATCTCCATCCAATGCATTGGGTAAAGATTTATATCTCATGAGATAGACATGGCTTGAACGAAAGGTTAATCTGGTTCAGTGATACCGGACTGAAATGAGGAGTGAACTCGGTTCAGAAATGGACTTTGTCCACTAGGATAGTCTTGGAAATGAGTATTGACTACTAATAAATAATTATTTATGATTATGTGTGTATTCCACAGTGTTTCATGTTTTATGATATGATTATTGGGATTACATTTCACTACCATGATTTATCCCATGTTATGATATTATGATCTCTTTTGCAAGTTAGGATTTTCAAACTGTTCTGTTCTTATGAATATGATATGATTGATATTTCCTTTGTTTACCCTTACTGAGCATTTGATCTCACTCTTTTGTATGTTTTCCTTTCCCCAGGCTAAGAATAAGGGTATTAAGTAGAATATTCCAAAAGGGATTCTAAATATGATGAAATAAACGGGAGACAATGTAGATGTTTTATGAACGAGTTGCTTATGTTTCCCAGTTTCTAAAGACATTATACATGTACGGTCCTTTCATGGTTTTGTTATATGTTGTAATAAATATGCTTCAATTTTGAAGTAATAACAATGTATGTAAGTTATGGGTTGTTATAGTTGGTATCAGAGGAAAGGTATAGTCAATCTTTGGAAACTAGGATGTGAAAGCCTTAGTAAGAACCCTAAGGATATGTCTAAGAATAGAACACAATATTAGTATTTTATAAATGGTCATGAATAACCTAATATAAGAACTTAAGTGTCAAATTTTATTCTTGATTATGTGGTTTTCTGATTATTATTAGTGTTTCTCACACTATGCTTATTGGTTTTAGTCAATGGATGGAACCCAAAGGAACCGTGTTAATGCTAAATGCGACGGGTAATGCAATGATTGTCCCCCGGAGCAACAACGCATTATGGGAGATGGAATGAAAAATCTTGTTGCCCTGATCACACAACTTTATCAAGCTATGAACCATGAAGGAATTACAAACAAGAAAAGGAAGGAGCAACATTCTGTTGAATCCTTCATGAGGCAGCGTCCACCTTCATTCAGTGGGTCTTCTGATCCATTAGTGGCTGAACAATGGATTAGTACCACTGAAAAGATATTTTCAGTTCTACAATGTTATGAACATGATAAATTCATCTTAGTAGTATATCTTTTGTAAGGTGAAGCTTATCAATGGTGGAGTCTTATTAATAATACGAGGCAAAGGGATGAAATTGAGTCCATGGAATGGGACAAGTTCAAGAACTTATTTTTCAATAAGTACTTCCCTAGTATTTTTTGAACAAAGATTGTAACACCCCAGGTAAATAAAGAATATGAAATTTTCACATTTATCCATATTTGTGAATAAAATATTATTATTATTTTAAAAGGGATGCTATGCTCGATGGCGTACCCAATACACAACAACGAGTTTCTTGGGAATCTTACGTTGCACTCTAATAATAATATAATATTATTTTAAATGGTAGTTAACGCCTAACTGTTGTAATGGCGTGATTGAACAGAACAAACTACAAAATGATTATATATGTTTGTCAAATATTTTAACTCTTTACAATAAATTTTAGAGGATTAAAAATGCGAATGAATCCAATTTGAAGCGTACACATTCTAATATTCTTTAAAAGGTCGATTAACCGCCTTTTGATGAAGAACCTCTTTTAAATCTAGTTTTTTACAATTTTATGTGTTATATTTGGAAAAATAATATTCTTCTTTAGAATCGGGACATCAAAATTTAATTTGTGTAAATTTTTGGTATTTTTCCGATAAAGTTCATTTTTTAATGAACAGTGAAAAATGTTGTATTTTAATTCAAAACCTCCTTTTAATCTAATTTATTTATATGAGTAGATTATCTTTTGAATTGTTTTGAAAGTGAAATTAGAATATATTTTTACCATTTAATCCAATAGTGGTCATTGGAATTAATTTCACTTTGAAATTGGACTTAAACTGGTGTTAATCTTCTTATAAACATGCTATTTGTTATGAAAGCAGAAATTGATTATTAAATTAATTAATGAATCTTATATGTTTTGAATTTTGTAAAATAGACATAATTTTTGAATTTGGAATATCAAATATATCTTAGGGTGAATTTTTGGTGTTTTTCTGAAAAACTTCAATTTTTGATGAATAGTTAAACCACTAAGTGGTAGTTTAAAAACTGTTTTTTCGTTTAAATGAAACTTTACCACTTCTGTGGTTTGAATTTCAAAAATCCAACATACATGTTTTTCATTAGGATGTAAAATGTGGTTCAATGGGATTAAAATAATTTTTTGGTGAATAGTAACTCTTAAGTTTTTAATCGCAATTAGAGGTAATTAGTGTAATTTAAGGTAAAGATAATGTTATAATAATATGAAATGACCTTGAAACATGTTATAACCTTATTGGATGAGTCATGGCCGACCAAGAAAATCCATGGGTCAACTTGGGGACCCCATGGAGCCACTTTGGTCGGAAAATGACATTAATACCTTTTTATTTAAAGTTAAAATTAAAATGTCACAAACATGTGTTGTTTTACTAAAACAATTTTTACATGGGGTTATATAAGTCATATTTTTTACTATAAATATTCATTATAAAGATAAAAATATTTCCTACATCATTATATTTGTTTTATAATTTTTTTGCATTAAATAAATTAATTTATTTATGACACCGTGATGATGCAGCGATTACCTCATAAATGAACTATTTAAATAAAATGAAAACATAATGTAAAATATAAGACCTAAACTTGTCAAAAACCTATTTGATGTGTGGATTTCTAACTATAATCACCTTATCCTCTAAATATATAATTTTGGGACTTTTAAAATCCAAAAAGAATTTTATAATAAAGTAATATTTTATAACTTTCCAAGAGTGCCCCTCTTCTCCTCTTATAAAAGGCCCCCACCTCTACCACCTTAAACACACCTCTCAAGCCTTTGGCTCGGCCAAATCCTTCCAATTTCATCTATCCACATCCCTCTCTTCATCATTGAAGATTCACTTTGGGCATAATCCTTTCCAAGGAAGCCTTTGAGCTTAAATCAAAGAGAGTTACCCGGTTTAAAGGTAATGTCTTCCATTGTGTTCTTTGGTTTTATTTTTATTCTCCATACCCCTAAAATCTTTTTATTACCTTTTTTTGTAATAATAATAGTATATTAAATATACTAGGTTTTTTTTATAAAAAGGATTCATGCTAAACTTTTACACACCTTCATCTAATGGTTAAAGAACATACTCTTTCTGTGGTTGGTAATTTTCTACCTCACGAAACGATGATTGTTCAATATTCTTTTAACACCTTTAAAGGTGGACATTATGATGTAACTGTATTTTATATATGATATATATGGTATTTATGTTTAATATATGATTCTGTATTTTATATTTAAAACATAACTTTATTCTTTTCATGTTGTGAAAATGTGATAATTTCATATGAGGAAGTGTGGACTATCGCCCCCTCAAGTGATGTGACTCGTTAATGCAATACATGGAATGTATAAAGAATGAAATTAATGAAAATATTTGAACTATATAACATATATATTATAATTTAAATATAATATCTATATATATATATATATCTCATTTATTCTTAATTCCATTAATATGAAAAAAATGAAAGTAACGTTCATGTGTACGTACGGCCTACCGTCTTCATGAACGGTGATTTTCATTTTTTATCTCCAAATGTTATGGTATAAGTATAAAATGAATATTTACTAGATATATATTATATTTTAATCATTAATACTATTCTGTAAATGATTTACTAATAACTACATGGGAAATCATTTTCAAACAAGTTCATTTTTTTACTCCAGTACCAAACATCGACAAAAACATCTGATATGAACTAACATTATTAAACAATTATTATAAATTTATAATATGTGATATGAACTTAATAATAATATTTAAATGAGGTACTTAAGAAATTATAAATTGACCAATTTTTATTATTCAGGAATATAAAGAAACGAACAAGACAAGTCGGACTTGAGGTAAGGGATCCGACCTCTCGCTTTCTTTTCAAATACGATCTTTTATGTCATTTCATTTATAATCCATGTTCTTATGTTGGAGGATGTTATTTTATATTAAACATACTGTAATTCTTATTTTTATATGATGATATACCCCCTCTTACTATCATCAATTCTTTTTTTTAGAATTTTTAAGTGGCGCCGTTAGGCTACCGAGTTTTCGTAAGGGAACGTACCCCTCTCTTCCTTTTTAAGTACTCTATTTTATGTCATTTATTTTAAGCTCATATTTATTATGTTTGGGGATGTTATTTTATATTCCTAATTCTGTAATTTTTATTTTCATATTCTGAGAGACCCTATTTGATCTCATAAATCTTTTTTGGAAGTTTTAATTGGCGTCGTTAGGCTGCCGAAATTTCATAAGGGGATTTTTATCTCACTTTGTGTTTTCATGAGATTCATGCTACATTTTCCAATATTTCCTTTTGAGTGGTGTACGTAATTTCCATTATTCTAGTCTTTGTGTAACATACTTTCATTTATGATTATTTACATCAATTTCGTATAGTCCTTCTTTCATGGGGTGTACGTTTTGAAAGTCACCCAAATCGGTAAGGGAACCTTTCACCCTCCTCTTTTTAAAAGACTTCTTTTGTTATGTCTTTTAATTTTCATCTTATTATGTGGGGATATGTTCTTATATATCATTATTGTCGTAAATTTTATGTCCAAGTGATGAGATACCCTTTATCTCTCTCATCAACTCTTTTTCTAAAATTTGATGTGACGACGTTAGGCTGTCAAGGGAACTTCTTAACCCAATTTCTATTTCTTTGGGTTCAACATGTATTTATTGAATATGTCATCATTTGAATATGTGTGAATGACCTTTTATTATTTTACACTTAATATCCACTTATATTGGGTGTATTTATATTTTTCACACATTATTATGAGATTGGTTTATCCTTAATTTAAGGATACCTTCTTTATAATGGATTTCATCTCATTTTACATTTCTATTAAGACTTCATTGTTGTTATGCACCAGTTCACTCTTATATGGGGTATATACTCTCCTTTGGAATATTATATCATGAATCCCTTTATTCTCATGATATTATAATGTTTTGATTAAATGTTATTCCTCAATTATTGTATTCAAGTGTCTCTCATTTTGTTAAAAACCCTTTAACTAAAATATTATTTTAAATGTTTTAATGATTTATTCTTATAAATATTTCTCATTAATATCCATGTTTTCAAAATGGTTTTAAGGATTTATTTATATGGATATTAATGGTTTAAAATGTTAAAAGCTTCAATGTGGTATGGGACACTTTGATTTAAAAATCTCTTTATTAAATGTTTTAAATGGTTTTGAAAATGGTTTTTAGAATGGATTCATTATTTAAATATCTTAAAATGATATATTGTTATTGCAATGTGGGAATGTTATCTATACTTTATGCCTAAGTTATGTGTTGTGATTATGTTATGGTTCTTGGGCATTGTTATGAAGATGGGTAGTTCCGTGATAAACTAAGGGCGGGTGAGCCCGATATAGCTCTCCAATGCATTGGGTAATGCGAAGGAGTTAAACGTTAGGGTTTCTCCGAAGAGATTTAGGGAATATACTATGATGGGTATTCCAAACGTAACCAAGAGGGTTACTCCCTACGTAAGAATGCTAGGAATGCCTCAAGTTACCTTTATGCCTTATGATTTCTATCATTTATTCATGATTTTATGAGGTATGTTAAAATGCTTATGTTTTATGAGTAAAGTATGATTTCATACATGGACTAATGTTTTCTTTCCGTACTTTTATATCCCTTACTGAGCTTTTTATGCTCATCCCAAGTTTTTGAAATGTTTTTCACAGGTCAAGGGAAAGGTGGATGATATTATGATAGTGTCAAGGATGTGTCAAGAAAGAAACCATGTTTTATTTTTAAATATGTTTCTGTTGATGGAGAAAAACCAATACTATCTTTTATGTAACCACTTTGTTTAAATGTAGAATGTAATTCATGATTTATGATCTAATTGTCTAAAACTCTAAACCTGAAAAGATCTTCAATGTGAATTATTCATTTAATTCAACATTAAGTAAGGTTTAAGGTCGGGGCCTTATTAAGATGGAGAAGGAGTTTCATGAACTAAATAAAAAGGATGATGAATCTGTTGGTATCTACGAAGAAAATTTTACAAGGCCTGCAAGGTATGATTTTGGGATTATTATCCAACCTAAGAGTAAGATCGATCAATTCTTTAGTGGCTTAAAACCATGTCTTCGAAGGGAATTAGCCATAAGGGACTTCAATAGCTACGAGGAAATTTTTTGATGTGTTCTCAAGGTTGATATGGAGATTGGAGTAACCCATCAGTCATATGGGTTTTATAAGAAGAGGAAAATGAAGTTATAAGGGAAATCAAAAGACCACGCTAAAAAAAATATGAGTTTTCCTTTATTCTCAAAGTGTGGAAAGAAACAGGGAGGGAATTATCTAAAAGGGACAAGTAAATGTTTCAAATGTGGAAAAGAGTGTCATTGGGCATTTGAATGCCGCAATGATGGGAAAAAGATATCTAGTGATGCGAACAAAGAAAAGGATACAAAAAATGAACCTCCAATACTTCAATGTTACAAGTGCAAGGAGATGGGGCATTATGCCAATAAATTCCATAATCCAAGGGTTGTTGATGATGATTGACGTCAACGAACTCTTAAGGCCAATGACAAAGGAATGTGACATGCAATTACTATCGGTGATGTGGAGTATGATAACGAAGTGGTGAAAGGTACACTTACCATCCACTCTAAAGTAGAAAATGTTTTATTTGATTCTGGATCCATCCACTCTTTTATTTCTGAAGAATTTTATAAGGGTATCACCGTACTACCTCAACAATTAGATGTTGAGTTAGCTATGACAACCACTAATGGCACAACAGTTGCATCAAAACTTTTCAATTATTCTCTGATTAATGTTTGTGGGAAATTCCTTCAGAAAAATCTTGTGTTTCTTCCTATAGTATAATTTTATGTGATTCTTGGCATGGATTAGATTTCTTTATACGGAGCTCATATCAATTTCCAAAGAAGGAAAATCATATTTAATATTCCCGATCAATCTGCTATCATATATCTATGAAAGGATGATTATAACCTTCCAGTGGAAATTTTTTCCATATTATGGGTCTTGATTCCAATAAATGAAGGTTATTTTTCTCAAATGGTTGGAGAGAAACTCACGATTAAGAATACACCCATTGTACGGGAGTTTGATGATGTCTTTCTAGAGGAATTTCCAGGTCTTCCACCAAATTGTGATGTTGAGCTTTCAATAGAACTCATACCTGGTGTTATGCCCATTTCAAAGACACCTTATAGAATGGCCCCAATTGAGTTGCAGGAATTGAAGAAGAAAATCCAAGAGAATCTTGATGAAGGATTCATACACCCTAGTGCATCACCTTGGGGAGAACCTATTCTGTTTGTTAAGAAGAAAGATGTATCAATGAGACTTTTCATTGATTATCGAGAACTTAACAACATCACTATCAAGAAAAAATATCATCTTCTACGTATTGATGACTTATTTGGCCAACTACATGGATCTCAATACTTTTCCAAGATTGATCTTTGTTCAGGGTATCATCAATTAAGGTCCAAAAAATAGGATATACCAAAGAAGGCTTTCTGTAAAAGGTATGGACACTAGGAATTTATAGTGATGACATTGGGTCTTACTAATTCCCCTGCTATCTTCATGGATATGATGAATAGAGTTTTTAGAGACTATCTTGATCAGTTTGTGGTTGTCTTTATAGACGATATTCTTATCTATTTAAAGAGCAAGGAAGAATATTAAGATAACATGATAATTGTATTAAAGACCCTAAGAAAAGAGAATATTTATGCCAAATTTACCAAGTGTGAATTTTGGCTTCAAAAAGTTTCATTTTTGGGTCACATAATCTCAAAAGTGGGGATATCTATGGATTTAGCAAAGATAGAGGTTATTGAAAGATGGTCAAGACCAACAAAAGTAATTGAGATCCCAAGTTTTCTTGGTTTGGATGGATATTATTGATGTATTTTGAAAGATTTTTCATTATTATCTAATCCACTCACCAGGTTGACTTGAAAAGTAGTTAAGTTCGTGTGGACGGAGGAGTGTGAAGATAACTTCAAGGAGTTGAAAAGAATTTTATCCAGTGCACCTATGCTCACACTGCCTTGTAGTGGAGAAAGGTTTGTGATCTACATTGATGCATCCAATAAGGGACTGGGGTGTGTTCTCATGCAAAATGATGTGGTGATAGCTTATGCCTCACGACAGTTGAACATTTATGAGCAAAATTACCCAACTCATGATTTGGAGTTAGTTGCGGTAATATTTTCATTAAATATTTGGAGGCATTATCATTATGGTGAAAGGTGGGTTATTTATACAGATAAAAAAGTTTAAAGTATATTTTCACACAAAAGGAGATGAATATGAACCAAAGAAGATGGTTGGAGCTGATTAAGGATTACCACTGCTCAATTCATTACCACCTTGGGAAACCAAACAAGGTGGAAGATGCATTAAGTCGAAAAGACCATGCTATCTTACCCATGATGAGGATCTCAAAAGATCCAATATTTATGGATTTACAAAGGATGGATATTGGAATTATAATGGAAGGGGAAAATCTTATCTTTATCAAATGAATGTTCAACCATCTATGCATGTGAAGATTAAAGAGGCACAAAAAGAAGATGTAGAGTTACAAAAGATGGTGAGAAATGTTCCTGAATTCAACCTTAATTGTGATGGGATAATAAGGTTTAGGAATCGGGTTTGTGTTCCTCCCATCCCAGAATTAAAGAAGGACCTGCTGGATGAGACTCATAGTTCATCATTCTCTATTCATACTGGAAGCATGAATATGTATAGGGACCTGAAAGAGTACTTCTGGTGGGATGGTATGAAAAAAGATATTGCTGAATATTTCTCTCGATGCTTGGTTTGTCAGAAAGTTAAAGCTGAGAGACAGAAGTCTAAGGGGATGTTACAACCATTACCCATACTAGAATAGAAATGGGAAAACATCACTATGGACTTTGTCACTGGACTTCCTAAAACATCCAAAGGCGATAATTCTATCTGGGTTATAGTTGATCGTCTTATGAAGTCGGCACACCTCATTGCTATTAGAGAAGATTTCTCTTTGGATCAGCTTGCCATGATAAATGTAAATGAAGCGGTAAGATTTCATGGAGTACCACTTTCCATTATATCTGATCAGGATCTAAGGTTTACCTCGAAGTTCTGGAAAAGTCTTCAGCATACTCTAGATACAGAGTTGAGTTTCATAACTTCTTATCATCCTCAGACAGATGGTCAGTCCAAGAGAACAATTCAAGCTCTAGAAAACATGTTGAGAGATTTCTCTATGTATTTCAAAGGTGGTGGGGATCAACACCAACCTCTGGTGGAATTTTCTTATAATAATAGCTTTCACTTTAGTATTCAGATGGCTCTTTATAAAGCTCTATATGGAAAGAAATTCCAAACTCCAACTTGCTGGGATGAAGTTGGGGAAAGAAAGCTATTAGGACCTGATCTTGTAGATGAGATGGAAGAAAATTTCCGATCAATTCAAAAACACATATGAGTAGCTCAGAGTAGACAAAAAAGTTATGCCGATAACTCAAGAAAAGACCGAGAGTTTGAAGTGGGTGATAAAGTGTTCTTACAAATATCTCATTGGAAGAGAGTAATGAGATTTGGAAAGAAGGGAAAGCTGAGCCCAAGGTATATCGGTCCTTTCGAAATACTGAATCGTGTTGGGAAGGTAGCTTACCGATTGACGCTTCCACCGAATCTCTCTCATGTTCACGATGTGTTCCATGTATCTCTCCTAAGAAAGTACATACCTGATCCTTCACATGTACTAAGCTCAGAAGTTGTACCACTGGAGAAAGAACTTTCTTATGAAGAACAGTTGATAGAGATTCTGGATCATAGTGAAAAAGTTCTATGGAACAAGACCACTCTCTTGGTGAAAGTTTTATGAAAGAACCAACAATTAGAAGAAGCTACATGGGAGCTTGACGATATGATGAGGGAGAGGTATCCTCATCTGTTTGTTACGAAGTGACGAATTTTAGGGTTGAAATTCATTTAAAGGTGGGTAGAATGTAACACCCGGATATTTTATGAGAAGTATATTTTTTTATGTATTATGTTATATGCAACATCAAAGGAATCTTTCACTTCACACAACAGTAGCTTGGCTTACGTTACACACAATCACGACCTTCCTCGATAGCGTGCGTAGTACGCAATACCGAGTTTCACTAAATAATGATATATTATTATAATATTATAAACTAGCATTTATGAATAGTATTAACTGAATTTTGAATTTTATAACATTATTATCCATCTTATAAATTTTCTAGAACATGGTATGAGAACAAAATAAAATTTTCAGGTAAAATAAGTATTTTTCAAAAAATGTAGTTTTGCCGCCTTTTAATGGTGCACAAACTTTAAATATTGTTTTTGACAAGTTTATAATTTATATTTGACAAACTAAAATTCTTATTTTGAATCAAGATATAAAAATTTACTTTGGATAAATTTTTCATGTTATTTAGATAACTTTCATATTTTAATAAATAGTAAAACCAAGCTATATTTTAATTAAAAACAACTTTTTTCATCGAAATAATTTATATGATTAAATTATAATATTTAATGGTTTTAAATTATAAATAGAATATTTTTTTACCATTTAAAATAATTTATTTTATTATCATTAATTCTACAATTTATTCATTGCTAAAAACATTTTAATCTTCGGCAATGTTTTAACTTTTAAAACTCGTTTGCTTAACAATGGGATTAATTTTAAATTAATTAATGCAACTACTGTGTTTTAAATTTTTAAAAATGGATTTCATATTTTTATTCAGTGGGTCCAAATTATGTTAATTGGTTAATTTTATTTTTTTGATATTATGAAGAGTAACTACGGTAATTTTTATTTACTACAGTTAAATGTAAATCTGGTAATTAAGGGTAAAAATAAGATTATAAAATTATCCTAACACTTTCCAAAATCATAATATATTAATAAAAGATGACCAATATCACCTAAGGGTCAGACCAGATTCATTTCATGGACTTTTGACCATGAAATAATATAATTATTATTAAAACCAAAGAA
Source organism: Viscum album (assembly GCA_963277665.1). Classification (NCBI taxonomy): domain Eukaryota; kingdom Viridiplantae; phylum Streptophyta; class Magnoliopsida; order Santalales; family Viscaceae; genus Viscum; species Viscum album. Next base: position 1,506,229,298 of record OY728147.1, on the reverse strand, counting down.
AGTGACAACATGTCACTCTCCTAAATCTTATAAGTGTAATAATTTTAATTTAGTGATAAACATCATAAAACTTCGGATATAAATAGTCTATAAAAATATAATAAAATTATATACATCACATGAATTTATTTATAATTTTTAGGGATTAAATAATTATCATTAATTATGACACAATAGTGATGTTGAAATTATTTTATTGATTAAAATATCAAATAAATGATTTTAAATGTATTAAAATATATATTATATGAACTATTTAATGTGCTCCACTAATTTTATAGACAAATATGACATGTTATGAATCTTTTAAATCTTTTAGTTTGAACATATCGTTTGTGTATATTTTATTTAAATTCAAATAAATGAATAGTGTCAAAATTGACACTATTGTTATTTTATAAAAATTACATATTATAAAATCGTTTAAAAATCACAAATTTTTTTAAAAAATATAAATTAGAATTTATATGGTCTAAAATTTAATAAATTAAACAATTATGGACAATTCAAAACATATAAGTAATTATTTATAATGATTTAAAATTTAGAATATTATTACCACAAATAAAATTAAATAGATTATATAAGGATAAATCAAGTTGATAATGTTTAAAATAAATTCAAAACTTCTCTAAATTTTATTGGTTAATGATATTACAACCCTATATCACATAATATTCTTATTTGAGTAATTTTTGGAGGTTTTTAAGTGGGTTGGAATTTATTATAAATTAATATTTCTTATAATTCTCAAGGTGCCCCTCTCCTCCCATATAAAAGGGAACCTCCTCCCTCTCCTCCTCACACCACATTGAGCCTTAAATATCGACCAAACCCTGCCAATTTCTCTTCTCCACTTCCCTAGAAACATCCTAGAGGTCCTGGTCTTCTTCAAAGACCAATCATAGTTCCCTAAGAGGAGGTTTCAAAGAGGCGTGTCGAAGAAGAGGTAATATCTGTTACTGATTCTTTCAAATTTATTTTTTTTCTTCTACTTATTATTATTTAGTTTTTTCATTATTAAGTAATAACATCAGTATCACTCATATACTGATATGATTTTATAAATATGAAACAACCCAATTTCACCTTCTATCCATCCTACGGAAAATGAAATCACCGCGCATGCGTACGTACAGAATACCGTCTCCATGCCGTGGTGTAATATGTTTTCCACCACCACCTTACATGGATGGGTATAATGGTGTAAATAATAACTATATATGATTATTTTAAAATTATATTGATTCTTAAATAGTATACATACACTTAAATACAATTCCACGATCATGGGAATGATATCATCGCTCATGCGTACGTACAGCCTACCGTCTCCACGATGTGATGCGACTCGTTCTACATGATCTTCATTGAATAATGATTATATAAATGAATTTAATGAATTAATATGATATATATTACCTTAATACCATTCTGTAAATGAGGTATCTATAATATAAAAAGATGAATAAGAATTTATTTGACAAAACACGCATAAGAACATAAAGCAATAAACACCCGAATAACAAGTAGTAATGAAATATTACTAATAAAAAGCTAAGAATATGACCATATATGATATCATAACAATGAGTATGATTCTAGAATAAGTCAATGACATTATTTAAATCATTATACAGGATTTTCGGACATGTACAAAGCATATCGGACCTAAGGTAAGGGAAAATCTCGTAATCTCATTTTTATCCGAGATTGTTTATACTTTAGAATTTACTGGGGAATATTTATCATCCACATCCATGTTTCCTCAATATTTAATATTATTTATATCCTATTATAATTTTTTAAAACCAATTTTACCCATTGGTGACTTTTTAGTAAATGATATGAAAGGAATCTTTGGTCTTTTTTAGTAAGAGGTAATTTTTGACGTTTAAGGCCAAAGTACAAGAAGAATTTTTTTTTTAAATTATAGGGAATGAATGAATTTTTATGATTTCATAGAACATTATCTCCATGAATATTCCTTTACAGGTTTTCAATTTTATTTTTAATCAACTTCTATTAGTTTAAAATTGTATGACATGTTAAGAAAGGAAAAATGTTTTTGAAGTAGAAAGGATATTTTCCTCGAGAATGGAGTTTAAGTGTTTTATCAAAATTATTTTCCATATAAGATAATATAGGGTTCTATTTCTATCCCTATTTTTAAATTTATTTGATTATGTTATGATTGAATTAATTTTAGGATGTCATTTTTATCTTATATGATTTATGTTATGATGGCATGATGTTTAAGAATCCCATTTTTATTACATGGGTTATGCTATGATATATGATATATGATTTTGTAGCACACATAATAATGGTATAATTATGAGATGGGTGGGACCTATATCTCCCTCCAATGCATTGGGTAAAGATTTATATCTCATGTGATAGACATGGTTGGAACAGCAGGTTAATCCAGTTCAGTGATACAGGACTGAAACGAGGAGTGAACTCAGTTCAGAAATGGACTTTGTCCGCTAGGATAGTCTTGGAAATGAGTCTTGACTACTAAGAAATGATTATTTATGATTATGTGTGTATTCCACAAAGTTTCATGTTTTATGATATGATTATTAGGATTACATTTCACTACCATGATTTATCCCATGTTATGATATTGTGATCTCTTTTGCAGGTTAAGATTTTCGAACTGTTATGTTCTTATGAATATGATATGATTGGTATTTCCATTGTTTAACCTTACTTAGCATTTGAGATCACCCTTTTGTATGTTTTCTTTTCCTCAGGTCAGGAAGAAGGGTATTAAGTAGAATATTCCAAAAGAGACTCTAAATATGATGAAATAAATGGGAGACAATGTAGATGCTTTATGAACCAATTGTTTATGTTTCCGAGTTTCTAAAGACAAAATACCTATACGGTCCTTTAATGGTTTTGTTATATGTTGTAATAAATATGCTTCAATTCTTAAGTAATAACAATGTATGTAATGTATGGGTCATTATACACACACACACATCACCAAGCCAAAAATTATAAAATGTAAAATAAATAAGTAAAAAATGAGTGAAACCCATTATATCCAACAACCATTGTACAACATTGAAAGTAATAAGAATTTAATTATGCCAAAACAAGACCCCTGAAAGAAAAGAGTATATATACACAAGTCCAAACTACAAGGTAAAGGGTACTAGGACTATCATATGAAATGATTTTGGAACACACCTTAGATTGTTTAGTCTCACAAGGAATCCACTAGTGATAGTTTACCGAGAACTTCATCTAAGGGTCAATCATCTGCACAAAACATGACACATGTGAGAAAATCCCATTCAGGGGTGATTAAATAAATACCCATTTGGATACCCTAAAACCACAAATTAATACTACAAAGTAAATACCAAAAATCAAATATCATGAACTAATTCCACAAAGGAATTACAAAAAATAAATACCACGATGGAATACCACAAATGAATACTGTAAATGAAATAACACGAAGGAATACCACAAAGGAATACCAAAAAGGAAATACCACAATGGAAATACCACAAAGGAATATGACAAAGGAATACCAAAAAAGAAATACCATGAATTAATACCACAAAGGATTACCACAAAAGAAATACCATAAAGAAAATACCATTGAGGAATACAAAGTTATCTCTATATAGACATATGCCTACATCAAATATATCAAGAAAATATAGATATACTCAAGCCAATAAAACCACTATCTCAACAAGACAAATAGTCTCTATAAGGAAAAAAATACCCATAAAACCATAGTATCAATAAGAAACATAATATCTATAAGACACAAAAACTCTATAGGACACATAGCCTTTATAGCACACATAGTCTCTAGGACACAACTGGCCAAAAAAATGTTTTCTTGAAGTGCGCTTATTCTGGGAGAACTCAATTATAATTCCATTATTTCATATGAAAACTACTAAAAAGAAACCAATTATGATATATTGAAATGACTATATTGTTATAAGGGTCCCAACATAGTAGATACCTCATCAAATGAAAGCACCGTTTGAAACTTATGCCTATTTGAATTTTTAGAAGTGGGGAAGGGAATTAGGCCGGTGGACCGACCATAGTAGTCGACCACCTGGTGAGGCCATCCCTATGGTCGAATTCACCATGGAAGCTCAAGATTCTATGGAGGTCAACCATCCACCAGCTATTGTGGCTATGGAGTATATCGGTCGACCATGGAACATGGTCGACCGTAGCTCGGTTTGGTCACCCCATGTTTGACCTAAACTGGTGGGTCTGACCTGACCTAGCCTGTCTCTATTTGGGCGAAAAAAAACTCCAATGGTATTGAACCAACTCCAATGGGCTCAGACCATTTCACATGTGTCCAACCCAATTAACCTGGGTTAGCCCACCTTCTCTGGCATGGCCCGCACTTAAGTGGGTCATCTCCCTTAGTCAACGTGGTCAATGACCACATCCCTCATGGCCACCACTACCACCATATCCCATGGTATAGATGTGTTCCACCACCTCTACCTCTTCACATGGATGTCTACAGTATCCACATCCCACTGTTTCCATATGCGAGATCCCGTTGCGTCCAACCCGACTCACCAATGCCTTCTATGGCCGCCAGCTCTGGTCACCGTTCCAACTCACATCATCTTACTGGACTCCCTTGATTGACCTATTTCAGTGGTCCCTTCTATGGACCACTGAGCCACATCTGATGCTTGAATATTGGAAACAAAAAAATTTCTGTGATTTTTAGGTCCTGATCTACTATGATTTGGCCTATTTTTCTGGTTTCCTCTAATACTGGGTCCAATTGCATTCGAAGACTCCTGGAATGTCGATCCGCAGCCATGAGGTTCCAACCCTAAGCACATGAGATAAAAAAGCATGAATACACCCAAAGGGATAGAACTCAACCTTTTTTCATGTCAGAAACAATCCTTTCATGTTAGAATAATAAATTAATAAAAAATTAAAACAATCTCTCATTTGTAAACCCTAAAATTATCAACCTTTCTACATAAATCGATCAATAGATCAATCTTTTCATCAATTTACCTACATTCATAACGAAAATAAATAATAGGTAAATCAAAAAGAAAAAATTGTGGTACCTAGAGTTTGTATTGATCTTTTATAAAGAACGGTTGTGTTTTAATCATTGACAAAATACTCCAACTCCATTGGTGTGATGATCCATGATCCGAACTTTTATCTATCATAGTTATCTGAAAAAGATCTCCAACGATCGTCTGAATTCCCATGTTTTGAGCATACACCCTTTCATAAATTCTATGACCATAAATTTAAAGGATAAATAATCATTATTTCAATAAAATAATTTATCTTTAAATTATTTAATGGTGATTAATCCCTTTTTGGGGTTTTCAATAGAATTCTTGTGCTGTTTAAAGTTAAGTCACGGTTAGGGAAAGAAAAACATTACAAACTCTATAGTGGTATCATATTTCTTATATGATTCAATATTGATGATTTATTAGGATTTCAATATAAAATATTTTATTTGGTTATTTTATTTATGGTTACATCCTTGGTGAATATTTCTTCAGATAACCCACATTGACCAAAGTTAGGTTGCACCAAGGGTAAAGATTACATTCTGAGCTAAACAGTGCTGTTAATTTTCATAAATGGTCTCCAATTTAAAATATATTACACTTCTTAAAAAAATCCATCTTATCATGCTATTAAAAAAATAACATTTTTTAATGAATTGTTTCGGGAACACCAGGACATGGAATCATACATTTTCTCAACTCCTGGTCTCAGAATTTTAGAAAATAATTTATAAAAATAAAATTGAGAAAATCAATGTTAATACACTGGTGGTGAAGAAGGAGTTTCCAGGTTTCATGATACAGTGTTACACCTGTTAGAAGGTGAAGGAATACATCAATTATCGGGTGGTTTGTTACAAAAATTAAGTATTCTGGAATTGAAGTTAAATGATTTCACCCTGTATTTTGTGGTGTGTATTATGATAATACCTAAGAAGAATGAATCACTATGGGTAATTATAGATTGGATGACAAAGTTGTCCATTTAGAATCTATATAGGATGATTTTAATATGGATTTGATGGATGAATTATATTTTTGGTATATAGAGAGTTTCCATGGGGAACCTCAACATATTATTTCATATCAGGATCCACATTTTACTTCATTCTTTTGTAAAGGGTTGAAGAAGGGGCTTGGTGACAAGTTTTTTTGATTACAACTTTCCACCCACAGATAGAGGAGCATTCATAGGGTACCATTCATGTACTAGAGGAGATGTTGAGGGAATTAATTAAAGACTTTGGTGGATCTTGGGAGAAGAACTTTGTGCTCAAGAAGTTCTCCTATAACAAAATTTATTTGTATATTAGTCAGATGGGACCATATGAGTTGATCTGTAGTGGGATGTTTAGATAAATGTTATGTTGGATGGAGGATCGAGAATCAATGTTGTTGGGGCTGAGTATCATGAATGATACCTTAGTGTAGGTTTAGTTGATTAAAAACATATGGATATTCATTAGAGTAGGGAGAATTCATATTTTGATCGATGTCATCAACCTATTGAGTTTATTTTGGGTGATCATTTATTTCATTAGGTGTATTCAGGGTTGGGTCACCGTTGGATTTGAAAACATTTCATGATAGCTCCTAGTTATGTGGTGCTATTTGAGATCGTGACGAGGATCAGACTGGTGGAATACCAATTGACTCTTCTAAAGTGGAATAGAGTCATGAAAAATATTTTTCATGTGATACAAATTCAGAAATATCTCCCTAAATCTTCGCATGTGGTCAATGTTGATGATGTGGATATTATGGATAAAGATTACTTTGAGGAGAATCTTGTTCATAATGTGGATTTTAGTGAGAATGTTTTACAAGATATGACCATGAATTTGGTTTGAATGTTGTGGAAACATGACGGCGTTTATGAGAAAACATGGGCAAAGGAGATAGATATGCGGGCCTAGTGGACATTCTATTTACCTTGGAAGCTCAATGATTCATGGGAGTGGGTCTTGGGGATGATACATTATAAGGTGGGTGGTGTTATAAGATCCCAAACTTCTAAAGAGGTATGTTCCTATTAATGTTTTTATTTTGAAACATTTTAAATGGTTAATGATATTTCTCTTGAGAATGAGTGGATGTTTGGGGGTTTCTTGGGGGTTAGGGAAATTAATGAGGGAGAAAAGAAGCCGTTATGTGTAGGTTTCATGGTTGGCACATGGTTAGTGATAACTGTGTTACAGAACAATGTTCCCTAGGGAGAGGTGGGGCATAATTTTTAAAACTATGTATGGTGAGAGACCAAAATATATGGGATTAGAAAGATCCATCTATCATGGTCATCACAGGTTTTTTCAAATTGTGTGAACTTCCTAGGAGACTGTGTGACCTAGAAACCTCCTGTATAGAGGCTAGCGTATAGTTGGTGCAAGGTTTTGGCAACCATGTTGGAAAACTATGCAGCTCATTAAACATGGCGAAATTTTCTAGATTTCACCCTCTAGATTTATGAAATCTCACCCAAATTTCACCTCTATTCTTACTTCATTAGCCTATGTGTTTAACAAAACCCTCCCAAACTTCCAAGATATTAATCTCTCATGATTGTGAGATTTTCAGAGTGCATATTGAAGATCAAGGTATTTAAAAAACTCCAATTTCCTCTATTTTATTGGATAGGGATTTTATGATCCTTCTTCTGCTTCTTTTTACATAAAAAATTTCCTTTACAAAAGGTTCTAGGTTCGGTCTTTGAAGGAGGTTTGAGTTAAAATTAGGGTTTAATATTAATTGATCATTTTTCTAAGAACTCAAGGTAGCTGGTCTACATATTATATCCCATAGTATAAATGTTCGATTTAAGTGTATGTGGTTGTGTTGTGGCTCCTTTTTATTCACCATTTAGTTTTCTTAGTAGTAATAGATACACTTGATAGTTAAATGATGAAGTGAACCCCTCATGGTCCCCATGGGATGCATCGAGGTTAATTCGATTAGGATAAGGGTCACCCAAGGGGTAGAGCACTATCATGAGCATATAATTGTGTTTTTATGTTTTTGATTGTATTATTTTGACAAAAACCAATGATAATTATGTTTATAATGTCAATAAGGTATAAGGGGTTATTTTCCTCAAATTTAATGTATTGAATAAGTTTTGGGAATTCAATGCTAAATTTTGTAAATGGTTAATATAGGATGATTACATGAATAAGTGGTTGAGTGAGATGTGGATAGAGGCTCCTTACCATAGGTCCAAGATGGAAAAAGGCTCAAAATACATCTTTTTAGTGTACATTTAGGTTGTAAGACTGAGGATATATGCCACTAATGGATGCACATGGTATGATTACAAAGGTGGAGGCTCAATGGTAGGTTGTGTATTATTTTGGGAAATGATTCTGCCAATGAGGTATTGAACTTGGATCTCCTTATCCTAAGTTATAAGATCTGTATAGACGAAGTGAATTTAAAGAATATGGGTAACTCATTGAACTAATGATGAAAAATGATGATGTAAACCTATTAGAGAATGACGCTTTGTTTATACCTTTGTTTATCTTATTGTACAATAATTCTTCATACATAGATTCTTATACTGGATATTTTTTAAAAACCAATGGTGGTGACCTACTGAGTTGTACTCAAACCCTACTCAGAATTCCATTGGGTACCCAAGTAGACTTCGTGGTTGTAGTTCTAGAAAACGGAAATAAGCCTATTATAGAGATCTAATTTCGGAGATCAAGGATGGGTATGGATTACGGAACCAAACATGGTGTTAGAAATCATTTGGTTATTCTCTATATTTTCTTAATTTTGGGTTTTTCTATATCCTTGTAAAAGTTTTACATTTCATGTCATATTTACTATTTGGTTGTGGGAATGAATTAGTTTTGGGAAAATTAATGGTGTGATTGGTTATAGTTTGAATTTATTCCATTATTTTCTATTTTACATGATGTGGATTACTCTGATAGAGAGGTTACAATCTCACCATGTGTCACAATAGACCCTTGTTACTAGTCACTAGTCTCTGGCATATGGGGAGCTGCACTTGATGTCACATACTTCACCTACTCAAGGAACTATTCTAGTGGATCTTGGGATTGGAAATTACATAAATATAAAGATTTCGTAGTACTATAGAAAATTATATTATATTTTATTTTAATTATTTCTAAAATTGATCATATTGTTGTTAGATATAATTGAATTTTATATTTTTTGAATATCTCATATCAGTATATAGTATTGAGAAAAGATATATAACATCCTTACATATTGAATTTATTTATGTGACAATGTTGTTTATTATTTACCATAACTATTGGAATCATGGGATGAAATGTAATTTTTCCAATATAAAATGTATTGAAGGAAATGAATCACCATTAAAAATTCCTTTAGATAATTTATCACCACAATCCAATGTTTTTGGGATTGAGAATTATTTTAATAAATTTAATATTT